>OY744482.1:262345664-263764280 GCA_963556165.1 Tipula helvola | reverse complement strand
TTCGACTAAAAGCTTCGGAAGGTTTTCGTTTTCCTCAGAAAATATTGAGCAATCGTCAGAATCCGGCAAATTCTGCAGGGTTTCTGATTCAGATGTTTCAAAGGGCTCTTCAGGTTGGATCGGCTTTATGCGCTTCTTTATTTTATTAGATTTTTCGTGTTTTTTTATCCATCTTTGTAACTCGATTTTTTTCTGGAGTGTCTGTAAATATTCCGGATTTCCCGACCGTTACACGTCGCATTGCGAGGAACAGCTTTTGGATAAGGTCTTATCTGCTCTGGTGTGACCGAATATAAAACAGCTTACCGCGATGTTGATGGTTGTTTGTTTTGATGGTGCAAATTCTGTTGATTACTTTCTAGGAGAGAAGCATCGCTTAAAACAGGTTGATTATAACGCCGATTTGTTATATATGCACCAGCAAATCATTTTCGTCAAATATAAGCCGGTTTAGTGGCTAAATTTCTGGTTTTTGAAATGACGATATAATATTTTTTGAGGTAAAAACACTTTCATAAGCACGCTTTGCAAGATGAGGTATGTCGTAGATAGTAATTAATCTACCAGGTCGTGTTAGCATACAATCATTGAAAGCTATCTTCAAAGCATTTTTGAATGGAACAAAAATTCCAACGTCTAGTGGCTGTAGCTTGTGTGAACAGTTTGGTGGAAATGAGAGGAGAACGATTCGCACGTTCTTGCAAAATCTATTGCAGCTAATGAGCAGTGACTGTTATGGTTGTCCATCAGCAAAAGTATACAATTGTCCTTGGTGCACTGAGTATGGAATTGCATATATTTCAACACTTCTGGGAAGAGCTTAGTAGTCATTCAGTCAGTTTTTGATGCAAGACCCAAACTTCAAGATGGAGCTTCTAGTAAAAAATGGTCTTTGTATCGAATATGAGGAAAGATGAACACTGGTGGAAGCGAGTTACCTATGGCATTCACAATTGCACAAAACGTTACCAATTCACCACGTTCTGCCGAGAACCTAGAAAAAAGTCAAAAATTAAATCCCATAATATAACTGAATAGGTTTAATCCCACCTTTGGAGCTTGCATAACTGTAGTTATGCCAGTTTTGTTAAAATTAAATATTTTAGATGCAGAAAATTTATTACGCTCCATTACATGCACATAGTTAATAAAAAATTCTCCCATATTTTTTGCAATTAAAGCTGTAGCCCGAGCCAACTCGTGTTTTCAGATTTCGTTAAGCTTAAATCGAAATGCCTTTTAATAAACCCATACATCCAGTCTCTTCCGGCTGCTTGATTTAAGTCGCAAATACCAGGATAAGATTTTCCAAACTTATGAGCATATTGATACCCAAGACTTTGAGTTTGAGCGTACGTTAGGCCATAATTAATTCGAGAAGATCTTAATAAATATTGTCGAAGATCATTCTCTTCTTTTATGCAAAACACTTGTTTGTGATGCTTGGATTCAGGCGTTATATTTTCATCATCGCTGTCATTTC
Source organism: Tipula helvola (assembly GCA_963556165.1). Classification (NCBI taxonomy): domain Eukaryota; kingdom Metazoa; phylum Arthropoda; class Insecta; order Diptera; family Tipulidae; genus Tipula; species Tipula helvola. The sequence goes on along the minus strand of OY744482.1, from coordinate 263,762,797 downwards.
CAGAGTCTTCTTCACACACTACTGGATGTAATTTGGCCAATTTAACCTGCTTTAAAAGATACTGTTAAAGTTAGCCGAAAGTTGCCAGCCGAAAGTGAAAAGTCGATAATGCAGATTGTATTATTCCATCCAGCCGAAAGTGAAAACCGGTAATGCAGATTGCGTCATCCCATCCGAAAGTAAACAAAAATCGGTATTGCAGATTGTGTTATCCCAGCCGAAAATCAAAAATTAAGTTAATATCGATCGGTAATGTTTAGCCTAAAACAGACTAAGGAATGTAAGGATGTTTGATTATTATTGAATACCTTTGTTATTATTCTTATATGGCAAAATCGGAATGCAGTTCCTCGTGGAAAATTATGGAAAACTCGAGAAACCCAAAAAAATATTTTAATTGGAATAAAAACCGGCTCTAGAGTGTTATGTCTGGAGATGTATTTTATTGATGTGACTTGTCAGTAGCTATCGCAGGGAAATTTTATATAAATTTTCTAATGATTTTTGGAAAATCGAATTTTCCGCGATTTCTGACGGGAAACTTGAACTGAATTTTTTCCCTGCGATAGCTATTGATAAGTCACATCAATAAAATACATCTCCAGACATAACACTCTAGAGGCTGACATTTATTTTTTACTTTTGGCTGGAAAGTTTTTCCAATTTTCCGCGATTTCTGACGGGAAACTTGAACTGAATTTTTTTCCTGCGATGGCTATTGAGAAATCCAAAAAAAAACGATTCATCTTCAGATACACAGTCTACAGGTTGATTTTGTTCCAATTTTGTGAATTCTTCTGATTTTCAAATGTTTTCCGCGATTAGATTAAACGAAGTTTTCCACGTAAGACTATTTACAAAATTGTTTGTTACAAGCGTATCCTATTTACTTTCGGCTGATAACCACAAATTTTTTTATTTTTGGCTGGAATGTTAATAAGGTAATCTGCATTATCGACTTTTTACTTTCGGCTGGAAAATTTCGGCTAACTTTAACAGGGTCTTTAAAAGTGTGTTGTGGTTAATCCTATATTTTGATGCAGTTCCTCGAATGGACTCTTCATTAATTCCGTTTTCTGTTTTTCGTTTATAATTTCTAACCATTCTGAAATATGTAATTAAAAAATATTAATTAAGCTTAAGAAAGATATACATTTCGAAAAAAATCATTAAAATCTCTTGAGGTAATAATAAGCATGCTTAATTTTACCCCATATACATACAATGCTTAACTTAACCCCACGTGTTTGTTTTTTAATAACGGTAAAAAAAAATTGTGATGTGGGCTACATCATTAATAACACAATTTGTTATTAAATTGCAAATTGCATGTACATTTTAATAATTTTTAATAATCCTTACCTGTTTCAGTTTTAAACCCACTATGGGAGTTTTCCAAACACTACACAAATTTACTAAAATTATTAAAAACCACCTTTCCACCTCTAAATCCAAACTGGAACTGAATATCGAAATACACCTTTTTTAGTATGAATATAATATTCCCTTTCATTCTCTATTGTTTCCTCATTTCAATAAATCCCGTTAGTTTTAGAGATGTATAGCCTGTTTACTTTTACCCCATGCTTAAAGTAGCCCCACTTCCCTTTACTCCTTTTGTTAGAAATTCCCAGAAAAAAAGTGTATTTTGACCCAAGCTCAGTAATCCTCCCCCCCCCCCCCCCCCCCCCCCCCCGTTGTTAGAGATACCCAGAAAATGTTGTCAGTCCAATCACCCAAATACCATCTGCTTTGGTGAGACACTGATTGACTCAAAACCAAAAATAATTAGCATTTCTAGTATAGAATTTTAATCAATACGCCAATAAACGAAAACCTTACATCAAATAAAATATTGGCTTTTGGCATTAAAATATTTAATGTAATCTGTTCTTCTATAATTTTATCTGACGTACTTGGCTCTCATAACAATTTATAGCAGTTATCTTTAACGTGCTTACTTTACTTTAGGAAAATGATTTTATTTTGCTAAAACCGATATCACGACATTGAAGTTTACATGGATGTCTTTCTGGTCGCGACTAAATCACAAGTGCACATTTTATAAGCTATTTTAACAAGCTAACAAAAATTGAAAATGAGACTATTCGAACCATGGATTTAGAGGCAATGAATTTATTGGTATTAGAAAAGATTATCAACGTGAAATTAGATGACCTATTTTAGGCCTCCTGTGCTCAACTTTCTATAATGTACACCAATAACTATAATCAAACTAATCAATACTTACTTACCCAAACCAAGACTATTTATCCACCTTAATCGAACGATATTTATTCAGATTTTAATCTGACTTGAAATCACTTAAATTATTATGATTATTGTTATATACTTATGTATATTATATAAAAGTGAAAATATCAACAACAAATACTGGTAAATAAAAGTGTATACACAAACAAAATAACAAAAACTAAATAAATTACAATCAAAATGTATATTACTATACACAAAAACAGATGAACACAAGTGTTAAGTACTTTTGAAATACTGCCACGTCATTAAATTTAATATTCTACTCATTTAGTCAAAGTGCTACCGATTTTTCTTGTTTTTCTCCGCTCATTTTCATTCTTCCATTTCATTTTTTTTTTTTGCTGTTTTCAAAACAAACAAAATTTATTGCTAAAAATAAATAAAGAGCAATTCGCAAAACATTCTAAATACATTCAAAAATAAAACTCCATGCTTCTGTTACACAAACAAACGTATCTATACAGAACAAAACTAAACTATTCAAAATGCAATTGATTGCAATCAAGTTTGATTGGCTTAAGCTAATCAATAAAACGCTGACCTATTGCAATAAATAATTACCTATATACACTCAAAGTGGAAAATTATGTTACGCCAAAAATGTTATGAATATTAATTCCAATTAATTTCGTTGTTAGTTTGGCACCTTCCAAAAATAATCGAGCTAAAAAATTAGTACAAAAAAAAAGACAGAATGGTGAAAATTACGAATGAATACTCAAGCAAATCAGACGGACAGACGATTTAGAATTTTACCCTCAGGAAATGTAAATATTCGCGTTTATAAAAAATTATTAATGATAGATATTTGCATTTTTCTGGTATAAGACGTTAAAATTTGTTTTACATATAAATTAATTACAACATGTTATTAATTAGAGACAATTTTTTTGTTTATTCATTTTCTTGATTAATCGGAATAATGTGCAACTTGTATTAGGTATATATACAAATATAATCCATGTGGATATGCAAAATTACTTTAAAATGTTCGATCTAAATATTAATGAGGATGATGCCGGTTTAGCGTTTTACTAGAAAAAAAACTGAAGGCATACTAATTAGGTAATGCTATTACTGCTCGTGAGAGAGAATAGGGCATAATAGTGCTAGACCAAAAATTAATGCCATGCATTCAAGGTGGTTTTGCTTCGTTATGTTTTCGGTTGCCTTATATTAGAGGTCAATTACAATGTTTAATTGCACCGGTGGTATTTTTTGGAGTTACTAGAAGTATTTTCTAGCGATGTTTATTTGCGTAATTCTATGATTTAGAAAACATTATATTGATTGGAAAAAACAGTTTTAGTCAACCTGCGATTCCATTCAGAATGCTTTTTCAATACATCAGCTGCATTAAACTTGACGTTAGGCTTGATTCATCACGTCCTCTGGTGAATCAATCTTGGCTTGGTATTCGTAGCTTACCTCAATATTCAATTAACTTAAAGCTGTACGTACGGCACTGTACAACATATACCTACATATCCATAACCATAATTAAAATATTTCGTCGAAATCGTTTTAAGTTGTATAGGAACTAATGCGAGTAGAGAATCAAGTGAACATTAGTAATATAAAAATATTAGAAAATTGTAAAGGCAATTAGTAACGTTGGCACTGTTGAAACTCGTTTAGAGGAACTGAAGTTTCAAACGCTCTTTGATATCAAGTATCATCATCATGTTTATACATTTTTTCATATATAACAGTTCATGTATTCATTTAAAGGTTTATGTTTATTGGAGTTTACTCCTTTAGAATCGATTTTCATTTATACGAGTAGCCGCGATACACAACTTAGATGGGAAGCAAAATCGAGCGTTAACAAAAAGTGAAGTCGTTTTGCTTTGAAATAATAGAACAATTTAACAATGCAAATTAGATGCGAGGTGTTATATCGTTTGTGGCATAGTGGTAATATTGCAGAGCAGCGTGCCATTGGTCTACATAGGTTCGATACTGCTCAAAGCTTGTGGATTTAGTCTTTCCAATTTTATTTTTTTGTTTATATTTGTGCTAATTATTTATGTAGCAGACCAAATACTTCGCTGACCATAATTTTGCTAAATTTTGCAATTTTATTATATAATATACCAGAGTTTGTAACATAACGCAAATTATTTTAGAGTATTTTGGGTTTTTGACACATTGAAACACAAAAAGTATTTTCTATTTTGAATAATAATGAAAATTTAATTTAACTTTCAATAGTATTTGTGGTTTAGTTGGAACGCACTGGTATCCTATTCATCATTTCGGGCTTGAACACGTACGACGGGACCATAAAACAATTGAACTGATATGCAAGGATATTGGTCAAAGCTATGTTAAGGCAATAGATGAACAACAACAACGGTTCAACTTTCTCAACACCGTCTGAAGTGTGTGGACAAATAAACTATCTACTAAATATAAGCAATATCTGAGAGATAGCGGACAAAAAACTATTATCCCGAATGATCGAAATTTAACAAATGCAGAACTCGACAACTATATAAATAACATCTCAAAATTAATCACACAAGGTGAAATAATATGGAGTGCTACACTAATAATATAATCGAAAGCCTATATAAATATAAAACCAGAATTGTTACGATTATCAAAAGATGTTAAAGAAGTGGTTTCAACTTCAAATGGCATGCAACAAATAAGCACACATAAATGCAGAAATAAAGCGTATATAAATGAACTGATAATCCAGAAACGAAAAATAGAAGTAAACAAATTCTGGAAACATAACCTTATAGGCTGTAAAACCAGGTTCGAAAATGTTCACCAACATTAAGCGGATAAACCAAACGAAAGCGGAGAGCAGCACACATCGACTGGAGATTGAAGAAAATGAGGCCGTAAATTTGAATTACATCAATATAGATTGCTCATATTTATCAAATCGAGGTACAACGTATATCAGTACCAACGAGCAATAAAACCTAAATATTCTGGGTTATCATATTGAAAGGCACACTGTGCAAAATTTAGCAACGGGGAAAATAGAGCACGAAGAACTAATACTACAAAGAATACAACCGATAAAACAACAACATATCCAGAACAAGGCCAATCATGCCACAAAGGTAGAGTTCAATTACAACAAATATAGCCAACGCATCAAGTTTCTTAGCTGATGAGGACTATTTTGTCAGCATGCAACAACTAACAAACATCTTGTAGTGTAGCAATAACAAAAAATCATACGGATTAGGCAACATATACCTATAGTTGTGCTTAAAACGGCTAACGGAACAAATAATTACGGAGTTATGAACACTATTCAACAACCTACTAAATAATAAATCATTCCCAGGTTCTTGAAAATAACAAAAATTTATCCATTCACAAAAAAAATAAAAATCCCACAAACCCGGAAAACTATAGACCGATCAGCCTTCTTTCAAACTTCGGGGAGGATATATGAAATAATTATATACGATAAACTTCCGACACTAACAATAACAGCTTGGTAGACAACCAATTTGGATTCAGATTCGGGCATTTCACGATTCATGCAATAGCTAAACTCACATCTGATATATGCCACAACCTCAAATATAATACCTGGTACGGGAGCAGTAACAATTGACACAAAGGAAGCATTTGAATCTGGTTGGCTAGATGGACTACTATTCAAATTGCACAAAGTGAAATTTCATCCCGATCTAATTCACCTATTATAATCTACACTGCAGACTTGATAGCACATATGAACCTGAACTCATAACATATACAAACCATACAAACCATAATTGTATAAACCAACACATAAACATGCGATTAGCGAAAGCGAGAAAAGCTTTTTTCAGCCACAAACAAATATTTTATGCCGAACATATCAAGGGAAAGGTTAAGAAATATGTTACACTTCTTTAATCAGGCCAATGATTACATATACGGATATCAAATCTGGTACAATATTTGCCCGAGATATATATGGAGAAATTAATAATCTTCGAGAGAAAACGCATAAGATACTATAGAGCGTTTTGGGTAAGGCAGATACAGGCTACCAACACTATGTGTCCAACCAAACTCATTATAATAAATTTAACTCCGAAAGAATTGATATTCACATGAAAGACATAATACGAAACCACATTCTAAGAACAACATAAAATTCCTTAAACTCTCATGTATTTAGACCTTATCTAACTGAAAATCATATCCTAAGTAACAGTACTAAAGAATATAATATTCTAGGCCCAGAAGCCCAGAAGTGTATTAAGATAAAATGGAACATATTCAAGATGAAAATGATGTTCCTATATAATATACCACATTAATAGCCAAACAAAAAATGGTTTGAACCAAGCAAATTCGAGAATTTAGAAGAACACATTAGATATAGTACAGCAAAAAAAGGATGTGCAATAGACAGTTACCAAAAGCGGAAAGCGAAATACTGGTGGTGACAATAAAGGAAACGTATGTTAACCAACTCAGTTAAATGCACATAATTGTACCAGTATATTCTTTAGTTTCCTTAAACAAATGGAAATTTGATGTTCTTCCATCCTGGGATGGATTTTTTCTCTCCTGGGATGGATTTTAAAGTTCGTACACTTTAATAGTGTAGAAAAAAACTCTGGGATGGGTTTTTACGCTTGTGTCAACGGAGGTACTTTCAAATTTTCCTGGAATGATAGTATGGAATAACTTAAAGAGGATTCATCACTGGACGACATTTTTTGCATTTTTTTTTTAGGAACGAAGACGGCATGATGTGATTTAAGACAACTTTATTATGTGATTCTGAAAATTAAATTAAAATGTCTCCATCACGCCTCAGTTTCAAGTTATGTCATCTTAATCTTATTCTGTAAAAAACGAAAGATACTAAAAAAGTCATAATTTATTTCTACATTTGAATTTTATACATTCCAATTTTAAATTTTAATTTAAAAAAGATCCTTACACAACTATTTATGAAGATACTTTACATATTTTTCATTTAAGTTTATGCTCTGCCTTGTCTTCTTTCTTAAATAACGTGAAATTTAGACGTGATCATAGTATTGCCGATTAGCATAATATTGAATTCACCTATTTGCTTCTCTGTTCCGAAAAGCTTGTCGGCTAGTGTTATTTTCCTCATCAGAGTTAGGTGGAACAGTTTTACTCCACTGTCTAACTCTCTTACAAATTTTCCAAAATTGTTTCGTATTTTTTCTTTATTAATATCAAACAACATTTTATGCCAATGACTTTCCTAAAATTTGTATTTCTGTTTTTATTTTTTGACAATTCCATTCATAAATGGGTCACGAGTACGTTGCCATTGTCTTCTGATTGTATTTCTAAGCCTGATTAACATTTTTATAGTAGTTGGTAATTGTAGTACCTAACTCATTTTTTTATTAGTCCTTGAGTTAAAATAAGAAATGGCTTTTTCTTTGGCTAACAGAATAATGTTGTTCAGATATTAAACTCGCTAATTCGATACATTATGGTTCTATGTTTCTTAGCGGGGAATCGAACAAAGATTAATTTTTCGATTAATGAGTGTTTTATAAAAAGCCCAGTGGGCAGCCGAATAGTTGAGCTATTCAAGTATAGAATAGAGTCATAGAGCCATAGAATATTGAAATGGGAATTTAGATCAAAATGGACTAGTAGATCGTCTGAGCTTAGATCTTACACTGACCACATATTCTGAATTTGATGAGGGCAATTTGTTAGAGCAATATCTAAAGTGGAGCCAAATTAAAGTGGAGTCAAATTTTAGAATTTGATTTATAATGCGTTGGTGAGTTTGGAAATTGAACTATGAAATTATTAGATAACATTTTCTTATAGAGAACAGTGCCCGCTCTCTTAATCTTAAAATTGGTCCAATGAGGGTGCTTCACCCTATAACATATTTAGTATGAAATTCAGTGAGAATTTATATGTCAGAATTAAATTTACTGCCACTTCTTTTAACCACCTTTCTGCAAAAGGCGCGATGTCTATATTATGATTTTCTATGTAGATAAAAGTTTCTTCTAATTAATTATTTATACTATGTATGTATGTGCGTTCCATATTGAAAATTTTAAGTTTTTGTTATTATGCAGATTTAAGTCCATTAATTAAGATTGCTATAAAAAAAAAATGATTTTTCAAGTGATACTTAAATGATTTCACTGATGACTCGCACAATCCGCCAAAATGTGGAGCGTGAGGTGGATTAAAATGGAAGACAATACCTTTCTGTCAGAAAAATTCCGAGGTTAATGAATTGTTTGATTGATTTAGAATCTGTTATTTGAGTTGTGTCAATTCTCTGTTGGCCCCAATGAAGTTAGATGCGTTGTCGCACCATATCTGCTCTAGGCTCCCGCGACGTGCAATAAACCGCCTGAGTGCTGCCAAAAATGTCTCGATTCCCAAACTACTCACAACTTCTAAGTGTACGGCTTTTCCGCAAGACATACAAATACTGCCACATACGCCTTTCTCACCGGGGCATTTTTACGTTGGCTGGTTTTGATATATAATGGTCCGGCATAGTCTAGCCCTGTTCTTAAAAATGGTCGACTCTCGTTGCATCGAATTGCCGGTAAATCAGCCATCTTCTGTTCGCTTTTGGTTACTCGCCAATAGCGCTGTCGTACGATGCTTAATGTTAGCGAATTTCCTGCATGTAGATGATTGAAATGAATATCACGCACTATTAACTCGCAAACTTTATGGTTTTTGGGAAGTATAATTCCTGTAGTAAGAACCTGCGGATTAGTTTCTGGTACGGTTTCTTCCATTTCCCAAAATCTCTTTAGCTCGTGATGCAAATCATCGTGAATCGGATGAATACATTGATTAGTGGACGTGTGCAGATTGATAACATTTGAACACTGACTTTCTATTGTGCCTGCGATCAACAATCCGAATTTTAATGATTGTAGTGGTGGAAGTCCTTTGATTATTTGCTTTTCTGGATTGAGTATTTCAAAGAATACGTCCGTTCCAAACAGCACATTGATTTTATTTGGCTGAAAGAATTTTGAGTCGGCTAGTTCCAATCCTTCAATTGGCGTAGAAAATAATACTGACGGTGTTGGCAATAAACTGGCTATTTTACTTATGATATGAGCCGTGACGGTGAGCTTATAATTTGTGTCTAAGCGTGAGTGGATGGTCATATCGATTTTGCCTTTGGTTTCTCCAGCTGGGCAAGATGCTAGGCCGTAAACGGTTATGGATGCATGGTTTCGGTGTAGACCTAGGCGTTGTGCGCAAGATTCAATGACAAAGGATATTTGGGATCCTGAATCTAGTAACGCTCTGAATGGCTGGAGTTCACCGGTACGTACCTTAATATAAATAATTGCAGTTGGTAGTACCGTGGATGTTGATGAATAGTGTGTGTGTAGTACGGTGATAGTTTGGCTATTACTTGATACTTTTGGTTCAATGGTGGGTTGGTTATTCGATTATGATGGTTTATCAACTGAGCGTTGGTTAATGGAAACATGAACTTTCTGGTTGTTGACTGGAATCTATAGTTGACGCTCGCTCTAACTTTGATGAAGTAACGTGTGATGACGCTTATTACATATTTGACATGAGGCCTTGTTGAAACACGATGCACTTAAATGTCCTTTCTTCAAACAGTTATGGCATAAATTCTATCAGGTCACTCCCTGTAGAAAACTCTATCAGGTCACTCCATGTAGGATAGTCTTTACCCACAGATTCGGTTGCCCACAGCTGTTTAGATTCATGGTCAATTTTTCCCAACAAAATGTGAATCAGCCATGCGGATCACGTGTTTCAGCATTTGGTCCCAATGCACGCAGTCCGCGAATTATCTCATCAGAAGTTTCACAAATGAGGCGCAACTCTCTTCCGTTGGCATTACCACATGGTTTTTGATCAAAAAATGTGTAGATCAGTGATAAAATAATAGGTGTCTTCTTATCATAACGGTTGCACAGCTTCGCCCATGCTTCTAAATTACTCATATCGGTTATTGGTATGTGCCTTATTAAGGCAGCAGCTTCCCGCGTTAATAATCCTTTAAGTATTTGTAACTTATGCACTTTACTAATGTTTTAGTTATCATGAATTGATGTTGTGAATAAGTCATGAAATGAGGCCCAATTTTTATAGTCGCCGGAAAATGGTTCGATATGAATTTTCGGCAGGCGCGCGTTGTGTGAGGTATTATTGACTCCCTCGTAAAATGACTTTTGTTGCTCAACAAATTGTTCCAGAGTAATATTCAAATTATGTGGGTCAGTCTGTTTCCGTAGTTTATGACCAGCGCGCGTTAGTAGTACTTGTGCTTCACAATAAATTTCATCTACCGCTTCACTGATCGAAACATAATTTGGAGCATCAAATAAATGATGTTCAATTTCACTAAGGCGTACAATACATCGAGCGCGAACTGCGAATTGCGAATAAATTCCACAATGCGATATTCGTCAAGTTTCGGTAGATTTTTTATATTTGACGTTTATTTAATTCGCGCCATGTTCTATGCGCGTCTATTTACGAGTAACGCATTGTGGAATTTATTCGCAATTCGCATTTCGCGCTCGATGGGTTGTACGCCTAAAGGTGCGATAATTAGTATTTAAACTTATTTTAATATCGCAGACAGAATTTAATAAAGTATAATGGTTTGTATAATTATCTGCTAATTCCCGGGTTTCGGCACCAAAAAAAAAATGGTTATGGAATATTATGTAGGCGTATGAATTTAAAGATGAAATTTCCGATGATGGCAAAATTTCCACTATTGAACTGCTTGTTGAGTAATTAAAAAAACCTTTGTAGCCAAACAGTTAATTGATTTTTTATTATTTTGTATTACAGATTGAATAACACACTGTATATTATATCTAATAGCTGCTTATTGTTGATCTTTTTTCTTCGCCAGATTATAAGTGAATAGCAATGATTTTACAATTTTTTGTTTTACATCATGGTTAATGGTTATCATATTTTATGGTAAATCATTTGGTAAACTTTATGGCGAACTTAATAAGTTCAAAAAATATTGAAGCGTCTAAGAATTATAGCAGCTTTACATATTGTTTTGTGAGTTAACCGATCGGAACCGCTTGATCTGTTCCATTGTGAATTGTGATTTACAGAAAATATGATAGCATGATTTGACAGTATTTGTTTACAAAATAGTGAATGTTGAATTGGCCAAGTAAGTAATTAAATTAATTAATTTTAACCTTAATAAATATTGAATATACTAATGTTAATAAATTAGAATGATACAGATACTAATAAGATTCTATTTCTCTATTTTAGATCACTATTAGGGATTTTCCCAAATAGAATTTCAACGCTTGCTGACTGGCGGCTAAAATATTTCGTATGGAGTTTTATATGGTCAGACATGTGTTTGAATGTTTCATTAAATTATTAATTTCGACTAAATTAATTTTAAAATTTGATATTTATTATTAATCGCAACATACTCAATTTTATTAATCATAAAAAAAAAAGGTACGGGGCATCCACTAATTTAGACAATAAACTTGTATTTGTAAACATGATTTTACTTATTTTTGCATGTAAAAAAAAAAAATGTAATCAGCGCTGCCCAAGCGTGGGGACAAATGAACTAAAATCGATTTTGGGAAAGTCCCTCATTACAAATGGGATATTTATTAAATTAACTAGTAAGTAAATATAACCTAATTTCTTGGAGTTTTTTTTGTAATTTTAGGTTGACAGGAAATAAATGAAAATTACACAGTACCAGCTACCAGCAATATGAAAATATTAGAAAACTTATATGTTAAATATAGATAGTTTTATAAAAAAGTAATCCTGTGTGTTTTATTTGGGAACGTTTATCAACAGAGGTATGTATTAATTGTATTGTATGTATAATTTGCTTTACTAGAGACCATAATCATTTAACAGAGCTCAGATTTCATAGTACGAAAGTACCTTTTCTTCATCTTTAGTTAAAGTTGTCTATCCGCGTTTTACTTAGAATATTTGCACCAGACTTTCTTGTGAGTTATTATTGATTTTAGAGAATGTGGCTACAGGGTTTTTTGAATGAAAAATAGAACTCCATGAAAAAAAAGAACTCCACGGTTCGTGGGGCTGCAAGCTGTGGCAATGCTTGGCCGTTCGTTATATGGCGTTTTCAAATATTACTTTATTTTTAAGTCCTCTTGAAAGAGAACGTATCTTTAGAGCAGTCAGGTGAGTTTGCTGCATAGTTTCCATTGCAATGGATTAATTTTAACTGAGCCTTCGTTATATTGCATTTTATACATCTCAGTTTTTTATTGCAATATGAAAGTGTCCCATTCATGTTAAAACGGAAACATTACGTAGGTGTAAAAGGATTAGTTGTTGTGAAATTATTATATGATTTATGCTTCTAATTTTTTATAATAAACAAAATTTAATTTTAGTCACATTGAATTTTAAAAGATGAAGCCTGTTTTGTAGTGCACCGTTTTTCGGAAACAATTCGATGACTTCTAATATCTGTGGAATTAAACAAAAACTTAAATCTGCAAACATTATTTTTTTTACTTTTTAATGCAGTTCGTTTCAGAATTTGAAGCTGTATTCAATACCCTAATCCATTTTACATATTTTACAAAGTTTATTTAATAAACTATCAATTTTGTTGTTTATAGACTCAATTTTATTATTTTGTGGGCACAGTGGTTAGCATACTTGCTTTACGTTCCGGAGGTCCCGGGTTCGATTCCCGGCGGGTGATGAAAAATCACGGCTGGTTAAGGGTAGGATCAATGAATTAATCACTCATTATCCGTTTACAAAAATGATTACGAAAAAAAATAAAAATATGCAGTATAGGTATTATCATTTACCATAAAATGAATTTTTAGAAGTTATGTTAAGCCTCGATATCTCCAATAATGAATAATCATTCTTTTAGAAGTCGCCCAAATTCTCTACAATTATTTGCATTAATAATATGTGACGGCAGTTGACTAAACAACTTTGGAGCAGCATAGGAAAACAATTTCTTAAAATTTTCTTTGTTAGGTTTCGGTATCTTAATTCTAAATTTGTTGCGGAGCATGCATGTATGGCTCATCGCAAGAATTACTGAGTAACCGATTTCCGCTCATAATAAAATAAACCTTAAGCACTTTGTACACATAAAGGTACCTCAAAGGAACAAAGGTAATATTTTATGTTTCAGAAATAATGGTAAGGACGGCGTGGTTCTAGGCATGTAGTACATTATTTTTAACACCCCTTTCTGTATACAGAATTCATCATTATAATGACATCAACGCTTTTATATTTGAATGGTAAGGTTAAACCTAAATATTTAAAGGAATTTATTTTCTCAATTGGTACACATGATGAAGTGCAATTGAAATCATTGCATTGCAAGGAATGATACATCACAGTTGAGAAGTCATGCACTGTACTTCTTAAATTTAGAACCATGCTATGTACGTGGAACCATTTCTTTAGCAAACCCATATCTTCTGACATTGCGCAATTCAAAGAATCCATATTATTGTTTGCATATACTAATGACATATCATCGGCAAAAGCAACAATATTCGCAAGATCAAAAATTGAGTTACAGTAAATCAGAAAGAGCAAGGGCCCCAGTACTGATCCTTGCGAAACACCAATGTTCACAAACTTATCATGACTATAAATTTGATCAATACAGACTCGTTGAACTCGATCTTGTAAATATGTTTTAAATAAATTCAGAGCAATCCCTCTAACACCAACATGGGACAGTTTAGCTAGAAGTAAATTATGATTTACAGTATCAAACGCTTTAGATATATCAATAAAAATAGAGGGCACTTTCAAATTATCATTTAAATAATGATGTATACAGGAGTTAAAAATGAGAGAAGGGCTTTCTCAGTTGAAGACTTTTTCATAAAACCAAACTGTCTCTTATCAAGGAAACCAATCTTATTTAGGTAATTCAACAATCTGGATTTAATAATTTTTTCAAATATTTACTTCGGTCTAAAAAGACCAAAGTATTGAAATCCTGTCAAAAATGACGAAAAATTTGGTTGGTCCAAAACCACTTTTCTCGACGTTTTGAAAGTCCCTGAGTCTGAAAATGCAAAAAAAAAAAAAATGTCCGTCCGTCTGTCTGGATGTCTGGATGTCTGGATGTCTGGATGTCTGGATGTCTGGACCCATGGTATCTCGAGAACGGCTCGTCCGATTTGGATTTTTTTTCGCCAATCTGTTTCTATGGTCAAGGCGGAGATTTGAAAAGCTTTTGGAGACTGTACGTCAAGGGGGTGGGGTACCTCCTATACGAATTGACCCAAAATATCTGCTTTTACAAATATTTACGATTTTTTTATATTTATTTGATTATTGGATTGGGCATTGAATTGGGAATTGAGTTGAAGGTTAAATTATGGGTCAATTTGCGCGTTGAGTTGAAGTTGAGTTGGAGTTGAGTTGGGGTTGGATTTGGGTGTAGTGAATAGTTAACACATTTTTTATATGATGGAACTTCTCTATTTATCAACCGATTATTATGAAATTTGACATGTGTGTTGGGAATGGGATTCTAAACTGTTTTTTGGATGAAGTTCTGGGATTTTAAAATGATCTCTGGATGAATTTCTGGAATATGGCCAAGTATGATGGAACTTGTCTATTTCTCAACCGATTATTATGAAATTTAGTATGTGTGTTAGAAATGGGATTCTAAAATGAGTTTTGGATGAAGTTCTGGAATATGGCCAAGTAGGACGGAACTTGCCCATTTCTCAACCGATTACGTTGAAATTCGACAGTTGTATTGGAGATGGGATTCTAAAATGTATTTTTATTTTTAATAATGGGTAACTCTCTAATAATATAAATCTAATATACAATTTTAGATTTCAGTTTATTTTCGGGATTTTTTTTAAATTTGAGCTGTTCTGTATAAACGTAAGGCTGATTCACAATATGCTGTAAATATTACAGATAGAAAACAAAGAGGTACGCTTTAAATTGTTGCTAAGTGGAAGCAAATTTATTTGTTGCTGAAATGTTTTCTAACATGTTTGTTTACGTTCAATTTGAATACAATTAAGCGGCAGGATGGAACTTGCCCATTTCTCATCCGATTACGATGAAATTCGACATTTGTATTGGAAATGGGATTCTAAAATTTGGATGAAGTTCTGGAATTTTGAAACGATTTCTGGATGAAGTTCTGGAATATGGCCAAGTATGATGGAATTACTTGTCTATTTCTCAACCGATTATTATAGAATTTAGTATGTGTGTTAGAAATGGGATTCTAAAATGAGTTTTGGATGAAGTTCTGGAATATGGCCAAGTAGGATGAAACTTGCCCATTTCTCAACCGATTACGTTGAAATTCGATATTTGTATTGGAAATGGGATTCTAAAATGTTTTCTGGATGAAGTTCTGGGATTTTGAAACGATTTCTGGATGAAGTTCTGGAGTATGGCCAAGTATGATGGAACTTGTCTATTTCTCAACCGATTATTATGAAATTTGATTTGTGTGTTAGAAATGGGAATCTAATGCTGTGTGCCTGACACCGATTTTTTTGACTAAATTGTTGACTTTTCTAAATTGTCGACTAGTTCGTACCAGTCGTTCATAGATGGCATAAGGGTCAATAAGACAGGCTGTGCCTGACTTTTCATTATTCTAAATTACGACTTTTGGAACGTCAACCGAATGTTATTACTGTTTGACTGAATTAACTAGGAATACTGCTTGAATGTTCGTTCCTTTTCATTTTGGCTCGCGCGCAAGTTGATTTACCAAGTTAATTTGTTTTTTTTTTTGGAATTTTTCAATATTTCGTACACAAAATTCGATAAAACCGGACAGAATATTTTAGCGTTGGTAAACTAAAGATGATCTCTTTTTTGACCCAAAAGTTTCTCCAATCCGTGTTGCCTACAGACGATCTGACACCATATAATTCCTAACAGAAAGTTGAAATTAAAATCTTATGTACAAAAATATATAAACTTTAAATAAATATGACAACAATTTTAATTTTCTTGAATAATTTGATTAATTTTGATAATTTTTGAAAAATCTCGGAATGAACGAAACCTTCTCTAATTTAAGTGAAACTATTTCTAAAATGAATGAAAATTATTCCGAATTGAATAAACCCTTTTACGAAAAGGAGGAAACTAATTTCGAGTGGAATGAAACTTTTTCCAAATTAAATGAAACCAAATTAAATAAATTTAAAAGCAAACATTGTATCACTAAAACTTATAAATTATAACAGTAGTTAAATAAAAAAACGTACTGGTTATCTTGTAACAGCAAGGAGTGTCATCTTCGTGTCTAAGATGAAATTGGCCCAATCTGATGCTGTGCCTGTTTCAATTCTGTATTTGATTACGCCTTCTAGATTCGGATTCTTTTAGTTCTTAATAAGTTTTTTCATGTCCTTCGACATTTGTGAAGACCGTGTCCTATCGGACGGACATTTGCAGATTAAAACCACCCTTTTCCAATTAAAGGTTAAATAACTAAAATGATTTTAAATTGGGAAAACATTAATTGAACCTGCTGAACTGAACATAAACTGAGAGAATCGGATTTGTCCCTTAAAACTGACGTTCAGTTGCTACCTGAACTGTATTTTAATTTTCTTTAGTATCCAAAAATGAATCGATTAAAAATTAAATATTTTGATTCAAAATAAAGTTAAAAACAAAATAATAAACCAAAATACACTCGAACCAAAAATAACTTTAAAGTAACGTCACTCATACACAGCTCGGCTATGGTTCGTCATAAAATCCTTTATGAGCTCCAGACTGAATTGAATAAGCAGAATTTGTAGGTGCTTCACGTGACATTCAATATTATTTTATGGTAAATATTTATCGATTTATTTTGTCATAAAATTATCCAGGTAAAGAATTTTACCTAAGCAGCACAATCCCGTTTAAATATTTCTTCCTCCGTTTTACCCGATCCTACGGGTTGAAAGAATCACAGCTACATACACAGACTACTCAAATCTCATCTCAGTTTTAATAAATTCTTAATGAATGAGTGTTTTATTTAACAAATAATAAAACAAACTTTAGTGATTTATGTACTTCTGGTTTTAAACTTATTTAATTAGGTTTCATTTCTTTCGGGAAAGGTTTCAATTAATTCAAAATCGTTTATTTTAATTCGGAACAAGTTTCATTTATTTGAGGAATAGTTTCGCTGATAGGTTAACCGTCGTAAGGTTTTTTGATTCAGAACGCAATCACAGAATGCTCAATATTTTAAAATACAAATTGAATAAAAACCGTCAAATTCAAATACAAACTCGTATCGTACGTATAACCATTAATCGGTACCAACTTGTGGCACTAATTAAATTTGTTGATAATGAAAAGTACTTAATCCAAGCACTCTCTCAATAAAAATGACAACTAAATTGAAAAGCAACCTCGCGAGGAGACTTTTCGTTAGCCGTCTGGTGGTTAATAGCATAATGTAGCATAATTTAGTTTAGTCAGAAATTTAGTCGAAAAAATCGGTGTCAGGCACACAGCATAAAATGAGTTTTGGATGAGGTTCTGGAATATGGCCAAGTATGATGGAACTTGGCTATTTCTCAACCGATTACGTTGAAATTCGACATGTGTAATGGAAATGGGATTCTAAAATGAGTTTTGTATCAGGTTCTAGAATATGGCCAAGTATGATGGAACTTGCTCATTTCTCAACCGATTATAATGAAATTCGACATGTGTATTGGAAATGGGATTCTAAAATGATTTTTTGACTAAGTTCAGGAATATGGCCAATTATGATGGTACTTGGCTATTTCTTAACCGATTATAATGAAATTTGATATGTGTATGGAAAGGGGAATATTTGATATGTGTGGAATATTGCCAAGTAGAATGGAACTTGGCTATGCCTTAACCGCGGGTATCATTAAATTAGCCATGTGTGTTGGGAATGGAATTCTAAAATAATTTTTTATAAAGCTCTGGAATATGGCCAAGTAGGATGGAACTTGGCTATTTCTTAACCGATTATGATGAAATTTGATATGTGTGTTGGAAATGGGATTCTAAAATGAGTTTTTGGATAAATTTCTGGCATATGGTCAGTTAAGCGGTTAGAAGTATCAGTATAATTTGTTATACTACTTTCGGTATAAAGTTCTAGAATACGATTTTTCGTTTTAAATTGGATATCTGTATCCATGTTACTGAAGCTTTTATCCTGATTGGCTGTTATTGTATAAGTAAATATATGTTGGTTAAAATAGAAATCAATAATGTCAAAGCTGTTACACCAACTTTATGACATTATTGAAGATACCAAAGACCGAAGTTCTGATCCCCTCGTGAGGTTTCAGCCCTTTATATTTTAGAAAATGTATTTAGAAGAGTGATTGGCCAATAATTATTGGGATCCAGACGAGAACCCTTTTAAAATAAAGGTTTTACAACACCGTATTTTAATTTCTCCCGAAACACTCCTTTTGAGAAGCACAAATTAAAAATAAAGGCTAAAATATGTGCAATAGCAAAAGCAATCTTTTTAAATATTATACTAGATACGCCGTCAACTCCACAAGAACAGCTTGGTTTTAATTCACTCACGGCCAATAAAATATCAGTTTCACAAATAGGGAAAAAGTAAAAATTACAATTTACATGCCTCGAAAAAATCAAACTATCTGAATTAGTGCGATTAATAAATACGTTTTCGTTATTTTCATTCAAAATATCATACGGTATTAATAAAATGGTCGTTAAAAATATTAACAATCTTTTGGGGATCCATTTCTATAAAGTTATTACCGGCATCAATTGAATTTATAATATTCATATTGGTGGTGCCATTCAACACATTATTAACCACCTTCCATTTGGCCTTCAAATCAGAAGCAGCTTTAAATTTATTTTTAAAATACTTTCCTTTTGTCAACGGAACTCGAGTTTTAATTTTGGTGTTTATTATATCCAATTTATTTTTTAACGAAGACTTATTACGATTTTTAGCATATTTTTGGGATAAACTGTTACGATAATTAATTAGTTTTAATAAAGGGTCAGACATCGATGGTTTTAATTTAAAATTACACCGTTTAATTTTTGTAGTTATTCTAAATTAATTCAGAACAACATTGAATTTGCCAAAGAAGATTGAATAAGCACTGTCAGGCTCATCAGCGCCAAACACAGTATTCCAATCGGTGGAAAGCAGGGCTTCTGCCAAGCCAGGATAATTCACTTTAGTTTGATAGGTATCTTTGTATTTTCGACCAGATTTTACACCATCAGAATATTTTAAAATTAGATGAATGGTGTTATGATCAGTGACATAAAGTTCCAAATTCTTCAGATCTAGTGTGAAATGTTGACCAAGAATTTCCGAAAAGACATGATCAAGGCAGGTGTTAGAGCAAGGCCTAGTTACGCCGTTCATAAAAGATTCTAAGCCATATGATGCACATAACGATAAATATTCATCCCTGATTTGCGAATCATTTAATAAATCAATATTTATGTCGCTTACGATAATTATATGCTTTGATTTATCAGTATTTAGAAGGTTATTTAAAGCTGCGAATGTTCTGCAAAATAAAATTATAATACTCGTATTATTATTATTATTAAATTGGTCATTTATGATTGTATTTCAGTTTCTGTATTATTACCAGCTGAATTGATGTTCACTTCTTTTATATCTACTTCCTCTAGATTCTTTCCCAAGTTGTGTTTACTTATTTTCGCTTTGATGGTAAATGGTCATACACACACAAAATAATCACAGAATTGGCCTCTGATCACGAAAATAGTAGCAAGAACCATTTGGCTTCGCTACACAACTTAAAACTTTTTGATTTTTCCGTCGGATAATTTCTGTCTATTTATTGTAACAATATTTGTTAGAAACACTTACTTCAAAAATAAAAGTTGTCTAGTCCTTATACGTATCTCCCGGGCCGACTATAATGAAAATATTTTTCAATTAATTTTGACTCTGTGCGCAAAAATAAATTGTTAAAGGTAATTAAAAGTCACTGGTAAGAAAACACGAGGTATTATTACCCAATTTTGTAGTTTATTTTTAGTATGCTCGAAATAATATCGTGAATTATCCAAGATTGGTAACACTAAATTCCCGGCTTTACTAGATTATCTGTTTATAAAATGATATACAATCTTGGCAAGTTTCAACCGTAAAATAATTGTTATTTCGATTCATAAAGTTTGCCCTTAGCAAAAGTCAAGCCAAACGAAACACGAAGTAGATTCTAATAAATATTTAATAATTTAAGTTGCAGTTGTTTAATCAGCAAATTAATGCAGTAAATGGAAAATGCACATTTACCAGCAGCAAATTTTTGACATTTTGCCAGTTTCATTTAATGCAAACACTCGCTGATTGGTTGAAATAGTGGTGATTTGTCTTAAAATCAATGAACATTGTCAAAATTTGTGGTATAAAGCAAATCTTGTACATAGGTAGTAATATCTCTGCATTAAAAGCTGAATTATAAAACTTACCGGCGACAGCCATTAATAGCCAATTTGGGTTGGTTTATTACACAATAGAAAATTAATTATAATATTTCAAGAGTAGACAAAAGTAAAGATAGTTTAATTTTACTTCCAATTGAGTATGATTTGGAAGTGCCTTTTTTTTAATATTTAAAGAGCAAGTGCAGCAAGTGTTGAATTAATCTCATTCACAAGAAACACAGAATTGGTATCCGCTTACCGTTTAGATTCACCACACAATCAATACTTTTGAAATTTTCCGTCGGATAACTTCTCTCTATTTATTGTAACAATATTTATTACAATCACTTACTTTAAAAACGAAAATTGCCTACCTATAGTCTGTAAGAATACTCGAGGCCGAATATGATGAACAAATTTTTCAATTAATCTTTTCCTTATCCAGAAATAAATTGCTGAAGGTAATTATAATTAAGAATGTATTTTGAATACATTTTAGCAATTTATTTATTTATTTATATACACAAACTACTCTACAGTAAAAAAAACCTAATGAATAGTAACATAAAAATGTTTAAATCTCCAAATATTTTAGAAAATAAAATTTACAAATGTACATACATATAATACAGACAAAATTGGTAGTTAACAATCACATTTACGAATTGCATTAGGGGAAATCCTCTTGACCTCGAAAAATCTAAATAAAGACAATATTCATTAAATATTCTAGACATAGAAGCCGTCGGTTCATTACATTCATATTGGGTCCTGTACTCCTGTGGCATGGGATATATAAAAATTCCGTTTGGGAACATTAATGCAAAGTATAAATGGTAAATGGCCTCTAAACTGGTTTCCCTCTATCGATGTGTACTGGGTGTTGGGGATACCATATACAACCAGACTAATCGGCTTACACATGAGAACACATCACGAAACTCCTTTGTGATTCGAATAAAGAAGCCTAAAATAGAATTGGCTTTACGTATTGTGTTATCAATGTTAAAAGAAACTTACTTTGGTATCAAATATAACTCCTAAATCCGTTATTGAAGTTATACGCTGCTAAGTTGACTATCGTTAAAATAATAGTTAGAAATTATAGGGTTAAAAGTCCTATATAGAACGACATGACACTGCATTTACATATATTAACAAACAGTCTATTAGCAGAGCACCATCTAGATAAATTATTTATTTCAGGCTGTATAGAATATCAACATTAACCCTTTCAAACGCCATTTAAAATTGACTTTCTTCCAAAAAAAAAAATACGTAGCACAATTATGCACTGCTATGATATGGCATTGCTCATAAAACTGTAGTGTGAACATAAATACATAAGAGAACGATCGCACAAGAGAAATGAGACAAAAATTAAAAATTACGGTTGGTCGCAGCGATGAAAGTTGATGTACAATATATTGTACAAGGCGTTTGAGAGGGTTAACGAAAGACCGAGTTCGCATAAAAATTTTTAAATATCCGTGAAATCATTCACAAATAAAAGAAAGATAATTGGGCCCAAGTGGAAGCCTTGATGAACACCCGAATGGCAATAGAAACAATTGTATTTAATGTGATTCAAATTCAATAGAAGAATGTCTTCTTGTCTGCCAGGTAATATTCAATCCATTGTAGGAATATTGAATCAACCCCAATCGTAGTAAGTTCTTTCATAATAAGTCGGTGGTCAATTGAGTCAAAAGCCTTAGCAAAATCAAAATAGATTGCATCAGCAGGTGTCTTAAACTCTACTCTATAACGAACTTTGTAAACTGCAGAAGGTTGGTAGATGTTGATCTACCACTAGTGAAACCATGATGGAAAGTTGGGATGATTTGTTTTGTGTAAAATGTCAAATGATTAGTTACTATTAATTCAAAAAGTTTTGGTATTGTAGACAGAATTAAAATACTCCGCAAGTTTCATATATCAGAGCGATCACCTGTTTTATAAATTGGAATAATATGTGTACGATTTTCCAGGCAGCTGGGAAATATCCACTCGCCAAAGATTGATTGACAGAAGCTACTGATTTATGAGGGTATTCCATCTGGTCCGTATCATCATTAAAATCTATAAGAGCCTAGATAATCTTATCCTCCGTTATTATTAAATAAGGGATGTTATATTGGGAAGCACTAATGAAGGGAATATTATCAATTTGAATATCATAAGTTTTATACACTGATTGAAAAAAGGTCTGCAAACCTTGCGCAAATATCAGAAATTCTGTTCAACTGTATGTTGTTATAACATTGTAGATGGAAATCCAGTTGTGCTGAGCTGTTATGTGCGCGCAATCATTTTCCCGGAGTCCATAGTAAGCCTTATGGAACATGGCCAACAGTAGCCTGTAACTTGGCTATATTTCTTAACCGATTTTGATTAAATTTGACATGTATGGTGGAAATGGGATTGTTAAATGATTTTTGGATAGATTTTTGGAATATGACGAATTAGCCTGAAACTTAGCCATTTCTTTCGGGATTATGAAACATTTTGACAGGTGCAGTGGAATATGCCCAATTAGGTTTTAGCTGGGCTATTTCTTTACTAATTATAATATAATTTGACGATGGAAATGGGATTCTTAAATGATTTTTGGATAGATTTTTGGAATATGGCCAATTAGTATGTAACTTAGCTTTTTCTGAACTGATTATGATGAAATGTGATATGTTCGATAGAAATGGGCCTCTCAAATGATTTTCAGATGAAATTGATGGAACTTGGTTATTTTTAAAACGATTTTGAAGAAATTTGACAGGTACGATGGAAATGTGTTAAAGGGTTTTAAAACGAAACTTTAAAATTATCTGGAAAATGGAGATATAATATTAAAATTAGAATGGAAATCTTCATTTTCAAGAATTTAATTTTTTTTATTTTTCCTTCAAAAGGAGGCGAGTAGACAAAAAAGAAAAGACGCATCACCTTCAACAACAAGGTCAAGCAATATTTGCTTTGGTTAGTACAAATTTGGGTCACCGACTTATGAGAACATGATATGATGGAATGAAAATCTCGCTCCTCCACAGCAACCACCGATGGAAAAATAGCGGAAACACAAAATAAAAATAAAAAAATTAAATAATTAAGTCCCTGACAGCTTTTAGCGAATCTTTAGAAACTTATTATGCAAAGTTCTTGCAAACTTAAGATTTATTTAATTTTTTTCACATTTTTTTGTATAGTTGTTTGTAAACCTTGTTGTAAACCTTAGAATTTTTAAGATATTTGCAAAATTAAATTTTCTGTACCAAGGGAGTGGCCACTTTCGGTTAGCCGATTTGGAGTAAAATTTCCTTCTGAGTACAACTGAATCGTACAACTCAGTTGGACTATTTACACATACGCCCTAACTAATTTCATAGATTCGACTCTATGACAGATGACATAACCTCTGTTTCGTTGTGCGGAATCAAACGCCAAAAAAAAAAAAAAATTTGGGAGGAAGAATGGCTGGGGATAAAGAAAAGTTCTTCAGTGAATCACTTTTAAAAAAATTAAAAGAAACAGAACCTGAAGACTACAGGAACTTTATGCAAATGGATGAAAACACATTTAATCATTTATTGTCACACATAAAACTAAAAATTTTAAAACAAGACACATTAATGCGAGATGCGATTTCGCCCGAAGTTCGGTTAGGAATTTCGTTTCGTTTTTTTGGCAACGGGAAATTCCTTTGAAGACTTGAAATTCTCCAAGGCCGTTTCGGCCCAATCTATTGGGAAACTTGTCATCGAAACATGTGACGCGATAATAAGTGCATTAAATAAATTTATAAAGGTGAGAAAATAACGTTTGGTTAGTTACTAGGTAGCTTGACAATATTCTCATGAATACCTTTCTAGTTGCCGATAGTTAGTGAAGGTTGGAAAGACCTGGCTACTTTATTTGAGAGTGTTTCTGGTTACCCTCCTTGCCTATTGCTCTGGATGGCAAACATATTCATATAAAAAAGGCAGCACTTTATACGCCAACTGTGAATTTTTGTATGCAGACGTTGGCACTAATGGCAAAATTTCTGACGGAGGAGTGCTACTACAGTTAAAGTTTTATAATAAATTAAATAAGGCCAACTATACATCCTCCAGAGCTATAGCCTGTATAGCATCACGTTTTCGGTTATTTCTAGCACCTATATGCAGCTTTGTCCCGAAAAACCAGCAACAGTAACACTAGCGTGTTGTTACTTGCACAACTTCTTAAGAAAACGCCGAGGGACTCTATATACAAATTTAGAAAATGCACCAAACCAGGCACTCATGCCTATTGAAGCTACTATGTCACGAAATGCTTCCAATCAAGCAAAGAAAATCCGAAAAGATTTTTGTGAAGACATTTCTCAAATTTGGGGATACTCAAAAATATTTTTGCTTGAAAGCGAACATTTTGTTTAAATTACTTTTTTGCAAATTATTCTTCATGAATTATTGATCCCGATTTTGATCACGCGATCAAAATGTCTCATAATTTCAGAAGAATAATTTGCCAAAATTTAATCTGTCAAACATATATTTGACATTCATCACCTTTTGCTAAGGAATATTTTGCCGGATAATAATTGGTGTATTTGCATACTTCTTGGCCAAAAAAAATGTTTGCCAAACGTTTTATTTGATCCAAATAATAACGTGAATTATCCAAAAATGGTAAAATTAAATTTTCGGATTTACTACATTATAACACGATTTTGTAGAATAATCTATATAGAGAAAGATACACCAGCCTTGGCAAGTTTTAACTGTGAAATAATGACAATCTCGATTGATTTAGTTTACACTTAGCAAATGTAAAACAGAATGAAACGAGGTTGATTCTAATAAATAATTCAAAATTTAAGATAAGTTCCTGCTTCAGGACCGAAAAAATTTTGATAAGCCTATTTCAGAACAAAGGACCACTTAAATGGATTAATGCACAATTTACGCTATTAAGATCGCTCGTTGATTAGTCGAAATAGCTGTTGTTTTAGGTTAAGTAATTTTGTCAGGCTTTGAAATTGGCTAATTTTTTCGCTTAAATCAAAACTTGTACATATAGCTCTGCATTAAAAGCTAAATAGTGAATTGGCCAATTTACGCTTTAAATCACTAGCTATATTCTCACACAATTTTCAAAAATGTTTCTTACTGACAATTAACTATATGAATATGATTTCAAAAGTATACATAAAAGTAACGATGGTTTAATTTTGCTTACAATTGAGTCTGTTTGGAACTGGCCTTTTTTAATATTTTAAGAGTACGTGGACCTGAAGATTGGTTTTAAATTTAACAAGTCAAACACACAAACTTTCAATAAATTCAGTTTTGTTTTAGATTTTAGAGAAAGTTGTTCGAATTTTATTATTGGTCCGTCGGTCATAATGAAATTTGTAAGAACTATATAGTTATAGTTTTCATATTAAAAGATTTTTTGTGGGACCACGCCACGGTTTTCAAAGATCCATGATCTGCAAGATCCATTATTGCTAACTATTACTTTCCCTTTAGCAAAATAATGACAAAATTATCCAAGCTTTATGAATGAGATTTAACCAATTTTGAAATAGTCGCCGCCGGGTTTTTGGCAGAATAACTTGAGGTGTAAAACGTATACATTTTAATAACAAATCAATTCCGTCGGAAAAACTTTTCTAATTATAAAACATACTTAGTAAATTACTATATAGTCACTTATTTTTACCTTTGTAGGTACTTACCAACATCAAATTATTCCCAATATGCAGATTCTCAATTAAATTATTTTAAATTAAAATATACTTACCTATCCTATTTTAACAGTTGAAGTTCCTGAAATTAATTATAGATGGCAACAAATGATGGATACATGGTTTAGCCAACGACTAAAACATTGTATTTATGTAAATGCTATATATTTAAAAACTATTTTACACAAATTTTTTATCAATAAAATAAAAAACAAAAAAAAAATCTAATATAGATAATACATGAAAATTATTTAATAATGATAATAAATTATTTCCAATAAAAATTTATATTACGAATTTGATAAACTTTTGGCCCAAAAATATGAACTCACATCTGAAAATGGCTATAAATCAAATGTTTCCAATATCATACTCTCATTATTAACTCGTATATAGTTATTGGGGTTGGGCTATAAATTAAACGAAACACGACACACACACACACACATTCATTTTGTTTGAACCTGCCACTAACTATAGATGTTCAAGTTAAAATGGGACAAATGTCTATTTGTTGTATACGATTTGACTCATTCTGATGCATACAAAATTTGACATGTTGTAAAAAAAATTTGATTGATTGATGAAAGACAAGAAAAATATAAGAAAAGTAAAACGAGAGGAATATATATATAAAAAATAAAATATATATAATTTATTCGCTATTCAAGTGTATGATGGGGCGGCGATCATTGGCGATACCACCTTTCTACCTGAGGCGTTTTCATTCATGAGTTTTGTTTTATTTCTTGTTTTTTAATATTTATGTTAGTTAAATAAAAGTAAAAAAAAAAATTTAGAATTTTTTTTTTTTCCTGTGTGTTGGTTCTTAGTAAATAAACATCTCTATGGATAAGCCCATTTACAAATGGCATCCAAACAAAACACAATTGTATATAACAAATTTTTTTTATTTTTATATACAGTATATATTTTCGTTAAAATAGTTAAACTATATATTAATAATTAATACTTATATATTTATCTCATTTTTATTGTTTTTATTATGATTATTTAATTTTAATCAAAAAATAATTGAAAATTGAATTGAATTTAAGATGATTCTCCTCGTTTCGAGGTATCTGTATATTCGAGATGGGATAAAAATGAAGATAAATAATAATCTTATAGTAAGAATGCTGGTTATAAAGTATATACTCGTATATAACCGAAGTGGTTGATTTTATAGTTTGTGTATTATGCGATATATAGAATATTTATGTCATATTTGAATTTAGAATGAAACGAGAATTTAATCAGAAGAACAAAATTATGTTTGAATGGAATTTTTTATTTTTGATATGTTGTTTGTAAATTGTAAGAAGTGTGACTTAGAGCTTAAGGCATTTATTATATTATACATATTTGATCGTTTTTTAGATGCGTATAAAATAAATCATGCATCGACCGGTTGTTTACATATTTATAAATTTTGTATAGAATTCACAATATGCGTGTGAAGTTTTTATTATTTTATGAAAAACTAAACAATTTTTGTTGCTCGCATCATTCGTTATAAACGCGGTTTGTTTTGTGTATATAAAATTCTACCTGTCTACAGCCATAACAATACAACGATTTTGGTATAATATGAAAAATTATAGTAATCCATAAGAATGGGTGTCAGTTTGCGGGTGCATTATTTTATGGAAAAAAAACGCGATGATTTTTATGAAACAGGAATAATGGCTTTCGACTTGCTTCGGTTTGTTATATATAACTCGGCGTGCTTAATAAATTCCAGCACGGAATTTCATCTTATTATAAATACCTATAAAGGTCAATATACTTTTTAGACAATTTTAAATTCGTGGTTTTTAATTTCAATTATATTTTATAGTTTTGTTCCGTTTATTTTATAAACTCTATACAATTGGGTTAATTAATATAATTGAATTTGATGTTACCCCTTCTATACATAGTCTTCGGTTTATATAGCTGTGGGCAGACATTATAATTGTTATTAGGTTGTAATTATATTATTAACTCAAAATTTTATATGTGTTAAATTCATTTAACGAGTCCAGCATACAACAAATTATTTTGAGTAACTGATTTTAAAGATTATAGGTTACCTAGTTGCCTTTTCGCGCAAAGTATTTGACATCTAGAAGTCAGTGAAGTTAGCCCGAAGTTTTGGTTCATTTCTCGGATAAAATGTACCTAGCTAACCCGAAAAAGTGTAAATTTTGTAAAAAGTGTAGGCTCATCCCGAAAAAAATATTATAATTAAAATGCATCTAGCACGAAAAAATTCAAGTTTAAACCAAATGAAAACTAATAAATTTCTTAAAAAATATGTACATATAATAAAAAACATAAATTCGTTTAAGATTCCCCATTCAACATATTCTACAAAATCATATACAAATTTATGTTCTGTTGGTAGTGTACAGTCTTTTACTATGAGGAAACCTTAAATTTTATACAGTCAATACTAGAGATATTACTTAATGGTTTTATATATGGGCGGATAGGCCATGATGCTAGCTAAAAGATGGCCAACACTCCAGGTTCATATCATGGGGATAAACATATGTGGTGGGTGATAACTGGTCTTATTAGCGCCTCGTAAATGCGCGACCTTAGAATTACACTGTTGTAACTAACATTTTTTGACTTTTTGAGTTATATATGAGCCGTTCAGTGCACACATCGATTAACTCCACTTTTTGAAAAATCTTAAATTTAAGTGTCAAAGCACTTGGTATAGTCATAACTTTTTATATTTATAACACCTTTCCTGAATAACTAAGATTAACACCATTAAACGGAAAAAATGTTTGGCCATTGAATAAGTTCATTTATTACTTTTTTCAGTTGCCAAATCGATTAACTCCACTTGTCATATAAAAATTGTAACATTACTGACGATTATTGTTTGGCTATTCATTCTTATTAATTTGATGTACCGTTATGATAGGTTTATCTGTATTTAAGCATTCTACAATATAATTTAAATTTACATTATAAAGGGAATTTTAAAAAACACTATATTTTCTCATCGCATTTCTCAACTTTTTGTTTTATGGAGTTAATCAATTTGTGCACTGAACGGCTCATATGTCTGTATAGGTATACTAATTGACGTGCGCTCTTTCTATATATGCGCTTCAAATTTTGCTACCTCTTTCCGTTTTCAATATAACAAAATAAAAATAGTTGTAAGTACATAATTTTAGAGCCGTTTATTTTTTCATTGAGTAAACAAAATTGTATCTACCACTTACAACTTTGTAATCCCAATAAAAAATATTTTCCATGTAGATACCACTTTGTGATTCTTTTTATGTGTACATGCAACTTTGTTATTCTCGCTTACTTTTTAAAATGAGTTGTTAGTATTTTGTAATGCTCAAAAATCCTTATTGATAGTTCAAAATTGGCCAATACGTATGACATACAAGGAATACCTAAACGATCCAGTGCCAATGAAAATAAAAGAAAGTTTGTTTCGTCATATTGTTTGTATAAAATTTGATATCACGTTTCAAAAACCTAAGAGGAGGTTCTTCCGAAAAATATAAAGCTTGAGCTTAAAGAAAGAACGTGCTTAGTTGAAAACCTATATGAAGCTGCAGAAAGTTATTGACGCTCCTCTGATTTGATTTACAGAACGTATTAAATTCAAAAATCAGCCCTGTGCTTTACTGTTCTAATTTATCTATAATTTAACTAATTATTTGAATAGCACAAAAAAAATATTGCTGCCTACGGAATATAAATTAGGGGAAGTGAATATGATATAACATCTGTACTGGTGAAAATTTTAATTAAAGTTTTCAAAGATAATTCGCGCGTGCCCAAAACAAAAACTCATTCATATCAACAGCAATTTTTCATAAGGTTAACCATATTAAATAAATTAAATTTGCATAAAATATTCAGTTCCACATCGTGGAATAATCCAGGAAGAAGACTACTCCTTAGTTCAATTGAAAATATATTGCTAATACCGAATAAGTATCCTATGTGGAAGTTGCATAATAAGGTCAAGAGAAGAACAATTTACTACCCCAAGCATAGAGGCGGCTAGAGACATACACGATAACTCTTTCTATCTGACACAATAACGGAATCACCAAACGTGAGAAAGAATCTGCAAGAGATGTATCAGTATATTTTGAAATTAGAATATTCAGGAACGGTTAAATCTGATGAGACAAATCCACCTTTATTCATACGAGTTAGATTAAACTGAAACTGAAACATATTTAGGAAATTTGGTATTAGGAAATTCGATGATATTTCTACCTAATTCCGGTCAAAAATGGTTGTAGATCGTTAAACAAATCCTTTTATGTTAGGGGAGTTTCCCTTTGGAATTCAGTTCCATTGGAAATTAAGAGGTTAGGATCAGCAAAATTATTTAAGTCAACATTTTTGGAGTGGTTGTTGGGCAATACGTAGTTTTTTAAATTTATTTTTATTACCATTGTTATTATTGTTAATTTTTAATATTATTTCACCTCTTGCTTTACATTTTATTGTAAATGAGCTACTGCTCAAAGTAGAATGTGTAACCATGAGGTGAAAAAATGTACATAAGAGGTTTTTATACCTAATAGCTTATTATTATTTTTTGTTCCGATTATGTACATTGATTCCATGCGTGCTTCTTTTAATACTAAATTATTATTGTAATAAAATACTATAAATAAATAGAAACATCTTAGACCACTATTACAAGTGCCTCTTTACAAAAATTTGGAAAACGAAATATAAACTAAGCGATTTTATTTATTTTTAAACCTCTTAAAGCTTTGTTACAACAACTAAAACGACTGACATCTTTTATATTTTAAGAAAACATGATATAACAGTTTAATTTTATTTCAATAAATTTGAATTTTCCGTGTAAAATAAAATTATTTTATTTAATTTTCCATAATTAAAAAGTTGTATTTACAAAAGTGGTATATTGTGGTTCATACAAAATAACAATGTTGTATCTGCCAGATACATTATTGCTATTCCAAGACTAAACGTGTCATAGTTCAGTTACAAAGTTGTATCTACTTTTGGAGCTTCAATTATTTCATTAATTATGTACAATTTTGATGTAATAACTAATTTAATTTAAAACTATAAAACAAAACAGCATACTACCACAATTCTATGAAAATTATCCATAAAATGGAAAAGTTATAGCACTTCAAGTTTTCAAACTTCATTTTCTCAAAACTATGCATCGAGTAGATGCAACAGTGTTATTCTAAGGTCGCGCCAATTTTATTTTGTCCCATAAAGTTTTATTGATGACGTTTTAGTTTTTAAATACCCAAAAGCATCAGAAGGCCACTATATTTGTTTTGGCAAAAGTAACGAAAAATGGGAAAAGTACGATAATTTACACTGCACTTACGTGCACTTATGTACCGGTAATGTGAACCCCAAATTCAATAAAAATCAGGCCTCAAATAATAATTTCTAAAAAAAAAGACTGAGTTGTTTTGTTAACGAGCCGTTTATTTTGAAAGTGGAATAAGTCATGTTTTCTTAATATTGAGATAATTAAACATTTGTGTTTTCATGTTATGAAAAAAAACAATACAACCTTTGTTTAAAGTGTTTGCATTTATGATATTACTATACTTACTACTTTTAGCTAAAGTGATAAATTTCATAATAAGGCTTGGTAAAATACGAGTTTTTTGTACTAGAAATGACTTATTCCACTTTCAAAATAATTTTTTTTAAATAAAATTGACTTATACCATTATTTCATATTAATTTTATTCATTAAAGGGAATTTTACATTATAAATGATATCCAGTTATTACAAAGAGAAAGTTATAATGAATTTGATAGGTTTGGATTTCATTTTACTCCTCAACAAGTTGATCCGACTTTTTTAAGTTTTGAAAATATCCATGATAAACAGGTGGAATATATGGTAGCCAATGCTGGGCAAAATATAAATTACAATTACTTTACATTTGTAAATTGAAAAATTTGATTTGACAAAATTCGTTTAGTGAAAAAACATATCATTAAAATAACAATCATTAACATAAGGTTTTATACTGATGGCTCTAGAACCAATTTTTAATGAACCTTGTAAAAATGTAAACAATAAATTACAAAAACTGATGTAATTAAAATACAAATTACAGTTATTTAGAATTTAAGTAATTAAAATACAAGATACTGTTACTTGGAAAACGGTGTTTTCATTACCTAATTCAAATAAATGTAATTCGTTACTGCTTTGCCTTGCCGGCCGCCCACTTGAGTATAACGTCAGTAACTCTATAAAACCAAAATTTTTTGGTCATCCCTTTTTAGTGCTAAGTTCAAAATATAAAACTCTGCATCACTAGTCAAGGCTGTTTTGTAGTACAATTTATAAGGAGAATTTCTTATATGTACTACTGTGCCCAAAAAGTAAAGCCAGTTTTTATTTATTTCAAAAAAAATTTATTAATTCTTCAAAATATATTTCGTCGCCTTCAAAGTAATCCCCTCCCGATACAATACACTTATGCCAACGTATTTTCGAATTTTTGAAACAAGAATTAAAGTCGCCTTCCGGGATAGCCTTCAGAGCGCGTAGCGATTCACGTTTTATCTCTTCTATCGTCTCAAAATGATTTCCCCGCAGTGGTCTTTTGAGTTTCGGGAATAGCCCGAAGTCACACGGTGCTAAATCAATTTTTGACGAAAAGTCACAAGAACGAGTGCAGTATGAAAAGGTGCATTATCGAGGTGCAAATACAAAGGATTGTCCGCCCACAATTCTGGCCTCTTCTTGCGAACAGCTAAACGAAACGACGCATAACACTCAAATAATACTGTTTGTTTGGCCGAGTGGAAGGAATTCTGAATGGACAACACAACGATATCCGATGAAAACTGTCAATATGACCTTAAACACTTTCACGACCTCCTTTGAACAGTTTATACCACTTGTAAACATTCCTTTCCGTCAAAGCATGGTCCCCGAAGGCTTTCTGCAATATCCTTAACGTTTCTGCACCCGAAACGTCATTCCGCAAACAAAATTTAATGCAACTTTTCTTTGCTCAATATAATTAGAAAATGTAACAATCGCCGCATGCACTCTTAGCGTCATACAAATTCAAGCGTAACATAAAAACTGATGAATGTTTTGAAATAAAATTTGTCACAGATGTATATAACAATGCTGCCAACTTAGAAAAAAAAATATTTATGATGTGCGGTTTACCAGCGCGATTTAAATTGAAAACTGGCTTTACCTTTTGGACACAGTCCAAATTGTTGTTGTTGTTCTATTTTGGCTTTCAATGCCTTCTAGATTTATAATATACTCATCATACTATTAGTTGTTAAGACATTACACGAATGAACAAGCATGTAATGTGACTTATTCCACTTTCATAATAAACAAAATATTGATAGCGTTGAGTATTCATTCTTTAATCACTATTTCTAGGAATTATTTTACAGTTAAGCGCAAGAATGTAACAAAATATGAAAGTTCACTATACTTTAACCAGTTGTATAACCTTAACTCAATTTTTTAAAAATTTGACTTATTCCACTTTCAAAATAAACGGTTCAAATAGTGTACAGAATCACTGTCTTCTAAAACCTATACAACCTTGAAAAATAATACTACCAAAAAAATTAAAAATTAAAAAAAAACAAAAAAAATTACCAAAAAATCATCAAATACAACTAATAATAATCATGAATTCCCACAAAGCGAAATTATCAAGAAATTTATTACAACTTCAGTTTCGATCTGAATGAGAAACAGGAAAAATTTAATTATTTTTCAGTCAATCTCATCAGGCTATAGCGACTGAATTGTTAATTACATTATTAATAATTAACAATTCAGTTGCTATAGCCTGATGTGATTATGACTGGAAAATAATTAAATTTTTCATGTTTCTCATTCAGATCGAAACTGAAGTTGTAATAAATTTCTTGATAATTTCGCAATTCGTAACAAATCGTAAAATCGTAATGATTATCTGGTTATTTACCAGAAGAACTTTAAATTTAAAACATCATGAATTCCATTTTATCTTGTTTTTTAATTACTATTATAATTCAGCTAAATTTGTTTTAGTTTAGTTGCGGGTAGCAAAGTCCTGAACTCTTGATTTTCCTCTTTGTGGTGCTACCTGGATAACGCGAATTAGATCAGGCGGTGTGGACTAAAGATAAATTTAATTTTAGATATACTTGTAGGTCTATCACAAGCAAGGCTGAGCAAATTACATTTCACCGCGTAATTAAAATACATTTACGAATTACAGCAAACTCAGTAATTACATAAAATACAAATTACAATTACTTTGCATTTGTAAATTGATAAATTTGATTTGACAAAATTCGTTTAGTGGAAAAACGTATCATTAAAACAACGATCATTAACATTAGGATTTGTAGTGGTGGCTCCGGAACCAAATCTTAATAAGCCTTGTAAAAATGTAAATAGAAATTATTCAAAATGATGTAATTAAAATACAAATTACAATTACTTAGAATATAAATCGGTAATTGAAATACAAGATACAGTTACTTGGAAGCGAGTACCTAATTAAAATACAAGTTACAAATTGTAATTTGTATTTTGATTACGTAATTCAAATACATGTAATTCGTTACTGCCCAGCTTTGATGATAAGTCGAAATCCCTTTGAATTTATCTGTTAACATGTAATCGTTTTGGCTATAAATAATTTAAGGTTTCTCAAAACATATGTTTATCCCCATGATATGGCCGTCTGATGGTGGCCAAGTATCAGCTAGTAGAATATCTGCCCAAATAAAAAACCGTTACGCAATATCCCTAGTATTGGCTGTATATAATAAAAGGTTTCTCCGTGTTACATGCGCTACACTAAAAATACAAATTATTCAAAAACATACGTTTATCCCCATGATATGAACCTGGGGTGTTGGCCAATTCTTAGCTAGCATCATGGCCTGCCTATCCGCCCATGTATAAAACCATTAAGCAATATCTCTAGTATTGACTGTATAAAATTTAAGGTTTCCTCATAGTAAATGACTACACTACCAACAGAACATAAATTGGTATGTATATGATTTTGTAGAATATGTTGAATGGTATTACTCTTAATCTTAAACGAATTTATGTTTTTTATTATAAATATTTTTTAAGAAATTTATTAGTTTTCATTTGGTTTAAACTTGAATTTTTTCGTGCTAGATGCATTTTAATTATAATATTTTTTTCGGAATGAGCCTACACTTTTTACAAAATTTACACTTTTTCGGGTTAGCTACATTTTATCCGAGAAATGAACCAAAACTTCGGGCTGATTCTTCGGGATAACTTCACTGACTTGACATCTAGTGGATGATTTTAAAACTAGAGCCAAGGGGGAACAAAATTATTTTGACGTTTGGTTTATGCATGAGAAATAATTATTACAACCGATTAATTTAAAATTTTAAATTAATTTAAAACATGGACAATGCAAATAAAAATAAAAGTTACAAAATATGTTCAGTGCTAGAATGCGGAACACATTGTAACAAGGAAAACAGTATTGCTCTTCACCAATTTCCCAACGATAAGTTGTTAAAAAAAATGGGCGCACGTTACACGAATTAATAAAAAATCCATTACCAAAAATAATCGTATTTTTTTCAAAACATTTAGAGGATACAAAATATAAAAGTAAGTGATGAACAAAAATATCGTAGTTCTTGTCGAATATAATAACGTTTATATGTTTTAGTTGCGGCAAATAAACATTATTAAAAAAAATCAGCGATTCCGTCCAAAAATTTACCTTACTGCAAATTTACCAAGCCACCGCCAAAACAACGAAGTCTGCGATTACAAAAATCGAATATTGCTGAGTACCAAAATTTACAAAAATCTCAATTATCAAACGAACATATAATCAGGATACCCCTGAATCAGAAGAAATTATGGTTGTTGGACACACAGTAACTCAAACTGCTGATATTGCAGTTCAAGCTAGTATATTGTTCTTGACTTAGTCGTCGCCAAAGATATCGAAAGGAATACTAAATTAACAATTGATGGCCAAATAACATCGGGGTCTCAACTAAGTATTATGACTTCATTAAGCGACACTAAAACCATAAAAGTAGTATGAATTTAGGCCTCGAGCCCGATATTTACAACCGAATTTTTAAAACACATTTTTCTGTTAAATTGATGATCCTGCTAGTGCTGATAAAATTGAAACAAAATCTCAATTTCTCAGTGATGTCGGTATTATTTGAATTGCTGTTTCAACTTGAATCAAATATTTCAGAGAAATGTTACACGTTATGAGAGCGGGTTTAAGATCATTAATTTATTGGCCTGCTAGAGAAGAGGTTCAAATGAATATTCCCGATTGTTTCTTGGCTTTTGCGGACGTTCGAGCTGTACTAGATTGCACAGAAGTTGAGATCAGCGAGACCAATTGTCTTAAAAGTAAGATGATTACATATTCACACTATAAGGGAAGGAACACCGTAAAATGTTTAGTTGCTATTAGTCCAGCTGGATTAATAACTTACATAAGCAAAGGATATACGGGAAAATCATCAGACAAATCCATACATATTTAACCAAGAAAACTTGATCGAACTTTTTCAACACAGCGATTCGATAATGGTCGATAAAGGTTTTGCAATCGAACCCGAATTAAAAATGAAGGGCATATAATTATATCTGCGCTTATTTAAGGATTCCAAAAATCAATTCGATAGAGGCGAATCAATCACCAATACCGCTATAGCCGCTGCTCGAGTTCATGTTGAAAATGTTATGCAGCGAATCAAAATTTATAAAATTATGAATAACAGAATCGACCACTGTTTGTTTCCGGTAGTCGACGATATATTTAATATCATATGTAGCTTTAAGTGCTCCTATTAATTTAAGTGCTCCTATATTTAATATAAATTTTTCCCCTGTGGTCGGGGGGCACTCTCATGATTCGTAAAGTGCACCGCACGATCATGATGATATCCTTACAATACCACCACAGCATCCACTGCTTGTCGTAGGAGGCGACTAAATTGGTTGGATCGCTGGGTTAATGCCCAGCATCCGTAAAAACTTTTTTATTTTTATTTTAACGATTATTTTAGTTCATATATAATTTTGCCCGCGTTCGTTTTTTATTATAATTTATTTTTTCAAATTTTATTATTTCGTTTCATATTTTTTATTTTAGACGGTTTTTCTCTCATTTTTGCGCACAAAAATGATTTATTTTTAATATGCATGAAAATAAAAAAAAATCCCCGAAACATGCCTCTTCGGACCGCGGGGCGAGGCATAATCCTCGTAAAGACACAATTAATAGCCTTAACATCCATTATACCAATGTCAGAGGTCTCGTGACTAACAAACATTGCACACATCAACATCTCGAATCACGTAAACCCGCATATTAGTTCTAACGGAAACAAAAGTATCGTCGAACATCTACGGAAACGAATTCTACTTCCAGCGCTACCAGTTCGAACAAGCTTTCGAGTTGCAACGTGGAGTGTGCATTTTCGTTAAAACAACATACCGTACTCAAGACACTAAAAGTACGAAATATTTTTAAAAACCGCTCAAACTATTGTGCTTAAAATTTCTCTTCCTAATAAACTCCTTTTTTTAATTAGCTTGTACAGATCTCCTAATCAGACGGATTCAGAAACGATTAGCTTCTTCGAGGGCTTATCAGGCAAATATGATGATATTCGCAATCAACATCCCGAATGCGAATTAATTATGGTCGGTGACTTTAATGCCCACCATAAACAATGGTTGAATCACAAAGATACAATGCGGAATGGCTTGCCGTTAGTGATTGTTAATGAGTCCACATTTGAATGCCAAAATTATAGAGGAGTTCATATTCTGGATCTCTGTCTGACATCAATCCCTCATTCCATGGAGGCCCATGTGGAAACTGGAATTGGAAGTTCTGACCATAACTTAATAACCACAAAAATATCTGTCGAAACACCATTAGAATTTAGACAGCAGCCAAGGCGTCTTTAGCATTTTAACTAAGCTGATTTTGATCGTTTACGGTCATTTTTTCAACATTTCCCTTGGGAATGCCATTGCCTACATAACAACAACATCGACGACGCCGTTTCCAGTTTTACTGACACCGTCTTACATGGAATGAATAAATGTATCCCCTCATCATTTTCCAATCCCAATCAAAATTTTAAAATATTTTCAAAAGAAGCCACCAAAGCTGCCAAACAAAATAAAGCGGCACACAAAAAATATAAACGCAACAAAATTTCTTATGAGGAAAACAAAAAAAATACGGAACACCTGCAAAAAACCTGCGGTAGAGAAGCAAAAAGAGCCGACAGCAAGAAAGCCAATGTGGCTTCCGAGTTGAAAATCTCCGATCGCAACTTTTACCACATGGTCGCAACGGTTGCAAATATTTCGAAAACATCTGTTTCAGCATTGAAACGTGCTGACGGCGCCTTGGTGGTGGATCCATATTTACAAGCCGACTTATTGGCGAGCGTCTTCAAATCGAACTCGATATTAGTTGTCCCAGATGGAATTGGACCTCCATTAATTCCATATTGTGGTTCTAAAATGAGCCCCGTCGTCATCTCGGAGGAAATTGTCTTTACTAATCTTAAGTCAATGAATGCAAACAAGGCCACCGGATCTGATGGAATTCCAGTTCGAATATTGAATGAGTTTGCCAATGAGTTGGCTCCGATATTATTTAAAATTTTCCTACTTTCATATAAGCAAGGTGACTACCCGAACGCCTGGAAGAATGCAATGGTGCAACCCGTGCTGAAACGGTGTGACAAAACTGACTCTTCAAGCTACCGGCCAATATCAATTGTGTAAGCCGTCGCTAAAGTTTTTGAGAAATGCGTCAATCAACATATAGTTAAATATCTTGAAATTAGCAAACTAATTTCGGATAGACAATACGGCTTTCGTGAAAGCCGATCCACGACCGATCTCTTGACGTATGTCACGAACAAATGGAATCTCGCCCTAGAACACCACGGAGAGGCCTTTGCAATCGCCTTGGATATATCCAAGGCTTTTGATAAGGTGTGGCATGAGAATCTTATTTGTAAACTTGTGGCATACGGGCTGGACTCGATGACCACCAGGTGGATTAAAAGCGATATCAATGACCGAAAAATCAGCGTCGTGCTTAATGGGAGATCATCATCGACGCACTCCCCAACCCTGTTTTTGCTATACATCAACGATTTGCTGAATAGCACTGTAAACTCTATCCATAGCTTTGCGGATGATGCCATATTGCATACTTCTATTTCATTCGAGGCGGAGCCTATAGCATTACAGATCTTAATAATAAACGGTCAGAAGTCGTAACTTCTCTTAATTCCGATTTAAGTACAATATTTGAGTGGGGTAACAACAACTTAGTACAATTTAACGAAAAATAGACACAAATATGCACATTTTCGCGTAAAAAAAGTCGTAACGACTACCCATTTGTGGTAAAAAACCATATCCTTGTGGGTTGCGATTCAATTCGACTGCTTGGTGTTCAAATAAGTAACAAACTCAAATGGAATGAACACACTGTTG
Source organism: Tipula helvola (assembly GCA_963556165.1). Lineage (NCBI taxonomy): Eukaryota > Metazoa > Arthropoda > Insecta > Diptera > Tipulidae > Tipula > Tipula helvola. Next base: position 263,722,811 of record OY744482.1, on the reverse strand, counting down.
CATTGGCTAAATCAGCTTAAAAAAAACTCGGGTTCCTGAATCGATGCAGAGGGTTTTTTAAATCGCAACAAGTTCTCCAGATATAAAAAACCTTCATCCGACCATGTATAGAGTATTGCTGTCAAGTTTGGGGAGGTGCGTCTGGTACCTCCACTTATTGGACAGAGTTCAACGCCGCACTATCAGAATAATACGGAATCCCAAACTTACTTAAGAACTAGACAGCTTACAGCATCGCAGAGATGTTGCAGAACTCTGCGTCTTCTACAGATGCTTACATGGTAAATGTTCTGCAGAACTATCGGAGAAAATACCACCATTCGTTACAATAACAAGAGTAACAAGAGGAACAAGCTATATTAATCTTTACTTGCAGGATCGCGCATTGGATGCAGAAGCTCTGACCGTTACAAGGAGCTAGGACCGTTATTAAGTCCGCTCTGCACCCAATTAAAAAAATTATAAAAAAAGAAAAAAAAAAAGTATATTATAAGAATGATCAGTGAAGTTATTTTTATTTTCAGGAAAACTATTCAACGTTTACTTTTCTCGCTCTGGATCTTTAAAAAGATGATCCATGTCATCACCTGCTATACCTCAACCATTTCAAAGAATAGTGAAATATCGAATTTAGGCAAATTGATAAAAAGCTCTTGAGCTGAAGACATTGGCTATTTAAAATGTAGATGACTGCGAGGAGCTTTATGAGCGTTGGAAAAAAACAATAGTTAACTTTTTCCCTTATTAAAAGTGGAATTAATTTCTAAATTGGTTAGTTGCATAAATTACTTGCGACTTATAACAATATTAATAAATATTTTACCACTATATCCAGACCAAATTATTGATGAAACCAGGTCATCTAGTTAGGTCTTTGGCCGCATGCCAAATTAATCTGTAGTGGCTAATTAAAGACAAAGATTAATTATTAATTTTTTATTTAATAATTCGTTCTTTTAAAAAACTAAGGCAACAAAATTAACCTAAATATATACCTTGTAATTTTTACCAAAATGAAGTTTAAAAAAACCAAAATTCAGCAAAATTTTCAAATATGTAATTATTAAATTAAAATTTTATAAATTATTTTTGGTGTATAATTTAGCCACTTATAAAAATATAAAAATTAAAGACCGTTTTTGAATTTAACCAAATCAATCAAAACGTTTTATTGCCTAAGGCATTGCCATATACAAATGGCAAACTGGAACTTCAAACCGAGAAACCCAGTTTTTGTCAAAATTGTTTCATTTGCAATAACAAAAATATGGAAAACATATTCAGTATACCATCTTTTTCTAGAAAATTTCACGGATAAATTTTAGCTGAACTAAAATGTGAAAATGAAATTAAATAAATTTTGGTATTGCAAATGAAACAATTTTGTGGAAAATTGGGTTTGACGATTTGATATACTGGTTTGACATTTGTGCATGAACCATAACGTCTTTACTTCCTTCAAAAAGTAAGGTCTAGTGCATGGTTAACGTAAATTTGTTTTGTTTGATTTAGCTGCACACTATAACCGCAGAATAAATGTAGCAAATTAAATTAAATATGACTGTTTGGTTGTTGATATACCCACGATACCACTAGACAAAGTTGATATTGTTACGCTGTGCATATTATTTCATTTTTTTTTTTTACTTTGTGGATGAACTGTATGCGTGCGTCTTTGCTGCTACAATTTGTTAGTAAAATTGTAAACGCACTAATATTTTTTTTTTTAAATATATATAATTTCATTTACAAGAGATGGCGCTAATGAATGCGTACGTACATATTTAAAAAGATTAAGTACATAAATACCTGATCTAATGAATTATATTATTATTTTTTTTTATTGTAATCTTACGATGAGAGAGACTTATCAGAGAATGGCTCGTATTAGTATTTATAAGTGGGATACAATACCAAGCTAAAACAGCTGATTGAGAATCACTGTTAAACTGTGCACAAAACAGAAATAAATATTTAATATTCATTTTTTGTGAGGCTGCCGTGATAATACGTTTTAATTAGCAATAAATTGTACACCACCGCGCCATAGTGATTTGTTTGAAAGTCAATCTAACAGCTTAGATCTTGATATCAAATATTAATATAATTATTATAAGTTTATAAAACAGAATAATAGTAAACTGCTATAAATAATAATAAACGTTTTGTGGAGAAAAAAAAAAAACCTTAAACTTTAAATAAAAGGTGAGTTCACGCAATCGAAGCTATATTATGTATATAGGTTAGCAATTGACCCTTTATTTCGATCCAAAAAGGCAAATTCCAAATTACGAAGTTTTGTACGCTGGATTAGATTTTCATCTAATACCATTACTTGGGCGGTTAGCGCATCTCAACCACAAGGCGGAATTGAATTAGCGGAGCCTCAATATTCCACCGCAAAACCAACAGGAATATAATTCATAGGTTTAAATAATGGAATAGCGGATGCAATACCTATACGATATATATATATCTACACTCATGTGGGACGGCACTAATTAAGGAGTTCTGTTGTACGTCCTTGATGATAGTTTAATAAGTGTCAATTGGCTAGTTAATAGTTTTTGTTTCGTTTATTATTTTTTTTTATTTGTGCTACGTTACATAATACCTACCATTTGGTATAAATTCACTAAATTTCAGTTAAAAATTTTCAATTAACTTAATTCATTGTATTCAAATCAATAGTTTGTTTTGTAAAAATTAAAAGTCGAAGTGTTTATAAAAGTGCCCGAAGTGTAAAACCAATAATAAACATTAGTTTTCAGAGACCACGTTCATGAGCAACCGGGGAGTACTCTTTGGCGTTTTATGAATTGGTGAGTTTATTTTATTTAAATTATATATAAAGAATTTATCGGCCGTTGTTTTTGCTTAACACTGCGGTACAGCTTATAAACACAAAGCGATCTTAATTTTGTTTGTACAATATATTTTTTTTTTGTTAATTCTTATTAACACAGTTTATTATAAACGGTAATAATTTAATAATTTTAATAATTTAAAGGACTACGTCCTATTTCATTATTATAGCCAATAATTATTATTATTTTTTTTTTTTTGTTGTTTAAATGAAGAAATACATTCTTGTTTTTATGTGTTAAGCATACAATTTAATATGGAGTAAAAGCTTTTATTTATTGATGATGACGTAGAGGGTTGTGAGTCAGGTATCTTAGTTCTCGTATCTAATTCAACACGATGGATTGGTACTTATCCAATATTTTCGGCAACAGTGAATCCCCCATTTCCACTGCAGTTATCCAAGTGTTGAAAAACGTGTTAGTTGCCGAGAGGATCTGTTACAAAATGGCGCCGAAACAGGGACCTGAAGGTCGTATACCTCATGGTTCAATATTTAGATTTTTTTTTTGTAAGGTTATAGCGTGAAAAGTGCTAGCTTAACTGGTTAATGTAGTAGTTTTTATTTTCATTGTTTCAAAAGGTCGTCCTAATAAGACATCCAAGCGGCTTCTCTGCTCAGCAACAGCTTACTATTCACCGCTTTATTTTGATTTTTTTTTTTAATTTCCATTTCTTTTAGTTTTCGTATATTTTTTTATATACAGTTCTCTTAAAATATTTTTATTTGATAAACGCGGTGGGTAAGCATATTGAATTAAGATAAATTTATTATAGATGGAGATTGTGTATTGATTGCATGGGATGGAATCAAGAGTCGATCCACAATGATTTTTGTGTGTTCCTATTGATTTAATCTTGATGTTTTCTGCACAGAAATACTCCGTTTTATTTTTATTTGGTTTTTTTTTCAGTATTTCTAGTTTTGGTTTCTCTTTGAGTTGTGGTGGTTTGAGTTCGCTTCGAATTTCGAAAGTTGACTACATAGTGACTCTGTGTTTATTATCTTTTCGAGATTTGAAGATGATTTCTCATTGCAGGAAGCATGGAGAAAACAAAACTATAATTTTTTCTAGCTTACTACTACATTTAACATACAAATCATACCTGATTCCATTGAACTTTTGCGTCATCATCGGTAATTATCCAAATTTCACATATCAAACAAGTTTGTTTCATTGTTACTGTCGATCAGAATTACGAGTATTATACATATAAAAGTTATCATTCCAGTTTGGAATAAATTCATTTAATTATTTGATTTTTTTTATTATTCGATTTCTTTTCTGAATTATATTTTTGTTTGTTTCTTTTTCTTTATATTTTACTATTTATCGTTATCAATATTCAAATTAAAAATTCTCGAATTTAAATTCTGTAAAAATATTAAAGTCTAGTCTTATAACTCTACATTTTTCTTTTGGTATTGTAAATATCTTATTTAATTTGCAATGGATCCTGCGGAATATTTGAACAATTTGTCAGTGGTTGAACAAGAGGTAGAATATCTGGTTAGGGGTCTATCTGTTATAACTACCGATTCAACTAGATTTTTGATGGATGCACTTGCCACTGAAAATAGCGATAAAAAATTTCGACCTGTGCAATCACACATAAAAAGTGATCCTAGCAATGAACTAGCTCTTTGTCACACTAAGTACGAAGAAATATCTAGAATAATATCAGAGCAAGGAGTTTCACCATCACTAGAAATTTTGATAAAATTGTTCTCTAAGGTAATTCATTATAAAGACAGAGTAGAAAGGTTGAAAATGTCATTCGGAGACATAGGGAATATTACCAATCTATTTAGTAACATGCGCAGAGATTATAATTGGCTTTGCAAGCGGTTTAAGGAGTATCAAGATGCACGAACAACACGAAGATCAACCCCAACAGACCCAAAAGAACTAGCGCCACAACAAGAAGGTGCCATAAACCGTAGTAATACAGGAAGAAATATGACAGGTGCTAAAGAAGTATCAAATACGGTTTCGGCGCACAACCAATTGGAGTCTCAAATTAGTCCCGATACTCTAGCGAACGAGGCAAGAGAATTGAGAGAATCAGTGGCGGAGTTTTTCTCGCGAGTCGGAACTAAAGCAAAAGGACATCAACCCAATGAGCACGTCAGTAACTCATTTGATTTCACATTTGGACTAGGGGAATCCAGTCAAGAGCAACCTGTGCGGAGAGGTTTTCCACAAGATACCGCAAATCTCAGAAGTAATGTAGCACGACAACAAAAGTTTCACCCTCAGGATAATTATAAATTGAGACAAAATTGGAATCTTTCATTCGACGGTAGCGAAAAACACAATGTTCATGACTTCGTGTATAAACTAGAACATTTAGCTAACAATGACGGAATCCCAGAAAACGGACTACCAAGGTTGATGCATCTATTTGTATCAGGGAAAGCGGAAGACTGGTTTTGGTTATTTGGACGCGACAATCCAAACGCAACATGGCCAGTAGTAAAATCAGCAATGCTCTCATACTTCAGTAGCTTCGATTTCGAGGACGAGATCCTCGAACAAATTTTGCGTCGTCACCAAGGCAATCGAGAGTCATTTTCAGATTTCGCGTTAAGCGTACAAAAATTGAATAGCAGACTTCAAAATCGCATGTCCGAGAGCCGGTTACTCTACCGGCTGTGTAAAAATATGATTCCAGCATTACAGAACGCAACTCTACCTTACCAGAAATCTATCACCACGGTCGAAGAATTGCGAGTCTTATGTCAGCGCTTTGAACGGATGTGGGAGCAGACGGGGTATGATCCGCGACGATTTACATATGCGTATAATCCTCGGCGACGAATCGTAAATGAACTGTGCCAAGAGATGGACAGTTTGGACAGCAATATCACGGGAAGAAGAGTGGTTAAGAAAGACAACCAAATAGTTGAGGAGCCAAACAGTCGAGATATTCAGACATGTAACGCGTTTAATAGAAACAAAAAACCAGAGGCGAATTCAAGCATAAGGTTGATTTGTTGGAACTGTAAGGATTTGGGCCACCGCTACCAAGATTGTCCAAATGATTTTATTAATGTATTTTGTTTTGGGTGCGGCGCCGCTAACGTACGTAAGCCAAATTGCCAAGCATGTCAGTCACAACTAGCTCCGGAAAACTCTCGTTCGAGTGTGAGTATACCGAGGGGATCACGCTCAGGAGAGAATTCGAATCGACAAATGAGGCCGGAGGAAGAGTCGAATCGATAACCCTCAACGCAAATCCCGATTTTACCGACAAAAATACACATAACAAAGTAAATACATATAAGTCTCCAGATAATGTCGTTTCAGTATTCAAAATTAATTCATATAAACATAAAAGACATCTCCGTTCAATAAATTACTTTCGATGTAAACGTAAATCGCTTCAAAACTGTCTCTCCTCATTAATTCGGTGTTTCTCTTCAAAAGATCCTCGCCCGTATGCAGAAATTTCAATAGCAGCTAAACCATTTAATGGTCTACTGGATAGTGGTGCGTCGGTTAGTGTACTGGGAAATAAGTCGTTAGAATTTTTAGAAACCATAAACGCCAAATATCACAGACTTTGTTCTAATATAAAAACCGCGGATGGTACCCTCAATAAAATTTTAGGTTACATTTGGTTACCAGTAACATTTGGAGCGAAAATCGAACAAATTAAATTTTATATCGTTCCTACTCTTGAATCTCCCTTGTATTTAGGCATCGATTTTTGGGAAAAATTCAATATTACTCCAACCCCAAGTCTAAATGAATTAATTAAAACTGCATCTTCTCCACCGACAAACAAACATGTGCTAAATCCTAAACAAAGCGCAGAACTAGATAGAATTATAAAGTTGTTCCCATCTTCATCAAAAGAAGGTTTAGGTAAAACCAATCTACATCAACATGACATTGAGGTCGAAGATGGTTGTAAGCCAATCAAGCAGCGATATTACGCTGTATCTCCTGCTGTACAAAAGGATTTATATTTAGAAATCGATCGCATGCTAGAGCTTCAGGTAATAGAAATCAGTATGAGTGCTTGGAGTTCTCCTGTAACCATAGTTAAAAAGCCAAACGGGAAATCCCGACTATGTCTTGATGCGAGAAAGGTCAACGCCGTTACAAAAAAAGACGCTTATCCTCTTCCACTTATAGACGGACTTTTAGGACGCTTAAACGATACAAAATATATTACAGGACTTGACTTGAAAGACGCATTCTGGCAGATTCCCCTTGCGGAGTCTGCCAGAGACAAGACTGCATTCACGGTACCAGGGCGGCCGCTCTATCAATTCAAAGTGATGCCGTTTGGGCTGTGTAATGCAGCCCAATCCATGTGCCGCTTGATGGACAAAGTGATCCCTCATGAACTTCGTGACAAGGTGTTTGTTTATTTGGACGATTTGCTTGTCATCAGCGGTACATTGGAGGAGCACTTTGAATTGCTAGAGCGTGTTGCAGACTTATTACGGACATCAGGACTTACCCTAAATATAGAGAAGAGTCATTTCGTCATGAGGGAGATAAACTATCTGGGGTTTATTGTCGGAGAAGAAGGACTCAAACCCAACCCGAGTAAAATCGAGGCTATAATAAACTTCCCAGCGCCAACCACGGTTAAACAGACCAGACGTTTCTTGGGCTTGACGGGATGGTACAGAAGATTTATTACAAATTATTCTCATGTTACAGCCCCGATAACCGACTGCCTAAAAAAAGGTAAATTTTTGTGGACCCAAGAAGCACAAGAAGCATTCAAGGTTTTAAAAAATCTTTTAACTTCCGCTCCAGTATTAGTAAATCCTTCCTACCAAAAACCGTTTTACATACGATGTGATGCAAGTTCTGAAGGAGTGGGTGCGGTATTATTCCAAAAAGACGATGAAGAGAATGAACGCCCTATCTCCTTCATGTCGCAAAAATTAAATAAGGCCCAGCGAAATTATACGGTAACTGAGTTGGAGTGTTTGGCTGCAGTTCTCGCCATCAAGAAATTTAGAGCTTACATAGAAGGACATGATTTTACAATCATTACCGACCATGCCAATCTCAAGTGGCTTATGTCACAAAGGGATTTAAGTGGTAGACTTGCCAGATGGAGCTTGAAACTTCAGGGATTTAAGTTTAGGATAGAACATCAAAAAGGCAAGGAAAATGTGGTTCCAGATGCTTTATCACGCGTCTTCTGTGACTCGCTAGAGGAGTTTGTCGCCAGCGTGAAATCATTACATTTAAACAAATTTGAGGCCAGTAATTTTGATGAACCTGATTATGTAGAGCTCCGAACTAAAATCTCGAATAACCCAGAGAATTATCCTGCGTTCAAAATTGACCAAAAGCACATTTTTATCCGATTAGAACCGAAGAGAACCAGTGACTTATCCGATCTATCCATCTGGAAGCTGTGGATACCAGCCTCAATTAGACAAAGTATGATCCAAGAACAGCATGATGATCCATTGTCTTCTCACGGTGGAGTGGCGAAAACTTTGGAAAAGTTGAGGAGGTATTATTTTTGGCCAGGTATGGCAAAACAAGTTCAGGAATATATTGCAAACTGCCAGATCTGTAAAACAACCAAACCCTGTAATAGACAGCTACGACCTCCAATGGGAAAACTATTTGATGTCGACAGGCCTTGGCAGCGCCTATATATAGACCTATTGGGCCCATATCCAAGATCGAGCAATGGAAAAACCATGATACTGATTGTCGTAGACCATTTAACCAAATTTGTGTTGCTGAAAGCATTGACAAAGGGGACCGCACAACAAATTATAGACTACCTAAAAGATGAAGTATTTTATGTATATGGAGTACCCGAGACAATACATTCAGACAATGGAAGCCAATTTAAAAGCTCGGAATATAAATCACTACTAAAGGACTTTGGAGTATACGACTCAAAGACTGCAATATATTCGCCGCAATCCAACGCCTCAGAACGTGTAAACCGTTCAATTATATGTGCAATTCGAGCATATATTGCACAAAAACATACGGCATGGGATCGTCATTTATCAGAAATTGCGTCTGCTCTTAGAAATGGTGTTCACGAATCTGTAAAAAATTCGCCTCACTTTTTACTGTTCGGCTATCACAGAATCAATCACGGGAAGAGTTATCAACTGCTACGAAGTATAGGAAATATTTCAGAAGGGGAAATTATGTTGCCGCTACCAGCTCGAATGTCTTTAATACACCAGCAGGCACAAGACAATATTAAAAAAGCATATGAAAAAAGTGCCAAACGATATAATCTGCGAACAAGATTAAATGAATACACTGTGGGACAAAACGTCTATGTTCGTACGCATCCACAGAGTAACGCCTCAAACAAATTTTGTGCAAAATTTGCACCCCTTTTTATCCATGGAATAATATCTAAACGGATCGGCAATGTCATATACGAAGTTAAAGATACGTCCAATAAATTGTTGGGAGTATTCCATTCAAAAGATATCCAGCGCTAACTTTAATCTAATTACAAACCAGTAGATATCATTTTTTTTATCCTCTTCAGCTTCATCTTTAGGTTGCCTTCGCCAACTTATGATGAACCTGTCCTGTTACGCTGTGCATATTATTTCATTTTTTTTTTTTACTTTGTGGATGAACTGTATGCGTGCGTCTTTGCTGCTACAATTTGTTAGTAAAATTGTAAACGCACTAATATTTTTTTTTTTAAATATATATAATTTCATTTACAAGAGATGGCGCTAATGAATGCGTACGTACATATTTAAAAAGATTAAGTACATAAATACCTGATCTAATGAATTATATTATTATTTTTTTTTATTGTAATCTTACGATGAGAGAGACTTATCAGAGAATGGCTCGTATTAGTATTTATAAGTGGGATACAATACCAAGCTAAAACAGCTGATTGAGAATCACTGTTAAACTGTGCACAAAACAGAAATAAATATTTAATATTCATTTTTTGTGAGGCTGCCGTGATAATACGTTTTAATTAGCAATAAATTGTACACCACCGCGCCATAGTGATTTGTTTGAAAGTCAATCTAACAGCTTAGATCTTGATATCAAATATTAATATAATTATTATAAGTTTATAAAACAGAATAATAGTAAACTGCTATAAATAATAATAAACGTTTTGTGGAGAAAAAAAAAAACCTTAAACTTTAAATAAAAGGTGAGTTCACGCAATCGAAGCTATATTATGTATATAGGTTAGCAATTGACCCTTTATTTCGATCCAAAAAGGCAAATTCCAAATTACGAAGTTTTGTACGCTGGATTAGATTTTCATCTAATACCATTACTTGGGCGGTTAGCGCATCTCAACCACAAGGCGGAATTGAATTAGCGGAGCCTCAATATTCCACCGCAAAACCAACAGGAATATAATTCATAGGTTTAAATAATGGAATAGCGGATGCAATACCTATACGATATATATATATCTACACTCATGTGGGACGGCACTAATTAAGGAGTTCTGTTGTACGTCCTTGATGATAGTTTAATAAGTGTCAATTGGCTAGTTAATAGTTTTTGTTTCGTTTATTATTTTTTTTTATTTGTGCTACGTTACATAATACCTACCATTTGGTATAAATTCACTAAATTTCAGTTAAAAATTTTCAATTAACTTAATTCATTGTATTCAAATCAATAGTTTGTTTTGTAAAAATTAAAAGTCGAAGTGTTTATAAAAGTGCCCGAAGTGTAAAACCAATAATAAACATTAGTTTTCAGAGACCACGTTCATGAGCAACCGGGGAGTACTCTTTGGCGTTTTATGAATTGGTGAGTTTATTTTATTTAAATTATATATAAAGAATTTATCGGCCGTTGTTTTTGCTTAACACTGCGGTACAGCTTATAAACACAAAGCGATCTTAATTTTGTTTGTACAATATATTTTTTTTTTGTTAATTCTTATTAACACAGTTTATTATAAACGGTAATAATTTAATAATTTTAATAATTTAAAGGACTACGTCCTATTTCATTATTATAGCCAATAATTATTATTATTTTTTTTTTTTTGTTGTTTAAATGAAGAAATACATTCTTGTTTTTATGTGTTAAGCATACAATTTAATATGGAGTAAAAGCTTTTATTTATTGATGATGACGTAGAGGGTTGTGAGTCAGGTATCTTAGTTCTCGTATCTAATTCAACACGATGGATTGGTACTTATCCAATATTTTCGGCAACAGTGAATCCCCCATTTCCACTGCAGTTATCCAAGTGTTGAAAAACGTGTTAGTTGCCGAGAGGATCTGTTACAATATACAAACTATTTTTTAAAAAAATTAAATTTTCTAAAGTAGCCATACTTTAAAAGTATACTATTGTATGTATAGCTATAGTATTAGTCAAGCAAAAGATGTTTTGACCAATTTATCTTAATTCAATAATATTTCTATTTACAGATGAACGACTAGACTAGCGCTTAGTTTAGTACTCCTGCTGTATATCCTTCCACGGAAAAAGGAATCACAAAAGAAATTTTCGCTTTTCTAAAAAAGAAATTCCAAATTCATATTTTAAATGATCACAAACGACAACCTATTTTTTCTACAGCAAGCAGTTGAAGCGGCCGAAAAGGAAAGAAATCCGAAATTTCTTAAAATAATTTTTATATGTGAACATTTAGAAACTAGGGGTACAGCCCGTCCTAGTATACGGATACAATTTATATACATATAATGGTGATGCCCAGTGGTCGCTGCCACAATCACCATTTGACTATTTGATTTTTTTAACCTAGTAGGAATAACTCGAGATTTAAGGTTTTTAAGGATTATTGTACCTTAAATAGACCTTAAACCAAAGAGTAAGGGCTTTTAAGGATGATTTTACATGTGTTGGGGTATCGTCCACAAAAAACCTTACAGACCAACAAACAGCGGGAGGTGTGCTTTTCTTCAAAAAAAAAATCGGGGTGGGCTGTGTCGTCTACTCGGGCGTAGGGTGTTATGCGTAATAAGCCACAGTTTCTTTTCGCACAAATAAATGAGGGATTCTCTCTCTACAGTGTTCTCAACTATGTATTGTAAATCGCTATTTTGCAGGTATCAATTGCATTTAAAATTAATTCGGATTTTAATTACTTTAATTTAAAATAAATTATCCACCACAGTTTCTTTACTCACAAATTGAGATTAGACTTGCTCCGATCAGAAGTGGCGTTCTCTCGCTGCAGTGATTGTAAATCGCAAAAATATCAAATTATTGTAATTTTGTAGATTTTAATTAAAATTTGTGTGGAAATTAATTATTTTCATTTAAAATAAATTAACCATCACTGTTGCTTTACACAAAAATTGACTTCAGAATTGCTGCCAATATTATACTTGTTGTACACAGTCGATTTACCTGTAACCAACAAAATAACAATATGTATCAACATTTGCCACACAATAATCCAGAATTTTATCCCCCAACTCACATCACATTCACGCTGAAAAAACGCACCTGCCCACCAGTGCAATGCAAACGAAGGTCAAATACTTAGGTTTGCACCTGGATAGAAGGTTAACGTGCGGAAAAACCATATTGAAACAAAGCGCAACCAAATAAAAATTACATTTTTCAAAATGTATTGGCTGATGGGAAGGTAATCTCAGTTGTCATTAGCGAATAAAGTTTTACTGTATATACAAAGCGATAATCAAACCCATATGGACATATGGTATTCAGTTATGGGGATCCACCAGCACTTCAAACAGAGAGCTCCTGCAACGAACTCAAGCGAAAATACTTCGAAGTATTACTAATGCTCCGTGGTACATTCGAAATAGTAATATACATGACGACCTTGGGATTAAAACCATTAAAGAAACAATTAAAGAATTCAGTTCCAAATATTATTCAAAACTAGAAGCGCATCCCAACGGATTGGCCAGGGATGTATTAAAACAGCTACGATTTAGGCGACTGAAAAGAACAGATCCACTCGGACTGATGAACCTGTGAACCTGTAAATTTATTAAATGTTGATGTTATACATATGTATGTATATATAAGTATAATCTAAATTAATTAAATTGTGAGCACTAACAATAAGTATTAACATTGGTTAAGACATAAAATATGTAATAATTTTAGCTTAAGATTTGATTACTTCTTGTTAGTTTCTTATGTAGAAAGATTCAAGAATAAAGCCATTGGCAGCATTTAAAAAAAAAAAAATCTGATGGGCTTTATCATATAAACATAGTAAATTCAAATAATATAGATTGCAAATGTCAACTTGGCCGTGAATCGGACGTCTTTTTTTTTTTTCTTGCATTGAAACTTAAAATAATTTTCCAATTTTAATTTTATTAATAATGTTAGCTTTATTTTTGTGTGTGTTTGTTTGTTAGTAACTTTTCTTCTCGTATCTTACGTGAATTACAAAATAGTGATGGAATGTACAAGTGCGGAGTGTGTTAGCAAGGATAGACACGAAATAATTGATGTAGCTTGTGCAGGTTTCTGTAACAGGAAATACCACTGGAAATCTGTACAATTATCCGAATATGACACAACATTAGTACTAATAAATAAATGGATTAAAGTTATTTGTGATGGTTGTGCTAATAAATACGGGATAATAAAAACGGATTATGAAAACATGCAAAAAGGTCTTGAGAATCAAAAAGCCGATAATGTTAATTTAGTTGATAAATTAAATAGTGTGATGGACGGCATGAATAAAATGTTTGATGATAAAATGGAGGAGGTTTGTACGAAAGATGATTGATGGGATAAAAGGTGAGGTGGAAGTGGTTAAAGAGCATGTGAGGTTAGGAGGTGACGATAATTGTAAGAAAAGTTATGCGGATGTCTTGAAACTGCGAAAGGATATTCCAGAGCTCATTATTAAGCCGAAGGAAGGTGAGATGGAAACCTCTTCGGATAATACTATAGAGAGAGGCTGAAGGAGGCAGTGGATATTGTGAGCTTGGGAATCGTAATTGAAAAGGTGCAGAGCATAAGTAAAGGAGGGGTAGTAGTTGAATGTAGAGGGCCGGAAGATGTGCAGAAAGAGATGGCGGAAGTATCCATGCAAAAGAAGTTCATGTTAGAGATACCGAGAGCTAAAAACCCTATGGTGAAGTTGCAGCAAGTCAAAGAGGATGCTGATGTGAATCAGGCAGAGCTGGTGGAAGCCATAGTAACACAAAATAGGCTGGATAGGGAGAAGGATGGTTTTTGCTTAAGAGTAGTGAAGGTGGTGGAGAATAAACGGTTTCGGGATATAGACTTGGTTCTGGAAGTTGATCCGAGTACGCACAAATGGATGTTGAGTAAGGGAGTGGTATACTGCAAGTGGAGCTGTGAGAAGGTAAAAGACTACGTGTTTGTGAGAAGGTGCTATAATTGTGTGAGTCTAAGGCATTTGGCCAGAGATTGTCCCATGAAAGGGAAGCCATTGTGTTGGAAGTGTGGTAAGGAGGATCACCTGCGAGAAATTGTGACGGGGAGCCTAAGTGCGTAAACTGTGCGGAGGCGGCGGTGAAAAGGAATCTTAATGTTGATTACAAACACTCAGCATATGGGATGATAAGTGTTCAGCATATTTGGAGAGAATAAGGAGAGTGCTGAAAAGGACGGCGAATTCAGATTGACGAGGGGATGGGGTGGTAGGTGGGCATCTAAAGCTTGTTAATACGGCAAGCATATTAAGTAGTTTGAATGAAATTGTAGAGGTTGAGAGAATGCCGCTGTCTGCACCTATCACTCAACCTGCATTACCGATTTCTGCTGGAGTGAACCATAATGACACGTTATCCATTTATTATCACAACTCTAGCGGTATTCGTTCAAAATCACATGAACTGTATTTATCGGTGTTGGAAAATGACTATTATGTCATTTGTGTCGCGGAAACATGGCTGACTCGTTCGCACAATTCTGCAGAGTATATCCCTCTGGACTACCAAGTCTTCAGATGCGATCGTTATTCGGAGAGTGAATCACTGGCGAGAGGTGGTGAACTTCTGATAGCGGTCTCGAAGGATATACGTGCCGATAATATTGTTCTGGAGAGTAATGGGCTGGAGATTTTAGCTGTTAAACTTGCTTTCAAGGGTAAGCTGTTGTTGATAGTAAGTGCTTATATTAAATATGGGTACTCAGCTTATATGTACGGAGAGTTGTCTGCATATTTCTCAAACCAACTTGCAGCTGTGGCCGCGGAATTCGATTCTATGATGATTTTGGGTGATTTTAACCTGCCGAAAATAACACGGCGTGCTGTTGATGATGATCTTCTGCCACTAAATGGCGATTTCATCTCAGACCTCGTGATGGATTCTATCTGTTCTCTTGGACTAAGACAGATTAACAACATTGAGAACCAGAGCGGCAATATACTTGATCTAGTGTTCATACCTGTGGACAGGCCCGGCTTGATATTTTGCGAGGCCGTGTGCACGACGATTTGTGAGGGCTGAGAAATTAATATTTTTAAAAATCAGATACACATTAAATATTTTAACTTAAAAGTACATAGACACATATTTAAGTAAAATTTCAACAAATTTATTTCAAAGATTTAGGTCAGGGAAAATAAGGATCTTTGAAAGTAGATTTTTCTGGGAAAATATGTATTTCTAAAAAACAACAATTCCTGAATTAAATCATCGGGAGGAAAGTCTCCTTCGAGTACAGCATGTATTGTAAACTTTTGCAATTAATAGAAATGTCTAATGCTTTGATACTTTTAAATTTCTCTACATTATATAAAAATCCAAATATATATGTATGTATATTGTTGTGCTTTTCATATGATTCGAATCGCTTTTTAAATGCAGAATAAAGGCAGAATCGACAATTCTCAAAAAAATAATCGGTTTTAAAATTTCTCTTGCATCATTTATGGCATTATCGCCAGCTTCATAATCAAATAATGGTCGATTTTCTTATGTCGTTCGATTTTAAATATTTGGTCATTATTTAATTCTAATGCATCCAAAGAGAGTGAAACCGGATTCTCTATATTTTCAAAAAATTATAACAATCCGTTTAGATGTTTTATTGCCAAATCTATTTGCATGGTCGAGCTTCGCAATTGCAATATTTTACTGACGGAACCAACTTTACCTAACAAATCGGGCCAAATCGTAATGCTTACAAGGAACTCATAAGAAGCCAACTGATTATATATTGACAAAACTTCGTGTTTAATTTTATTGTCAATTACGGTATTTCCAAGCTCAGTCAAAGCATTTAACATTTTTGAAAATTGTAGATATATAGCTTTGACACTCGGTCTCGTTACGGTATTCCCAACTATGGTATCTGAAAGAGGTTTTGGTGTTATATGTTTCACATGTTTTATTAAGAGATCCCATCGTGCCGTTGAAGCAGAAAATGATTTTCTGAAGAATACCAAACAAATTGAGAGTTTTACCTAATTAAACTTAGAGGAGCATCCAGATTCTAAACAGAATATTTCGAATTTAATGGAAACTTTAAATTTTCTAATATTTTTCGGAATTTTTGCGCGAGGCCTTCTTAAAGCGCGAGGCCCTGTGCATTTGCACCGTTCGTACCGCTACCACGCCGGCCCTGCCTGTGGAATTACATGGCACAATCATTGCTTGTGATGATCTAGGCAGTTCTTCGAGTATTTTTCATACACCATTACATATCCAATTAACTTTTGAGAGTTGGGTTAATGTTAACGTTAATTTTAATTCTAGTGAGTCTTTCAACTTTAAAAAGGGAGACTATCCTGCT
This sequence comes from Tipula helvola, assembly GCA_963556165.1. Taxonomy (NCBI): domain Eukaryota; kingdom Metazoa; phylum Arthropoda; class Insecta; order Diptera; family Tipulidae; genus Tipula; species Tipula helvola. Next base: position 263,706,242 of record OY744482.1, on the reverse strand, counting down.
TTAAATGAGTTTCTGGACAATATTAATTGGGATCAATATAAGATTGGTAGTTTGGACGCTTATATTGATCAGTTTTATGAAATAATGAACTCTGCAATTGAACAATTTATTCCTCGGTTGCCGGTAGTTTTGTCAGCACGGGAGCCGTGGTTTAATCGTCGCCTGTCAGGTTTAAAAAATCAGAAATCTAAAGCTCATAAAAAGTATAAATTGAATCCATCCGTCGTAAATTACGAGATATTTAGTGCTCTTAGAGCTCAATTTAAAGTATTAAATCGTTTCTTGTATAATTCATATATTGTTGAGATTGAATCGAATATTAGAATCAATCCTAAATGTTTCTGGACCTATGTTGATTCGAAGCGGAGCTGTAAAGGTATTCCCTTTCAAATGTCTTTCAATTTTGTGACTGTAAGTGATCCGCATAGAATCTCTGACATGTTTGCATAATTTTTTGAAAATGTGTATGTCCCATTTTTAAATGATGATTTCGACTTTGATTTTAGTAATAATTCTAACATTCATATTCAGTTTAGCACCGATGACGTTCTGCAGGCATTATTGAATGTTAATGTGAGTATGAGTAGTGGCCTGGACAAAATTCAACCTATTATGTTAAAAGAATGTGCTTATGGTTTGATTCAACCGCTGACGTACCTCTTCAATTTTAGTTTGGCGAATGGAGTGTTTCCTTCAATTTGGAAATCCAGTTTCATTAAGCCAATTTTCAAGAGTAGACGGAGATCAGATATTAAAAATTACCGAGGTATTTCAATATTATCAGCTATTCCTAAATTGTTTGAATCGATGGTCAAAGACCGAATCTTTTACTTAGTAAAAAATTCCATTTCTTAAAACCAGCATGGGTTTTACCCGGGACGATCAACTGTGACTAATCTTGTTCTGTTCGCAAATTTTTTGACTTTGGCATTAGAAGGTGGTGACAGTGTTGAAGTTGTGTTTACTGATTTTAGTAAGGCATTCGACAAAATTGACCATGTCTTACTTGTAAAGAAACTAGAACAACTTAAGTGCGACGTTCTTCCTTTAAAATGGATTTTGTCTTATTTAACGAACCGTACTCACGATGTGAGAAGACGATGTGAAGCGGTGCTTCAAACATTGTGAGTTTTTGATTTATGCTGATGATGTAAAAGTATTTTGCAAGATTAAAAATGAAGGTGACCTGTTAAATCTACAACATAGGAATTAAATATTTTCTGTGAATGGTGTAACCTTAATAAGCTTTGCCTTTGATAACTGTGATAATAGCTTATTTTTAAATGGAGTTATGATTGATCGGGTCCATTCTTTTATAGATTTAGGTGTCTTATTTTCTCGAAATTTATCGTTTATAGACCATATTGGATGTATCAGCAAGGATAATTCAATGTTAGGGTTTTTATTCCGTTTCTCAAAAGATTTTCATGATCCGTATACTCTAAACGTCCTCTTTGTGTCATTAGTTCGTTCACACTTGGAATATGCTTCAATTGTCTGGAATCCGTACTATAACAATTCCTCTAGCCGTGTTGAATCAATTCAGAAGCGATTTCTGATGTTTGCTTTAAGGCGTCTCCCTCGGGAGGCAAACGCTCCTAGGTATGTGCTACCGCCATATTTGGGCCGTTGCCTGCTACTGAATATTGAACCATTGTCCATCCGTAGGCAAGGTTCATGCGCACTTTTCGCGCGCGACGTTATAATGGGCCGAATTGATAGTTCACAACTACTGTCGTTGTATTCATTACGCATTCCCGTGCGATCACTCAAGCACTGAGGCATTGAGATTAGTCTCCGCTTCCATCGGTCGAATTTTGGTATGTCGGGTCCAATTTTTAATTCAAGTCGTATATTTAATAATGTTTCTGCTGTGCTCGATTTTAATTTGTCCAGAAACGAATTTAAAAGGTTTGTTAAGAAATTGTTATTAAGCTAATTTGAATTATATAATTTGTATTGATTTCATGTTAACTTTTGTATAAATACCAGATGTACAATGGTACTGTTGGCTAATAAATAAACAATAAAAAAATAAATAATAAACGTTTATTTTTATTTCTAGCGCAAAATAATGATATCGGTCAGTTTTCTAAAAATTAAGAACCAAAGTTTATGCGTCAAATTACTAATACAAACAATGAAAAAATTGAGCTTTCAATTCTGACAAATTATGTGCTCAACTGCTCACTTAGAATTTATAAGGGAAGTTGGAATATTCTTTAATTGTTTTTTAAAAAAGTCAATTTTTTGGTAAATTACGGATGTTACAATTTTAAAATTACTGAGAACATAATTGCCCCCCCCCCCCTCTTCCCACTTCCCAAATTAAAAGTTGGGTAATTTACGATTCCTAGAACCAAAAAAACTAATCTACTCTCTTCTACTGATTTTCAATATATATGGCGAGTTTAATTTTTTGTTTTTTTTGGAACAACTCGTCCTAAAAAAAATTTAAAATTTTGGATATAATAAAATTGCTACTAGGGCAAAAGCTTTCAGAAAATTAGTAGTTTAAAAAATCTACAAAAAACTTTGGATAACTCTGAATTTTGTACAGAAAAATTCTATTTTCTTTTAATGTTTCAAGTATTTCTAAAATTTTCAAAGTTCGATAATTCAGAAGAATATACTAAAATCAAATTTAGGTTTAAATACCTAAGTAAAAATAATTTGACACAAAAATTTAAAACAAATTATATAAACTTACAAAAATTGAATTTTGACAAATTTAAAATAGTCGTAATCTCAAAAATGTTTAGCTTTAGCTTTAGTTTAGTCATTTCGGTTCATTTCGTTCACATCGTTTTCATTTTCTTGTAATAATCAATTTATTTAAACCAAATTATAAAAAAAAGTTCATAACAACAGCTTTCTGGTCAAATTATAAAGAAAAGCTTACTACAAATCGTGTGCATTCAGTCAATATACATAGATGGCAGTGGGTAGTAAACATTTTTTAAAAATCGTACCAAAAATTGCCACCTGGGGAAATTTTAAGTTCAAAAATTGTAGGAAAAGCAAAACAAATTCTCAAAATATTAAGAACGTGTGATAATTTTGTGATTAAACAATTTTTTTTCGTAGTTTTCTGTATACATCTGAGACATCTAACGTACACTAGTAAAACTAAAGAAAAATGTAGCAAGTATTATTTTAATTCGTCAGAGCCAACTTTGATGTATTTTTCAAAATGAAACTTCGAAAAATATATTTTAGAAATAATTTAATTTTAATATTTCTGCAATTAATATTTATTTAATACCAATAAACCCTGCATGTATATTGCTGCTAAAGGTATGTAGAACACTTTTGTATAAATCTGTTGTAACATTTTTGCTTTTTCAATGAATAACTTGAAGCTAAAAAACACCATTTCTACTATGGATTGTTATGGAAATCAGTGAAAAGTTATACCACTAAAAAAACTTCTAAAAAATACGTCATAATGATTATGGCTCTATCCTCTAGAAGGCTCTGCCAATACATGTCCAAAACCTATCTTTTGGAACCGCAATTGAAGCACATTTTCAGGTTTTGAATACCAAAAATTACAAAAAATTTACTGATTTATAGTAAGGTGATTTTCAAAAAAATCGATCTTTCTAAGAAATATATAGAAATAGTCAAGTAATCAAAATACGCATTGGCACAAAAATTACAAGTTCCGAAACCTATACCTTTGCACATTTTGGACTTTTTGGCTTAGAATTTGCTGATTTGAATAATCAAAGAATCTAAATATCCATTTGCACAACAATCACAGGTTCCGAAACCTATCTGTAGAAGTATCAAGAACCGCAGGCGGAGCACAATTTCAGATTTTGAAATTGTTGCGTTCAGAATTTTCTGATTTATAGTAAGGTGATTTTAAAAATCGATTTTTTATATAAAATGTATGGAAATAATCAAACTATATAAATTCACGTTGGCACAACAACCACAGGCCATGAAACCTAATCTTAGAGCTATCAAAAAACGCATTCGCAGCACAATTGCAGATTTTGGACTTTATGAGCTCAAAATTTGCTGATTTATGGTAAGGCGATTTTCCAAAATATTGAATTTACGAAGAAATGTATGAAAATATTCCAGCAATCTAAATACGCGTTCGCACATTAATTACAGGTTCCGAAACCTTTACTTTTATAAATAACAGGAACCGCAATTGCAGATTTTACATATTTTGGGCTCATATTTTACTGATCTATAGTATTATAGATATTATCATAGTAAGATGATTTTGAAGAAAATCTAATTTTCTTCGAAATGTATGGAGATCAAATAATCAAGCAATTTTACATAATGCTCGCTGGAACAAGAACCGCAACGGAGCACAAGCAGATGAATGTTTTGATATTAAAACGTGTGATTTCAAACTGATTCAGCGGCATTTAACGTTATCAGCATATGTAACGTGGTATTGTCAATTTAAAATAATTTTTCAAATATAAAATTTAATTCGGGTTTGGATGTGAAAGTTAATTTATTGATTGTAAATTTGCTACAAAGTAAAACAGAAACAAATGCATCGTTGTCTATAGAGGAGAAATTTTAAGGTTTGTTACAGTTAAACAAACACGAAAACTCATAGAAACTCCGTAATTCTACTCGACAATTAGTTAATTGTTACAGTTTGACTATGGCTGGTTAATTTTATAAAATTTAAGGTTAAAGTTAATTTTATAGAAATTTAGAAATTTTGTTAAATTTTGAAATTGATTCCCACTCAAACATCAACCAACTAGCATTTTTAAAAATTCTCTAATATTATTCTTTTCTAATAAATGAATAGTTCCAAATTACACTTATACCTTGCCCGATTTTAATGAAGAATTATTAGTTTAATTAAATTATGTTATGAAACATGTATTCAGCCAAAAAATGTTTATTTATTACATATTCCTTATAGATTATGTTAAATAATACTTTTAATAAAATCAATATTTCGAGCTAACTGCTCATCATCAGGAAATTCTGTACAAAAATTTACAAAATGGAAACAAAAATATAAAAATTAAATAAAAAGTTAAGTAAGGTCATTTACACAATGAATTAACAAATTAAAAATAACTTACATTAATAAATTACAAATTTTTTAATCATAATTGTGTAAATTGAAATTATGATTGACACCACATTATGCTAACTTATAATAAACATATAAAATTATAAAATTAAGTACGTTTATAGGCACATTTAGATATTATTTTGTGTTCACTGAGTGGTTGTCACTATTAAAATAATTCTTCAGTTAAGACGTACTATTTTTGAATATAGCGCATATTAATAATATTGTCCGATATTACATTAGTCGAAACAAGACATATAAATAAATATACATACATATAAATAACATAAATATGTACGTAGCTATACATGCGTATTATAATCAAATACTACGTCATAACGCAAAAAAGCAAACGATCGACAAAATTAACTTATACGTAAATACTATTGGAAATGATAGAAAAAATAACATCATATTTAAATAATTGTATGTGTACGTTTTCGAAGTACGTCCTCTTACCATTATCTATGAAGCAGTAATTATGATATGACCATAGATAATGGTAAGAGGACGTACTTCGAAAACGTACACATACAATTATTTAAATATGATGTTATTTTTTCTATCATTTCCAATAGTATTTACGTATAAGTTAATTTTGTCGATCGTTTGCTTTTTTGCGTTATGACGTAGTATTTGATTATAATACGCATGTATAGCTACGTACATATTTATGTTATTTATATGTATGTATATTTATTTATATGTCTTGTTTCGACTAATGTAATATCGGACAATATTATTAATATGCGCTATATTCAAAAATAGTACGTCTTAACTGAAGAATTATTTTAATAGTGACAACCACTCAGTGAACACAAAATAATATCTAAATGTGCCTATAAACGTACTTAATTTTATAATTTTATATGTTTATTATAAGTTAGCATAATGTGGTGTCAATCATAATTTCAATTTACACAATTATGATTAAAAAATTTGTAATTTATTAATGTAAGTTATTTTTAATTTGTTAATTCATTGTGTAAATGACCTTACTTAACTTTTTATTTAATTTTTATATTTTTGTTTCCATTTTGTAAATTTTTGTACAGAATTTCCTGATGATGAGCAGTTAGCTCGAAATATTGATTTTATTAAAAGTATTATTTAACATAATCTATAAGGAATATGTAATAAATAAACATTTTTTGGCTGAATACATGTTTCATAACATAATTTAATTAAATTATAAAATAATCAGCCATTTATATAAGTATATATATTAAGAATTATTAGTTTTAGAATTTTATATCATTGCATTGATAATTTACTAATGCACGACAATAAAAAGCATTTTCCGATACAATTTAAATTTCTACATAGGTACTACTCATCTGTACATATACATATATTCTTTCAATAGTATTTTGAATTCAAGTCTGGTCACCGTATTTATTTATACACAAAACTCAAAAATGAGACAAATTCGGTGAATGACCAGTTAATTCATTAAAATATAAGAACTCCTTTTGAAGGGTAACTTTATAATTTGTGTACTACGATCATATGGGTATTAAGAAATCTGAAATTATATTTATATTCTCGAGAGGTTAAAACTTTGAATTTTATAAAAAAAAATTGAATCAATTTGTTTAAAACGCATTGAGTATCTGTATGCGTATAACCAAAATATAATTAGGGGTGGCAGAATAAAATATGTTTGTCCAATAATTACATCAGAGATAAAAAAAGGTTATAAATACTTATTCGACCCCAAAATTTCATTTCCATTTATATTAAATTAAAAATTCATAACTTTTCCATTTCAATATAAATTCGGATTAATTTTCAATTTTTCTAATGGGTTAATATTTATACGTATGCTATCTAGATAAAAATGACTTGTGGGACACACATACGTTTGTTATTTATATATACATACATATATCATTATAATAATAATTTTTCTTGTAAATAATAACGTTTTGCTTATATATAGAGAGTGAAAATTCATTTTCTTTATTTATTTTTTGATTTTTTATATTTAAATGTACAATTTCGAAAATTGTTTTGAGGCAATATTGATTTGTAATTTACTTTACTTTTTTATCAAAAAATATTTGTTATATAGGGAGGGGATGATATTTATTTATCGTTCGTTGTGTTTTGGATATTATGATTGATTGATAATTTAATGTACGCGCAATGCGTTTGAAAGCTATATAGAAATAAAAAAATGAAAACTAAAAATTTTAATGAAAAATTATTTTGTTTAAGGGACAGTTGGAAAATGTATTTCCAATGAGGAGTATTAGCTTCAATGGTAAAATCAATAATTAGATTGGTCATTCCATTAAGGGTTCAAAATCGAACTTAGCGTTTTCTAATTTTGATTTTTATCGATATTCTTCCACAAACAACCCCGGACACTTATATTTTATGCTTTGTGATGAAATTGTGCCATTAACAGATTTTTTGTTAGAGCTTTTTTAGAGGTCATAGTAGTACAGATGTATTTTGGCAGCCTTATTGTTCTCTTTTCTTTCTCTTAACCTAATTTTCACCATTAATAATCTTAAGCAACATATATTTCTCGCTCCAATTTTCATACATCAACATAACATATACAAAAACTTTTATTCGCTGAATTATGCATGCAATAACGAGTTTATTAATATGAGAGGAAGTTAGTTCCAACATCACTTTCCTTTTTTTGGCTGATTCAAGTTTTTGGGAAATCTAGGATCGATCACGTTAATATATATGTACATAATGAAGAAATCAAAATTTAAATACAAAACTTGTTGTAAATAAAATAAGATGTATTTTCTGAAAAGGTACAATATACATATATGGCAAATATTTAAAAGATGACATCAGAAATACCAATTATTTAAATTTATTTAGTTTTCAGAATGTATAATCTTTATTTCATGCTACATGTAGTTTTTGCTTGTCTATAGGTGTAATTTTTCTTAAATTATTAAACCTTTAAAAATGTGAAAATTTTAAATTTTGAAAATACCATGTACATAATTCAATTAAAATGAAATTAAAACAAACTAATAGAAAATTATATTAGTTTATACATTTTTGTAGTGTAGTGAGTTAATTAGTATTTAACCCATTTCATCATTAGTTATTATTTGGCATTTTCATTTATCATAAATTAAATTTAGAAAATAGGACAACTAAAGTACACTCTAAAAAATCGAAAAGGTAAGTCGTAGTTTTATCATAATAATATTCGTAATTTTAGAACATTTTCATTCTAAATTTACTGCAAATGCTTGTAATTAAACCAAAAAGATGCAAGAAAAAAAAATTACCTGCAAATCGGTAAAATTACTCTAAATGGCGCCTATTTACAATTAAAATTACATGAAAATTCGTAAATTTTAATTCAATATGTAAAACTTTTAATGTAAGTCGTAAATTTCAATTTATTGTATAATCGTGTTCAAACAACTATGTAAATTTAAGCTTAACGACGTAAAAAATTCATAAAAACGATGAAAATTTACAAACATATTAGATGAAGTTCAATTAACGGTTATTATTGTCATTTACCTTTTATTTTTCGTGAAAACAAGTGTTACTTATTTGTATAAATGAGAGTGGCCTAATATAATATGTGATGGTGATAAATAAAATAAATATAATTTAAGAATATTGACAAACAAATTAATTACTATTTTTGAAATAAGGTGTTTATATGAAAATTGTAAATATAGTGATTTTCTGAATGAAGTTTTGTATAATTTATTTTAATACAAAGCACGTGAAAAAAAAATAAGTCTAAACTGATTTTATTGTAGTGTTAAGATTTAGATGTAAGTTTAGTTTGCTTTTATTGCAACAACAATCAATTGAATATTACAGTTGTTTAATTATTGTTACAATTTATTATAATGTTTAAGTGCGCTTATTGTAGGTTAAATTTTAATTTTATACACGAGTATAATAATCATTTATATACGCATAGGTGTAAAAACAATATGCAGTTTAGCTGCTTAGAAAAAAATTGTAAAAAAATATTTTCAATTTATCGAACATTTCAATCGCATTGCTTTAGAAGCCATCCAAAAATTTGCACTAAAAAAAAAAATATTTTGAATACAACATCAAATGTTAACCGGACATTTAAATGTCAAATAGTACCTTGTTCCAAATCATTTTTAAATATATATCTTCATTAAAATCGCATATACACCGAAAACATAATAGCAGATTACCGGGAAATTCTGAAGTAGTAGTTTTACAGAGTGAGAACTTTTCGATTTCAAAAAGCGTTAATTTAAATCATATTGGTTCCGATATGGTTTCAAATGGTAAAAATTGTTCTATATCTGAAAAAACTAGTTTAAGTCATATCTGTACCCAAAAAAAAAATGAATTTGAAAATTTGTTTACTAAACTTAAATTTAGGTTTAAGGTGTCAGATGCCGCTTTACAGTTCATATATGAAGAAATTTTTGATTTACTTGACAAGCAAAATTTAAATAATGAGTTAATACAACAAAATTTAGCAAATATTGGAATTTTTTCTTCTTCATATAAACGTGAGGAGTTTATGAAAAATAAAGCTTCTTATGTTGCACCACGGAAAATTGTATTAGGAATTGACAACTATCATAATGTCTGTCATTTTCACTACGTGCCCATATTAGAAACAATTAAATCATTAATGTCGGATTCTGTATTTTTCAGTTTATTTCATGAAAAGAAACAAACAAAACCAAATATTTTTATGGACTATAACGATGGTACATTGTATCGAAAAAGCGAGTTTTTTCAAAAAAAAAAACCGTAGAGATTATATTATTCCAAGATGCCTTTGAAAATTGTAATCCTTTGGGGTCGTCGAGGAAAAAACACAAACTGATTGGGATTTATATGTTAATAGGAAACCTTATCACAAAGTACCGATCTCAAGTTCATAATATTCATCTAATACTTCTGTGCAAGGAAACTTTTATTAAAAATTTGGATTTAATAAAATTTTAGAGCCTTTATTGGAAGACCTTCTTATATTTGAAAAATCTGGTATCAAAGTTTATGATAATTTATCAAAAATCTCTAAACAAATTTTCGGTAGTTTATTTGCGATTTGTGGTGATAATTTAGGTAGCCATCAAATAGGCGGTTTTATTGAAAATTTCAGCACATCGGAATTTGTTTGCCGGTGGTGCTATTATACTAGAGACAATTTGTTGAAATATAACTTAACACCACTAAGAACACGAACTGTTAAAAGCCATATCGATGATGTTGCAGGAATAATAAGAAATGAGTCTAATAATGGGGTTAAAATTGAATCCGTTTTCAATCAGCTTCAAAATTTTCATATCTGTAATCCAGGACTTCCACCGTGCTTAGCACACGATCTATTTGAAGGAATTATACCTTATGATTTAATGAGTATTTTACAACATTTCGTCAAACATAAAATTGTTTCTTTTGATGCTATCAATCTTGCACTTTCATCTTTAAGAAAAGAGTTTAAACTTTCTTTGTCCTTTCCAAACATTGAACCAAATATGGTGAAAATCCCAGGAAAAGCTGACGAGATTTATCACCTTCTAATTATGATGCCATTAGTTTTATTAAACAATGTAAATGACCATTCCGATGTTGTGTGGAAATTTCTATCAGTAATGATAGAAATGTGCCGATTAATATGTGCGTCTGAAATATCAACAAGTCAAATAGCTTTACTTGCTTATTTTATTGATCTCTATTATGAGTATAGAAAAGATAGTTTTCCTCTTCTAAAATTACGACCTAAACATCATTATGTTTATCATTACCCAGAACTTATCCAAAAATGTGGACCTCTTAAAAACGTATGGACAATGATTTTCGAACAAAAAAATAAATATTTTAAAACATTAGCAAAAGTGGCTAGAAATTTTAAGAATATAACATTTACCCTTGCAAAAACTCATCAAATAATGCAAGCCGGTTTGTTCGAAGATCGATTTCAAATTAATATTATTTGTAATAAAGTCGAAGATTTGTTACCATCCATGTTTAACTTTAATTTGCCTGAAGAATTTTGCTTTAGGGATAATTGAATTATTAAATATTAAAGCCATTTTTTTGAATCATTCTTACGATAAAGCGATTTTTTATGGCAAAACGATTAAGATGTGGTATAATGATTGCACTGTTCTCTATGAAAATTGTATTGAGGATGGGTCCTATTCGTTGTGTTCGATATTAATTTAATAAAAAACACGTTTGCTGATTGATTTAACATAAATTTTATTGATACAATGGAAAAGGAATATCTATAATAAAAATTTGGAGCCAAAATCGATCGCTCAAAAAAACTTTTTTCACGTTACCTGCAATTGACAGTTTGGTACAGAAAGGTAAATTAGTATTCTATTTCATTAATCAATACAAAACCAAATTTTAAATAATTTTGTTTATTGTTTCATTATTTAGCTAATAATTATGGATTGAAAGGTTAAACTATTGCTTTGGAATCGGACGGTACGGAAATTTGCGACAACCGTACTCTTGAGTATTATATTATATAATAGTCTTTTTTATTTTTTGTACTGAATGTCTCATCTCTAATATACTACGATCTATGGTAAAACTTAACCGGTTAAAATAACATTACTAATTTTTTTTGCAGTTTGGTGCATCTTTAGAAAATATAAAGGAATCCTGCTCAACTAATACTCCCTGGATGGGACTCTTAAGTATGCTTTAATTTTACGATTTTTTTTTATTTCGAATAATAATTTTATTTTGTTTGCAGAAAGTTCCATTCAAGATGAGGAGACTACCTGCTATATATTTGTTGAACATTGTATGGTAGGATGCTATCAAAATGAAAATTTTGTGGATCTTATGGCTCTCATAATAGCTTATTTTTATAATTTTAATATGTTATATCCGAAACTAATTGCTCAAACCATGGAATTTTTTGTTTGTTATTTTTTACAACATTACGCTTCTAACGTACGTGGATTTAAGAAGCATATGAATAATTTTTCCAAAATAAATAATTTAATTTTGAAATTAAATAGTATTGAAGACAATTAGTTAAATTGTTTTAAAATAAATATTTTAATTTTTATTATTTTTTTAATTTTTTTTTTAAATATTAATTATTTGAAACTATGAGGATTATTATTTTAAATATAGAGTTTAGTTTGTTTAATAAATGTTTGTATTTACAAATACGAGAACAGTACAAATTTCAATCAATCAATTACAAATTATCTGTGTTTTATTTATTATGATTCCCATTTCAGGACATTATGTAAAAGTCAATGGCCCTCCTTGGTGGCCTATAGGGTTAAATAAATAGATTTTTTAAAATAAGTAGCATGAATTTTAAAAAAATAAATTTAATAAAAAACATCTAACGATCTCAAGTAGAATTATGTAAACTGCGAAACAAATTAAAATGAATTTAAGTTCAAATGCATAGGTATAGGTACTCGTATTTATACAGTTTAGATGTAAATGGTGGAATGCAATTGAAATTTCTAACATAATTTTCCGCTGTGAATGGTTTAAATTAGCGTATAAATTCATTCAGGTTTACAGGATCTGCCGTAAATGTACGCTGATATTGGATGATTCTGTTATGAAACTTACATTAAAACGCATACTTCTGCATCTATTTGCGTACAAGTCTTAATGAAACTTACACATTTCCTGCGGAAATTTACGTTTGGGGTCGAACTTTTCCACTAAATTATTTACGACTTAAAATAAATGTTACACTTATTATTCGGTAAATTTACATTCTCGGTCATACTTGTCCGACAAACTACTTACATCTCTGGGTAAAATTTACACAACTTTTGCAGTAATAATACTCATTTTTTTGTGTTTTTTAGTTACGACTTTTTGCGTAAAATATTTTATTTTACGCAGTAAGGTAAATTTACCCTCTTTATAAATGGCATCAAGTTGCCATTTATTATAAACGTAAAATTACACTATTTTTTCTTAGAGTGTAGGTGTATATAAATTAGGAAATTCTCAGTCAGAAAATCCAAAATCTGCAATTGTGCTCCGATTGCGGTTCTGGATACCTCTAAAGGTAAGTTTTGGAACCAGCAATTGTTCTGCCAACGCGCCTTCGGATTGCATGATTATTTCACCATACTATAAATTAGAAAATTCTTAGTCAAAAAATCCAAAGTTTGCAGTGGTGCTCCGATTGGGGTTGTTGAGCCAAAGCTAATTTAGATTGCAATTGTGCTCCGATTGCAGTTCTTGATACGTCTGTTGATAGGTTTCAAAACCTGTAATTGTTCAGCCAAAGATATAGGTATTTAGATCGCTTGATTATTTCCATATACAGTGGAATCCCGCTATAACAAACCCTGTTTATAAAAAACATCCGGTTACAAACTTTTTCAAAATCGGCTATTGTTATAAACGACGTCATGTTTATATGCAACTCGGTTTATAAAAAACTTTTTTGTTTTTCCTTGGGTGTTTGTTATAATATAACTGATATTATTAGGATTTCATTCGATATTTTAAAAAACCACACACCAGGTATAGTAACCTAAATCATAGCAAATCTGAGCCTAAAAAATCCAAAATCCACAGATGTGCTCTGATTGCGGTTCTTGATACTTATAAAGGTAGATTTTGGAATCTGCAACTGTTGTCCAAACAAATATTAGGATTGCTTGGTTATTTCCATTCGGTTCTTTGAAAATTTGATTTTTTTTAAAATCACCTTGCTAGGTAGGTAGCGTGATTTTTTAATTATATCCGTTAACTAGACCCTCTAATTATTTTTAGAAACCTTTCTGGAATTTGGCCCATTAGCGTGCTACTTGGTCCTTAAGTAATACGAAGGTGGTTTGGCGCCTATTGGAAGGGGCTCCTTAACCTTCCAGTAGGTGCAAGTGTACGTACTGCCTCCTCGTGGCAACCACCGGTAACTGTAACCATTAGGCTGAATATAGACTTTTGTGACAGGCTAAAGTACGGCGCTAAAGGAGAAAACCTTGACAAAAAATCCTTAATCTAAGGTGGAACAGCATATGCCGATGGATGAATGACTGATAGGTTAATCAGTCTATATATGCGGACTCCGGATACCAGGCACCCTCCAGTTTTATTTAGCCTTCCTAGTAAACCTGGGTGACCTACAGGCGATTTTTTTTTTATTCCCACCAACTCGCAAGAGTCAAAACGGTAGACGAGGCACGGGAAGGAATACACGGGAGTGGGTCTGCCCTCTCAAAGTCCTTGAGTACCAATGCTACCGCTTTTCTAGCAGAAGTAAATGTTATTACATCTAGGAGGGAGAGCAATGAGCCCAGATAGTATGTAACGCGCGTAGAAGTATTTCCTACAGTAGACATCTAGGAGGGAGAGCAATGAGCCCAGATAGTATGTATCACGTACCGGTCGGCAGTATTATCAGGTTCATTAAGAGCCTGAATATTGGCTGGACGGATAATTAAAACAACTAGGAGGGAGAGCAATGAGCCCAGATAGTATGTATCACGTACCGTTAGGCAGTATTATCAGGTTCATTAGGAGCCTGAATATTGACTGGACGGATAATTAAGTAGGGCTTATGCACAAAAGATCTTTGAGGTCGCAGTGCGAGGTGGCTTGAGCCCCCACATGGCCCTCAAGTAATAATAATAAAGTAATACGAAATTTTGGCTATATGCGATGAAAATGAGATAGCATCCCAATATTTTTTGATCCCATTAAAAAGGGCTCCAATCACAGAATGAGAATGAATCACGATATCTAATAAATTAATTGATAATTCTATTATGATTTAGGAGAAATGTTTACCGATTATTATCTGGATTATACCGACATCATTTTATGTGGTGATTTATTTGCGATCTTAATAAAGCATCACGGAAATCAACAAAATTCCTACGTTTTTTGAATAAATTTGGTTGTAAGACCATTAACAGTGAGCCAACGTACTTCTTGAACAATGCACCCTCACTTTTAGATTGAATTATTACAAATACTGACAAAACTGAATTTCATAGTTAAATCTCGGTGGGGTTCACAGATCATGATCGAATTTATTTCTCTTATAAAATCAGTTTTTTCAAATCAACCCCTATATTGCTATCCCTAAATTGACTTACTCCTGTTACAGTCTTGATTGGAATAGAGTATTTTTAATTATACAACCTGATGAAAAATTTCAATATTTATGCTGTAATATATTACACTTATTTGAACAACATGTTCCACTTAAAACTTTAAGTCTTAAACCTTCCAAGCCTCCGTGGCTCAATGTTGAAATTATAAGTATGATTAAACTTAGGAATTTTATTTTTCAACGCTGGAAACACACTAGAGACAATAAAAGCAAAAATCTAAAGCCAAACTAAAATATTATTCAAACGTCTTAAATCCGTCATTACCTTCTAAAATGTTTTGGAAAAATTTGAAATCGATCAACTCCTTTAAGGGTCCTGGTAATTTAAACAACTGTCCGTTTTCTGTTGATGATTTAGACAATTATTTCAGTTTCCACTCTTTAGGGATTGGTTTTGTGGTTTATTCAACGCAAAGTCCACTTTTTGAGGAAGATTTCAGCTTTAAGAACATTGACATAGTTGATCTACTGATCGAATACCGATTTAGTTCGTTAAAATTATATATCCCTAAATTGAATGTTATCTCCTGCACGGCTTTAATAGTTTTATTATGACTTCCACATTTCCTTTGATTTGGAAACATTCTAAAAGAATACCTATTCCAATTAAGCAAAAATGTACTAATTTATGGACTTTCGCCCTATTAGTTTGCTGCCTGGGCTATCCAAGGTATTTAAAAAAGTCTTGCAAACACAAATAGTTCAATACCTGAATTTCAAAAGCCTTCTGTCTGAGTTCCAGTCAGCTTATAGATCTAACCACAGCACAGCAACTGCTTTGCTCCAAATCAGCGATGATATTCGGAGGGCAGTTGATAGCAGGGAGGTTTGTACTTTGGTGTTGCTAGATTTCAGCAAGGCTTTCGTTCGGATTGATCATCAGCTTCTGATTTATAAACTCAAAGAACATTTCAAGTGTTCTTCCACTGCGAGTCAATTGGTTCATTCATACTTATCTAATCGCTCACAGATTATCACCATGCATAATTCCATATCCGGTTCTAATAACACTTATTCGGGTGTCCCCCAAGGTTCAATTTTAGGACCTTTTTTTTATTTATGATGTATACTAATGACTTGACGACAATGATTACACATTGTAAATATTATTTATTTGCTGACGATGTTTAATCTGGTATTGTGAAAAGTATTAATAAAGTCAATTTGGATATAGGCCTACTTGTGGAATGGTACGTGATAAATCGTCTGAGTATTAATAGTGAGAAGACTCAATCTATTTTAATATCGTCCCACGTTCGATGCGTCGACGATCTACCGAAAATTTCTGTCAACGGAGCCAGCAACAATTTCTCTGATACCGATAACAATCTTTTGATCGAACTCTATGTTGGAACTCACACATCGATAGAATGCTCTTGGCTACGACTAAAGGCTTTTCTAATGAAGTTAGACTTAGATTTATTAAATCGTTTATACTTCCTAATTTTCTTTCTGGTGATGTGGTCTTTTTTGATCTGCAAAAGAAATACTTCTCCGAGTTACAAATGCTCTTTAATGGTTGTGTCAGGTATGTCTTCAGACTTAGAAAATATGACCATATCTCATGTTATTCCAACTTGCTATTCGGTTGCTCTCTTCATAAATTATATACTTTTCGATTGTGCTTATTTATTTACAAGCTTTTAAGACACCAACAACCGAAATATATTTCTGACAAGTTGGTAAAATCGCATGCAAATGTTGAAGCCAGCCAGAAATAAATGTAAATTGATGAATTCGTCTTTCTTTGTTAGAGGGATAAGCATTTGGAACAATTTGGACATTAATATTAGAAGATCTAGTTCCCCGGCCATTTTTAGAAATAAATACTTTCAACATTTTAATTTTACTCTTTAACAGTTTACTTGTAGTCACTTCTTTTTTATACTATGCATATACATATCTTAATTCTTTAGTCAGCAGTGATGTAGAAGTTCTTTTTTTCTTATTGCGTTCATGGTCATGTTAATTAGTGGTGATGGTAATTAGTAAGTAATTGGGTGGCATTCTAGCATTTAAAAACACTTTTTTTGTATTCCTAATGGAAAAAGTTTTTGAGTAAACTTATTACATTTCTATATAAATAAATAAAAATATCAGTAACGTTCTGGACAAAGTTGACATCATCGGATTCAAAAAATCATAAGGGCTGAGATGGCTTGGGTACATTCTTCGTTAGCAAAATCGAACCACTAAACCTGTCTTGGAGTCAGCAACAACTAAAGTAGAATGTCGCGGGAAACGACGAGATGGAATGATGACATTAAAATGTACCCTAACACTCTCGGTTACTGCGTCTGGCGTTCTCTAACAATGGACGAAGTATTCGTTAAGGCGATTTAAAATATCCTGATTTGGGTTAACGCTAGGGTTTCTCAAACGGGATCCCGGGATCCGGTTTCCCGGTCTCAAAAGTATGAACGGGAAAACCCGGGATTTCCTGGTTTTCAATTTATTTAGTGTAAGTAGTCTTTTAACTAAAATCCGTATAGGAAAGTTGGGAACTCTCAAACGGAATTCTGGGATTTCGTTTTCTGTATCAAAAGTGTGACTGGGAAATTCCGAGGTTTCCCGGTTTTAGATTGTTTTTAAATACTCGTTTAACTGTAAACATAACGGCAAAGGAATAATATATTAAACCTAAGTTTAGGAGCCTAATTGGGGATTGTGCTGTCTCTGGTTTCCGATTCCCCTTACATCTGAAAGAAGAAAATTTTATCGCTATAATTATCGGTAGAGAAATTACCAAGTTCAGTCCTAATTGGCCATTGTCCAGAACTGTATACACAAATTATTTTAGAATCTCATTTCTATCGTGCATGCTGAATTTTATCATAATCGGCGAAGAAATGACCAAGTCCTTCCAAATTGGCCATATTTCAGAATTTCATCTAAAACTCATTTTACAATCCCATTTCAATCACGCATCCTTGAATTTTATCAAAATCGGATAATAAATAACCAAGTTCATTCCTAATCGCCTGGATTTGACTTGAAAATACTATTAATGGATAAACGTATGGATATTTAAATGTTCTACATTTGGACATAAGGGACACTAGAAAATTAAAAACATGCCAATCCCCATTTAGGTTCTTAAACCAAGATTTTGCTGTAATATATTATTCATATGCCGTTATATATTTAAACGAGACTTAAAAAAAAAATCGAAAACCGGGAAATCTCGGGATATCCTGGAATATTCCGGTCACATATTTGAGACAAAAACAGGATCCCGGAATCCCGTTTTGAGAAACCCTAATTACAACGTGCATCACTGTTGTAGAACAATAACAGAAGAAACGGACTCGCAATCTTTGTACATAATTCAATTTTGGCCACCCAACTTGTTCCTCTAACCATTGGGAATACCAGTAGTCTTGTAGTTGCTATTAACGGTCGCGCTTATTGTAATATTCCTAGTTTTTATTATTATTAACCGCAAATATTAAAATTGTTTCTAATTCAGAAGACAACATATTTACGTTAATTGCTAGCTTTAAGGATCTCGTACAATACTTAGGTTGTATGGTATCTCAGCACTCGCACTCAACAAAAAAAAAAAAAACGTCGTCGAGGGAAAATAGTTGGATTACCAGACATTTTATTTAGTTAGGGATCATTTCTATGTGAAATATAAAGAATATTCTAATAACGAGCATTATAAATCAATATTTGAAGTATACAGGAACTTAGTTATCAATACTAAATTTAAATAAAAAAATTGGGTCTATCCGACTCTCGGACGACACTTTTCCCATAAAGCATTCGTTAAAGACCACCAAACCAACCATTTATATTTTACAAACATTTTCCGTTATTTTGGGCTGGCACAATATGGCACGGCTTTTCTTAAATTTGGAGACCACTTCCCCAATATCAACATTCATCAGGACAATTTTAATCTTCTACTCTCACACCGCCAAATCACAGATCCTCAAATAATGATAAATTATTTAGAACTGACACGTGTTGAGCAGCAATCAAAGTCGTATTTGCCATTTTTCATCTTCGACCTTTAACAATTAGAGCCAGTTATACATATCTAGTATACCGTTGGAACTCCTTAAGAATTTAATTTACTCCATTCAGACAGTATCCACAACGTTCAAAAATTTATTTTCTGAAAATTTGTGCCGTTTGTTCAGATCACAATATTATATCTGAGCAACGTGAAATTGGCTGATATAATTCTTTACTCAGTGGTCAGTGCTTCACTCTGGGCCACCATTCGAAAATTCAAAATAATACACAAACAATACAAAATCAGAATTAACGTTAACTATCATTTGTTACCGAATCCCATCCCCTTGTCATATAGCATTTCATTTTATATATCTCCCAGCGCTCCTAAACCTGCGCCA
The DNA here is from genome assembly GCA_963556165.1 of Tipula helvola. Lineage (NCBI taxonomy): Eukaryota > Metazoa > Arthropoda > Insecta > Diptera > Tipulidae > Tipula > Tipula helvola. The sequence goes on along the minus strand of OY744482.1, from coordinate 263,686,729 downwards.
CTCTAGTGGCGTGATATTATTTTAAAGCCTCCCATAGTATTTTTTTTGTTCTTTGGCGCTACATCCCATAGAGGGTTTTGGCCGCTTCATTGTAGAGTTTCGTAATCATTTTTTCAACGGATAATGAATGATTAAAATTCATTGATCTTTACATTAACCAGCCGTGATTTTTTCATCACCCGCCGGGAATCGAACCCGGGATCTCCGGAGCTCAAAGCAAGCATGCTTACAACTGTGCCACCACAGCCCACAAATAATGGGGCGGCAAATAATTTGCTATTAGGATTTATATACGACTTTGAATACCAAGAGAATTTATTATTCAGAAATAATACCTTTAAGGGCGATTTTATTAAAGTAAATCACAAATAATGTATCGATCAACATATCGTTGAAATTTCAATCATTAAAATGTCACAGAAATGTCATTATTAGAAATATTAATGTCATAGAAACGGGAATATCTTGCTATATTTAAAAGCTCACTAGATATAATTATTTTTAACGATGTTAAAAATTGTCTAATTTAATATAAAATGTTTTCGGCTTTTTTATAGACAACATACTATTTGTAATGACATACTCATTATTTTCGATTTGGCAAATCAGAAAAATAATGGAGTCATACTCCTAATATATCTACCAGCAAAAGTAGAAAATATTCATCCCCTCCCCCTTTTCTTTCCCGCAGAGTCAATACAAAGAGTTGATACGCTTTGAGAGTTGATACACTTTGTATTGACTCTGCGGGAAAGAAAAGGGGGAGGGGATGAATATTTTATACTTTTGCTGGTAGATATATTAGGAGTATGACTCCATTATTTTTCTGATTTGCCAAATCGAAAATAATGAGTATGTCATTACAAATAGTATGTTGTCTATAAAAAAGCCGAAAACATTTTATAATTATTTTTAAATGTTGACGATATTATTTGCAACCAGCAAAGTATTTTAGGTAAATTTAGAAATTTAAATTCCATATTAGACGGTAATCTATTTATCTTATCTTAAAGACCCCTAGGGAACAATTGTTGGAATTTGCAAGGTGCATTAACTGTAGAAAATATTTCTTCGGAAAGCTCGACATTACCTCGGTAACAGATAAACACATTTATATTTAAATATAAACCTTTTTGTTAAAATGACCCCCATGCAATGCTTCAATCAACTTGAAATTTTGTGAACAGGTAAATGATGAATTATAAATTTATTATCAACATAACCAAAAATTCGTCGGTCCCGTTTTTGAGAAAATCTGTTTGGCAGTTTTCTCTTCCACTGCAACCCTCTCTATTCCATACTCGAATTGACCTAAAACTTAACACCAACTGCTTATTACTAAACTATCAAAATTTGTGAGAATGGGAGGCAAAACAAAAATAATAAAAATGTGCGACTGGAAGGACGGAAGGACGGACGGACGGAAGGACGGACACGACATTTTTCTGATCAGTGTTTCAGGGTCCTGGTAACCTAATTCGTCGAGAAATGTGGAAATCTGGAACAAAATTTTTTTCGCGATTACAATACTTACCCAATATAACTTCGTTATAGTGGGAAAAGTAAAAACCCATATTATAATAATCAATTGTTTGAAACAAAGGATAATCCAAAGGTCCAAGGATAATGCTGGGAGTCATTGAATCATTTAGCACTTCAAAAAAAAATCTAACAATTCTACCTGTAAAATAATTCTTGAAGCGACAAGTGTCGAAAATTAACCTGATCTCATGCGAGATAGCTGCTATATTTAACAATTTTTTTATAAATGTTGGAAATAATCTTAATCAAAGTTACTTCAGGACAACCCATGTATTTCCCCATTTTTCGCGTTAGATAAATTATAAAGCTTCGTGCTATTCCGAATTCAATTATGTTAATTTCAATTCCGTAAACAATATTCTACTCAGTTTGAATAAACGAGCGGCTAAAGGGCTGGAGAACGTGTTCCTAAAATGGCTGTTAAACATAAAAAAAATTATTATTCCAGACTTAGTATAAAGTTTACTAATAGAGAATTGAATTCAGGCGATTTTCCTAATATCTTTAAGTTGGGGAAAGTTATTCCTAAACGTGGCAATAAGTTAAATCCTGCAAACTACAGACCTATTTGCTTCATGAGTTCTTTTTCCAAAATTTTCGAACCGTTTATTTTAGATTAGAACAATTCTTCAAACATAACTAAACAAATCGGGGTAGGCTGTGTCTTCTACACGGCCGTAGGTGTTTTCAGCAAAACCAACATTAATGTATTACAAGCCTGAATATCCTAACTGATTTTTCGCTTATACATGAAAGTATTGGTGATCGGATACACTATATAAATTGTAGACAAAACAAAACATACGAAGTTTCCCACCAATACTTCCAAGTATAAGCGATTTAATGTAAGAAGGTATCTGTGTACCTCATTACGGAATCAGGCTTGTAGTATATTAGTGTTGGTTTTGGTTTTCAGTGATAACGTTTATAAGAGGTACGAGAAATGGCGCGATGTATGGGTTTGTCAAAATAAATTTCTTTATTATTAGCATCATGAAATGATGATTGTTTGCAAGCGATTAAGTACTGGGCGATGGTATGACAAGTACGATACGAAGCGCAGGGTCTCGCCGAGGCTAGTGTGGTGGACACACAGTCTACGTCAAATATATATCAGAGTCCACACTGACATATGACCAATCAGATCAGGCATTCCCCCTTTATAGTGCTCTCTAGCATTGTAAATCGCCACTTGGTAGATCTAAATTGTAATTAAAATTTATGTGGAAATTAATTATTTTAATTAACAATAAGTTATCTGCCACGTTTCTTTATGCACAAGTTAGCACTAGAGTTGCTCCGATTAGATGAGGTATGAGGGATTCTCTCGCAAAAATTGCCACCATCGGATCTCCGATCGGATGAGCCGTTCTCTCGCTACACTGGCTCAAGCATTTAAATCGGCCGAAATCAGTGGTTCGCGGCCCAGGTTCCTGTGTCGCCCGATGACGTCATTGCGTTAATATTATGCGTGACATATAAACCCAAAAGACCAATCTAAGTAATCATATCTTTAAATTAAAGATTGTACTTATAGTAGATGAGTATAATTGCCCCCGAACAAGGGCTAAATTTCGGGTCAGTTTTCTGAACATGCGGTGTAAAACGTTATCACGTCAATAAAAATCAGTTTGGGTTTGAAAAAAATTCTATAGTACTCAACTGTTAGCTACTTATCTACATCATGAATTCTTTCTGCACATCACTTGATAACAACTTATTCATTCTATTTATTGAAGTTAAAAGAAGCTTTTGATTCAATTTCACATTATACCTTCATTCAAAACCTAATAAATATGTGTATCTATGGTAAGGCACTTTCGCTTCTGGTTACTGGCTTGTTTACTAGAAAATCAAAATCCACATTTGTAAACAACGAAAGAAGTTAATGTTTAAAATCTAAAACAGGAGTACCGCAAGGTTCTCTTATTAACCCATTCGCATTTATTTTGTATATCATCAATGATATTTTTGAAATTACGTTAGACGGATTTTTAACTTTGTATGTAAATTTTGGTCTATGCTTGTTGAAGATCCTATTGAGTTGCTAGTTCAAATCAAGTAAGCCTTATTAAATATTAAAAGCTGACTTACAGTCAATCTACCTAAATGAATTATATAGTTTTTCAAAACAAGCTATTTTCGGATAATTTTCCCAATAATTTCTTATTTGATTGTATACTAAACTATTTCAAGTAAAGGTAACAAAATATTTAGGGTTCATCTTAGATGACTCATTAAAATTTTTAGAACATGGGTTGCTTGTAAAGAAGACTATTGACACTCATTGATGAGCGAATCGCTTGGATGTTTTATTATTCTTTTATAATAAATTATTTGTAATAAAATGTATATAGTTAATATTCGGTTAGCCCGCCTTTGTTGGCAATTACAGTTGCAATTACGGTAGGCATGGAGTCAATTAAATCTTGCAGGTACTGGAGAGTCAGTCCGTTATAGCACACATTCTTTATTATTTAATTGAGGTTTTTGGATGATAGCGGTATCTGTTTATTGATTTCAATCCCCATTATATACCAGAGGTTTTCAATGGGGTTCAAGTGTGGGAAGTGCTTTTTTCAATATAAAAACTTTGATCCGAATAAAAATAATAATAATTAATTTTTTCCTTTTTTTAGTCGTTTAAAATCTAAAATTAATTAACCCCGGCTGGAAGCTTCACTGTTTTTTCAGGCTTTGATCGCTCAGAAGTTCGCTAGATTTGTGCCTGACGTACTAAATTCTATCCGATCCAAAAAATTAAATTTACTCTCTTCACTTACAGCGTGACTCCGACCACATTCTAAAAGTGTTTGCATTTTAGTCGTAAGAAACAATTTGTTTGCGAGTGACTTGGCCATGTATCCTTGTTCTCGGAGCCGGTTCCTCAATTAAAGCCTACCTGGCGCGAAAAGATTCGTGAGTTTTCTACGGATGGTAACGGAGTACAAACGCTCTGTGATGGCGAGGAGCGTTTGGAGTCCCACGTGTTGGGTCTAAAGTGGAAATATCCCTCTGTATTTTCAAGTGAGTCCTTTTCCATGAAACATTTTAAGGCAACCATTGTCTTGAAGGAAGATACTAAGCCGAAATTTTGTAAGCCATATTCGGTGCCATACGCGTTGAAACCAAAAGTGGAGGTGGAATTAAAAAAGATGGTCAAGACTGGTGTGTTGATTCCTGTGCAGCACAGCAAATGGGCTAGCCCCATTGTGATAGTGCCAAAAATGGATAAAAGTCTCTGGATTTGCGTGGATTTTAAAGTAACGGTTAATAAGTGGGTTGATTTTCATCATTACCCCTTACCAACACTCGATGACATTTTAGCTAGTCTCTCAGGAAGCAACTATTTTACAGTTTTGGATTTGGTCGGCGCATACCGGCAAGTTGTAGTAGCTGAAAACTCATCGGGACTTGTTACACTCAACACTCATCTGGGATTGTTTAGATATACGCGGCTACCTTATGGTATCTCAAGTGCTCCTACCATTTTCAACAAATAATGGATAGAATTCTTCAGAAGTTGCCGAAAACTGTTTGCTATCTCGTGATATTTTGATAGCTGGTGCAGATCAAAATGAGTGTCAGCGCAATGTGGAGGCAGTATTTCAACAGGTTGCTAAGTATAACGTTCACATTAATGAAAATAAATGTTTATTTTTTAGACGTGAAGGGGAATATCTGGACCACATTATTAGTGGGCGTGGAATAAGACCGAGCCCAAGTAAGATTGCGGCTATTAACAATGCTCCAGTACCTCAAAATATCACGCAGCTCAAGGCTTTTTTTGGGATTGGTAAATTTTTACCGAAAGTTCATGCCGATGATGGCGTCGGAACTGGCGCCACTATACGAACTGACAAAAAAAGATGTGAGTTTTATCTGGACCAAAAGGTGCAACGATGCATTTGGAAGATGCAAAAAGGAGCTGAGTGCGAATAACCTCTTAAGCCATTATGATTCAAGCAAGGAGCTGTACCTCATATGTGTGATGCCAGTTCTTTTGGGGTGGGCGCCGTTCTTAGCCAAGTAACTGAGGAAGGCGATCGACCCTTGATGTTCGCTTCTGCGAGTTTATCGACAGCCGAGAAAAACTATTCGCAGCTCAACAAGGAGGCGTTAACAATAATTTTCGGGGTGAAGAAGTTTCATAAGTTTTTGTTTGGTCGCTCTTTTGTTCTAGTGACGGATCATCAGCCTTTAATGTCGTTGCTTGATAATAAAAAAGGGGTTCCAATTACTGCTGCTAACAGGCTTCAGCGATTGGCCATTATATTGTCTGGATATCATTATACAATTAAATATCGGAAGGGACAAGACCTTTGTGGTGCCTAATGCTTTATCGCGATTACCTCAAAAAGACGAATTTAGCGGAGATGTGTATATCCAATCAGTCAATGCGTTTTTGCAAGACGATGACCATTTGCCAATTTGTCATGAGGATGTAGCTCACGTTACCAAGCAGGACATCGTGCTAATGAAGATAATGTCAAATGTGATGAAGGGGTGGCCTAGTTTTATTACTGATCCGGAAATGAAGCCATATTTAATTCGCAAGAATGAGCTAACTATCGAGGGCGGATGCTTGGTGTGGGGTAGTCGTGTCGTTATACCATGGTCGTTGCAAAAACATGTTCTTCAATTACTACATGAAGAGCATCCGGGAGTCGTAAGGATGAAAATGTTAGCAAGATCTGTATGCTGGTGGCCAAATATCGAAGAAGAAATTGAGAAGGTTGTCAAAATGTGTGAAGTTTGCCAAAAATATCAAAACGCAAATACAGCTGATTTCACAGACTCGAAGTGGCCAAGGAATGAACGAGTATGGTATCGACTTCACGCAGCTTTTTTCATTTTGGAGGAAGAGCTTTATTACTAGTAATCGACTCAACATCGAAGTGGATTGAAGTTCAAATAATGCATGGGACTACTGCTGCTGATGTAATCATTAAACTTCAGCAAATATTTTCGACGTTTGGTTGTCCGGTAGAGCTAGTAACAGATAATGGCCTACCATTTAGTTCATCGAAGTTCATAAAGTGTTGCCAATGTAATGGCATATCACCGTTAAAGAGTCCGGCATACGTACCTCAAGCAAATGGTCTGGCAGAACGAGGTGTGCAGACAGTAAAGAAAAGCCTTCGAAAATCATTGGGAGACGAAAGAAAATCAGTAGACGAACTGCAGCGAGCATTGACAAACGTCCTGTTCAGCTATCGTAATACACCGAGTTCTACAAGTGGTGAAACACCATCGAGCTATGTACAACGGTTTTGAACCAAGAACCCGTTTGACGCAGTTGAGACCAGCTTTTGGAACAACACCAGTAAAAGGTATACCCAAACTTATAAATATTATTCTTTCTAAATCATTCGCAGAGAACGAAAATATACTTTTCCGTTTGGATGCATCATTCAACTGGAAACCTGGAATCATAGTTAAAATTTTGGGCCTGCGACGTTATGTGGTCAAAGCTGCCGATTAAATACGTATATTACATCAACATCAGATTAGGTCCAGAGAGATAGATTCCCCTAAATATGATCAACCGGTGGAGTGGCGTGATTGATGGGCAATACGTAGTTTTTTTAAATTTATTTTTAATATTATTATTATTATTGTTAAATTTTAATATTAGGCCGTATTCTGGGATTTAAAATTTTATGTTATGTTATGTTATTTTTGTTTTTTCAATACAAATTCATATAGGAAGCGGGGAAATAAAATAACATAACATGAATTTTATCGTTCCAGAATCGGGCCCATTATTTCACCTCTTGCTGTACATTTTATTGTAAATGAGCTATTGCTCAAAATAGAATGTGTATGCATGAGATGGAAATTGTTTGAAAAAATTTAAAAGGTTTTTCTGCCTAATGGAAGCAGCTTCATCATTTTATTTTTGTTCTTTTGTTCCGTTTACTCTGTTTCCATCTGTGCTTTTCCTTTTAATACTAAATTATTGTTAAAGTACAATAAATAAATAAATAAAAGTACAATAAATAAGACACGTAATCCACCTTTTGAGAAACAGACTGAATTGTATGATACACAGCCGACGGGGTCGAAAGAAAGCGAAGCTCCTAAACAAGCTGAATCACTGTCAGATAAACCAGCTGCAACACCGCCGAGCTCCATAACCCTAGAAAAATGTATCGTGGATTCACCTTTGAGACGCTCGACTCGTGACAAGAAGATGCCGGATCGACTTCAATATAAACCTTAGTCATAAGTGTCTTAAATGCATTTTATTTAAATCTCATGTAAAATCAGTTATACGTAAAAATTTAAGATGAGAGAAGTGTTATGTATCACACTGTATAACTTGTATACAGTCATCTCACTTTATCTCTCTTTGACTGTATTATATAAATATATTTAGTATCAATAAAGAATCAGTTTATATTTGGATTTTGGATTACAATATACAATCTCATCTTTTATTTTATAAATATCAAACTCAACAAATTCGAAATTCACAGGTCCAGTTATTGTTATATTTAGAAATTGTCATATTGTTTACATGTATGCTTCTGATGCTGATTTCTAACGCCTCGATTAATTCAGAAATACCGCTCTTTAAGTCAGCTTAGAGGACACGGGATAAAATCTTCCTTGGAAAGTAAATAAAATTAATTGGCAAAATGTAGGGCTTTTAAAACATCCTGAGAAATTCTCAAACCTATTACGTCTATGATCCATTTCTCTTCATTAATACTTTCCCATAGCTCTGCAGAAGGTGGTTTCTTCCGTACTAGTGAAGGTTGCGTTGGTGAAGAGGCCTCTGGCTGGACAGATATATTGGAAAATTTTCTCATTTGTGTCTGTTTGTCATTTGGAATTGTTGTCGAAACATTTTTAATTTTAATGTTTCTTTATTGAACGCAACAATGCCAACAAATTATTATTCGAACTTAAAAATATTTCTTAATTTCTTAATTTTTGTTCGAAAAGATGAATTTTACTTCTAAATCTGGGAAATTTGTATCGATAATTATTTATTTGTTTATTTATTTGTTTTATATGTCGATTAACCTGAAAAATGTGCCAGTTTCTACATCATAGCAAAAATTCTTCTTATGACTTTTGCTAGCGCCCACTACTTTTCGTAAAACTTTTTTTACATCTCCGTTTCCAAACTTAAATGTTGTTATATGAAAAGAATATTTTTAAAGTTGTTTTCCTTTTCACCAATCGGAATTTAAACGTTTTATCCTCACTGCGCAGGCTTCACTAAAAACAAGAAGGTCTCGCACATTTACGTGCTAAAAATTCAATTGTTTAGCCTAATAGCAGTGCACTGGTGGCCAATAAGTACAGTTCTGCCTCATTTCCAATATGTACAAACAAGCAACAAAATACAGTTATTAAAATTAAATTTCTAATTCAAAATTTAAATTTAAAATTGCAATTCTAATGATTTTTAGCGAAAAGTTCTTTATCGATTCTTGCCGACAAGTGAGTTTGTTCTGTAATTTCCTTCTTTTTCTCGTACAACAACGAAAAATTATAATATATATTGAAATATGCATGTAGTCATATATATGTAAATGTTGTGGTCGTTTGCTTATTTCTGTTGATAAAGCCTACAAAGTCGACAGAGGCTAATTTTTTATACAGTTAGTTAATGTAACGAAAATCATATACGTAATAAATCATAACGTTATGACTATTTTTGCTGTTGGGAATTGTCGACACATTGTTTCATTGTCGATATTGTCTACGTTGTCGACGTCATTTTTTTAATTGTCTACTTACATTGTCTACACGAGCAGACAAATGATTAACTACTTCATATAGACTATGCGGCACAACACCGCTAGCCTGGCATATACACATATGTATAACACTAAGTTCCTTACTTCACTCAGCGAAATATAAACATAATTCCATTAATTGTTTTAATAAAAACTCTAATTACTACAAAACAACACACAAGACACACACATAATTAGATCACAATAAAAATTAATTTCGACAGTTAACTTACAATTATTAATCCTCGTGAAGAAATTTGTAATCCAATAATTTCGGTTAAAGAGAAGCATGAAATAAAAAAGTTATTAGATAAAACAGGGGACAAACATGCAAATTTAAAACAAAAACTAATTTATTTAATAAAAATTAATTCATTGTTTCATATATATATATATATATATATTTACAATTTGTTTTATTTGTATATATAATATAAATAAATAATAAACAGAAAAAATGTACTTTTTTTTTTTTTTAATTTATTTATTTTTATTAAAAATTAATATTTTTTTTGTTTTTTTTATCATTCCTTTTTTTTGTAAATTTTTAAATTATGGTTTTTTTGTTTTTAATTTTAAATATAAATTACATAAATATACAATTTTTTTTTTATTTTTATTAAGAGTTTTTTTTTTTGTTGTTATTATTTTTATTTTATTTTAATGTTCATCAAAATTTCAGTTTCTTCATTATATAATTTTGAGTTTTCACTGTGCCCATCTAAAAATTTATATTTAATAATAATAATAATAATAATAATATATATAATAATTTTTATAATTTTATATTTTGTTTTTTTTTTACAATTTTATAATAATCTAAAAATAATGTTTTTTGTTTTGTTTGTTTTTTTTTTCAAATTCTCACAATTTCTACATTTTTTTTTGTTTTAAATTAAATAATTTTTATTTAAATTTTACGTATTTAGGTTTCAAAATTGTATAACTAATTATTATTATTATTTTTGTTTTTTAAATAAAGTTTATTTATCTGATTTGTTCATTGATGATGATGCATCATTTTATGTATGTAATAAATATATTGGTAACTATATTTGTGTGAGAAATTAAAAATTAAGATACTATGTCATACCAAATTAAAATAAAAAATTAGTCAATTGTTTTCATCATCAAGTATTACAAAAATCATCACCACAAAATATTATAATAATATTATTGTATTATAACAATTAAAAATTTTGATTATCATAAAATTACGTATATTCATTAATATTCCAATATCCTGTGCTGTATTTCACTTAAATTTATTTATTTTTTTTTGTTTTGTTTATTTATAAATAATTTTAAACCAAAATTTGTTTATTTACACCAATTTGAAAATAAATTTTTTTTTGTTTTTTTTGTTGTTTGCAAACTTAGAAAATTCAGTAAATGAAAAAGTGGGCACACAAAATTTTTGAAAATTTTCTATACAATATAATATATTTACCATTTATTTATGAAATTATAATATATAATATAATATTTATATATTTATTTTTTTATTTATAAAAAAAATATTATGTAACAATAATTTTAACTATTTTTTTTTTTTGTTTAATGTTTTATGATTGTAAAGTGACTTTGGTTTTATTTTTATTTATTTATTTATTTATTTTACACATTTTATTGTTTTTTATTTGTTTACGTGTGATTTTCGTCAGAGGGAGGAAAATTATTAAAAATATAATATATCCGGAAAATGTTTAATATAAATCGTTCATTTATTTCTTTTTTTTTTAAATATAAATAAAAAACAAAAAATTTTGGTATACTGCATATCCATTTTTTTTTCATTTTATTTAATTAATTATTTTTAATTTAGTTGAATAAAAAAAAAAAAATCTAAAAAACGAAACCAAAAATAATAATTTAAAAAAAATCCATATTTATTATTATATTAATACATAAATTAATTAAAATATTTTTTTTGCTTTTATTTTTTATTACAAAAATTCCTAAATAATTAATTTAATAGTAGAATTATATTTATTATTTACAAATTACAGAAGGTTTTTATTTATTATATATATTTTCTTGGTTTTTTTTTTATTATTTAAATAAATTTTTAAGATAAATATATTTCAGCACTTTTTGTACGTATTTTATTTTAATTTTTTTTTTAAATGGTTTTAATTTTAATTTTTTTTTTTAATTTATTAATTTTACGTATATATAGTAGTTAATTTAATTTTCTTTGTTTGAGTTATATCTATTGTTTATACACGATTGCACAATTTCATGTTTCTATTTAATAATTTCATGTTTTTTATAATAAAGTCACTGGCCATTGATTGTAATTATTCGGTGTTTTTTAATTAAATAATTTCAATCGATTCAAACAAAGATAATTTAATTTATCAAGATACAATTTTTGCACATAATTTTTTCTTAATATTTATAAAATAGACTAAAAAACCATTTCATTTTGTTATAAATAATATTTTTTTTTTACGTATTTTTATTATTTTTTTTTAAAGTATTATTATTAATTAAAAATTATAATTATTATATATAACTTTTTTGTTTTCATTTAATTTAAATTTAAATTTTATTTGAGGTCACATGAGTTGGTTTTTTATTTATATTATATAATTTTTAAATATTAATAATATTAATTATATTATAATTATTTATATAATTTAAATTAAAGTTTTAGTATTTTGTTTTTATTTCCATTTTAATTAAATTAAATACAACTTTTTAAAAATAATTGTTAAATCTCGTCTTTTATTTTGCGTTTTTTTTTTGTTTTCGTTTAGGATTAATTTTAAATAGGTTTTTAATAAATTTTAATTAAATTAAAATTTTAAGTTAAAAATAAAAATTATATGCGAAAGACGAGGACGGTAGAAAATAACCAAATTTTTAAATGGACTAAATTATTTATAATTTAATTAATTTATTATGCTTTGTTTATTTTAATTTATATAATTGTATTTAAATATTTTTTTTTTGTTTTCAATTTTTTATTTTATTGAATTTTACTGAGGACTTCCTGGTGGCGTCATTTCATCACCATTATCACCGGATCCGGGTTCACCTTTTGTTTTGTTTTCTTTTTTCCATTTCATCCTCCTATTTTGAAACCATATTTTAATTTGACGTTCCGTTAAACATAGCGCATGGGCGATTTCAATACGTCGCCGACGCGTTAAATAACGATTAAAATGAAATTCTTTCTCTAGCTCTAGAGTTTGGTATCGGGTATAAGTTTGGCGGCCACGTTTGCGTTCTGTAATTTAAAAAAAAAGAATAACGAAAAATTAACATTTGTTTTGTTGTTGTTATAATTAGTTAATTAAGGTTAGTAGGTATAATATGTATGTACCTAGAACTTGAAACCATCATTATCGAAAAATTATAAATTCTGTTTATAAAAACACGATGTATTGAATCGTTACTAATGATATTCTGGTTTCATATATTATTTGTATGTGTCTCCATAATAAGAATACCTCCTTGTTTTTTTTTCAGATAAACATAAATAAAATCACATGGAGCTAAAGAGCTCTATAGCTAATAAAATAATTAAGAATTTAATACAAATGAAATCTTGTCATTTTAAATAATGAAAATTAATACGGTGTCAAAATTCACCTCAATTATATAGTTTTCTTAATCGCCAAGGTAGATTTTAAGAAGCATATTCTATGAAATAATACGAGAAGAATAAAATAAAATGAAGAAACAAAATTTACTCGTTAATTAGGTATATTATACAGGTATGTGTTTAGACGGTACCACCAAAATATAACATGAGCTTTTAATTGAGAACACATATTTTAGTAACCAATAATTCGATACACAGATGTCGTATAAAATGAACCAAAATTGGAAATTCATTCGATAGCTTTCCTAAATAATTGAAATCTCTTAAAATCGTAATTTATAACTTTGCTTGATTTAAACTGCTACTTTACTTCATGGTGGAAGTGGGGAGATTATTAATAAGGGAAATATTACCCAATTGAGCAAACTATGTGTTAACATTGCAAAATGAATGCTATCTTATAATACGTATGATACCAAATTCAAAAGAATCAAATTTACAAATACAATCAGAGCTTCAAACCTGAACAGAACCGGAATATATAATAACGTAACTAACCGATTTTTGTTCGAAGCAGACCTGAATCCAAACCGTATGTTTATCAAAATATTAAACTGAGAATGTAACCGGAACATAATAATTATTAGTTTTGTTTCAGATTTGATTTGGTTCTTGAGGAAAAAATATTTAACTTTATACAAAAAATTATAAAATCTGATACAACCCTTTTCATATGAAGCTTCAATTTCTTCTAACATCATTCATTTTCATTTTCGCTGGCAAATTTAAGTTTTTGAAAAACGTATTCCGATTCAACAATGAAGATGATTGTGCGTTATAGATAATTGCAACAAACACATAACTGGAAATCATGCTGCCAATTTCTAACGTCATATTGCACGCTATCAAACTAAAGAACATCGTATCTTGCAAAAACTAAAATCATTTTCAATAACGAAAAAAAAGTTAACGAAAGGAACTGTTGTTGGGCGTGGGTAATACAAACAACTTTGATGATTATTTCAAAACTAAAAATATTTCCGTGAGAATAAATGAATCTAATTTAAAAAAAGGCATGCGTTAGAAATTAGAACCAAAAATGGATGTTCAACCAATTTTAAAAGTCTTACATTCCAAACTTGTCATTAATCCTGAAAATGTTAAATCCTGGCTATATGAAAACGTAGAGGACATCCGAAATAAAATTAATGAGAAGGTTACTTTTTAAAATTGTATGCATTAAAATGTACAATGGAAGTAGATATGACAGATCTGTATTGGACGTTAATGCCCAGTACACAATAACTACGGTCAACGGTGCAAATATGCTGAAAATAATGAAATTGTTGTATTTAGACATGAAAATGTTAAACGATCAAAATCATACAAATGCTGCGATTCCGGATTTTGATTACATCAGTGAGATGCGCAGCGCATAGTCTTCAGCTTGCGGTTAATGACGCACTACAGCGAAATGCAGGTAAATGACTGGAAAAAATGAGGAACATCGAATATATTAGTATTGATTAAAGCAATGAAACTCAAGCCACCCAACTTAGATTGCCTTACACGATGAAATTTAGCATTCGATATGTTGAATCGTTTATTAGAATTACAAGTTTTTGTGACGAAATGTCAGAAAATTACACAGTTCTAAAATTGTCAAACGATGACTGGTTGTTTGTAAAGGCATTTATGGCCGTCTTTGAGCCTATAAAGTTTGCTACAGTTTAGTTATAAGACGAAAAATGCTGTTAGGTGATTTTATCAAAATCTGGATCGAAATGAAACTACGAATTTCGAAAATGAATCAAAATGAAGTTATAAGGCAATTGAAATTGCCATTGCTAATCGAGAGAAAAAAATATTATGGAGATTTTTTTTCAGCTGCTTTGTAGTCAGATCCTCGGTGTAAAATTTTATTATCGAATGAACAACTTGGCATTGCGCGGAATTATTTCATTAAAGTTGGACGTTACTATCGGAACTTTAAAAAAGAGGAAAAAGAACACATTGGAATCCTCTTCTAATAAAAATTTGCTACATATCCGAGTTGGAATTATACCTTCAGGAAAAGGAAAATAATCTGAATTACAACAAGATTTTGCCTCAAAAATGGATGATGAAAGTGTTAAATTATGATTCCAAATCAATTCATTAAAACCTGAAAGCGAAAATTAGGAACGCAACATTTTATTATATTGGACCGAGAAAATTATCCATACCGAGCTAGCCGAATTAGCAAAAATGATTTTAGCCATACCTTCAACTCAAACAAGCATCGAGAGAATTTTTTTTAGCTTTGAAATTAATATTGACAGATAAGCGTTATCCGACACTAACTTAGAAAATTTATTATTGGTGAAATTAAACAAAGAATTTTAAAATAGAACGTCATAAATTACGTTGTTAAATTTTACCGGCTATCATAGATGCCTTGCTATATTTTGTTCACTGTGATTTACAAAGCATATTTTGTTGATCAAAATTGAATTCGAATTATTTTGGTTTTATTTTTTTCCCAAGAAAATAACCAATTTGATTTAACTGACAAAAGCCCAACTTTTCGGATTTAATATGTATTATGGCCTGCTGCAGGGATTTTCAAGATTGCTAAGGGGGATAAAAAAAAATTAAAATTAATATTAATATTAAACAAATTTCCTTGAATTTTTTGTAAAACCAAATCCTTTAAATGTGGTCTAAGAACTTTCGTATTAATAACAGCTATTTGAGTAGCTCTATAAACGAGTATTTTGGCGAAATGCCCGGATCCAGAAATATGTTTCTAAATAGTGAACTGACACAACCACCAGAAACATAACTGAGTGACTCATTGCACACGATGAATGGTAACAAAGTAAATCTTTTACGAAAGACACATTCGTTTACCGTTCCTTTTAGCGAAAAATCTGAAATAGTCGTACTGTTTGTGTTGGATGTTGTGCTTGCGATGTGTATTTTTCTTTGCATGTGTCGAATTATGTTTGTAAATCTAATATATTTGTAAGTGGCTCAAATTGCAAAAACATCGATTTTCCGCATGTTCAAAGATCATTCATAATTTTTTGTCTCAGCAACATAAGCAAATCTTATTTTCAGTAACAATAAAGGGTTTTACCTGTTTTTTTCCTGAATGCCGTCGATTTATGAAAAATTGCATGGCAATGTAATGAATCGAATATCTTTTTTTTGATCAGTAAATTTTCAAAGTCAACATTGACTTAAGCCATCTTAAATAAGTAAGTAAAATCATTCGAATTGGTTTCATTTACTTATATTGACAGCAACAACAAAAAATTATTTGTTGTCCAACAGTTTGAGCTAAGGATACTGCTATTTGCAACATAATACGCTTATAGTAATTAGGTACGTTTGATTTAATAATGATACTGTCTAAATAGTCAATTATTTGAAATAATTCGGGTTTACTTCAGTGTTCATCAAAAGGAAATTTTAAATTTTTCTGTATTACGCTACTTTACAAAAATTTTCATAGGCGAAAAACCTAGTTTAAGCTCGCTGCACGAGAAGGATTATTTTTATCCAAAGATTATTTTTCAATAGAGTTCAAATTTCCTTGAGAATTAATTTTTTTATTTATTTTCATATACGAAAAGATGAAATTTGTTCACTAACATACATATGAGAGAAATATCATAAATAAGCAAATATTTCAATAACAGGCAAAAATTGTTGTCCTAAACGATTTTTTTGAGTTGTTATGTTGGCCGTCTGCAGGATTATTTGCCAAATGTTGAATAAATTTCAACTAGCGAAGAGAAATTTTGAAGGGGAAAATTATATTTTTTAATCAATACAGTGATTTCATTGGGTGAAAATAGTGCAGTCGGCGTTAGGCTTCAGTTTTCCTTTTTTCTATCATTTATTCGGTTTTATACGTTTTGCTTTCATTTATTTTATTGTTGCTAGGGTAAATTCGAAAATAAAGCAATTTGCAGTAGCATAAAACCAGCACCCGAATTCCGGTTCAATGATTAATGAAAATGAGACATGACTTGATTTTTTATTTCGCCTGCTCTAAATAAAAATGCAACCGACTAGTTGAAATAAAAAATCAAGTCATTTCTCATTATTATTTGTCATCGAGCCGGAATTCGGGCCCAGGTGATATAAAAACACAAATTGGTTTTCAGTGCATTCTTCGATTTGATTTTATAGAACATCGCAATATACAGTGACTTCATTTTCTAATGCATTCACGGGCATGGTCGGATTTAGATATAGCCGCTATTGGTCGAGGCGTAGGTATCTAACAATTTTCAATTTACAACGAATTTAAAACCAATATCCATAACAGCAAACATGTGGGAAATCATTTTTTTTTTCTAAGATAGATTTTCAAATGAAAACGTCACATTTTATTTCAACGTAAATGGACATTGTTTCCATTTTCTCGTAGAAATTGATTTATTTAAACCAAAACTAAAAAATTTCATAACAACTTTCTGAACAAATTCAAATAAAAGTGTATACAAATATTGGGGCCTATTAAAAGGCCGTTCACATTACGTAACACTTTTTTGCGGTTTTTTTTTTATTCTTCCTCCACCTCGTAACAGAGCGTACCATATACCGGAACCTCTCCCCAGCTCCCAGATGTAATGTAACAAAAGTTTTTTAAATTGATTGAAACGAAGGAACTCACATAAGGTTCAATTGTGGCCCTGAAATTAAGGTCGTACAAAATAAGATCACAATTATTTTGTAAGGCCTTATTGCACTTTGAAAGTAAAAGAAAAATAATTATATAATAAGCAAATTTGGACACAGAATTCCAAAATTCCGAATATAAATTTTGTAAAACATTTCAAATACAAACGAATTCATAGACATTTTTCGTAAATCGTTTAATCTCCCACAAAAAAAATTGTCTGCGTTTACCGAAAAATGTTTACAAAAATTTTTAAAAATTTTTAGAAATTTCATAAATCGTTTGAATTTATTTAATATTTATAATTCTTAACTGAAACTTTTACAAAATCAAATAAGTATAATATAAAAATGTTGTGAATGTTGCCATTCTAAATAATTATTATTTGTAAAATTTATAACAAAACAATTAAATTAAAAAATTGTAGAAATTGTGAAACCTTTCAGAATGAACAATAATTTTTAAATGTTTAAGAACATTTTAAGAATGTTTAATATTCGATTTAATAATTAAAACAATAATTAGTATTTTAATATTCAATAAATATTCAAATTATATAAGAGTTGAAAAGTTGTAAAACCTCAAAATAGGTTCTTAATTTGTAGTTTGAATTGAACATAAAAACATGTTAAAATATGACATTTGAAATGTTTAAAAGATTCGAGACAATTTGATAGATTTGAAAATCAATTGCATTCATAAAATTTTTTTAGTAAACCGTAAAACTCGTAGCGAGATTTTAAAACATAATTTGTATGAAAATTTTCAAGAAATTGGAAAATTCCCCAACTCTAAAATTTCTAATAGAAAAAATTATTGTCTTCAGCTACTTTACAACTAGTAATAATTTTGTTATAATTCCAATCGTTGTCCAATCTACTTTTCTAAAATTCAAATTATTGTTTAAATTTGTCATTTTGGAAAAATATCTAAAAATTTTAAAATTCGATACGAATACCAACCCTAAGGTTTAAAAAATTTAAATTTTAAACTTTTGATTTGTCTTTTCTTCTATTCTGCTATCATTTCTACGATAACCAGACAAATAAATAAAATTATGATTGTGTTCGAAATATTTCTCTTACGTAACATTTTCATAAAAACCACTCCTACTCCTAAACAAATCGTAACAAAATATGCTTCCGCTCCCAATAAAGCGTTACGTTAGGCGAAACGCCCCAGCTAATTTTGTTAATATCGAATAAAAAATTATCAGCTGGAAAAATTGCAAATTAAGAAAATGAACGGTTAAGTTTTAGTTATAAAAGCTAAATAAGGAGAGGCGGCAAATTCATCTTTTTTTATAGAGGGTAAACAAAATAAAAAGGTAAATGTGTTACGATTTGATAATTTATTCTTGATTGTTATGAGGATTGCTTGTGAAAAAACAGAAAAAAATTAACTAAAACTAATATTCCGTTATTATTACCTTATCTAACTCTCGCCTTATCTATCTGCGTTCCCGTTAAATAAAACTAAAGAGTTTTATACTTTACGTGATAAATCATCAAATTTCTTTGTAACTTAGTGAATTAGATTTGTTAAATAGATTTCAATCTGGATTCCGCAAATTTCACAGCATAACTTCTGCTTTGGTTAATGTTGTATGTAGATCATATAGGTTTTACACTTCAAATTGAACCCTTTACACTTGAAATTGAAATTTTTTGCATTTCAAATTCAACCTTTTATAAATTAAATTAAATCGTTTGTACTTAAAATTGAATCTTTTACAATTTAAATTTAATTTTGCAAATTATAAAAAATATTTTTATCAAAAGTTTAATGTTCAAGGACCGTTAAAAACATTTTAATAATTCAATGAACTACTAAAAGTTTTAGGACTCTTCAAATTATAAATTTATATTAAATAATATTATTTTTAAATTTTTTAATAACTTTCAATTCTTTAATTTCGTAAAATTGTTGATTATTTTAAATTAGCAAATTTTTTCAAAAGTTAAAAACTTAAATTTTATGAAATTGGATATAATTAAATTGACATTTTGCTAATCTTGTTGTCCCTCAAATATTTGATATTTCTTGAAATTTAACGTTCCTAAAATTATTTAATTTAGTAGATTTGTACAAATTACTAAAATTTAGAAATTATTTAAATCTTGTGGACATGTTGTAATATCATACTTAAATTTCTTAAAACCTCAGAATTTTTGAAAAAAAATACTTTCAAATGTTTCATCGATTTTATTAAAATATTAAATTTGGCGGCACTTTAAAAATCTTAAAATGCTTCAAGTTTTTATGCTTCCCGAACGAGAAATTGTAAAGAGAAATGAAAGTCACCGAAAGTAATTTTTTAGGAAAAAAAATCTTTTTTTAAATTTCTTTCTTTCTTTTTTCCTGCCAATCCCGCTAATTTTAAAATTTTTAAGCGCCAAGAATATCGACTAACAAAAGCTTCGAATTTAAAATTTAAATAACTTCTAGGATATGATTATAAAAAATGGCGGAAGTAACATCACTCACACTAAATCTTACAACGCGTTTCGAAAAAATGAAGTTGAAGATCAACTTAATGAACTTGATTGTATGTCACAGAGTTTAGAAATTTAGTAATTTTTAGTGGTCTAAAAACTTTATATCACTCATCATGCGGAAATGTACCCAGGATCTTGGCAATATTTTCGAATAAGTTGGTCAAGCCTTTGTTTGTAAAATTCACCAAATCGTATATAACCTAACAGTTTCAGAATTAATATTCGATATAAACATCGAAAATAATAATTTTTCAAAGTCTATATATTATAAACTATCATTTCCAATAAATTTCAATAAAATCGCCCAATAAAAAAAAACTTCACGTTTTTAAATCTGGATACTTCAGTTACCCAACCCGCTAGTTGTTCGTTTTAATCATTTTAATTTTTAGATGCTCCGTCTTAAAATCGGACGGTGATGCCTAGTTGGTACCAAAAGCAAGTAAAAATGATGTGTTTTTAAATTTACAGTGTGATGAAACCACCAAAGACTTTTTGTAAAATTCAACAATTTAAAGTTTATTGGAAAGTTTGATATAAGGACAGTCTGAAGCTTTACTTTTGAACAAAGCCCCCTTGTAGCAAACACTTTATTGAACGACATTTCAATTCCTTGGTATTCGATGAAAAATAAAGTTTAGGGGCCACAAAATATTTTAGACTTCACGAAATAAATTGGGTTTAGAAGAAACATTAACAACAAAATGTTAAAAAAAAAAAAAAAATTGCGTCCCATTTATGCTGCATGTATCAAACACATTCTAATGGATGTTAGCATTACCAGCTAAGTTAACCGCAACTAGATT
The DNA here is from genome assembly GCA_963556165.1 of Tipula helvola. Classification (NCBI taxonomy): domain Eukaryota; kingdom Metazoa; phylum Arthropoda; class Insecta; order Diptera; family Tipulidae; genus Tipula; species Tipula helvola. The sequence continues at coordinate 263,665,898 of OY744482.1, read as the reverse complement.
CGACAATCATTAAATACTATTACCAATTTTTACATTGATATTGTCAGTCGTAGCTTTTTATGGTGTTCTGGAATGTTCTGCGTCATCCGTGCTCGTTTGGCCACATCGATAATTTATTTATTTATTTTATTTTATTTTCTCCAACTTTTAGATCAATCACATTATAATATACATGAATATAAAATATAAAATTTTTACATATTTACAAAAAATATTAAAAAATATATGTATACTATAGCTACAAGTTACAAAATCAAAATAGAATTCAACAAGATCTTAATTAATTTGTGATGCCTGAAGAAGCAAGAAAAAATTTAGAAACTGTCTAATGGCAATGATGCCAGAATCAAACAAATACTTCAGAATTTTAACATATTTGAGAAATATTAGGGGTGAAAGTATTAGTTGAACAAAACTAACAAACAGTGTGAATTTCAATAAAAATTCTAATTTACCACGAAAAAAAAAATCACAAAAACGAAAAAAAAACTGAAATTAAAAATTACTACTTAAAAACATAATTAACAAATTAAACAGCAACATCAAAAAGAAAAATTGTGCAATTTTCAAATAGCCATCCCTTTAGCGAAACAAATTTCTTTTAGATTGAGTACTACGGAATTCTTCAGGTAACTTATTAATTTATTATATATAGATTGTGGGCGCTGTGACAAGAAAATAATTAAAAAATGAGTTTTATAAATATGACAACCCAAATTACGGTTACTACTCATATCATAATAAATCTTTAGCACTTTAAACACAGAAATTTGTTTCAATGGAAGAATGGAGCTTTTCACAAAAAGAGCCCATGATGGGAAATGATCTAATGATATGTTTTTGGGCTTCAACCAAAGGTATCCAAGTCGCATGTAATACGTGCCACCTCAACAGGAAATACCATAACGCAATTTTGATTCAATTAATGAATGATTTAATGATTTAATGATTAATTTAAGAACCGACAGCCGACATTTTACTCGAAGGAGATACATTTTCCTAACCGAAGCATGAAGATTTTTTTCTAAATCATCTGTGTGGCATTTCCAGTTGAGGCGACAATCAACATTGAAACTCAAATTTTTGATATTATTCACCGATTCAATCAGTATGCACCCAGGAGTACATGGATTTATTCTAGGACATTCAAAATCATGAAATACTAATTCATTATTGAACGAACGATTTTCATCTAAATTAAGGGGGGAACCTCCTCCAGACAACTGGTTTTTCAATAATTTTTTACAAAAAATTGAGAATTTTTAAAGTAAAAAAAAAAAAAATGCAAAAAAATTTTTATCTGGAGGAGGTTCCCCCCTTAAAACATATAGTTTGTTTTTGGGCTAAGTAATAATCTATGAACTGCAAACCATCTACTTAAAATTTCTAAATCAAAATTGATACTAAATACTACGAAGAATAATTAGAACAGACAAAGCAAATGCCACATCATCTGCAAATGATACAACCTTTCCCTTAAAATGCTGCCTAAATATTGAAGATACATATCTAGATTAATAATAATACTGGGCCCAGCACGGATCTCTGAGGGACCCCAGCATCCAGGACAACAGAATTACTAACACAATCATCAATGCGAACTCTTTGTGGACGACTGGTGATAAATGACCTATACATAAACTATTTATACATACTAGCTCTGAAGCCAATATTCCATTATTTACGTAATAGAATCTGATCATCGACCATATAAAACGCTTTATTTATATCCACAAAAACAGCACCCACCAATTGACTGTTATTCAATCCTTCATGAAGTGGATTTATCAATTCGATTAGCGCAGATTCAGTACTAAATTCAAATTGAGGTTGCCAAAAAAAAAATCAGTCTATTCAAAAATTGAACCAACTTAGATTTAACCGCTTTTTCAAAATTTTTCGATAAGATAGGTAGAAGTGAAATCGAACGATAATTGATTATGGAAAGGCGATCCCCATTTTCGAACAGCGCAAAAATTCTGGAAGCTTCTGGAAATACACCTTCATTAATACTACCATTAAATAAATTAGTTAACGGATCAACAATATTAAACACAATTCTTTTCAAAGTTATATTTTAAACCAAAATTTTCAACCAAAGATTTATCTTTGAGAGAACTAATAATTTGAAATATTTCAGTAGAAGTAAATGACTGAAAAAATAGGCTCATCATAAATTAAATTATCTAAAACAGAAAAACGGCAAATTTTAGGATGTGTTTGGACAACAATGTTGTAGAAGCACTGGTTGAAACTATTTGCGATACAGAATGTAATTAAAACGATTGTCTCATCCTTTATACTGCCAATGCGTTTAAAAGAATTATTCTTACTTAAAATTTAATCTACAAGAATCCATTGTTTATTGTTGTTACCAGAAGCATCATGAAATTTTTTAGTTTCTACAGAAATTTTAAAATTCGCCAAATCTTGATTTTATAATTAAGAGAGATATTCGGAAATTGTTTTACAGCGCTCCATCTTTTAAAAATCCTCGAAGAAAAAATCTACCGGAGCTAGGTCAGATGGTGAGGGTGGGCAAACAATTGCCCCTTCGTGTCCAGCCCATCGCCAAGGAAAAGTTTCACTCATATGTATATATATCCAATTAATGTTTCTTGTAAAATTCCGCCCGTACATAACTCTTTTAGGGCCAATGGGTGGATTCATCGTTTCTTAATTCAATGTATCTAATTTATTGTTCCATTTTTTCACAAAATGATTGTTGCCTATGGAAGTCTTTGATATTAAGTTCTTGTACTAATTTAAAGTTAAATGGATGGAACCGATGTCGTTGTAGAATAAGATTTACTAAAGAGAGGAAAATTGCAGTTTGAAACGAAATTTCATTTAATCTTAGGACATTCATCTCCACATATCCTAACACAAGAACTTCTTTTTCTTCATTTATTGCACATCCAGTCCTTCCTGATTTCGGTACGTCGTTGTCTTGTAGCTTTCCTAAAACCTAAACCAAGTTCCAAATAAAGCAGCATCAACTGTCGTCTTTCTTCGGTTGTGTAATAAGTAACTCCATGATATTATTGTGACAATAATTGGTCTTATCATGCTAAATGTGAAAACAAGTTCATATTCGCTACTTACTCGTAGCTCCAGAATTGAGCATGAACAGCGGCAAATAGTCAAATTTTTTAGCTTTAGTTGGGTTGGCTTTAGCAAGGTTGCCGGGAAAGTGATCACTGATCAACCTACTTATACAAACCAATAGGCACGTTATCGGGTAAAGTGAAGAAGGACATTTAAGTTAATCAATCTATTGGCAGCGAATGGCAAATAACTAAACGGTAGCAACATTTCGTGTTTTATATTTAATTGCAAGCCCTAAAAATTCTATTATATTTTTACTCAAGCTAAAGAAATTTTTGAGTTTAATGAAAACTAAAAAGGTTAAAACGACCAAAAATACGTGATGTTTTTAAGCTCAAATATTTTTTTCTTCATTACACCGATCAGTTTATGAATAATCTCATAGCATTAAAATATTTGTCACCCTACCCCCAGCATTCAGTACAATTTCAATCAGCTTTTTACTACTAGTTCATATTTCAATACTTAATTTAAGTCTTGCTTATTGACACGTTCGGTTCCCATAGAATATAATACATATACCGTTTATGTCATTTCAAATTCACCATCGAAATTACATACATTACAAAGTCATAATATAAAAATTATGTATAATTTTATAAAATTAATTTGTTCACCAAAAATGTAAATTTTCCCAAACTAAATTAAATTATATGCATTTTGATTTTGATTTTTTTGTTTTATGGTTTCATTCATAATCAATCAAACCATAAAATAAACTATCATTATGGTAATCAAAAAATAATGATAATGGATTTTTTTTTACTTTGTTATGTGTGTAAAGGATCCATAACCAAAAATATGTAAAAGTCCAATGTCCGAATATAGCTATACACATAGTTTTTATTTTGATGATGATTTTCAAAAATAATTAGTTCCCGGTCATGTTAAAAAAAAACTTATTATTATAATTATATAAATAAAATGTCCGAGAGGTTTGGATATATAACAATGAAATAAAAATTATAAATGGCCTCTTCATATTTTGGGATCTATTAAAAATCCATTAAGAAGTTTTTTTTATGTAGACGAGTATGTAGATATGTAAGTATGTACACATTTGGGAGTGTTTTTTTTTTAGTTTCTTTTGATTATATTTTGAAGTTGTTGTAGAAAATTCATCATTAAAATATCATTCTTATTTCTTAGGACTCAGATAATTTTATCTTATAATGTTGGTTGGTTGAGATACATATAGTATAAAAGAAATCGGACCATACAAAATCGAAATACTGTTGTTTATATAAATAAAGAATTTTTGGTGGAAATGAACATGTAATTATCATTAAATTAGAACGCAATTACCATTATTTCGTGAAAGAAACAATTTTTTTTTCTGTTTGGGTATGTGTGTGTGTGTAGTGAATGAGTCTGTAATTATAGTACTTGATATCGAAAAATTATGTGATCCAGGAAATAGATCGCTTTGTTTCTTTTACAATAATAAACCGCGCTTATACAAAAAAGAATGTTGATGACTTTTGAAATAATTTATTTTGGTTGTTGTTGTACAATATTATTAGATTTCCAGGAAGCTTTCCAAATTGTCTATTATTTAGTTGATTTTTATTTTGTGAATCGAATCAAATTTACTATTGAGCTTAAGACAAGGCTTTTGTCCTCGGGTCTTTGCGAAGTAGAGCCGAAAAGCTTACGACTATATTTTTACACATTTTTTTCCTTTCCTAAACTTTAGTAAAGTTCTGTATAATTTTTCAACTTTTTAATATTAAATAAATAGGTGTGTTCCTGGGGCTTGTCTGCGCCTCCTCTATTATTAGTTAGTAAGATAGGTGGCCAAATAGATATTTTTCTATTTATAACTAACACCTAATTTTTTTAAATACTTATGGAAAGGGCAGAACCTAAAACTCTTTTAAATGTATCATAAGTTGTTTTAATTATAAATATTCCTGGGGGTAGGTTCCGATCAAGTGTTTTTTTCAAAAGATCATAAAAAATATTGTGCCAAAGAAAATTGTCAGGAAATTGACTTTAATTTTAACTTTGGTGACTTTTGTTTTGAATTATGTTCAAATAAAATGTGTGTCAGAAAAACTAACTTGAAAATAATTACGAGCATTACGAGGCCTTAACTGCTCTAAAATGCAATAACTTTATAGTCTCAATATGAAATGCATGACATATACCATTTGAGTTAAATCACCCTTTTAAGGAAATATTTATTTTTTGTGCTATAAAGAGATAATCCGTTGAAATGTTGATATTTCCCAAACACTTTTATTTAAATTTTCATTTAAACATTCCTTTCATTATCTATCCCTTAAGAAGAAATCCAAAGTAGTGCTGTCGGATGATCTTGCGGTGCAAGGAATAGGTACGCTCCGCCCAACACAACAATTATTGTGAATCTTATCAATCCAGTCTTGGATCCAAAGTGCATTTGGAACTTCCTCAAGAAGTACTGCTTGTTCTTTTCCTCCAATTTTATTTAATAATTGCTATTAGTAATTGAAGAAAACCTAAATTATTCAAACAAATTATTCGAAATTGAACTAGACATACATTAATACCAAGCTTTTTGCTTTAAACCTAAAATAGTAAATTGAAACTTATTAGGGTTGTACAAATAATTTTTGGGCCAGATAAGTCGAAAAACAAATTTATTCTTTTCATTTTAAGCAGCTCAGTGATTAAACCAAAACCTTTTTGTTTAGGAAATGAATATATTTGCATAATTTGGTAAATTAATTTTGAAAAATTTTAGAACTAAGAAAATTTAAAAAGTACAAAATTAAGCTGGTAACGAATAAATAACAAATATTTTCTACTCGACCATTTGAGATGGCAGCGATGATATTTATGAACAAAAATTTCATAGCCCAATCCCTACTAACATTAGTAACATTTCAATTTCGATAAAATTCGAAACGGATTAAAATTTATAAAATTCGACAATACTGAAAATTGTATACAAGGAATTCGATATTTCAAAGGATATTACAAAATATTTAAATATTTAAATTTCAATTAAAAAACTTAAAATATTCCAGTAATGTTTGAACCTGAAATATCCAAAAATGTTCTTTTTTAAATTTCTTATAATTTCAAAATTAGAAATGAAAATCAAAATTGAATATTTCAATGTAAAATTAGACATTTTAAAATATTCAATATTTAATAATTCTGTTGGATCGTAAAATTTGACATTTCAAAATAATCAATTTTTATTAGTGCAATATGGAATATTTTAAATAATATTTACAATTTAAAATTTGAGGTGCTAACTTTTAAAGTTTTAGGAATTATCATAACAAGAAAATTTTCGATATTTCAAATATTTCAAATTGCTTCAAATTCAATAAATTGGACAAACAATTTAAATATCGGATGTAGTAAAAATTGGTTGGTATAGTTTTCGTTTTGAAAATTAAAGTTGTTTCTAAATACATAGGTTGGTTGAAAAGTATTGAAATCAAAAATGAAAGAATGTGCATTTTTTAATGAAATTAGTTTTTTTATTCAATATTATCTCCATTAACTTCAATACACTTATTCCAATGATCCTCCAATAATTTTATACCATCTCTGTAACGATTTTCCGGAAGCTCTGCAAAATACTGTTCCATGGCTTCATTCGACGAAAAACGCTTTCTACTAAGGAATTGTTTCAGGATATAGTAATCGCTGGAAGCCAAATCTGCTAAATACGGTGGGTGCTCAAGCAATTCGTACATTAATTCGTCGATTTTTGGCGTTGAGTTTTTTAACGAACTATTCACGTATGCGGTACCAGTTTTCCAAGCAACTTTTTCATACATATGTGTAATTCTTCATGTAAAATATGGAGTACTAGTTCGTCCGAGATGCCTATGATTTCAGCAATTTCATGCTTAGTCAAACTAGGATCTCCACAAACAATATTATACACTTGCTCATTGATTTCTGGTGTTGTTGCACGTTTTGGACGTCCACTACGTGGTTCATCTTCAACGATTGAACGACCACATTTAAACTCTAAAACTCATCGATACATAGTTGGAAATGAAAGAGCAGATTCTTTAACCACTTTTACCATTTTTGTATGAATTTCTGTTGCTGATAAACCTTCTAAAACAAAAACTTCTATCACTGCACGATATTCGGTTTTTTTCATTGTAAACGAATACACTGACACCTCAAATTCTAATGGCTTGTAAATATAGAATGAGTTACCAGATCGAAATAATGATTTTCATGTGTTCAAATGAAAGGTGAAGTTTTAAAATGGCGAATTCATTTTGATTCCTCTACTGGTTAATAGGTGTCGCTTTCTTTACTTTTCAACCAACCAATAAGTATAGGTAACATGTTTCATCGAAATTTGTCAAATAATTAAGGAATTTGAGAGATTATAAATTTAGACGCAATTTATAAAATTTGAAACTTAAAAGAAACCATTTCAAGGTATGTGGCAGAAGTTTAAAAAATTGAATTTTAGGATTAGTGAAGTAAAGAATAAGTGTCTGATCACTCTTACGAACATTTTTGATGAGGAATTCAAAATGGTCTAGTTTGGTTTCTATGATGAAATGTCGATATACCAAGAATTTGGATATACAACTTTCATTAGTCATAAAATGCAATGTAATTGATTGGATTTAGATGTTTAGGCGTTACAAAATTTCAAAACTTCTATCTATCATATAGTACCATAAATACTTAAACAATATCGTAAACAATCAGTGAATAATAATCGAATAATTAGTGGATTATACGGGAGCGAAGCGAAATCTTAATTCTAAAAATCTTACTTTTATCAAAATTTTACTTTTTGATGAATCTTACTTTCTTGAAATCTAAGATTTCAATACGCTACCATTTCACGAATCCCTGTTTCGAATTTTATTTTACTTTCAATTAAAATTCTCCTTAAATGCAAACCCCCATTTTTCAAGAAAGGAAGATATGCCAAAAAGTAAGATTTTGTAAAGTAAGATTTAGTACTCAATCCGCATTATTGAATAAAGAGTGAATCATCAGTGAATAACGGGAGAAGAACGATTGAATACTGATTGGATACTCAGGAAAAAAGAGTTAATATTCAGCGAATTGTAGGGAAATCATGAGTCAGTAATTTAATTTTGAGATTTAATTTTGTCTTTTCAAAGAGAATTTTTTTTTTCAAAAATAATTAAAACAATATATGTAATTAGTTTTTAGTTTCTTAATATTTTGACTTGATAGTCGTACTGATAGTTAATTTAAACTGTAAAGGTTGTTATGTAACAAAGTTATATGACATGTTAGATGTTACACAATTTAATAAAACCTATTTTATATAACTCTATAATAAATAACTATTTGTATGATATTTAACAATGTTTTTGTAACATTTGTTACATAGTGAAAACTCGAGTTAACAACTACCAAAAAAAATGATCAGATTGAATGAGTGACTAATGCGTTAATATTGAGTAAATAATTAGGGATTTGATTACTGGGAAAGTGGGAAGTGAGGGAATAATCAAAGAATAATGGTTGAAATAATGCGTGAATTATGTGCGCGTAATGAGTAAAAAATCAGTAAATAATCGGTGAATAAACAGTTAATATTGGGGGCATTTTCGTAAAAATAATGAGTGAATAATGTATGAATAATGAATATAGTGAGAAAATAATGCGCGATTTCATCAATTATCAGTGAATATTGAGTGAATAATCTGGGATAATTAGTTATTATGAGTAATGTGTGAATAATGAGACATACAATGGGTGAATAATAGATTAATCAAGTTATATGTAGTTAATAATCAGTGATCATTAGGAGAATAATGATTAAATAATGAATGAATAAGTCATTAATCAGCGGATGATTAGTAAATAACCATAAAATAATGAATGCATAATCAGTGAATATGGAAAAATGTGTGAATTAAGCGTGAATAATCAGTATCTGGTGGGTAATTATTCAGCAAATACCCGAGAGAATATTCCTGAGTATTAGTGAACAATGAGTGACTTCATCAATCATTAGTAAATTATCCTCTCATTGTTTAATAATGCATGATAAAATCATGAATACTTATGAATCATAAATAATCATTGAATAAATAGTGAATAATGAGATAATATGGAGTGAAAAATGAGGGCATTTATCTTTCAACAGTGAATAATCAGTGAACAATAGAAGTATTCTGAGTGATTTAGAATGAATAATTATTGAATAAAGAGTGAATATACTGAATAATCAGTAAATAATGAAAGAATAAGGAGTAAATAATGTGTGAAATGTTACTGAAATTCTGCGTTCATTAGTGAATAATTAAGGAACACATAAAATCAGTGAATTAGGAATGAATATGCTTATCTCATTTTAATTCAAAAACAAGAACATGGGGTGAACATACCGTTAATCTCAGGTTAACAAAAGAATTATCATTTGATCTATATGGGTAAAAAAAGATTGGGGAAGGTAAGTTTGCCCGCTTTTCAAAATCCCGCCTTCAAAATCCCGAAATCAAAATCCCAAATTTGAAAATCCCGCTTTTTAAAATCCCGCTTTTTAAAATCTTGGTTTTGAAATTTGAAAGACGTACTTTTTTTAATTCGAGCCGCGGTTTCTGGTGAAGGAAAATTTTATAAAGTAAAATCAAAATCAAAACCGGGATTTTTATTTTTGCAGAATCGGGATTTTGAAAAGCGGGATTTTGAAAAGCGGGATTTTAAAAAGCGGGATTTTTTTCTTGAGCGGGATTTTGATAAAAAACTAAATTTGTAAACAATTTACCAGCATATTATTTTTTTCGAATTTTGACGATAGTTTGATAGTAAAATGATTTATTATACTAAGTTAAAATTTTGTCGAACTAGTATCTCTTGAGGAAATTTACAATGTTATTAGGCAAATCAGGACTAGACCCGGCAGGCACAGCTAAAGATCAGTCTTTCTCGGTATAAGTGCGGGGCTTTAAGACATAATCTAATTAATAACTAATTAATGTCTATAACTGAACTAAAAAGTAATTTTAAATATTTTTACTTTTTCAATTTCAGTGTTACAGGCAACACAATCTTTTTATTTTAAAGTTATTCGGTTGGCCGGACAATAACATACAATTTATCACCATTAAGTCATTTAATTTTCCATTGGTGAAAAAGAATGACATCCAATCTAGCAGTGTGAAATACATCGCCACAATCGATTCAGATATTTAAAATAAATTTAATCCAAGGCTGAGAGTGCGTAAATTGATACAGCAAAATGGCTGAAATTAAATGAGGTACATATGTCAGGGATTTGATAAAAAGTACAGGCAGCACCAGAAAATATATTTTAACATTTAATTGCAAAAAACAAAATTGATGCACAAATGCGAATTTAAAGCTTTTTGCATTTACGGAAAATTGCTTCCTATATAGTTAGATAAACCTGTTTTCTGGTTTGGGCAGCAATTATGTTCCAAATATACTTGTGGGTGTGCGCCTCAGGTCGATTTTGTTGACAAAATTTTTAATCACCAGGCAATTAATGAAAAGTCTTAATTCAGTATTTCAATGATTACTTGGGTCACGCATTATTATGAAGAATTTTAATTTGCGCGGTGAGTGTTTATATCGCTAATACTAATTAGTAATGAATTCAGTTTCTCTAGCATAATTATTGATAATTATGTTTAGGATTATAAAAATAGTTTGCTTTCGTATGCTGTCTTCATTTCGCTAAATGTTAAAAATTAAAACAGTAAATTCATTAATTAGGTATTTTACTTGTAAGTATTTCTCCTTAGTAGTTGAAATGAATCAGAGAAAGCATAAGCATTAGCTGTTGGAGCTACGGCCCTAGAGTACCGCCTTTGTATATTTAATTGGTTTTCAATTTTTAATTTGAAAAACAAGAAAAATCTACTAGTCGCTAGGATCGTCATATTACTAAGTATTGAAAACTCTCCTAGGATTTACACAATATACACTGCGCCAATTAAAAAATGGAACAGAAATTTTCTTCGAAAACATACCCAGATTTGAACGCTTGTATCTTGGTCAAATAACACCTATCAGAAAAAAGAATTATTCCTAGTTGAAGGAAATTTTGTTTTCTTTTCGATACTGGAAACCGTTTTATTTTCTTTTGTTTTTTTATGACTTTTTTGAGTAAAACAAAAGGTGTCTAAAAAAAATAAAAATTTGCTGCTGTTTGAAACTGTAGACGAACTGCAAAAAGCGTAAAAGTAAATTTTTTTTTTCTTGTAAACTTAGCACTCTACGATAAAATGTTAAGTCACTTTAAACTAAAACTTTAACACACTAAAACTTCAATAACTCGATAAAGAGTGGCCGCACAGAAAGTTTCCTAGTATCATTTTGCAAGGTTTCTAAATTCTCTATAAAATGGCCGATTTGGATTGTTGAATCAAATATCGAGCAAGTTCGTCTACAGTTTCAAACAGCAGCAAATTTTTATTTTTTTTAGACACCTTTTGTTTTACTCAAAAAAGTCATAAAAAAACAAAAGAAAATAAAACGGTTTCCAGAATCGAAAAGAAAACAAAATTTCGTTCAACTAGAAACAAAATTTTTTTTCTGAAAGGTGTTATTTCACAAAGATACAAGCGTTCAAATCTGGGTATTTTTCATAGAAAATTTCTGTTCCGTTTTTTAATTGGCGCAGTGTATATTATGTCCTTCTATACCACCCATCCATCACAAAAATACTTCGCATTTGCACTGAGATTCTCCAAAAGTTGTGTTTGTAAATCCGATCTTTTACTACAAACACATTTGTCCAATTTCATGCATATTTGGGAAAATAATTTGAACAATTTTATACGTTAACTGATTAATTCGCATCCAACCAATATTGAAAAATGTTCTAATGACCAAAAAATCAATTGTAATCCTGAAAATGTTCACACGAAATAATTCCATATAGGTAAGTATAATGAATACATTGATTTCAGCGTAGCTCATTTCATAACAAAATTTGGCAAAAACATTTTTTTTTTTTTTAATTTTTTTCTATTTTCTTTGTAATCAATCAACTATTCCAAATGTTAAATTAACAAATTGTTTAAGCCAAATTCAACTGATTATTGCTACTTGGCATTTGAAGTTTCAAACTGAATTAAATAAAGTTTTAAAATCATAAAACACCTAATTCGTTAGGAACTTATATACTTTAAATTTAGCTTCCAAAAATAACCCTGTTATCAAACACCAAATAAGATGAAACATCTTTGAAATTCATGCAGACATTATTCGAAGTAGAAACAATTAATATTATCAAACATATTGTATTACGATTTTTGTATTAGTATTTAGTAATAGTGATGACTACACATCTAAAGCACCAATAGCCATAATAATTTGATGTCCACAAGTTATTTTCATTATAATGAGTTTCGAGCCAATGTTTCAGCTGTCCTTAAATTTCAATAATTTGATCATTCGAATCAAACTCCTAATTTCACGATTTTATTGAAATCGTCTGGGTGCTCATCGTCGTGTTAGGATGGAATTCACACACACGACTGGTCTCTCGATATGTCTGGAAGAGAGGATCAATGAGTGGTATAAAAACTAACCAACAATTTAGAAAAGTCGAAAATTTAGTCAACAAAAAATCGACCACACATTATTATTGAAAAATGTAAATGAAACGTTTCTCATTTATTACAGTATTTTTAATGTCCAGGCACTTTGGGCTGCAGGAAATAGGTAACTATACCCCAATGAAACAACTCCTCAAAACAATAAATGAAACAATTCTCCAATATTACTATGAAAATTGAAAACTTCCTAAAATTAAATTACTCTTGAGAATTTCGCTCATGTGCCGATTTTGGGAGTTATTTTATTAAGGAAAAAAATTCCCCAATTATCGTATATGTAATACACTTCAACATTTTAAACACATCAAAAAATGAGTCGTAGACTTATATCACTGTTCAAGTTTATAGAAAGAAAGATTTAATTTTAAAATATTTAAAAATTAGTCATTTACTTATGCAACTTTTAACTATTAAAGTACAATTTTATAATTTTTCTATGACAGGCAACCTTATTATTAGTTAAAAAGATTGGTGCTCCTATATCATAAAGACCGTGGCGGAAAATCTAAAAAATTAGATTGTATAACACAGGAACACAAATCTCAAAATTAAACAGATTATTTAAAATACAATTATGTAGCTATCTAAAAATGGCAAAAAAAAACCCAATAACAATAACTATTGTATATAAAACTTAAGAAATGGAAAATGGAAACAAAAACCAACCAAAAATTTACCATGACATATACTGACAGCTGAGGTAGTGTAGTTTAGTGTATTAATGATATTGATATAACTGCCACGGAAATCAGAAGAAGTTATTCGTAGGGTAAGGTCGTAATGTGCTTTGCAGCAAACTTAATTAGTACGTGAACCTGCACAAGCATGATAACACTGAAGAAGGATAATGATTACATAATACACAGAAAGCATCTTTCAATTCAGGTAACAATAAGGCTGCATGCCAAGGTATTTTAATTTAACAACCAATTTTATCTTCAAACAATCTAAAGCAGAGCTTGTCAAACTTTTTCATAATGCGGCCCCCGAAATCGAAAAAGCAAAAACTACCAAAAATGTTATTCAATAATAATGAATTTACAGTTAAACATTTTGGCATTCTTTTTCAAGGACTCAAACGTCTCAGATATCCGCGTCCCGCCCATTTAAAAATACGTTCTACCAACCTTAAAAAATTTTACAGCTTCATCCGAAAAAAATTCCTATAAGCAAAAATTGTAGAATTCCAAAAAATTGTTAGGCTTGGTTTTAAAAAACATGAGGGGATTAGGAATTATTAAAAATTAGATTTAGCTGTAAAATTTCTGAACTAAATATTTTCGCTGGACATATGAGTGGAGCAGAACAGATCCGAAATGACCGCAACCTGACTCAAATTTGGTCCGTTTTTTTTTTGTGTCAAATTATTTTTACATAGGTATTTAAAACAAAATTTAGATTTAATATACTCTTATTCGCGTGAAGTTTGTTCTAAACTTGTCCTAAAATTACAAAAACAAAAATTTAGGACAAACTTCACGCTACTGCACAAACGTGTGAAGTTTTTCCTAAAATTAAACATTTTTCCTAAAAATTGAGTTTCATGAGCATGTACATACATATTAGAAAGAATAATAAATTTCTCGTTATTATGAATTTGTATGTAGAAAAAATATTTGTGTTTAATTGAAATTTACAAAAAAACATCTAAATAAATTAAGTCTTAATTTAAATTGTCCCAAGAAACAATTTAACAAAATTAAAGATCATTCGAAATTAGTAACATAAAAATCTACCTTACCCAAAGATCTTAACTAAATGAGCACATGTTTTACAGATAATCGGAGGCCCTCTATATCGAAAAACAATAATAACAACTTCATTAAAGGTAGTATGCTATCCCCATATCTAGAATAAATTACAACTTTCAAAAATCTAGAAGATAAGTAACTTAGGACAGGCGTGTTGCTAACTGCCCTATATGTAAGTTCGCATAAAATTAAATATTAAAAAATTTCACAGTCAAGTACTCAGGCCAAAAGATCGTACCCAAGTAGACATATTTTTTAAGGGTAGTGCGTGACTCCCTCTTCCTAAAAAATATTACAAGCCAAAAACTAGAAATTAAGTGACTTAGGAAATACGTGTTGCGTCCCTATATGTAAGTTCGCATAAAATTAAATATTAAAAAATGTCTCAGTCTGACCCAAAGATCGTACCCAAGTGAACATACATATACGTTTATAGGTAGTCGGATATCCGATATATCTCTAAAATATAACAGCTTTCAAAAACCATGCTATCATAACCGATATTCTAGTTTATTTTAAATTTCATGTACATATTGATTTTTTCCACTGACGTACGTTACATATACATTATGTAATAAAGACAAAAACATTTTTTTATTTTATTTTGGGGGTCACCCACTACCCTTAAAAATATATGTCCACTTGGGTACGATCTTTGGGCCAGACTGAGAAATATTTACACTGATCTTCTAGATTTTTGAAAGAAGTAATATTTTTTAGAAAGAGGGGCGCACCCACTACCCTCAAAAATATATGTCCACTTGGATACGATCTTTGGGTCAAACTAAGAATTTTTTTAATATTTAATATTACGCGAACTGACATATAGGAACGCAACACGCCTATCCTAAATCACCTATCTTCTAGGTTTTTGGCAAGCTGTAATATTTTTTAGAAAGAGAAGGTCACCCACTACCCTTAAAAATATATGTCCACTTGTGTACGATCTTTGGGCCAAAATGAAAAAAATATCCAACTTAATGCAAACTTACATATAGGAACGAATCACGTTTGTCCTAAGTCAGTTGTTCTCGATTTTTGAATGTTGTTATTATTTTTAAATTGGGGAGATTGCCCTCCATCCGTAGTGAAGTCTTTGTCATGCTTTTAGCTAGAGGGGACCTCCAACTGTCTGTAAAATATGTGTGCACTTAGCTACCATCTTGTGGGCTCAATCTGTAATTTTTATATTTCAAATTTCGAATGAATTTTGATTTTGCTAAATTCTTTCTTTGGACAATTTAAATTAAAACTTGAGTTGATTTAGTTGCTTTTTGCAAATTCAAATTACATAGTAAGTAAAATAATTTGTTTACCTAAAAATTCTTAATAACGAGAGATATATTATTCTCACTAATACATTCACAGGAAAATCATTTTTTAGGACAAATGTTTAATTTTAGGACAAACTTCACACCCGTTATATTCTTTTCAATTATAGAACTATGAAAATTCTGGAAGTACTTGAAACATTAAAAAAAAATTGAATTTTTCGGTACAAAATCAGAGTTATTCAAAGTTTTTTTTAACTTTTTGAACTACCAATTTTCAATGTAACGAACCAATTTGAAAGCTTTGACCCGCCTAGCAGCTTTATACCCAAAATTTTAAATTGTATTTATTACGAGTTCCTTCAGAAAAAGAACTCGTCATAGCATAGAAAATGATAGTTCAGTAGATGATAGTAGTTCAGTTTTTATAATTAAATCAGTTTTCTTTGAAGAACTTGTGAATCGAAAATTACCGAACTTTTGAATTACCGAAAGGTAATTGGTTCTTGGCAATTTTTTAATTGTAATATCTGTAATTTACAGAAAAATTGACTTTTCTAGAAAAAATTAAAGAATATTAATCCTTCGGTTATAAATTAATTCTATGTAAGCATATAATTTGTCAGATTTGTACGCTCAATTTTTTCAGTGTTTGTATTGGAAATTTGACGCACAAAGTTTGGTTCTTACTTTTTAAAAAATTGATTGACCTGATTATTTCATAGCGGTTTACATACGCTAGAAATGAAAATCAGTTCAGATTCAGTTAACAGAAGACAATTTCCACTCTAAATCAGATCAATTTTTTGACGGTTACTTGACGGTATTTACGGTTTCTTTTTGTTACCGTTATAACTTTTTGGAGTATATAAAAAACAGAAATAAAACTTTGGTGATTTTTTTGCACCTTAACCTTGGGGATTTATCTAATTTTTCACATTTATTGTTTAGAATTTATTTCTTTGTGGAAATATTTCCTTCAATTAGTACTTGGGTTGCTTATATCACAAAATAAAAAAAAAACATTTTTTAATCATTGTAAAATATGTTTTTGTTCTGAAAAATAACTATAGCATTAATTACGGATTTAAGAAGATACAAATAAATCTTTAAATATTCTCCAAATTCTCGAAGTAAAAAGTATCGATGTTAAACAGGCAGATATACCATATAAATCGAATAACTTTCCATACAAAATTGGCACTTATGTAGATAGCCTTCAACAAAATACAAAGTTTGCTTTTATAACTAACGAAGGCGTTTAAAAAATCAATCTAATTAAATCCAAAAACATTGAAAGAACGTGTTATGTCTTAAATACTTTGTATATATACATATACAGAAAATATGTGACAGAATTTTTCAAACATGAAAATTCTTTGGTATAAATTTCCGTTCTACTTCAAAAAACCAAAAACAAAATAACATTGAAAGACATAACAAACAAACAAGAATAAAACACGTGTCTTAATCCCAAAGATTATCTATCATTGGATTTCATCTAACATTGTATGTGCGTGTATATAACATTGCATTAAATCTTATATAATTTTCTGTCATGTTGACATTACATTTAATCAATTATAATTAACCACCATATTATAGTTTAGAAAATACACCAAATTTTTATTTTTAGCTTAGTTTTTTTTCTTCTTTTAAATACCAAATTTCATTGTGTATATAGAGAGTAGACTGTGTACCAAAAAAAAAAAAAATATCTACATATATTTATTAAACTAATGAGTTAGATTCTAATTTTACTTTACAGTAGTAATTTTTCTTATTCCATTTGCATCTCTCTTAAACCAAAAAAATAAAAAATAAATAAAGATTCTTCTCATGTGACAAGATATCTTTTTTTTTATCTTATATTATTTTAATTAACAAATAAAAATATGTGTTATTTTATAATCATATAATATGCGGTGGTTATTATGATTATGACACATTATTATGTACAAAAAATTAATAATTATTCATTTTACATCGTTTTTTAATGAAAATGTCATATAATTTGTAAAAGGTGTATATCAAGTACGTGTACTCGTAATTAAGGGCTATCTTACATTTTATTTTATTATGCTTGCGAAATCCATCATCAAATATGATGAACATTATGTATTTCGTTTCATAATAATTTATGACCAAAAGCATTGAATTTTTTTTTTTTTTAGATTGATGTTTAGAAACTTTTAATTTATATAATATTTTGTCGGTATTTTTAAATTAAAAATGAAATCTAAACTATCCAAAAATCTAAATTTAATTTGTTTTTAATTATAGTGTATAACGTTATACTGTTATAATTTTAATAATAAATTTCATGTGTAAGATATATAAAAATTAGAATTTAATTTTTATTTTTTTTTTTTCTATTTCTCTAAACACAAACAAAATAATTATTTTGAGCATAAAAAGAAAGGCATTTATTATTTAATTACAACATGTGTCTGCAAAATTACTTTCACTAAATACAAAATTTGGCAAATGTATAAACTGTGTATATGGTTCAGAGCGCTCATTTCTGAAATATGTGTGCGATTCCTACTTACTTGAATAAAAAAAAAAAATGCTGGCGGCGAACTTAATAGACGAGTTTAGTAATTCTATGAATTTTAAACTCTTCTATAGGTATATAGAATAGGATCCCGCGCACGCAAATAGGAAAATATTTATATAAATATACCGAAATCAATCAAAATCCATCGCGTACATAACCACAAACTAATCTATATCCAAGATTTTATTAATTTAAAACAAAAAACTTAATCATATAATACTCCACCTCAATTAATCTTAGTTTTATTTAGTTCTGTATATAGACACACAAAAAAAACGTAAAATACCACCTTCATCAAAATCTAGAAGAGAAAACAACAAAAAAAATGAATGACCGTGTAATGATCAAAGTACCAACAGCAACAAATATTTTAGCTAATCTTAAACCAAGTAAAAAAAAAATTTGCTAATTTTAGTGAAAGATAATTATTGTTGTTGTTAATACATCTTTGGATGTATAAAATACGTGAAAGACAAAAGAAATTGAAAACTTTTCTTTTATCTTTTTCCGTAAAAATAAAAAATTAAATAAAACAACTGAAATAGTTTTAAATTAGTTCCATCTGGCATCACGAGAACGATTCATTTGTGTTACAATTTTTATTTTTTTCACAAGAAAGTTTTTTTTTTTTTCACTTTAATTTAAAGAAAATATAATAATTTTGTGTCTATCTTTTGTTTTCATGCATTTCTTTCTCAAAAAAAAAAAAAAAAAAAGTTGATTCCTTATTATTACAGTCTCCGCGCGCACAAACAACAAAAGTCTCCTGTATCTTCTGTGGATACAATTTTTGTATTTACATTTTTTTTTTTTTTAAATAAGAACGACTACAAGTTAGAAAAAAATCAGCTGTCATGTCTTTTGATATGGGTCGACATATTTTTCGTTTGTTTTTTTTTTTTAACATCGAAAATCCTGAACCTGAATCATCATCATCATGGTATCTCGAGCTCTATATACATACATACATACATAGTTACAATATATAGAATTTCGTTCTGAATTCTCGGTAAATTATTAGAATACACTTAAGCGTTCCAATATTATTATTATTATATATGGGTGTGGTAATGATATCCTGTTTTACGTTTTTTTTTTTCATATAATATGGCGATTGCGAGTATTTTTTAAAGAAAACAAATCCTGAGCTCTGGATGGTTGGAAATAATATGATTAATCATGAAATGGAATTTGTGTTCGAATTTTGATTGACAGGTGGGTATATCAATAATGCAGGCGATTCGTTAGAATAAGGCGGGTTGCACATTGGATGTTTTCGGTTTAAGAAATTTCATTCAGAACTCAGAATCGTATTGAATTGAACATATCCACTACTAGCTTCAAAAGAAATGCTAGGTAGCATCGAAACCCGGAACAGTACTAATGTCGAATGAAAGTAAGGAAACTCCCTAATGAAAATTAACTTTGAAAGGGCTTTAAAACAGTGATCGCAAATATATGGCACGCGTGCCAAACTTGGCACGTTTAGAAATTTGAGTTTTCAAAATCGACCTATTTTACAGTTATCCTTACAAAAAATGGACAAGACGTTCATAAGGTTTTGATAAAGTCCAAATATCGAAATGCTGGGAAATGGGAAAGCATGAATTCAATTTGGAAATAATATAATCTTTACGAATACCAAATATTTCCGAGAAATACGGAAAGCTTGAAAGAAAACTGCTAGGTGATAAAATATTATGGTTTGATCTAACAATCGAGGAATTGTTGAACTTCGCGGGCTTGATGTGCGCAGTTGTTACAAGGGTTTTGTTGTATTGATTCAGTTGTACGTAACGTATCATGACATTTGTAGCTATATTGGATTTATACGGAGGCTGAGACACCTTAACGTTGCCGTTTTAGGCCAATAATTTACAAACAAGCAGCGAAATATAACTTCCAGGTAGGTACTCCTTATTTCTACTGCCTGGTAGGAAGACTCTTAGCATACTATGCCATTGAAATCGAAGCCTCGTTCGAGCAATTCTGGAACGTTTTTCATTTCATTCCGCGATTTCCAAGCAATGTCCTATCGGTACAGCTTTTGGTCGAAATTCAACAAACCATTGTACACCTCTTTCAGATTCTTTATTCCAGTTTTTTCACAAGTAAATAATCGCCGAGGACACCAAACCACATATAACTTAACGACAAACATTCAAACCTCTCGCAAAAACTTCTTGATAAACCATCGCAAATTTTACGAGTTTTGCGATATTTTATTCATTGGCTTAAATAGTTTTAGTTCTCGGTTTATTTCGTAAACAAATTAATGATCAGGTCAAACCTGAACGAAGTCTGAAAATTTTCGACTTAAAAACCCCAGACAGTTTTTAAGTCTCGAAATTTGCTGTGTCTATAAAAAAAACTCTTTATAAAATTGGTTTCGTGTTGACGACCATTCATTGGTTAGAAAACAGATTTGTGGTGAAATTTTTTTTAGGCAAGTTTCAAAACCCGCCAGCTTGATTCATCATTTCAATATGCCACAACTAATTCATTTATCATCAAATATGTTGGTTAAGGCAAAGGCAGATAATAAATTTCAATGGAATTGGTGCTTAATCGCAGAAGTTCCGTTTGGAGCAGTGATTGAGTTTCTTAAATAAAACATGGCCAGAATTCAACAAATATTCAAGGACACTGCTAATTATATTTTGGTACATAAATTTAAACTTATTTAAATTTAATTAACCAAATGGAACACGAACGTTTGTTAATAAAGTTTTGTGAAATTTCATATCTAAGTTATTAAGTCGATTCAGTATGTAGTTCCTAATATAAAATTGAATTAAAATAAGAGCCAAGTTCAAGTAATATTGCGAACACTACTGAAAACGGAGATAATGATGGATCAGCAATGCGGATGATTTTCCAAATTCGGCTTGATGACCAAATGCTGATGGGTTGTAATCTTGTTGAATGGCAGCACAAAATAAGGCGGATGTGTAACCTTATTGGTTTCTTCAACAAAATTTCACAAGATAAACACTTTTTTGAAATATAAATTGGAATATTTTATTTCTAATGAAGTGTTGGATTTACTTTTGGTTTAATTTCACTATTTTAAAATACAACTTGTTTTCTCGAAGGCTCGATTTGTATTATTAGAAAAATTACAATGATTTGCGTACACAATGATTTTCAAATTTACAATCCACAAAAAAAGAGAGGAATATATCCCGCTTAATAATTTATAGCATTATTCATAATCTATCTGGCAATAGAGCTACTAAAAAGTTACTATAAATTACTACATTATAATCATGCTTTATAAAAATGGTGATACAGCAATACTACTGTTTATTGACATTTACAATATAAACAAATATGGAAGTGGTGCTTATAATGAGTATTTGTGTGATTATTAAAAAAGGTAAGCAATTTATCTTAAATAAGAATAATCAGATGATTTACAATTATTGTATAACTTAAAAAATGCAAATATAATTGTGGTAAATTATCTGACCTTTCTTTTACAATTATATAATTAATTTTTAAAACAATAAACAAATTTCAATTTTACTTTACAGTACATATGACAAAATCAGCCTGGGATATAAATTCTATGCGGAACAATATTTTTAAGTTAAGTTTTAATTCAATTTTGGTTATATAAACTAATAATTCTAATTCATAATATTTCATTCATTTCAGAGATTAGCTGAGTTTAAACAACTACTAATGATATTATGGTTGGTACCATTAATCAAAAATTTTTTTTTTTTACATTAACAACCAATCCATGCAGTTTAATACGTCTTAAGCTCAAAATGTAAGTAGGAGGCACTTTTGTGGATGGATTTTAATAAAAATTTACTTCTGAGATTTGAGATGTAAAATCGATTCTTTAAGTAGCTCCTAATAGAAAAATAATGAATTCCGGCTCTGAAGAATGCCTCCGGACATATCATCTGGTGTCGGATTTCTTAATTAAAGCATATTTATAACTATTGCGGAACACCTCCAATGATGTCAAATGATAAATTATATTCGCCAAATTTATTTTTCATACTGGCCAATTCAGAGTTTCTTTCAATCCCCAGCATCAAATGTAACAAGCATATTTGTTGCGGATTTTAGTGAAATTTTATATCTCAAATATATGTTGTACACATTACAAATAGCTCCTAATATAAAACCTATTATTTCAAACCTATTAAGGTTGAGCTGGCATCAGATTTTGTATGTTGCAACGTAGCCCACCTGTATGATTGTATTTTGGAACACTACTCATACTAGTGATATTATGGTCGATATCATAAATAAAAACCTTAAATTGCCAATTTTGGTTTTCCATACACCAATCCAATCAATGTTTTCCTCCTCCAGCAACAAATGGCACGCACACATTTGTTAATGTATTTTCATTTCTTAAATAAAATATTTAAATTGTATGGAATTTTTATTTTGCTGGTCCTTCCGCTGAGATTTTAAAGATCTTATCAAAATTACAGAGAAATGTGACTAGCAGAGAGGTGAATCTCTAACCCTAAAATACAGAATCATTGTACTTCATCTACTGCAACCTATTTAGCCATTTACTTTACGATTATCGTTTAACAGATATAATTTGGTGCGCTAGCTGACAATAGCTGCACTAACAGATTTTTCTTCGACAAATCGTTGTGCGGGTTTCTATTTTCACAGATGAATATTATAAAAATAATTAGGATTCGAACGGCCAAAGACAATTATCTGGAGTTAAGATATTGGACCCGACATGGATGACATGTATCTTATGTTATTTTATTCACTCTCTTCCTATAAAAATTTTCGTTGAAAAACAAAAATGAAAATCTGGCGTATTATTATTGCTGGATTCTGACTAATCTTTAATGTTACACAAAAAAAAATATTTTACGGAATTAGTTTGGCACGCAAAAATTTCAATTGTTTAAGGAAATAATTTTATTGGCCATAACCAACTATAATTTAAAAATTCCTATTAACCCAGTCAAGGTAAAATTCTAAAGGAAGTCAAAGTTAAATCAATCATTAAATTAATTGGTCAGTTAGATGGAAAAGAACCTTAACCGTAATTCCGAAATTAATATTTTAGTGTGTGCTGACTGTAAGATGCCAGGACAACCGTGATAAATGTTCAAATGCTTCAACTCCGTTCAAAATAGTTTAGCGGTCAAAATTTGACAAATGTAAGTAAAATTATGTTGAATGATAATTAAAAACTATTGCTTTTGATTTAATGTGGAAATGTGCTAAGGACTGTATCGAAAAGAAAGTATCCACAAAAAAATTTAGTTTTCTTCGCCTTGCTCTAATTCTATTGTAACGGAAAAGTGCCGTTAGATAGAATAGCTTTTTGTAGGTAAATATTGCGTGTGATTTTTACAATTTGTTACCCAGATGTAATAATGCCACGAATTGAAGAAGAAGTGCGTAAACGAATTTTGCACAAATTTTGCATTGAAAACGGTGTTTCGTTTAGAAATTTAGCAAAGCGCGAAATATAAGTAAAAATGCAGTGAGAAAAATAATTAATAAGTCTGGGGAACATATGGTACGGTAAAGGATTTCCGAAAAAACGCTCGAAAACAAGGTCCCAGCAATCCCAAATTAGAGCCAAAATTGTGAGTGAAAGTCGCAAAAACAAATCAATGTCTGTCAGAGATTTATGTGGGTGGTACTAGCATAGGAATGATCCAGCGGGTAAAATAAGGCGTGTGACTTGAAGACATATAAGAAACAAAAAGTTCCGAAACTAAGTGAAAACAAAAAAATTGTATGTTAAAACCGTGCAACTGCCCATTATAAATTTGGAGCTGTTAAAAATCCACTGCATCACTTTTTTGGAAAAACAGTAAACTCCGCCAAATTCACAAGAACTTTGACCAATTGAAAGATATTGGGCAATTTCGAAGCGTTACTTGAAAAATACTGGTAAACTAGCAGAAAATTTAACAAAGTTCAAAATGTTAGTCCAAAGCAACCAGACAAATTACAAAACTACTGTGCAGAATCTAAGTAAAGGCATCAAATTAAATTTCGCTATGAATTTAGAAAATAATTTCTCAAATGTTTTAAACATAAAATATTCTAATTAGAAGTCTGCTTTATGATAAAACATCATTTTATAATACTTAAAATTGTTTTTTTGTGGATACTTTCTTTTCGATACAGTCCTTAATTAGATTAATTAATATAGACGACATTTTATGTTCAAGACTGTAATGGGACTGTAACTTCACTTTCTCAAACCTATTTTCTAACGTTTTCCTTTTATTCTCCGGTGAAAAATAATAAAATGAATTTTTAGCAGGAATGAATGTGTCAGTCATTTTAGAAGATATGCCAAATATTATGTGAAGCAAGCGATATATGTGAAGTTGGCCCAAAATGAATCCCAAAAAAAAACGAAGTGGTATAACTAAAATAAAAATGTTACAATTTATAATATCATCCCACAAATGTAGTATCTCGATAGTAAAATTTATTAAGACAGACTCTCCGCCCAAAAGTAAAACTATCATGGGAAGGAAACATATCATGATTAGGGTTTCTCAAAACAGGAAATCGCGGGATCCCGTTTTTGTCTGAAAAGTGTGACCGGGAAATCCCAAACCGATTATGATGAAATTCGGCATGAACGACGGAACAGGCGTTCTAGAATGATTTTTACATGAAGTTTTGAAATAAGGTCAGTTAGGAAGGAATTCGGTTGTTTTTTACCGATTTAATGTCGTATTTATCGAATTTCATCACAATTGGTTTAAAAATAACCGAGTTCCTTCCTAAATGATAATATTCCAGACGTAATTCTAAATATCATTTTCGAGTCCCATTTTCATGGTACAAATCGGGTTTAATCATAAACATAATCATTTAATAAACAGCCATCATAACATTTTAGAATCCCATTTCCATGGTACAAATCGAATTACATCATAATCGGTTAAAAAACAACCAAGTTCTTCTTTATGCCAAAATCATTTCAGAATTCATTTCCGTCCTGCATGCTGTACTTTATCATATTATATTAAGGAACTGTCAAGTTCCTTCCTAATTGGCCATATTCCAGAACTTTATCTAAAACTCATCTTAGAATCCCAGTTCCGTCGTGCAAGCCGAATTTCAATATAATCGGATAGAAACGGGTAAGTCAATCCATCATCTAAAACTCATTTTAAAATCCCATTTCCATCATGCATCCTGAATTTCATCATTATCGATAAAGAAATCACCAAGTTCCTTCCTAATTAGCCATTTTCCGAACTTTATGTAAAAATCATTTTATCCCATTTCCGTCTTGCATATACTCAATTTCACCATTATCGGGTAAAAAATAGCTAAGTTCCTTCGTAATTGGCCTGAATTTGATTTGAAATATATGGATTAACCTCTATAGGTATGAGATATTCAAATTGTTGCATTCGGATCTAAGGCATAGTCAGAGAAACCCCAAGTTAGTTTTAATTTTTGGTTAAAAAGTCAATAAGTTATTCTAGTATATATATTTCAGTATAGCGATGCCTTGGTGAGCTTGAGCAAAGTACAATTCTGTTAAGTTAATTATCTATAAACCTGCCCTGAACGCTTCAAAATTCACCATTACTCATACAAGACAATTGTTGATGATTCCATATTTAAACTTTTGTGAATGGTCACGGCAAACCAAGGGCCCTATCATGATATCTGCTGCGAAAATTTTTTTTTTTCGTTATCGTGAATTTGGGATCACAAAACACGACACTTTTTGGCCACCTATTCAATAGCGAGAAAAATAAGGCGGACAATTTTCCGATTGATTTATTGTTGAGGATTGCGAAAATTTTTTGCATCTAATCTAAACTAAAATCAAAACTAGTCTCAAAATAATGCCGCGTACGATAGCGGAATTCATAATAAGAGAGTTGAAGCGGGTCGAGAAGAACATGATAGAGGCCCTGGTGAACAAAGCAAAGTGGCGTCGCTGATTTGATTGATTTGAACTAACTGAAATATGGCGGTTTGCGCTAAAAAGCACTATTTTAAATAAAAGCGCAATTTTGACTGTACATAAAATTATCGCAGCTGTAAAGATGGTGGCATATCTCTCTGCGGCTTCTTCCTTGCGCGTATCATTAGAAAATGGCGTTCGAATCTGCTTACCACTCTTATACTTTTTGTTTCCTATATGCCGAGCATAACCAAACTCAGCAACAGCATGAGCAATACTAAACATAGCAATATAGCATTATTATGTATCAACGTATGTACATATGTGCCATTTTATGGGTGCATTTGTCTTTGTTTAACGTACTTCCATTTCAGTTTTTTTGCATCACTTACACTACACATGCATACTTTTTGTGCCTTTTCATTTTAATCTGACGGAAATTGTAATTCGAATTATATCGTATGCAAGTTCGGTGCATTTTATGTTCGTTTTTCTCGTCTTTAATTTGTAATTTCGGTCGTACCGGATTTTCCGTTCCTTTTTTTGATGTTTTCACATCAAAAATGATTTCGTTAATGTCTCACAGAGTATTACAAATAAGAATAATTTTCAGAATTTTTTGATTTTGACAGTTTAAAAGGCTCTCTTGTGAGTATTTTCTTAAGTCCTGTAATATAAGCACCAATCTTATGACGATTTTTTGTTAGGCCTATCAATTTCCAGTACTATGGAATTGTTGACACTTTTGACATGTATGGTGTAAGGTCAAATGGGGCCGCAAAGCCTCGTGAGTCAGACTTAATTTAATTTTCGCAGTTCAACTGAATATTTTCTCAAGTGCTATATTATTAGCACCAATCTCAAGATGGGCTTTTTAAATATGGCCGCAAAGATTCAGTCATTTTTAACAAGTTGTCATTTGTAGGTTTGATTTGATAAAATGTTTAGTGATATCTATACAACTTTTGAAATTTAATCGTGATATAAAAAATAATTTTTACCTATTCGGATTTTTCGCAATTGAATACTAAACAATGCTATTTAATATTTATTAGGTTCTTTTCTTATGTACTTATTTAACTAATAATAAGGAAAACGTTGGAATTTATCGTAACATTACACGGAAAAAATAAACTGGTCCTCAGCTAAGAAAACGGACTTTTAATTCAAGAAAATGTACCTTTTCTTGATTTAAGAGCTAATTTTCTTATTTCTATCAAGTTTTTCTTCATGTAAGAATTGTGTTTCTTGAAATGAAGAAAAAATCGAAAGAAATAAGAAAATTAGCTTTTAAATCAAGAAAAAGTACATTTTCTTGAATTAAAAGTTCGTTTTCTTAGCTGAGGACCAGTTTATTTTTTTCCGTGTACATTGCCCAATATTTTTCTGTCGTGATAGTCTACTTTTTATCATAAAATTTGAGGTGGTGTTGCCAACGTTGACAATCTTCATTTTGTGGGATATAATTTTGGACCAACTTCCGAAGATTTATTGGCAAAACTTACCCAAAAAAATAGGGCAAGATAATTAGTTAGGAGGCGGTATACACACTCAAACATAAAACTAAGTCATTTTAACAAAAAAAAAAAATTATTTGCAGTTAAAAAGTTAGATTTAGGCCACTAAACACAAAAATTAGAATCAAAACCTTATTTGTCTCCAATTTTCGAAGACAATTCTGTGGGCAGTCACTTTGAACAGCAAAGACAGATACATGGAAGGCTGAGTTTTATGAGGTATGATATAGCAAATTTCAGATGTGAAATACGTCTTAAAACAAAAGTTCTCAAATTTTTTCTTGGACTACAAATTTTGCTTAAAACCTCGAATAAATAAAAATTAAGCTAAATTATTACGTCAAAGGTTTAGAGATTATTGAATGTCAAGGCTTAACTGGCAAGGGTAAATGACCGAAAAAAGAAGTTTGCATTTCCTTATGTTTCACCAAAATATTTTGCAAAATATAAATGTGTGCAATATGTTTGAATTGATATATTGCCAAAATTGCTGGCAACAAACACGTAGAAACTCATTTTATTTTTCTAATCTTCAAAATTAAGAGAATTTTTTGCTTTTAGAGAAACTTGAAGAAGTAGTTTGATGTTGAAAGGCCGAATATCGAAAGGCCGAAAGCCGGAAGGTCAAATGGGTCAGAATGTATGTAGAAAAATATCTAATGGTCGAATATGTCAAAAGGGCGAATGTGTCGAAAACTCGAAACGCAGAATATTTAAAGGCCGAATAGGTCGAAGGGCGGAATGTCGAAAGGGTTTGAATGGGTCAAATAGCCGAATGTGTGTTTTTTTGTTTATAGCTATTTGATGTATCGGTTACATTTTTTGAATGTTTTGTTATAATAACTGTTGTGGACAGGCAATGTGTTTATTTTTTATTTTTTTTTTTTTTTTTTTTTTTTTTTTTTTTTTATTTAACAAATATTACAACTGAATACAATTTCATCTAGTAATTTATCTATATTAAATGATGTTAACTGTTTGAGGAGAATAACCCATCGGTTAGCTCCAGGTTGGATACTTCATTAATTTATCTGTCCTAGTTCTAAGGGCTTCGTTCTTCGAAGCCGTCTTACTGGATTTTGGTTGTTCAGCATACGACGCAAATCCGCATTTTCATGTTGACTGAGGCGCTGTACGTGTTTCCTAGCATATTTCTTAATTTCTTCACTGACGTACTCCATCTTTAGATCCTTATGAAGGTTATCATTCCTTATATACCATGGTGCGTTGACCATACTACGCAAGACTTTATTTTGAAAAGTTTGAATTACTTTTACGTTAGTTTTCTTGGTACAGCCCCATAGCTGTATACCATACGTCCATACAGGTTTCAATATCTGCCGATATAATAGCAGTTTATTATGCAATGTTAGCTCAGAGTTCCTTCCTATGAGCCAATACATTTTTCTATATTTGATGTTTAACTCTTCTTTTTTCTTTTTAACATGCTCTTTCCACTTGAGTTTAGCATCAAGGGTCATTCCTAAATATTTTGCCGTGTTTGCATGTGGAATAAGTTGTGAATTCAGTCGAACAGGTAACCAATTAACATTTTTGTTGGTAAAGTTTATATGTACAGATTTAGTTTCGTTGAGTTGAAGGCGCCATTTCTTCGTCCAATTACTCAATGAATTAGCAGCGTTTTGTAATTTGCTGGTTGACTCCTCTATGTTGTTTCCAGTTGCCAAGATTGCAGTATCATCCGCAAATGTTGCAATATTTGTTCCTTTTGTGCTTGGCACGTCTCGCGTATAAAGTATATAGAGTATCGGCCCCAGAACACTCCCTTGTGGAACTCCCGCCGATATTTTCTTTAATTCGGAGTATTCCTCTTCATGTTTCACACGAAAGCGTCGATCAGCTAGATATGACTTTAAAATCAGGTAAAACTGCTTCGGCAGATCTCTGTGTAGTTTATATTCCAGGCCTCGGTGCCATACTTTGTCAAAGGCTTGAGATACGTCCAAGAATACACTTGAGCATATTTTTTTATTTTCCAGAGCATCTTCAATTAGATCTGTGATTCTATGCACTTGATCTATGGTAGAGTGTCTCTCAAAAAAAAAAAAAAAAAAAAAAAAAAAAAAAAAAACTTAATAGAATTTTCCTTCCTATAGGAATTTTCCATGACTTAACAGATTTATCCTTCCCTTAATAAAATCATAATTTACTTTAGAAAATGATCCTTTACTTTGATTCGGCTTTTCGACACATTCTGCCTTTCGACACAATCAGCCCTTCAACACGTGCGGCCTTTCGACACTTCTGCCTATCGACATTCGGCCTGTCGATATTCGGCCCTTCGACATGCAGCCTTTCGACATTAAAACTTTTGGCCCTATAATACAAAAGAATGTCCAATTGGAAAAATCAGCTGTCTCCCAGACTACAACTTTTCAGGGAAAAAGTGGATTTGGGTGTGAGCACCTAAAGATTAAATTTGAGTTGCTAACGCATCGGTTTTAATTGTATGTACATATATTGTATTTAATTTATAAGAAGAACATCCAATATTTCGGTAAACTATAAGATGTTAGGCAGAAAAATTATTGAACTAATAGATTTAATTATCTTAAATTTTATTAAATTAAACCACTGGTTAAAAATAATTTAAAATACAAAAATTAAAATAAACCCGAAATGTTTGAATATCACATGTTTCGGGTTTCCATGAAATACGTTGGTGATACGGACGTCACCTTTGCCTTAGCGTTAGCTGCTCATCGATGTCAAATATCCTCTTTGCTGATAAGAAAATTGTTTTCCATAAACGTGCCAATTTGTCGGTATTTAAATCTAAGCTTAGCATCCCCGTAAAACGAACTGTTTGCATTACATAAAATTTCACCTCAACTCTTATGAGAACCGTCGTACATTAATAAACCAATGATATAATAGATTTCGATAGATTTCGTATCGTGCCAAGCCTGTGGATTTTCCTTCAAGTCTGCTGTGCCACTCAAATACATTTTATGGCAAAAAATGTCAAGATTTTATTTTGAGGGGCTTGCGGCATAAGCCCACATGGCTTTCCGAACTTATCTAAAAATTACGCAATTTTTACTGTTTTTTTTTTGCTTACAAAATATAAAGAAAATTGTTGGAGTCCCTCTGACCCATGTTAACCATTTTAAGGACTAAATACGTTTTGGTCATAATAAATAATAATCCTAATCACAATCGTTTTTGGTTCGGTTTTTGTTTTAAACTTTTAAAAAGGTTCCAGCACAAGCATCCTGGAATATCGGCTCTATCCATTGGCCGAAAAGTTTTTAATCCAACTTGAAACACGCTTGGATCAACCTGACCTCGGTTCATCGATAGATGATTAAACACTCAATATACTAAACCAACTCAATAAACTTGCATGAAATGCTTTTCCCTCCAAATGGGAAATATGTAGCACTTGGAATATACACAATTTCATAAAGGCATTTAGTCGGCTGACTGTTTATAGTGGTAGGTATTTTGATTTTAAATTTGTTAATTTGCTATACTCCAGTTTTTCTCTTAAATACATAATACTCAAAATTCGTATAAACATCCATTTTTAAAGTAGGCGTGTTTTAGTATTCGTGTCTGCTCTAGTTCGCGATAGCAATTTATCGAATTTAGTTACTTCAAGGTCAAATATTGACCTTGAAGTAACTAAATTCGAAGGATTGAAATCCTTTTGTAACGAATATGGGTTAACTAATTTTTCAGTATAACGAAGATTACCAACTTGGGTTTCATTTAGCGAATGCAATATTCAGTATACCGCAATAAAATAATTTTCAATCTGTCAGATCGTGCATCTGCATTTTAAAAATTAAAAAATTCATTCCAACAAACACACAGTTTTAGTATGATTTTAAACGGCATTGATGTACTGCAATGAACTTTAAATATAATTTTAATTTATAATATAAATTTTGGTCTTGTAAATCTTTCTGAAAAGTGGCAATGAGGATTCATAGGGTTAAAAAGGATTTAATTTTGCCGATTTGCCGGAATTTCAACGATATTTTCTTTTCCACAAGAAATTATCAGCGACACATGCGATCAAGCAACCCTATAGATGACCCCTAGCCACCATGGCATTTTCAACTGTTAAGCCCAAAACGGCGAATACAATTGATAAGAAAAAATGGAGATTATCGCATTCTGAACGAAATAACTGTGGCGTTCCAGATTTCCCCGAACCAATGCATATGTAATTTTGATTCAACTGGATACTGTAATAATTTACGTACGATTGATTTGGTGAACGGTTGTCAACAAATTCTTCTCGAAATTTATAATCGTGGAAAACCCGCATTTTCAACTGATTTCGAAAATTTAAAACCATAATAAGACTACCATAGATTTACTACCATAAAACGTTTCGCCTACATGTTTTCATCTATGGAAACATTGAAAATCTTCAATTTAAAACAAATGCCCTCAGCTAAATCAATTATTTGGGTTTTTGATAAATTGCCGGCAAAATCTAATCCAGCATAACGTAAAGCGTAATCCAGCACAATTTGATGCTAGGAACAACCTATACATAATATCCTATAAAATCGTTTCTGAGAAATAAAAGGGTAACACTTCAGAATTTCCTCCGAATTTTGTCTAAACAGCAAATCCGGTTAGGGAATCTACTAGGAAAAATATTGCATTGCCTTGGAAGAGAAGGAGAGTTGTAGGCCTTAAAAAAGAGGCACATTGCTTGGTGTGCCAGACAATTTGTGTTATATATCTAACATTTACATGATACCTAACGTCGAGTACACTAAATCGGTGGCAAACAAATTATATTCGAGGTATGTCATAAAGTGAAAAATTGATGGACATAGCCCTGACGTCCTTAGTTGAATTGTTTTAACATTCCCGGAAACCAATCAAACCTACCAAACTTCCACCTTCAACACCTCATACCTTAGTTTGATTTATGCTTTATAAGAATTATTGTTTGGCTATAAACCCACCAAACACAAAAAAAAAACATTTTTGAAAAATATCGAATTAATTCATAATTATGGCAATTATTTCTTAAATTAGAAATTCCAACTACAATCGTGATTGAACGTTGTTCATGAGGCACGACTTATTAGTGCAGAATTAAAACATTTTAAAGAATATTAAAACAAAACTACCAGACGAAGGAAATTTTTATTAATATTGAAAAATTTTCAAGCAATTTGGAACGTCGGCACATCGACATGGTCCAGTTACCATATTTAGAAACAGATAATGGATCTCTTAAGAATGCGCACCATAATTTTAAATTATTTATTTTTCAAACGAGGATCGGTTGGGGCTAGAGTATTCTAGTGTAATTGTGTTATTTCGAAATTTTCAAGCCGAAAACTGATTTGATTGGGTTTTTAATTGAGATGCCACAACCAATAGTTATTCAACATTTTTGTTTTAACGATTTATCGGAGTGAATTTTATGTAAAAATAACAAAATATACACTTCGTCCTACAATTATTTCAATTTCCACTCAACAAATTTTCACTGGTTGGCTAGGAAATGTAAACTTGTCAATTTGTAATCAAAACAAATAGTAAAAAAAATTAAAGCTATACGAAAAAGAAATTTTTTTGGAAAACAAATTGAGTGGAATTTAATATAAAATGAGGTATGAGTAACTTAGTTTGTAAGGTCGCATCGATAAGGTACAGAATTTTAGAGCTTTCCGATTGTGTACATGAGAGCGATAGTTTTCCTAATATAAAAATGGATTCAAAACCGTTTCGACCATATATTTGCGACCCGTACAACCAAACTACTATATTCCCAATGTTAAATCATTTATATTATCACTCAAACAATTTTCCCGAATTGAGGAAATCTCTAAGATTTCAGATCCTGTGCATGAATGGATGGTTTCCTTAATCCAAATACGTATTCACAACCGCTTCAACCATGTTGGTGTCACCGTGCGTTTTTTACATTATAGTCTTTAATTTAAAATGGAAAAGTAAATTTGTATTTTCTAATTCTTGAGTGGAAATTGGATATGTTTCGTTATTTTGGCATTAACTTCACTCCGGTTAAAAGCTTTGCCTTATCGAGGTTTTGTTTATTAGAATTTTATAATTGAGAAATAAAATGGAAACATTTAAAATTACCGATCTCGTTCACCTTTACGAGAAAAGGGCATTGAATTAAATAATTTAATTTTGGAGTTTCTTAAATTTTGGAAAAGACATTTTCAGATCAAAATCAAAATTTTGAAAATGATTCATCTTCTAAAATATGTTTAATGCAAGTTTAATTAAGCTACACAATTTTGAAATAATTCCGAATATAGAAAACCTGTTTTAAATAAGCACCTCCAGTTTCATTTTGTGCACCTCGTTGGCCTTTACGAGAACACGGCATTGATGGAATGTGGCGTTACTTTGGTGGTAGGTATTTTGGTACATTGATTTACTAGTAGTTTAGGATGTTTTATGAACTAAATTGAACTACGTATTTAAAAAATTTTGGAAACTGTCGAATTTTGAATGAAATATTAATTAAAATAATTTAATTTCTTTAATTCAAATATCGTTCTTGCTTATTAGAATTTGAAATTTCATTGGAAAATTATGAATGGATTATCAAATTGCGATTAAGTCAATACCCACGTGAAATGATTTTTTTCTATTACAAAATTTACATAGACGGACGATATTAATAAAAATAAAGCAAATTTTATTAATTATAATTCATAAATACCTAAAACCTAAAAAGTTGACAATACAATTTTTATGGATCTTAAAGCTAAAAACCAGAATTTTCATTTAAGTATTTAACGTATTTGTGAGCCGTTTTGTTTTTTGGCACACCAAGTGGCTTCCGATTTGATTTTATATGTATGTACATCAAAAATAATTTCGTTATTTATTAGGGTGGCAACAATTTTCGCAACAAGTATACAGTATATCGTTTAATCCGGCGTCAAGAAAAGAAATCGAGGTTAACCCTGCCATACGGTAGCAGATCGGAAAGAAAAGTTTGCCGCAATAACAAACGATTATGACCAGTGCAATAAAGCGAACAGTGATGAAATTACTTTATTTTATCGAGCGCAACCAAACAAAGCTTTACATCTTAAAAATCGATAATGTTCAGTATCATAGAAACAAATCAAATGTTACGGTATTGTAAAAGATTAAATATGTACATCTTAATTGTCTAAAAAGCATGCATGACCAGTGAGACCTTTTTAAAAATGATGAGGGATTTAAATAAATGGATGAAATATCAACATTAAGTAATTTTGGTATCGAACGATAAGGTACAATATTTTCACAAATCTAGTAAAATCTAATTGGGGCAAAATACAAAGAGCATACGAATTCCGAAGTAGATTATATTAATGTGGAAGCTGGTTTAATCGCGGAAATAGATGATTTATTAATTAGACAATTTATATGAAGACATTTTAGAAGTAGATGACAAGGAGGAATATCCACCAACATAATAGGGTGTATTAAAAACGTTAGAAAACTAGACTATAAGTTAGGTGAAATGAAACTATTTATAAGGAGTTGTTCAGCATTAAACTTAAATATTTAAGTGTTCACACAAACCATAACCCTGTGAAGCTACATAAAAGAAAAAAATATTTTGAAAAAGAAATTGAATGACTATGTATAACTAGAACTACTCAAAGCATTTTATTTTAACCTAACCATCCTTTTCGCTCCAACTCCCTAATGACAGGCAATCGCTAAATGTGGGAAAAAATGTTGGTCCTGTTGGATTTCGGGAATTTTCAGTTACAATAATATATCAATGAATGAAAAATGAAATACGCACAGTGTTTCGGAATCTCATGTGTTGTACTTTGTATCCTATTGCCACAGTCCGGTTAAAATAGCTTAACTGTAACGGATTCCATTATCTGTTTTACAACTAAGGTTAATTAAAATGTTTTTTTTTTTGATAACAACTTCAAACTCAGCTATACATACCTACTTGTAATTTTTCATGTACTAATACAAAATATTTCTTATTTCTTGTGTTTAACAATAACAAAAAAAATATTTTTCACATGTACTGGATAAATTATACCTAGCTATGTACAAAATAACAACATAGTCCCGCACTTAATGTAATATGCTATATATTAAACAATATTATTGTGTTTAAGATGTTGACTAATATTCTATCCATTGTTAAATTGTATAAAAGAAAAATCTCTTCGCGCGACAGTAAAAATTTTTGCGATTTTTTATTTAATTTTTTGTTTTTTTTTCTACTCCAGAAGAATACTACATAAAATAAAGTGAAAAATTGATATTTCCAAGATTTACAAAAAAAAAAAAAAAACTTTATCTATGTCTCAAAAACTAAATAAAAATAAACACACTCTTAAACTTATCCAAATATAGATAAACAAAATAACAACAACAACAACAAAAATCTAAATAAATTTAATTTAATTTAATTTACAAAAACAAAACAAAAAAATTTATAACACCCAATTTAACATAAAATTTTGATTCTCATACTGCCTCCTTTTTTACCCGTATATACACTTGACAATTTTTGTCATACTGTGCTTTAGAATTTTTTTTTTTCATTCTTTTTAAATAAATTTGTTTAATACATAAACTAAATATAAAAAACAAAATTCAATTGAATAACAAAATTAATTAAATTATTTTGATTTTCTTAAGAATTTTTTTTTTATTTGTTTTTAGTAGTAGAAGGATAAATTTGGGGTGGATTTATGGCGACAGAAAAGTTTTTTTTTTGTTTAAAATTTGTTTTTGTTTTTTTTTTTCATCTTTTGGTTATGAAAATAACAATCAAAATTTTATTGTTTTGTTATTTTCAAATTATTTTTAAAAAAGCTTATATCACAAATAAGATAAACCAATAATCTAAATTCTTAATTAAATTTTTGAGGATCAAACAATAATAAGAACGAAGCTTTTGTTGTTATGCAAAGTTTTTTCTGGGTCCAATGTCAATACATCTAGGATTTTGAAAATAAAATATTAAGACATTTGACGGTATGCTCATGTGGAACATGTCATTTCCAAATACTTCCACTAATAAATAAAATCGCGATTTTCTTACTCATCGATTATGTAAAATAAACTTAATTGTGAAATATATGTATGTAAATTATGTGGAACATATGCTTGATATTATTGTTAATATAAATGCCATATTTTTGGACCCTCGGAGCTAGGGGCCGAAATCTTGGTTTTAATTTATCGGTAATTCAATTAATTTTTCCTGATAAATCCGATAAATGTTTTTAGTTGACCTTACCTCACAAATTTTGGTATTTTGGTTTGTTTAAAGCTTTGGACAAAACGAAAATTGAAAAATTAGGCCTAGGCACTCTCTAATCTAGTATATTTTCTACACTTTCTTCTGGCGGCCCCATTTTCAAATCGACAAATTTTCGCAACGATCCATCATTTTTCTGTAAATGTAGTTCAACAATTCGTGCGAACACAAATATGTTGTTACGAAAGGAAATAAAATATTAATTTCCTACAGTAACGGAAATTCGCTTTTAAGAAGTATCCAGGAATCAATAATATCAAATATCATATTGACCTATAATTGTGAATGGCATATTGAGGTTTGCATCAGCCGTCAGTTTAGCAAGTTGAGGAAGCTGCGGTCTTGACACATGCCAATTTGCCATGATCAAAGTACTATATAGGTACCAAAAAAATAATCCTCACTTAAATTTGCAGAACGGTTAAATCATTAAAATATTGGAAGAGAATAAAATTGCTGTTCAGCAACAAGAATAATGATTTAGTAATATATTAAAGGCCTATTGAAATTGGTACTCTAAACCAACCTGGAACAGTCGTCCAATATGCTCTTAAGGTTTATAATTTTGAATTTTTCCGAAGTAGACTTGGTCGGATGTCTGTATGTTAGGAAAACGGTAGAAGAGTGATATTACCAACTCAACCGAACATTTGATTACCTTCACCGCTGAAGGATAATTTAAACATATAAGGTGACTTAAATATAATATTATCGTTCAATTACCGGTAAACCGATAACTTTAAAAAAAATTATCGAACTATCGATTATTGAATTCGGGCTAATTTTGCAATCCATTATCGGTGGTTACCAGCCCCCGGCATTTTGAGTACCATTGAGAATACATTTTCAACTTTCCCCTTATATCTTAAGAAAAATACTCAAATGTGCCTTATTTAAGATATTATTTTAGGCTTTTTGGCATTAAAGCTCGGCATCTTGAGGGCAACTTACGAGAATCAAATTAGAAGACCCACTGATGGAAACCGCGAAATGTATGACGCTCTGAACGACAGCACGAAAAAACGCTTTATTTGAGTAAAATTCTCGTCAAACAAAAGCTACCAACAAACTCAAAAAACAAAATCGTTTACACGTTAAAACGCAAGCGAAATTACTTTGCACTTGTTGAATTCGGAATTATTCTAAATTTTGAATTTTGATATTTTATAAGAACCGGGTTGGTGACGTATTCTCGAGGACAAAATCCCGCAGAACATAATCCCGAGGGATAAAATCCTGCAAATCAATATCCCGAAGGTACAAAATCCCGAGTTTTCAAAATCCCCAGGGTACAAAATTCCGAGGGTGCAAAATCCCGTAATGCCGAGTACACCTCGACCAGTAATCAAAAATAAAGAAAGATGTTATTCCATTTGTTAGAACTGTTGGATATGCATTAATTCCCAGCTAGAATAGGTAAATTAAAATTGAATTAAAAGCAAATGTTATTGTAACTCAACTTATCTTGTAAAATCACTTTAAAAACGCCAATTATTCTACTTTATTTGATTAACATCACATCGCCAATTTAAATGTAAGCAATCGCTTGGTTTATTTGTAATATATATTTTTTTGAGCAAGCTGAGAAAATGAAACAAAAAGAAAAAATCAGACACTTTTCCAGCGAATCCAAAAGCGACTACAAGCGATTAAGCGACAAAGAAAAAGGCGATAACAAGCGATTGAGGTGATTAGCTAACGAAAGCAAATTATAAAGAAGTTGTGAAATAAAATTTAGTGGTGAAATAAATAAAACGAACCGTAGAGATGAATTTTATTTATTAATTAAAACTTCTTAAAAAAAATATATCTGCGATTTATCATATTTTTACATGGTCCTTCGAGCCGAATCTCGGTGGCCGATGGTAGTGTTCATCGAGTAAAATTGGCGATTTCTTGTAGAATTTAATCCAACAGCGAGTAAAGGATTTAAGCGAAAACATTTTTGCAATTTTAATGGCGTCTTAACGATTTTTATAATAAATACTGTGTAAACGAATTACAATAAGACAATTAAGTTGCATAAATAAAATTAATTTAAGTGTTATAAACTATAAATTTTGGTGCGTTTTATCTATATGGTTACCCTATAAGGGTATAGGGCTATATGGTACCCCAATAAGGATACATCTACATCTTATAATTGGTATAAGTGAATTTACAACAATGGCGGACGTTCGATGTCTCAACCGTATTGCGAAGCGAATTGGGCATATTGAAACATTCGTTGCCAAATTTACCGCCGAGGAAAATATTGATACTGTTCGCATTAATATTCAATTATTGGAAGAAGAATGATCCGAATTCAAGTCATTGGAAGGCAGAATTAAATTCGATGTTGAAAACAGCAAGGTCATGGACGGAATAGAAGACAATTACTTCTTGCTGAAAAGAGCTTCTTAGAAGAAGCAAAGGGCAACAAACGGAATGGTGAAGACGAAATTCGATTACCACGTATGAATATTCCCATATTTTCAGGAATTTATTCAGAGTTTCCTTCATTTAGGGACTTATTTCAGGCTTCGGTAGGAAAAAAATCAAACATAAGCGGAGCTCAGAAGCTCCAATATTTAAAAGGTTTGTTAAATGGTGATGCGGCTGCTTTAGTGAGGCACATTGAAATCACGGATGCGAATTATGAAGAAGCTTGGGCCATAATAAAGGAACGTTATGATAATAAGCGATATGTGGTAGCTAACTTGTTAAAACGATTTACGGAACAACCCAGCATAGTACAACCATCATCTACTGCATTACATCATATGTCCGATATAATGGAAGAAGTTTTGAGAGGTCTAAAAGTAGTAGGGCCACCAGCTGAAACCAGAGATCCGTGGTTAATTTCAATTTTGGTTAACAAACTAGATTCAGCATCCAAACAAGCATGGGCACTCGAAATATGTGACGAAGATTTTCCAACGCTGGAGTTGTTCAAACGTTTTCTAAAGAAACGTGGCAATGCCTTGGGTGATTGTGAAGTGAAGCGGCCTAGCCAAACTCAAACTGCAAAACCGCAAGCACAAAACGTAAGGGTAATGCATGTTACACCCAAGACGCCAGTCTGCCGTAAATGCAATTCCGATCATGATTTACATATCTGCGAGAAGTTTCTTGAATTGGACGTAACAGATAGACGAGGATTCATTGCAGAACAAAAATTATGTTTCAATTGTTTGAAGCCTAATCACCAAGCCGCGGTATGTAAGTCTCGTTTTAGATGTACCAAATGCACAGCAAAACACCACACAACTTTACACAAACCCGAAACGGAAAATACGACAACTGGCAATGAAGCGGCATCTAGTTCAACCATGGAGCTCACTGAAAACTATCAAGCTACGACAACCGCGACAAACGAAGATAGTAAAATCAACGCGAATAACGAAGATAGTAAAATCAACGCAAATACTTCACTTTCAAACAATTTTCAGGCATTACTTCCAACAGCCGTTGTTAAAATTCGCGACCATTCAGGGAACTACCAGAATTGCAGAATATTGTTGGACTCAGGGGCATAAGCATCTTTCATTTCAGAAAGATGTATGCAACGTTTGCAGCTTCCAAGAAAAAATGCGAATATTTCTATAAAGAGCTTGACATCTGATATAACACATACAAAAGGTAAAACTTCAATCAATTTATCATCATGCTATGATCGGCAATAAATAGAAATTGAAGTTTTGATTTTAAACAAATTGCCTACTCAATTGCCAAGCCAATACTTCGACATAAAAGGATATGGCAACATAAACAACTTGAAGCTTGCAGATCCAAATATAATAAACCTAACCATATTGACGTCATGATTGGAGCTGACAAATTTTTCAATGTATTTCGAGAAGGTCGCATTGAAAAAAGTGACACAACACTTGTGGCACAAAACACTATATGTTTGGATGGGTGTTAGGCGGCGACTTAAAATGTGATGCTGTAAATCTTGCACAAACAAATTTCCTGAGCTACAATTTTCATGTGAATGTCGACAATGATGAAATGCTTCGAACATTTTGGGAATTGGAAGAAATTCCAAACTGCGAGCCATTCACAGAAACGGAAAGAAAATGCGAAACACATTTCAAATCTAATTTCAAACGCGATAAAGAGGGTAGATGCATTGTTAAAATCCCATTCAGAGAAACAACACCTAAATTAGGAAACTCTTTTCATATTGCGGAAAGGCGTTTTTATAACTTGGAACGGAAATTGAACGCCAATCAAACCCTAAAATGTGAATACGTCCGAGTAATGCGAGAATACGAAGAGCTCGGGCATATGCGTGAGATACATGATGAAGAAAAATATGTCGACAACGGAGCATGTTTTTATCTACCACATCATTGCGTCGTGAAGGAATCCAGCAAAACAACGAAAATTCGTGTAGTATTCGATGGGTCTTGCAAGTCCAGTAATGGGTTGTCTACAAATGATAACATGCTTGTTGGGCCTACAATACAACCACCAATTTGGTCGACGTTGATCAGATTTCGATACCACAAAATCGCTCTAGCAGCGGATATCGAGAAGATGTATAGACAGGTGATGGTTGCAGAAGAGGATCAAAAGTATCAAAGAATCGTATGGCGCGAAAAGGATAGTGAAGCATTGAAACATTTTGTGCTTACCATAGTGACATTTGGATTAGCCAGCTCAACCTTCCTAGCCATAAGAGCCCTTCATCAAGCTGCGTTTGATATGGAAAACCAATTCCCAGATATAGCTGAGGTAATTAGAAACGATTTTTATGTTGACGATCTACTTACAGGAGCAGATTCAATTGAAAAGGCCGACGACTTAAACGGGAAATTCAAATGGTGTTAGAAAAGTCAAAATTCAGTTTAAGAAAGTGGATTTCGAATGCAAAGGATTTAGCAGATGTAACGAACACACATGAAGCTGTTCTGAAAATTGAAGAAGCTGAAGCAAATACAAACATTCTAGGGATTCAATGGGATTCCTCAAAAGATACATTCTCATTCGACGTCAAACTATCTGAACCTTCAGTATTAACTAAAAGAACATTAATTTCCAGTGCATCCAAAATATTTGATCCGTTAGGTTGGGTATCACCGTCTACGATAATCGCAAAAATTGTATTCCAAACGCTGTGGTTGCGAAAACTGGATTGGGATGATGAATTGCCAGAAGATATTGCGAGGATATGGAACCAATTAAAAGAAGAATTCAGCGAATTTCAAAGGTTAAGCATCCAAAGACATGTACCCAGCAGCGAAGCAGAGCTACATGGTTTCTCAGACGCAAGCGAACGAGCCTATTCTGCAGTAGTATACTGTCGATCTATAGACGAAAGGGGGTCAATTCAAGTGGCTTTAGTAACTTCAAAAACTAAAGTGGCTCCAATAAAGCAAGTTAGTCTTCCCAGATTGGAGTTATGTGGAGCTTATCTGTTAGCGAAGTTATTGGTTGCAGTTAAAGGTACGATGCCATCAACGAAAAAAATATATGCATGGACCGATTCAGCGATAGTCCTGGCATGGTTATCGGATCACCCAGTAAAATGGAAAACTTTCATCGGCAACCGAACTTCGGAAATATTAAATTTAGTGCCTAGGCAACATTGGAATCATATTAAATCCGACCAAAATCCAGTTGATCATGCTTCCAGGGGAGTGTTTCCATCGAAACTTTTAAATTTACAACAGTGGTGGAAAGGTCCTGCTTGGTTAGAATTGAAGAGTGACTCTTGGCCAACCTGCGATGACGTATGCGGCCATACAAATTTGGAAAGGAGAAACAAAGTATCAGCTGCAACTCATGTGCTTCACTGCCAAAATCCAGAAGACATCATTGATAAACTCATTAACAAGACATTTTCTTTTAATAAATTAATAAGAATTTTAAGTTTTATCAACAGATTTATAACAAACACCAGAGTTAAGGCAGTTGAGAGAAAATGTACACCATTTACCGTCACGGAACTGGCAAATGCAACCAAACAAGTAATAAAATACGTACAGAATGCTGAATTTTATGATGAAATAAAAACACTAAAGGCGAAGAAGGTATTAAATACGAAAAGTAATCTCTTGCTTAATGTCCACATTAAGTATCTACATCCAGGCCCTTCTTTAACATCCCATCTTGTCCGTCAGAAATACTGGATAGTCAGAGGTAGAGGGCTTGTAAGAGACGAATTAAAGAAATGCGTAAAATGTTTCCGACAAAGAGCTACATCTGCAAAACAACTAATGGGAAGTTTACCGGCAGTCAGAACAACACCAGCTAGGCCGTTTAGTAAATGTGGGATAGACAATGCTGGGCCAATAGCCATAGCTACCAAAAAGGGACGAGGGGCAAAAATTTCAAAAGGTTATATTGCTGTATTTGTATGCATGGTTACAAAGGCCATTCATTTGGAAGCTGTAACAAATCTCACCAGCGATGCATTTATTGCAGCAGTAAAACGATTTTCATCCCGAAGAGGAGTGCCAAATGAAATATTCAGTGACAATGGCACTAATTTTATCGGAGCGAGGAGACAGCTAAACGAGGTATACAAAATGTTAAAGTCTGAACCATTTAGTTATTTAATTGCAGAATATTTGGCACAAAATTTGATCCAATGGCATACCATACCACCAGCAGCACCTTATTTTGGCGGGCTTTGGGAAGCGGCGGTGAAATCAGTGAAGTCGCATTTGAACAAGGACACCAACAATTGTAATTTTACATACGAGGAAATGTCGTCCCTATTGAGTCAAATAGAAGCAATCCTGAATTCGAGGCCGCTTTGCACTTTATCAGAAGATGACACCACGATTGAAGCTCTGACTCCAGCGCATTTTTTAATAGGATCAACAATAGGAGCGATTCCAGAGATTGATCTTGAAAACATAACAATATCGCGATTATCCCGGTGGCAGCAGATACAACAAAGAGTTAAGGGTTTCTGGAAGCGATTTAACGTCGAATATTTGAACTCTCTTCAGCAAAGAAACAAGTGGACTGAAACAATGGATAACATTAAACTAAATGATTTGGTGTTAATTAAAGAAGACAATTTACCATCATGTAAATGGGCATTAGGGAGAATTATAGATGTTCAACCAGACGGAAATGGATTAATTCGCGTTGCTACCATTAAAACACCATCATCAACAATAAAGCGACCAATCGTCAAAGTATGCAAGCTACCAAATATGTAGTTAACAACTGGAGTTGTCAACGGGGCGGTCTATGTTGGATATGCATTAATTCCCAGCTAGAATAAGTAAATTAAAATTGAATTAAAAGCAAATGTTATTGTATC
This sequence comes from Tipula helvola, assembly GCA_963556165.1. NCBI lineage: Eukaryota > Metazoa > Arthropoda > Insecta > Diptera > Tipulidae > Tipula > Tipula helvola. The sequence goes on along the minus strand of OY744482.1, from coordinate 263,621,702 downwards.
TCAACTTATCTTGTAAAATCACTTTAATAACGCCAATTATTCTACTTTATTTGATTAACATCACATCGCGAATTTAAATGTAAGCAATCGCTTGGTTTATTTGTAATATATATTTTTTTGAGCAAGCTGAGAAAATGAAACAAAAAGAAAAAATCAGACACTTTTCCAGCGAATCCAAAAGCGACTACAAGCGATTAAGCGACAAAGAAAAAGGCGAATAACAAGCGATTGAGGTGATTAGCTAACGAAAGCAAATTATAAAGAAGTTGTGAAATAAAATTTAGTGGTGAAATAAATAAAACGAACCGTAGAGATGAATTTTATTTATTAATTAAAACTTCTTAAAAAAAATATATCTGCGATTGATCATATTTTTACAAGAACTATAGCTGATTTAGAGGGTGGCATTTCTAAATTAGACGAGAAAATACAGATCAGCATCAAGAACACTCTTGTAAATATTTTGACAAATTGTAAATTTAACAATAACTTGACAAATAAATGGTTTGACTAAGGATAAGGAATACTATAAATTCGACAAACTCACAAATCTAAATGACTTTAAAGCTAATGTTACTCATGAAAAATCCGAGTGTATTGGAAAGTGGGCTTGCTCTTATCTGAATGCAATTCATACGGAGATAAGAAAAGTTGGGATTTTGTCAGTACAAACCAATTTAAGCCGAATTATTTTATGTTGCGAACGATTAAGCAAAATAAACAAACCTGTTGCTAAGAACTTAAGAAAATACATTGGTACGACTCCATGGATGACGGTCTCCCTAAAGAATCCAGATAAATCAATCCTTTGAGGCCAATTATTAGCTTTGATAGTTCAGCTTAATTGGGTTGTTCCCGGAAATTCCTGCGACCAATTTCTCGGAAAAATAGGTAAATTTATATAAACCCGACTGTTTTATTCTATTTGATTCATTTTTTTTTATATAAGCTGCATTTCTTGGCACATAGTAATCCGGATCAGATCAAAGATTACGTTGAAAGCAACAACACACATTTATTAAATTTTTAATTTTGGATCAAAATTATGATCAAAGTTATGTTGAGGTGATTTTCATTTCTTTTGTTGTTTCATGAAACATAACTTAATCCGGATCAGATCCAACGTCATAAAATGCAGCTAATATATGATTTTAAAATTTATTTATGATGAACTTTTACTCAAAATTTATCTTCTCGCCTTGATCCATAAATTCCACTCTAATAAACCATTAGCCAAATTAGCCAACAAAAAAAAAAAGAAGGGCGAAGTTTTGTTTGTGAATCTTTTTGTAAACTTGACGATGAATTCAAGGGTTCAGATCCTGTTCCAGAACACTGTACAATATGCTCAGAAAATAAATTACCGTCATGTGTAAATTATAAACCATCGATGTAAATTATAAATCATCGAAAAAATTGAAACTAAAGTTTTGGAAACATCTTCGGTTAAACCTATATTTTCTCTTTTAGAAACGTAAACGATATTATTAGGACTATACCAAATATTAATTTACTCAGCGTATAAAATTAACTTGCGAGATTGAAAAACAAAATGGTTAACTTTTTTGAGTTTGATGGTTATACGCAATGAGGATGGAAGTTTAACCAATGATTGACATCAGAAAACAGCATGGTCTCGGTACCTTGAAGGTAGCTGAAACAAATTTTAAATTATCAGATGAATGTTTTCATTCGTGAAATGTTTACTGATAAAAAAGGATCCAAAAAATATAATATCCAGGAATATAAAAAAAAGTTATCGTTGTCGATAAGTATATCAGTCATTTGCAAAATTTAAATGATGAAAACGCTCAACTATTTTTTGTATCAATTCAATATCGATGGCTTATTGCGAATAGGGCGTAAGTCGCATTTTGGAAATTTTAAACAAAAGAGAAAAAACTTTATATTTAACGTAAAATTCGATTTAAATCATGATGAATGATGACGTTTTTAATAAAAAAATATCTGTTTTTAAAAAAAAACTAATATTTGTCTTAAATTATACTATGTAAATCAACTTTATCTGTCGTTTAAATCGAAGAACACAATTTTTGAAAAATTGATGTTACGCCCTATTCGCAATAAGCCATCGATATGTAAAAATGTTTTTCGAAAAAAATAATTTTGCATAAAAAGTTTAGACAAGCGTTTAATTTACGGAACTGAAACCCCAAATTTCTTTAGAGTTACAGTCCAATGTGTATACATAAGTTGAAATGTTCTTGACGGAAAGAATATATACGACAGACGAAAGTTTTTAAAAACACGAGTGTACCAGTTTGTTCACGATTCCATTTTTCAATTTCAAAATGCACATAGTGCCATTACAAACTATTGAATATTAGGGCACGCTATAGTTTTAGATAAGGAAGAAAATCTTGTTAAACGTTTAATTTTAAAAAATATTTAAATACAAAAATCGTGTGTCAAACACAAATTTATTAAATGTTCAAGAAGTTTCCAAATGTTTGTTACATCATATAAATATCTGAAGAAGCTGTCAATTCTTAAATAGCGTTATGAATTTCAATTTGTTAAATTGGTTGCGCGCACTCATATACTTGCAAGTTCATTTTCTATTTTTACACTAAGAATTAAACATTAATATGTAAAAATCAACATTTTTGGTGTAATATTAACCTGCGAAATTATGAGCCTCTACTATTTGTAGCCAAAATCTTTAGATTTATGTGCTTAAAAGAAAAAAATTGCCACTCTAATCGAATGATGCTAAGAATGGTTCAATCCAGTTTTAATAAATTCTGGGAAATGGGGAAGAAAACTTGTGTAAGGCCAAAATTGAAACAACCAATTTATTAATAAATCCTGAAAAACGGAGAATTCAATTAAAAGAATACAACCAATTTAGGGGTTGGCTCTAGGCCTGCAGGGCCATTAGTTTTAAGGCGCCTTTTTATATTTTTTGACATGTAAAAGTTTATTCTATTAGGATTGTACAAGTCGTATTACCATACATACATTGAAAACTATCTCAGAAATTTAGTAAACATATTTCGGAACTAAATATGTTGATTGAGCACAATACGAATGGAACAGAATCGAAAACGGAATCGTTAATGAAGTTAAATCTAAGAGTTGAAATTTTGTTGCTGGCTAGATAGATAGATGATTTTATTTTATCGATTTTCAGTCTTCACAGAACGAAATGTTTTAATTTGTTTTATGTATCCTTTTTCCCTTCTTTTCTGATATTCGAAATTTTATTTTTGAGTCTTTCCACATATATAATTCAGCTCTAGCTCTAGCATTCAGAGTTAATTTTTTTTAACTCGCTTAAGGACCTTTGAATTTCCCTAAATTTACATTTTTTAAGTTCAATTGACAAATTAACATTTGAAATTTTCAGCTAAGTTAAACAAGTCCTTAAAATCACAATCCAATGTTTCTATTCAAATCATTGTTTTCTCTTTGTGGGCCCATCTTTGCTTCACCCAAAAGTTAGCCACCATTTAACTTTCCTTCATTCGGCTCAGATATTTTTTTCGAATTAAAATTTATCGAACAATTATTATTGGAACTGTGTTTTCTAGACTTCATATAGTTCAATACATACAAAACTCTAGGAAGCTGTTTTTGAAAAAAATAGTTTTGCTATAAATTTTTATAATTTTTGAAATTACTAAAATTCCAATGTTTTGAAAAGATGAAATCCGCCCGTCAAATTTTGTAAATTGATAAAACTCTAAAGTGTTAGGAAATGCTGTATTAAAAAAAAAACAAACCAACAATATTGTTTTTAATGTTTTAGTAATTTCAAAATTCGAAAAAATTTCCAAATTTTAATTTTCTAAATTTTCTCCAAAATTTTATTAAGTTCATATATTTTGGATTATAAAATTTTAAAAGTTGTGAAAGGGGAAGGTAAGTTTGCCCGCTTTTCAAAATCCCGAAATCAAAATCCCAAATTTGAAAATCCCGCTTTTTAAAATTCCGCTTTTTAAAATCCCGCTTTTCAAAATCCCGCTTTTCAATATCCCGCTTTTCAAAATCTTGGTTTTGAAATTTGAAAGACGCATTTTTTTTAATTCGAGCCGCCCTTTCTCATGAAGGAAAATTTGGGGAAGGTAAGTTTGCCCGCTTTTCAAAAGTCTGCGTTCAAAATCCCGAAATAAAAATCCCAATTTCGAAAATCCCGCTTTTTAAAATCCCGCTTTTCAAAATCCCGCTTTTCAAAATCTTGGCTTTGAAATTTGAAAGACGTTTTTTTTTTAATTCGAGGGGCGCTTTCTGGCGAAAGAAAATTTTATAAAGTAAAATCAAAATCAAAACCGGGATTTTCTGAAAACCGGGATTTTTATTTTTGCAGAATCGGGATTTTGAAAAGGGGGATTTTAAAAAGCGGGATTTTTTTCTTGAGCTGGATTTTGACAAAGCGGGATTTTGAAATGCGGGATATCGTTACGACCCCGTTGTGAAATCATAGGATCATTTTCAATTTTGAAGTTTTAAAACATCTGTACATTAATTCAAAAAGCACCGGACGATCAAAAATGTTCATGTTCAGGCGATTGGAGAGACCAATCAAATTTCGTAGGATCTTCGCAGTTGAGATACAGTTGAATAAAATTTGAATGAGAAAATTTAAGGATACTTGCAGATGAAGAGGATGCTCTTATTTTTCAATAACCAAGTGTGTTCGCCAATAAAATTGAAAGTTTTGTACCGTTAAAAAATGTCCGAATTGAAAGATTTAAAATAATCGAACTTTATCGAAACACTACAGTTAAACAAATTTCCGTAAAGCGCAGAATGAAATCTACTTTTTGGTTAAACTGTCGATACCTACAACCATGTCAATATTGTTAAACATCGTTTATTTGATATTTTCTAATTACATCGTTTCAAGAGTGATCAAATTATTAAAATCCTGTCAAAAATGATCCAAAAGTTTGTTTGTCTAGAACCACTTTTCTCGACATTTTGAAAGTCCGAAAAAGAAATGTTTGAATTGAGGGTTGAATTGGGGTTGAGTTGGATTTTACTTGGTGTTGGGTTTGGGTACAGTCAACAGTTCAGTTGGAGATTTATTTGTGTGTTGAACCATTGAATTAAAGTTAGGCTGGGCTAAGTACGCATGTAGTTTTTAAGACATGTTGATTTGAGAATTGAGTCGGGCGTGAGTTTGAGGTTGATTTAAGGACTGGATTGCAGTTTAAGTTAAGATTTAGTTCGGGTTGTAGTAAGGCTAGGTTGGGGTTGAGTTTGAGTTCAGTTGGGATTGAGATTCAGTTGGAAGTTAGCTGAAACTGTTTTGAGTTACGTTCACGTACTAATGTGCTTTTCGAATTGCCTTGATTTACGGATTAAGTTGGACGTTGAGTTAGGGTTAAGTTGAGCTTGAGTCCATAGACACATGCAGTTTTCGGGACGTGTTGGTTAGGGATTGGAAGTTGAGTTGGAGTTGAGTTGCGGTTTAGTAAGTGGTTCAGTTGTGGGTTGAGTTGGAAGTTAGCTTGATGGAGTTGATTAGAGTTGGGTTGTAGTTGGATTGGGATTGAGTTGGGATTCATTTAGCCGTTCAGTTAGGAATTGATTTGGCATTTTAGTTGCTTGTGAAGTTTCAGCACTTTATATCTGTAATGTTTTGTTTACTTATGAAATTTGTAACGATGCATTTAAAAAAATAAAGATAAAAGAAAAAAAGCAAAAATGCATGTTACAAAGCGTACCCCTAAATGTTGTTTAATTTTGTTTGCGTCGATTTGCAGTGTATAAAGAATCAATAACCATCTACCTTATTTTCGATTCTATATTTTTTTTTTGTTACCATCTACATTTAATTTTTTTTTTATTAGGTAGTCATACAAGTTTTTATTGTTCGGCGGGAATTTTAGCGCGGGAATTGGCTTTTTTTATTGCATTGGAAATCATATAAATAGTCGTAAAGCCATTGAATCGGGGAGTTTAATTTTGGCCATTAAGTGGTACGCATAAAGTAATCGTGAAAATAAGTTTGTGCAAAAAAATAAAAAATAAATAAGAAGAAAAGAAAATTTATTATATTGTAAATTAATAACAAAGTTTATATTATTTTGTTAATTTTTTTTATTGTTCTAAAATTTGAAAAAAAAAAAAATTCAAATTGTATACAAGTATATACAGATATACTATTTACATAATCGTAATTATTTTGTAATCATTATTATATTTTGTTTTATTGAGTGATAAAGTGAGAGTGATTTTTTTTTCTTATCAAAAATCACGGCCAAGTCCACAATAAGAACGTATAAAAACCAGTGGACAAGTGGTAAATGTGCTAACGTAAAGTTTAAGTCTAAGAACATTCACGAACATTCTAAACTGTAAAACAGCGAAACTGTGGAAAACTGTGAATAAATTTAAGAAGTTTGGTTTGTTCAAAAATAGTAAAGAGTGTAAAATATAGATAAACTCGAGTGAAAGAAACACTTTGATTGTGAAATTGAACATGAACAAGACTATTTGTTAATTTTTTTGTGTGAGTGATACTTCGGTGGTCTAGGAAAAAGACAAACATTACACCTGAATGACAGACACCGTTAAGTTAGACTGCGTGAAGGTTACGTCAAGAACATTCACGAGCATTCTAGAATTTTAAGAGTGTTTTTTTTTTATACCAATTATACAACACTAGTTGTGAGGGAAAATCCCTTTCTAAAATTAAAAGGTGCAATTTTTTTTGTTTTTTCAAAATTAAATAAATAAATGATCACTAGTGAGAAATAAAAAATAAAAAAAAAAACAAAAAGTGAATTAAAATAACCACTAAGAACAATTTGATGATTCAACAATCAACATCTGCATCAACAGTTCAACATTTGCATACAGAAATCTCAGCTGAGTGAAAAAAATTTTTTTATCATTTTTTTTTTATTATTTATTGTCTAATTTTTATATTATTTCATTACTTTTATATAATTTTTGTTACAATTTTTTTTTTGTTAGTATTAATTAATTAGTTAAGGTAATTATATTAGGGGTTTAGGGTTAGCTAGTTAGGTGAATTTTGTAAATAATTTCATTTCTTCTTATGTTTTTTTTTTTTCTCTCTTTTCTCTCATTTTTTTCTTGTAATTTTTTTTTTTTGAAAATATATATTTGTATTTAAGTTTTTTTAAATTAAATTTTGGCGTTTTCCGTTTTATAAATAATGAGATAAGTTAAGAGAGAGTATTTGAGGATGAGTTAGGGTAAGTGTGTCGGATCATGAATAGGTAAGGTATCAGAGTTAATCCTCCCCCGCGGTTACATGTGACCCACATACACTCTAGAAAAACCCACGCCATTACCCTGAAGCTTAGCCAGCAACGACCGCTCTAGAGTCCCTGTGTGGGTCCAAAATTCTGATGACACCGAATATGAGTTGGAGGAACTAGTTTTTTTCTTTTAGTCATTCAATTTTGATAATGTGTGTCCTCCAGCTCATACCAAGTGTTACAGTGGCGCCCAATCAAAATGGCTTCCTATCTTATAATTTTTACCCACCCACCCACCCTATTCCTAATTTCGTTTCCGGTTTGATTTCTAAATATTTAATTTTTTTTCGGTTTTTACTCTGTTTTCTTGCACCAGTTTTTCGAAATGAATAAAATTATTTAATTTATTTTGTTGATTATTGGGCTTTGAATACAGTGACATACAGTTTATTCATTTTTTCACAATTATGTTTCTGGTTTTGGCAGTACCGAAGGTCAACTATTTCCGCAAATTGTGTTGATTTTTAGTATTGATTTTTGGTTTACCAAACATGATTCGATTGGCATTCGCTATCCATCTTCAAACAATGTTTCCTCTCTTGCAGAGTTTGATTTTGTAACTTGATGATGGATAGTGTCGAATGGCTAATAAAATAAAATTTTAAAATTGCAAGTCACCAAGTATGTTCGGTAGTACAAATACTGTTTGAATTTTGGTTGACTGAGTGGCAATTTTCCGTTAGTATTTTTTTTAATTTCTCCCCTATCCTAATTTCCTTTCCCTAAGACTCTGAATACCTGCCGCAATTGAGAAACTGTTGCAGTACAACGTCATTTATCATAGTAACAGTCAAGTTATCATGAGATGCCGCCCTGGCTCATCCTCATCACATTATTTTTATTTTTGATCTATACACATATTGTACAATTCATGATTTTTTTTGTATTTTGAATAATTCGTATAATTCTTATTTTTTTTTATAATATACATTAAGTATTTAATTATTTAAACAAATACGTTTAACGAGTTAATGAAATTAAATCATAAGTTTTCGGCTTATTTGTTGATTTCCAAATTAGTTTGTTTTTTAGTTTTTCCATTTTGTTATTCTAATATTTTATACTAGTGTTTATTTTTGATTCCGTTAATTGAAAATAAGGTGTTGGGTATTCGCATACTGCATTCGGCAACCATATATTAAGTAATATTTTTTTTCCTCCTCTTATAATAATTTGAAATTGAAATTAAATAATTGGTGATAATTTTTGTCATATTTCTCACTATTTTCATTAATTTTTTTTGGTATTTTATTAAAATTTATTATAATGAACGTATTTTATTTAAACCAAGACGAATTCGCCATAGAATGCGAATTGCGCGATGTGTCAGTTGGTGACCAGATTGCTGCTCAAATCTTGCAAAATCTGGTGACTGCTGAAGAAGCTGGAACTAGTGAGAGGCCGAAGAAAATGCACATCAACGCGGCGAAACGTCCAGACCTTGAAATTGATTCGTGTCATGCCAAGATCCAAGAACTAAAAATTGACATTGGTTTGCTCTCAGATTTAGCAGGTGAAGAACAACTAGAAGCCGCTCAAAGAATAGAATCCCGTCTCTTACACGTTGCCTCTAGACTTGAACGAGCCACTGCTTCTAAAACATATGGTAATACAGCCAGAAGCCCTCTCGAGTCGTGTGAATTGCTTCTGACAAGTATTCAAATTTATTTACAAGACGGTTCTAAATTAAACGAGTCGTTAGAATCTGCAAGGGCAGTACATGTCGAGAACGCTAAAGAACCGCAATCGGGCAGTTCGCAGGAGGTAACGAATACAGACCAAATGTACGTCATGTCGAATATGATGGAACAGGTTAGACTGTTATCGCAACAAGTTACAGAACTAACTAGGCGATGTAATGAGAAGCAGCTAAACATAAAACCAGATCAAATTGAGGTTCAACCTGCTGCAAACAAGTCTGCCAGTTTACCGCAAAATCAATTGTACACCGTGAATCAGCCGCATGCCGTGTTACCACCCTCTAATTATCGGTCAGAACCACAATTGATTACCACAAACATAAACGTGCCCCAGCCGGTAGCATCACACATGGAAATTCCGCAAAGTATACAGCATCCATTGTCAGCACCCAATTTTCTAGCAACATCAATGGGTACTCACGTACAAAATCCGCAATCGGTTCCAACAAAGAGCCAAATACCAGGTATGCCGTTTTCAAATCTCACAACCGCTCCGTTTACAGCTTCTGGTCAATATGTTCCGAATTACGGCCACCCTATACCGCCTCCAGTTAAATATATGCCTGAGCACCGCGGTTTATCGCGAAGTGGTCTTTCGTTTGATGGTTCCCCAACTGGAATACCAATTAATTTATTTTTATTTCAGTTGGAAACTTTAGCGGATTCTATGAATCTCGGTACTGACCAGCTATTAACAGAGATCAGTTTTGTTTTGAAAGGTATAGCATCCCACTGGTACTGGACGTATCGACAACAGAATCCCACGACCAATTGGTACGAACTACGCAGTCAGATGATTGAAAGATTTAAAAATCGACGTCCAGATTCAGATATCGAGAATAAAATTGAATCTCGGAAACAACTTCCAAATGAACCATTTTTGGATTTTTACCAACAAATCTGGAGTCTGACGGTTCAGTTAAGTACACCGTATTCCGATCAACAACTCATTAAAATTTTAATGAAAAATATGAGACCAGGTCTGCGATATCAGTTAACCGACAGGCATTTCGGAAATATCGGTGACCTGATCAGTAGTTGCACCAGTTGGGAAAACACTTGGGCTGATTTAAAAATTGATCCGGATACCTTTGTGCCCCACAGGCGAGAAACACATGCACACGACTATGGTAAATTCACGACACCTGGGCGTGTAGTAAATGCTTTAGATCAGGGTATGAATTATCAGAATATAACATACAACCAATTCCATACAATATTCCACACTATTCAGTACCCCAAGTCGCGGCAATACAACGTCCAAACAATACGCCCAATAGGCCTTATTATTCAGAAGGTACACCGATGACAGCAACATACGCGGATCTAATTCCATATAATGTTCCACACTATCCAGTACCCCAAGTCGCAGCAATACAGCGTCCAAATAATACGGTCAATAGGTCATATTATTCGGAAGGAACCCCGTTGAACCGAAATACCACATCTAATGTCAATCACACATATGTGATTTGTTATAATTGTGACGATATTGGTCATACCTTTAAGGAATGTTTGTTACAACCAACCGGTTGTTTTTGTTATAAATGTGGGTTGAAAGGCACTATAACTCCGAAATGCCCCAGATGTACGGAAAACGGTTCGAGGGGTCAGTGGAAATTGGGGAACCACAGCACCTCGAAAACTTCCCAGCCCAATGCTCAACAAAATGTTGCGACCCATCCGCAACATATTCTGCCCAAGAATGGAACGACTTTAAGTTCCTCTCTACAAGTGCTAACACCATCGTTAAAAGAAACCCAGTCGGTGCTAACAAACCATAAACGACGTTACAACTTGAAACATCGCTTGAGAACTCGTTCATATTGGAAGTCAATGCGAAACCTGAAATATGACATATTATCGTCAATAATTGAAACTAGTGCTACAGACAAACGACTCTATGCACAAATCACCATTAATGGAACCAATTACAATGGCCTCTTGGATAGTGGAGCCACTATAAGTGTATTGGGTGCTGGATCAGACAAATATTTGTGCGATCCATTAACAAAATTTCATAGTTTTTCTACGTACCTAAACACAGCTAGTGGTCAACCTCAAAGAGTATTTGGTTACATTGATGCACTCGTTGATTTTAATGGACAAGCACATAGAATGAAACTATATATAGTCCCATCACTAGAACAGCCCCTTTATTTGGGAATAGATTTTTGGAATTTATTCGGAATTACTCCAAAATTATCGGCATTGAATCTCATTCCCACCGCTAGTTCCAACAGTGATGGTTCAAATGTTCACGATCTGTCACCTGAAGACCAGGCCAAGTTACAAAATATCGTCGAAATGTTTCCATCCTATACACGACTAGGCCTGGGAAAAACTAATCTTGTGACACACGTAATCGATGTTGGCTCAGCGAAACCAGTTAAACAGCGTTTTTACGCAGTATCACCCGTGAAACAGAAACTCATGTACGAGGAGTTAGACCGAATGCTTTCCTTGGGTGTTTTAGAAGAAAGCCAGAGTTCTTGGTGTTCCCCGGTTACTTTGGTGCAGAAGGCAAATGGTAAGGTTCGTCTGTGTTTGGATGCCCGTGAGCTGAATAAAGTTACCGTAAAGGATGCTTATCCGTTACCGCTTATCGATGGATTGCTGGGTCGATTGGATCAAACACGTTTCATATCGACAATTGATCTCAAAGATGCCTTTTGGCAGATCCCGCTCGATCCACAATCCAGAGATAAGACGGCTTTCACAGTACCTGGACGGCCTTTATACCAGTTCACGGTCATGCCGTTCGGATTGTGCAATGCACCACAGACGATGTGCCGCCTCATGCACCGGGTGATCCCACACCAATTTCACGATAGAATATTTGTCTATCTAGATGATCTACTCGTTACTTCTGCCACCCTGGATGAGCATTTCGGTCTACTAAACGAGGTTGCTAGATTACTGGGGAAAGCTGGTTTAACGATTAACGTGGAAAAGAGTCGATTTTTGCTAAAGGAAGTAAAATATTTGGGTTACTTGGTTGGTGACGGATGTTTGCGAACTGATCCAGAGAAAATCCGGGCAATTAAGGAGTATCCTATACCCAAAACCACGAAACAAGTTAGGAGATTTATGGGATTGTGTGGTTGGTATAGGCGCTTTATTGGTAAGTTCGCAACGATTGCGGCTCCTTTGACAGACCTTACAAAGAAAGGGATAAAAATGAAATGGACTAAGTCTGCAGATGAATCATTTAATGCTCTTAAGGAAGCATTATCCACAGCACCCGTCCTGGCAAATCCTGATTTTGAAAAACCCTTCTATATACAGTGTGACGCCAGTACCACTGGAGTAGGAAGCGTATTATTTCAGCTTGATGCTGCCGGAAATGAACGCCCCATAGCGTTCATTTCCCAAAAATTAAACGCAGCTCAGAAGAACTATTCCATTACGGAATTGGAATGTTACGCCGCGGTACTGAGTGTCAAAAAGTTCCGAGCATATATAGAAGGGTACAATTTCACGATATACACTGATCATGCCAGCCTTCGTTGGCTTATGTCGCAAAAGGATTTGTCAGGGAGGCTTGCCAGATGGAGTTTAAAATTGCAGGCCTTTGATTTTGAAATTGGGTATAGGAAAGGGTCCATCAATGTTGTACCAGATGCGTTATCTCGGGTATTTTCTGAGGAGCCAGCTATAGTTTCTGCTCTCGTTGGCGAGGGTGAAAAATCCAACAAGAAGTCCGCGTTAGATAATTCCAATATCATGGAGCCCCTTCATATTAACCTAGATTCAGAGGCTTTTAATGATCCCGAATACCAGGACCAAATGGTAAAAATTCGAGAATTAGGAGCAGATTGTCATAATTTCTGCGTGAAGGATAATAAGATACTTTTTACGACTTCATTTGGTGCACAATATGATGAAACGGATTTGCCTGTGTGGAGATTGGTCGTACCTAAGAAGCTTACTCGTTCCTTGATTGAACAGGCCCATTTACCACCATCATCAGCACATATGGGTACTGCAAAGACCATCGAGAGACTTCGCAGACAATTCTTTTGGCAGCGAATGGCTCAAGATGTCAAGGAATATGTTGCCAATTGCGTCAGCTGTAAAATAAACAAGCCCGTTAATTACACTACCAAGCCAGAAATGGGACATCAATTTATATCCGAGCGACCATTCCAAAGGTTATATATTGATCTTTTGGGGCCATATCCTCGGTCAAAGCGTGGCAACGCCTACATCTTTATCATTTTAGACCATTATTCGAGATTTGTGATTCTCAAACCTCTGCGAGAAGCGACGGCAACTTTGATATGTAAGTCTCTTGAAAATGACGTATTTCTTCTATTTTCGGTACCGGAATTTATTACTAGTGATAATGGTAAACAATTTATTTCCAAATTGTTTCAAGACCTATTACATAAATACGGGATCAAACACATTCGTACTCCATTATACTCACCACAGAGCAATGCGTCTGAGCGTGTCAACAGAACAGTTTTAGCTGCCATTCGCTCTTATCTCAGTGACAATCAACACAATGAATGGGACTTACATATCCAGGAGATTGCTGCAGCTCTTCGTAATGTTATACATTCATCTACAAAATTCTCGCCCCACTACCTAGTATTTGGCCAGCATATGACGTTGCATGGATCTGATTATGAATTACGGAGATTATTGTGTAATCCGGATGAGAACGAAGTTGGCGTCTTATCTAAACCAGACCGATTAAATTTGATCCGCCACCAAATCAAACAACATCTCAAAATCGCTTATGATCGATCGGCCCAACGTTATAATTTGCGCAGTCGGAACCGGGAGCTTGCTGTAGGGCAGTCAGTTTTTGTGCGGTCATTTGCTCAAAGCGATGCCGTAAATAAATTTTCTGCGAAGTTATCTTCAAAATTTATCCCAGCCGTTATCGAGGAAAAAGTGGGAAATGTTGCGTTTAAAGTTCGAAATTTGGCTGGAAAAACTATAGGAATATACCACATGAAAGATATTCGCACGTGACATTAATTTAAATACTTTAAGAGCTGGATTTTGGTTGTTGGATAGGCTTAGTATCTTAAGGAGTAATTTATCTAATTCATGAATATAGTGCCTGGCATGAGACATCTTCAGGGTGTGGGACGTCCCCACGATTTGTAACGATGCATTTAAAAAAATAAAGATAAAAGAAAAAAAGCAAAAATGCATGTTACAAAGCGTACCCCTAAATGTTGTTTAATTTTGTTTGCGTCGATTTGCAGTGTATAAAGAATCAATAACCATCTACCTTATTTTCGATTCTATATTTTTTTTTTGTTACCATAATTTTTTTTTATTAGGTAGTCATACAAGTTTTTATTGTTCGGCGGGAATTTTAGCGCGGGAATTGGCTTTTTTTATTGCATTGGAAATCATATAAATAGTCGTAAAGCCATTGAATCGGGGAGTTTAATTTTGGCCATTAAATGGTACGCATAAAGTAATCGTGAAAATAAGTTTGTGCAAAAAAATAAAAAATAAATAAGAAGAAAAGAAAATTTATTATATTGTAAATTAATAACAAAGTTTATATTATTTTGTTAATTTTTTTTATTGTTCTAAAATTTGAAAAAAAAAAAAAATTCAAATTGTATACAAGTATATACAGATATACTATTTACATAATCGTAATTATTTTGTAATCATTATTATATTTTGTTTTATTGAGTGATAAAGTGAGAGTGATTTTTTTTTTCTTATCAAAAATCACGGCCAAGTCCACAATAAGAACGTATAAAAACCAGTGGACAAGTGGTAAATGTGCTAACGTAAAGTTTAAGTCTAAGAACATTCACGAACATTCTAAACTGTAAAACAGCGAAACTGTGGAAAACTGTGAATAAATTTAAGAAGTTTGGTTTGTTCAAAAATAGTAAAGAGTGTAAAATATAGATAAACTCGAGTGAAAGAAACACTTTGATTGTGAAATTGAACATGAACAAGACTATTTGTTAATTTTTTTGTGTGAGTGATACTTCGGTGGTCTAGGAAAAAGACAAACATTACACCTGAATGACAGACACCGTTAAGTTAGACTGCGTGAAGGTTACGTCAAGAACATTCACGAGCATTCTAGAATTTTAAGAGTGTTTTTTTTTTATACCAATTATACAACACTAGTTGTGAGGGAAAATCCCTTTCTAAAATTAAAAGGTGCAATTTTTTTTGTTTTTTCAAAATTAAATAAATAAATGATCACTAGTGAGAAATAAAAAATAAAAAAAAAAACAAAAAGTGAATTAAAATAACCACTAAGAACAATTTGATGATTCAACAATCAACATCTGCATCAACAGTTCAACATTTGCATACAGAAATCTCAGCTGAGTGAAAAAAATTTTTTTATCATTTTTTTTTTATTATTTATTGTCTAATTTTTATATTATTTCATTACTTTTATATAATTTTTGTTACAATTTTTTTTTTGTTAGTATTAATTAATTAGTTAAGGTAATTATATTAGGGGTTTAGGGTTAGCTAGTTAGGTGAATTTTGTAAATAATTTCATTTCTTCTTATGTTTTTTTTTTTCTCTCTTTTCTCTCATTTTTTTCTTGTAATTTTTTTTTTTTGAAAATATATATTTGTATTTAAGTTTTTTTAAATTAAATTTTGGCGTTTTCCGTTTTATAAATAATGAGATAAGTTAAGAGAGAGTATTTGAGGATGAGTTAGGGTAAGTGTGTCGGATCATGAATAGGTAAGGTATCAGAGTTAATCCTCCCCCGCGGTTACATGTGACCCACATACACTCTAGAAAAACCCACGCCATTACCCTGAAGCTTAGCCAGCAACGACCGCTCTAGAGTCCCTGTGTGGGTCCAAAATTCTGATGACACCGAATATGAGTTGGAGGAACTAGTTTTTTTCTTTTAGTCATTCAATTTTGATAATGTGTGTCCTCCAGCTCATACCAAGTGTTACAAATTGACACATTAAGTTATATTTGATATTTTCCAGATAGATGGCTTCATGCTTTTGATCGAATTACTGGAATCAATCAAATCTCAAAAATAAAATCTCTAGAATTTTGAATTTTTTTTACTAAACTGAGTAAAGAAATCTCTGATGTTGCTTCAAATTCTGAACAATAAGCATTCGAATCAAATTCGTTTTTTTTTATTCATTAAATCACGAATTATGCTCGTGCCAGGCAAAGAAATAGACGGATAAAAAGTAGCCCAAAATATGTAAACAGATATACGAGTAAGTAATATGTGTACATCTATATATTATACCGAAATTAAGGTAAATAAAAAAACAATAAAAGACAGACGACACAAACAAAAAGTAAATTGAAAAGAATACAAAAACAAAATAGATTTCTTCTCCGTTTCTTTGTTTTTTTTTTTCTCGAAATACAAAAGAAAGAAGTTTGAATGAAGTAGAAATAAAAAAAAATAAAAAATTGAAAAATTGATGATTCCCATTGCACATATACAGCATGTAACTAATGGCTGTAATCAATTTTGCTTTACATCTCAATCTCTTATTTTATTTTTGTTCTTGAAATAATACAATTTTTTTTCAACTCACGCTATTTTCTAATTTAATGTTGATTTTCTTTTATTTATACATTTTCCAGTTCTTGTATATGTCCTATAGTTGTTTCGGGACTTTATACACTTACATACCTATATACAATATAATTGTGGATAGTTAATTGATGATAGGCGAGATTTTTATTTTTATTACATGTCTTGAAACTTTAATATATTCATGACGAAGTTTTTATTAAAGGATGTAATTTATATATTTGCAAGAATCAAGTAGCAATTAATATGTGTATCTACATACAAAATAGGTTCAGTACAATTTACAAGGACATTATAAATAATAAAAAGCTTGCAATTGTAAAATTATATGGTGTGATCAATTAATTTGCCCTGATTGTATACGGAATATACTAAATCAAGAATACATGTGCACAGGCAAACTATAAACACAGTAATAATATTAATAATGCCACCCAAAACCGCACCTTCCTCTTCGATACTTTTCTTTTCTTTTATTTTCGATTCAATTTTTCTTCATTTCAAACTACACACAAAAAATAAATAAAACAGAACCACTCATTCTCGGTACATAAAATATATATAAATGCGACGAGCATATCAGAAAAAGAAACAGAAATTCTGCTTCAAAAAAAAAAAAAAAAAAAAAAAATCTTACAGTAGATTTTATTTCTATTCTTTTCTGTGTGACAAAAGAATTTTCCATTTTTTTTTTTCATTTCATTTCCACAAATAAAAGAAAATGTACAAAAAGATAAGAATATAAATAATAATAATAAAATAAAAAGTCTAACACAATGCTTTGATTAAATACATCATAGATTTGTTGTTGACGTCATCATTATTATTGTATTATTGTAAATTCATTTTTATCATTATCATTTCCATTCTCAATTTATTTTCCGTCCCCGCACTAACAAACGAAAAAGCAAAAAAAAAAAACGAAAATTTTTCAGAATTTTCTGTTTTTTACCTTTTGATTGTGTATGGTTTGTAAATATGTATGTGGTATGTTTGCTCGATATATTATGTACCAGAAGAAAATGAATAGTTTTCTTTGTCCGAATTACAGGATTTTTTTTTTTTTACTTAATCACCTGATTAGAGTAGGTCATTAACTGTTTTTTTTTGCTTCTCATCCTTAATTATGGTTTCATGTTGTTAAATCGAGAGCAATGGTAAATCATGGTTAAGTATAATATACGGTGCTGTAGCTGAACATATAAAATTGATCGTCGTCCAAATTTGCGCTCGTATGCGTCACTAGTGATAACTAAATTTGGGGATCGGTACGTATGCCTCCTATATTATAAAATCCAGAATACGCAAAAACCTGTAGATCGTAAAAATACTGAATTCAAAAATCACCAGAATAAGAAGTTGGTGATAAGTTTTCTCTGAAAAAACTATCACGTTTTCCTGCGTCATCCTTGCGTAAAGGCTTCATTGCTAAGCGGCTTTGGGGAGTTCTCTATTTTAGTATGTAAATAATTATTAAAAAACACAAATTTTTGAAAAACCTCCTAATTTCTATTAATATGGAATCTTAATAAATCGTTAAAGTGAAGGTTTGAGGGCGACAACCCACATCCTCTAAAGTAAGCAACGAATTAAAATTTTGTTGTAATTATAAATCTTTATTTTTTGAGGATTTGTTTGTGAAAGCGATCGTAATGATAATCCGAAAATCAAAATCTCGGAACGAGGAAAATACGATTATCGAATTATAATTTTTACGAATGAAATGTCGTTGATTGATTCTAAGCTACAACCTACTTCAAAATATTCGTAGTATGCGGCAAAATTTTGATAGCTTGGTTTGTCACGTTGGCTCAATTACCTAAATTAATTATTTTAACCGAAATTCCAGCTGAATTTAAGTTTTTTGCTAATTGTAATAATATCTGTTTATATAACAGATAATATGTGTTTTATCAAAGCAACCTTGATTATACAAGCCATAATCTAAAAAACGAAGCTTTTATAAGGGAATTAGAAACGACGAAAAAATCAAAATTTCCATAGTAAAACACACAAAACATATGGGAAATCACTTTTTTTCCTAAGACAAATTTGTAAATGAAAACGTTGCAAATTCTTAATTATGATTTCTGAAATATTTTCATAAATGTTTGAATTTCAACATATATGAATATCGTTTAAGTAAATCGTTTTCATTTTCTTGTAATAATTGATTTATTTAAACCAAAATATAAAAAAAAGTTCATAACAACAGCTTTCTGGTCAAATTAAAAAGAAAAGCTTACTACAAATCGTGTGCATTAAGCCAATATACATAGATGGCAGTGGGCAGTAAACATTTTGAAAAACCGTATAAAAAATCGCCACTTGGGGAAATTTGAGTTCAAAAGTTGTAGGAAAAGCAAAACAAATTCGCAAAATATTTAAGAACGTGTCATAATTTTGTGATTAAACAATCTTTTTCGTATTTTTCTGTATAAATCTGAGACATCTAACGTACACTAGTAAAACTAAAGATTTAGCAAGTATTATTTTAATTCCTCAGAGCCAACTTTGATGTATTTTTCAAAATGAAAGTTTGAAAAATATATTTTAGAAATAATTTAATTTTAATATTTCTGCAACTAATATTTACTTAATACCAATATACCCTTCTTGTATATTGCTGCTAAATATATGTAGAACACTTTTGTATAAAAATTTTGTAACATTTTTGCTTTTTTCATTGAAAAACTTGAAGCTAAAAAACACCATTTTTAGTATGGATTCCTATGGAAATTAGTGAAAAGTTATACCACTAAAAAAGCTTCGAAAAAATACTTCATAATGATTATGGCTCTATACTCTAGAAGGCTCTGGTTTTATACTATGGAAATTTTGATTTTTCCGTCGTTTCTAATTCCCTTATAAAAGCTTCGTTTTTTAGATTATGGCTTTTATAAATTGGTCTATCACCTGAACATGAACATTTTTGGTCGTCCGTTACCTTTCTAAATGTAAGCTGTTCTGTATTTCACAATTTTTAAAATTTTCTAGTACAAAATTTGAACATAATAAAATTTTGGAAAAATTTAGAAAATTAAAATTTGAAAATTTATTTGAGTTTCAAAATTTATTAAAACATTAAAAATAATTTTTGTTTTTCTAAATTCAGCATTTCTTAACGCAGTAGAGTTTCATCAATTTACAAAATTTTGACAATTTCATAAATTGTAGCCTCTTCTTTTTTTAATTGAAATGTTTTTTTGGTTTAAATCAGATTATAAATTACAGTTAACATTTTAAGATGAATGTGGATGTTAATTTCTTGAGTTGCGTAGAAATTTAAAAATATTGCAGAATTTAGAAATTTGCAAAATTTGATAAATTTTAAGGTTTATTTTAATTAGAAAGTTTTTAATTATACAGGTCACTCTTGAGTTACATCGTAGATATGAAAAGTCGACGTAAGTTAATAGACGTAAGGTAAAAAAGTTATAAATTAGATTTTAATTAGTTTTTAAACATAAAAAAATTAAAAATTTCAAGAGATGCTGTTGCGTGACCCTTTTAACAAATTAGTAGTAGATACTGAGCAATTTGACTAATGATTTTTTCGATTAACAATTTTTTTTACTTTAATTTGAAATAATTAAGTATTCAACACCCCATAGATAGACAGGTTCATGAACTGAATATTTTTAATTTTATTTTTTATTTATTTGGAGTTGATGTTTCCCGAAAAAGGGATAGAACTAATAATAGAAATGATGAGCCTACGATGATGAAAAAATCAATCATTTCATCAGGTCATGGTGACTATTGACTTATTGTACGACAATAAACATTTTATATACACGGATGTGAATGTGATGAAGAAAATTGAGAAGGGAATTTGGCTGTATTAGTATAATCGATAATTTACACAGTACATTCTGTATATAGAATATAAATCCAGTCGCAAGGGCCTGATGTGAGGTTTGATTTGGGCATAATCATAGGCTCATTCAAATTTAGAAAAAAAAAATTTTCGACGAACGATAATAAATTACTGTTAAAATTTCAAAATAATTTTGGATTGTGATCTATAAATATAACTTTAAATTCTTGAGTTGTAAGAAATTTAAAATTTTGAAAATTTTGCAAAATTTTAAGATTGAGTTTAATAGAAAAATGTTCAGATATGTTTTAAATATTTTTTTGAATTAATTTTTGTTAAGAAAAAAGAAAAATCTGGATAAAAATGTAAAATTGAATTTGTTAAAAATTCATAGTAAGAAGCTTTAGCAAGAAAAACAAAATTTTTCATGAATTATTGCAAAATTAATGAAACCCCTGATTCAAAATATTACAACATGTCACAAAACACAAATTTATGAAAAAACTGAACATTAAATAACATACAATACAAAAACATATAAGAAATTTAAAAATTTTAAAATTTCACAATTGTATATTACCCAAGGATTTTTTAATTTAAATTAAATACTTACAAAATTAAAATTCAATATTTGAAGAAGGTTTAGAATTTCGTCGTTTTAAGAATTAAAAAAAACAATTTCCAGAATTTACGAAGAATAGAATTTCTAACGGTTAAGAATTTCTTTTAATAATTCAGAAAAATAGACAAAAAAAATTTGTTAAATAAATTACAAGAAGTACCAAAAATGTGCCTAAAAGAGTATTCGCTGCGATTGAGTAGATTTTTACCTGATGAAGAAATGAAACCATCTTCGTAAACAAACCCAATCATACATGCACAAATGTCTGATTTTTAACTAAACTTATGGATTTTAGAAAACGGGATTTTGGAATCCGGGACTATACAATAGGGGATTCCCCCTAAGGAAAAAAAGGTGAGAAAGAGGAATTGTGCTTTTTAAATAAAAAACTTTAAAAATTGTGACGTATTATTAGGGCTCTATTATCTATATAGGCCACTGGTTTTTCTCCAAGTTTTTCAAAGTCGTTAGAATTTTGAGTGTTATAAATTTTGTGTTTAAGATCCGTCATTGGTTTAATTACGTGAAAGTGAAATTTGATAATGTTTTCAATTAAACAGGCCTTATGGCCTTATATTAAAGAGCCTTGTTATTTATGATGCGGTGAAATTATTTAAAATAAATTATGGAAACTGCTATAAATCTTTAAAGTACCGGTGATAAGGCAATGCATATAATACAAACCGGGTCTATACATTCAATTTCTATTATTACTACATACCTGAAAAGAAAATCTTTCACGAACTTGATTGTCGTATTGTTAAGTTAAAGTTAATTTTAAACTTTGACAAACTAAATAATTAAATGCGCATGTATTCTTATGTCTAAAATTTTCAAAATTTAAAAAAAAAAATCTAAATTTTTATTTTTCATATTTTTAAAACAAAAATTCGATTCTAAAATTTGAATTTCAAAAATACAAATCCGATGCTAACTGGAAGAAATTAAGAAGCTAATTTTAAAAAAAATAAGTAAATATTAGGATTTTGGAAATAAGACAATATTTATAATTGACTGTTGGAAATTTATTTATTTGATCATTTTAAAAACTTATTAGATTCAGTTACAATTTCAAAATGACCAAAGTGCTGAAATCCTGTCAAAAATGACGAAAAAATTGGTTGGTCCAAAATTACTTTTCTCGACGATTTGAAAGTCCCTGAGTCTGAAAAGCAAAAAAAAAATCCCCGTCCGTCTGTCTGGATGTCTGTACCCATGATATCTCGAGAAAGGCTGGTCCGATTTGGATTTTTTTTTCGCCAATCTGTTTCGATGGTCAAGGTGGAGATTTGAAAAGCTTTTGGAGACCATACGTCAAGAGAGTGGGGTACCTGCCATGCGAATTGACCCAAAACACCTGGTTATACAAATATTAGCGATTTTTTTATATTATTCTGATTTGATTATTGAATTGGGCATTAAGTTTGGAGTGGATTTGAAGGTTAAGTTACGAGTCAATTTGCGGGCTGCTTTGAAGTTGAGTTGGAGTTGAGTTGGGGTTGGATTAGAATATAGTGAGCAGTTAACCAATTTTGTATATACATATGCAGGTTTAAGAATTTAGTTTGGTGTAGAATTTGCGGTTGAGTTGAGGGTTGAGTTGGGTTCCGTTTGCGGGTTGAATTAGGGCTGAGTTTAGTGAAAATGAGGATTTGTGATATTTGTTTATAAACATTTTATTAGGATTCTATATCTTATCCGCTTTTGATGAAATTCAGTATTTTCAATGAAAATAGGTGTCTCAAATTATTTTTAGATGCAGTTCTGGAATATGGCCAACTAGGATGACCTTGGGTATTTCGCAACGGATTTTTGTTAAATTTGACGTTTGCGATGGATATGGGCTCCCAAAATGATTTTTGGATAAAGTTATGGAATATAGCCAAGTTGGATGGAACTATTTCTTAACCGATTTTGAAGAAATTTGACATGTGCTTAAATGGGATTCTACACGGAAAAAAATAAACTGGTCCTCAGCTAAGAAAACGGACTTTTAATTCAAGAAAATGTACTTTTTCTTGATTTGAAAGCTAATTTTCTTATTTATTTCGAGTTTTTCTTCATTTCAAGAAACACAATTCTTACATGAAGAAAAACTCGAAAAAAATAAGAAAATTAGCTTTTAAATCAAGAAAAAGTACATTTTCTTGAATTAGAAGTCTGTTTTCTTAGCTGAGGACCAGTTTATTTTTTTCCGTGTAAAATAATTTTTAGATGAAGTTCTGAATGTGGCTAATTAGAACGGGACTTGGCTTTTTCTTAACGGATTTTAGTGAAATTTGATGTCTGCGATGGAAATGGGATTCTAAAATTATTTTTGGGTATAGTTCTGGAATATGGCCAAGTAGGATAGAGCTTGGCTATTTCTTAATCGATTTTGATGAAATTTAGCATTTGTTGAGGGTTGGGTTAGGTTCCTTTTGCCGGTTGAATAAGGGTTGATATAATGAGCACTTGAGCAATCTATATATAAGGAACCTCACTACAGTGGAAATCAACAGGATCAAAAAAGTTGTCCGTTGTAGTGAGTTTCGGTTAGCTGGGGATTTGTGATTTTTTGCATAAAAATTTTATTGAGATTTTATATCTTATCCGATTTTGATGAAATTCATCATTTCCAATGGAAACGGGATTCTCAAATTTTGTTTACACTAAGTTCTGGAATATGGCGAAGTGGTGTGAAACTTGGCTTTTCCTTAACCGAATACAATAAAATTTGACATGTTGATTGGAAATGAATTCTAACATGATTTTTAGATGAAGTTCTGGAATATGATGGTATGATTATATGACGGTATGCTGGTACGATGGTATGATGGTATGATGGTATGATGGTACCATGGTATGATATTGTGATAGTATGATGGTGTAAGATATACATCATGGTGTATTGTTTCCCCTTTGCTATGGAATGATGGTATGGGTGTATGATGGTTTAATGGTATAGTCTCATGATGGTATGATGGTATTATGGAATAATGATATGATGGAATAATTGTTTAAGTTTATGATGATACGAGAGTGCGTATGCCGAGGGTAGAGAGTTGAGATTTGGTTCGAGCTAAGTTGAGTTAAATGAGTTAGGATTTGGATAGCTTGAATGGTTAAGTGAGTTGTTTGGTTGGGGGATTATTATTTAAGGGTTGATTTGGACCTAGGTTAAGGATTGATTTGAAAGTTGATTTGAGGTTGATTTTGTGATTGAGTTGAGAGTCGGTTTGGCGGTTACGTTTAAGATTATTTTGCGATTGAGATGGAGGTTGAGCTGTAAATTGAATTGAAGATTGAGCTGAAGATTGAGTTAAGAAGTTTACTTTTGGGTTGATTTGGGAGTTGGATTAATCTAGACCGAAGTTCTGATCACCTCATGAGGTTTTGGCCCTTGATATTTTATTGAAAATTGCAAGGTTCTTAATTAAATTTCAAATTGGAACTTGTAAGCTAGTTAAAAAAAATAACTGTAAATGCGAACAGCTAACTCTGAATTGTGTGTGGAAATTTTCAAAATAATATTTCCAATAAGAGGTAGAAAAAAGGGGAAAAAGAAGCCAACACGTTTAAACGTTATGCGAAGACGAAAAAGTGATGATATTTAATATACCTAGCGAGCACAAAATGCTCAACATTTAGATTTAAACTTGGTTTTATTTAAGCGATTCCGTTGTCTATTCTGTTCGGCTTGTATTGTGTTTAATCAAAGTAATTCAGTTCCAACGTATAGTAGTAGTACGACTGTGCAACCCTGCCGACAAATAGAATAAACTTTAAAATGTAAAACACGCGCCTCGGGCCTGCAACCTTAACAGTTGTCTACAACCAATGGTTATAATACCATTGATAAAACTATCAGAAGCAATTATGTTAAGTTGTCCAATTGTCGCTTTTAAATGCAGATAATGTCGCAAGCTGTTTGCTAATATGTTCATTAGAGTGCGTGGTCAAATTTCCCAGAATCTTTTTTTTTTAGTGGTGCGTGCGACTTTTCTGCAAAATTTACATCTCAAGCTAATATATCTGCAAACAAATTTGAAAAAAGTTTTTTCCTGGGTCAGCCCAATGAGCTTGAAGAGAGCACTAGAGAGTTTATTGAAATTTGGGACATTTTAGCTACAAAATAGCGTGAAGTTTTGAACGTTATGATTGGAAAAGAAATGTTTTAATGCGGATATTTTCTGAATGTCTTATAGATTCCGCTAAAAATAAAAAATAAAAAACAGTTGTTAGTTGGTGAGGATATGGAAACCTTGAATTGTGATTTTTTATCAACTAAGCGTATTATCTTGTCGCATTATTTATATTTGCACTTAAAAGAAAAACATTAAATCGCAGATATGTTTAATCGAGGTATTAATTTGGAAAAAACTAAATGAACCATGGCTCATAAGCCTACGAAAGATTCTGTTGTAAAACTGCAGAGAAATGTGAAATTATGGTGTAATTTAAACAAGCACAGGAACAGGAAAGGAAGATCCCACAAGAAAAATGAAAATAAATTTCTTAACCCTTTGCACTCGATTTAAATTACCTCTAGGTATTGCCATACATTTATTCACTTCACAACTGGTTGCGTACCGGGCTTAAGATCTCGAAAGCCGCAATTTAATGCTAGCGTCTACAGACTGATATGCGAGTTTTAGACTAAATTAGTATTGTCACCTCCAACATGTCATACGATTGCAAAGGGTTAAAAGTGTTCATGAAACTTTCGATATTTTGGCTACAAAAAAAGAAAAAGAACGTCAAAAAGAAGCTTCAGAAGCAATCGCAAGAAAAATAGATCTATTCTCAATAGAGCTATCACCATTCAACACTTCGTTCGAAAAATAAACGGCTGGATTGTATGGGTTTGTCAAAAAGCGTTTACGGGCATACTAAATATCAGCAGATATCGAGTAATTGGCGTATGCAAACGTTTCTTTAATAAACGTTTTCTGCCAGTTGAAACTCGTGGAGGTAACCTTAGCAGTAACAAATTTTTATTAAAATAAGAAGCAGTGAAAATATTTATCAAACAATTTAAGGCCGTTGTATTTTCGTCGGATTTTTAATACATGCTTTAACATAGGATTTAAGACACCTTCCCCGCAAACGATATTTAAACAATTTAAAACGGCAATAGACTCATAATTAAAGTCCGATATTATGATTAAAAAAGAGTGCATAATTTGCGTGCTAAGAGCTTTTACCAACTAGCAAGAGAAGAAATTGATGGGATGCTTATATTTTTTGATTTCCAGAAAAATATGGTGCTCCCAAAAGAACCGGATCAAGCAGCGTAATTTTCCAGGCAATTGCACTTATATAATTTTGATGTGGGGCAACCCTCAGCAAATCTTCAAAAGGATAACGTTTTTTTTATATACATATTTGGCTTAAAAATGCGCATGACATGAAATGATTGAACGAAATTGCTTCTGCTTTGTACCACCGGCTAAGCTCAACATCATTCCAGGACATTTTGGTCGTCCGGCCTATCTTTTAAACAAAATTCGGCCGTTATGGGAATGCTTTGTTTTTGGTTGAAACTTCGGCACAAATTAACGGCACCGGTTCCTGGCCACTCACATATTCCCCCTGACAGAGTCTTTACTCAGCTCGAAAAAAAAGTAAAAGCTAAGAAGCGAATAATAAGGCCAGAGGAATATTTTGATCTCGGGCCCGGTATATGTCCAGTAAATGACTGGAAAAAAGCTAATGCAGCATGCATTAAACAACCGGAACAATGGTATTTTCAATTTAACAAGTCGAAAAAGTTTGTCCTCACCCAAATGACGAATGCGGTACTAGTGCATCGGGAGCAAAACTATACAGGTCGAATTTTGAGATAACCAAATCTGTTCTTAAAAAACTATGGCACATAGCGCAAATACGGAATAGTCAAATAAATATCGGAGTGCCTGTGAAATCGACAAAAATTGATGACGTCATAAAACTAGTCACAAAACACTTTGAGGCCAATTGGGAATACATGGATGAACTCGACTATTATAAATCTGTTCTTCAATATGCTCCCCACCAAAACAACGTATATAATGAAATCTCAGACAATTTGGAAACGGAATGCTGCCATTCTGAAGACGCTTTAACAATTTAAATTAAAAGATCAATTTTCATTTGTTGATAAAATATACGTTTTTTACGTTAATTATAAAATAGCTTGAGATGGAGTTATGGGTTTTTTGGCACAATTGACACATTTATAAAAATATAATTACTCGGTCTGTAACGTAGTTTTTTTCTAAGCTCGCTGAATATAATTTGCATTAACAAAATTTCACTCATTAAACTTAATGTTTCAATGGCTTCAAAATATAACCAAATATTTGAAGTTTTTTTTTAGTTTTTAGCGGAATTTTTAAGATATTCTGAAAAGATCCGCATTAAAATCGTTCAACACATTCACGCCATTTTGTAGATAAAGTGTCCTAAATTTTAATACACTCTCTAGTGCTCTATTTAAGCTCATTGGGCTGGCCAGAAAACAACTTTTTTCAATTTTTTTCCAAATTGTTTAGTTTTAGATGAGAATCTTCCTGAAATGTCGCAGGCACAAAAAAACGAGTTCTGCCAATTCGCTCAACCCATTCAAGACTATTGTAATTCGAGATACAATTTGTTTACACTAATATAGTTATGTATTTGTTTATGTGATACCTACCTACTGTCAAAATATCATTCTAATCGGACCTCCCCCTCTAAAGTTATGGTTCAAAACGTAAAACTGACATGTCCTTTGTTCGAAAATATATCCAAACACAAAAAAAGTTATGTATACTTACAATGTTTTTACTAGGAGCAAAATTAGTTTCTAAAAATGATAAGTATTATTTAAAATGATTTTATGTGGACATGGTTTTTGATTTTAAAACTGTAACTGAAAAAACAACCCATTTGAGAAAACAACCCATTTTTGATGGATAAATATTTTTCTAAAAGCAATCAACAACCAATTGATCGAGACGGCCTTTAAACGATAGATAACGGGTGATTGCCATTTATCGCCTTATAAAAAAAGGAACATTTAAAAGAAAATTTGACCCAGAAGCGGAGGAGTTAAAAGTATTTGTCCGAGAGCACATAAATTCAATCAAATCTTCGAGAACATACCATTAAAAAATATATCGATGGCGGTCTATCAGTTGCCAAAACGCATCATTTGTATAATGAATGGCTTAACCAGCCAAATGGTCTAATAAAAAAGGAGCAACTTTGAGACAGTATAGGGATATTTTTGATTCGGAATTCAATATTGGGTTTTATTTACCCAAAAAGGACCGATGCGAGGAATGCCAAACATTCAATAATTTAGCAGAAGAAGAAAAAATCACAAACAACAGGCTAGAGAGCAAAAAAATTGGGATAAAACACATTCAATTACAGTGAGCGGTTTTACGGTTACAGCTTGTTTCGATTTTCAGAAAGTTTTGCCAGTTCCAACAGCAGACACAAGTGCTTTCTATTATAAAAGCAAACTATAGGCGTTTAAAATTTCACCATATATGATATATGGGAAACAAAAAAGCAAAAATCTTTGTTTGGGACGAAACAATAAGAAAAAAGAGCGCAAATAAAGTGATAAGCTGTTTGAAAGATTCAAGGGTATTACGAATTTTAATTTTTGGCCGGAGAATTGCTTTGGCCAAAATAAAAACCGAATTGTTTCTGGCGGCTATGAATGGTTATCAAAATCGCTAGATATCACCATTTAACATAAGTTCTTGGAAAAAGGGCATACTCAAAACGAGGGTGATAATATCCATTCGGTCATTGAGTGGGAGAAACAACGTAAAAATATTTATGTACCTGAGCAGTGGTACTCAATAATTAGAAATTGCAGAGCCGAAAAGTCCATGCAATATGACGTCTTAGAAATCACGAAAGATGACTTTTTTAACTTTAAAAGTTTTACTTCGAAGATTAATATGGATAAAAATGATGAAAATGAAAACGTTCTTTGGCCCCAGATCAGGCGTAGTAAAAGATAATCCAAATATAATTCAATATAAATACAGTTTTGAAGAGGATTCGAAAAATATTTTGGCTTATAAAAATCAAAGTAGCCATTCCAGAGGCCGCAAAACAAAATTCATTTTTCTTGATCAACTACCAACTGGCTACAATATTGCGCTTTCAATTGCAAAAGAAAAGCTCGCAGACTTGAAATATTTATGTGAGCATAATTATACCGAGAGTATATCATCATTTTTACAAAAACCTAAGTTGTGCGGAAATGACTTTCTTGCACCAAGTGATTTTGAGTAAATTTGTGGTAACACAAAACTTGCTTCGATATTTTAAGGATGGATGATTTTCAGGAATACCTATGTACTGTGCATTTAATGAGCTTTATTACATAAATTGTATTGAACAACAGTTGTGTGATTAGTTTTTGTAATTTTCAAAGTGATCTAGGATTTATTTGTAATAGCCTGCTGAATAATTGTATATACACTTACAGTATGCTTCACTTAAGTTTACTCCTATTGAAAGTGTGATAAGTTGACTTACTGTAGCACATATTCATTAATTGTCCGAAGCAAAACATATTAAGTCATACTTACTGAAATAAATAAAACTATAATATCCGAGTAAACTTATTGTAAGTTTTTATTTATCGTTAATTAACGACTTATTAAAACTTAATTAAATGTTGCAGAAAAATTCATATTTTAATAACAAAAACAACTTTAAATCTAACGTAACTTTTTTAATGTTTAACTTAACTAATTGTTGTAACTAAAATTTCAATACGTTCCCCTGGAAATCGTCATTTTTCACTTACAATAGTCTTGAATGGGCTGGAGCGAATTGTACATATTGTAAAAGGTATCAAATGTCTCATTAAATAACTGTTTATTTATGATAAAATTGTTAAAAGTGACCTTTTATTTTGTTAGAACGTTGGAAGAATTAAATTTTTTTTTTTTTTTGTAAATTCCGATTTTTTTGAATTGAAATATTTTTTTGGTTTAATTTTTTAAATTTTTTCAAAACTTTTTTTAGATTATTTTAATTTCGGAATAAATTATTGTTAAAATTGTAAGATGATTGTAGATGTTAATTCCTTCAGTCGTAAATAATTTAAAAAATTTGAAAAATTTTAATTTTAATTTAACTACTGGTTTTTTACTTAATGTTTGAGATTTCGCTATAAATATGAATTTAATTTCTTGAGTTGTAAAAAATTTAAACTTTTGCAAAATTTGGTAAATTTTAAGATCGAGTTTAGATCTTAAAATTTACCAAATTTTGCAAAAGTTTAAATTTCTTACAACTCAAGAAATTAAATTTATTTAGTAAAAAATCAGTAGTTAAATTAAAATTAAAATTTTCCAAATTTTTTAAATTCTAAAATATTTTTAAATTAGTTACGATTCAATAAATTCACATCTACAATCATCTTACAATTTTAATAATAATTTATTCTGAATTTAAAATAATCTAAAAAAAATTTGAAAAAATTTAAAAAATTAAACCAAAAAAACATATTTCAATTAAAACAAATCGGAATTTAAATAAACATTAAATTTTAATTCTTCCAACGTTCTAACAAAATAAAAGGTCACTCACGGTGTGCTGGAAACCAGTTTTAATGAAAAGTTCTGTCACTAAAGAAAATCATAGTGAACCTTGTTGAAGTGAATGTCTTGAGCTCGGGAAAGTTGAAATTAAAATCATTGGATGTGCCGTTTTTTTTGGCGGCAATTTTTAAATTTAAATAAATTGCGCAATATGAATGCTTTATTTTATACGTCGTTTTTAATTCAAAAGTTTTAGATTTGTCTGTATTATCAATTAATATGATTTTTTCGACTTTTTATAGACATAATATATTATTTTTAATAGCATTCCCATTAGATCGCATTGTTAAGGGTTAAGCGATGTAATATGCCTTTTCAAAAAATGAGAATTTTCCTTAAGCACCTGGTAGTTTAGTTTCACACTGATAAAAAGTCGGTCTACTCATCAGGTAGCTATGATTAAACTACAAAAATTCAATTCCCTCCTTTTACGTATGGTACCAGGTAAGAACGTAATGATTTAGCGAATTATATTCACTAAATCTGAAAACTCAAGGAAAACTCTCATTATGTGTGTATTAAGCCCGCACTAATATAATTTAAGGCAAGACCAGACGGTGTGGAAATCAACAAATGTCGGTCAGCAAAGTTGGAGCATATAATGTGGAGAAATGAACACACTGTTCATGTGTATGGCATACTTACCCTACACACGATACGTTTAATGTTGGTTACGTAAATTTAAGCAAAACTACGATTTTAACTACATATTAACAAATGTTTGAAATAGTGCATTCTAAATTTTAGAATTATGTTTCTGTTCATAATTTGAATTTAATTGTTTGTTCATACGTTATGGACAAATACAGGAACAACAATGTATGTTTTAGCATGTTTTTCTACTGGAACTTACCTAAATGACAAAATAACCAGCTTTTATTAAATAAATATAAAGGAATAGTTTTCTTATCTCGGCAGTCATGTAAACCTACAATTGCATTTGAAAACAGTTTTCTAAATTACAAAACAAGATTAAACTTCATTGCCGTAAAGAAACAAATCAATTAGTCTGCTTAATTATAACTTCATATACCTAATCGTACATGTACGCGAATTTTAACATTAATAGAAAATGCAATAAATTTTAAAGTAAATCGTCCCACACCGTTTGGACCGCATTAACTACTAGTATGCCAATCAATGTTGGTGGCCTCATTTGATGTGTATTCATTTACCGCCTATTTAGCGAACGTAAATACCAATGTACCAAATGTCACAACGTTGATATGAAAACTATCCACACGACATATCATACTACATATGTATACATATCAGATAGAATTAAGTTTGAATTTAAAGTTCTTCTGGTAAATAACCAGATAATCATTACGATTTTACGATTTGTTACGAAGAGCGAAATTATCAAGAATTTTACAGCTTCAGTTTCGATCTGAATGAGAAACACGATAAATTTAATTATTTTCCAGTCAATCTCATCAGGCTATAGCGACTGAATTGTTAATTACATTATTGATTATTTTCTATATATAGAAAGCAACATGTACTTAAAGCATTAGCGAATTGTACGCAATACATAATAAATTTTTCATAATTTCAATTTAGGCTTAATGCTTAAAGTACATGTTGCTTTCTATATATAGAAAATAATCAATAATGTAATTAACAATTCAGAATTTATTTAAATTTTAAAATTGCCGCCAAAAAAGAACGGCACTTCCAATGATTTTAATTTCAACTGTTCCGAGCTCAGGACACTCACTTCAACAAGGTTCACTATGATTTTCTTTAGTGATAGAACTTTTCATTAAAATTGGTTTCCAGCACACCGTGGCACTTTTAATAATTTTATCATAAATAAACAGTTTTTAATGAGATAGCTAGTTGATACTTTTTAGAAAATAGAATAGTTGAAGAAAAATTGAAACTAGTTTTAAATAATTGTTTTTAATTAACAGAAATCTCCGAGATTTTATATAAAAAATAATCTTGATGAAAATGTAAAATTGAATCTGTTAAAAATTCAAAATAGGATAAATTTACCAAAATATTACAATTTGTCATAAATTACGAATTAATGAAAAATTTTAACATTATACATAACACACAGCACTAAAAACACTTGAACATCCCAGGATTTTATATAGCCCAACGATTTTTAAATTTAAATTAAATATTAATAAAATTTTAATTAAAATGCAGTAGTTGAGGATATTTTAGAATTTTATCGGAGCTGGGTACAATTTTTCTAATAAGCTACGGATTTATTGCATTTTGAGAAATTAGGAATTTCAACATTTCAAGAGAATATCTAAAATTGCAAAATAACGGCTCAAACTTCAGTTAACTATTAAAAAAAATCTTTGCTAAATAACCTAACTTCATTTGGTAAACATATAGGTTCAAAGTTGCGAAACTCGTGGCTTATCAGTAGTATTGTAAAGGTATCTTGAAGGGATTTAAAATTAAACATTTAGTACTAATTAAATCAGTATCCTTTTAAATTGAGTCACTGTGACTATTGCAATAACAGGCCTGAACGACACCTATCCAAAGGAATGCCTACCTTCTACTCATTTGTAGTAGAATAGCATTACCCCTGCGAAAGAATTGTAGTAAAATATCTATAAAATAATGGACTTATCTATCGGGCCATTAATAATTTTGTAAATCCTTATGTTTAATTAAAATTTTCGATTTTCCGAGCAAATTGGTTATAAAATAGTAAAAAGCTAGTTGGTTATAATGTGTCCAATTAAAAATAAACCGCGATGCATTGAATACGTTTCGCGAGTACTTCCAATATAACTGAAATAATATTCATATAAACATAATTTTGATTCGTCTGTCCAATATAAAATGTACAAAATAGTATGCATATAATTAAATTATGTAAAATATATATTATATCAATATTTATTTATATACTAATTACTAAGTCTTATTTAATAAAAATTTAATCCAATTTTTTTTTTTATATAAAATCAAAAATAAATTTATACAAAAACAAAAAAATAATAAAACAACAAAAAAATAAATAATTTTCAAATAAATACCTGACATTTTGGAATTACATACATTTTTTTTTGCGATATAATGTACTAGATTTTCGAATCTTTTTGATATATTTCCGGAATTTTCAAATCAAATTCCCAAAATATATTTTTATGTATATCGTACAACGGTCTCAAGTTTTTTTTTAGTTTTGTTTCGTTATTTTAGTCATGACATTTTTTTTTGTTCAATTCCAAACTAGTAGAAGAAGAATTAGAAGAAAGTGTTTTTTTACGTACCATCTGGAAGAGACCAATAAAAGATTAAATTTTAGAAAACAAATGGAATTGTTTAAAAAAAAAAAAAATTTAAATAAATAAACAAAACTACTACAAAATAACTACTTTAAAAATATAAATATTATAAATATTATTGTTTTAAAATTAGAATAGTTCTACATATTTAAGAGAATTTCGAGTGGTCTATCTATACTATATATACCCCTATTGCGATTTTAATCCTATTATACGGCCTAACATGCAATTTTCGTCCCAAATTTAAGGTATTTATTTAATTTTTTTCTTTTACTGTTTTATTACTTTCATTTGTGTTCAGAGTCTATATATGTATATACGGGTAATATAATAAACCCGGAAATCTTTTATCTATGTTGGCTATTCAATTTTTTAAATTAGAGCATGTAAATCTATTTCGTCTTTATGATTTGTTTTCGGTTAAAAATTATCGTATACAGTAGACTGGGCGAGAGGCATTTTAAATTTATGGCCTTATTCTTAAAATGACGTGAATACCGACAATCATTTTTATTTTTTTATTGTTAACCATTTTACTAACAGTAGCGTCAAGATCGCACCCCATTAAGAACCAAAACCAAGTAAAAAAAAATTGTAAATCTAATTAAAATTTCTGTCTAGTTATCATTTTTTCCTTATTATATCTGTATAACGAGAAAGACAAAAACAAAAATGTCGGAATGTACAAAAATTCACTTCCCATTTTTTATTATTTTATTTTAAGATTAAATTATAAACCAGAATTGTATTACGATCATAAATTTTAATTTTATTACATAAAAACCAGCAACAAGTGTTTCGTTTTTCTTTTTGTATATACATAATACAAGTGGCTAATTTTCATATCTTTTGTTTTAAATGTGAAATATGTTAGCGACATAACCATATAAAGAAAATTTTTATACGACCCAATAAAGTGTGGTGGACAATATCGGAAACTAATCTAATGAGAAGTTAATATATAGTATAGAATTGAAAAGAGTTCAACTTACCAAATTGACTCCTCATCCATGGATACAATGGGGATGGCATCGATGCAGGTGTGCTTTGGTTGCTTGGAGGTTGTTGGTGTCCTTGTTGAATTTGGGGCGCCTGCTGGTGCAGCATGCTCTGCGGTGCAGGTACAGGTGGCCCGCCACCTGTTTGTGTGTACATTCCCATATGTTGTGGATTTTGCTGGTGACCAACCTAATCAAAAAAAAATAAAAAAAATTTGTTTAAATAAAACATTAAATTTACCACGTTAGACTATAAGTCTATATACTTACAATATCCACTTGTCCCTGTGCATGTGCCATATGATGAGGTATCGTCATTTGTGCGGTCATATGATGACCGCCCATTTGTTCCAATGGCGGTGATCCACCTTCGTTGCCCATGCCCAAACTACCAACAGCCGCTTGTAATTTACAACTAGCGTACACCACTGGTTGTTGTTGCTGTGTCTGTCCGCCGCATGTTGTACCATTTTGCGTAGGACCATTCACCATAACACTACCACCGCCGCCGACCACACCACCGACCTGACTCTGAGGACTGTCGGCTCGTGTATAACCCGTTTGTTCGATATTTGTTGGAACGCCATTATAATAGCCCATACGATCGTATGGTGGAAACCTTGGATACGGTAAATTACCCTGATTAGGATTTTGACTATAGTGATGCATTTGTTGACTACCATCTAGATCGCCGACCCCATTACCCGGATAGTGGCCATGCATATCTGTACCCATATATGAATTTGTAAAGTATGAGGTCATACTCTCACAATTATTTGTACTCATCGTCATTTTGGATGAATTTTTTATTTTATTTTTATGTTTAATTGTCACTTATAAATTAAATATTATATTTAGTTATCAGTTTATTTATTCCTTATTTCAAAAATATCACTTTTATGTTACGTATTTTGACTTAAAAAAAAATATTACTAATTCACTTTTCTAAAAACTAAACACAATCTTAGTTTATAACTTATCCGGTAACGTAGTTATAATTTTCTGCAAATAAATAAACAAAACAAAAAAATAACGATTAGTATATTATTTATAAAAATTACCAAATTACAAATTACTTTAAATATATCCGATCGTGATCATACAAATCAATATACAAAACATGATGATCTACGATCGGAAAATAATTTAATCGATCGGACATTATATGTGTGCGCGCCAAACAAATTTATATAAACAACTAAATTTTCTTTGTGCGGAAAAACTCATCTTGCCACCTCTATTCGACAAAGCTGAATGTGTCACACAATCCTATACTATATACACAAACATATTCAAAAAATGATAAGGGACACGCAGAGTAACATTTTTATATTCTTTACTCTTCATTAAATTTTGACATGTTCTCTGCAAATGGACCGTGGAAATTCAGACGAAATTTACAAAAAAAAAAAATATTTTGATCATCATCATTGTGTCGACATTGTCATCGTCGTCATCATGATTTTATATGCGATCACACATATGGTGTAATATTTCGTAGGCGGGCTACTCTAGTTTTATGTTTAGGTATATACTCTAACTTTATGTAATCTATTATGGTTAGGCGCCATTCTAACATACGTACAAATGTTTTTTATCCTATTGTTACATTCAAATTAAAAAGTTTTTAAAATTCTAATAAAAAACGCGATTATTTTTTTAATTTTTTGTTTTTTTTCTTGACAAGGCATAAATGACAAACATCTTGTACAAATAATTTATTTATGTCAAGTTTTGGCAAAGAAGAAAAACATTTTTTTTTTTCGCTGTTTAACTAATCTCCCGTTTTTTTATATTCAAATGTTTTATTCTTTTCTTATAATTTTAATTTTATAACAAACTTTTTTTTCATTTTTTATAAGAAGAATTAAATTTTTAAGACGTACTGTAACAAATAAAATGTCAAATCATTTTCTAAATACAATAATAGTAAATCTGTTTGTTGTCTGTTATGGTATGTGGAAAATGGTTTAAGCTTATGCGGTTAGAAAAGTGGGTATTAAAGGGGATAATTTGTGGAATGCATTATTTTGATTTTGTATTATACATTAAACGATGTAAATACCAAAAAATCGTTTAAATTCCTAATCATATACAGACGTGTGTATTATTTATTTATGTTGTACATGTTTTAAAAATTTTAATCAAAAAATACCTATCGACAACAAAAACTATTTTAAATATTTCATAGTACTCGTACACCAACCCAGTTTTTTTTATTTTTTTTTTTTGCAATATATGCTGTCGCACAGATTACACAAAATTTTCATAAAAATTTTCCAAAATACAAAAATTCTTCATATTTAATCGTTTGAAAAAGTTTTCAATAAATTAAATTTTTGTTGTAAATTTATTTATTTGCCTTTTTGATTAATTTATTATTTATATTTTAGTATTTGTTGTTGGATAAATATACGACACATTTTGATATGAAATTTAAATTGGAAAATTTACTTTTACATTAAAAGCTTCTAATAGGAATCATACATTGTGTTCTTATCACTGATACCATCTTTCGTTGCACTTTGGAACTTCGTTTATTTATTTTCGCCTTAATGTTCTAACACTTTGAAATTATAATTGGAAGCACAATAAACATTTAGGATTATTGTAGCATAAGTACGTTTGAGAGTGGGAGAAGTAATTTTCGTTATATTGAAACCTGCATAGGAACCAAGCGCAAATTTTAGCGAAAAAAATCTCGATATAAATTTCTTGTAGTTGGCTAGAAAAACGTACGTTCAATTTTAAATTTTTCTTTTTTTTACAGCAGAAGCCTGTGCAATTTTTATTCATTTTGCTATGTTTACAAAACATTTTGACAAAATTGTTGTGGCATAGAGATTAGACACGGATACTTTTAGTTGGTGCAATTTTAATTTATTTATAATTAAAAATTATATTTAATATGAGCGTTTAAATATCGTTTGGCCAATTGTTCACCAATTTTTGTAAACACTTTTGGGGATAAAACGGCATATGCATATCGTCCCATGCAA
The DNA here is from genome assembly GCA_963556165.1 of Tipula helvola. NCBI lineage: Eukaryota > Metazoa > Arthropoda > Insecta > Diptera > Tipulidae > Tipula > Tipula helvola. The sequence goes on along the minus strand of OY744482.1, from coordinate 263,583,920 downwards.
ATGAGAGTATGATAAGTGACTATATCATATTCTCAAATAATCGTTTAATTGTATTCTCTGAATATGATTTTATACGATGGCAATTTTTCATAAAAATCGAAATCCTCCCTGATGGTTAGAAACAACAAACTATACTCTCATTTTCTTTGCTGCTACACCAAAGTAAAAAACTTCAAACTCCTTTCCTGAAAAATGACTTTTTTCACTTATCATACTCTCATTTGCATGCAAACAAACATAATGCTTCTATGTATCATTTAAATAAAGTTAATTTATGTTATGCAGCCCAATTGTTTAATGAAATGCAACATAAATTGTATATTAAATACCCAGTCCCGGTAAAACATTTCATTTTAATTTTAACTCTTTTAAAGTTTCATAGTACTTCAAATTCTCAAATTCTATATGAAAGATTAGCGTTTGTCCCAGTGGATCCACCAATAATTTTTTTTCCACGAAAGTGTAAAGAGCCCAACGGATTTCTAATTTTCTTCAGTAAGGTATGGAATTCTAATTTTCTTTTTGACGGTTGTCTATTTCCCTATAAGTAAGAATTATTGCTATGAAATTACAAAGAAAATTGGGACATTTGTTTACTTTGAAAAAATAGAAAATGCTCCTCAATTAATTTAGCAAATGCGTACAATTTTGGGTTTGAAATTAGTAATCACAAATAATCCCGTCATATACTTAAATTATATATGAATGTGTTAAATTAAATATGAATTATATATGAATGTCTTCTTGGGTAGTTGACATAAAAATAAAAATGCAAATTTTGCTCGCATAACTTATACATAAATGTATGTATTTGTCAAAATGCATAAAAGGATAATTTATTTTGGTTTACAAATTATAAACGACCTTTTAATTTTTTATAAGTACCCTCATACGTACTAATAAGATTTTCGCAAATATATCGAATTTTTTAATTTGGTTTCATACACAAAATTATTTTTCAGCAGTTTTGGTTGCATTCAATTTTTTTTTTTTTAAATAAAATTTTATATCGACTTTTTTTTTCTCTAAAATTTGCGCTTGGTTCCTATGCAGATTAAATTTGTTGTAAACCAACATTGTACCGTTTTTGATTTTATTACAATTTAGGAAAAGTAATTAAGTAGAAATATTAAATTTTTTTTTTTTATTTGGAAAAACTATCGCAACGTACGCCAAAGTATAGATCTATGCCTTATTCAAAATCCATAAATTTTTAACGGATGTGAAGTTAGCCCGAAAAAAAGCATTTTCATCCCGAAAAATTATTGTGTCCACGCTAAATTTAATATAAAAAGCCTTTTAGCACGAAAAATCATAGAAAATTAAGTTAAATTACACTTCATCCCGAAGCAAAATATTTATAAGAAACAAACTTTTTAGTCATGATTATTGCAGGTATTCATATTTTACAATCTGATACAAATAAATGCCTTTCAGCCTGAAAATAATAAAAAACACTCTCAAAACCAGTACAACCCGAAAAAAAATTAGATTTATTTCTGAAAGCATTTACTATTTTTCGTTTTTCTTCGAGAAACATCTGAATCAATAAAAGTTCTTTAATCAATTTGTCATAAATTATAAGTTACATGTTATGCGATCTTATAACACAGAAAGACACTGAAAAACAAAAGAGATTATGGATATTGGAACATTTCTGGGCCAAGATTCAATCAAATATTTTTATTCAAAATGCTCATTATTTCTACTATTGTATCTCTATTCACAGAGATTGCTAGCCATATTGGTGTACAACACTAAGTTAGTATGCATATTGCCAAATTAAAACGTTAAGCCCATTACCATACGATGGGGATCAAGAACATTTCTGGCCCAAGATTCAATCAAATATTTTTATTCAAAATGCTCATTATTTCTACTATTGTATCTCTATTCACAGAGATTGCTAGCCATATTGGTGTACAACACTAGGTTAGTATGCATATTGCCAAATTAAAACGTTAAGCCCATTACCATACGATGGGGATCAAGAACATTTCTGGCCCAAGATTCAATCAAATATTTTTAATCAAAATGCTCATTATTTCTACTATTGTATCTCTATTCACAGAGATTGCTAGCCATATTGGTATACAACACTAGGTTAGTATGCATATTGCCAAATTAAAACATTAAGCCCATTACCATACGATGGGGATCAGGAACATTTCTGGCCCAAGATTCAATCAAATATTTTTATTCAAAATGCTCAGAAATATACGTTGGGGATGGATACGGAATTCTAGTGGCATACCTCGTTATATCGAGCAATGCCTGTGAATAACGGTACAAAAACACCAAAATAGTGTTTTTTCGTCGATTATACATATGGAATATACGCTGTATAGAAATTTTCAGGCCTATTTCTATATAGCGTGCATTCCTACTATAAACGGGCTCTCCGTCGTAAGTGAAATGGATTCCATTAGCTTGGATGCTCCATATGAATGATTGTATGAGCGAGGATCCCTATAAACGGGCTCTCCTGAATGAATGATTGTGTGAAGCGTAGAGAACGAAACGATTCGAGGAGTTCATTATTAATTATTACTATTTAATTAATAATTATTAACTATTAAATATTCACTATTAATTAGTAATTAAATAATAAGATACTTGTTCCATGAGAAATTCGTCGGTCGGTGAATAGAGATACAATAGTAGAAATAATGAGCATTTTGAATAAAAATATTTGATTGAATCTTGGGCCAGAAATGTTCTTGATCCCCATCGTATGGTAATGGGCTTAATGTTTTAATTTGGCAATATGCATACTAACCTAGTGTTGTACACCAATATGGCTAGCAATCTCTGTGAATAGAGATACAATAGTAGAAATAATGAGCATTTTGAATAAAAATATTTGATTGAATCTTGGGCCAGAAATGTTCCTGATCCCCATCGTATGGTAATGGGCTTAATGTTTTAATTTGGCAATATGCATACTAACCTAGTGTTGTACACCAATATGGCTAGCAATCTCTGTGAATAGAGATACAATAGTAGAAATAATGAGCATTTTGAATAAAAATATTTGATTGAATCTTGGGCCAGAAATGTTCCTGATCCCCATCGTATGGTAATGGGCTTAATGTTTTAATTTGGCAATATGCATACTAACCTAGTGTTGTACACCAATATGGCTAGCAATCTCTGTGAATAGAGATACAATAGTAGAAATAATGAGCATTTTGAATAAAAATATTTGATTGAATCTTGGGCCAGAAATGTTCTTGATCCCCATCGTATGGTAATGGGCTTAACGTTTTAATTTGGCAATATGCATACTAACTTAGTGTTGTACACCAATATGGCTAGCAATCTCTGTGAATAGAGATACAATAGTAGAAATAATGAGCATTTTGAATAAAAATATTTGATTGAATCTTGGCCCAGAAATGTTCCAATATCCATAATCTCTTTTGTTTTTCAGTGTCTTTCTGTGTTATAAGATCGCATAACATGTAACTTATAATTTATGACAAATTGATTAAAGAACTTTTATTGATTCAGATGTTTCTCGAAGAAAAACGAAAAATAGTAAATGCTTTCAGAAATAAATCTAATTTTTTTTCGGGTTGTACTGGTTTTGAGAGTGTTTTTTATTATTTTCAGGCTGAAAGGCATTTATTTGTATCAGATTGTAAAATATGAATGCCTGCAATAATCATGACTAAAAAGTTTGTTTCTTATAAATATTTTGCTTCGGGATGAAGTGTAATTTAACTTAATTTTCTATGATTTTTCGTGCTAAAAGGCTTTTTATATTAAATTTAGCGTGGACACAATAATTTTTCGGGATGAAAATGCTTTTTTTTCGGGCTAGTATGGATTTTAGCAAGGAAATACGCCACAATTAAAAAAGCCTTTTCGGGATGATTTTCGGGCTAACTTCACATACATAAATTTTTATTGATATATAAAATTCAAAACGACTAAAATTTGAAAACAAGAAACAAGAACATTCGTGTTTGAATCTAACTTTGATAGATGTTTTTGCTTGTTACACTTAAGCTTTCTATTTTTGAATCAAAACTGTTTAAGAAAAAAATCCGCCATCTTGTAGACAATTAAATGGTTATAGTATTAACCCAAATTTGTCAGTATCAGCACTTATAACAAAATGTAACGGGTGAAATAATGGGGAAAGTATGCCGAATCGCCCGTAAAATGTTTACCAAAAAATCCTCCAATTAAATTATAAAAAAAAATTGCGTATTCGCCAATCTATTGCGTTAGCGGGTAGCCTAGAGCGTTTTGAGTCGTTTAGGTATGAGATGCCCTAAAACTATTGTTCTGACTTTATGAACTTATTAATATAAACTAATTTTCATAAAATTGTGTCTACTAATGATACGTTAATAACAACTACAACCTTATGATTAACTGAATATCCCGACCTCAGAATAACATAGTTCTATGTTCACTACCTATCGTTTTGAGAAATCGATTGTCAAAGTTTTAGGTAGAGTTTTTAACATTTTAATTTCTCATTTTTAGAGATGTAACTAAACTTTTAATTACCCTTATCTAAGAAATTTCTTATTTAGAAACAATTTTTAGAATTTTAGAATTAATTTTGTCATAAATTAGATAACTAAGTTTGCAGTTACAAACTTTTACTAAATTATTGAATACAATATAGCACTAATAAGAAAAAATTTAAAAAGCAGTTGTATGTGTCATACAAATTAAAATAACAAACAGAATAAGAATTAGAAAAAAATAAACTTTTATTATAATTTTTTGCATTCTATGCAATTTAAATAAACAAATTATAAAATATTTATGTAATAAATAAAACAAAATAGTAAATTTATAAAAATAACACAGTAGGATTTCATTTATATAGTCTTTTGGTTAAAATACTAATATATAATATTAAAAAGAGTCCATTTCACTCTTAAGTTTTTATTTTTAAAATGGCTTTATAATATTCTAAATCTTGGCCCGAAACATCTTCCGCAAGTCTTGAATTTTATTTACTGCCAATAGTTTTTTAGTCGTGTTTGCTGGTGGATCATGTAAAATTACATCGGGAGTATTTTTGCGGTTGTTGTTTACTCTTCTAGTTTTTAATCTAATAGGTTTTCTAATAGAAATTTCCTTCCAATTTGAAGGTAAGTATGATAAATTATAACTCACAATACTAACATTTCTGCCGAAACTAAGCATTTTTACGGTGGCAAAGGGCACAGCTTTATAATTAAAATGTTTTGCAGGTATCTCGAAGTTTTCGAAGTCGTTCGGTCTGATTTGAATGATAATATACGGTTTTTTTCTATTTATGGTTTTCATAAGTCTAATTAGACCAATAGGAGAAAAATACTCATTTCTCGACTCCACTTCTTGAATGCATGAGTGACCTGGTAACGAATATCTCATCTCTATTGACACAATTTGCGGATATTTCTCCAAAAATATTGAATAGCATATGAGATGTAAGAGTTCTTGTTTTGCGGAACATAAGAGTCGCTCCAAGTAATAAGTTGCGAAAAATTTTATATAGAGCTGAAGCAATATCGTTACCCGTTCGTCCCACTGTTGCTTCGGTCCACAATGCACAGTACACCATTTTGGTTGTGGACAAATGTGCGGTTAAATTATTTATATTTAATTTTGAAAGATAGTAAGATGAATCTATGTTACTTCTAGGACATGTAATTACTTTCTCCAAATCAAAGCTTAGGATGGGAACGCCAGAATTTTTATCTGCTTCCTTCATTTCCCGCATAGTAAGTTTCAGTTGGTTATGGTTCTCGAATTCTCCTTCTTTTAATTGTAATGAATCAATTTTATAAATCTCACATACATTGCAGCGATCTGATTTAGGTTTAAAAAAATCTAGATTAAACCGTGTGTTAAAAATATTTCTATAATAACTCTCTTTTACTGGGTCTACTTCTAACTCATTGCATTTAGACATATACAAATCATACATTTTCAGTATGTTTAAATTTGAATCCAAATATTTTTTTTTGTTTTCTCTCTACTGTAGTGTGACTCAATGCACGGAAAGCTCCCGATGTGGCTTAACACGAAATCACGTCTCTCCTTCACTATTTTTCTTGAGGTTTTAGTGTCTCTCTCGCTATTCGTCACTATGCCGGTCAATAAATTCATTTTTTTATGCACTGTATATATAGGCTTTTGTGAAATAGCAAGTGTGAAGGATCATTATTTTCTTCGATATTTGAGAATATAATCGGCTCATCTTGATGTGTTCCCAACAAGGATACAATTTCTGGATCGTCAATTATTAAATATCCTTCGGAAATTTCAGGTATTTCAATTTCTACTATCTGAGATGCAGACATTTTTGCCAATAGTTTATTTTGAAACTATGCGTAACACGACAAAAATAATTTTAAAATATATGTATGGATATGTAAATATCTCATGTGTACAATATAATATATAACTATAATGTTCGTAAACTTTCTTTCGATATATTTAAATAAATTTAAAATTGATTAAACAATTAAAAATCACAACTCAAATCATATCATATTGAATACACAACACGAACTGTAATTAACGAAATATAAACCAGACATACTATACCTACAAACAGCTGATAAGGACAATCCCGAAATATGAATTCCCGGTATAGGCAGGAGTTTCTCCAAGCAAGTACATAGTACTACAAAATGCTAGTAAAGGTAATACACAGGAATAACCACCATTCACTGAACTAAGGGAGAGGGACAGAAAGGAATAAAAATATTGTAAATAAACACAAAGGGCCCCAAAAACTCACTTCTGGTGAGACTAGCGAATTAAATTATTCTGATTATGTGAACAATCAAAACTATGGTATTACCAAATATAGCCAGTTATCCCAAACTTACTTGAATTTATAGTAATGCGTCTCGATTAGGTGATCAGATGTCAAAAATAGTAGATTATATTTTTCTTTAGAATAAAATGTTGGATTTTTTTACAAAAGCAGTCTTCAATCAAGATTATTTGAAAATTCGGGTGTGAAGCAAGTAAAAGAAAATGAAAACTCTTCGAAGATCCTGTACTGAACGGACACACGGCATAATTTTGTACCCTGCTATCTATATCTTGAACTTTCTAGTCGTCTTTGACAACTTGTTCTGTTGATTATTTAGCCCTCCAAATTTCGTTACGAATAAAATAAAATTTCTTTTGGTAAGGGAAACCTTATTTTGACCCTAAGAGCATGTATAAATCTGTTTAAGATTTTACTGACCGTGACATTTTTAAGGTATCTTTAGAGTACTCTTTGTGGCAGCCTCAGAATTTTAAGATAATTCAAACGTGCCTCGAGTGTCATTAAACTAAATATTTGTCTTATTTTGAACAAAAATAATGAAACGATCCACAATTGGTACAACGATCCACATTAGGGAAGTTTTGCACTTAAGCCAAAAGTAGATGGTCTAGCTACGTAAAATTGAATGTGTTCCATGTTCCATCTGACCCAAATGCGAATATAAAAGCAAAGTTTTTAAGTAATAAAGCACGAAGCTAAAATTTTAACTAACATGATCATTTATTTTACATAGGTATAGTGTATAATTTGGCTATTGTATCCTATTTGTTTATTGGACACCTTCATCCCTCGGATTTTTTTTTTTTAAGTTCCTTGGAAGGAGAAGTTTTGAAGCCAAGTAAGTTCTGTTCTGTTCTTAAATAATTTGTAGCTACATATTTCAATTCGTATAATTATTAAAATTAAACCTTTAAGCCCTCAATTGGAATTAAATTTCTTTTATATTGGTCTGAATGGCCCTGATATAATTTAAAACGTATCAACTTCATGAAATTTTGAATTTTACGTTTGAGTACATATTTTGACACCAAAATGAAATAAATTTTTAGAAGTATTCAATTTTTAATCTACTAAAGTATATATAGGCTATGACATAGTAATCCTTAACATAAAACAAATAAATAATCTTACGGCTTATAAATCAAATTAAGGTTCTGAAAAACCATTACAACAGGTTAAGTTGAACTATTAGGTAAAAATGGAAGCATATACTCGCATAACATGTAAGAGAATCGGACTAGTGTTTCCAATCCGGGATCCCGAAATCCCGGGATCCCGATCTATTTTATCCCGAAATCCCGGGATTAAATAAAAGAAAAACCGGGATTTAAATTGAAAAAAAATCAGAACATCGAATTTTAATTTAATACTGAACTTAGATATTGCACTCCATGTTGGCAAAACTGACGAAGAAGGTTCTAGCATAAATCGAGAACTTTTTCGGCTCTTGTTGCAAGAATAAAGGAAAGAAGAACTAATTTAAATGGATTATCACATTATCTTCACAAACGAAGCAACGATACATTACATGAGCCCTTAGCCTTAATTCCGTCTACAAACTCGATAAATTTTAAAGTCATGTTGAACTTCCTGGAGAGATTAAATTCGACAAATTTATCCTTGGACTCCGATGCCCTTAGCGACATTGAAGAATTATCGAGCCAGGAAGAAGTAGTTTCAAACCAGCCTTTGAGCATGACTGATCAATTAAACCAGGCGATGAAAAAAGGTCATAGATCTACAAGAAAAGTTTCAAAACCACAAAGCTTAAGCTCCAAGCTAAAAAAATGAAACGTCATGGTTTGAAAGTGATGGAAGCGACTATCTGGAAAAAATTTATAATTGTATCATGACTGTAAAGCTAACTAGTGTTGAGTCCGAATAAGCATTTTCTGCTGCAGAGCTTATAACTTGAAAACTTCGAAGCAACCTTAAAGACGAGATGATCGACTCATTAAGCTTTCTAAGGGTATATTTTAAGAACAATAGTCAGTAACAAATAAAAACAGAAAGCTTCATTATATATTGTTTATTCTGTAACAATTATATGTTTTTAGACAATATTTTATTAATTAAAACAATCTTTGGTGTAGATGACTACATACAGGCTTCTACACCAAAGATTGTTTTAATGAGGGACTTTCCCAAAATCGATTTTAGTTTATTTGTCCCCACGCTTGGGCAGTGCTGATTACATTTTTTTTTTTACATGCAAAAATAAGTAAAATCATGTTTACAAATACAACTTTCTTGTCTAAATTAGTGGATGTCCCAGAATGTTGTGATTAATAATAAATATCAAATTTTAAAATTAATTTAGTCGAAATTAATAATTTAATGAAAAATTCAAACACATGTTTGACCATATAAAACTCCATATGAAATATTTTAGCCGCCAGTCAGCAAGCGTTGGAATTCTATTTGGGAAAATCCCTAATTAATATTGAATAAGCCTAAGATCATCTTAATCAAGATAATTTTCTTATTATTTGGGATATGCGTGAATTTACATTACATACATATATATTTAGTTTTACTTAAATAAATGAAATTTACATTACTTTATGTTTCTGATGAACTATGTGATTTACATATACAAAATAAAAAAAAAAGATTTTAATCGAAAATCTTAAATTGTACACGAGTACTAGTACTAAACTAAACTAACTTATTACTAAAATTTGAATCCCGGCGAATCCCGGGATTTCCCGGAATTCAAATTTTGAATCGCGAATCCCGGAATAGATATTTTCCGGGATTTTTGGAAACACTAAATCGGACAGAGGACCATACAATAATGATAGAAAGTTTCATTAATATCGTTCGAATAAAATTGGTGCTCAAACTTTCAGAATTGTTATAAATTTTTAAAGTTCGTTTTAGTTCCAATTTCAAAATTGTACATTTTAAATTTTAACCATTCCGCAGTATTACATTTTATTTAAATAGGACTTATCCCATCTAAAGAGCAAACATACTTAAACATAAAATATACAGTCAGAAACATTCAGATGTATACGGCAAATTAAAATCGACGAAACACTTTTTTTTTTCTTACTTTTTTTATTTTAAAAATACATATATACATACATATTTAAGTAAATATATGTGATAACATTATTGATAAAAAATAAAATTTTAAATATGATATCTTCTGTTTGGTTTTTAACTTTATCTTTAAATTTCCCTCTAAATATGACCGTATACATCTGAATGTTTCTGACTGTACATAAATTAGACCTGAAGATTTGTTTTACAATTCAGAACAGAAGTTCTTAAGATTTGTCGTATATTCAATGTTAATAGAGCGTTTCCTTGGGATAATCTCCGTTGTGTTTGAAAGGACCAAAATTTAAGTTAAAAGGTACCACAACTAGGTGAAATTGGTAAGTTTCATTGATAAGAAAAAGTCCTCTAGACTCCTAGCTTCCGTTGTTATTAAAAGTTCCTTTATAGTACTCCAGATTTATCGTTGTCTTCGTTGTCTTCGTGAGAACAGCAGGACCTTTAAACTTTGTGCCGTAGGCTGCATCTTCGAATTATCGTGACTCCAAAAAATGTAACTTAGTTTACCCCTGCTATAAAATACTAATTTGACATTTGACAATATCACAAATATAAATTATTTCATTAAAATCTCAGCTGAAATAGGATATTCTAGGTTCTAAAACAAATTTTACTTTTTCAAAATTAGGAACATTTTGGAGATTTAAATTTTTTTTTTTTTAATTTACTTTTAGAAATTTTTAATTTTCAAAATTCTGAAATTTTATTTAAAAGTGTTAGACTCTATCTTTCTTGTGTTTTAAATTAAAAATATTAAATTATTGTGGACTTAAAGTTTTTAAATTTTAGCCCTCGAAATTTAATAAATTTAATTTCAGTTGATTGATCTACTGTTTGTAATTTTTAACATAACCATATACAGATTGAAATTTTAAAGATTTTTAATTTAATAAACTTAAATCAAACTGTCTACATTTCAATTTTTATTTTCCATTCAGTTTTGGAATTTGCAATTCAATATTGAAAATTTATGCAATTTAATATATACTGACAACTTTTTCTCAAAGGAATTAAAAAAGTCAATTCTTGGGGCCATAAGTATACGTTTGGTCAAAGTCATAACCGGTGGCAATATTTCACAAATTATCAAAAAGTGTAAATGTACTGAAAATGTGTAGGCCTACATAAAAAGGTATAAATAACCAGCACGACCAAGTATGAGGCGATGTTTTCATAAAGTGGACAGACAGAACAACCTCTCCGAAACAATTTTTAATATAGAATGGGCTGGATATATTCGACAAAATTTTGAAAGACTAAACCAGTTGAATTTGCTGCTACACTATGGTCATTTTTTATAATCCTATAGGCTTTATTAGGTGTGGGCGTTTTTTCTATAAAGTGGATTTCTGTTATTCAGATAAAAAGGATTGGGTATGTTCGATCAATATATTGAAAATTGTAAAAATGACTTAAAATATTCAATATTAAAGCCATTTTCCATGATTTCAGAGACAATTTTTTTTTTTTTTTGGAAAGCTTGATCTATGAAAATATCGCCCTATATCGGTTGTGCTAGTTGTTTATACTGTTTTTATGTAGGCCTAGACTTTTTTAGTACACTAACACTTTTCGTTAATTTGCAGTTACGTTACAGAATTAATCATATATCGAGGTTTGCGAAAATTTGAATGGATTTTTCGAGGTGTTTAAACTTATTGGGGATTTCTTAGTCACTGAACATTATGTAACAGATTGTATTCAAAATTTTATAGATTTTTTAATATTATTCCAATTAAGATTAAGTTGGATTTGCATATAGCACTAAGTTACAAGATCTTACAAAGAAGAGATTATCCTTATTGGGATCCTTAACATTATCCTTACATTATCCTTAAACTTCCGCATTTAAATAGCGTGCTTGGAAAAATTCATCAAAGCTATTTGAATTTATCCTATATTATGAAACCAGACAACCGACACCTATTATACGAGATATATTGAAACAGCCACGAGACCGAAAGTCGAATTGTGTTTTTCAAAGGCAATTCGTCGAGTTGTCTTGTTGCATATAAACAGACTACATACACGAATAATAAATAAAAAACCGTAAATGGAAAATTGATTTTTAACGCACAGTAACGTTGATTTTACTCAGGTTAACGTTGAGGTTCGTATAATCGATGTGACGGCATTTTTGTAATTAATGATAATATTTCCAGAATTCTTCGATTATTCGAACGTATCAGAGACTTATTTGTTTTAACGTTTCTTAGACTTGCACAGCATCGAGTAAGAATTACATTAAGTTAATCTTGAGGTACGTAGACGTCATTTTTTAGAATTTTGAAACCTTTCTGGGTTTCTTGAAATATTTTGTTGTGAATTTGAACGATATTAGATTGCTTATTATCGAGATTCTTCGATAATATCGTGATTATTATAGAAAATTAGGTATCCGATATTTTCAGATTTTCAATTTTGGTATTCGCTGATGTTACAGATCATTCAAAAATTGTTAATGCCATTCAGTAATTCTTTGAAATTATTACCGAGCGTCAAATGTTCCCGTAGTAATCAATTTGATAAATAAAAACGCCCGATTTTAAATTCAATAAATTTATATTATTGCACAAATGATTGATGTTTCATTAAGATGTTACAAAACACCCAACTCTTTATTTATCAGGTATGTATTTCAATTTGTTTTCGGATTATTTGAAATGCTGTTTTACGTACAAGTATCAACAAAAATGAAATTTTATCAAATGATCCATAATAAAAAACCCGTGTTAAATTAAAAACTGTGTAAAAAGCACGGATCGGATAACTATTGATCACCACTGTAAATTAGTATATTCAAAATAAAATGTTAAGCGCATAGTAAAATAAATTGAGAAAGTAAAAATTCCGTAAAAAAATGCGAATGTTTTTTGTGTGTATGACGACCATTCGTTGTCTATTCGTCTAATCGTGTTATCGTTATTATTTCGCGTAATGTATGCTAATTGTATTTTAAATTGTGTTTTTAAACAATTTAGCTTTTTGCATGTAATGCACCCACGCAGCCGAGATTTAAACAACAGACGCCTAATAGAAAATAAATTATATTAAAATAGTTCAAAGATCTAAAAAAAAATATATAAAACTTGCTGCCGCTGTAGATAGATACCACCATGGTTCTCATCCACATACTCTTAGAAAAATATAAAAATCTAAGCAAAGTAAGTGTATACATAATTTGAATAGCTGTGCTGCCACAGGGAGGCCGTAGGAGTTGCTCGTATAATAATACTGCGTATTCGTGATCTCTTATCTCTTGCTTCACAATTGGTTGTAAAGGAGCATATGCTCAAAACCGAGAGTGAAAATAGCTGGTGAAAAAGGATTACTCTTCCACTTCTTAATAATGATCCTATCTTCCTTTCCGTTGTTTTTTTAACTTGGTATTTTCTGGGACGAAGCACCAGTATCATTATAGGTTTTAATGGTTATAGTGCGCCATATAGATTCAAAAAATTTTAATTTGTAATCTAAATACATATATGAAGTTATCTATGAATTAAATTCTCTTATAGGAGATGTATTATGTCTTTAAATTAACTTTTCTAAATAGTCGTAAAAATAGTTTTTATATTTGTTGTTTCATTTTTAAATTGAGGAACAAGAAGTGATAATTGGAGGATCCACGAATTAAAAAAGGCTGAATTAAAAAAAGTGTTCATTAATGAAATAAAAATAGCGAATATTGTATGAAAAAGAATACATTTTTTATTTCAGAAAATTTGTGAAAAGAATGAATTAAAAAAAGTAACAGGTGTTCACACAAAAATCACCATTTTTAATTCATGCTTAATTCGTGGAGCCATCACTGGAGCTACAATGAAGCGTATAATGTGTTTATTCAACAAACCATCGTAAACAAAAAAAAAAGGTTCGGGTACTTACTAATTTTCCTACTAAAATGTTTAGCAGAATATTTCGTATAATCTTCACGTTGCGGTTGAGCAACGAGAAAATTTTACTAATGAATTTACAAAACATATTTTACTGTAGATGTATATTAGTGTAAGACCTGTGTAAGATGAAAACTATTATGTCAGGAGATTATTCCAGAGATTTTACTTGTCGCAATACATAAAATGTCATAAAGAGAAGCTACAGAGCATCAAAAACACATCGCTTATGTTTGTGGATCGTCAGAGGCTTATACAACTTCATTGGGTACCATATCGTTCTAAGCAACAATTGGTTAAACAAAAAAACTCCGTGGATCTGATTCTAGAGATTTTGCCAATTGGCCACATACATCATAAAGAAACTAGAAGCCATCCATTATTTTAGCGGATGGTATGGGGCTAATAACTTCATTTGGTACCATATTGTCCTAAACAGTAATTGGTTTAACAAAAAAATCTGAGGCTCTGATCCTAGAGTTTGCAAATTAGCCACATACGTCATGAAGTAATTAGAAACTATCCCAAAATCAAAAAAACATTCTAGTTTTTGCGGATCGTCATTGGCTTACAACTTCGCGTTTGATGTCATATCGGTTCCTATGAAAATTACATTAATGAAAAATTCTGCGGTATTAATCTTAGAGATTTTGCGAATTGGCCACATACATACATCACATACATCAATCAATAGCTAGGAGCTATCCCAATGTCAAAAAACCCCTACCTTATTTTCGCGGATCACCAGGGGTTGCAATTTCATTTACAATTTTATTTTTGTTTCATCACCATATCGTTCTAAACCCATATTAGTTAACCAACAAATTCTATGGATCTGGTGTATCTCCTAGAGGTTTCGCCAATTGGTAACATATATCACAAAGTAACTAGAAGCCGTCCCAATATCAAAAACAGCTACCTAATATTCGCCCAGACGATCCGTAAAACTCAAGGATAGGAGTTATCCCAATATCAGAAAACACTCCTTATTTTTGCCGAATCATCATGGGTTGCAATTTCGTTCGATACCATATCGTTCTAAACAATAATTGGTTAAACAAAAAATTCTATAGAAAAATTGTCAATTGGCTACATGCATCATGAAATAACGATAAACTATCCCAATATCAAAAAACACCTTTCTTTTTTTTTGCGGATCGTATATTTTTGCGAAAATAAGAAAGATGCTTTTTGATATTGGGACAGCCAGATACATCATGATGTGGCCCAATTGGCAAAATCTCTCAGAAGAATTTCTCAAGTTAGGGGCTAATTTGCGGGTTGAGTTGAAGTTGAGTTGGGGTTGGATTAGGATGTACTGAGCCGTTAACCAATTTTATATATTATACTAGTTTGAGGATTGAGTTTTGCGTAGTGTTTGCGGTTGAGTTGAGTTTCGTTTGCGGGTTGAATTAGGACTGAGTTGAGGTTGAATTAGAGTTTAGAGCAGTTAAACTTAGGATTTGTGATTTTTTTTATACAAATTTTATTGGGATTATAATACCTGGAAGTTCTGGAATATGGCCAAGTATGATGAAACTTGGCTATTCCCTAACCGTTTTTTATGAAATTTGGCATATGCCTTGAAAATGAGATATTTAGATACAATTCTGAAAGTATGATAGAACTTCCCTGTTTCTTAACCGATTTGGAGGAAATTCGACAAATAGGTTGGTATAACTGCATTCTTAAATGATTTTAATATTAAATTCTGGAATATGGGCAATAAGGATATATCTACCTTAGCTATTTTTAATCGATTATGATGAGTTTTGACGTTTCCGACTAATACAGGGAAATGTGACATAACAACTATTTTTGGATGAGGTTGTGAGGAATATGTCAGTATGGCTTTAAAATTGTTGTGCGATGAGGTTTCTGTAAATCATGCAGCTATTGAAGTTTCCTTGATGCATCGTAAACGTCTATTTCAATCACACTTGGCCATGTTAAGTTTATCCAAAATCATTTTAGGGTCCAACCGAAATAGATAAGTTTTATCCTAATTACCTAGCTATTGTAAAACCTGTACAAGGGTAAGATATTTAAACAAATCAACACGCTTTGACCAATTTCAACCAAACTTTATTGTTTTTGGACGTTGAGCTGAAGACTGACTTAAGAGATTCAGTTTAGGATTGATTTAGGAGTAGACTTAACTTTGAAGACCGAAGTTCTGATCACCTATAAATTTCAACCCTTTATATTTTTCTATTATATCGACGGAACCCTGAAACGAAAGTTTACCTATAGAGCCCGTTTTTTCTTTAATCCGTCACTGCTCGATTAATATTCTTAATTTAGAGAAGCTTAAGCTATATGATTGGTACTATAGCTCACAATGAACCTAAACAAAATATATTCTGTCATAACCCACCCCATCATGCAGAATGAAATAGCGTAAACATATCTAAACAAAAAAAGATGAATAACCTCTAACACAATATACAAAATACAATATTTGGATATTCCAATCGTTATTACTAATATGTGAATTAAGAAAATCCTGATCGAGTTAAAAAAAAACGTGTGTGTGCGAGAAAATGAAAAATATGCTAATTTATATTTGTCAGATCGCGTATATACATAGGTACAGTGAATGTGTGGTCCAAATTTTATTTTTGTTATATTTTAAATTAATTACCTAAAATATGTAAATCATCAAGTACTAATCAATTTTATATACTCTTTGATCGTTGCGTTTGGATTATTTCGGATATATATACGAGTATGTATACTATGAGTATAATAGAGGCAAATTTAATTAAAAATTTAATATTTTAGAAAAATGTGTATACATTTATTTTCTATTATCACGTTTACACATATTACATATAGCAGACAGCATCGTCATCATCACAAACTATATATGTATTGTGTATATACGTAGATTATAACAACAATATTTTTATTCATTTTCATTTTCATATATTTAGCTATATACAAAAAAAAAACTTTGATAAAAATTTTCTCATTCCGGAAAAACCTAACGAACCAAAAGAGATAATACATTTTTTTTTTCATCATACATATATAAAATTTTCATTTTTATTGTTTTGTGTTCATTGAAGTATGGGAAATTATTATTATTTTATTTTTTTTATTGTTGTGAATATATCCTGACATGTAGATATATGAAAAATATCCATTGATAATATACACAAAAAAAAACAGTTTTTAAAATCCACCTTTCTCTCGCACTCAACTTCTGCATACTATATATGTGAATATTTTCAATTTTTATTATTGTTTATCATTGCCGGAATGTGTTTTATTATTACATTTTTTTTGTTGTTGCAGTTTTTTGTTATTTCCCTGATAATATATAGGAGGAATAACAAAAAAATCGCTGAATTTTTCGGAATCCTCGAATTTTTTTTTTTTGTTTTATTAATAATTTTAAAAACATTTAAATATAAATATCGTATTTGTACATACATAGTTGCAACCAACGAACCAAAAATATTCCTCGATATATCCATTTAAACAGCATGCATAAAACACACGAATTTTTAAAATCCAACCAAAATTTATTTTGAAATCTATCATCATCGTCAATGTCTTATTAAATTCCCATAAAAATAAAAAAAACAACAACAAAAATAATATAAAAGCTTCAAAAGAAAAAACTAAACGATTCCCATGACACCTGTTAGATCAAGTGTAAACTAATAAAACAAGTCGATAATGCAGACAATAAACGTCTCTTTTTCTTTTCCAATTCGATTTTTATGTTTTTGTATTTTTTGTGTGTGTTCACACAATATTTCAAATAAGAAATTTATTAAAATTTATGTAAATATTTCTATTTAAAAATAGATGGCAGAAGTATGTCGTTAAGTGAAATTGCGGTACGGTAATAAATAAAATTTATGGCATTTTAGTTTTATTTTTTGTTTTGTAAATTAAAAAAAAAAAAAACTTAAAACAACAAAAATAAATTTATGACCGATTTATAAAATTGAATTATTTTTTTTTATTATTTGTTTGTATAATTTGATTGTGTTTCATCAATCAACGTACTAATAAATGTCATTTAAAATTAATTTATGATTTTATTTTATATATTCACGGCGATCGCGGTATGATTTATACTATTTATAGTATATGCTATATTTAGATATTTTCGGACGGATGAAATTCGATCAGTTGTGTTTATTGAAGTTAATTTGTGACACCGCACTGGAAAACGCATTAATTATAATGTATGTATGTATGTATATATATAGAGAGGCGGATAATTGGTGGGTGGAGTAAAACTATAATCGGGTGCCACCCTTTTGATTTGTGTGATTTTACGATTAGATTCGCGTTTAGCGATCATCTACAGATTAAATATTATACCTATATTCAACTTCCTGTTTAAATTAATTCACACTGACTGAGTACATACAAATAATGAAAATTAATATTTTCCGATTAAACGTAAACAAAAAAAATGTTTATAGCTATACACAAGCAAAACAAATCGAACACGATAATGTAATAATTCATAATGGGCGTAAACTATTACCTTCCCCTTTTGCACATGCAAAGTACACATTTCAAAACTACTCATTTTCCAAAGCTCTAAAAACTAGTTTAATGTTAAAAAATAAAAACTTATTATTTTAATTCCAAAATTCTTATGTTACAAAAAATCTAAATTTATTCATAAAAATGAAAAACGAAAAAATTTCCCAAAATAAATTATTTTAAATTGAAATATTTATGTTTCTAGGTGGGAGACAGACAAACGAAATACAAAAAATGAGAAATTTTCTGTATTTTATTTTTACTATTCATTTATTTGTATAATTGGAAGGGGAAAAACATAAATGAAACAAAAGAAACACACAACTCATATATCAAAATGGCTGATTTTTGTTTTCTTTTGTTTTTTTTTTGTGTTTGATTGAGATTTGTGTAACAAAAAAAAAATCGGTTTTAAGGAATTTGTTACGTTTTGGTGTATAACAACCGGCTACACAAGCCTTAGAATTACATACATACATTTGAACTATGTCCCAAGTATCACTACTTCAAATAAATGATTCATTTTTATGGAACTGAGTATAAGTTTGAGTTCCATTATATTATAAGATTTCGTATGAAAAGTGAAACAAAAATACTAAACCGATGGAACTTTATATATGTGGGTTACTTAAGTTTCATTGATAATTTTGATAAATGGAAAAAAACTTGGAACTTATGATTGAGTTCAGTTTTTGTTATACTTGGGGTGGTACAGAATGAAAAGTAATTTTCTAATTTCCTTTTGGCGCGCTATATGTGTTTGTTTCTTGTTTACATGTGTTCTACACCAAATACTACATTGTATTGGTTGATTGAATTAAATTTTATTTTGAATGAAAATTGTTGTGTTTTGTGATTTATTGGGGACGTTAGAAAACAACAACAACAACAAAAAAATTGAGAAAATTTTGATTTGATTATTTTTAGATTTATCTATATATAAATGATTCATTGTAAAAATTGTTTTTTTTTACTGGGTATACTTATTTCGTTTTATTATATGGTTTTGTCTGTTTTTCTTGAATGTTTTGGGATTTTAAGTGACACATGATCTCGCATCTTGGTAGTATATTAAATTAGAGATTGGTCGGTTAAATTTTAATATGGTTTGTATATGTACATTATATGAGGTTTATAATTTGAGTTAAACATTTATTAACATAATGTGGGTTATTTTTAATATCATCAGTGACAGTTGTTTATAATATAAGTAGATTATTTATATATAGAGTTTGATTTAAAGGAAGATCTGTTCTGAGTAAGATAATATAGTATATTAAGTATCGAGTCAGGAAAGTGACACAATGGACGAATCCAGTAAAATGTTTAACGGGCGATCAAAAACAAAAGAAAACAAAATATAAATAACCAAATGTACAACGTTATTTTTTCTACAATCAAATCAACTTATGGCTATGTAATTTACATTGAATCTTTTATGTTCTGTTTCAACAGTATAATGCGAGAAAATTTGAAATCTATTTTATCCATGTAAATATACAAAAATAAGATGAATATATTCAAAATTTTATATTTTCCTTACAAAATGTTGCTACTCTTACATTTATTGGTGTGAAGTTTTTAACGCTTTTTTTAACACATTTTACGCAAATGTACAATTGTTTGACATTGTAATTAAAAAAAAATTAATATTATGAGTAACAAGATCCTACCATATGCTAAATAACATGAATGTCAGAGATTGTCACACACAGACACCCAGGGACCCCTTATCCATTGGGCTAAAATGGCTAAGCCCTGGGGCACTATCGATTTGGGGGCATTTGGGCGCATTTTCTCTTATAAAAACGCAATATTAATAAAAGAAATTCGTTTATTTCACTTGTAAAACAGTGTAAATATGTTTGTACATACAACATAACACAAATACTACCCTATAATGTTTTCGTCCTAATAAACAAACGGTTACACTCGAAATATGTACAACGAGAAATAAAAGCGAATTCGTTTTAAACTCTCTTAAGCATATTTATATGTACAATGTACATATATGTGATTATGCAAGTAATAAGTTTATATTTTATTGAAAATGTCGGTCATAAAGCTGAAGAAATGGAAAACTGTGTAATGGAAGTGCTATCAAATTACGGTATTAATTTACAGGACTACAGAGGACAGTCATATAATAATGCATCCAATATGTCTGGAATTTATTGCGGTCTTCAGGCAAGGATAAAATAAAAAAACAAGCTGGCTATTTATGTGCTACAGAAAGTTGTTTAGAAGCTACTAAAGTATTTTTTTTCACACAGAGCATATTTAATTTCTTCGCAGCTTCAACTAGCCGTAGGGAAAAATTAAAATTCCGTTTAACTGTGAAATGTAAAGTACCAAAAACATTAAGCAATACTCGGTGGTCAGCACGTGCAGAATCGGTTAATGCTTTAGTGGTTGGATACAAAATTTTTTCAATGATATTTCAACACAGAAATGTTCTACCAGAGTTGAAGCAGAAGATTTGAAAAAGCAGTTCAATTCTCTTGAAACCGCTTTCATGCTATCATTTTAGAATGATATTTTGGAAATCATTAATAGAATTAATATAAGCCTTCAGAAAATTGAAATAGAAATTGAAACAGCGGTTAATTTATATAATTCATTGAACAAATATATAGAAGAACGGCGCAATACAGATTCGTTTAATTATTATAAAAGGAAAGGAGAAGAACTATCAGGATGTATTGAATTTAAAAGTGCAAGAATAAGTAATTGATACACTTTTGGCAGAAATAAATAAAAGAAAATCTGCCTATGATCATATAGCATCACAATTTGGAAGACATCGGAAGACATCTCCATATATCCATACATACTTAAGCGGATATCTACCTAGCGGTTCAAGCGAGTTTCTTCTTTTGTGTGTACAGTTATAGTTGGTCGAGAAAGTGCTTCTACTTTATGTAATAGTGAGCATAATTTAAAACAAAAAATATACATTGACTCACAGCTTATTTGATCCGCAGTTGAATTTCATTAACAAAATTGTAAATATCTCGCGATTTCTTATTTTGTTTGGGAAAAATTAAATGTAATATGAATATACATTTTGGAGGACATTAAAATCTGGCGATAGTACTGCCTGGGGGTTCTATATGATATTTGGACAATTCCAAATGAGCCAAGTTTGCAAAATCCTCAATGAAGTGCAGCTGGATCAAATAAACTGTGAGTCACTGTACCTACAAGTGCTGATCTTATGAAATAATATTCGGTATTTAAATTGAGCTTTTGTGCCCTATATACCCAATTATGTATTTGTGTGTGTTTATTAGTTTTTTAAAATCTTTGGAGTTACTACAAAAAAAAAACGTTTATTAAAAAAACTAAAATAAGTAAAATCCTATAAGAAGTAAAATCCTTGGTTTTGTTTAAGAAGGAAAATTAAACAATAATTTCTAATTTACAGCCACGCGGACAAACATCTGTAGAGGATTAATTGTCGGGTGAGTTTTCGAACATATTTATTTTTGTATTATTATTTAGACGGTTCTAACTGGGTTTATTTTCCTCCTTAAATAATTTAAATCTATTTTTTTATGTATATTTCCTAAATAAAGAAAAAAATCATAATTTGGTTTGAAGGCCATGGTTGCATTTTTTTTGTTATTTTTCTCAAGTGTCTAAAGTTGTATGAAAAATGATATTGGAAATTATAATGTTTTTTTTAGTTAAAATAAAGCAAATTGTTTTTTTGGTGATGTGAGATGATGATCAGAAGGAGGTCCATGTGAATTGAGTATTTAATTTTCAGAATACATATACGTATGGTTTGTTGTATATATGTACCTCATAAACCTAGTGGCAAGAACCATCCCCAAATCCGTCGAAACTATTCCTTCATGAAAATACGTATAGTCACTAGGGTGGTCCGTAACATTGGTTTGACATCGACAATAACAACACCGTAATTTGAAAACTAATGTTTCGTTATATTGAGGTTTGCAAATTAGTGAGTGACAACTGATTGAAGTGAAAAACATGTTCAAGGGACAAATAAAATGTTGGCCTTAAATTAGGAGTAGGATTACATATAAAGCAGTTCCTAGTTTCGGTTAATGGAGATGTAAGCACTTGAGTGAGCTGACTCCTGATATGAGCACTTGATCTAAAATAAATGATATTTGACATGTAGCATCTAAATTTATAACTTTCGTTGTGCTTATGAGTTCTGAACTATTTCTGTAAATCTTTACAAATAATCTAGAACGTTCAAAATCATGGAAAAGATGAAAGAATGCCAAAAGTTGTCTTCACATTTATGCAATTCAGATACAAACTATCCTGTCTACATAAATGAATCCTTAACTCCTTTTAAAAGAAAATAATTTAATGCCACTAAGCAGATAAAATCAGTAAAAGGTTTCAAATATCTCTGGATGCGTAATTATTCTATTTTGATGAGGGAATCTGATGAAGGGACTATTCACCATATCAACTCTATAAATGATCTTGATAATTTATAAATATATATTATAATATATTTATTTTTTTATAATGTTCGATTTATTTTGAGATAATCAGGATTAAGAGTTGCTTAATGCTGACCCCACCAACTAAAAGAAGAGACTAAATTATTTATAATACACCAGAACATCCGTAGCATTCGTAAAAATGTATATAAATTCGTTGCTCATTTTCAAGGTTTCAAAACTGGCCCATTAATAAATTTTTTATCTGAAGTTTGTGTTGATATCGATGAACTGAATCTCTATAAAATTAATGATTATGATAGTTTTGTCTGTTAGAGTAACAGGAACAAAAATGCTAATGCCGCTGCTTACTTACATATAATTCTGTGAAATACGAAGGTATAGCTTGTTTGAAGTTTTATAGCGCTGATGCCTTAGAAATTGAATTATTTTTGGATAAAGAGTTATTTTCTGTTGTTTGTTTTTATAGATTGCAGGAATTTAATCCTAAAATTTTTGTCGAGGAGTTGCATGAATTTGTATCTGTTACACCTTTAAAAAATTTAATTATATCATCTTCTATCAGTTCTAATTCTTTCTTCTAATTTACCCTGTTTTAAAACCTACGACAACCACCCGGTTAAACTATGACAAATTAATTGATTTGCTGTTAACTCTATATGAATTGTGTGATGTGAATGTTGCGTATTCTTATTTCCTAAACAATCTTGGAATGTAATATTCGCAAATGTGAGAAAATTTCATAAATAGTACATAACCTCAAGCACCATAAACATAAAGAATGTTTTTCTCCAGGATTGTCTAAAAAAGTTAATCTTAAGTGCTATTTAGGAAGAAAGCTAAAATTACATCCTTTGAATACTAAATTAAAACAGGATTATAGAAAACTTAAAAATGTAGTATCTCACGAAATTAATTTTCTGAAACACAATTAGTAATCTCAAAGAATAATCCAAGAGCTCAATGGTAAATAATTAATGATTTGTTCGGTAAAACTAGAGTATATAGGTAATCGATTTAATAATATTATTGAAGACAATTGTGTCAAATATGATAATGCTTCAATTGCTAATTGTTTAAATAATTTATTTATCAGTAATCCAGGAAAATTAACTAATTTGGTGTTGAAGGTAGAAGAACAAAATACCAGTTTCTTTTTTAAACCTATTTCTGAAAGTGAATTGGTTATATACCTTAACGATTTGAAGAAGTCTAATTCTACTGGCCCTGATATTGTGACGAACAATATTTTGAAGCGTATCTCCTTGTGTATTATACAACCTTTGCTACATATTTTTCATTTAGGCCCACAACGGGTATTTTTCCATCTTGTCTAAAATAGGCGGTTGTTATTACGGGCCCTTCTGCTTTTTCCAAAATACATATTAGAAAAAGCGGTTAAATCCAAAATGATTGATTTTTTAAATGGAACTAACTTTTTCAATAACAAACAATATGGTTATAAAAAAGGCATTAACACTGAAGACGCCCAAATTGATCTTTTTGTCACCCGTTTATAATGGTTTGAATATAATATGCAAATTTTGAGTCTATTTCTTCATATACCTAAAGGTTTTGATACAGTTTCGCATAGTACATATATTGTTGGATAAGCTTCATTTTACCTGTTTCACCGGAATTTCTTATAAGTGGTTTAAGTCTTATTTAAGTGAAAGAAAGCAATGCGTAAGAATAAATGGCGTTCTTAGTGGCTACATGTCAATAAGATTTGGTGTTCCTTAAGGTTTCGTATTAGGACCGATTTTATTTTTAGTTTATTTTAATTCGTTATGTAAGTTAAACTTTCATGGTAACTTGGTTGTTTTTTTAGATGACACATATCTTTCCTATTTCGGCCCTATTCTAAAGGTTATTTATTAATCATGACTTACGCAGTGATTTACTAATTATGCGTCAATGGTTCAATCTTCATCAAAATTATGATAATTAACAAAAACAAAATACATATATGAATTTTAATCTCAGAGATAAATCTGACATCATATTTAAACCATTTTTTATTTATCCTAGAATCAGGTGTACAAATAGAAATTGCCATAGGTATTGTACAAAAATTGATAAAGTGAACCAGTTTAAATAACTAGGAGTTGTGATTGAAAAAAAATCAAAATTTGTTGATCAAACAAAACTAAGCTGCATTTCGCTTTAAGAAAATTATATATTCTTCGGTAAGTTTGTTGTAAAAGCTTTTTAAAATCGTTATATTTTTCTTTAGTTAATACTGAGTGGGGTGGTGTTTATTTCACCAATCTTTTACCAATTATTAAGATGCAAAAAGCCGCTATTAAAATTATACATTTCAAGCGTTAAAGAGATCATATAGTTTCCCGCTCTTTCTTAATTCTGGTATTTTAAATATTCGAAATTTGTACATTGTGTTTAAATTATTTTTCTCTTGTAGTGGTTTTGAACAAAAAAGATAAGTCAAATGTATGGGGTTATGTTATAGAGGTTTGTATCAAATGGATTTTACAAGAAAGGAAAGTTTTGTGCTCGAGAATTAAAAGGGCTTTGGTCGATTTATGTTATAAAAAAACTCTGCGTATTTTCTGTTTAATTTTCTATGAATACGTTTTCATTCCAATTTATATCAAAGAGAATAAAAATCTTACTCTCTTTGATATTACCTTAAAAATTGAGAAAATTAAAATGTATTAATAGAAAATTAAACAGATAATGCGCAAAAGTTGATTATGACATAAATCGACTTAAGCTTTTTAATTCTCGAGCGCAGAGTTACAGAAAATGTTATGACTTTGTATAGCGCCCCTTCTTTTCAACATGTTTTCACACTTTGTAAATGAGAAAAAAGGTTTACCTCAAATTTTTGAAAATATATTTAATTAATTGTTGTAATATCGAAGAACTGCATTTCTAATAATGTTTCGGTTTTCACGTTTTAAATAAGTTTGTTTTTGTGCAATAATTATGTTTTATACTCTGTCAATTATTTGATTGGATTACTCGTTTTTGTTGTATTAATTAATTGATTACAATTTTCCTATTTCCGATATATAGTAAATACCTTATGTATTTGTGGAAGTACCTAATATTTTGTGCTAATGTATTATTATCATTATCTTCCTTTAAGTTTTTTTTTGTTTTGTAACATTTGTTTTTAGTAGATAATTGTATTAATTTTAAGTAATTATTGTTAATTTTGGATAAAATAAATAAATAAATTATTTCCTATTAATTAAATGTGATGCCACTCAATGAAATAAATATTCTGTCCAAGAATCCCACTCTTTCAGAAAACCCATTTAGATTTAAACGAAAACTTTTTGAAATTTAAAAGTAATTCTTTTAAAATTTTAAAATGATTCCTTAAAAAAAAAAATTGTTTTAAAACAACAAGGGGGCGGAAGGGGGGAGGGGAGGGAAGGGTTACTTTATTACATTTTTAAATTTAATTTTTGGTTGAAAAATTCAAAGCTGTGGGTTTATATTAAAATTTAATTTACTTATGGGTATTAAGGTTTTTCACCCTCGGGGTACAGTAAGTAGCTTTTGCTTTGTACCTTGGGGTTTGGGTTTTTTTTTGTTTTTTTTTTAATTCCCGATGGATCAAGGTGTTGGCAAGAAGAAATTTATCACGCTGATTGTGGTGTTTTAAATATAATGATATAGCAGCTTTCCTTCAAAGAAAATTAAATCCATTGGAGAAGTAAAAGTGTAACTACCGTTTGTAAAACATTTCACACGGCGTAGAATCATTCCCATGTAAAAATATTGACAATTTTATTCACAGAAAACGGTACCCAAACCTAAATATACAAGCAAAATTAGCGCAATTAGCAGATCCTGCTTCTCTTTTTGGTAGCAGTGGATATGTTTTTAATCCATATGTGGTTACCGCAAAGGCATCAAAGACTGTTATCTGTTGCGAAGTTTTAACAGTATTTATGTAATCGAAAAGGATGCAGACTTCAGTTGTCTGCATCCTCCTCGATTACATAAATACTGTTAAAACACGCAATCACGTTTAGGTCTTCGATGGAGAAGAGGAGAATAGAGGTGAACAGATATGAATTTGAGGCCAACAGGAGAGACCTGAAGATGAAATACAAATTGGTTTTTACTGATTTAACAGAAAATAAGCTCAAAATTATTTAGATAAATAAATAGAATTAAATCGTCGGGAATACTACCTTAAGAATAACTAAAGACTTACATAGGGATTACATAATTTTTTTCTGGTAAATACTTGAAAGCACAAGATAGTTATCAGCAGTATATACATAGATCAATATCTATATTAGCAAAAAAGCTAAATTTTAAAAAATTATAATACAAATAATGGCAATCAAGGCATAGTATTTTAAATATTTGTAATTTTAAACGGCCAAAGAACCAACAGAAAAAATTAGCTTATTAAGCAAGGCATTAATGGATAATTGTTGCGGTAATTTATTCCAAAATTTGCTAACATAAAATGTTACAGGATTTCTAATCTTATATAGATTGGTGCTTTACGTCATTTTAATGTCTATTATGCCACTGAGAATTTTGTACATTGCAAACAATATCTCACTAACCCGTTGGAATATTGAAAAAAAAATTTCATTTTGAAATTAAGAAATCTAGTGAATTTCCTCTGAACTCAAATGAGAGTTAAGTTATCGAGCTGACTCCTGACATGAGCACTATAAATAGTAAAGTGATTTATATTTCGTAAATTTTTATGTAAACCCGCATGGTAAAACCTTGCATATTAAACGATTTTCCTGCAATATACAGAATGTGACTATTAAAATTTAATTTTATATCAACGACAATCAAACTCTATGTCATTCAGTATACAAAAATCAATTAATCAATTAAGAACATTTTGTAATAAAATCGAATGATGTTTTAATGGATGAAAATAATTTAACAATGACCAATTATTACTTAAATTACACGAATTAATTAAATAATTCAAACTAGAGTGAAAATTAATAATAATTGTTAAAATTTGCCTATACACAGGGGTATAGAGCTATGTGAATGGGACGAAGAAAAGTTTGTAGGGGAATTTGGCTGTATTATTTAGTAGAATTTGCACATCATCTATACATAGAATGTAAATTGTGATAAAATCAGTCCAGTCCAAGGTCCAGTCGCCATCAGTTTGATAAAATTCTCTTACATTTTTCAGAAATATAACCTTCAAATAAATGATAATAATTTTAGTACGTTGCTCTAAGTAACATCACTAATGATTAACTAATAACAAGAACAGTTAATGGTCGAATTATTGAATCCTTAAAAACTCGAGAAGTGGGTATAAGTTCGTTGTACTGTACACCAAATACCGCAAGAAAGTAAATTTTCCCAAAGGTAATTAATTTATTAAATAACGAGGAACGATTAACTTTATCAAAAGCCTTTTACAAATCTATATAAACCAAATCAACAGTTACACCTGAATCCAAAGAATCATAGACACATTCTGTAAATTGCAGTGAACTGGTTAATGTTGACAGGCCATTAAAAAATCATGCTCATGTTTAGATATCTTATCCCGAGTATGTCCCAAAAATGTGTTTAAAATACAGAATGGTGTTAATTAGTATGTTGTAAATTTCTTCAGACATAATTATGTTTGGTGATGTTGTTAGGTGATTATTATTATAAACCAACTTAAAAAATGTATAGCAAATAAATTGGCAATAGTTTTATGGTCTGACAAAGTATCAGTTTGCATTCAGGAAGAAATAGAATTGTTATTGGGTTTCTTACAAAATGACCAAAAATATTTACGGTTATCACAAATAGCACTTTCCACAGAAACTAATATCCCTTGCAACATGATCTTTATTCTTGTTTAGCGATAGATCTTAATTTAGAAAACATGAAATAATAATCGCTATCTTTAGAACTATAAAATTTCTTTCTGGAATATTATTGAATCTTTAAAAGATTTTTTAATTTTGATGAGTACCAGTTAGGGAAGGGTTTGCGTCGATTTTGTACTTGGGGAACATTTTGTTTTATTGTGTTATTTAATGTACTATACAATATTGTGCACTTTGCTTTTACCACCGCGCATCCCAAATCCCTAATCAGTTGTTATTAGCTTACGATTCAAATCAAGCCGCTTAACCCGACATGCATCCAACATTTTTGTTTGGTAGTGATTTTGTTACAATTCACGGCTTCAGATCGAACGGCTTCAGATCGAATGAGAGGTTTTATATATGATTCCGATTGACATTGCAAATGTTTTGAATGCAAGATAAAACTCAAAGATTGTTATGCACCTGCACCATTTTCTCGTTTATATTTTCTGTATGCTCTTCAGGAATATCGTGAAAAATTTGATTATGTTTCCAGGCATCTTCTTTCGTTAATCCTACGACAGCTTTTGATAAATAATCGAAATTTGCTGTTTAATCATTTTATTTTCCGACTCTTAATTTTTTATTTGTAGTTTTAAGTTTCAACTGTATTTGACAAATTGCAAGCTTTTCAAACTCATTGTTTATAAATTCAAGAGAAGTCATAAATTAATTTTGTTTTGACCTCAACATTTTTAATTCTGCCATAAATGCCGCTACACATTTTCTCATATCCAAGTATTCATTATCAGCATCATCAAATAAATTAACTGTCGATGTCTTTGTTGGAGAAGAGTGTTTCCAAATCATTGTTTTTTTCCATTTTTATAAGCACAGTTAAATATATTTGTATGCAATCCGCATGGACTTTTTAATATCAATGTGGCATACTTAAAACCCGTTTTGTGGCGTGAAATCTTTTGTTAACACAAAATTGCAAAACAAAAGTTAATAGCACACTTTTCAGTAATCTAGAAATATCAACATTTCTCCGGAAATCCGTTATTTCACCTTCTAAATTCCTTTATTGTGAAATTGCCAAGATTTGTCTTTAATATCTTAGTAATTAAATCCCTTACAATTGTAAAATTATAGCTTATCAGAGCTCCGTAATATTTTAAGATGTGAAAATTAATTTATTAAATATTTTTGCCCGTATGGCGCACACTGATATTAAAATAAAAGGAAGTCGTTAACATTAGTGAAAACCAAACTGCTTGAGACTTACTAAAAATAAAATTTCACACAATAAACAACTTTTGGATTTATGAAATTTGCCAACAATACCGGAAGAAGGTAAATTTTAAATATTTTTTTTCAAGTTTTATTCACAAAATATCGTGTGAGGTTTGAAATAGAAACAACAACATTTAAAATAGACTCAAATTTAGTAATATAACCTAGATTCCGCAGTAATAAAAAAAACGGTAAAAATTTGTACGGAATTGGAGTCAAATTAACATTGAATACTATATTGGAATGAACTAGTTTCAAAAATTTTTGATTTTTCTATATAAATCCTATTTTGATAAGTGAATCAATCGCATAGTTTAGAGCCATGTTAAAAATGGTGACATCCAGTAATACAAAAATCTTCACTTATTTGTAAAATTGTTATCTCTAGGATTAGAGATATACATCCATATGTTCAACAAATTAACTATATAGGATTAAGGAGACGTGAATAGTATAGTATAGTCTATGGCACTAATCCAATGTTGATCGCCTGCGTAAATGTTTTAACGGGTCGATAAATTAATTCATCTGTATGTTTACAACTTAATTCCGTGTACAATAAATCAGAATCTAAGTTGAAATACGAAAAAAAAAAAACAAAAATATAATAAACACTCCGCAGTCCGCGCACAAGCGACTGATATAGTTCAAACAAACACAATACTAAATAAATCAAACATGTAATAATATTCAAGAGACTCAAGCAAAGTTGTACAAAAATTTTACTTCATTTTCAACTTTGTCAAATTAAACAATAAAAATAAATAATTTTTATTTTTATTTTAAAAATATACAAAATAGAAATATCAACAAGCATCATCATTCATTCTATCGCATTCTTAAAATTTTCTTTTTATTTTTTTTTTTGTTTTGTTAACTGTTTTGTGCATATGTACGCACACAGTATATAATTCATATACACAGAAAATAGTTAGGTCAATTGGTCATTTATAAAACCACCGCCTACAAAATTTTTTTTGTTTCGCATTTTTTTTCTGTTTTCAATTAAAATTAACAAATAATTGAGAGTTTTATATAATACTCGTTATTCATATACTATAAGTATAATATTTATGTATGTATGTTGTATAGTGGTTTTTAATTTAATTAAAATTTAAAATATAATAAACATGCCGGCGGTGTTTGAAAAAATGTTCGCGCATTTCGCATATTACATCATCTTAAAAAAAAAAAAAAACATTTTAAATTACAGAAATTTTTAATTAAGGATATTATAAAATGTTCCGTCATATTCTGGTCTGTCATGCTACTGGTGGTAATCACACATAATTCGACACGCAATAGAGTATGTAAGTTTTATCTAAAAAATATGTTAAATATTTGAAACCGCATAGCTATACAGAGATAACATTCTACATATATTAAATTTCACACACGATACTCTCTAATAAATTATGTATGTTATGATATGTTCAATCAACGAATCAATAGAGCTCATTCATCATATTTTTCACACTTGAAGTAAATAAAAAACTTGAAACCCATTATACGAGTATACGCGAGTCTATATATTGATTATCTTATTATTATGCATGATAGATTGAATAAAATAGAATAACAATGAAAATGTAAATATTTTGATTGAACAAAAAAATATTCTATTCGTCTAAAATGTTAAAGAAATTTCAATTGTTTCAATTTTAAATAAAAATATAAAGACTCTAATAAGAAGAAATAATTTCGAATGAAACCAAACCAAAAAATAAACAAAAAAAATTTAATTTAATTAATGATCTTTTAATTTTAAAACTATTTTAGCTGTGCTGTGGAATGAAATGTATGCGAAAATGAATGCTTGATATGATGACAGTTTAGCTAATTGTCAAATTTGTGTTCGAATTGTATTTTATTATTATTTTGTAGGTATATACATATGTATATGTTATGCTGTAATTGCACGAGATAATTTAATACGGTTGGTGGTATATTGCGCCGCGAGTTTTAAGTAAAATATTTAAATTATTTATAGTTGTAATGCATACATACCTATGTATATGTACAATAAATGTTTATTTTATGTTTGTGTACAGATGTATGCTCATAAAATAAACAAAACTAGCGCCATGCATTTATAGCTCACATGTTTAGTTTAATGTTTTTTTTTTTGTAAGCGGGAAATTGGAGGGACGGAATATGCGCCCGCTTAGATATATAGCGTATACATAACAAGTATATACGGGTTCAGTGATAGCCAATGACATATCGTAATATATTTTTTGAAATCAAAAGCAGATTCACACGCCAAACAA
This sequence comes from Tipula helvola, assembly GCA_963556165.1. Classification (NCBI taxonomy): domain Eukaryota; kingdom Metazoa; phylum Arthropoda; class Insecta; order Diptera; family Tipulidae; genus Tipula; species Tipula helvola. The sequence continues at coordinate 263,551,841 of OY744482.1, read as the reverse complement.
TATACAATAATATGTATTCCGTGTGCGCATGTTATAAGTAACAAAAGAATATTAGAAATAAGAAATACGTATATACCGTGACTAAACGATCAAACGCTATTCGGTCATTTATTTTAAAACTATGGACCGTAAAGTGTTAATTTGTGTATACCATGACTGTTTATCTATATTTAATATAAGTACGTAGTTATCCGTATATACCTGCATAAATATATTAAATTCCAAGTGGCAATTAGCTATAGCATGTTGAACTTGCGCAACGATAAAACTTAGTCAAGTATTTTTTTACGACTCTTGTTTCACTTGCATTTAAATCGAAAAATTAACACAGAAATATTTTAACGTGAACAACCCAGTAGGAAACTTGTCAACATTCTTGTGAATTAAACTTGTGCAAAAAACACACGTTCCTGGTTGTAACCTTGTTTTTTTTATGAGTATGAAAAAGAAAGAAAATATTTGTATTTCGCTTTTTCATGGCATCTAGTAGATTTGCCAACCGTCCCATTTTCAACTGGACTGACCTGTTTTCGAATAGAATGTCCCGGGGGGGGGGGGGGGGGGGGGGTCAAAATGGTACAATATATTTTTTTTGCTCGCTAATTATGTCAATTAGTAATTCACGTAAAATGTGACAAACTATATTCCTCCATATATTCTTTGAAAAACCTTTCTTTAACAAAAGCTTTAAAACGCGAAATTCTTTCAATCATAATTTCATATTGTCAACCATTAAACATTAATGCGCCCAGATAAAATACGCTTCTTATTTGACAAACATTCAGTTAAAGTACGGAAGGCGATGATTTTGTGCATTCCTCGTATGCCCGGAGGAAACATAACTATTTAAATAAAGTGTCCAATTGTGTTTAAGTAAATTGAATTTAACTTTATAAATGACATAAATAAATTCATATACAATTAATTTATTTAACGGCATATAGACGGAGAAAATCATAAATTACTTGGGGTGGTACCGATTTAAATTATTTAAGGACTTTAAAGCTTGTTTCTGTAAAATTGCTAGAATATCTATTTTAGTGCATCCTGATGCCCCCAAATAGGGATCAGGTATAATAAATGAGACTGGATGTATGACATGTAAACAGTATCGGCCACGACAGTGAGACACGACAACGACGTATTTGTGTGTTTTTAGTACAGTACCTAATCATCAGGAATAATTGAATCAGGTGAAATCGGTTGAATTTGTTGGTGCTTATGTTCGTTTCTAGTCTCATTTTGTATATTTCTCTCTTGATTTTGAGTTGAAATTTGTCATCCTACAACCAAAATAATTTTTGAGAGACTAATTGTTGTATTTTTTGAGTTAAAGGAATAAATTATTTTTTGTGTTTGTTATTAAAAAAAACTTTTAAATAAAATATTTTCGGTCGTTTAATAATTTTTAACATACAAGCACCTTTGATAGACAAAAGAAAATAAAATGACACCAAATTGAAAAAAAAAAAAAGTAAACAAAACTCTACCACTAATAATTTGCGGTTATTCTACTCTTAATTCTCGATTTGCGAACAAAATGTACGTACAGGTGTCAAATACCTATCCACACGTTTTAAAGCAGCAATCAGAGAAGTGAGAAGAGAGTAAGAGAGAAGTGATTTTTAATCCTAGGTACATAGTCATCTCAACTTTTCGAATAGTCTCGTTAACGTAAGCAGTCGTCAGGCAATTTTAAGTCATGTTTTAAAGTAAGCTTTAAAACCTCTAAACTATCAGTACTATAGGTAATTGCAGCATCATCAGCAAATAATTTTGTGGCAATAAGACATTGTTTGCCGCCTCGGTGGCACAGTTGTTAGCATGCTTGCTTCAAGCTCCGGAGATCCCGGGTTCGATTCCCGACGGGTAATGAAAAAATCACGGCTGCGGTTAATGTAAGGATTAATGAACTAATCACTCATTACCCGTTGTAAAAAATGATTACGAAACTTTACTATGAAGCGGCCAAGTCCCTCTATGGGATGTAGCGCCAGCGGAAATAAAAAATAAAAATAAGACATTGTAGCTTAAGTCGACTTAAGACAAAATTGAATTTTCAATATTCAACATTTTCTATTTTTCCTGTAACTGCTCCAAGTACTTAAGTCATCACATATTGTGACTACTTAAGTCAAATTTTGTGAAGTTACAGGATAGATATAAAATAGTGAATATTGATACCTCAATTTTTTTAAGTCAACATAAGCTACCATGTCTTATTGCCACAGTATTGAAGGTAGGTCTAAATCAGTAGGTCTAAATCAAAGATATCGTTTATGTATACATCAAAAATAAAATTGGTCTTAAGATAGATCCCTGAGGAACTCCACATTTTAAATGCAAGAGAGGTGACTTATAATATTATATTTCTACAAACTGAAAACGATTTGAGAGATAGATTTCAAGTAGCATGTATGCTTGTAACGATTTGGAACTTAATTCGTTCCAACCTGATAGACGTATAGGTTGATTATCGCCTAATTTATGCTCTATGTAAGTACAAAGAAGCAAAATATTAAAACCAGAATAATAACATTAATGATAATAAAAATCTTAAACGTTTGTCTAACCGTATATTATCGGCAAAAAAAATCGTTTTAGCTGATACTACATTCAATTCAATTTTGGTATTTGCAAATACCACATTGGCAGTGTGAAAAATAAAACAAAAATAAAATTAATTTAAAGTGGTAGTTGAATTTATTAAAATTAAAAATCTATATTATTTCCAATGCCTTATACTTGATATAAAGTATTGATTGGGTATATTAATGGATAGTGTATTGGCTAAATAATTAATTTGTGTGAGCCATATATTTTTGATAGTCAAACCATCTGCGTGATTGTGGACGTGCGATCCATCTTCCCATTACTGCCACTGCAACGGGGTGACAGTTCTAGATTTCTAGATAATACTGTTTGTTCGAAACTGGTGGATTGCTGAATCATTGAGCGTAAGTGAAATTATTATTGAATGACCTGTTTATAGGTATTTATCATTCATTTGATTGGGCCGAAATTATGAAATGGTATTATTTATGTTTATAATATTTAGATCGATAAAGCGGGGCAATTCGGCCATATTTACGCATTGGCTGGTCGGTAACATAATTTGGGCGTCAAGTATCAACGGGATTAACGGGTTTTCCAATATCCCGCGAATTAAGCGGCGTGACAAGCCGCGCGCGCTTAAACCGGAATAATATCAATCCTTTCCTTTTCCTTTCAAGTGTTAATCAAAATTTATTTTTAGTAGTTTGTTTGTTAACTAAGTTAAATCGGTGGTGGGAACGTGAGTCTCTTTAAACAATAACAGTTCGCTTTATCTGCAGCAAAGCCGACCACGAGCGCTCCTGGAAGGATATAAACTGCGGTGAGTTTTTCTTTATTTACATAAATAATTTTATTTTTATTTTTATTTTATTTTTATTTTATTAATTTTATTTTTATTTTATTTTATTTTATTTTTATTTTTATTTTTATTTTATTTTTATTTTATTTTTATTTTACTTATTTTTATTTATTTTATTTTATTTATATTTCATTTATTTTTGGGTGATTGGCTCATTTTTATATATAAATACATAGGGTGGTTCTTAACACTACGCACTAGTTGATTCGGGATAAGATTCCGTGTGATTAGCTTTTCCACCTTCGTTTTTTTACTATTTTTTTGGCATAAAGCGTTGTAGTTTAGCTAATTGTTGAATTTAAACACAAATTTTTTTTATAATTATTATGGCTTGTGGTTGAATAAAATTTAAAATGAGGAAATAAATTCTTTTATATTGATGATGTGATGAGATGAAACACGATGAGATCTATTCCAAAGGAAATAAATATTCATGATATGGAAATTGTATGAGTCAGCGAAGCCAAAGACCCTCCCAACCGAGTGTAGCTACCTAATAAAATTAACCATGCCCGGCTTCTCTTCAAAAATATAATGGCTCGTTACATGCTTTAAATGTTATGACCAAATGATTAATCTTCAATAGTAGTAGTTTTTTGTGATTAACGCAATCGAAGGCTTTCATAAGGGGTGCGATTATGTATCTCTCGTATTACGAGTTACGAGTTTCGAGAACTCGAAGCAATAACGAGAAACACTTTTTTTTGTTACCCGATAGCGTCATTTTCGGCATACAATTTTGTTGTTGTTATGCACAGTACTGTGGTTGTAATGTGGTTGTAAATATGCATATTTTGATTTTTTTTTCAATCATTACGAGTTGTCTGTCGTACATAAAAAGTTGTACGAGTAAAGCAATAACAACAAGTCGCATTTACGAGAACTCGTAAAGTTTTACATAATCGCGTTTTGTCGCAATTTCGAGAAACTCGAAACTCGTAATGCTTACATAATAACCCCCAAGATCTAAAAACAAAGTCGAAGTAATTTTCTTTTATTCCATAGAGATATAAGTCATATTGATTAAATTAAGATATGCGAACAGAACATTAAATCAATTTATTATTTTCTAAATGGGACACTATTTGGGAATGAATAACCCTTCCATATATTTTAGAGATGACTGAAGTGACCGAAATGGGTCTAAAATATGTCAATGACATTTTATCACCGTTTTTAAATGTTGGGATAACTTTAGAAATTTTTAAGAAATCAGGAAAGGAACATGCTTCTAAATAACTGATAATAAATTTTGTATTTGGACGTACAAGGCCATCAATATTCAAACTTAACAGTTTAGCACTAATATTATCACAACTATCACTATTTAATTTAGATAGGAAATCACTTCTAAGATATCAGATTCAGAAACAGTGAAAACTTCCCATTCGACTACATAAGGCGTGCCTTTTAAGCTCATATGTTGCTTGGCCACTGTATACTATTTGCTTATCTTGGAACCGACATTCACATAAAAATAATTGAGCGACTCTGTGATCCGACGTATATCATAAACAGTTTTATTATCCACGATTATAGATTCAATTCCACTAGCTTTATGATTATTCGAAAGAATTTCCTTAATAAGGGACCAAACAAGTTTAAGCTAGCTTTAAATTCATTCGATTTATTCTTTGCAAATATTTTTCCAGAGTATGAACCTATCCTTAAAGTAATATTTTTTGGGAATTTTTTTAAATAACCTGTAAACATTATTACGATTCTGGATAAAACTTTCAAGGCTTACGAAAAGTTTTTTAATTTGAGATGGTCTTAATTAATTTAGAATTAAGAGCTACGCAGTTCTCTATCTTACTTAGTATCATCATATAATATTAATGAGCTATGATCGACCGCTGATATAATATGGTCAATTATGGTGCCAATAGTGTTAGATCTCCGAGTAACTTGAGAACTAACAATTTTATATTTAAAACTGAATAATTGTTAATACAATAGAATTATTAGTGCAAATATTTGAGTTCGTTTATCACCAAAATGCCGCTAAAATATTTTATAAATTTTAGGACATTAGTATGCCCCGGTCGATAAACACCAATAATTTTCAACTTTAATTTATTTGATTATAAAACTAAAAAAAATCAAAGCCTCTTGCACAAAAATCGACACCCCATCACCCGTCCTATTTTCCCGAGTTACGTGGAACGCTTTATAACCCACAAAATTAACAATCATTAGCTCTTGTTCACAGAGAAAGGTTTCAACAAAAATAATTATATCTAACTTTAGCTTGGTTTTATAAATGAAATGTTCTATATACTGAATTTAATTATGGATTCTGTTTATGTTAATATAAATTAATTTAAGACCACTAAAATGTTTAACAGCTGACACATATTCCTTTAAACACAAAAAATATCTTACTTCACTAGAATCCATTTTTTGATAGAGTTTTAATCAAACAATTTATAATAAGAACCAAAAAAAAATTGTTGTAATGAAAAGAAAAATTAACTTAAAAACTTAATAAAATTATGACTAATATTAATATTATAAATTGAATTAATAATAAATTAATAAAGAATCTGTAATGGAATTATTTCGTAGAATCCTCTATTGTTTCATTTTTGACTGAAAATTGTTTATAACATCTGTTCGAATTATTTTCGACCTTTCTTTATCATTGAACCCCATAAGCACATTTTGGTTAAACCAGGAATAAAGAATAATCGAATTTCATTTAGGTTCTCTCAGTTTTGAAGATCACTGTTGGTTTTAGTCAGCCGATGATTAATTTGAAATTTCATCAGCAGATTTAATAGGTTACTTTACAGATTTTGTTGATAATGGTGGTCTCGGTAATTGCTTTAAAAAAATAAATTTTGATAAATATAGAGGGCCCAGTTCTCTTTCTAAATTTTATTATGACGTGTAAAATATTGTCACTTTCACTACGTCCACTTCGCCTGACTATTACTTGCTTGCAAAATATTTCTGCAATATAGGCTTTACCAAACCCCTAATTTTCATCCAAGACAGATGCAAGAGGATAGTATCCATATTTAGTTTTTCCTGCCTTAAATAGTTTACTAAACAGGAAAGTTGCCTTACAGTATTACTCATTCCTTAAGCTCAATCTCAAGGCCATTCACTTGTTGACTTACAGCATTAAACATTAATACCACATTGACCTTATGTATTTTATTAATATAGCTTTGCACGTTAGATAGTTGTTGCTGAAATAATTCTTGTGCCCCAGGCAATAGCAGCTATGATGTGAGCATTTTGTATGAAAATATGTACAGAAATTTAGTTTCTTATTATTATAACTAGATACAACAAAATTCAGTTATTTATTATTACACTTTTATTATTTAAAGTTGTATAAACAATTTCACCACTTAGAAAATGATTTATTAATTCTTTTTAATTTATTATAATTAATTTATCCACTACAAGTTTTGTTGAATGTTAATCAGCAGTTATCTTTGTATAATGAATTCGATTGGATTTGGAACGCTCTAATACAAAATTGTATGCAAATAATTTAAACTCCATCGCATAGCTATTGGAAATATTACTGGTAGAAATTTAAAACAGGTTAAGTTTAATTGATGTTTAACATTTTTAATCCATCCGATATTAACTGATTTTTACCGAGTATAGAATTCATACGGAATTATTTATTAAATTTTGTTGAAAAGTTGTTACAAAAATTAGGGTTTGAGCCCATATACTTGAAATTCACTCGAAAAAAGTCACGAGTGATTTTCTAGTGAAATATGTCATTTCAGTCGAAAATTTAAATTGGCGAATTTTTTCGATGAATTTCAAGACTACCACCGGCCTTGTAAGACAATTCTATTCCCTACCTCTGCTGGTCGATTATCTCTCATATTTCGAGTTTCAGGCGTCTCGATTTATGAATTTGGGTGGTTTTACAGTTTTTTTTTTTAAATATAGTTTAAACAATAGGATTGTCTTTTAATAGGGATTATTCAACTCGAATTTTGACGTTATGTTGCATCACCTACTTACAGATACAGCGGTTTTTTCAAGATTTTATGTAATTTTTCGGAGCTTTTAGCTTACTTATAGTTTAGTAGACATTATTTAGGATTTTATAGATTTTTCGAGTTTCTTCAAGATTTCGATATTGTCCGAGTTCATTTGGATTGAAATATAAGAGATTTCCGAAATTCTAAGTTTTGAGATTTTTCAGTTGCTTGTTACTTAATTTATTCAAAATTATCAACATTACTCAATATTTTCGAAATTGTTCGAGGTACTCTAGTTATTTTTGCGAGTAAGTTTTTTCTTTTGAACTACCTAGTTTTGGAACACGGAAAATTATTTTTGTCGATTTTGGACAGTAAAATTCCTCGGCCTTAAATTTGTATGTTCGGTATCAAAGGGGTTCCAGAAAAAAAACTGGCTCGGTCGGAAAGGGATAATACGGAGTAATAAAAAATGAAACAAACGGACAAAAACAAAACATTTTCGGTCATCTTAAGACATAGTAATTGAAAGTGTGTGATTTATATCTGTTTAATAAATAATAAGTGAACAATAAGTAAAGCGAAAAGATTTTCGAAAGCAAATTACTACAAAAATGCAAAAGCTCAGAAAATCTAATAAAAACGAATATGGCTAGATTTAGTACTTGAAATGACAGATAATCTAGAGTTAAATTCCCTTAAAAAGCCGGCAGAATCTGAAAAGAATTTCGGATGTTATCTTCATGGTTATAATATTACAGATAACGAGAACTATTAGACAAAGAATAATTTTAATAAAAAGTTAGTTGCATGGGCGAATGAAAGAATATAACAAGAATCGCTCTTGATCAGCTGTACTTGTAATTTTAAACGAAATAAATATAACCAAATCAACTTCATTAAAAACTTTACTGAAATTTACTGCAAATATGCCAATGATAAAAGAAATACCTTGAGGAAAATATATGCATTTCGGAATTGAACCAGCAATTTTAAATTATCTGAAGAAAATCTAAACAGCATCACAACAATTGTCATTGAATTGACGGAATTCCACTTTTTAAAAGTATTTCTTTGACATTACGTCAGACGTCACTAAGCCGTCGATTAACATAAAAAGGGTCGGATCATACACTATACTTCAATGATGTCATATATTATTGTCAATAATTACACAGGAGACCACAAAACACAAAAAGCCTTATTGAAGAAATCAGCCGTTCTTGGTTTCCTCGTATATCGTCTCAACATTTCTTTTAGTCTTGCAATTGAAATTTTAATTTTTAAAATTTGCTTAACATTACAGTTTTACTAATTTTATTTATTAACACTTCCAATAAAAATTTATTCGAAATCAGAACTGTAATTTTCAATTCGTAATTTTTGGATTTCAATATTTTCGCTTTTAAAAACATAAATTTTGATAAATTTAGTTAATTCAAAAATTTTAATTCGTGTAGAATCATTAAAGAATAAATTTAGGAAAGGCGGATGTTGAGATTAAATATTTTGGAATGTCAACAGGAAGAAATGTCATGTTGTAATCACCCTATACCATAAAAAATTAGATCAGCGTAAAGAAACTGGGGAAGAATATGTCTTGAATGGCTTCATTTTCAAGGAGCCTGATGTAAAATATGTAAGGCTTTTTAACCTTCTTAACATAAAATAAATTTTAGTCACGATCATAGAAATGTGCTCATCTAAATGAAGCCTCTCATCCAACACCACCCCCAAATTAAATACATTGTCTAGAAAAACTACTCTCCTATTCAGAATATAAATTTTATAAATACTGTTGGTATCCTGTAATAACCGGCTTATTACATTCGTATGAGTTTTTTTAACATTTAAAGATAAGCCGTTTATTTTAGTCCCGTCAGAGATTCTAGCAATGTCAGATTTAATTTTCATTATACATGATTTCAAGTTTCTTAATCTAGGCTAAATAGATTTGAAAATTGCCAGCATAAATACGGTAGTCACAATATTCAAGAACCTTAGGTAAATCATATGTATGCAACGAAAATAATAAGGGGCCCAATACAGACCCTTGAGGAACTCCATAACAAATGCTGAAACATTCTGAATAATTATTGCCGCAATATACCAAGCATTTTCTACCACACAGTTAAGAAAGAATAAGGCAACATGCAATTTTATCACATTGAAAGGAATTATACAATTTATCAGTCAATATTCCATAGTTGATACTATCAAAGGCTTTAATAAAGTCCAGTAACACCAACACAGCAGCTTGATTTCTTTCACAATTTCTCCTCAGATCGTCGTGTAATCGATTATTTTAACGTTGTAATTTCTTTCTAATATTCCACATGATGTAACTGCTGACATAGGCTACTTCCTAATTATATCATTTCCATTTTTTGTTGTTGAGTTCTTATTTGTCCTTAAAATTTCGCTTTCGATGTCCAACAAATGATTGTTCCCATCTTTCTTATTGTTTTTGGTTATAGTATTGTGTTTTAGGCCTTTGTTGAGATACCTCATTTTCGTCGAATTCAATAATTATCTGGTTCTCAATACGTTTGAAGAAATTATGTTTGTTGGTGGTTGGCAAACTGTGCTTTGTACGTTTTAATCGTTAATGTATTTATTCTCCTGTAAAGTAATTTTATAGACTTAGACAACCATATATTTTCGTGAGATTGTTTGGCGATTTTGGCTGTTGGAATTTTGTTTTGCATTGACACTTTTATATAGTTTGGAATTATCTTCAATCTGTGACACGTTCTATATTGAAACGAAGATCCACTTTATTGCGGCGTAATTTATTCCCTAAATTTGAGTAATTGATCACGGCTAATTCTAAATGTAAGTATTGTAATAATGGTAATTAATTATTACTGGGTGGCTTATGTCACAGCGTAAATAAAATTAATTAAAATACAATTTTAATTTTATCCAAGGACCGATGTCGAAATATACAAAAAAACACCAAAATCTATTGTTATTGAACGATAAAATAAACACAAGGACAACAAAAAAACAAAATGTTTGGATTAATTACCCAAAATTAGAAACCAAAAAATCGAGAATAACCCAAAGGACAAATAGTTAAAAATAAGTTGACAAAGAGTGAATACTCCAAACCGGTCTTTAGACAACATTTTTTTAATATCACATTAATGTAAGATTTTAACATTTATTTGTGTTTAAAAAAAAAAATAAAAAAATTGTTTATGTGTATTAATTTTAATTTATACTGTAATGTAAGCCACGGTACTCAGTAATAATAAGTTACCATTTTTATAGTACTTATCACAAACTAACTAGGAAACATTAATTGCTTAGGGAGCTATACTCGTAATATCCTTAATTTAGACAGTTACCAAATTGTCAGTAAAAATTATTTCAAATAATGTTTTAATTAAATAATTATTCCTGAAGTGGGTCAATTGACACATTTTTGGATTTTATGGATATAGACAAAATTTTAAGGAGTTGGACAAGTATATCAATAAAAGGTTATGCCAAACCAGGATATAGACACCAAGATAAAATTAAATCATAATTATTTTAGTTTGAAGCTTTATACTAAATTAAGTGTTTTATGACCGAAAACTCTACATGTTCAAACAGTTTTGTTAGAATGATCACTCGCAAACATTAGCAGTTCTCTGTTTGAACTTATTGTGTAGTTTTCTCCACTTTAGCTAAAATGGACATAGGCAAGAACAACTCTAGGACGACGACAGATCAAAGTGGTTTTTTCGCCTTTATCGCTTCTTCTGATACCACAAATGATAAAAAAGCAACTTTTGTAAATATAACAATTTTTTAATGTAATTTTTGTTCGTTGTATACCTTAGAGGATGGGAGCTGCCGCCCCCAAACCCCCGCTGTTCCAGAATCATTTGTGGCGAAATATTTGTATGCGATATTTTTTGCAATGACAATTTTTGCTTGCGATGATAGTTGTATGCGAGAAACATGTGACTTTATATTTCATTGAAAATATGTTTGACTGCGAAATATTTATGCTTCGACATTTTTGATAGATATATTATTAGATTGCGACAAAAGTGCTTCCATATTTTTGTTGCGATATTTTTTTTCGATAATGAGGTAGGTTCCCATAAAGTACAACTAGATTCAAATTGTCATAACAAATAAATGTATCCTTAAAAATTATTCATGCATAACAATAATTTATCAATAGATTTGATAAACCTTTCTACTTTCAATTGACCAAAATTCATAATGAAATTTGGTTTCAAAATTTTTTAAAATTGCGAAATACCTAAATATTTTTTCTCAACAAGAAAATTATTAAACTTCGAGCAACATAATAAATAATGATTCAAAAATGTCATAAAGTGTTAAATCTTAGAGGTTTTGGAAAGCCAACGAATTGTACATTTAAATATTAAAAATTAAACATTTCAAAATAAATCAAAAAATTAAACCTTTTATCACAAAAACAATAAATTTTGTTTCAAAAATACTGAAGGAAAAAAATTCGAATTTTAAACTAACCCAACATTTTGAAAATTGTATAATTTTAATAAAATCTTTAATCTAAATTTCGGCCTAATTCAGCGAAAAATGTAATTTCAATAAAAAGTTTATTATTTAAACCAAAGTTCTTTTGGGAAATTTATTTATTTAAAATAAATTTGTAAAATATAGTCAAAAACACAAGGTTAGTGAGAGTTGAAATTTAATATTTAAACATTTTAAAATTAAATTATTTAAAAGGACTAAATTCGATATTATTAAATTTAATATTTTAAACAAGCAGCAAATCATGAATATTTACCAAATTTCAATATATTAAAAAAAATTTAATTTATAATTAAAAAATTCTAATTAAACTTAATGTTCACAAAAACTAAAAATTGGGTAACATAAATTTTAATTTAACTTATTTAATTTCCGAAATCCAAATTTTGTAAAGAAGATTTAAACCAAAAATAGGCTTTAACTCCGAGTTCTGATAAATTGTTTGAAAATTTTAAAGTTGTATTTATTATTTGAATTTTTAAAATTCTCAAACCAACAACATCTACGGAACCATAAATTATCAGCCCCCTGTGTCTTCTATTTTAATTAAACCAGACATTTGTTTTGGGATGAGCTACTTATTTTGGAACATACATAGGCATGTTTTGCCTCTATATATTTAACTCTAACTTATTATTTGTATGTTATAGTTAGCTTGGTTTGGGAATTAATTTTAACTGACTATAATAGTTGTAGGTAATAATAATTAATTAATTAAACAAACTTCTTTGTATGCAAAATATAGTTTAAAAAAAATTAATAAATCGAAATTTTTAATGCTTCATCATAGTTCAAAATAATTCAATCAAAAAACAAATTTTTCGGAAAATGATTGAATTATTGTGTATGAACAAATTTTCAATTATCTTACCATTTACCCTAAATTAGGTGCTAAAATTTAGTTTCAGTCAATTTTAAATTCGATACGCCTGCATTGCATAATAAGTAAAATTATTTTTCACATGTTATAAATTGGCAAAAAATTTAATTATTTCAAAAGGGCAAAATTCTGATTATATCGAATTAAATATTTCAAACAACCAGCAAATTCTAAATTTCGACCGTAAAATCAGAATTAAAAATTTACAAAATTTCATATAATTCTACAGATGTAATTAAAAATGGATTAGGAAAAAACTAAACTTCAAATAATAAAATAAAATAATCGAGCGATTAATATATCCAGTGTACAACATTCAAAAATGAGATTACCACAACAATCACATTAGCCTACCCTTCGACGAGAGCTACTGGGGCAGAAAAGAGGGCTTCCGCTGCTCAGCTAATGTAGAAGGAAATTCTTGTTGTTGCTTTAGATTTGTTGTCTCTTTTGGTATATCCTACTGTTATAAGCAAAGCAGGCATCATCCGGCCAATGGAATCAACATTCTAAAAACTGTGTATAGCAGAGTACTACAACAAGAAGCAGCAGCAACAACGGGACCATCAGCAGCAACAACAACAATAAGCTAAGTTTTATTCTCATTTTTGCTTTCATTCAGTTTAATTTTAAAGTTTTAAAGTTTCTCAAACAATATTATAAATTCATTTTTAAAATACTATAACCACGGAGAGGAGTGGGCGGATGTGGTGATTCATGGAAGCGTCTTCTTTGGCTTAACGGGAGGTTGGAGCGAGAATTGAATCTTAATTAAATTTGTTGTTAACCTACAATTTGTTTCAGACTAAAAAAAAAAAATTTAAATATTTAGATTTTATTTTAATTTAAATTTAATAGTTGAGTTCGGTTATGGCGGCGAGGGGAGGGGGGGAGGGGTAAGTTTAGCGGTGGTCAGTTCAATAAAACTCATGGTTTCGATTTTAATTCCTATAGTTTAAAATTGAAGAAATGAGATTTTATTTAAGAAAGTAAAGTTTAGAAGTCCTATCTCAGCCTACCGGAATCTTCAAGCATCAAGCGGATTTGTAGTATTTAGAATTATGCTTGGTGCTAATCTTTTTCTCCACCATATATAACACTAATAACATAATACGAACTATTAACGACTTAGGTATCTGTATCTCGTACAAGATTGAAGCTGCTTTGGCTTAGTGTTAGACAGGTTATTATTTAAAGCTTGTCAAATTTAGTGATTAATTTGCTAACCTTTTAATTTAGAGGACTAATTTAATGTATTGTTAGGGAGATTTTAAATTAAAGATTCATTTTAAATAAATTAGAACTTGGCTTTATAGAAATTTTATCACACCTGCATCATGCGATGAACATTCGTAGTCTTAGTGGCAAGTTGGCGATAGTATCGGAGTGGCAAAGGTGACTAGGGTGGCGGAGATCATTTTATTGGGTGGCTGATATTAATCGAATTTATTATATTGAATTTTGAATTTGAATTTGGTTTTGAATAAATGAAATAAATGAAATAATAAACTGAATGGCTGAGTAATTTGTAGCTAACTCACTCTCAAATACTTACTTGATTATTATACAAGTTGATTTAAATAAAAATCAGAAGTGGAGGGGATGGATACATAGGGATTCCGGAAGGAAGAACAGACGATTCGTCTTATTTATTTTGTTCATCATTTAGTGTAGAGTCCCTTCCCTAGTTTAGTGATAAATAACTTAATTTACAGAATATAACACAGTTCCGAATTAACAATTTTTATAAGGATTGAATTTAATCCTGATTTTCAGAATGAAATTGTAGCCTGAATCAACTCGCAGCTCCAGGAACAATAAGCAGTTAAACAAATCATGTATAGTGTAGAAGTTGTGTTGTTTGTGCTAACTTACTTTATAAATTATTACTAACAATTTTACTAATGTACATTTCTTTCGGTGCGGTGGATTCGGCGTATTCCGGGAAACGAGTCTTAGGATTGAAATTCAGCTGAATTGTAGTTCTAAGTTCAGAGAGTGACCAGTATGGCTGAAAGCATGTGAATTAACAGCGGAGACTAACTACATCCACTATGCTAGGTCGTCCCTGAGCTACTGCTTTATAACTCGTCAGTGGAATTTAAATTAATATGATTTACGATTTGCAGAAATTACTAGAAATCGGACCCAGCAAACTAATGAATGTTATTTCTGAATGCAGTTTTTACTATAAAATCAGACATAGACAGCTAGTTAATACTTAGAATTAAACACCTCCTAATCAAATTGCTACAACAAATGTCCAAAGGCGGGTTCTGGAAGCTGAAGTAGCCGGGGGAAATAGACACTAACATTAAAATTAAGGTGTTTGTAGTACTGAAAGAATAATTAAGGTGGTGGGAAATATAAAAGGGGTAATTGAGTACTAATTAACATTGTCTGTAGGATACCAAGGATGGAAAGCAGTTAGTAGAAATAACGTAGTAAAGTAATTAATAGAAAAAATGTAAATACTAACAATTGACCGCCAAGGTGTTTGTAACCGGGTCGATCTCAATCCTATACTAACAATTCTATCCTATCTTTCCAAATAAATGTAACAAAGGGTGTACGGTGGGCCCGGCATCAACCGGGAGATCGTGCTAAATGCTTGGTCGTACATTCAAAATCAATCAATCAATTAATCAATAATTAAAAATGGATTAGGAAAATTAAAAAACTTAATGTTAACAAAATTTAAAAATTGATTAACATAAATTCAAAATTTAACTTGGATCCCCTTGGATTTTCAAATTTAAAGGAACTGATACCGCACATGTAAAATAAAGTTATATATCGATAAGGCAAAAATTGGTTCTGTTAAAAAATTTATAAAAATTTCAAAGTTTAAATTTTTAAGATTCAAAAAAATTGACTTCATACATTACACAACCAATTGTATTTTAAAGATCTCAAACATATAACTGCATATTAAAAACATCATGTTTACATATCTTTTTCGAAATCACAAATTACTACAGCTCTGAATATTAATTATCGTTTATTCTAAACTAGTTTGACATTTGTTTAGGAATAAGCTTAAGCACTTTTAGTACACAGTTTTAATTAAATTGTGTAATAAATATTTCTCTGTCTGTCTGTAATAGCTATCACTTTTTAATTTTTATTTTTATTGTTAACTTGGTTCGGGCTTTAATAGTTAAACAAACTTATTATATTAAATAAACTGTGTTTGTATGCAAAATCTAGTTTAAAAAAAAATTAAAATTCGATAAACTCAAATTTTTTAAAGCTGCATGTTACTTTAAAACTAATCCATCCAAAAATGTATAAATTTAATTTATAATGTAATATTAGGTTCTTCTGGACTATGCCAGATAATTATTTTTGATAAAGAGCGAAATATTTTCAGTCAATTTCTTCAGTCTATAGCCTCATTCAGATCGAAACAAATGTTACAAAAATTCTTGATAATTTTGCTCTCTGTAAAAATGAATCTATAAATTATTGAATGATTTCAATTAGAAAACTTGACACTTTGGAGAACTTTACGATATTCTAATATTGAACAAATTTTCAATATTTGAATTTTGTACAGTTTTCTAATAATTTTCAAAATTTAATTGAATAATCTAAATTCAGTCTCAAATATTGCGCAACGCCCTTGCAAAAATCGATAATTTAAATTTGTAAAATATTTAGACAAAAAATAAAATTTTGTGAGGTACAGAAATCTATCAATAAGTGGTTTACAGATTTTTGAAAATAAATTAACATTTTAAAAGTTTTTGAATTTCGCACCAAAAAAAGAGAAATTGAGTGTATGTCTTAAAAATTTGGGAATTACATGGGAATTAAATATATTCAATTTTAGAAATTTAGAAAATTTTGAGTTAAATTTATCTATTCTTTTTAAATGACAAATTGTAATTCAACAATTTGTTAGGATTTAGTAAAATTAAGTAACTAATAACTGACTTATTATGATTAAGTACGGCAGCACAAGAGTTGTATTGTTAAAAATAAATGCTAAATCGCCTCTGCGTTTGTGGTAATACTAAACGCTAGATAAGATTTTAAAATTATTGCCCAAAATTTAAAACTCTATAAGTTTTCATTCCCAATTCTTTATATGTTCAAAATTCTTATAATATTGAGCTAAACTTTATTTAAGTAATATTTAGATTCAAATTTATTAGAGCCCTTTGGAATTTGGAATTTTGGAATTTTACATTAATGTATCCCTATGGTTTGTTATTGATTTCCGTTGAAAATTAATTTTTAAATAAATGTTGGATAGTTTTATAATAATTTGAAATTATATTTTTAATCATTCAACCTATTGCATGTTTCAAGTGTTTTAAAAATAAATACTCGTATTTTTATAAAAACAAGATTAATTCTTTATAAAATTCACATGTCATCTGTATACGAGCATAATATACTTGGCTACAACAAAATAGTTTTATAAACTCGATCAGATTTCAAAAAAAAAAAAAAAATTAAATTACAAAACATTTTTACAATTATGGCAATACAAAATGATTGATCAATATAATCGATAATTCGCATTTATGCGGATTCACACAAACAACAATTCCAAATATACTTTTCACTTCATTTAATAACTCAATTTTCAAGATTTCATTTTGACGCGCTTTTTTATATGGCTGGCTCTTGTTTCAAACATTTCATCAATTTTCTGATGATAATTTTATGTTTTTTTGTTGTTGCTTTGTACTACAGTTTATAAAACTGATATAAAAGTCGCGATTGATTAATTCAATTCAATTCAATTACTGTGAAATAACGCACAAGAAATATGTAAGTACGGTACATATATACACATCTAAAATTAAATAACAAGAAAAGAAGATTTTATTGTGTTATCTTCGCGTTCCCTCAGAAGTGGACTAGATAAAAGAAACATAAAAATCATATGATCTTGCTTATAGATTGTGTACGAAATAAAATTCGCGATCAGAATTCTTAAATAGTTCGCGCAATTATCAGATTTATAATGATATATTTTCACATGTTTCGTTAATTAACGGGTATATACGCAATTATAAAATTAATGTACCCATATAAAATAAAAATCCAGCTGTGATATTTACAAGTACTGATATATATTTGAAAGATTTTGATCGATCTCTTAATTGATCAATCTTAACTTAATTACATCATTTCCAGTTCATTAAGCCAAAATGTCTTTATATATAAAAACGTATATTGAGTAAATAAAAATGCCACCCTCATTAAATACCTAATACTAGAAAAAAACTATTAACACGATCGCTATCATCACTATACAAAAAATAAAAAAAGATTACTATCAAAATTAACTTTTAAAAAACCGTTTTTCAAGCTTATATATGATACAAAGATATCCCTCCGTCGGTTTATTTTCCAATTTATTATATAAATTGAAAAACAACAAAAAAAAATTATAAAAATGCCGGTCAGAATATATAAAAAAAAACTATGCTATACAACTACATATAAGTATAACAATCAACGACGATCATGGTTGATCGTATGTTATTTATAAAAATTCAGCTGCCTGTTTTACTTTTCAGACATTCGTTTTATATATAGGAGTAAATAAAACAAAATTGTTGTCATATGGTTCCATATATTTTGTTTTTGTATATTTAGCTCATATGATCATGTGTGTAGTATATCATATACATATACATGTATACATAAACGGAAATTAAGCTAATATAAAAATGATCAAAAGGTGACATTATTTAAGCGCAAAAAGAAAAATTGTATAATATCGTGTGCGCGAATGTGATCATATGTGATCATAATTTTTCTTCATTTTGTTGTTGTATATACCGTATACGATCGGATATTTACATTTTTTTGTTTAAAGTTTTTCCTTGTTTTATTATAAATTTATATTATAAATTCTATATAAATTGAACCGGATTTTTGTTTTTTTATTTATTTCGAATTTATATAGTATGTACATATGTATATGTAACAAGAAGTGTACGCGATCAAGAAGAAGCGACGAATTCTTGTTTTTCTTGAGATATATTTTTTGTTGCCTTTTTTTGGTTTTTTAAACTTAATTATAACGGGAAAATCAGCTGGGGAGACAGTGTTTATTTTTTTTTTGGTTTCTTTTTAGTGTAGGTACTTATTTGTATATTTAAAATAATGACAAGAGATATAGTGCAAGTACCACATTACTTTTAATTTATATACGTTTAAGCGCTGGAGCAGTGTTTTACTAAATCAATTATTTAAAGGTTAGTAAGCTCTGGAAACCATGAACGGTACCGAAACGTCTAACATATTTTAATTCAATTCACGTTGAGGTGAGTAATCGGCGCCATCAGACAATCATTACTCATTTCATTATACGAGTAAACAACAGAAAAAATAAAATCAAATCAATATTAACCGCTGTGAAGCTACTGTGGATAACATTTATAATATAAAGCAGCTATAGACAATAATTATGAAGATTATACGTATAGTAAATATAGGTAAAGACAAATATTCGTAGAATATTATATATTAACAAAATGCGTGTGGTTATACGTTTTACGTAGGAATAAAAAAAATGTAAATTTGGTTCTGTTTAATATTGCGGTTTAGCATTTTGTAAGGCATTTATTTAGTCGAATAGAGTTAAGTTTGGATAAATTTGATAGAAATTTTTTATCGAAATCAATAATTCAATATATTAAAACATCTTGTAGACGTCGACAAGCTTCAAAATTAACATTTAGAAACTTGAATTTCAAAGTTACCATCAGTAAACGGTCAACCCTCTTCAACCGTTTTCTATATTTTATATGAATGGTTGATGTATATTCTCGTTTTAGAGAGATTCTTAAACTGAATATGAAAAGATGGCATAAAAAATGCGAAACCAAATTATGCACAGCTTGGCAAGCCCATTTAAAAATTATAAAATACTTTATTTTTTTTATATTACTGAGAAGTAATATAATTATTCGATGAATCACATCAAAATTCGTAGGGATCATATTTATATAATGAAAGTCATAAAATATTTCGGATTATTCAACTGTTCACCAGTCAGCATCAAATTCTAGAATTTAATTACTTAACAAATTTATTACAGGATACTTATATTTATAGGATCTTTTTCATTTCCTAAAAGTCTACAAACGGTGGTCCAACGAAAATGAAATAAACTGACCGTCTCGAAAACCCAGATTGTCAAGAAGGTAGGACAAAGGATCGCGGAAGAGGTTTAAATTCTAGCGTTATCATCAAATAGTTGCGTAAAATATTACTCTAGTAAATTTATATTGTCTTAAAAAATTTAAATAAATCAAAAATATTAAAATTTTTAAAGATTAAAAAAAAAATCCAGAGTTTCACAAGTTTAAATTGTTTGAAGAATTTTAATAATTAGAGAAAGAATTGAAGCTGCAATGTTTACAGATTTGTATAATTGTAGCAATAAGTAACTTTAAGAATGTACATCTGAATCTTGTGTAATCGATCTATCCTGAGAAAATAACTCTATTTCCACCAGATATGTGCCTGCAAGCGAGAATATTGTATGAAATGAAATATCGTTTTAGCTGTATTTAAAGTACTTTAGTAGCTCCCTTTTGTTTTCATTTTTTTTATGTTTGAAACTAAAATGGAATGCATTTTCAAAAAGACACTGAAATAATATCAATTATTTTGAGCAAACACCAAATAGATAGAATCCAAAATAAACTTTATTCTCAAAAAGCTTCCAACAAACTTAGGTTCTTGCAATAATTTAAAAAAATTAACAAATCATCGAATACCCTCACGCCCATTAATTTAGATTAATTCAAGAACCTTAAAATCTCTTTCGAGAATCCCATCTATAGTGGCGGGTCGAGGTGTTAACGCGGCTTAAATATAAGAATCCTTAAAAATTAAGTTTCGAGCAGAAACTGAACCCGGAATATTTAGTGTTCAAAGCTCTTCTCAAAATCAATGATTACACAATACCAATTCAAAATTAATAGATTTTTATATTACTACATACATAAATAGTTAAACATATTACTTTCTTTTAGTACGTAAAATAATTTAGTACATAATCATGAACATTTTGGACCTTGAGATTTTTAGAGATTTATTTGTTTTGAGGTCCTCTGAATTAGAAAAAGTGGGCTCCGAAATGATGTCTGTCGGTATGTCAGCCTGTATGCTCTCTACAGCCCAGATGGTTTCATCCAGTGTTTCCCAAACTTTTCGAACACTTCGAATAAATAAAAATACTGGAGGAACACTTTTGTTTTTTATATAGGAAATAGTTGTATGTTTCAGAATACATATACATATACCTACAAATAACAATTAAACACAAAATAAAAAGAATATTTTTCTGAAATTAAATTGTAGATATAAAAAACATGCAAATAATAAAATAAATTAGGTTCTTAATGACTCGGATGTTTTAGGCTCTTGGAATTACAAATTATTTTAATATCAGGTTCAGTATTAGATAACTGAATTCTTATATCTGGTCTAGCGTTCAAACGGTTTTTGTACTACGATTTTGTTGAACTATAATTTGAAAATTTGGTCTCGCACAAATATGTTGTTGTTAAAAGAAGTAAAACATGAATGGCTAGTTTTGACAAGTTGGAATATCCTTCTGTTAAATTTAACCAAAAATCATTCAGTGCAAGTTTGCTGAATTTTTGTTTTAAACCAGAGTCAGCAATTAAATCAATTACGCTGAAACCCATTGGCTTATCTGTTACTACAAATGGGTTTTTAATCCAAACGTTATGCTCAGTGGACTTTGGAAAATATTGTAAAATGTGTTACGGCTGCTTATTGCCATTCATTGTATTTTTCTTTGCTCTTGGTAAATAGTTGAGTTTTTTCATGTATGTGCACAGCTCTAAATATTCTGAATTGAGTGTTTTGGTGTGCTTGACTGTTGTTATTGTTGTAATACAATATTATAATATTTTTTAGGTCAATGAATAAGAATTTATGTTTCCTCTTTGATTTCAAGGTGACTGGTGGTGTAGTTACAATTTGGTAGTAATTATGCAGATTTTATTTTTGTATTTTAAGAAATGTTATTTTGGTTGTTTATCAGGGCATTGATATAAGTAAGTCATTGGTCTACACTCCGTATTATGTAGAATGTTCGAGTTTTTTTTGTTGTGAAATGTATCAATAATTGATACATTAAAATTAGTATTTTTTGAGAGGCCTATTTAAAGTGAATATTTTTAAACAAAAAGTTAATTATTTAATAAATTAGTGTCTCGTACATATTTTGTGTATTACGGATTGTGAAAAATCAAAGGAAATAATTCCTCCGTATAGGTAAGAAATAATCATGAAATGATTATTGACTACAGAGGGAACTAATATTTTTTTTGTGTGTGTGGCTTTAATTTATTTTGCAATTCGTTTAGGCCATAGTAGAGCGGATGGTTACGTTCGAATAAGCTAGCAGCATTATTTCAATAAGGCATCTGTAATAATAATTACAAAAAAAGCCGATTATGTTTTCTTTATTGGGCTAGCTAGCGGGTAAGTCCGAATCATGTTACTCATTAGATGTTTCACCTTAAGGCTACATCCCAAGCCAACATCGGCAAAAATACCATAGTACCCATGTTCAAATTATCTACCAACCAAATCACTTTATATGGTAAACGATATAAGCCCCGCCTACTTATTTCATACTTTAATTGAAAAAATTCTAACTTTAAGGAAAAATATACTACCATGGTATTTTTTCCGATGTTAAGTCCCAAGCTTAAGTGTATAATTTTTTTTCCTGTACACGTAAATATAGGGCATTCCATAATTAATTACCAATTGACAAATTAATTCGTTAGACAAGTAATTACGGATTTGGAGATAAAATTATGAATGCTGATAACCATACTAACAGGGCCAATCACAAAATTTAAACCATCATATTTTTTTAAAATATAATAAAATAAAATAATTGCAATTTAAAACTTGTGTTCATTGTTTAAAAGTTTTTTTTTTTTGCAATAGTTACATCAATGAATTATTTTTATTTAACGTAGAGTTGATAACGTGTAACGGTAGTGAGGCTGTTAAAATCAATAATCAAATGTTTTTTCAGGCATACTCGTATCCCTTAGGAGCCATCGAGTATTCTTTGGATACCTATACAGGTGAGTGAGTAATTTTTTTTAAATTTATTTATATCGCTATAGACTAAATTGCTTCTCACACACTCATTTTTTTATATATTGAATTAGTTTAATCATTTTTAAATAATATTTATTGTTTGCTGTTGCACCGAAGCGCTCTGAATTCGTCATCAATTTAAATATTAATTCATGGGAACATCATTAAAATTTTGTACTAACTTTGTTTGGGTTCAGTTGGCAAAATGTCAAAAATTTGCTTGTTAGCACTTTTTTATGTTTTTAGTACTTTATACTATATTCTTATACCATTTTGTATAATTTAGTACTTTTCATGAATTCTGTAAATGGCGGATCGCAAAACTTTGAACATAAAACGCGGATACGTGTTTGGCACATTAACCATAATAAAAAATTATTTGGTAATTATTAAAAAAGCAACGCCGACAGTGATCTTACCACAAGTTGAGCACACTGGCAACCACAAATCATCCGATTATATGCAGTTACCCACTATCAAATTACCAGTTTTTGACGGGAAATATGAAAATTGGCTTGCTTTCCGAGATAAATATAATGCGTTGGTGCACCAAAATGACAGTTTAAGTGACATACAAAAATTGCATCATTTGCGTTCAGCATTATCTAAAGATGCATTCGATTTGATAAGTTCAATTCAAATTGCAGCAACTAATTATGATGTGGCATACACAATGCTAATTGATAGATACGAAAATCACAAAATGATCATCACAAAACATGTGATGGCATTATTAAACATTCAATCATTAACAAGAGAATCACCAGAATTACTTCGTGATCTCATTGATACATCCATCAGACACATTCGCATATTAAAGCAATTAAAGCAACCGGTCGATGAATGGAACACAATTATTGTGTGTCACATAACCTCAAAGTTAGATCCTACAACGCGTCGTGAATGGGAGAACAAACACTCCTGCAATACAAAAACATTTCCGTTGCTAGAGGAACTAAAACAATTCATTGAACAGAGATGCCAAGTGCTTGACATTCTTCCACAAGCAAAACCAACAGATGTGTCCAAATTCACAAACAGCAAGAAGTCGTCACATGCTTATCGCAACAATTCGAACACGTCCAGAATGCTACATATTCAAACGCAACCAGATTCAGAGACAACTACAACACTATCAAAATCCTGTCAACATTGTTGTAATGGTAATCATCCAATTTAACGATGTCAACAATTTCTCAAGCTCTCAACTGTCGATCGTATAAATCGTGTGAGAGACCTGAATCTGTGCTTAAATTGCTTCAGTCCATATCACAGACATTATCAGTGCACGTCTGGTACTTGTAAATATTGCAAAAAAAAAAACACAACACATTATTACATCTCGAAAGACGAGATGCACAATCTTTCAATACGGCTACTAATAAATCAAAAATAAGTGAAAATAAAACAACGACAACATGCCAGGAAATTCTACCAAATGTTACGATGAACGCTTTATCAGTAAATCAAATTAATTCACCAGTTATTCAAGAAGTAAATGGATCAACATCACAAACACAAGTCGCGTGTCATCAATCAGAGAAAGTTCAACAAACAACACAAGTGTTATTGTCAACTGCAGTTATATTCGCATTTGATTCAATTGGTGTAGCTCATCGCTGTCGAGTTTTATTAGATTGTGGCGCACAGTCAAATTTTATATCTGAACACATGTGTCAGTTGCTACGTCTTCAACGGCACAAAAATTCAACGTTAGTTATTGGTGTTAATCAATCCTCTTCACAAGTTCAACACAGTGTCAACGTCACTATTCAATCGAGATTCAATAACTACACCTGCAATCTTGAGTTTTTAGTTTTAAATCACATCACCAACAATTTGCCAAATCTCCAAATTTGCGACATCAACGCATGGAATATTCCAGAATCAATTAATTTAGCTGATTCATCATTTCATATTCCTTGTAAAATCGATATGTTGCTAGGCTCCGAGATATTCTTCCAACTGTTAGGTGTTGGGCAAATCAAACTATCCAACGATCTTCCCATTCTCCAGAAAACGGTGTTGGGTTGGATAGTCGCTGGTAAAGTTACAAAGTCCAAGTCAGCTACAAATTATGTTACAACATGCAACCTAGCCATCAAAGAAGACACCAGTCAGTTAAATCAACAAATAGAGAAATTCTGGCAATTAGAAAGAGTTCCTGAAATCAAACATCTCACAATAGATGAAGAAAGGTGTGAAGAACACTTCGTTACAAATGTCAAACGTGATTCCAATGGGAAGTTCATTGTTAAACTACCGTTCAAAGATAATAACGTCCAACTAGGTGAATCGTTTAATGGGGCTCTAAAACGATTTCATTACACGGAAAATAAACTTGAAAAAAACCCAGAATTAAAAGCAATGTATCATGACTTCATTAAAGAGTATATCAATTTGGGTCATATGGTGAAAATAGATTCAAATTTAGTAAAACAGCCAAATTACTTTTTGCCACATCACGCTGTTTTAAAACCCACTAGCACCACAACGAAATTGCGAGTGGTCTTTGACGAATCATTTAAAACCAGCAATAACACATCACTCAACGACCATCTCTTAATCGGTCCATCAACCCAAAATGATCTATTTTCAATAGTATTGAGATTTCGAAAACATCCAGTAGTTATGACCTGTGATATAGCTAAGATGTATCGACAAGTACAGATCGATCAACAAGATCAAAGGTTTCAGCAGATCATCTGGAGAGACAGTCGTGATTGTCCAATCTCAATATACAAGCTAACAACAGTGACGTATGGTACCACATCCGCACCATACCTTGCAACAAAGTGTTTACAACAATTGGCCTGCAATGAGGCAGACAAATTTCCAATGGCGCATAGCGCAATCATTAATGACTGTTACGTTGATGATATCCTCACTGGAGCAGAGTCACTCCAAAAAGCCATTCAGTTACAATCCGAACTCAATCAAATGCTATTAAGTGGTGGATTCGAACTCAGGAAATGGTGTACCAATTCATCACAATTATTAAAACACATTCCTGAAGAAATTCGAGAACAAAATGCAGTGCTAAAATTCGACGACGATCATACCATAAAAACACTTGGTATACGGTGGACTCCGAATCAAGACACACTTTCTTATAATGTTATTGAACCTGATAACAGTCGTCAGGTAACAAAGAGGACTATTTTATCAGACAATGCTGCTATCTACGATCCACTTGGCCTCACTGCTCCAGTGATTATAGTAGCAAAAATCATCATGCAAAAATTATGGCAAATTCGAGTAGAATGGGACGAATCTTTACCAATCCATTTACAAACAAAATGGCTGCAAATTCGACAACAATTAAATTATTTAAATAATCTGACTATTGAGAGACATATTCGATCATCACCAACAACAAGGTTGGAATTACACGGTTTTTGTGATTCATCAGAATCCGCCTATGGCGCTTGTATTTACAAACGAAGCATATCAACCAGTGAAACTAATGTCATATTGGATCGCGGCAGAATCCAGCAGACCTATTATCACGAGGTATTTCACCTTTTGAGTTGACTAATTCAAAGTTATGGTGGCATGGTCCAGACATTTTAGCCACACACAACGAATTTATACCAACCGAAGACAGTATTGAGGTTAATCAGGAACATATACCTGAAAGAAAAATACTTACAGCACATGTCAGCACCGATAATACGTCATTTATTGACAAGTTTTCATCTTTCATCAAGTTGCAGCGCGTATTAGCATACATTTTACGATTTATTTCAAATACAAAAAAACCGAAGTTAAATCGTACTAGTGGTTCATTATTATCAGTCACTGAACTGAACATCGCAAAACTCAAACTCATAAGTATAGTGCAACTATATTTATTTCGTATTGAGATAAACAATTTAGAATCTGGTCAAATCCTAAATAAAACCAGCAAAATCATAGTGCTCAATCCATTTATTGATAAGCAAGGCATCTTAAGAGTCGGGGACAGATTGTCCAATGCAGATATTCCATTCAATCAAAAACATCAGATATTACTTCCAACTGGTCATCTGGCAAATATATTAGCACAGTATGAACACAGGCACAATTTACATTGCGGTCAACAAGCGCTACTGTCAATTCTTCGGTTGAGTTATTGGCCATTAAGAGGACGAAATTTGGTACGTAGAACAGTGCACAATTGTATCCGCTGCTACAAAACCAAACCTAAATCAATACAACAATTGATGGGTAACTTACCTCAACAAAGAGTGGAACCTTCAAGACCATTCATCAACACCGGCATAGACTTTTGTGGTCCATTTTCCATCAAACCCTCATTAACTCGAGGAAACAATTCCGTGAAGGCTTATGTGGCTACGTTCATATGTTTTGCCACTAAAGCAATGCACATCGAGCTCGTTTGCAATTTGACCACTGAATCCTTCATTGGTGCACTAAAACGGTTTGTTGCGCGACGCGGCAAATGTGACAATACAACAAATTTTACTGGAGCTAAAAGGGAATTAGACAATTTCCGGAAGTTTTTTAACTCACATGAGAACCAAACTAGCATATACACAACATTAGCACAAGAAAGCATCGAGTGGCACTTCATACCTCCGAGATCCCCACACTTCGGTGGTCTCTGGGAAGCAGGGTTGAAATCCGCAAAATATCACCTTAAAAGGATCATGAGCGACGCATTACTTACTTATGAAGAGTTCAAAACATTACTACATCAAGTGGAACCGTGTCTTAATTCCAGACCGATCACTGCAATTTCATCCGATCCAAACGACTTCAATCCGTTAACACCAGCCCATTTTCTTATCGGCGACTGTTTAATGGTAATTCCAGAACCTGATTTGACAACATACAAAACGAATCGATTATCTCGATGGCAACGAACACAACAAATGCTGCAACATTTTTGGCAGAGATGGTTAAAGGACTATCTTCATCAATTTCAAAGCCGACCAAAAAGGAATTCCACAAAAATTCCAATTGACGTTGGTACAATCGTTCTTATCCAAGACGATAATATTCCTCCTCTGAAGTGGAATTTGGGAAAAATCATCGAACTACATCCCGGACGAGACAACATTACCAGAGTAGCAAGTATTAAAATACAGCACGGAGTCATCACACGAGTGGTTCACAAATTATGTCCACTTCCAAATTCAGATGAATAGTTTCACTTAATTTTCATATTTTTAATAACACCCTTTAATTTATTTTGCTTAATCATTTACAGTTCATCATTACAATAGTGTTGTGACCAATTGAAAATTTTCTATTTCAACAAAAAAAAAAACATTTGTAAATTTAAATTGATCACGACAATTTGCAACTTGTATTTATCCGCTCAGGAGCTGCTAAGGCGGCCGGTATGTTTGTTGTTGCACCGAAGCGCTCTGAATTCGTCATCAATTTAAATATTAATTCATGGGAACATCATTAAAATTTTGTACTAACTTTGTTTGGGTTCAGTTGGCAAAATGTCAAAAAGTTGCTTGTTAGCACTTTTTTATGTTTTTAGTACTTTATACTATATTCTTATACCATTTTGTATAATTTAGTACTTTTCATGAATTCTTTTATACCTTTTGTATTTTAATTAGTACTTTTTGTATCATTTTTTTTAGTTGGGAAAAACTATTTAGTGAGTGAACACAAGGTTTTATTCTTTAAGTTACAATAAAAAATATTTAAATAAAAAATAGCAAGAGAAAATAATCAAGTTTTATTTTAAACATTTATCTTTTAAATATAGCGACAAAGAACCCTCTTAAATCCGGCTGAAGTTTATCCATATTATAACGTGTCGAGCAAAGGAGAAAAGAAAAATACCATGAATGGCAATGAGCAGCCGTAAAAAATTTCTTGAGTCATCCAACTGTTCTAAAATTATTTTGGAGACTTTATCTTCTATTTTAGAATTTATTTCAATTAAAAACTCTCCTAATGTAGAAAAACAATCAAAATTATATTGTTCGACCAGAGAAATTCAAAACTGCAATTTTTTATTGAAAGATGCAATTTTATCTCTTAGTTAATAATAATAATAATAATCACGAAGTTCGAAAAGTCGCACCAATCTCATTCCTCTGGACAGCCGTCTAACTTCGATATGTAATAAAAGTGCCCTATGTTCACTACCCATTTCATCGCATATAATTTTAAATAATCTGAATTAAAGTGGTTGTGATTTTACATAATTTATAATTTTTACGAAAAATGAGAACAAAAAACCATTTTTACGTTCTTTTACGTAAGTAAAATAAAATATAGTAATCATGAAAATTTTCGACCTTGAGATTATTGAAGATTTATCTGTTTTGAGGTCCCCTGAGTCCGAAAAAGTGAGTTTCGAAATGATGTCTGTCTATCAGTCTGTCCGTCTGTGTCCGCTTTGAGGCTCAGATGGCTTAACCCAGCGTTTCCCAAACTATGTTCCGCGGAACACTGATGTTCCGTTAACGATAAACAGGTGTTCCGTGAAAAATTTTAAATTTACTAAAAAAAGGCCAAAATATATGCTGCATGTGCCACAAAAAGTCACTGCGTTTTGCATAGACTACCATTAGTAATAAAAACAATTTCGCCCTATTTAAAAATATTTTGGATGTAGCTGTAAAAATTATTAATTATGTAAAATTACAACCACTTCAATCCAGATTATTTAAAGTTATGTATATGCGATGAAATGGGTGTAAACATAGGTTACTTTTGTTACATACCGAAGTTAGAAGACTGTCCAGCCAGAGGGAGAACATTGGTGAGATTTTTCGAACTTCGTAATGAATTATTACTTTTCTTTTCTTTTTTGTGTTGCGTATTTAGCAGATATTTTTACTAAGTGCAATAAAATTAACTTGTCATTACAAGGAAGGAGTATTACAATTTTTAATGTCAGAGATAAAATTGCATCTTTCAATAAAAAATTATTGTTTTGGATACCTCAGGTCGAACAATAATTTTGAGTGTTTTCCCACATTAGGAGAGTTTTTAATTGAAATAAATACTAAAGTAGATGATAAAGTCCCCAAAGTAATTTTAGAACATTTTCAACTTACAGTTAAGCGTTTTACAATATTTTCCAAAGTCCACTGAGCATAATTCTTGGATTAAGAACCCATTTGTAGTAACAGATATAATGATTTAATTGCTGACTCTGGTTTAAAATAAAAATACAACGAACTTCCACTGAATGATATTTGGTTAAATTTAACAGAAGAGTATTCAAACTTGTCAAAACTAGCCGTTCATGTTTTACTTCATAACATATTTATGTGAGACCAGATTTTCAAATTATGTTTCAGCAAAATCGAAGTACAGTAACCGCTTGAACGCTAGACCAGATATAGACCAGTGTTTGACGGTAAAAATAGGTTATTACCGCAGAATTCTTATGGGCAAGACCGATTGACGTTAAATTTTGACAATAAGTAGGGAATGTATCAAGGAAGAAAAGTTATATAGTGTCGATGTGTGTATCCTGGGGGGTGCATGCCATCCCTTCTGAGGGGTGGAACATTAGTATACTCAAAATAACCACAGAAATCGATAGAGGGATGAATTCTAAGCAAAAAAATGTTACATACCAATTCTTTGATAAATCAAACTTTTCGAGTTATTCGCGATTGAAAATGATAGTTATTATGTTTGTAGGTATTTATTTTCAAAAATGCAAGCTTATTTCCTAGATAAAAAAGCAGAAGTGTTCCTCCAGTATTTTTATTTATGCGAAGTGTTCCTCGGTCCTAAAAGTTTGGGGAAACGCTGGCTTAACCAATCGAACTGAAACTTCAGACTTAAGCTTTTTTGATAAATTGGAAGGCCCCCAGTGAATTTTAGTCCAAATCTGGCAACCATAAGTGGCACACCTTGGGCCAGAAAATTTAAATATCTCAAAAAGTATAAGGTTTACAAAAAAACTACTAAAACAAGATGTTTCCAAAAAATAAAAGTAAAAAAAAATAAAAAAATAAAAAATTTAAAATTAAAAAAAAAAAATTAAAAAAAAAATTAAAAAATTTTATAAAAAAAATAAAATTGATGTGTGGCCAACACATTTCTTCTACGAACACGGAATTTTGAAAAACCAATTACGCAAACTTCTTACAAATTTATTATTTTTTTGTTACTTTCTTTTACATAAGTAAAGCTTAAATCTAAAGTTTTTGTTCGACTGGTTAAGCCATCTGGGCTATAAAGAAGGCACAGACTGATAGACGGACGGAAAAACAGACAGACTGATATACAGACATCATTTCGAAACCTACTTTTTCGCACTCAGGGGACCTCAAAACAGATATATCTTCATTAATTGTCTTACATAATATTTGGGGTTACAGCTCCCAGATTCCGCGAAACAGAAAATTTATTTTGCAAATATTTCAAAAATATACAATTTACAGAAAACATGAAAAAATAAAACAATCTTAATTAAGTTTGCAAGAAATTTGTATTATAATAGTTTCTTAAAATTCGCTGTTCGTAAAAGAAAGTCGTGTGTTGGCCACACCTCCATTTTTTGACTTTAGGAATCAAATGCTCAAATTAACCATATAGAATTAATTTGGTTGCATAACAATACCTTGAAAATATGAGTGCTAAAAGTTTGCAAATTAAGTTTAAATATATTTCAATCGTTATAAAATACTCAAGTGGAAATTTTACTAATTAACATTTAATAAAAATGTTCTCAAGAAACAAAAATGAGGACTTAGCGTTCAGCCCAGATGATTGTAGGGGAAATGAAATATGATTCGGCTTCTCATCTCAAATTTGTAGTATAGGGTTGGACTACGCTGCCCCCAAATATGATGAGTCATTGAATACAGTTTTGAATACGGTAATTTCTTTATTCATCGATCATTCTTTAGAATTTTAGATAATTCAGGTCATCCAATGTATCGTTATATTCGTTATGAGGCAATTTGAAAATATTTGAATTGCTTTGTCCCCATCATGTATCCTTTTGAATAAGCCGCGCGATTATTTTTGCTTGGACTGTCACTCAAAGCTGTGTCTCTATTGAGACCGCTGATGGTCTAGTGATTGCACTTCAAACAAGTTTAAGATGGCCTTCTTTATTAATTTTGTTAAGCGCTTCGAAAATCGTTTGACATAGTGGCAATCACCTTATACATGTTTCAAAATATATCAAACCTGATAAAGACAAATATTGTGGGTGTTAATATTTCAAGCACTATACAACATCATCATATGGGAAGTTTGAATGTAAAATTTAGATGACTCAGATCATACGAGTTTACGTTCCAACAAGGCAGGTGGATTTTGTTTATGAAGTCGACTTGAAAGGAACTTTGAAAGTTTGGTTTAAAAAGATCAGTAAACTAAACTGAATTGTTATCAAAATTGAATGAATAAGTCTTGTCCCTTCATAATTTATGAATATGAGGATGTATTGATCCCAAGAAAATTGATAAACAATTTGAAAAGAAACTAAATATCTAAAGCTGATGGTGTTGCAAGCGTTTCTTATAGTGGCCGATGTTTATTTTAGAGTATTTTTGGCAATTTTAGAGGCTTAATAGATAATCATTTTAATTTTTATGTGTGTCGCCCGTTATATGTTTTGCTTCTGGAAAAATTGTTCTCTCTGTACCACTTAATGATGGCAAACTACGGCAGCAGATAGACTTATCGAAAAGCTGGTTTCAGGAGTAGTAACGCAGTCGGTGTAAAAAATGTATAATGAAAAAATGAGATTTAAATTATAACTTGAGGTGACTAAGGGATTAAAGTCAAGAATTGGATTTTGCAATTTATTTCCATACATTTTTAATATGGTGCCAAACCAAATGTGTCAGTTAACTCGTAAACATAATTAAACAAATATCCACAATGGTGAAATTACATTAGAGTAGTCGAGTTAATTAGTAACCGTACCGATTAGTGTAATAAGGTACATTGAATGAATTTGTTATAATTTTTAGCATCAATTTTACCTTCAATTTATACACCTGGTATGCAAAATTAGATAGCTATGTTCTGAAAAGTGGAATCCATAGTGCGCCAAACTACCGTTCACACTCGTGCGTTATCTCTCAAATTATAATTATGTGCAGAAAACAAATATTTTTCATTTTTGTTACACAAATAACTGTTCTAATAACTTATTCTAATTTTTTAAATTATTAAACTTTGCAAGAACTGTAATTTTTCTTAAAGCTTCAAAAAATATTTCTAAAATATATTTAATTTACCGTTACAAATCGAGATTTGTAACGCTAAACGACTCATAAAGTCGACTAAATTATCATAATTGGAATTTGTCATTAATAAAATTATAAATCAGAGATCTACAAATTTGTCCACTACGAGGCAATATTGTTCAATCTTGATTAGCTTATAGGTACAGTTATAATTAAATCTCAGCTGTCACTCCGATTCATCTTAATTAGCTCGCATAATCTTTAACCATCAGACAGTGAAACATCTGTTTTTTTATATACTCTATTTTATCACACTTCAGTAGATAAACACCAAACAGGTCATTTTCATCGTATATATGCACGCATGCAATATGTCAAAACAAACAATGTCTATACCAATTTTCTTGCCAAATTAATTAACCAAAAAATGTCAAGTAATCATCACAAAAAATATTCTTTCTATTTTAAACGAAATGCATTCTGCAACAAATATGTAAAATGCATTTTACGGGCAAATTTCATACCAAATTCTTTTTAATTGTAATAAGTAATTAATGTACTTTACTTTTTATGTAGGTATGGTACAATTGAAAATAAAAACATAATATGAGTATTTTAAGAATTCAAAAAACCATTTATCAATTCTAAAATCGTTTAAGCATTTATAATGTTGTTAATTGCGATTATAAAATGGAATTTATAGACAGATTAAAACATTCAATTGATTCTGAATTAATTAATTATAAACTAATAAACGATTTTTTTTTATTAATGTAATTAAAAATGTAAATTAATGTCATATTTAATATTTATAGGAAAAGAGAGTGTTAAACTATACACAATTCACATATTAATTCTCAGAATTTGTTTTCTTTTAATTTTTACCTCCAACCGCGCTAGACGAAATTTGTCACAGGATATAGAGTTTTGGTGAAAAAACCATTGTATAAACAGAACTTTCTCTTCCTGATTTCTAAAAACAAATATCGTAAAGTGTTTTGAGTTGTTTCGAAATTTTTTTGCATAAGCAAATTGCACCCAAAATATCATTGAACATAAAATATGCGCATATACATAACACACACACACCAAAAATAATTTCACGTAATTTTTTATTTTTTTTTTGTGTGTATTCCCAGTGAATAGCTAAAATATTATGGTAATTTTGTTGTTTTGTTCATTCTCTATGGGCGGTTTTGAATAAATAAAATATTTTAATTTAATTTATTTTGTGATTAAAAAATAATAAAATTTAAAACAAAAAGATGATAATCACTTGAATATAAACAACCAAAAAAAAAAAAAAGTAAATTAATCGACGGGTTGATATGATATATTTGCGATTCGAAAAATTAAAATTTAAAATTTGATGACATAAATTAAATATCAATCGATCATTTACAATAAAGCTGATTTAATGTTATACTGGATTATAATACCTTGCTCGGTGTTATTTATTGTATTTATTTAATATAAGCAGAAAGTTTAGTATTTCATAAAATTTATGATTTTTGATTTTACATAGTAAGTGATGATTTCTAAAAAAAATCCACCTTTCGTTGGTTTATTAATTAATTGATCATATTGTGTAATATACAAAATAATATCCGGATCAATCAGTAAATTATATAACTGTAGTCTATTGTATATTACATATTTACTATCTTGGAAATTTAATTATTATTTCATGTTTGATGCATCGGTAAGTTTTTTGAGTTAATAATAATGTTTGATAAAACATTTAATAACAATAATTGCATTTTATTTTAATGCACATTTAATGTATAATACGTTTTTAATTGAATTCGAAGAAAACCGTTCATTACAAAGAATGAATATGGGTATATATGGGCCATTGAAGAATGCGCCATACACTATGTAAACCATTTTTGCTTATTGGTAGCACATACCATTTCTATTTATTACTCAATTGTTATGTAGGAGCAATTGACGACATAAGGCTATCCAAGCTGTAGGATATTAAAAATCAATTTTTTGTTGTTAACCAATTTTAAGATATTTTGGTTTGCTAAACATAACTTTCTTATTCATCAAACTAGCGCACTTTCAATATTTCAGTAGCATAATATTCAATGTTTTAATTAAGCGATCGTGTCAAAAATATAAACGTAATCACACAAATAATTATTGACAGAAATTTAGCATTCCGTTTATTTATCCCTATGGTTTATCAGTTTGCCGAATTGACAAATTTTATAATTAATTAATTTTCATTTATTTTATAAAAAAAACCTAAGTTTAAATTTATTTTTAATTCCGTTGAATATGATTATTTAAAAGTTTGTCTTGATATCGTCACCGCAGTGTTACACTTTCGAAATTCCAAAATAATTGTTTTGAGAAAATTACGTATAAAGATAAAAAATGTTTTATGAACAAATCAATACCCGACATACGATAAAACAGATAGCTAGAGAGATATGAAATGCTCAGTGAGATATGAAGATAAAAAACGATAACATAGTAGATACTAAAGTAGGTATTAGGGATTGCGTCCCGAGATTTCCCGGGCAATGCAACATCCAATTTCAAGACTGCTCTATGCCGTTTATTAACTTCATGAAATTAATTAGAAAGTAGTCGGTTATAAGGGTGCAACGGCATAAAAAATAAAGACACGTTATTGAGTTATGGTGTACTGGATATCATGTTAGATGACTCCATCCGCTGGAGCACTTTAGAGAGTATGCTGGAACGGTTCCTTACAAAATGTTCTTAAACCACTAAATGGACCTTGCTTCAGATAAATACATTAGGACACCAAAACATTGATATACCTAAAGCTGAAGCAACTTTAGCATTATTGTTTACACATTTAAAAGAACGAGGAACTAAAATGGAACAATCGTGAAATCAAATTACTCCAAGAGCCAAAATTGGGAACATTGAAAATTATTGATGATGCATTTGAGACGAGCTAAAAATACGAAATGGGCTATTTTGAAAAACAATATTGCATAAATTATACGTGAGGTAGGACCATCGGAAGCAGACAAAGAAAAAAATTCAGTTAAAAGAAGAGTTGGACATACATAGTCCAACTACATAAATAAACCAAATTATCGCACTATGTGCTTAGCCAAAAAATCGGAAAATCACAATCTCGTTTCCCGGGAATAGAAAATGTCCGAGAACGGGCAAGCCCTACTAGTTATACAGTCATTGGCGAAAAGCTTGCGCACTGTTTAGTTTAGAAACAATATGCCCAATTTTCTGGCTATGGCACTATAAGATTGTGGCCAAGTTTCAATGACGGCGGTTGCACTAGATTTTTCTTGGTCATTGATGTCCTTTTTTTCGAAAATATAGAATTTGGTAATCTTACACTTCAACACCACTATATGTGAGATAAAAATATTAAACATACCTCAAAATATGGCGAAATATAACGTTAATGACTGTATCTCATTAACATGATTGTAAATGGCATCAAGTTGAGTATTATCTTCAATCACTTCTGTAGTACGTTTGATACAGAAGAGCGTCCTCAGAAAAAGTTATGTTGCTCATCTACTACAAGCTATTAAGACTGAAAAATATATATTCACAAACCATCAACTCAAACAATTCAGGAATTGCCGACCAAAATAATATACTTCTGTGCCATTTCATTACTGAATTGTTTAAGATACTTTGAAAAATACACATCCATGTAAGTTGTATTCAAGATATGTAAGGTGTATTCAAGCAAGAGTTATACAATAGCCTTTATCACTTTCATATACTTAACAATATCAGTCCGAATAAAAGCTATTGAAAAAGCGAAGCAAATAAGTTATCAATATCATCAGAATTATTGCCACTTATATCATTGAATGACGTTGTTGACGGAAATCCAAAAAACTATTCTTCTGGAGTCAACGAAATTCCCGAATGACTTTGGAATTGATGCCACATAATTTTAGACCTTACCTTACCAATGAAATTCTTTTATGCAGTATAAACTGTTTCGATAAATCTAAAAATACTAATCTGTCGTCAACACTCTTGGAGAACTTTCTTCTTTGATATAATTTGTTTCAAGCTTTGAAGATTTATTAGGACGTTGTTAAATCATGGAGGATTGTTAAGGGGTAACCTTTTTAACATAAATAGGAACAAAACTATTGAAGCAACAGAATAAATTGTTATAGAATAGTTGTGCATTACGGTTGTTTCCACAAACGAAAAGCACATCATTATCAGCACCAGGCCATCATTATCAGCACAAGGTAACAGTAAGTTGTCATCCATGTTGAGTTTGAAAATCTTAGTATACAAACAGTTTGTTTGCTAGACTTACAACAGATGAATCAACAGCGGTCAGTATGCCTCCCTCACTTAATATAACACTATTTATTGGCACTCGATCAAACATGTAATCAGTGAAGTCTGAAGGAAAATACTCAGAACAACATACATAATATCAGGACTTAAATTAGTTTTTACAATTACGAATACTAGATACTTATATAGAAGCTATCACAACGCGATAAAACAGAGCAGATTTTCAGGCAATGCCGCGAACATTTTGAAAATATATAAAATTGCTGTTTAGATCAAGAGTTTTACTTGTTGATTTGTTCAAGGTATACGTTGAGGGAGCTGGCGATTCCTCTGAAAATTTCGTCTCTTTTGATTGAACTTAAATTTCTTTATAAGTACGTGCTCCAGTTTGCAGCAGCAAGCCGGTATACATTAGCCGCATTTCTTGACGCATACTGATCCGGATCAGATCAAAGTTTACAGAAAACAAAAAAAAAAAATTTTAAATTTTTGTTGTTGTTTTCAATGTAAACTTTGATTTGATCTGGATCACTATGCGACAAGAAATACGGCTAATATTGTAAATACATGAAATGTAGGTCGCCCGACTACATTTTGTATTCTTTTTTTGTTACGCATACAATTGGCATCCAAAATTTAAAGGGGGAGGGATTATTTTTCACAAACTGATTAAATTTGCTGTCAGTAATTAATGATATCCTATATGGTTTAACAAAAGTGATCTTTCTTAAACCGAATATCTACGCAAATGATATGTTCAAAAAATGCTTGAGAGTATTTGCAGTTGATAGGAATTAGTTTGTGTAGAAATTGCAATCGTAATTGCCGCTAAATTACTTCTAATCACGAATCTATAAATAAAAAAAATAAATTCTTTAAAAATGGACCTTCCATCCAAAAAAAAAGAGTGTTTTCGCATCAGAAAACTGTTCGACTGCAATAGCTTTTCAGTATTTGGTAGTAAACACTCTTTTTGAAAGGTATTCGAGTCACAAATTTTTAGACTAGAATACCTTTTGGTTGGTTTGGTTTTTTGTCCGAAATGCCTTTGCGCACCTTTGTAAATTGGCTCCGGGCCGCCTCCGAGGATACTAGATAAAATGATAACAGCCAACACAGAAAGGAGTTTTATTCAAAAATTAGAGATAGCTCGGTCAAAATAATTTTAGACTGAACTGTCTTCTCAGAAAGTAGTGATTTGTACTAATTTTAAATTTAAATTCCCCATTAGATCGTCATTTTCCGAAATTTCTGTATTTTCTGAAAACATCCTCAGTTCTTCTGGGCATTACACCCCTTTGAATATGACATAACCCCGAGAAAATAAATTTGGTAGTATATGTTACGCCAGCGCGGTTCGCATCAGCCTTGAACAATTAAAATACAAGTGTACCAAGACCCTTCTGTCAAAAAATTTGTGACTGAAATACCTTTCAGGAAGGTAAGTTGTTTCAATTACCCTGTTTTCTGATCGAAAATTCTTCTTTTTTTTTTTGACTAAAGATTCTTTTTAAAAGAAGATTTATTCATATAATTTA
Organism: Tipula helvola; assembly: GCA_963556165.1. Lineage (NCBI taxonomy): Eukaryota > Metazoa > Arthropoda > Insecta > Diptera > Tipulidae > Tipula > Tipula helvola. Next base: position 263,512,959 of record OY744482.1, on the reverse strand, counting down.
TTTAGGAAATTCTGTGACTGAAACTACTTTCGTTTTTTCACTGAAATGTTTTTAACTGTATTTCCGACTACTTTGCCCGGAATTACTTTTTAGTTGTTGGAAAAAAAATTCCAGTCAAACAAGTCTTGAACTTGCTTCTGAAAAGGCACTTCAGTCTAAAACTATTGACTGAGCTATATCTTCTAACTTTTAACCGAAGCTTCTTTCTATTTTTTACTGGTATTCCAAACCATCTCAAAATTAATTCCTAATATAGTTTTTCATTGATTTTCCTACTCTCTGTGAATCGAATATAAAAATTAGACCGATTTATCCCCGAACTAAATTAAACACATACCGAAATGAAAATGCCAGTTCAATGTCACTTTATTTGTTGATGATTATAGATTATAGAGATAATTTTACAGAAAACCCAAAACTTTAAACAAAACAAAAAAATACTCTAGATCAGAAGTCGTTAATCTGGTTTTACGTTTGCAATTCTAGTAGAGGATCATTTCATTCAAATATTTCGATCGCGACTTATATCGAGCTTAGAAATTAGACTACGCCCATTTCCCAACTCTCGAGACATTAAATCATGAAAATATCTACATTATTTGTGACTGTAAATATATGAGTTTGGTACTTTTGGTTTTAGAACTGTGTTGAATTGCCCAGTGTTAATATCAACTAAACAAATTATTCAAAACAATTGGCAGCAACCGAATGTGAGGAGCCCATTGCACAGTCTTTGATTTAATGTTAAATTCCTCTTTTACTAGATAGATTTAGCATTGCTGAATACAGTCAAAAATTTGGAAAAGAGAAATGCTGGATATTGCTCGTATCTAATTTCACTTATCGCTTTACATTACAGCAATTTCTTTTGCACGTGTACTGTGCGAAAGATATTTAGGCTATTATTATTATTTTTATTATATTTTGACAGCAATACTGTAGGGATACCAATTTATCGATAAATTATGTTATTTACTTCGAGATTTATGAACTTAAAACAATTTCCAAAAATACTGTTTTGTTACGATTCCTTATCGATTGCGTTGATTGAAATTTTCGTACATAAAAAGGCCTTAAGGATTAAAACGCCTCGGCAATTACGAAGGTATAGCTTGGTTTGTGGCAAACTTGATGATGCTTCGTTATAAAAATGGTAAGAGCTAGTTGATAGTAAACAACTATTTAAGCGATCGGATTTGGAAGCGTGTCTTGACAAACAATGCTCGCCTTTGGAGAGTAAAGAGTTTACTGCCGATTCAATAACTCGTCATCAACGTCAACTTGAGCACAACCGTAAATATCATAGTTAGTCAGAAACGACGTTTTGAGTGTAGCAAATGAAGCAAAAAAAATTGTGCTTTATATAAACTGCCTTCAAATAAATCAATCAAGAGTTTGGTTTTGCCAGGCAGGACCAATGTCGAAAATGTGTTTACCGCGCCATCATACACTTTTACTTCTGGAAAATAATAACTCATCTCGACAATGTTCTTCAAATGCTGTGGTGGTCGCAACAGATGCTTCATCCCAAAAGAACGAGTATTTCACAGTACTTTTTACATATAGCTTTGTTCGTCACCTAATCCAAATCTAGTAACTGTAGCTACAGCCATATTAATTACTCGTGGTACTTTTAGTCTAAAAAAGTGTATATTGAGAACGCTTTACAGTTTCGACGTAAAGTAACTGACATCTTGAAAGCTTGAGGATTTGACCTTCAAAAGTGGTCTTCAAATAATGTTCGTTTAGTGGAACAAATTTACAATGAGTTTCGAGAAAAAGGCTTCAGTTTGATAGTACTGACTTCGTCAAAACGTTAAGATCACTGAATCTGGTTGTTGTTTTGGCGAAAATCTGCTTAAACCATTTGTGGAGATTGAAAGTTGGATGGGACAAACAGTTACCACAAACCTATCTAGAGCAGTGGGGAAAATTCCATAATCAAAATCTTTAGTGAAAGTTTCGTTTTCTCTGGAAATCGGGTGTAATTCAACTTTACGGATTTGCAGTTGTATCATATTTCTACCGATGCTGTGTTTAATGTGCCAATTCTCGTGTTGCACCAATGAAAACTACCTCAGAAACCAATTTTTGGCGTATTTTGCAAGACAGATTCAGAAAATGTTTTACATTGATTCGCGGCTCATCCACCCAGCTGGACTGCCTTTGTTTCAAATCGTGTGTGTCTACAATACAGCGATTAACTAACGAACACCAACAGAATAATGTGGACATGCCAAATAATCTTGCAGATCTCGTACACGGGGAATGTTACCTGAGAAATTAATCAAAATCTCAATTTGTTTTATCGGCCCACAGTTTTTGTCGGACGAAGGATCCTGATTTTGATAATGTAGCAGAAGGATGGAAGGTTAATGATGTGATGCCATTTAAGAGGCTGCATATATTCATTCGCGTATATGCCCATCGTTTCGTTCAAATACTTAGGGCGCGAGGTAGTCAACTCAGACAGCACTTCTACGTTCACATCTGAGGAAGTTAACCAAACGCAAAGGTCCATTATTTATATTATAAATTAGACTTCCAAAATAAAGTACAAAGTTGCGCGTACAAACAAAACAAGCTCTGAAAAAACTCAGCTCATTCACCGATGATTTTCAAATCGTTAAGGTGAGTGGACGACTAAGGGAACCAGGCTTGTCACACGATGTTAAATATCCTGTATTGTTGCCAAACAACCATATATTTGTTGCTTCACCTTTTGAGCATTTTCTTTTAAGAAACCTTTATGTTGGGCCACAAATTCTTCCTGCTACAGTTCAACGACAATTTTTGGGTTATCGAAGGCTTGCTAAAATGTGAGCCATTGTATTATTTGTTTTCGTTTTTTTGTTATAACTCGCTACAATCACCGCTTTAAAATGATTTGTTGGTCGCCGCCCCTTTTGTCATACTTCATTTTGTAACAAGGCCACAAACTTTGTTGGAGGTCTTCGAAAACTCGAAGAAGCTCGAAAGATATTTTTTGATCAAGAAACTAGGGATTATACAATATTTATCGCACGTGCCTTTTTTGAGGTTGACCTATCCACGTTAAACATTAATCGCCTTGCAGTCAAGAAGAAAGGATAACATCTATATATATAAAAATGAATTCCTGTTTGTTTGTTTGTCTGTTCCGAATAGGCGCCTCAGCCGCTCAACCGATCGCCATGAAATTTTTACCATGTACAAGTTGCATATCCAGAACCAACCTTACGATATTTTGGAAGGGGCTGGACCCCGGGGTCTAGGGGCTGCGGTACAAATTTTTTCGAAAATTTTAATTTTCTTTAAATTTTTCCACGAAAATGAGTTTATGGGGCTGGTTATATGAAATTACTGATATGTTCGAATCCGAGGGGCCCAGCCCTGGATCAAAAATTAATTTTTACATGTATAGATACAAATATTTGATTATTTCAAAATTACTTCTCAGTCGCTCAACCGATCGCCATGAAATGTTTACCATGCAAATGTTGTATGTTCAGGACCAATCTTACGATATTGTGAAAGGGGCTGGACCCCGGGGTCTAGGGGCCATGGTACAAATTTTTTCAAAAATTTAAATTTTTTTACGAGAATGAGTTTTGGAAAGGGGTTATATGAAATAAGAGACATGTTCGAATTCGGGGGGTCCGCCCCTGGATCAAAAATTCATTTAAAGATACAATTATTTGATTGTTCTGAAATAACGCCTTAGCCGCTTTACCGATCGCCATGACATTTTTACCATGTATATGTTGCATATTCAGGACCAAGCACACGATACTTTTGAGGGGGCTGGACCCCGGGGTCTAGGGGCTGTGGTACAAATTGTTTCTCAAATTTCAATTTTTTTAAGATTTTTTTGACGGAAATGACTTTAGGAAAGGGGTTATATGAAATTAGTGCCATGCTCCAATCCGGAAGTCTGCCCTTGATCAAGAATTCAATTTTACATGTATAGATACAATTATTTAAATGTTCCGAAATAGCGCCTTAGCATCAAATTTATACACCAAAAAGGATATCTAGCATGCGATTGTTATACACAAATCATACCTCTACTATAATTGATTTAATTATTCAAATTAATTTTATTAATTTAAATTTAAGACAATCTTTCATCTCTTTAACTGAAGACAAATCTATGAACACTTATATTATCCATTCTAATAATCCATTTTTACTGGTTTGACATGTACTGTTTAATGATATCCTATTTATCATATCCTGTTTTGAAATGTACCATCGTCAGCGAGTTCTAATTTCCACATAACTTCAGAAATAATTAACATTCTATTTTAATCCACTATTGCAACCGGCGGCTTTTAATGAAAATAGTAGTTTCATACTAAAGGCCAATAGTTTATTACTTTATTTAGTTTATTACTTAAATAAATCAATGATTGTTTCATAAAATCAATTCTAGGAAAGGTACTAAAAAATATTGTACGTATAAACTGATTCACTTTGAAAAGTACTGGCGTTTTATATTTGAAAATAGCATCTCGAACAAGAAACATCCTTGGATTCAAATTATTGTACGTGTAAAATTGCCTTAGTTTGAAAAAACTTCTTTTGTTTTTCGAAATGTCATTTTCAACCACAGTTCGCGGTAAAACGTATCGAAGTGGACGTAGTTTTAATCGTTTTGAATAAATTAATATTAATTTGTGTTTCGGATGCCGTTGTTCTTGATTAGTTAGCTATATTGCAATAAAATAATTGTTGGTGATTATTTTCCAGGTATTAAATATAATTTCAAGTGAATATACATTCTTATTAGATTTAAGTTTTCAGTTTATAAACGTGTTAATCTATGATTACTTTTTGATTGTAGATAACATTTGATTTTGCTTAAAAAAAATTCCGTAAAGACATTTTCAAACACAGTTCGCGGTGAAACGTATCGAAGGGAACATTAAAATAGTTTTGATAAATTAATACTAATTTCTGTTTTGAATGCCCGTCATTTCTGATTAATTAGCTACACGTTTCATTTTTGCTTAAAAATGCCACCGAAAAAAAGATCAATTGGGCAGGTAACTCTAAACTCGAAGAAGATTAGAGCCGCAAGGGTGGCTGAATCAAGCGAACAGCGTGAAGCACGACTTGAAAATGATCGAAGCAGTACGTCTTCTTCTAGAGCTAATGAAACAACTGAACAGTGTGAAACACGACCTGCAAACGTTCGAAGCAGGATGTCGTCTTCAAGAGCTGATGAAACAACTGAACAGCTTGAAACACGACTTGAAAATGTTCGAAGCAGGATGTCTTCTTCTAGAGCTACTGAAACCATTGAACATCGTGAGGCCCGGCTGGAAGTCGATCGGTTACGATATGGACGATTAATAGAAACTTTTAGAGGTGATTTAAAGTTAGCAGCACTCAATTACGAGAAAGACTATGATTACAATGTTTCAATTGGGCAAATGAAAAACATTTGTTTGTATTGTCATGCCTTGGTGGTTTGGCGTCTATTGGAAGGGGCTCCGTAAACTTCCAATAGGCGCAGGTGTACGTACTGCCTCCTCGTGGCAACCACCGGTAACTGTAACCAATAGGCTGAATGTGGCCTTTGGTGACAGGCTAAAGTACGACGCTAAAGGAGAAAACCTTGACAAAAAATCCCTAATCTAAGGTGGAACAGCATATGCCGATGGATGAATGGCTGATAGGTTAATCAGTCTATATATGCGGACTCTGGATACCAGGCACCCTCCAGTTTTATTTAGCCTTCCTGTAGTAAACCTGGGTGACCTACAGGCGACTTTTTATTCCCAGTAACTCGCAAGAGTTAAATCAAAACGGTAGAAGAGGCACGGGAAGGAATACACGGGAGTGGGTTTGCCCTCTCAAAGTCCTTGAGTCCCAATGCTACCGCTTTTCTATCAGAAGTAAATGTCATTACATCTAGGAGGGAGAGCAATGAGCCCAGATAGTATGTAACGCGTGTAGAAGTACTTCCTACAGTAAACATTTAGGAGGGAGAGCAATGAGCCCAGATAATATGTATCGCGTGTAGAAGTACTTCCAACAGTAAACATCTAGGAGGGAGAGCAATGAGCCCAGATAGTATGTCCCAGCAACTCGCAAGAGTAAAATCAAAACGGTAGACGAGGCATGGATAGGAATATACGGGAGTGGGTCTGCCCTCTCGATGTCCTTGAGTCCCAATGCTACCGCTCTTCTAGCAGAAGTAAATGTTATTACATCTAGGAGGGAGAGCAATGAGCCCAGATAGTATGTATCACACACCGGTCGGCAGTATTATCAGGTTCTTTAAGGGACTGAATATTGGCTGGACGGGTAATTAAAACATCTAGGAGGGAGAGCAATGAGCCCAGATAGTATGTATCACGTACCGTTAGGCAGTATTATCACGTTAATTAAGAGCTTGAATATTGACTGGACGGATAATTAAGTAGGGCTTAATGCACAAAAGATCTTTTAGGTCGCAGTGCGGGGTGGCTTGAGCCCCCACATGGCCCTCAAGTAATATTAATAATAATAATTGTCATGCCTTAAAGTTTCACAATGGATCGCCTGGAATGTGTTGTTCAAATGGAAAAGTGAATTTGCCTCCTCTGGATGATCCACCTCTAGCTTACGTCTCCGGAACTACTGAGTTATCCAGACATACAAACACAACTCATGCTTTCAAATACAGCGATGTAAAGAGAGAATTCTTGCATAACAATCAAGGTATTTGAATTATATACCTCCCGTGCAACGCCGGGTAACTCAGCTAGTTTTATATAAAAACTAAAATAAAATTTGGAAATCTCAATTGAATCACACATGAATCTGACCAGAGTATAAGTTTCGTAATTCCCTAATTAACCTTTAAAATGGCTTTCAATATTTTTGTAAGAGTACTGACAATGTCGTTTCCTGTTCTACCACTCTGGCTTTCATATCAAAGGGAAGAACACGTAATTTTGTTTGTGTGGTAATATCCGGTCAAATTATAAAGGTTGATCTTTCTTTTATAAAAGACATTTGAAGTATTCGCTTTTGGTAAAGAGAACACATTTTCTAGGTCATATGCTATAAGTGCTTTAGCAGAAATACCAGAAAAACTATTATGTTGCAATTGGAAATAGGACACAAAATATAAAATAAAAATTTTGGTTTTGCTTGTAATTTGGGTCCTACGTCCATTTACGTTGGATATAGGAAACTAAAGAAATCATATGCTACGTTAGGTAAATTTCATATAGTGTCCCACTTGGAAGATTTTAACAGATGGAACAAACAAGAATTAAAACGTATAAAAAAATAACAAAATTTTTGGTCTATAGGACAAAAACAAAAAATATTATCTTCGAAACTATAAGAGATACACCAATTTTAGCCAACAATTCTGAAAGAGCATGGTCGAAAACATCAGAATACATTATTAACTCATTTTGGGGAAAAATGGTCTATAGGACAAGATAGAGCTCACGTGACGAATTGTATGTCAAGCAATAAACCATCCTGCTGCCTCTTTATTAGAAACCGTATACTCCGGTAAATATGGCTCGCAGAGGCAGTAATAAAACTCATAGTTGAATAACTCGAACAGGAAATAATGTTTGGAAAACCCTATAAATTCTCGCCGTAGCGCAAACAAACTTTTTAGTTTTTTAGGAGTTTTTGGAAATCAATCCGAGTAACTGTAGAGTAACGTGCAAGCAAAAAATGCTCTCATCTATTGGCCAACAACATCCAACTTGTGTTACACATAAATTATAATGGCTTCCATTCAATCTTCAAACTAGAGATGCCTCTATGTTACTTATCATTCGCTTATAGTAACTGTTTCGTTATAGTCGAATAAGACGATTCTTTTGCCAAAAGATTTAGATTTCAGACAAGTATATACGTTAAAGTACGTACTTTTAGTTTAAATTCATTAAATTCTGATTTCCTTGGTATTCTTGAAATTTCAATAGTTCGCTAAACTCTTAAAACTAAAACTTGGGGCGTTTGCCTAATCAGATTAAACATAGATCATTATAAACTATATTGGTGTCTGCTAATCAACGAAAAATTAGTTTAGTCTGTGTTTAGTCAGATTAGTACATCTTTAATATTTAAATTTTCGGACCATTCAATTCAGAACTTAAATAAATTTCTTCAAATCCCGTAAAGTTTTTAAAATTTAAATGAAATTTGTTAGTGTTTAAAAATTTGTCATTTTAAAATAATTAAAATTCTTGTATCATTGATCTTTCCATAAATTTCAAGAATTCATGGAATTCTTGAAACTCTTGCATGTTTTTAAATCTTAAATTTTTGAGAACTATAAACTGTCTAAAAAAATTTGATTTCTTAAATTTCTTGATGAAATTATTGGGATATTTAGTTTCGTGACGAATATGGTCAAGATTCATGAAAAAATTGAAACTTTAAAATAGTTAGGAATTAGGAGCTACAACATGCATAATTTCCGTATTATGAAATGCTATTTTTTCTAGACATAGTGAATAGCTATTAAGAGGAAGAATTTAAAGGCTATCACTATATTAACATCTTCTGATTCATTTTTATGAGACTATCTAAAAAATAAGGTTTATAAAACCCAATGACAAAATTAGAGATCCTGTGATTCGTCGGCACCGGTAATAAAGAACAATTTGAGCATTTTAACAAAATGAATTTAAAGCTAACATACTTAGAAGAATACACACTCTCGAACTTGAAAAGCTTATAACCAATGGTTTTACCACATTATGGTTTATTCCAAATATTTTAAATTTTTGTTTCAAGAATAACGAATTCGACTTTCATGTCTTAAAGTTTGATAGTTAGTAGTTTTCATAAATAGAGTTTGAACTCCAATCTTTTTCTGTGTTAAATCCATTAATTTTCAGTTTGAAATTAAACAGATACAATTTTAATTGAGTTACAATTCGAACCACGACGCTAATAACATTTTGAGTGAAATTTAAAATGGAAATAATGAAAATGTTTCTGGATTAAACTACGTTTTGCATGGAATTCAAATAGTATAAATTGTTGTACAGTGTTACTTGGGTTAAAAATTGATTTGGAAATTTATTTTAGAAATTGAATAGGACATTCTACTTGGTTTTGAGCAAAAATTTGAGTTTAAATTTGGTGTTCCAAACTAGATTTAAACATAATTTTAATTGAAATTATGTGCGAATTGGGTTGCAATATACGAGATTTGATCTCAAACAACCAACATAATTTTCTAGTTTCGGAAATTTTGAGTGAAATTTTAATTATAAATTTAAATTTAAAAAAATGAGTTTGGCATTCCAAACCAAATAAAATCTTTGGAGAAATTATGTATAGGAATTGATTTCACAAAATTTTGAAATATAAATTTGCATGAGGATTTTCAATTAGAAAACAAAAAAGTGAGAGCAAATTCGGTGGAGCAAAGAAGAGATATATCTAGCGAAAACCAAAATACATATTTTGAAACCAATTTGAATTGGATCAAAAAAAAAAGACTGGAAAACCGTAATTGAGTTAAACCTCCAATCTGTGCTTGAATATGGATTGTAATTTTGATCACGCTCATTGAAATAAATTGACATAAAAACTTGAATGAAGTTTAAAGTTTTAACAAATATTTAGGTATTCTACTAATTGATTATTGTAATTTCCTTTTTTATATGTGAGTGGTATTTAGGCTAGTAATTTAGTAAAATCAAAATGGATTAAAAAAAACTTCAGATTTTTATTCAGAAATTTAGTTCCAAACTGTTTTCGAAGTTGAACAAAAAGATAAATGGAATTTTGAACATAAATCTAGTCTAAATTTTTCAACTTCATTCGACAGAGAGGAAACTGATTAAGCGAACGAAATTTTAACGAGAGAAAATTATCTTGAATTCTAAAATAGATAATAATGCATTTGAGAGACCTTTTATGTAGAAATTGTCTTCTTTAAAATTGCATTTGGGAAACACATTTTGAAAACAATTTTACCAAAATATTTAATGCACTTTATATTACTGACTATAAATTCTAAACACGATGTATAGGAACTTACATTAGAAATAGATTTAAAATTACAATTTGATTTAAGCAAATACATAAGCTTATAGTTAAAAACTTAAGATTGAAATCCGGACTGCCTTTAATAACAGTTTGAGTGAATTTTAAAAATCTAGTTAAAATTATTCGAGCAAAATTTTTATTTAGACTGAATAAATTTTAGACTAAAAATTCAATTTCAATCCAATCGAGAGTTTAAGAGTTTGCTTTTTATCTTTGCAATCTTTTCTGGGGCTCAAGGTAGTCCCAACTCCAGTTCGCTTATAATGTCCTACCTTACGCAGTATTTAGCCAAATCGAGGACGTACGGCTGTAGCTTCATGCCAACCTATATAGTACTGACATGAAAAGTGGGTCGGCCATGTATTCTGCACTCTCAACAGGGGTCATACAAATCAATTTAATTAAACAATATTTCAAAACTGAGTGTGAATTCCAAACAAAATTTAGGTTGAAATTAAGCTAGAAATTTTGTGATATTTTGTTTACAAATTAAGTGAAAATTCCAAAAGTATTGAAGTCCAGCTTTCATTTTAAAATGATTCAAAAAGTGTAAGTTTCATATTCCAAAGTAAATTTAAATTGCAATTAGTAAAAATTGGAATACAAAACATGACTTCAATAAATTAATAACAAAATTATTTAGTATCAGCACGATGTATGAAAGAATATGAATTCTAAACTTTAATTGAATTTAATCTTGTTGGCAACTTAAATTAAAAATTACAGTTTGAATTACAATTTGATTGAGCAAAAGTATGAGCGTATTTAGCTTTTCTTAATTTAAAACTTGATTTAATAGCGTGAATCTTTTAGTCTCAACCATCACGGTTTTCTTTTGAAGTAAGTATCGCTTACTAGCCCAAATTTTTAAGTGTATGGATCTGAAACCATATTTGGACTATTTCTCTAGCACTTTGCAACCCAGGAGAGTTAGTTTATCCAACTTTATAGCCAAAAACTTGATACTTTTTTGTTAATGAGTGAATTGAAATCCTCTTAAGGTATATTGTCTAGTTTTGGCTTCCTTTTCAAAATTTGACCACATATTTGCCAATTTTAGTTACATATTTTAGGGACATATTTTCGACTTTTTAGAACCTAAAAATCCTAAGCCTAATAATCATCTATAGTGACGATTTTGAACTTTTAAAAATCTTAACTCGATGATTGATGAAAAGCTACGGTTGTCAAAATTTTTCTTTTAAATATAAAATTGAAATTTTTGATTTGGCACTATAGTGAGAAAATGATTAAAGCCTACTTTGTGTGACCCATGTGTACATATTTATTTTGTTTAATGTTAAGTTACAGGAATATTGTAAGAAATTGACTAGTTTCGCGATAATAATCATAATGATTATGCAATCAATCTGCTATCTGTAAAATTCTTAAAATTATTGAGATTCTAATTGTCTGGGAGTCTTACGAGTAAATTTATACGTTTTTAAAAATTTAGGATTTTCTTAAATTTCTTAAAATTCGTCTAATTTTTTAAACTTGTTAATTTCTTGAAACTAATAAATTCTTCCAAATTTTGAATTTCTTAAAAAATGTTTTTCTTTTAGATGATTTTAATAAAATATAGATTTATTAAACACAATCGGGGTGGTCACGCAACACAGACTTTAAATTAAATTTGGTCCCCACACTCAGAGAAAAATAAGGTATTAATTCAACAAATTGTACTTATTGAAATAATTATTTTAAGAATCAATAACTTAATTAGAGTTACAATAGTTTTGTTACTAATTTAATAATAAAAATATATAAACTGAATAAAATGAAGAAGTTAAACTGGTAAATACGCTTATTAAAGTAATAAACTAAGTTATTAAGTATGTATATTACCGAATAGTTATCTTGATTAATTTGTTATAATCAAAACTTAAATAATTTATTGACCGAATAACGTTAGTTATTGAGTTTATCTTGTAAAATGTTACAGCATGCGTCTATATAAACTCAATAAGTAAATTTATTGTATTGATTTAATAAATCTGAGTGGTTATTAATTCAATAACTAATATTTATTGAAACTTCAGTTAACGAACTTATTTTGTATTGTATATGTAAGCCGAAAGCAAATCGTATTCATTGTTAATAAATGCACAGCACATCCCAGAAGCAAAATTAGTTTTCATGTGTTGCTATTTTAATTGATGCAAACAGTTAGTTTTTTTTAAACAAGTGAAGTGGTAATTTTAATAATTATTGTAATACGATAGTGAAATTACCAATTAAATTGAGTAAACAAAATAAAAGTGAAAAATTATAAAGTGAAAATAAATAACGTGAAAATAGTTGAGGTATTAAATTAATTATTTGGTTGTGGAATTTTTTTTTAATTGAGTCGTTTATTTTGAAAGTGGCATCAATCACTTTTTCAAAAAATCAGTATAATCTTTCTAACGGTAAATAATTTATTGTCAAAATAAAAAAAAATGAACATGTGCGTAATAAATAAGAAAATATAAAATCCCGTATATTTTGTGTTTATTGTTTTTCTATTCTTTCATTATCTCGTTTCAACAAAATATGGACTGATGCCACTTGCAAAATAAACGGCTCAATTAATTTACTCATAATGTAACGGTTTTTATATTGATTTATGTAAGGGAGTATAATTTCATTGTCCCGACAGTTTTTAGCGAAAATTATTCAATCTTAGTGTTGTTAAAGTGTTTAAATAGCTAATTGCGTTTGTATAAATAGCCACTTCCTAATTTTTATTTATTTATTTATTATTATTTTTTTTTATGTCAGTATAAAAGTTGTTAGGAAATTTTCTTTATCGTAATAGACATGAATGGTAAGGGAATAGAATAGTTGCGCTAAGTAAATTTGTTAGATAATTCGTAGAAGTATTCTTGGGACAAAATAAAACTAACTGATTTTTTTTTTTCATGGTTTTAGTTTTTATTCAAAACTTTTATTTTTGAATGCTATGGACGATGATAATTTGTTAAAACAACCAGAAGTGGTCCCCAACTCAAATGATTACGATGGTCAGCAAATTGTATTTATGGATGATTTGATAATTATCAATTCAAATCAATATATGACTAGTTCAGCAGGTCCTGCCGCACAAGAAATGGAGTTATTAGTGTTATCTTGGGGTTTTGACTCAGATATTGTTAAGCATCTGGTAAGTGAGTAAGCGATTAGTAATATAGAATATACAAAAAATGCTCATAATTTTGTTGAAAACTTTTTAATTTATTCTATTAAATCAATGTATTGTATCTTAGATCACCAAATTGACGACGTTGAATCATTAAAAGATATTACTGAAAATGTCCTAAGCGTCCTGTTTCCGCCTACAAAACTAGGGACCAAAATAAAATTTCGCAAACAACTTGTAAACTGGCGCAATCAAATTGTAAAATTAGAATATGTTCATATATTAGATTATTTATCAATTGGGAGGAGTTCCCTACTGAAATTCTGGTAATTCTATGTCCATTTAAATATTTTATAAAGAATGGATTAATTATTACTCATTTATATTAATTTAACAGTCTACTTACTACTCACCGAGATCTGCAGGCCATAATCCCAGGGGGAAGCTCTACGACAAGAATGTGAACACAATCCAGAGATATCGAAAACACGGGTTTTTAGCCAAACCAAAGACTGTAAAAAAGACAATTAATCATCCAACACCAAAATTATGCAGTAATGTGGAAACAAATGTAGAAGAACTGAAAATCTGGCTTCGCGAAAATAACGAGCCGTGGTATACTGTAGAAGAAAATTGGATTAAATGTGTAAACTTTCGTTTAAAAACAATTGCACAAAGTTCAACTCAAGCGATTTTAAGTGATTGGCCGCGATATAAAAATACACTGGAGCATACTTTAGTAAGTTTATATATAATTTGGCTGTAGCTGCATAATTAAAAAAAAAAAATCATTTATTTTCATAGATTGAAATTGATTTCAAGCAGCTGTATGGTAACAAAAGAGCAAATTTTTACGAAGGTTGGGATAATTTTGTTCCAAAAATTATAAATTTTTTTCGTAACAACATGAAAGACGCGGCATCTACTAAACTACTCGAACTATTAGAGGATTGTTCATTAAACGACGGTAAATACTAATGGACTGCTATAAAATTAATTGGACGTATTTTAAAATTGTATTTGATTTATTTTTCAGATTCACGAAACTGTAAATAAGTCTTTTACTCCATTCCGTATTAGTACCGACAAGAATAACGCTACCCGCTGCAAATAAAGTGAACAAAAAGTACTGGAAACCATCTATAGTTGAAGCTCAGGCTTCAATGATAATACATATTGGCAACATCAATAATTATGAAAAATAAATTGAAGAACAAAAGGACAAATGTTACCAACTTAGCTTAACTTTTCAACCAATTGTAGTTGTAGTTGGTGAGGATCTAAAAACTCTTAAAAAATTTTACGTGGTTTACGACGCGATATAAAGTATAAATTGCCAACATTTTTGAAAGCTTTGGATATTACATTTAAACTATATCAAGTTTTAAATTTTCAATATTCAAAATTGGGTATTTTGCCTGGGGTATTTATACAAAAGTATTTGTATAAAATTGATACTCGTTTTGACACAACAAATCCCAATATGGATTGTCTAATAAAAACCTTAAATGATATTGAACCAAACATTTAAAATATTTGTTCGACCCATTGAATTTTCGTATTTTTAACAAATATTCCATATCAATTATTTAATTTACTTTACTTATTAATTTTTGAAAATTACATTTATTTTAGTTATTACTTCTTGTAGTGATTGGTTGATACATACATACATTAATTTTTCATTTAAAAACATTCCATGCAATTACCTTCTATTTATAAATATACTTGTAAACAACATGCTTGTTTAAGAATTTTCTCAAATATATATTCGTTCAAAAAACATTTACTTAAACAACATTGTCCATTAAATAATAAAGATCATAACGTATTTTCCGATATATCGAAAATATCTCAAGTAGTTCAGGCAAGTAAAACAAGTATTCCACAAGAAATAGTAAATTTAAATTGGATTCCTCAATGTTTCTCAGTAAATATCGCAAATATTTTCAGTGATCAAATTTTTGATATAAAGGGGGAAGAAAAACGCTTTAAAATTTACCTTAGATATGCATAATATTAATAGATTTACTCGAAGTGATATATTGGATATACAAAACAGTTTAGCACAAAATTTGATAGATCCTATAATTACAGCAATTTCGGAGTTATGTTTAAATGAAAACGCAAGCAATTTTAAAGAGGATTTGAAAGAACTTATAAATGAAAGCAAAGATCCTTTGACTTCGATCAAATCAGAATACTTGTTATACCAAGAGTTGGAATCCAGCGGCATATTTCAAATGCCTAATTGCATTACGATAAATGATGAAATTAGTCAACTAATAAGGAATGGTCAGCCCACGTTAGATTCTAATAAGTTAAAAGCTGTAATCATGCCTCTTCGATTTATATTCAAAAAATTTCTTGAATGTAACAATATTTTGGATATAATTTTAAAAAACATGGACGAGCTTAACAAACTCCTCCACATATTTATTCAAATTTTGTAAACGGATCTCTCTGGAAAGAGAAGTTTTCGAATTTTTCTGGAAAAGTAACTATTCCATACTTTCTATATTTCGATAATTTCGAAATTAATAATCCGAACGGGTCCCATGCCGGAACTCATACAATTTGTGCTGCGTATATAAGTTTTCCAACAATTCCAAAATTCGAGCAGTCTAAATTGGATCACATACTTTTAGCAGGGGTATTTAATTCAAAAGATGTAAAAAACTTAGGGAATGAGATTTGTTTTAGAAAATTAGTTGACGAATTAATATTTTTAGAAACGTGTGGTTTAGAAATAGTAATTAATGGGATATCGACCCAAGTTTATTTTATTTTAGGATTGATATTAGGTGATAATCTAGGCCTAAATTCTGTGTTAGGGTTCACCAAGTCGTTTAATGCGAGATTTTGTTGTCGTAACTGTAAAAGAGATAAAGAATGTATGAAAGTTGATGCAATTGAGTGCTCCGAATATCTAAGAAATAAAGTTAACTATCTACATGATTTGAATCAATCATTCCAGAAACTGGAATTAAAGAAAAATCTATTTTTAACTCGATTCCCAGTTTTCATGTTACAGACAATTTTACATTCGACATCATGCACGACTTATTTGAAGGGGTAAACAATTATTGGATTACGTCCCATTAGAAATTGGTAATACATCAGAACCAATACAAATACGTCATTTAAATAATAAAACATTTAAAATGAACGCAAGCGAAATGATGACGTTTATTCATTTGTTATATAGGAGACCTTGTCCCCAAATCAGAAACAGTTTGGAATTTTTTTATCATTTTACTAAAAATTGTTGACATTGTTTTATTACCTTCAATAAATGAAACAGAAATAGAATCACTTAAATTGCTCATCTGTCAACATAATACAATGTTTCCAGTTTTATTTAATTCTTCATTAAAACCCAAATTCCACAATCTCGTACATTATCCCAGAGCTATCAGAATGTCAGGCCCTTTGAAACATACTTGGTGCTTTAGATTTGAGGGTAAACATAGAAATTTTAAAATATATGCCAGAAATATACACTCTCGAGTCAATATCCCGCTTAGTTTGGCAATTAAAGAGAGTTTGAAATTTTCTCAGTCCCTGTTAACAGAAAGCTTATGCAACAGTAAAACAAATGTAGTTGGTTCTAAAAAATTTGATTTGAAAATGTATCCATTATTAGATACATCATCGATACAAGGTCCGGTTTTCACAGCATCTAAAATTACTTTCCAAAACATTATTTATTGCAAAGGTTACATTTACATTCTCGGGCAAGTGACAGATTCTTCTACAAAATTATTTCAAATAGTAGAACTCATTATTATTAAAGATAAACCGTTTTTCGTAATTTTCAAAAAACTACAAATAGAAACATTTTGTGAACATACTTGCTCCTTCATAATAAGCGGGATAGAGGAGGGATACAATATCTTCAATATTAAAATATTCAATACTCGTAGTTAGAATAAAACGTCATTAATTAAGAAATGAAACCAGTAATTAATAAAAATATTAAATCTAAAAATTTGCAATAAACATGAAGTTTACGCTTTGATTGATACAATAAGAAAATGAATAATTTAATATATAATTTAAATGACTGAAATGAATAAGGATGACATTAAGAATCAAAAACTAAATTAAAAATAAAAAATTTGTAAAAATTTAGAATTTAAGTAGTTATTAAGTTTTAAGATTATATAAAATACATTTTTTTTTTATATCTGAATTTCTAAAATTAAGTTATGTATATTACAAATAAACATTATATATTTTTGAGATTAAAATTGAGTACTATGTTTTTTAATAACCTCAACTTATTCTTAACCAAAATTGATGTTTGTTGTTTTGACAATTAAAAGCTACAATATCAATAACTTTAACAACTTTAATCCAAAAAGTGGGTTCATTGAAGTGACTATAAAGTTTTCAGTTTCTGTAGTAAATTAATAAATCATATTATTGGTTTAATAGTTTAAACAGTTACCGTAATTACCCTTAATTATTGGAAGGAAGTTGCGCTTTTGTTTTACCAATCGTTAAAATTATCCAAATAATAAATTCTAGTTATTGAGTTTACTTGAGCATTTTATTGAAAATATTAAAATTCTATAATTTTTTTATTCAATAGATAATTTCCACTTTTAAATTGGAAACTAAAATTTATTGTCCTGTTAAAAATAATTATTATTAATATAATAAAATATCTGGATAAATAATAACTTAAAACTTATTCCGGCTACAACTTGATTTATTGGCCAAAAATGACGTATGTTTTTTATTGTTTTATATATGAAAATCGTCGTTCCAATAACTTTTTTTTCTGAGTGCATGCACTTATCAGATAAATACTACAGTTACAAACAATGATTGTTATCGTCATAACAACATAATTAGTCGACATAATTGATAGATACTCCAGGCTCAAGCACTCTAAGTTTTGTCAATGTTTGTGTTTAAACTTTTCAAAACCTGACTTTCGTAGAAATATGGGTTTTGTAAACCGATATTCACAACACAGTTCAAAATATTAATATTTAGATTGAATTGCAGGTTTAATGAACTTTTATTTCACAATTTAAAAATTTCAATTTAACTAAAAACCGATTTGCAAATTATATTTACGTACGTAGTACCTATTTTTAAATTCAGAGGAATTTTAAAAGTCACAAAAATGTTCTCAATTTTCTTTATTTGGTCCAGGAAACAACTTTTGATTTGGAATGATTGCAATTTTGCGAGGTAAGCTTGGAAAAGTTGATCTTTCAACCAAGTGACGATCAACGACATATCCGATTAGCATTAGAAATACAGGGCCAGCACATTTCCATTGTGCAAACAAAGTAGTTTGCGTCTTATAAAATTGTTTCGGAAAGTCCATGAGAAGCAGTAGTCAGAATCCATTAATTTGTATTTATCTTACAGATTTTACTTGCATCAAAATGCGGGACCAGATCAAAGGTTTAGTCAAAGAAATTTGATGATTTATCGACTAAACCTGTTGCAACATATTTCAAATTTACTTTAGTTTTAAAACTGTAACTGGAAAATGAGATCTATAAAACATGAACAATTTTATATACCACAAAAATTGACCAGTATAACGGCAAAAAATGAACTTAAGACGTAAAGCCAAACCATCAGAAGTAAATAAATTTATCAAAAAATCACATTTAAGGGCGTCATATTTTTTTGTGAACCGTCTGTTAAATTTGATGTATGTATTTGGATTGGTCATTTAAAAAAAAAACTCTCTGCTGCGTAATTTGCTCTAGGGAAAAGAATGCCATTTACCAATTTTTTAACCATGTTTTTTTTACCATTTCTCCGCTTTTCTTTTTTTTTTTGTACTTTACAATATTCATACACATACCATTCGTGTGAAAGAAACCATTTGTAATTTAACAAAGTTTGTCTTAAAATATATAAAAGGGAATTTGAACAAACAGAAAACAAAAATTAAATAAATAAGGGATGATAGAATTAAATAGACTTAGAAATTTTTGTTTAAACCCCACACATAGTCGTTCATATATATATGTATGTACAAAATAATAATGTTAGGGATATATTCTTAAATTAACTTCAAATTAATATCGATTTTTCGCTTTGTTTGAATTTGAGCGCTTGGCTCTAAAATTTTTATTCGTGTTATAATTGTTCCAAATGATTGCGTGATTTAATTTTTTATTTTTAAATTAAAAATACGTAACGAATTGAAAATAAAATTTAAAATGCAAAAAAAGAAAAAATATGTATGTTGTAGTTTTGTTACACGATTCTAATCTGGCTACGGTCACCCTTCATTATATAAATTTTTTTTAATTAACATTTTTTTTTATTATACTTAGGTTAAAATTAAAACTTTAAAATATATTTTCAGTACCTGGAATTAATCGACATCTGATTATTATACACACATATTTATAATTTAATTGGTTTAATTGAATGTACATACATAACATAATTTATAGGTTTTAAATTTAATTATGATGCAGACGGTGGTGGATATAATAAAAACATAAAAAAATATTTCACCTTTCTCCGAATATTTATTGTTTTGCGTTTCAAAATTCACTGGACGATGATGATGAAATTATTATATTTTGTACAGTTATAAAACGTATAGAAATCTTAAAAATTCCAAATTAAGAAATTTGATATATTATATTGTATGATCCAAATGAACGCACTTTACGCAACCTAATTTATTTAACGTTTTATTTCGGAATTTTAATTTGTAATATTTTTTGTTTATATTAAACGTGCTTATGTATATTGTAATAATAGAAAATTCAGTTAGTTTTACGATTATAGAGAAATATTTATTTTATTTTTAGTATAATTATGACACGCAATGTGAATAATATGCCTAGGTAGTTTAATTTTTTATTTTTTTACTTTTATTACGGCTACAACCTTACTAAACGTTATTAATTGTAAATCATATATACATAAATATAAAGTGTACAAAAAAATTTAACGTTTTATCGAAATCAGAAATAGTTGAGATAGTAAAATTGTTTTGAGAATTAATGGTGTATAATGTTACTGGTAAACACTTTTGATAAGATATATAACGTATAGTGTACAGCATAAAAATCATTTAATTTAATTCTCTATAATAAAGGATTTGATATAAATTCAAACCTGTCATATACACTAGAATTATGATTCAATTATATAATCTGTTATCTCGGCCGTATAATCACAAACTAATTATAAATAAATGAAAATTATACAAATTATAATTTGATTCAAATTACTCGCCAGCACTATATAATTTATAAATAAAAACTAATGACTTCCCCTCACTGAATAAAATCATTAAATTTTCTAGTTTACATTAAATTAAATGATTAAATTATAATTAAAATAAAAATTTCAGTTTGAAATAAAATACTCGTAATATTTTTATGTTTCAATTATGTTTGTTTTTACGGCATTTTTATGTGGTTGAATTAATTAACCTATTAAAATTGTTTATACCTCGTCGGCCTATTGTATTTAAGATGTGTGTGCGCGCCCGGTAGTAATAAACTTTTGTTTCGTAAAACCAAAATTTGTAATTACGATTAATACAAGAACAACTAAAATATGTAAGCAAAAATTTAAAAATCATGTTAATTGTAACCAAAAAAAAAACAAAACATATATATGGTACAAGTCTGATGGTATTTGTACTCAACATGAAAAGTTTTCATTGTGGAAAAATAATTCAAACTCATCAGAGATTTGTAACACAAAAAAGTTTCTAATTATAAAAATCACTGTGTAGATTTTTTTTTATTTTTTTTTTTTTAAACCAAAATCCAACAACATTTATGTACACATTATATATTTTCATATAACAACACCAGTGTTATTTTCACCCATTCATTCTGTGAAAAACAATGAAAAACCAAAAGTTTTGGTTTGTTAATGCGAGAAAAACTATTTTTCTCTCTCGATTATTTTTTTTTTGTGATTTTTCTGTTTTTGGTACGTAGTCTAATACTTGGTACCACTATCATTATTATCATCATCAGAATCATCAAGGTTTACAATTTTTTTTTGTTTGTTATGTTGTTGAATGTAAAAAATGTATATATACGACTTTATATATATTATTTAAATATATAATATATAAATATAAAATTCATTTGATAATTGTTTTTTCCAGTACGATATATAAGCAAAAAAAAAACTACGACATAAAAAAAGTTTTATCTCGAGGCTTTTTGGTCTAATTAAAACATGTTCTTTTTTACATTTCAAAAACACAAAAAAAAAAAAAATTTGCTAACAGAAATGGAATTATACTCGTACAAAAGCAAAAAAAAAAAAAAAATAAAAATACGATGACTTTTAATTTTGTCGTCGTTATTTTTAAAATATGTTGTTATAGGGAAAGACGTAGCCGGAATGGGGAACCCATCAAGGATATAATGTATGAATGCAAGAATGTCGGTTCTACCGCGTGATTTTCGAGCAAAACAAATCATATATATGAGCAAGTACACTACAATTCCTCATAATATGTACCCTTAGCCCAAAAACACAAACCAAATCTTTAATCAATATGACAGATGTTGTTTTGCAAGGACATCAAAAATTGTACCCTCACAAAAACTGTACACATACAACATGTATGCAATAAATATAATAAACAATCACGAAATACTAATAAAAATAAAAAATAAGCGAGGGTGTAAACAACTATAAATGAATTTCAAATTTAATAAATAACAAAAACGTGAAAATTATCTTATTGCAATTCACACTTTCGTTTTTTCGTTTAGAATCACATCAATGAATTTTTCATACTGTACAGCGAGCTTACATATACGATAATATACTTATATAGTAGTTGTTTTTTTGCATTATTTATACTTCAAAGGCAGTGCAACAAAAAAATAAAAATAAATTTACATTTTTAATTTTTTTTCGTTATATAATTGAGCTCCAAGTGTAATGTATAAAAATAACACAAAAAAAGCTGCATTTTTATACATAGTAGTACACCTAGCAATAAATGAACTATGTATTATTATTATTATTATTATTCTTAAGTGTTCTGTATATACAAAGAATTTAAATTATAGATACATATTTAAATTATAATACTTGGGAGTAAATAGTATTTTTTGATTAAGATTGGAAATCTATAATTTTACCGCAATATGATGGAATTTAATTTGTATTTGTTAGTGTACACAATAATATATTATTTATATTTATAACGAGAATTTAATTTGTTTGCATTTTACAATTATAATTGGATATAGCTAAATAAATAATAAAAGTATTTTTGCTTTTTGTTGTTGAGCTACTTTAAGTGTTTTACAACGTGTAAATTGTTTGTATGTCGCATTACCATAAATTCAACTAAATGTATGGCAGCATGATATAAAATTAGTTGTGTGACTATTTATTTAATTACAAAGTCTTTAATTACGCTCAGAATATCGAAGAAACCCGAAAAATGCTATTAAAGGAGTAAATACTAGAATAATATAGCAAATCACAAGAGGCAAGTCGGTAGAGGTATGGCTACTAATTCCGAAGTTTTCGAAATTGAATGTTCTCGCAGTTACTACTTACACAATTTTTACCCTGCACGGTCGCATTAGGACGATTTCGTCGCAAGTGAAATTTCACTTGGGAATTCCCGAAAAACAGAAAAGGGGCAGGGCCTCGTGCCTCTTTCTAAAAAAAATTAGTACAGTTATGGTCCTGCAAGCTTCGTTTGAGCGCTTTTTGCTAGTTAGTTCATGAGCAATAGCGGCACAAAGTGGTCGAGCGGACGAAAATGTTCCAGTGTGACCGGTGTGTAAGTTTAAGTGAAAATTGAAAAGAGGCGATTTTTTGTCAAAACCTGCAAAAATTCTCTCTAGAAAGCCTGCTCGTTTTGCTGATACACAGATACACATAATGTAATTTTTAGGTGTATTAGTCACTACGAAAAGCCATATAAAAACGAAATCAGCTCAGATACCAATTTATTGTAAAAAATATAAAACTATTATACTTAAATAATTGTGGATTCTCATTTTAGAAGGGTTCAAAAGTCATCATGATTTTTTAGATTTTTCGAAGCGATTTAACTCGTTGAAAACTGTACGTGGACGTTTTTCAACCTAGTGCGACAGCGAAAGCATCGAAATTACAGTGCGACCGCCGAGGGTTTAGAATTAAAAAATTTATAGAATTTATAATGTTTTTAGAATTTGTTATTATTAAATAAATTCTATAAATTTAAAAATTCTTTAAATGCCAAAAAATTATATCAATCTTATAAATTCAGTAAACTCTACAAATAAAGTCTAAAATCCAATAAGTTTTTTAATCTCTATAAATCCTATAAATTCTGTACATTTGGTACATTTTTTAAATCCAATAAATTCTTTAAATTTTGTAGATTATTTGAGTTCTAATAATTGTTTAAAGTTTGTATGTTTTATAACTTAAACAAACTCAAAATTTACTTGGTTTATAAACACAACAATTTCGATAAATCCATAAACTTTAAAAAATTTATAAATTCAATAGTTTCTATAAATTTTATAAATTCTCTAAATTCCACAAAGTCTACAAATATTATAAATTCTAACATTTTTAAAAGCTCTATAAATTCAATAAATTGTACCTATGTATGTATTTTACAAATTCCATCAATGCTGTAAATTATATAAACCCCGCAAATTCAATAAATTTTATAAATTCTTTAAATTTTTTATATTCTATGGGTTCTATAAATTGATTGAAATCTGTCAGTCTATAAAGTCTATAAACTCAAATTTTACTTATTCTAAAAATTCCATAATTTCTATAAATTCTATAAATTTTATAAATTCTTTGAATTCTGCAAATTTCATAAATTCAAAAATTTCGATAAATCCTATAGACTTAAATAATTCCATAAATTCAATTATTTGTATAAATTTTGTAAATTCTCTAAATTCTACAAAGTCTATAAATATTATAAATTCTAATATTTTCATAAGCTCTATAAATTCAATAAATTTTATGAATTTTATAAATTCCATCAATTCTATAAATTATATAAACACCGCAAATTCTATAAATTTTATATGTTCTATGGGTTTTATAAATTGTCATTCTATAAATTCTACAAACCCAAACTTTACTTTTCTAAAAAATCCATAATTTTTAGGAGTATAAATTCTTTAAATTTTATAAACTCTGAATTCCATAAATATCATAAATTCTAAAATTTCGATAAATCATATGAACTTAAATAATTCTATAAATTCTATGGATACAATTTTAAAATTCAGTAAATTCAGCAAATCTAATAAATTGTTTTGTTCTTAAAAATTCTATAAATGCGATAAATTCTATTGTATAAATTTGATAAGTTCTTCAACAAAAACTGTAATTATTTAAAGTAATCCTCTAAATTCTATAAATATTAAGGATTTTATAGATTCCATTAATTCTATAAATTATATAATATCCACAAATTCTATAAATTTTATAAATTTTTTAAATTTTATAGATTCAAGAACCCAACTCGTTCAATAAATTGTTTGAGTCTGTCAGTTCTGTAAATTCTACAAACTCAAATTTGGCTTATTTTAACAATTCCTTATAGTTTCTATAAATTCAATAAATTCGATTAATTCTGCAAATTTTAGTATTTCTAAAATTTTTTTAATTTTTATAAATTTAATAAATGTTTTGAATTCTATAAATCGAATAAATTCTTTAAATCCTATAAATTTTATTATTTCCATGATTTCTATAAAGTAGAACATCACGCACTTTATAGTTTTCGAGATCCGACAGGTTGTTCATCTTGAACTTACCTAAGAATTTATCCCTCTGCGTGGTAATGCCGGACATTAGCAAAGGAGATGAACTGTAGTCCCTTCTTCTGCCTTCACGAGAGCCTAATGCCATGGTGTGTCTTAAATCTAGTTTTAGCCAGGCTTGTCTTGCAGCATTTCAAGTGAGGCTGGCTGTCCAACTTTACCAGTTTATGCATTGTCACAAGACTCTCCAGACTTACTCTTTCTGGTTGCAGCAGATGAAAAATTCAGTAAGTTTATAAAATAATTTTGTAAATTCAATAAATTTTATGAATTTTTTAAATTCTTTAAATTTGATAGATTCAAAGTGCAAGTAAGACTTGCGTGCTTGCTAGACAACCGGGTGCAGCTAATAATTCTGTGGCAACAAGGCACAACGTAATAACTCATGTTATTGCGAAAATGAGTTAACATTAGCAATAGTTTCGTTAGGTAAAGAAGTATATTTCAGTTTTTACAGTTAATTTCTGCGACATTTAATTTCAAATTTATTGAAAAACGCAATACATCCATTTATACTCAAATTTTCTTTTTGGAAAACGGAATAACTGAGTTTTTTTTTAAATAAAAATATAAAAATTCAAATAATTGATATACCAAACACAAACTCAGAAAAATTAGTCGAGTTATAAGTTCAACAAATTGTGTTAAGTACGAATATCTTTTGTGTATAACAGGCATAACTCACATTATATCATTATTCCAAACTAAAATGCGTAAGTTATAGTGAAATAACCAAAGTTATATCGGTTTCCCTCATAACAAATAAAATTACGTTTTTTAGTTAAATCGAAATATACCATTTTAACAAAACTGGTGCGCTAGAATAGAGTTTTCTCGATTTTGGAAATTGACAGATGTAAAGTGTATTGGTTTACCGAGATAAAATTATAATTTTTTTAGTGTAAATGTTGGTGCAACTCGAATGCTTGAAATGGCTAAAGCTAAATGTGCTGCTGCGCCCATCCGATTGAAAATAAGGTAGCAGATTTAAAAATTAAACCGACGCAAAATCCGATATTATGTGATGGTAGATTTCACGAGAATTAAAGGGAAGCCGGAAGCCCAGCCGCACGTGGAACCATTTTCAGAATCTGGAACATCTGCCTTAATGAACTGCAATTTTAATAACGATAAAATATGTTATAAAAACTCACCTTCATTAGAAACGCATCCTTTCGAAAATCTAAGCGATGGTAATAGAGATTGTACCGTTTGATAAGGAGTCTAAAGATATGGAAAGTAATTCTGATGTAGAGGAAATAGCAGCAGAAATCGAATGAAATTTACTACCGGAAAATAATACAAATATATCCTCAATAAAATTGCTACGTCAAATAGGAGACCGAAAAGATCGCCAAGAAAAACGGAACTTTGGAAGAAAATATACCTGTAACGGCTTAAGGTAATGTCATATCTGACCGTATCTGTGTGGCTTTGAAAACTTGTAGAAAGAAATACAGCGAACGTATAAATTCAACGCTCAAAAATCGCAGATTTTCTTGCTCTTATAGACAGTTATTATATATGGAGAAAAAATTGCCATTTGTAAAATTTGTATAAAGAGTACTCTCGGTGAAAAAAATCGCCATATTGATAGCGTTATTGATCAAAAATGTTGTTCTCCTGGAGCAGCATTTTGGATCTTCGTGGAAAAAGGTACCATCAAATAAGTTCTCTGAAGATAAAATATCGCATTAGCGCATTTCTGGCCTAAGAGGGTCACTACAAGCGACTTGGCATATCAAAAAAATATCTCCATTGTGATTTGACAATTTCTAAAATGTACAACATGTTACATGTATTCTGATGCACATGATAATCAGGTTTCCTTATCAAAATATTAAGGACACCAAAAACGGTATATATGCAATGTGATGAAACGATTAAATTAAAAATTGAAATTGCCGAAAAGCTAATTTTATTAATGGAACAGCAAAATCATCATGCAGACCTGACAACGCTTATAAGGCAAAAGAGTTAGATACAAATTACTGTAAAAGCGTATAGATTCTGTAAGAATTTATACGTTCGATTTTCAGCGATGTTTGCCAACTCCGTTTTTTCAAACATCTGTATCGTTTTACAAGCGCTCCTTATGGATCTACAACTTGACAGTGCATGATTGTATTTAAAACCAACCCTTCTTCTAGATCTGGTATGAAGGAATGGTTAAACGTGGTGGAAATGAAAATGCTTCCTGCTTGTTCAGACATTTAAAGTCACTTACTTCTTTGTTTTCTTTAGTAGCAAGAATACGTTGATTTTATCGACCATACATTTTTAATAGTTGGTGACACGCACATGGAGGGCCATATGCCACCAATGAGACACAAAAAAAAACGGTAATTAAATTCACCATCCGTGAGATTGGTATATACATATTTATTTAGTCCGTGCGATCTAAAAAAAGGCCACGTTTAATGAATTGATCCAGGATGATTTTTTTTAATTTTTCTCAGCTGCCAAAATCCAAATTTACTTGGCGGCCAAAATCATCCGTAATTCCGTATACTTAATTCCGTTCAATTTATTTGTGTTAACGGAAATCGCGAATAAGATCAAATTTCGAATAAAATCTTCGAAACATCAAAGAAAATATCGAAAATTCAAGTAGATACATAGGTTTACGACCGCCTAAGAATTATCGGAATTCCTCATTTCTGGAAACTTAGTATCGTTCTGGGTGCATTCAATTCCAATAACTGCATGTTTATTAAAATTAAAACGTTGATATCAGTATGTCAGTTTAAATGTCATTTTTTCCATCACCAAAAATTTTCCATTCAAATGTTATCGGTGTATTGCATATACGTATTATATTTGCAACGCATTCTAAAATCATTGCCTTATAAAAAACAACACAGCAATAACATTGGAATTATCAGAAGTTTTGTTTTTTTCCTTTAGTTATAAAGAAATGAGAAATCTAGAATGATTGTCTGTGCTAATATAGTTTAATGTGCAAAATGTTCCAGGTTTTCCAAATTCTCCAGAATACTGGCAAAATGCGATTAATTTTTCTAGCCTCAAATGAACAGAAAATAGTCGGGAAATGCTCATTTCTGTACACCACAAAGGATTCTGAAAATTAAATTGGTCCCTGTATGTTTTCGGCTATTGTAAAATAACTACCAAAATGGTGCGGTGTAGCTTGGAATTACACATATGTAGCTGAACAAGTTTGTATGCTTGTAACCGTAATTATTTAGCACGTTATTGTTTTTAGTAATATGTATTTAAATAATGAGAATATTCATCGTACTTTTATTAGCAGATTGCCTATCCGTGAGAGTTATACAACCACAAACCATTACCAACCAATTACCAACATCAGATTTACGGTTGGGAGTAAGTTTTGATATGGAATTTCTGAATTGCGATTGGCCGAAATTTTCTCTTGTCAGTGCATTTGAAGTGTTGGGGTCATATAAGGAAAAGGAAATATGGCGGACATTTAATATTGAAATGCAGCTTAATAAGCTTTCTATACATGGAGAGATTTGGTAATGGTTTAGGATTGAATAACTACCGCTGGAGCAGCAATTTGGTCTTCTCTAAGTAAAATGAGTCTATGTCTATTTTAATATTACTGAAAACAATTAATAGCAAGTGCTGAATAATTACGATTAGCAGCACATTACTTGTCCTGTAAGATAATGACTATAATTGGTCATTTTCAGAAGCGATAAGCAGAAGGTAACTCAATAATGTCGAAAAAACTTCAACAATCATCTATTATCTCGAAAGTATTGAATAATGGTGAAACCAAGAAACCATAAGTGTCATTTAAATTGGTAATAAAGATTAATCCAAAATCATTTCATTGGTCGCGGAAAATCGCAGAAATATCACCCAGGAACTCAACATATTCGAAATGTATCTTAACTGTTTTTTATATGTAACTTAACGCTGTGCAAATCTTGGAAAGCTTAAAAACCAAATTCTCGACAAATCACTAATTCCATAAAAGATGTTACTAAACCCATTGCAGATAATAATTTCGATATTCACAAAAAATTTGGAATATTCCAGAAAAACTCGTATATTTAAACTTAAAATCCTAGAAATAATCTGAAAAACTATGATAACAGCGGTAATTTTGAATGACACCGATGACAAGCTATTCAACGCTATCTATTAAAACAAAAATTCTTAAATTTTGGGAATTCCCCCTCTATATAAGATAATTTAACTAAGAGCTTTGATTAGCTGGAATTCAACTAGATACTGAATTCGAATAATATCAAAGTCTATACAAAATTTCGACTAATAAATATATCGAATCATTAATAAATAATAGAAAATATGGAAGATATCGATACGTTACTAATTCCGTAGAATAACACAACTGGACGTCTTTTAAATTTAGAGTAAAAGCGAGAAACCCGAAAAGACTCGAATAATTTTAAAAAGCTCAAATAATCTTAGAATTGGAAAACCTATAATAATCTCCAAAATTTTGAATAAT
Organism: Tipula helvola; assembly: GCA_963556165.1. Classification (NCBI taxonomy): domain Eukaryota; kingdom Metazoa; phylum Arthropoda; class Insecta; order Diptera; family Tipulidae; genus Tipula; species Tipula helvola. The sequence continues at coordinate 263,483,579 of OY744482.1, read as the reverse complement.
ATTGATATAGTTTCGAATAAATTAGGTGCAAAGCTATCTAAATTATTCCAAAAATCTCGAATTTCATGAATCTCATCTATAGTTCAATGTTATTATCAAAGAGCTTATATTTCAATCCAAATAAACTCAAAAAATACCGAAAATTTTGAATAATTTGGAAAAATCTATAAAATAAATCTATAAATTGTGTTTTTTAAGTCTTAGTTTTTTTTTATCAAAGATAAATTTAATTGACCTTATTTGACATGAATCTACAAAACACAGCATTAGTGAATAAACTAAAAGTGACTAAATTTGTGAAACTGAAACCACTTTTTAACACTTTCCTCTATATGGTATACATCAGTTATGTTTAAACAATTTTTAACTTTTTCACTCGTGTTGGCCTATTTTATTTATAATTAAAAATGCAAACAATAAAAACAAATGTGCCTAAACGTGAGTTGAAATTTTGAAATTAACAAAGGTAAAATTGTTAAACATTGGATTTCATAAACGAAACGGTAACATTAAAGAGTTAAAGACCTTCTCTTTAACACTTTCATGGTTCAAAAAAATTTAATTGTCTTTAAATTTAACTTACATAAGATTTAAGTTAATGCCACTATCACAACCCATAATCTAGAGTTAAATCAACACTTGAGTTAATGAACCAAAATCGTGCAATTAAATATGATAATAAAAATAAACCTCTGTAATTTTGCAATTAACATTTTTTTAGGTAGGTAGCCAATTTTTGGCAAAACATGTCGCAAAATTAGCAAATGAACTTGGCGTTATAAGGATGACCCAAATAGTGTAAGAGGAGAATTCGTAACATAAAATTTTAATTATTAAAGCTATCTGGCCAGCAGCGATACACGAAAACAACTTATTTGACGCTTCTTTATAAAAGCAATTATTAAGTTTAATTTTAAAAGAATTATTTAATTATGTAGTTCTACCTTAAAATATTTTTAATTTTAAACCCAGTGAGTTAATTCTATCATTATTGTTACTTTCTCGTCATTTTCTACTGAATCTAATTTTTTGGTAAAAACCATTCTTTTTTGGATTCTGTACGTGTAAATGCTTGGGAGATTTTACGATATTTAAGAATTTCTAGAATAAAAACAAGTTCGTCAACCTTTTTGAAGCAATAAAAATCGAATCATTTAAACGAAGTGAATAAAAGTTGTAAACCGATTTATAGTCTCTAGACTCTGGCTGAAACTAAACTAAAAAATTTGAAAAATCGTTTGACCTTAATTCTTCCTTAATAAATGACGCGAAGCCAATATATTAAAGTTTGCCGATTGAAAGCTTATGTTGACACTTATAGTTAGCTATGGGATCTGCTAACGTATTTCTCGCATAAAATTTTACTTTTGAAAATAATTTTCGATAGGATTCGTCATTGGTGCTACGGCAGAAAAATTAAAGTATGTGTTGTCTGACCAACAAGCTCACAAAAGAGACTGTGTCTAGTGAAGGCTTACATTGTCTAAAATTAACCATTAATTCTCAGTATGATCTTAACTAATTTTAAAAATAATCCTCGAATGAATTATTAGCTGATGGAATACTGTTCCTTGAACATTTATTGCCGTAATTAGGGAAAAAATAAAAGGCAAAATTAGGGAAACATAAAAGTGGTTTCAAAAATGCAGGCAACTATTCAGATATATGGCCTTAAATCAAACTTTGCAGTCTTCACTGCAATATCAGCACAGTTGTTATGTTTTTGAAAGCAAACTACTATATAAAACGTGGGTGAAACAACCATCGACGACAATTTCATCATATAAACAATCATGTTACAGCATAGCGGCAGTAATTTAGGAGCCAGAACTGACCGGTTGCTGTTGGGGAGTAAAAGTATCAAGCTTACTCAATTGAATGAATGTAGTAGTGATGAAGTTAGTAAAACAAAAATTAACAGCTTTATCAAAGTTATTTAATGAACTATCAATATCAGTCGAATCGTATTGTCTACGAAATTCCTATATAGTCGACTTCAGAAATTATATTTCGTCCTTATGGAATCTTAATAATTAAAAAAAACATCAGATCAGCACGGCGAATGTAAAGATCTGGCGATTGTAAAGATCAGCACGGGAAATGTAAATAACTGATTTCATACTTCGAAATTTTTAATGAAAAGTTCAACGATTTATGTAATATTTCGTAAATTTTCTAGGATTAAACGGGTTGATTAAGGAATATAATTTATTTTTATAAATTTATCTGGTAACAGGTTAAATTTGAATTGTGAAAGGTTTAATTTGAAGTATACAAATTTGAATTTTTGTGTAAAACCCGTAATAAGGTGATCCGTAATGGGAGCAGTAAAAATGAATAAAATTAAAAACTGAACCGAATCAGAAAAAATGAAATCAGAAACATAGCCGTAAACCGGAACCAAACCAATTTCGGTTTAAGTTTCTTTTTTATTCCTTACTTAAGAATGATGAAATAAAACCAAAAACATTTGGAGATGATTTTACTGTAAATCCATATATATTTTATGTAAAATACTAAGAAATTTGTAATTTACATTTTATTCCAGATAAAATTTTAACAAAACGAATTAGGCAGACTAATATGTGCTCTTTAAGAATGTGCTGGAGAGAAACGAATAACAAAACTATGTTGAACGAAAATGTCGCGCAACAAAAAACTGAGAATACTTACAATTAATTAGTTAATTAATTGAAGAATTTATTCGAGAAATTAAACTCAATTAAATTTATTTAATTGGTGTTAGCTGCAAGAAGAGATTTATATTTTTTCGTGACTCTTAAATAGGTGTTCTCCTCGAACAATGCACAACTAAAAGTGAAAAAGTTAAATTTAAAGATTGTATTTAGGTGGGCACTAACCAACATAAGCTTAATTTAATCTAACAATAAATGGAAATTACCTACAATTATTTATTGTCAACATATTTATCCAATCAATTGCAATTTACTTCTGCTATTCTTTCTGTTCAGTAATGAAGTCTGAACCGAAGTAAACTACACTCCACTAATACTCCATACAGTAAAATTTTTATTATTTAATTAAGTAGTAATGAGTAGATCACCCTGATGTTCAATAACTTCAAGAAGTCTCTTGTGTATTGAATTGTAAAGTGACCTCAAATAGCGAAGGGAAATTTCGGTCCAGGCAGATTTTATGGCTTCAATTAATTTGTCCTTATTCTCGAACTGCCCTAATCCTCCGTAGACTTTCCTTGATAGTCATCCACAAACATTTGCTGGGTGTTATTATTATAATTAAGTCGTGTGAATATGGCGACCAAAGCAATAGTACTACATTTTACTCCTGAGTCCACGCTTTGATTATCCTGGTAAAATGTTTTTTTTTGGGAATTTGTGGTCATTTTATAAAGTTCTTTACTGTTTATTCTATACCTTTGGATGTTACTGAGGTAATTATGCGAAGCGGTTGAACTTCTTCTAATTTTAGCAGCAATTTGGCGGATACTATACCCTTGAAATCTCGAATTTGGGCTTTCCCATCTACATATATGCAAGAACTTTTCATTGGGCATAGTTGTGCATACGTCAAGGATTTATGATATCCTGAAATCTTTTATTTTTATTTTTTGCCTTGGAAACGACATATTTCAGTTGTACTTAAATAAATGAGGCAAACAAATATACAATTCTTAAAGGTGCACTCCGTTTTATTTAAAAAAGTAACGATTCTATAAAATATCTGCAAGTTACCTTATGGAATATTTCCTTAATAGAGCCCTCTTCCGATATAACAATTAGAATTTATTTAATTATACATAGTATACAATCTGATGTTTAAACAAAAATAAGGATTCTTATACAAGTGAGACAGAGTGTACCTATATTGGGTTACACTTGTTTTAATGTTTGCATTTGCTTAATTTCCCAATTTAGTTCTTGAAGTGTATTTTGATTTTCTTGTGATAATGTTAAAATTGGTTATTAATTCTTAATAATGTTAAAATTGGTTATTACTAGTTCGTTAGCCAAATTATGCCAGCTATAGCAATTTTAGTTGAAATAACTGATTTAACTCTGCGAGGATTTATCGCACAAAATTGTGTTTCGCTTCGTTTTCGGGGTAGTCAAATTATCTATATAATGGCTGTTTTATAATTGAATCGTTTAGTATTGAAAGGGCTCATGTCCACTTGAAGTCAAAATTAATATTATGACGGTTTTGTAACACAGACATGTATACATATTTGTTTTATGACAAGACGACATTACCATTATGGTTAATGAAACGGCATCTACCTTGCAAAAAAAAAAATCATTTATTCTATAAGGGCACATGTCCAGGACATACCACCATGAAATTTTTTACTATCGGCAGCTTTGGATGAATACTTCTTTTATCTATGATTTGAAGAGGAAATGTAGCGAAATTCACCTTTATCACGAAGGAATAGCAAAAAAGGGGCAAATGAAGTATGCTCTTCAATCAGTGATTTCCTAGAAAAATATTTACCACATGGGACTACCGAACTCCACATTTTTTCTGATGCATGCTCTGGTGAAAATCGTAATAACACGGTATTACGATTTCTAATGGCTTTTCGTATTGAAGAAAATCTGACCAAAATCTATCAGTATTTCTCCGTTCGAGGCCATAGTTTTCTTCCTTGTGATCATGTGTTTGGAGTAATCAAGAGAAATTTAATGAAAATTGACAGAATTTATTTGCCACAGAAATAAGCGGCCCTGATCAACCAATCAAGTATACTACAAAAAATCAATACAAATATTTTATCAAATAATGATAAAATATAACTTTAAGTATTGGAGGCCTACTTTTTTCAAAAAAAAACAATCAAAAGGCAGAAAAGCCAAAACAAATCAAATTTAAAGTTTCTAAATTGTCACATTTTTAAATGACCAGCGACGGAAATTTGGAAGTCCGGGAATTTATTGATAGTTTGGAAAGTTTTACGTTTAAACTTCTACGGTTTGATACTATCGAATTCATGAAGAAGGTATAAGATTACCGTCTCGAAGAGCGTTTGGTGATACTGTAAACGTAATAAATATTAAAAAAATATGTGGCCTGCAAAAAGTCCTCAAGTACAAACTTACCTGCTCAGTGTCTGTATTTTTACGACGAAGTTATGTAATTGCCAACTGGAATGGAACATAATTGTGAAGACAGTGACTACTGAATTCTTTAAAATATTTATTTTTCCTTTTTTAAGGTTTTCTAATTTGTTTTGATCCTAATGAATTTTAATAAATGAAATTGAAATATATTTTTTGTATTTATTATTGAAAGGGATCATGTCCGTCCATGCTTTAAAAATGAGCATACCAGCTGAAATAATTGAAAAATAACCCCAAAATGCAGCTTCTAGTTTCATAGCGACTCACATTTTCATCAACAAACTCAAATTCTCTCCTAAACTTATTTTTGCTGATAATATAAAGTTTTTTTTATTTCTTGAATAATTTGAAAAAGTGAACATGAGCCCTTTTAAGACTAAACGATTCAATTGCAACTCATAAACAACAGCTTGTTGTAAAGTTAGCAACTTTTTGAGTCTCAAACTTAATAAAAATTAAGATTTATAAAAAACAAATTTCACTATTAAATAGAACATACTTATATACAATTTTAAAGTTTCACTAGTGGAAACTTATAATCACTTAAAGGGAGCACTAAGTTTCAAGCGTCTGAAAATGGGTATTTTTAAAAATATTTAGGTGCTGTTTTTAAATTTTTGAAGAGTGTATATTGCACAGTCAACATTTTGCTTTTGTGTTATTTCCAAAGCTATTAGTGCAGAAGTACTTCTTAGGCTATTGTTAAAATTTTAGTCTTAGCTAATGTTACAAACATCAAAATAACATACTAAATTTAACATGGGAATACAAAGTGTTAAAACTGTTAATGAAAATTAATAATTATTATTAATTTGTTTTTAACCCTAAAGAGCCTGTGGCCAAATGTCTGAATTTCAAAGCTACCAAATTTTATACATTTTAAAATTTCACATTTTATTTAATTTCCAAATTAAATAGCAAAATAATTTTTTAAATTTCGATATTGGTTAGAGTTTGTTATTCAACAATTATTTATTTGAACTATTTTTAAATTTATATTTCACGTAATATAATAAAATTTGATTTCAGAATTTGATTGTTTTTAGAATTTTCTTACATTTTGGTGAAAACTAATCGGGGGAACTAAAGTTAGTAAATAACAAATCAAATATCAAATTAACACATTTGATCCCACACCAATAACAAATTGTGTAAAATGTTTGTACTTCAAATATTTTACAACGCTCAAAATCCTTTCTTGAAATGGATTTTTTTTTTAAATATGATAAACAAACTAAATACCATATATGTATAACGGTAAAATACAAATCGAAATTTGACACTAAATACAACAGTAGTGGCATCGTAAAGTTAGTGATTTGTACAGTGGGATCAAATGGGTTAAACATTTTTGAGAAACCTAAACCTAATTTCTACTCTGAGTCTGGTTAGTAATTCTGGTTGGAAACAAGATTTCACCAGTCAATTTAATTGATTTTTGAATATTTACGAACACTGAATTTAAAAAAAAAATTATCCAAATCTGATTAATTACTACTTAACCCTTTGACACATTTTGACAACGCTTGTTGCCTTGACTTTAACCGCCGGTTTTTAATTTATTCAAATTCTAACCACAAAAATTATTATTTGAACCGATTGTCCTGCAATCTGGAAGAGTTAATTAGTTTTGTCAAATGCAATTGGGTGAATATAGTCAGTTAAAAATAAGGTTATATGTGAACCAGTCGCATACATTTTTTGTCTTCATTCATGGTGAGTTTGTAATATACATTTTAATGTTTTTACTATAAATTTTTGTAAAAACAATAATTTTTATTGTTAGCATAAGTATAAACTATAATTAGAATCAAGTTTAATAATATTTAATTGTAGTAGTTATACATAAATAACTTTGTGGCATCATTTGTTGCCATTCTGTGTGAAATACCATATATCATATGTTTGGCCACATGGATTTTATAACTTTTATTTTTCAGAACAATGGCATCCAGAAAATATCCCGTAAACTATTTTTTGATTTGCAAAGAGGTGGTTGAGCTAATTATGGCAGAAAATTTTGATATAGAGGACTTGGAAGAAGCAGATGACCCAACAGCAGGAGATGTTGTAGAGAAGTTGTTGGAGCAACATCCAGAGGTACAGGTCGTGTAACCAACATCGACAATCCATGATATAGCTGAAATTGTTATGACCTATGATGATATAGCCCTAGTACAAAAAGATGATTATGACGTTGTGTCGAGCGTTGAGCTCATTGATGCAAAATATTCAATAACGAAGAAAAAAGATATAAAATGAAGAACTCGCCAATTTAATGGTTCACCATTTGAATTTAATTCAACACTTACGCCCTCCAAAATGGTTCTACAAACTTTAAGCATGCCACACGCAAAGAGATAATAAATCTTTTTGGGATACATTTAATTATGGGAGTATAGGGATTTCCCCAAATTACCATGTATTGGAACTGTCATATCGAGCTCCAAGCAATTTCGAAGGTTATAAGGAGAGATCGCTTTTATTGGTTGAGAAGTCATTTACATTTGGTCGACAATTGTAAAATACCAAAGCAATGTAAGGATAAGTTTTACATTGTGCGTCCAGTCATCGACAGCGTTCGTAAGAGATGCAATGAAATGCTAATGGAGCGTTCCTTGTCAATTGACGAACAAATTATACCTCTCAAAGGACATCTCAGCATAAATCAGTATGTGAAAGGTAAGCCGTCTCCATGGGGTCTGAAGGTATTTTTATTATGTGGAAAAACATCGTACCCTTAAGACTTTGTCCTGTATCAAGGAGATGCTACCGAAATCGACTTGATCTATCGAACAAATTTGAGATTTGGTGAAGCCGAAGGACATACTCTGTTCTTTGATAATTATTTTAGCACCTTCTAAATATTTGAGATATTGAGCTCAAATAAAATAAATGCAGCAGGCACAATTCGAATTAACCGTTTTAATAGCCCATGTTTTAGTACAGATGCTACGATGAAAAAGAAAGGACGTGGAACATCTGAAGAAATCACAAGTCGTGATGGCAATATTGTCCTAATCAAATGGCAAGACAACCGAGCAATTCATTTGGCATTGAATTTTATTGGAAAGGGAGCCGAATATATCGTAGATCCCTGAGACAAAAATGCTAAAGCCTACGTAAAGATAAAACAACCAGAAATTGTGTCTTGATACAACGATTGCATGGGCGGGGTTGATTTAGTAGATCAATATATGAACTACTACAGAATTTTCATTAAATCTCGTAAGTGGATCTTAAAAGTAATTTTCCATTTTGTTGATTTTGGCTCGAAATGCAAATATGTACTTAGAACAGATGACTCGTATTGGCAACATTTGATGCCGGAAGTTTCTGGGCCAATGAAACATCTGACAATGTTCTGTACAGCTTTTTTGAGTTCCTTGACCTCAAATTAGTAAATAACAGGCATAACTTATTTAAAAATGTTATTTTTGAAAAGTCAGGAGTCAAAGGGTTAAAACTTGATTTATTTTATATAGAAAATAATTGCGGGCATTGTTTAAGTAAAATAATGTTTAAATATAATTGGTAATTTGACGTATTAGATAATAAAATATAAATTAGTTCTAATTCAATATAATATAAACTAATTTCGTACATCCGGTCCATTATTAAGATTAAAAGACTATTTTTATTGTGTATACATATTTTTGTACTTAACCAATTCGACACAACAAAAACTTATTTTTGTTTAATGATTGGATAACAATTTTTTTATTTTTTTTTGCAAAACTAACTTTTTTCGTTGTACATAAAGAACCTAAAAGTTTTATTTTTTTGGCGTATAATTTTCCTTTTTCACCTCGAATAATATTGTTATTTTTCCAAATAGATTTTGTTTTTTGCTGTTTTCTATATCGTATGTATGTATATAAAAAATGTCTAACAAACAAAATGAAAATTATTTTATTATATAGTCGAATACATCTGCCGGTTTTCCCACAGAAAGTGGTAATTACTATTATATATATATTTTCAAACCAACTACCAATCACTAAGGTAAATCTTATTATTATTATTGTTCTGTATTATAAAACCATTTTGAGTTAATTATATGGTTTTCGGTTTAAAAAAAAAAAAAAGTTCAGTTCTTACGTGTATTTAAAATCAAAATAAATCGAAAATGACAGTATCAATTTTATATTTTCGTCTTTATCTGTAATTACCGTTTTTTAACTTGTTTCTTTTATATTGTATAATACAGCTAAAACATGTTATTTCGTATCGTAAAAAATTTGAATTTCCTTTGGAAACATCGTATACATGTAATATGTATATAGCCAGAACAACCCTGGTCTGTTGACGGAAGTAAATAATAATATTAAATAAAAATTAAAAATAAATTTTATTTTTTATTTTTTTTCAACCGAAAAACCAACGAAAATATAAAAAAAAATTGTTGTTAAAAATAAAAATTGTGTCTTGTTAGTTGCGTTTCCGATTTTTTTTCTATATACTCTCTAGCTACTTTAAACAATTTCAGCGACAGATTTATGGGAGTTTTTTTTTTTTTTGTATGTACATTTACTATACACATTTTCAGTTATGTCTGTAAAATGTTTTTCTTTTCAAATATTTTATAAATAAAAAAAATTCTATTTCATAATAATATAACCTCAATTTTATTATATTTTATTATACGAGTGGAGTTTATCGAGTAGGTGACTTTGAAATTTTTTATTGTCGAGCGCTAAAATATTTTGTAATATATGTATAGATGTGTGTGTGTGGTCTTACTCAATTTAAAAAGTATATGATAGATACACAAAACCTTTAACCTAATCCAAAATAAATACAAATTTTGTTATGACTTTTATTGCATTTTAATATTTATAAGAAAATAATTTGTCTTTTTGGATATTTAAAATCATAAATAATAATTAAAATAATGGAATACTAAAAATTAATTAGAATCATACATGTATATATTTTTGATTTTAATTATATTTGAATAAAATATTATAATCTTTATCTCTAAAGACAGAGATATATTATGATAAGTAAATCATAAATATTTATATTAAAAATACAAATCATAATGAAATATGTGCATACATATATATGTATATAATGTACAAAAATAGAAATATTATATTTTATTTTTAGATTATTATTAATTAAAATGATGAATATTAATTTCTATTGTTTTAAATAATATAAGTATGAAGATATGCTTATGACCTTTCATCTGATATAAATATTTATATACAAATACGTATGAATAGTTATTTGAAATCTATTTAAGAATTGCTAGACCAACAATTAATTAATTAATTCATGATGTGTGTGGTTTTTACAATGTACAGTAATCCCTCAATTTATGCGATTTGCCATTTAGACTATAATTACAACGTTAAGATCAAACCAATAAAATAATACAATTTTCATGACAATTTTATTTCGTTATTTCAATTGCGAGATAGTTCAGAAACAATAAAAGCAGCGCACAGCCAAAAATATCTTAATTACCAATCTAAAAATTTTGTTTTTGTAACCGCGCAAAATAAACAAACCAAAAAAAAAAAAAAATTATTTCACGAATTTTATTTATTTTAATTTATCGCGATTTTATATACTAAAATAAAAAATGTTGAAAGGACAAATACATAACAAAAAATAAATAAATAAATAAAGTCAAGAAGTACCATGGAACAATAATAACTTGGATATTTTCATTTTCATTCATGGATTTTTCGGTGTGTGATTCATTTTTGTGAAATTTTCCACTGAAATAATTTAATCATACGGCTAATTTTGTATTGTGGTAAAACGGGTTTCTTCCAATTCCTTTTGAGATTTGTACACTGCATATATATGTATATATGTAGAGAGAGGGTGTGTAAATACCTCACCAAAAAAACTGGAACAACTGGAGAACTTGAAAATTGAAAAACACAAAAAAATAAAAAAAAAAACAAAATAAGTTGTTGCGTAAGAAAAATGTATGTATATTATGATAATATGTAAGATATATCAACATAACAACAAAACAACAACAAAATTAAAATATTGCAAACAAGTTTTATTTATTTATTTATGTATATACATTTTTTTGTTACTTTATTATTATACATGTATGTATGTAGTATATTGAATTGTCGTGTGACAGACCGCTAAATGCAATTAAATGCATAACAATAGTTTGTGCATAAAAAAAAAATTACAAAATGTATAATATTAATTTAAATAATTTAGGTTACTTATACAATATTTTTATTTTTTTTTTGTACATGACATCTAACATGTGAGGTCTAGTGGATTAGCTCAAGGCTATCGGTTTTATATACAACACTGGAAACTTTCAATAAAAATAAAAAAAAGTGACCGCAACACCGTGCAACATTTGGCGCAACATATTTTTTTTTTTTTATAAAATTCTATCAATCAAAACTTCATTATCTATGTACGCGGTTGACATTCCATGTTTATCATGTATATTTGCTAATTTGGTAATATATTTAAAAAAAGGAAATTAATACGTTTAAGTTTTGTTTATTTTCCATTGTTTTATTGTGTGTGAGAGACATTTGTAGGTGTCATTTTACTTTATATTTATTTAATTAAATCAACTTGTCAATAAAGGCGCCAATTAAATAATATTATGTTTGTTAGATGTAGAATATACATAATCTATACATTATTTGTGTGTTATTTACAATAAATAAAGAAATAAAACGTAAATCTTGTTTGAGGTGAAAATGTTAGGTTAACGTATTTGTATGTGTGTGGTTAACAAATCAAATAACAATTTTAATTTTAGATTTTTAGTAGGTGGGATTTTTACAATTTCAGTCTTCGAATATGTGTTATGCGTGTCTTTTCATTTTTTTTTGTTTGCGTATTTGTAATGATGGGAGGTCGCTTTTTAATTGTTCGTATACGAAAATTAAAATATTTCTAATAGGAGTTTGATCATTAGAATTAGCACCAAAATTATTTTTTACGATTATGTGTGATTGTCGACTAACTGTAGAACATTAAGGTTGTCGAATATTTAAATTTATTCATTCTATTTAATTAAAATTGTGTTGAACTTAAACAATCAGCGGTTCGACTAAATTTATTTGCCGAACTACCTTCCGAATTTCTTAAGCTATTCATGTCAAATAAAACCAAATTTTATGCGAGTTCTATAAAATATTTTACTAAATTTCAATGTGGAAATTTTATAGTTTGTAAACAAAACCAAAAAAATATTTGTTATTTAATTTAATTTTAAATATCAAATTTCGATAGTTTTAATTTTTCTATTAAGAAATTCGCTAAATAAAATCTGCAAAGGCTTAAAATGTTTTTAAAAATTTATTCGTAAATTGGAATTGTGAAATCGTTGAATTTTTTAGAAGTATGAATTGGGAATTCATTAATTTGAGTTGATATTATTTCTTAAAATTCTTTATAAAAATCTAGTAATTGCAAGCTGCAATTCAAAATCTAACCTTAGAATCGCTTTCTAATATCCACGTCTAGAATTGTAATACGATGTCACAAACAAATGTCATTTGTCGCTTAAATAGAATCTAGCCCCAGATTCAGAAAATTCAACAATTCTTGTAAAAATTTGGACTTTGGTGATTTGCTTTAATAAATTAAAATTTCAGTAAACTACATTTGAACATCGAATTTGAATTCTACAAAATATCTCAAATATTTGGTATGAGTCATGAAATGTTGAGGCTTAAATAATAATAATTAGAGAGGCTTAAAGAAGAGGCTTAAATAATAATTTTTAAAATTTATAGTTTTGTAATTCGAACACGTAAAATTTTGAAAATTTGTATTCTAAAGAAAAGCCAATATCAAAAATTTACAAGACTCAAATTCAAATTTCTGTTTCGAAATTAACAGTTCAAAACTAAATTTTTATTGATTTCTTTCGAAATTTTATTTGTAATGTACTAAACATTTCGAGTTTTAATGTTAAGAATTATTTAGAATTGAAAAGATAGTAAAGTACAGTCAACTCTTCTATAACGCGGTATTTTTATAACGCGATTTCCATATAACGCGCAGTGAAAACTGGAACTGTTCTCCTATAACGCTACGCGATCTCTTTATAACGCGTTTTTCGTACAAGAACTTTCCAACAATTCATGCTGTGTTTTTTTATTCGCTCCCGATAGATGCTATCCGTAGCAGTCAATTTTCTATACCTAAATTTAAATTTAACGCGCTATTTATTGAAATATTAAATTTATTTAACGCAAAACTATAATTTTTAATTCAATGGTTTAGCGAAAACTTGATATACAAAAATATTTGGCTCTACCTATTTATCCGGAGCGCTATCGGGAGCGCTATTCAGAGCAGTTTTTTTTTGGGAAATTTTAAAATGGATTTTTTTTTATTGCACCTAACTTTATTCTTATTTATTTCCTATCAACTTGTCATTTCTTTTTCTTGCTGAATCGTTTGTTTACTTCAATTTTAGTAAAGACATTTTTTTTATTCGATTTTTGTGAATTAATTGAAAAGTGGTAAGTTATTAAATTGGAATAAATAATTACAAATTTTTATTTTATTTACCGCACAAACAATTATAACGCGTAAATAAAATTTATCTAGCGAGTTGAAAACATAACTTCAAATTGGTATTCGGTCTGTTTAATAAAAAAATAAAATCTTTTGCATTTTGGTTTAATTTCAGTTCCAAAATGAAACAATGGTCAAAAAATGAGACCAAAGCATTATTATTGTGTTACAATAACAGAAAATCCGATTTTTTTCATATAAGGAAAAAAAAAATTTGCATTTTCAAACATTTTAGAAGATTTGTTGTCAATGGACGTCCTGGTAATTGAAAAAAAATTGTTTTATTTTGTCAACATTTATTAAATTAATTATATTTTTAGGAATCTCCAGTGACTGTAGAAGGTGTCGAAAATAAAATGAAACGCTTGCTGCGAGCATATAAAAGCGGAAAAGATAACGCAGATCATACCGGCGAATCCCCGAAGGTCATCGCGTTTCAAAAAGAATTGGATGAAATTTTTGGTGATCGTTCCGTTTGTGGACGTTCTACAGCATTATCGACGATGACCCTTGAAAAATCAATCAATCAAACAGTCAGCTCACCAACATGAACTTTCACATCGTCACCTGACGCATCATCACCCTTCACATCATTATCAATAACATCCGAGCCACCTGTCAAACCATCACCAGTAGCATCATTGCCTAACACATTTTCACCTATATCACCATCACCTATTACATCATTATCGTCCAAATCATCTTTTAAACCATCCCATTCCATGTCAACACCTTCCATTCCAATAGAAATTGTTGACGATGATGATGAAGCTCAGTCATCACAACTTGAATTCACAACAAAATTATTCACAACAAAATCGATTTCTGAACCTACCGACTTTACTCCAGTAAAGTCCAGTCGAAGACCAATTTTAGAGATGCCCGCTGCAAAACGAAAGCGTAAGTCAGCTAATGCTTCGGAATCATTTGACAAAAAGAAGGAATTACTATTATTCTTCAATGACGAGAGAAACAGACGTCACAAAGAATTGATGGAAATTTTGAAGTCTCAAAAGCCGTAATTACAATTTGTTTTTAGTGATAGTGGTACTTTTATATATATAGATGTTCCAAAGAATTTTGTTATTTTGAGATAGAGGCTGAATTTATAAAATCTCGATCGATCAAAGTTTTATTTTTGCAATGGGTTTATGCTTAATTTAATATGAACTTATATTTTAATTAATAACATTTTATTTAATAAAAGTATATATATAAAACATTTACATAGTTTTTAATGTAGGTGTATAACGTTTTTTCTTATTAATTCTTCTAAGAGTAACTGCCTCCTATTAATTTCTCCACCTGTTACATTGATAATTTCCTCAATAGGCTCCGATTGAACTATCGTGTCAAGTAAATTTGAATCTGAGTTGATTTCGTCGTTCTGCATTATGCATATATTATGCAATATGCAGTACACAAGCCGAATAAATTATTTTTTGGAGTAAGTTCAAATCAACTTGCTCGGTAAAATGTAATATGCAACGAAATCGAGACTTTAACATACCTATTGCATTTTCCACCACCACTCTGGTAGAAGAATGAAGTTTGTTGAACTTGTGTTGAGCATCCGTCAGAGCACCATTGTCCTTAAATGGAGGGACCAACCAAGGCTTTTGAGGATAATAAGCACTATCCCCCAAAATAAAAATATTATTTCCTTACGATACAAAGCGCTCCGCCGCAGCACTCTTGCATCGTGCATGGAACCCGGTTCACCGCAGTGCAAATCCATGATTTTTTTTTGGGCATCTACTACTACCTGAACATTAATGCTGTAATACTTTTTCCTGTTACAAAAATCTACAGGATTTATTAATGGAGCCTTGATTCTAATATGAGTTCCATCAATGGCCCCAATAATATTTGGAACCTTTTCCATATCCTCAAATTTTTTAGCCATTAATTTGCTCTCTTCGTGTGTAGGCCACTTTAAATAGTGATTTGCAATTTTCAAATAAAAATTTGATACACGTACAACAGCATTCCATGCTGTAGATTTTGCTACCCCAAAGAGGGGTAGTATCGTACATATCGAAGTTGGGCCCAAAGCTGGACGGCCAGGACCCACTTCTTTTTCAGTATGTACTTGGTATTTTGCTGTAAATATACAAATTTCGAAACATACAAATTAATTTGTTACTTCAACAAATGTAATCAAACATTACCTATTAAATCTAACACGGTAGTCCTGTTTAAACGAAAATGTTTTTTAAAATCACGTTCGCTATACTTTTCAATAGTTTCGATGAAATTGGAAATTTTAACATGACGTTCACGGGTGTCATCAGTACCAGATGTATCGGCATCCTCCTCAGATGAAAAAAGAATTTCCATATCGTCGTCGTCATCGTCATCATAACATTCAATTAATTTCTAAAACAAAATTTTGTGTTATTATTTTGATAGTGGCCCCGATTATTAAATATGTGACAATTGTACATGGAATTTCACGCCGCATTCACTTTAGGCCGATCCAATAATCAGCACAGTTATTCTTATTTACTTAACAATTCCGTATAACTTTGCTAAAACATTTTTTAGTAGTTTTAGTAAAAAAAATTGAATTACATAATTTATATCCGATTTGTAGCTGCCATTATACAAACAAATTAAACAAACCAAAATTGAATAATAAATTTCTGCCTAAAACGCTGGTACAAAAATTTTGTTAAAGCAAAATTTGGTCCTAACTACTTTCCAAATTTACCAAAGCAATATGCCAAATATTTATTTATTTACCTCTACAGTTATTTCGTTCATTCTGCTTTAATGTTTTATGTAATTAATTCACAAACTTATTTATTTATAACTATAAATAACCAAATTTGTCCAAAAAGGATCACACAACACAAAATTGAATACCTAAATGTCACTTAATGGAGTGAAGATAGATAAAATTTTAAGAAAATTTAAATAGTGGTGACACTGCAGACAATAGAAACATTTTGAAAAGAAAATGTCGCAAATGGCTCTCGATAGCTGCTATCGGGAGCGAATAAAAAAACACAGCATCAAATGACGAAAAAAATGTATCTATGGCAACACTTATTCGGTGTATGTATTGAATTTACATTTTTGTGTGAACATATAGAAGGCAGTTAGAGTATTTCGCTTTATATCAATTTCAGTGTTTAAATTCATTTTTCGTTCCCTTCTTTAATCTCTGCTTGTGGAAGGAAACAAAAAATATTTTTTTTTGTTTATTTCCACAGGAACGAAATCCAACAAAATAAAATATGTATCTGTCCTCTACTATCCTTTATGTTTTATACGAGGAGAGATATTTACATTTTTCAATTTTGTTCCGGGAGAAAGAAACAAACAAAAATATTTTTTGTTTCCTTCCGCAAAGAGAGGAAAAAAAGACTAAAGAAGAGAACGAAAAAATGAATTTAAACACTGCTCAATTTCAATTACGCATTAGGCAATTAACAAACAATAAACCCAAGAATGATAGATTAGAAGATTGTCCAACTCCGATGGAGAGTAAAACGACTGGTTCCTATGCTTTATTTTTTAATTTTATTTTTTATCCTCTCTTCTAATACGATAGTGAACCAAAAATGTTGTACTTAAATGAATTGTCGTGTCGTCAAATTACTATGAAGAGAACGATAATTTTGTTTTCTACTGTATATACAACATAAACATTAAATAAAATAAATAACCAATGATGAATGAGAGTGAATGACCAAATATATTATACCACCACACTACATACAATAAGAGGAAATGAAAGGTATATAGATTAACGCTTTCACATCAATGATCATGTGATCATATTTATTAATGTTTCTCGCTCAAACCGCTGTAAAACCAACCAAATATTTGAAGAACCAAGGGTGAGTGAAACAAAGTTTAAATAATAGGTGAAAATAAAGTCAGATATACAGACTGGTTCCTACGCTTTATTTTTTTACAAAAAAAGAGAGTAACGTATTTTGAGTTGCATAATCTTGTAATCTATCATTCTTGCAATAAACCATTCTTTTTATGTAATTTAGTTTATGTTTAAATGTGTTTACGGGTAGAAGTACATAATACAATTGTATTGATTTGTTAAATTTATGTTATTGGAGCTGCCGAATATTAAAGATCATCTAGGTAATTTTTTTTATTTTCTGCAGGTAAAATTTTTTATTTTAATATATTCTGACAATGTCTGAAATAAGTAAAAGTAGAACACAGTTAAAAAGAAATTGTATAACTCTTGTGGACAAAATTGCAATTTTAAATCATTTAAGGAATGGAGAAAAAATATCTTCTGGATGGAAGATTGTATAGCCAAAAAGATACCTGTGAGTGGGAATCTTATTAAGCGGAAAGCACTTAAAATCTATGAGCATTTTAAAGGAATTGGCAACTCTTCTCCAGAGCAACACAGCCATACATTTACTGCAAGCGCAGGATGGCTAGACAAGCTAAAAAAAAGGTATTCCTTGTACAACATTAAATTTCAAGGAGAACAGGCTTCAGCTGACGCCGAAGCTGCCGAAAAATTTAAAACGAAGCTCCCAGAAATTATCAATAAAGGGTGATATGCAGCAGATCAGATTTTTAATGCGGACGAGACAGCGTTGTCAAGGGCTTGTTACATTTCAAGGGCTTAAAGCTTCCAAACAACGTATTACTGTTCCCATGTGTAGCAATGTGTCAGGAAGTTTATTGATAAAACCCATGATCATCGATTTTTTTTCAAATCTTCGAGCCTTCAAAAATGTCTGAGGTGCCTGTATTTTGGCGAGCGAATAAAAAAGCGTGGATGACTCAAGAATTATTCAAGGATTTGTTTTGTAATTGCTTTGTCGCTCAAGTGGAAAGCTTTATGATAGAAAAAAACCTTAGTTTCAAAGTTTTGTTGATCGTTGATAATGCCAGTAGTCATAGTAAGGAGCTGAATCACCCAAATGTGAAAATTCTTTATTTTCTTCCTAACTGCACTTCCTTAATACAGCCGCTGGACCAAGGAATCATCCGAGCATTTAAAAATATATTACATACGGACATTTTTTGAAGCCATTTTCAACAAAGTGGAAGATCAAGAAGGTAAAACTCTTCTTGAAGTTTGGAAAGAATTTTCCATTTTAGATTGCATTCGAATTGTTTCATTAAACACTTAATGCATGTTGGAGGCCTTTGTTACCTCAAATGGTTCAAAAGGAAAATGATACTTCAGATCCACTAACGGAAATAGTACAGATTGCTTCTACTTTTGGCAACGAAGGATTTGCAGATATACACGTAGAAGATATAGAAGACCTACTTCTGGAACACAGTTTAAATGAGAAAGAATTGGCTGAGTTAATTCATGAGTCTACATCCAGTGCATTTGTGGAGGAAGCCTCTTTCAAATTCAATTCAAACGTCAGTTATGATTTAAAAAAAGGACTAGATTTAGCTAAAGAATTAGAATGCCAATTAACCCAAAATGACCCTTCAACCATACGTCGTGAAAAGTTTAAAAGAGAATTTCAAAATTGCTTGGCTCCATATAAAGAGGTTTTGAAAGAACTACAAAATAAAACAACATTGGAAAACCAAGAAGAAAATTCGTAAAGTGAGGAGGATTTTCAGCCAATTAGAAAAAAAAAGTTAGACGGCTAATATTTGACAGTGATGATGAATAATAATACAATTTACTTTGTATCATTTTAATTTTTTGTTGGAAATAATTTTTTTTTTTAATTTTATGAATTATGTGCAATAAATTTGATGAACCCTATTAATCAGAACCGGATAATGTATTTTGAGAATGCAGTTTTTTATATAGGTTTATTTGCGTACAATCTATTTATTTCTAAGATTCCATATAACGCGGTACGAATTCATTTAAGTTATATTATAGTGCTCAGTCTCTTATAGCTTGTTTTCCATATAACACGACAGTGGTTTCCATATAACGCGATGTAAGTTAATATGATTTGTCTTATTTCTATGTTTCTCATAACGCGATCTCTATAAAATGCATGTACAAATCTAGTTTCTTATAACACGATTTCCATATAACGCGGTACGAATTAATCGCGTTATAGGAGAGTTGACTGTATCAACTATACTAAGCTCTTTGTTGATTAATATAATATGGAACGAGAATTAAGATAGTGGATATGGATGTAGTGAAAATGCAGGCTTTCCGATAGCGTGTCTTTAAACCAGCTCGACAAAATTATTTATGAAGTCAATTAGTATTAAAAGATAAGACACCATACCGTACGACCACTTCGATAAAAGCAATATTTTCTTATGTGATCCTCATTGATAAGGTCGAGTTTCAATATATTGCTAAGAGATTTCATATTCCTTGAATCAATCGTTGCTTATGGTTCTTTATTTATGGAATAGAATCGACCATTAAACTACCCTAAACCAATGAAATTCTGCCGCGTAGTCTACATGATGTAATTAATCAATTGTCTACTCGTGTATACAATGTATGTAGACAATTCAAAAAATGACGTCGACAATGTAGACAATGCGTCGACAATTCCTAGCAGCAAAATTAGTCAAACTTTTGATTTATTACGTATACGATTTTCAATACGCATTGAGATCTTACAAAAAAAGTGATTTTTAGCACGTACAACTTGTGAGAATTAGTTATTTTTAGTGAAGGCGGATTTATGGTTGCCTTCGTTCATTCGGTCTGAATTTTTTTTTTAATCCAATCAAAGGAACAGGAACGAAAAATAACGTCATTTTCAAGGAATACGATTGATTAAAAAAAAATTCAGACCGAATTAACGAAGGAACGAAGGCAACCATAAATCCGCCTTGAGGGTTTCCTACGCTTAAAATTTTATGTAAACATTATAAATTCTAATTGGTTGACATAGAATTACAACTTACAAATATTCTTTCCAACAACTAAGAAGAGACTTTAAAACAGACATGTCGAGTTGTTGAACATTTACTTACGAAAGGAATTGGCGCTATAGCAAAAACCACAAATAAAACGAATTTTTCAAAAGGTGTAGAAAATGGCACTAGTTATGGACATACCATATTACTATAAAAAACGTGTTCACAATTATAGGTAAATTCATCTTTTTGATTATATCATCAATCAAGAAATTATACAAATTTTTAAAAATATTGCTTAGCTAACAAAGAAATCGCCGGCAATCTGATAATACCTGCTAAGTTCATTTATCCTTTTTTCAGGAGAATAAAAGAAACTGCATAAATTAAGTTTGTGCGGCTATAGGAAGTATTGCAATGGATATTTTTAAGTGAAATAAGGATAACGAATACTTTTATATAGTTAGAAGGCTCTCACAATATGTGCACAATGCATTATAATTGATGTTAACTGATTAAAAACTTCGCTTTTATCAAAAATGCCAGTTAGCAGGTATTGTCAGATCGTCTATGGAATACGAATGCAGAGAAATGAAGAGAGATTTTACTCCGTATCCTAGAAGTGTTGCTGATTTAGATAATGACATTTCTAAATTAGGCGAGTTAATACAGATCAGAGTCAGGAGCAGATTTATAAAAATGTTGAAAATTTTTAAATTTAACGATAACTTACAAATAAATGTTTAACTAAGGACGTAATACTACAAATCCGATAAACTCACAAAAGTTAAACGATTTTTATGTGACAATCCCGATGTGTGTGAATATAAATTTGGTAAGGTTACTGTTACGGTACTCATAAAAAACCGAGTACTTCTATTGAGAAATGGACTTGGTCTTATTAGACAACAATATACGTACGGAGATAAGAAAAGTGAGTATTTCGTCAGTACAAACAAATTTAAAGATTAGGCAAAATAAATAAATCTGTTGCTAAGAACTTAAGGAAATACAATGGGACGACTCCAAGGATATCTATATGATCTTCTTAAAGTACACAAAGATGGCCGGCAATCCTTTGAGGCCAATTGTTAACTATGATGGTTAAATTGTTATGTGTGTTATAATTTTTCGGTAATAACAGTTGCGAAAGATTTCAAAGTTAAAATCAAAAATGTTAGTTTGCCACTTAATTATGTAAAGTTTCGTTAGATGTGGATTCCAAATTAGCTTTAAAGTTGATTAACACATTAAGAAATGATATACAATTAAAATATAATACCAATTTAAATTTAAGTTCTTTCGTAGATTCAAGCAAGAGTTTGGTTAGCCCCACAGTATCTAATTTAGTCATGGAATAAACTGAGGCTAAAGTTTTGGACATATCTTCGCTTAAACATTTATTTTATTGTTTGGAAACTTGGACGGTGTTATTCCGACTATACCAAACTCTTAAGTTAATATTTTTGTAATTGATAATTTGCACAGCGAATAAAATTTACATTCGAAATTGAAAACGAAAATCGGTTAGCATTTTTGGAAGTGATGGTTATACAAAATTAAGTAGCATGGTCAAGGTTAGTGACTGACCTCCTTAACTTAATTGTGATTCTTGGCTAGCTTTAGCTGAAAGAAATTTTAAATTATCAGATGAATGTTTCCATTTGTGATATTTTTAAATTAACAAGTGTACTGATAAAAACTGTTAAAAACTGGACAATATAAAATTCAATTCCATCCTTTTCGAAAAAATTAAATGTGTGGTTCAAAATTATGATATACAAATTGTCACACAAGTTTTTGTTTGTAAACAGGTTGAAATATTCCTGTGAAAGAGGATAGCGTAGGGCAGACGAAATAATTTTTCAAAAAACGAGTGCGTATCAACATGTTCAAGATACCATTTTTAACTTTTAAAATTTCGCATAGTGTCATTATAAATCATTGATCTTTAGAGGATACTATAGTTTTAAGACAAAGAAGCATATCTTGATAAACGTTTAATTTAAGAACTTATTTTTATAAAAACAAAATCGGATTGAAAACACAAATTTATTTTTACACTGCCTACGATATATTAAAAATTAATTTAATCAAGTTGTTTAAAATGTTGTCGAATAAGTTGGAAAAGTCAAATTTAAATTGAAAACTTAAGTCGATGTTCCACATAACTTCACAGGATTGGAAAATATATAAAAATTATGATTTCCGGACTACTCCACTCTCCACTTCATTTCTGAAGATGTCAAAAAAACTTCACTATTTTGGTTAAAGTACTTTCCATACTACTAAAACTCAAACGACTCAACTTGAATACAAAAGTTGCAAGGCTTTCTACTTTATTTCAAATTTGAAGTCAAGTAAAATAATACATTCATATTAGTCAAGTAGGTTCAAGTTATGTACTTGAAATCCAGTAACTTGGTTAATGCTTTACACTCAATTTTCAGTAATTCAAGTATAAAATATTTTGTTTCGAGTCCAGTACATTTAAAAAAACACAAGTGGTACAGTTTTGAAACTTGGCACATATCTTTCTCAACCCTCAATAGTTTACAAAAAAAAATTATCATTCAATCTTTGGCCAGGCGCTTCCGGGAGAGTGTTAAATAATTATATTACATAAAAATCTAAAGAAGCTATCAACAAAGCCCTTAAACGGCTATGGAAATTACAAAAATGTTGATGGCTGTTTTATTGGTTTACTGTTCAAATTAAGAGAGTAATTTTTAAATTTGTTGGGCGCACTCATATACTCGTAAGTTTTTTTTTCTATTTATACGCTAAAACGTAGTATTAACTTAACGTAATAAATTTGTGTTAGCGATTCCAGCTTTATTGATGATTTCGGAACACAAATAAAAGCGTAATATTTTTCCTGGAATCTCCACAAAAATGTCGAATCATAAAATTTCCAAAAACATAACATCCCGACTCCACAAAATTTCGACTGCACAAAAGCCCGACAAAACAAAACCCTGACTCTAGAAAATCTCAAGCTAATCAAAATGCTTAATAAAAGCGAGTTTTCAAAATATATTTATAGAATTTCCTTCTGTTTTTTTCCAGAATATGACCCGGCTCTTTTCCAGAATATATCACTATAGGAAGAGCAGCCTTCCCAAAATATTTTTAAAGGATTTCTTTCAATTTTCTTCCAGAATATGCCTTGGCTCTTTTTCAGAATATTTCTCTCGTGATATTTTATTTTTAAAAGTCAGGATTTTTTCGAGATTTTGTGTCGTCGGAATTTGGTTGCGAATTTTATTGAGTCAGGATTTTACTTAGACGAGTATTTATTGGATCTAGATATCATCCAGCTGGGATTTTGTCGAGTGACATTTTATTACTGCGGATTTTCTGAATCAGGATTAACTACCATACCCATTTTTCCCATAAGTTAGGAGCTCATTCAAAGGAAAAAACAACAACTACAATACAATTTTATTTGTCTACGAATTTTCTACATTGTCTACTTATTGTCTACATTGTCTACGTCGAAAACAATTGTCTACGCTATTGTCGACATTTGGGTGTAGACAATTTTCAAATAGGTGTAGACGCACAACACTGATATGAAAATAGCAAACAAAATTTGAAACATTGAAGTAGTTTTTTAATACAGAGATCTGCAAACAACGTTATAAAAATTTGGTTAGTATATTTGTATGAGTGATTCGAAATCGAAGAGAGTATTGTAAAATTCACCATTTGATATTTAAAATCGCCAAATAAAATTTAAAAAGCATTACATTTATAAAATTCAACTTTAAAAATGGTAAATTGGAATTATCAAAATTACCGCAGAGGAGCAAGAATTCAAGAGCATTTTACACAAACGTTAAAAATAAAATTGTTTGGTCTAATTATTTTGGAGTATTGTTAAAAAAATGCAAATATTTCCAGTGGCGGTTACTAACTTAAATTTTCACGCATGCAATAAATCGAATCAATCCTTTGTTAGCAATTTTAAGTTCTGCAAATTGATTTGAGTACTTTGAAAACCTAAATTCTAATAATATTTCATTTTAATATCCTAATTTTTATTATTAAGAATTTCTTCAAAAATAACCAAAGCTTTAACATCAAAACGTATAACAATTTATTTAAAAATATTTGCTTGCTTAATCCAGCCGCAAGCTGCTTAAGATATTACTGGTAGGGAAATCAAAACCTGATTAAGTTAACCGTTTAATCTAAACTTTTCAGTTAATCCGACCGAATTATGAAGCGGTCACAAAAGTAACAATCTGATACCATATAGTTTAAAAAAAACGATAAAATTGGGTTCATATTGGTTTTATTTTAACACGGTATCTAAATATTTTAAATTTGGATTATTCGAAATGAGTTATAGAGGTTTTTTTTGTATCCAAATTATAACTAATTAGATTTTGTAAAGCATATCTAAAACCAGTCAGAAACGGATTCTTTGTTCTTTATGATTTTAATTACAGTTTGCACAGTTTCAAAAAAACTGATTGGTATTTTTACAACAAACCATACACAGCTTTTAAACTGTAATAAAAATTTTGGATTTTTTGAAAGTAACTAAAATAAATTCCCAGAAAGTATAAATAAAACGTTAAAGTTATACAAAACGCGGCCAAAACTGGGGTCTGCAACGGTTTTGTACTGTGTCAGAACCGTATCTGAAACAATTTTTGAAACTTTTTGGTTTTGAACCCAAAGTTTCGGATCGATTCCAAAACCTATTTGAAACCAAAAATTGCTACTTGAGCCAGTTTTGACTTCAGCAAGGGATCCAAAACAGAACATTGTGCAGTTTATGCAAGAAAGAAGTATTTTTGACATTATTATTTAAACTACAATCAATGGTGTCAGACATAGGGGAAAAAATATGTAACTGTAGTTATGTATATGGTCTAAAAAGATTTTTAAACTTTCATAATAATGTTTAACACTTTACTCGAATTATAGACTAAAGAATTTTAGCAAAACTCAGTTTGTAGGTAAAAGTACGGATTGCAATTTTATCTTTCTTGTTCTGGCTGACTATAATACAATATAGTTGATCGTCAAATGCGTCTTTTTTTATGAGATGTATATTTTGAGGTTTTATATTTTTGTCTTAGAATGTATTAATCGAGATTATTCGGGTTTTGAGTTTGAGTAACGCAACTCAGTTTCCAATTGTATGAACATTATTGATATTTTATGGCTGTCTTCAAAGTTTTGAAGCTTATTGGAGAATTATTTCGCATTTTTGTTATGTAACAGATAGTAACCCTGAATTCCGTAATAATGTAAATACATTATTATTGTGGTGGCCGTGGCTTATATCACACTTAAATTATTTGATTTAATTTTATATTTTATTCAAAACTTGAAATAGTTTTTAATTTTCTTTATTGTGATATTTTTTGTATTTTATTTTATTTTAAAAATACTAGTTTCGAGCTTCGCTCTTTGTCAATTTTTTGCAAACTATCAGGGGTACAAATTGAAAATGCGGGATTGATAACAGATGGCGTTACTAACGCTATACGCATCAGGCAGTACTGTGACTATGTTCATGTCAAAGCTACGTCTTATAGCTTTAATTTTCAGTATGTGTCAATTTGTCGCAGTGTCAAATTCATAGTTTTTTTGAGCTCTCAATATGTCGAGTTTCGTGCCAACAAAACAGCATTTGCGGGAAGTTTTAATTTACTTCTTTAATTTGAAGAAAAGTGCTGCTGAAGCACATCGATTGGTCTCCGAGACTTATCCGAGTCATGTTCCATCGGTTTCAACGTGCGAGAGATGGTTTGTGCGGTTTAGAAGTGGTGATTTTGACGTTGAGGACAAAGAGCGGCCGGGCCAAGTGAAAAAGTTTAAGAATGCTGAATTGGAGGCAATACTCAATGAAGACTCGTGTCAAACTCAACAAGAGCTCGCAGATTCATTGGGAGTGACACAACAAGCCATTTCCCATCGTATAAAAGCCCTCGGAATGATCCAAAAGCAAGGACATTGGGTGCCGTATGAGCTGAAGCCGAGAGACGTCGAGCGCCGTTTTTTTGCATGCGAACTGCTGCTCGAACGGCAAAAACGGAAGGGTTTTTTGCATCGCATTGTCACTGGTGATGAAAAGTGGATCCGTTACGATAACCCGAAGCGCAAAAAATCATATGGTTACCCCGGCCATGCATCATCATCGACGGCCAAACCAAATATTCACGGCGCCAAGCTCATGCTCTGTATTTGGTGGGACCAGCTGGGTGTGGTGTATTATGAGCTATTGAAATCGAACGAAACCATCACAGGAGCACTATACCGAACTCAATTGATGCGTTTGAGCCGCGCACTCAAAGAAAAACGGCCACAATACGAGCAAAGACACGACAAAGTAATTTTGCAACATGACAACGCTCGGCCACATGTTGCAGCGCCGGTCAAAACATACCTACAAACGCTGAAATGGGAAGTCTTACCCCACCCGCCGTATAGCCCAGACATTGCTCCTTCCGATTACCACCTTTTCCGATCGATGACACATGGCCTAGCTGACCAGCGCTTCCATTCTTACGAAGAAGCCCAAAAATGGGTCGATGACTGGATAGCAGCCAAGCCGGCCGAATTTTTTCGCGACGGTATCCGTAAATTGCCAGAAAGATGAGAAAAAGTTGTGGCTAGCGATGGACAATACTTTGAATAATTCATTTGTTACCATATTTTCAGAATAAACGTTCAAAAATAGAAAAAAATCCCGCATTTTCAATTTGTACTCCTGATACTAAAAATTGTTTGTGTTGTTTGTTGTTTTTCGATGCTTTTCCTGGTTGTTGTTCTATTTCATTTTTGCTACCCTGTCGTACAATCTATTTGTTTTTGTATTTAGTTTTTCATTTAAAATCAGTGTATTGTTGCGTTGTTTATAAATTTCCAACTCTTCGTACCGGTCCATTATATTTCCCTTTTGTAGCCTGTGTAATATGATTAAATTGCTGTGAATATCAGTGTATGAGTGATTTTCGTCCGTTAAGTGTTGTGCATAACTAGATTTAAAAATATCTTTTGATCGGGTTTGTTTAAGCTCATCTGTGTGTTCTTTAAATCTTACCGTGAATGAACGCCCAGTTTGGCCGATATAGAATTTTGAACAATCATTACAAATTAATTTGTATATACCACTATCTTGTGGTTGTGTTTGTTCCTGTATTTTAATTTTTTGTTGAATTTTATTGCTGGTTTTGAACGCGATGTTGTATTCATATCTTTGTAAAATGGTTTTCATAATATTGCAGGTAGTTTGGTTGTATTCGATGGTGACATATTGTTTTCTGGTTTTATCTTCAGTAGATAGAGTTGATAAATTTTGTAAATATAATTTGTTTTTAATTTTGGCATTTAAATTGTAGATCATATTTTCCGGGTATCCATTATTGTTGGCGATATATTGTATCGTATTGTATTCATTTTCATAATCACTGGCAGTCATCGGGATATGGTTGAGACGATGAAGCATATGACGATACGCTGCGATTTTATGTTGAAACGGGTGATGTGATGTGTTGTGAATAGTGTGATCCGTTTGAGTTTCTTTTCTGAATATTTTGAATGCGTGTCTATGGTCTATGTTTTGGATGGTTAAATCTAAAAAATTTAACGATTTCTCTGACTCTACTTCCAGCGTGAATTTTATGTTTGTGTGAATGTTGTTAATATATCGGTGTAAATGATCCAATTGCCTGACGGAACCTCTGAATAGCATTAAAATATCATCAACATATCTGTGCCAGTAAATTATATTATTAAGGAATTTGTTCTTCGTGTTTAAAATGCATTCCTTCTCAATGTGGTTTAAGTATATATTAGCTAAAGTGCCAGAAAGAGGGCTTCCCATTGGCAAACCTTCTGGCTGTAAATAGTATTCATTGTCATGTTCGAAGTAATTTTGTTTTGACAAAGAGCGAAGCTCGAAACTAGTATTTTTAAAATAAAATAAAATACAAAAAATATCACAATAAAGAAAATTAAAAACTATTTCAAGTTTTGAATAAAATATAAAATTAAATCAAGTAACCCTGAGTTAGGCGAGGTAGTCGAAATTCTGGAATTTGCGATTTTTGAATACCGTCAAGTTGCGTTTCATCTAATTTATTCGAAATTATTCAAAATTTTCTAGTATTCCGAATTACTTATGCGATGTTACAGGCAAGTGCGATATATCGAGATTTGGTGAGAATATTCGAGGTTTTTTAAGTTTATTGAGTTTTGTTTGATTCTGATCTTTAAGTAATAGACATTATCGGACATTTTGTAGATTTTTCGATATTGTTCGAGATTTTCGATATTATTTGATTTAGCTACATATAAGCCGTTTTACAATGGGAAAAATTTGCTACTTGGAAGTACTTGTGAGTAGATACCCATGTGAAATTGAGTGACACAAGTAAACCATAGCAATCTGTTTGGTTGTGTTTTTTGTCTTTTGTGCAATATAGTAAAGGTGATAAATAAAATTAGATTGAAAATTTGACAAAAAATTCGACATACCCTTCAGGCGCAAAAATGTATACACCAAATGAGACACGTATACGAATGGTTTACGCACAGTTTTATTTTGAACACACTACCACATTTACCTATACAAAGATATATTTTGTAAGGACGACTATTAGTTATGTACACATACACATTACTAAACGATATTCATCAAATAGTCCATTTTTAATTTTATTTGTGATGTGAAAGGACCGCTTCGTCAAATAGTGTGATTTTTTTGGAAATTTTGTTTAATATTTATATTTTTTAAAATCAAAATGTGGAAAAATTATAGAGATGTGCGAAATAAAATTCATAATATATTTGATAGTGCAAAAACAAATAATATTTCTGCGAACAATGTTTTTCCACCAAATTTTTCGCCATTACAAAACGTAGAAATTATGGAAAGTTATAACAACGAGTTTTTAAATGATTTTAAAGATGTCGGCGAATTTGGGAATTGCGAAACAAATAATATCGAGCATGATATTTGTGAATGGAGCGTTACTCACAATATTACCAGAGTTTAAATTCGATATTAAATATTTTATTATTGGATGGATAGTGGGTCGTATTCTCATGTCGGTTTGGAACATCAAATCAGGCTCTTTTTAAATAAAATTGATTATCAAAATAGTGAGATAATTATTGATGTGGGGAAAGATGGAATTCCTTTAACGAAAAGTTCCAAAAGTCAGTTGTGGTTGTGGCCGATACTCGGTAATATTGTTTCTCATAGAGAAACATTTATTATTGAAATTTATCACGCCTACAAAAAGCCATATTCAGCTGATAAATTTTTAGAACCGTCCGTTGATGAGGTTCAACATCTGTTAGAAAGCAATATGTTCAAAATAATCGAGTATTGACTTTGAAAATTCGAGCGTTTGTATGCGATGCACCAGCAAAGGCTGTCTTATTAGGTAAGCAAAATTATAATTAAATTATTGTTTAATCTGAAATTAACAATTCCTAATTATATTAGGTATAAAGGCCATTCAGGATACTACGGTTGTCCGGGATTAAACAGTTTATTAAAAACAGATGATGACTTTCGAATAATAAAATGTACCGATCATCACATTTAATTAAGTATTGCGATGGATAATCTTCCAATCAGCTGTGTTTCGCAATTTCCGGCCGATTACATGCAATGCGTGTGTTTGGGTGTTATGCGACAATTGCAACTTTTGTTAAAAGATACAAAAAAAAAATGTTTATTAAAAAAAATGCAATTGAGGCTATAAATAGCAATCTGGAAGTACTTCGAAACTGTGTTCCTGTAGAATTTCAACGCAAACAAAGAATATTTGAAGACCTCGAACATTGGGAAGCTTCGGAATTTAGAACGTTCCTTTGCTATACTGTAATCGTAGCTTTTTATAATATTCTAGAGATTAAATATTATGAACATTTTGTTTTGTTAACGTGCTCCAATAGAATTCTGGCCCAACCAGCAAATTGGCAGAAATGCTTAGAACATTTTGTGAACATTTTTGTATTTTATACAGAAATGAAAATGTTTCATATAATGTACACAATTTATTGCATTTGGCAGCAGATGCAAAAAAGTTCGGCCACATTGATTCTTACAGTGCATTTAAATTTGAAAATTGTATGCAACAAATAAAAAAATTAGTTCGAAAAGCCTTACAACCCTTAGAACAAATTAATAATAGGTTAAGCGAAAAAAGTCATATTAATGAGAATTTAAACCCATTTTAAATGGCTTCCCATTTGGAGTTAAAAGGCAAATTTATTGTTAATCTTAAAAACTTTTTTGAATACCCAATACCATCCTCTGATTTAGGAATTTTTTGTAGTGATATTGAAATGTATACCGAGGAGACATTTACGTTTGATATACAGAATGTTTCAATCAAAATTTAAAATTAAATAATCTTTTTGTGTATATTCCTATGCAACATTTATGAAGTCATGATACATTTTTTTCAGAAATGGCAGAATCCCAAGACCTTTTTGATTACACCGAGGAAACTGAATTCGGACTAGACTTCGATATCAACTATTTACATTTATTGAAAATTGACTGTCAAATGAATCCAGCAGCAAAACAAATGTCAATGTGCATCTTCAATACCAACCAGGGTTGGAAAAAATCCGAGTTTTTTTTAAAAAAAACCCGGCCCGGTGGATTTTTTTTCGGGTTTTTTAGGTGTTTTTTTTTTGGGTTTTTATTCAATTGATTGAAGTGTTCGACCAAGCTTTAAGCAAGATCTCCCGGAGTTATTAATGGCCGGGCCTCACCGAACACCTTGTTACATAAAACATAAAGAGGATTTGGATAGGTTTAGTTAGTTAGATAGAAATTGACCCGGTTACAGACACCTAAGTATAGCCAATAGTTAGTAACACAATGACAGCACATTTCGAATCTTTAAGTAGATGAAATAAAATTTATTAGTATACTGAATCAGATTCCTGCGCCCTTCTGAAATCCTAATCGTAATTAAAAATATATACTTAATAAATATATAATACTCATAAATTAATTTGAAATTGACTTAAAACTAATAAATATAATCGAAATCGACTGATCATTCACATGATTTCCTCCATACTGGTCCCTGTCGCTACTTATGAATATACTTAAGTTCACGCTATAATACATAAGGAGTTTCAGCAAGATTATCCACTAAATTCTATGAGTTTGAAAATTATAAGGCGCTGTTACTAGATATGATTGATGGATTAGGTTGTACGGCCCATCATTATAGCAGGATTCCCAAACTCCAGGGTCCCATTCCGTACACCCGTATACATGTAACAAAACCTAAGGCTAAGATAGGATTCTTAGTTGGGAGAGACTCGACCCGGATACAGCCACTCAGCGAAACGGTATTTAGTAAAAATTGTTAGTAATTATATAATCGAATTATAATCGCATAGTTAGTACAGAACAACACACTTTCTAAACTACAACTTATTCACTTCTTTTTGATCCAGTAGGGTTGATCCAATTTAAAATAAAATTCTGAAAATCAGGATTAATTTTAATCTCTATAATAATGATTAATACTGTAACTATATTATAATCTGAAAAATTAATTAACCATACAATTAACCTAATCAACAATAGCCCACCTATCTTAGAAAGAAAATTAATATAATTCTAATCTACTTTAATGTTTTATTAAAATTACAATTAAAACTGCACTCTAAAATGACCTTTATTAGTTTGCTGGATCAGGTTCCTGGGCCCTTCTGCAAATCATAATCATAATTAATTTAGAATTGACTTAAAGCTAATAAATACAATCGAAATCAGCTGTTTATTTACATGATTCCCTCAATACCGGTCCCTGTCGCTACATATAACTACTATTTAGTTCAAACTATAATACATGTATATAATAGTTTCAGCAAAGTCTGCCAATCAGATTCTAGGCGTTTGATCTGAAATGGGCGCTATCCTGTAATGAATTATAATTAATGTTACCAGTACCCAAAATTAATTATAAGGCGCTAATAAACCCTGATGCTTTAATGTGTACGACCAAGCCCCCAACAAGTTTCCCGGAATACGCCGGGTCCACCGTACACCCTTTTACGGATAACAAAACGAGGGACAAGAAAAGTATGTTAGTAATAAAGCATCAACCCGGCACCAGACACCCAAGAAGTTGATAGTTAGTAAATAAAACAACAACATTTCTAAACTACATGAATATTAACTGCTTGATTCCTGGAGCTTTGAGTTGGACCTTAACTTTATTCCTGAAAATTAGGATTAAAATGGTTAATTCTGGAACAATCTTAGATTCTGAAACAAGTTAAATTATTTATCAGTATCCTTAAAATAAAGCCCTCTAACCACCTATGATCTTATTAATCTAAGTCTACTTAAAGTTATATCTGCATCAATCCTATAAATAAATAATTTAAAAAAGTCCTCTTGGTGACACCCCTTCAATATTAACAATTTATTAACTATTTTATTATTTTATCAAAAAGCTTGCAAAATTATTGCTAACTTAGCTTCCTTCTGGAACTCCTCCAATCGTCACCAAAAACGTAAACACCCACTTATACACCACTCAGAAAGTCCCTCTATAGCATAGTTTTAGAACATAGGTAATACATTTTACCCAGATTCAATTAATGATAAAATTCCAAATTAATTCGATACAAAGTTTCTCGAAATTTGCATTGGGTTTCTCCGAATATTTCTGAAAATCAAGATCTATGTAAATTTGTTAATTGTCCCCAACTACTACTTCTAAAATAAACTAAAAGTTATTAAACTCTGAAATCCTCATGGTTTAGTTGTTAAAATGGCTATAGTAAATGTAATTAATTAATTAAATTTCTCATCACGCTCATTAATACCTCAGAAACTTAAAATCAAAAACCAATTAGTAGTACAATATAAAATTAACTTGTTTAAAATATAAAATTAGCCAAACGTAATTAAAAGAATTAATTAATTACAAACAAATTATTTTTCATTAAAATTGTTAAATACAATATGTTGTTATACAATATATAGCAGAGTTATTTATTTAATTAACATAAATTCTAAATATAAGGATATAAACATCTCTTATATTACAAACTAGTGTATAACCAATATAAGTAGAACAAAACTATCTACCTTATACGAAGGAAACTTTGAGAACTTGAAACTTGAGTACTCAAGAAGGATTATTCAACAATATTTACCGCAACAGACAACCCCTTTTGGCGAAAAAGAACGGAAAAACCTGAAAAAGATGAACTTATAAATTGACATCAAACAGATGTATTAAAAATGCACATAAAACTACATTGCATGTAGTTTTTATTTTTTTATTTTATAATGTGTCTTCGCTAAATGCACATTTCAATTTCAAATGCAAAACCTTATAAATGTGTATTGAATTTATGTGGCTCATGTTAATAACGACACTATAAATATAAATTGGTAATGAAAATTGAACATAAACACATCAAAAAACCAGAAAAAGATAATAGAAACATACACTAAAATCCACATAAACAAAATAAATAAATATTTCCATACACTCTTCCTCTGCGCATTCAATATTTATGCATATGCACATGCGCAATAAATCTTTTCATATAATCCTTAGTACGCAATTACGCATACTTCTTCATGTTTTCATTATATGCCATGCACAATATTAAAATATTAAAATTACACCAAAAATTATAAAAATTCCACTACAAACCCATTCTACAGTGACTCACAACCTATTTGATCCAGTTGCATTTCATTAATAAATTGTAAATATCTCGCGATGTCTTATTTTGTTTGAGAGAAATAGAGAAATGGATCAAACAAGCCGTGGATCACTGATGTATTTAATCTGCCATTAAAACTACATGTACGATGTACCAAAATATAAAACTTTTACCAATAAGCCCATTCTACGTATTAATCTTCGATATGTTTGTTCAATTGTATTTAAAATAAAAATAAAATACGTATACGTATTTGAACTAGATGAAACAAGAACAGACATGCGTATTAAATTTAACCGCGTTTATTAAATTGGAACAATTTTACTTTTGATATAAAATCAATCAAAAGAAGCTTTATGCACTAGAATTTTATATACAATTAAACAGACACTAAAGCCTAAATCATGCAATTAATTTAGAAATCATGAAATTTGATTTCCTTCATTTATAAGTACAAAAAACATTGCCTGATAAATGCATCCCGATGGATTACATTTTCCAAATTCACATTTAATTATTTCACTATACCACTTATTTCTTCACTCAAAAATTGAAAAATTAAATTAAATTAAAATTAATTGATTTTACACTTCACTAAAAATTTGATTACATAATTTAAAATAATCAAAACAATAAATTACACTAAAAACTTTTACTTTATGGAGCAGACAAAAAACACGACTGTCTCCTTTGAACGTTTATCGCCGACCTTTTTGGGTTTTTATTCAAGTATTAAAATTCAATTACAAAATTAACAAACAATTACGTTCCAAGAAGAAACCAATATGTAATCAGATTATCAGAAACAAGTTTATTAATTATTTTAAGAAAATTTTCAGTTTGATTTTGCACGATAAAACACGATTGCACAGGAATTATGAATATTTTGATATCGAAACAATATTTGCTTCTCATCTCGATCATATTTTAATTTGTGTCTGTTCACACAGTATGTAGTTAAAAGTTACAACATCATCTTCTCGTTTCTTGCTTATAAGCTATGGTAGAGGAAAAACTATTTCTGTTGCATTTATCAGGAAAATCATGTTTAATCGTGTCACTTAAAATGTTGTATACATATATCAAGAATGATAGATTATAAGATTATGCAACTCAAAATACGTTATTCTCTTTTTTGAAAAAAAAAAAAAAAAAAAAAAAAAAAAAATTAAGCGTAGGCACCAGTCTCGATATCTGACTTTTTTTTCACCTGTTATTTAAACTTTGTTTCATTCACCCTTGGTTCTGCAATTATTCGGTTGGTTTACCAGTGTGAGCGAGAGACATTCATCAATGAATATTGATGTAAAGTGTTAAGGTCATTTTACACGATGGAAATTGCATGTAAATTGTGTTGAAATTGCAGCCAACTGCATTTTCATAAGATGTGTGTAATAGTGATGGGATATTATCGATAGTCACCCCAATCGATAGTTATCGATTGTTTAAATTTAACAATCGATACTATCGATAGTACTATCGGTTTAAATGTTAACACAAAGATTACAAAGAAAACTTTGAAAATTAATTTATTCAATATAAATAAATCATAGATAGATACTTTCAGGTACGAAAATTATTAAAAAATATTGCAGAACTTTAGCAATAAGTAGAAAAAATTAATAAACTTGGCGTCTAAGGAGAAACTGATTTTTTGTAAAAACACCAGCATGCCAACTTTTTAAGGTTTAAAACGACTTCGTCTATCGTTCATTATTTTCCCAGCCGGAAAACTTGTTTAAGGGGGTACGGATGTGGCACGTACGCACAGATATTTTAGAGAGACTGTTGAAAGTGGCTCGTATTGATTTCTGCTTTCAACCCAGAACAAAATTGGGTCGTACGATTGCTGGATTATAGGCTCCTCAAGATATTGCCTTATAGAAATCATAGCATCCGACTAAGATGTTCCTAGTACAGTTATTTGGCGTTGTTCTGTTTTAAACTGCCTCTGACATGGAATTAAATAACGAAACTTCAGTTGTCAGAAACTTTTGATTAGCATTGTCTTTGACTCGAAATGCATTTTTTTCTTTAAACTAAAGATGCTAATAGCGGTTGTTCTGACAATATGACATGTGAATGACATAGAAATGATGGAAAAAAATATCGATACGATGTTTATTTTTACTATCGATATTTTCGATATTTAGGGTGCTATCGATACTATCGATATATTATCGATAATTTCCCATCACTAGTGTGTAATAGTATATTGTATAACAAGTGAAGAAAACGAGTCATTGCAATACGAAAGTGAAATTTGCAGCCTGACCGATAGCGAGGGCTGCAATCACTTGAGTATTGCAATGACTCATTTTCACACGAGCTATACACGCTATTTTTCTACGATACAATAGCCCTGTAACAATTATAAATAAGTAGAACCATAAAAAATTACAAACTTGTACGGATCAACACAAATTTATTAAACCATTAAAACATTTGGGTTTTCACAAATCGTGTAGCAATAATAAGAAATCGTTGTGTAATGAGAATATTTCCACACGATTTTAGTATACGACGCAAAGGCTCCTTTTCTTATATAATTTAAATTCAAAAATCATCATCGAAAGTATAGGTTACTGCACTATCGTAGAAAAAATATGTTTGACAGCTAGCTACCTTAAAATTGCGTCTTGTTGATGTTGTATTTGTGATTTTACGCTTTTTCATAATATTTTGAAATACAAGGGAGTCACTTTTGAATTTTTTTTAAAACATTTTAGGACCATCTAATCTTAGTTCATTAAAAATCAGACCTTAAACCACCTTTTCTCCAAAATCTCGTCTTTGTAGCCAGTTCCTTCCCTATATCGTCCTATTTTTAATTTTTTTACCGCTTTAATTTTCTGTTTTTAATAATTGCAATCGTAATTGCGCATACTCGATAAATATTAAATTTGTTTGGTTTTTCATTCTGAATAAGTAAACAATTAAACCACTATTCTAATTTTTTGGGGCAGCTCATTTAATTTTTAGTTGTACGGTGTAGACAACGAAAATTGTATACGATTTATTTCCCCTATTGTATGCAAATCGCATCGTGTAAAATGACCTTTAATCTATGTATATACCTTTCATTTCCCCTTATTGCATGTAATGTGGTGGTATAATATATTTGGGCATTCATATTCATTCATGATTGGTTACTTATTTAATTTAATGTTTATGTTGAATATACAGTGTAAAACAAAATTATCGTTCTCTTCATGCTAATTTGACGACACGACAATTCATTTAAGTATAACATTTTTGATTCACTATCGTACTATAAGAGAGCACAAAAAAACAAAAAAAAATAAAGCATAGTCGTTTTACTCTCCATCGCAGTTGGCCAATCTTCTAATCTATTATTTTTGTGTGTATTGAAAAGGAAAATACTCCAATCATTATTAAAGTGAACTTTAGTGAGGAATGTTGTGAGTTTATTGAATCGTATATTTTAAAACTAAGTAAAACTAATGTAAGTATGTACATCTAATTA
Source organism: Tipula helvola (assembly GCA_963556165.1). NCBI lineage: Eukaryota > Metazoa > Arthropoda > Insecta > Diptera > Tipulidae > Tipula > Tipula helvola. The sequence continues at coordinate 263,445,953 of OY744482.1, read as the reverse complement.
AAACAAATAAATACTTAATACTAAAATAAAGATTGTGTTTTGAAATAAAAAATAATATTCCCCATAGAAATATAGAATGCCTCGAGGAAGTGGACGTAAAAATGCTGCTGAGTGGAATTACGTAGTGCGTATCGAAAATTCTACAAAAGTAAAGTGTAAGCACTGTGATTACATTATTAAGTTGTAACAAAAAAGTTAAAACATGCGATAGTGATACGGATACTGACATTTCAATTGGAAATACGTCTCCTACTGCCACTGGTAGCCCTCAGCAGAAAAAACAAAAAACCAAACATTGTACTCAATCATCTATGAGAGAATTTTCAGTTAAAACTACTTTATATTCAAAAGAAAAATTGGACAAAATTGTGGCAAACATTTTTTTCGCGAATAACATTGCTTTTAACGTGGCTGAGAACAAATATTTAAAAGACATGATAGAATCTCTACGACCTGGATATTCTGCCCCTAGCAGAAAACAACTAGCTGATAAGTATCTTCTTGAAATTGATAAAGAAATAACCGATCATTTAATAACTGAATTGAAGGATTCCAGTTTGACACTCATTTTAGATGGATGGTCGAACACTTCAAATGATCCACTTATCGCGTGTTCAGTCCATACCGGTTGTAGTAGTTTTTTAATAAGTGCAGAGGACACAGGGTTCGAAAAAAAACTGCTGAATATTGTGTTGCTGTGGCAGAAAAATCAATTGACTTCATAAAAACTAAATACAATAAAGAAATATTCGCCTGTTGCACGGATAACGAAAACAAGATGAAAACAATGAAGGATATTTTAGAGGAACGCCATGAGATTTTTTCTTATGGGTGCTCTTTTATACAAAGAAATAATTTCAGTAGAAGTCACCAAACAAATAATAAGCGTACAGAAATACTTTAGAAATCACCACCAGCCACATGGATGGTTAAAAGAAAAACATGGAGTTATGCCTCAACTGCCAAATAATGTAAGGTGGAATTCTTATGATTCTTGCTTAACATCATTTATTTCTAATTTTCACCTCTATGCACAAATAAGATCAGAGCATTTAAATAAATTTAATAACGATATCCACAAAATTTTAAATAATGTACAATTGTACAACGAGGCCTTAAATCTTCAACAAACCACTAGATGGTCTGCAAGGTGATTCCACTTCAATTGCCACAGCTGTCGAAATCTGGTATAATTTGCTGAATAACGAGATCTTATTAACAAAAAGGCCTCTCAGAAGACTGGATAAGCCAAAAACACTCTACGTTTTTTGCATACTGTTTGATATTTAAAATTAACGATGGAGAATATTTCCCAAAATCTATGTTCAAACCGGAGGGGCTTGAAAAATTAAGGGGAAAAAATGGTGGAAAATAATGCACGTGAAAAACGAAAAATCTTCAAAGTTGCCTGAACATTTTTGCAATTTTTTTGTATCACTATTGAACTGCCCAGCAAGCTCGGCTTCAATTGAGAGAATTTTCTCAACCTACGGTTTAATTTGGAATAAACTAAGAAACCGACTTAGTTTCGAAAAGGCGTTGTCTCTAGTCAAAATTTATCGCCACTTAAGATCTGAACCACAAGACTTGTAAATTGCAAAGTTATTAATTTGAATTTATTTATTTTTTTTGTTATTTAGTGAATTATTTATATTGTACTGATCAATTTTGTTTTTAATTCTTCATTGATATGTATTTGTTCCTTAAATACATCTTATTATTAAGTATACAATTTAACAAATGAAATTTTGAAACACCTATCCTCTTTATGTTCTAAAGAATGAATTTTATCAAATCATAAGTTAAAAATATGTAATTGAATTTGTTTATTAGAAAAAAAAATTAAACAGAAAATATACGTTTTTTTAAGAAGTAACCACCTCAAAAAACCCGCCCGGTTTTTTTTTTAAAGTATTACCCAAAAATAACTCGGGTGGGTTTTTTTGGGTTACCCAGTGGGGAGCCTACTCTGATACCAACCAGAGTCGTGCCATTCGAGAAACTACAACTACCTGCTAATAGCATTGATGAATTCAATAAATTGGAAACAGAAATCAGGCGCGACGACAAAAAGGAAAAGATGCTGGTAGATTTTCAAGATACCTTTTACAAATTTTATTAAATGTGTAAAATTTATTTTATTAACTCCACAGATTGAAATTCTCAAAACTGTTTCATATTCCTCGAAATGAATTGCAAGGGTTTGAATTGCGTTTTGTTAACAAATTTGTGACTTATTAGTAAAGTTTGGATATACATAGATGACATGTTTTGAGAATACTGAAGATTTTACAAGATCCCTAAAATAATTTTGGGATAATCCCATCCATCGAGATTATTTGAGATTTTTGAGATTGGTATAGGTCATACCATATTACATATCACTGAAAATTGTTGAACATGTTTCATGCTCTGCCAGATTTTTTGATATTATTGGTTTTTCACAACTTTTCATGGTTTTTGTAGGCAGGCCAGCGTTTTGTGTCTGGCCTTTAGTTTTTTTTTTAAATAATAGGAAGGTTTTCAAAGTGGCGTAAAGTACCTACATTTAAAAAAAATAATAAAGTTAATGATAAAATAACTAATAATTGTGCAATAAATAAGAAAATTCAACATCCCAAATAATTTTATATTTATTGATTCTCAATTCTTTCATTCACATATACTCACATATACCACATTCAAAATAAGCGACTCAAATGTTGATAAATGTTCAAAAAAATTTAGGTAGTTTAGCATTTAAAAATTATTTTTGAACGCTTGGCCCTACCAATAGAACATACTCGTGTTATATTCTCAGTTGCATGCTCAATTGAAATTGCTTTTTTTCGCCAATTAAAGGATTGGCGATGTAAGAAAATAAAACGAAAAATGTATGTCGCCTAAAAGTTGGGAAGAAAGCTATGAGAATACATATTGAATTATGAGCATGGAAGAATAACACAATGCACATAGCCGATTGCCGATTGGTTATGGCTCATTCAAAAAGTTGATGATGAAATTATACAAAAATATATTATGCTTAAAAATCTGAATTTATTTACGCATGCTTTCATGAACCAGCCACCTCTGGATATTTCAGTTTTGAAATGTATCAAAGTTTTAAATTCGTCATAACACATAATATTGCTTTAATTTATTGTCATTCATCTAAAATCCGTTCAATATTACTTCGAAATTTTAAACCCTACATTCGCCCTATCAGTAAACATTGAGAAAATTAGGATTGAAATGTTAAATCATAAAGCTAGGTTAAACTAAGGCTTAAACTAAGCTTTATTGAAAAGATCATATTAAAAAAGGGAAATACTAGAAACATCCTGATAATTAATTTGAATTATTGCAAATTATGCCTGATTATTCCAAAAGAAGCGAAAATGTATTCGTCTAATCGTTTGACAAGAGAACGTTTAAAATTTTAAATCACATAAATACAAATTAGAAATTTCATATTTCAAATTTTTAATTAAAAAATTGAAACGACTTGAGATGTTTTAGAACTATTGTTTTTTGTTCACTTTAATGTAAAAAAATAATCGGTAAGGTGGAAACGAGGCTTCCTTTTTGCCTACTGAACAGACCCAACAAGCCGTAATTTTCATTCTATATAATTTTCACTGGCAGAATCCATATAAGTGTACCACATAAATTTATCCTTTAAAATTTAAAAAAATTCGTTAAACGAATTTTCTGTGGTAATTATGCCACTTATGTTGATATAGGTATATTATACATTTTCCCAGGAATGTTAAACCTTCGTTAAGGATTAAGCACATTGATTACGTGAATGGTTTGCAAATAAAAATTTCTCATATCAATGCGAGAGATATTAGAAAAGAAAACACAAGTTTTCAGTTCTGATAAAAAATTTTGAATTCGCACTAAGTCTGTATATGGGCTGCGATTTTAGCCCAGGTTAAAATACTGCAAATATCATTGAATTGGCTTGAACATTCTTTTCTCTAAACCTTACCAGTTTAAACTTATCTTGTTTTACTTTTATTTTTGGAGCTTATCGAAGTGAAAGTCTTCTACAAAATATGTATAATATTATGACCAATTAACAGTCGCGTAATTTCACAATCTGTACTTGAGAATTATTAAAAAAAAATTTAAAAACTGTTTACGTATGTTTAAAACAATCACTGTAATAAAATTTAACATTTCGAAGATAAAATGTTTATCGTAGTAAATCGGGACATACTTAATAAATATTTTGTTCAACAAAAAAAAATATTAATTATTAAAATTGAAATTATAATTTAAATATTATTTTTTATATCGTACATTTCAATTCGAGTTTTGAAATTTTTATTGCCAGATTTCGATTAGATTTCAACATCATATTAATGGTTTTTACGGGTTGGTGTCTTTGAATAAAAACAGTTGATGTTTATTGAATTTTTGGAGTTTAACTAAAATTATTCTAACCAAAATTTAAAAATTCGTTCAAATAAATTTAACACTGTATACATAAACATACAAGTTTATAATAATTTTATAGAGACATTCCAAAATTTTTAAAATCGCTGATGTCGATTGGAAATTAAAAAGCCGACCCTTGCCGTGGAAGAGAAATTCTTTAATGATAAAATATTCCAAACCTTAATAATTTAGATTGAAATTTGAAAACCTAAAAGTAATATTTAAAAATTTTAAAATCAGCGTCGGTACGGAAGTTCTGGTTAAAAATTGGATAATATTTTTTGCAAATCAAAATTTCAAAATTAGAATTATGGCATTTAAAAATTACAAACAAAGATTTGTGTGAGGTATAAAACCTTTGCGGTTGATAAATAATAAAGTAAAGCATAAAGTAAGTGGAACCTATAAAAAATCAATTTTGTCTGGCAATAAACCATAATATTATTCTCAACGTCCAAGGGATGTGCCTCACAATGCGTACTTTTGAATATTTTGTGAAGCGGGCAAAATAACGATACGAATAATCGTGTTGCCACTGCAATTACGATATCCACAACAATTAATTTAAGTATAAGCTTTCAACTCAGAGGACCTTCTCAATGTCGGGATGGTGAGAATAAATCAAAGTTATGATGTTTAATTTTCAAATTTTTAAATTTTTAGAATGAAAAGCACAACTCTGTTCCCTCCTCTACAAGCATTGTACCACTTTAATAGTCCAATACTTATTATACAATTAAAAGCCAGCCCAAATTGAAATTTCTATGTTAATTGTGCTATTCGTAAATTAAACTCGCATTTTCAAAATTTGAATGCCATAATTCTTTTAAATTTATTGAATTTTTGAAACCACTTTGAACTTTTATAATTCTGTTTTTTTTTTAACTTCACATAATCGTAGACCAATTCTGATTTACAAATCTTAAGGTTCTAGTGTTTAAGCAAATTTCATTTTTGAGTTTTGGTCGAAAAAAAAAAAATTTTACAGAATTTTATGATTGTAGTAGATTTTAGGAAAATTTAAAAATTTCGAATTTTAAAAATTAACTATAGAACTAAATATGTATCATAATATCAGAATTTTTCACCAATTTACATCAAATTTTGAAAACTAATTAAAATTAAATTATTTTATTAAATTTAAAAACCAATTTGCACTTATTTTAAAATATCTTTTCATATTTTATTTATGACATTTAAAAACTAATTATAAGCACAAACCACACATTAGTTAATATTCCCGCAGCTATCAAAAAAAAAATCTCAGCTCACAATTTAACCCCATTTTTATATTGTATACTCATTAAATTTTAAAATACTTTTTAATTAACCCATTGCCGATGATGATGACGATGATGATGATGATAAAAATAAAAAATTAGACGAATGATATAATTTTTAATCCCTTTTTAATTTAAATATTCATTATTCTTCATAGACCTTAACAAATATACTAAATAGATTCCCTTTACCGAGTATAATAATTGTCATTATCATCATCTTCCCTGTTATACATATTATAAACATTAGCAAAATAAAAATAAAAAAAAAATCCAAGAAGCCGGTATACGTAAGGAAAGGTAATAAATTTGTTTTTTTGTTGTTGTATTTTTTTTCGGTATCGGATAAGCTAAATACTAAAAAAGAAAAATCAACAAACAATAAAAATGAAAGTGAAAATAAGAAATGATCATCGAATGGGATAACAAGATATCAATTTGTAATTTTATTTCTCCTTATTCTTATGTATGAGAGTATGTTTTAAGGAAGGTATTTGTGTTGTTCATTTGAGGTTTATTTATGAACATAAAATTTATTGTTTTTTTTTTTTATTTAAGTGATTATTTATGATCTATGATTTTTATTGTGCGGTTGCTTGTTGACTTTGTCACACGGTTTCGGAGAAATGCAACACGGTGGTACACATAAAATATATCGCGCGCGTGCTTATGCGTAAATTTTATATTTGTATTAGGTATATTAAACAAGATATTCTACCTTTTTTATAGAACCAAATTTATGTACTTTTTTATCTCCATATATATTATAATCATTTTGCATCCAATAATAATAAATTTCGCACAATAAATTCATTTTCCACATTTTTCACTTATTATAATAATATATTCAAATAAAATAAATAAATATCACAAAATATATAACAAAATTTTTTTTCTTCGAAATTTCATTTTTTTTTTAAAACTTTTTTTTTTATTTTTTTTCCACACTATACATAAACATATTATTTATTATATTAATGCACTTTAACTTTTACAAATATTATAAAATATATCACGCACTAATATCCAAAATAAGAATTTCCCGCGCGAAAATATTTTTCTTATATATTTATGTAAAACCAAAAATAAAAAATTTGTTATAAACAAATTGTTGCGCGCACAATCATAAAATATGTACTTAAAAAAAAAATTTCTATATTTCCCGATTTTAAATAAAAAATAAAACTTTAATATTTTATTTATTTTCCGAACGAGCTATCCATAAAATATGTCTTATTTTTCCGAATGTCATGCAAACACTAAAATCTATACTATGAAAAAAAAAAACTATAAAAAAAAACACTCAGCGAAACCATTATAATATCTACTCTCTTTTTGTGTATTTTTGTTTTGGTTTTTAACTTTGCTTATTTTTCAGTATTATTTCAAAGTTGAAAACTATACAACTAAAAACTAAAACTATATAAATGTGGATGTACGAGCGTATAGAGTAGTATAGTACCTACAATTGTAAAGCTTTATGCCTTTCAACTCAATTACATTTCATTTTTATGAGTATTTGTTAAATTTCCATCAAACAAAAAATGAAAAATCTACGTATATTTTCCCAATTGTTGTAAGTGTGGAAAATCACAGAGTTATACACATGTACATATAATATACAAAAAGAGATGAAAAATATATAATTTATTGTGAGAAAAAATATATTTTTAAATTTATAATTTATATTTTATTTATAAAAAAAAAAAATATTTTTTTGTTGTTTTCATTTTTTGTTGCAATTTTAATTGAATTATATTATTTATTAATAAATTCTTGATGATGACGAAAAATGACGAAATATAATGACAATTTGATTTTTTAAATGAGATATAAGAGAGGTATTATTATATGATAGTTATGATTATTATGAAATATTTTATGATTTCATTAATTGGGTATGATGATGAGGAGGATGATAACAAAAAAAAAATGTATATTACGAGTATTAATGATTAGATTTGGGGTAGAAGATATGAAATGTGCAGACATAAATAACACAATAAGAGGATGTCTGATTGAAGAATATAAACAATTTTTTAAATTAAAGAAATATTTTTTTATTGTGTATGATTTTTTAATTTCCTGCTATAATTTTTGCTGAATTAATATCTGATCTAAATATTATATTTTTATGCGGCTCAGACATTTATTTTTTATTTTTTGGTTGATAGCGTGACTGTTGATTTAAGGTATTGATAATTTGTATTATTGTCGTGTTGTTATTATTTCTAAGAGATATAGGTATCTACTGTCTACGTCGATACAAATGTTATACGTCATTATAGTAAAGTGTTAAGCTTAACTAAATATTTGTTTCAAACTTTAAGTTTTCAGATCACCAACCCATAAATAATTAGAATCCAAACATAGTGGATGTCTAAAATTTCTCCTTTGCTGATATATAATATTATGAAGTTCTGAAAATATTAATTCTATTGAATATTATTTAACTCAATAAAAGAACTAACAATCACTCGCTTTTACTTTTCAATGAAATTTCGCAATTTGGTAAGAACTTTCAAATATTATTAAATAAATTAAAAATAACTGATTTTACAATCGCAATTGGACTCCAACCTTTCGATTCTTAAAAATCGATTAATTTGAGGTGTCGTATCAGTCAATTTTATTTTATATATTTGTAATTTTATGACGAAATTGAGATAAAAATTGATTATTGTCAAAAATTAGCTTCCAGTTCAAATTAGCTTCCAATGTGTCTTTGAGCGGGATACTTTTTACACGATCCCATAAGAAAATTTTACAATTGTTAAACTAATTTTTATAAAAAAAACTAAATGTTTTATTTCGATGACAAGTATAATATTCAAGACACACATAAGGGTATGTGAAAATCTGCTAGATTGGACGACAGTAAATTTATTAAAATTCAAATTTTAATGTAAATATAAATTTAACATGTTTAATTTTATTTAGAATTTTCAATGTATAACAAATCAAAATATTAAAGATAGTTTCGATAATATCTGCTTAATTTTATATAAACCAAAATCTGAAATTGTCAGTAGTGGCTGCTGATTCAAATTTTCAAGCATACAATAAATCGAATTATTCTTGTTTAGCAATTTCAACTTATTTACAAGTATTGATATTGTGTGCTTTGGATACACGAATTCTTCTTACGTTTTAGTTCGTATTTTTAATTTTCAGTATAAGAAAGATTATCGTTTTTCATAAAAACCACAAATGTTTCGTTTTAATGCAAAACCTATATAAACAACTTATTTGAAAATTAGCATATTTTTGTAAAGTTATTGTAATCATTCCGCATTTCACCTGTCTGCTGTCAAGGTATAAGTTTCAAGATTGCTTTTTGTCGAATTTTCGAAAAAAAACCTCATTACTCCTAAAAGATCACCAGGCGTTAGAAAAGATTTATTTGTTTGACGTTTTTAAGAATATTCGCAATTTGTTTGGCGTCAAATGTTACTTAATGCATACATACATAATTATGGGCTATTTATAGATTTTGAGATGATTCTAATTTTTCTAAATTAGACATATCTAGAGTGAAATCAATTAAATATAGCAATTGGTTAGGCCGCCCTGGTCGCACATTGGTTGGCATGCTTTCTTTAACAACCGGAGATCCCGGGTTCGATTCCCGGCTAAAAACCGTTAAAAAAATTATTACGAAACTTCATCATGAAGCAGCCAAATCCCTCTATGGAGGGATAGAGGTCTAGATTTTTGAAATTCGAGATTATGAAATACTTGGATTAATCTACATTTTCAGACTTTGATAAGCATTGCTTAACATCGGAGTTATCAACATTAATCAATATTTTTGAGATTATTCGAGATTTTCCAATTAACTAACTAACAGAAGTCTATTAATCGATTAATCGAAAATTCTATCACGAAAAAGTTTAAATTGAATCGACAAAAATGTGAAATTGTGAAGAGACAATTAAAGTGCCAATTTTCTCAGTCTGTTTTCTATGATAAAATAGGGAAAAATGAGAAATTTCGTACAAAGGCTAAATTTATTTTGTTGAAATTAGAATCGGAATTTTACGTAGAAAATAAAAACTTTTCAATTTCGACTCAAAGAAAATGTAGAAAAAAAAAATAAAAATAGAAAATCATTTGGAAACAAATCTTAGTGGATCCTTATACGGGCCGAATCGACTTGGTCGAAGCGATATTGAAGACGTATTTAGATTAGGAAAAATTATCCCACTAATGGGTGTTTTCCACAATTTTTGATAATTCATCGCGTGATCTGAAGTAGTGAAACTACAATCTTTCAAAATTTAGACCGTTTTTACTATACCTCAATGGATTTTCCGAAATTGTAGGAATCTCAGATATTTCCGATAGTGGAATGGTTTCACTAATCTTGATACATATTCAAAACCGCTTCGATCATATCAATGTGACACGAACAAACTAACACACAAAACATTTAATATTAAATTCCACTCACATTTTTTTCCAAACAATTTTCTATTTTAATTTTTTTTTTTGATTTTCCTAGAACCTAAAGGGAAAAAGTTTCGTTTTCTAGTCCACCAGTGAAAATTTGTTGAGTGAAAATTGGAGTACTTTTTATATAAATATTTCACTCAAAAAAATTAACTTGAAATAAAAATATTTCATAAAATTTTTTAAAATAAATAAGATTTTCTTATCGATTAATCGGTATTAAAAAAAAATCCGATTAATCGTTAATCGAATTTTGGCTAAATCGATTAATCGACTACGCCTACTTAAGCGCTAGTTATATAGACGAAAACGAAACGAAAACGAAACGGACCGAAACGAAAGACGGAGGAGACATGCCCAGTTGTACTTTGCGTGAGCAATCGAGAAATTTTGTTTGAGATGGCACGTTAAAAACATGAAACAGAAGTATAAAACAAAACAAATGAAATGTTCGGCTTTTTAAATGTGTTTTTCATGGGAGTAAATTATACAATGATCGCATTTTGTTCGTTCTTTTTTTACGAAATATGGGGACATATGATCATCATGGTGGGGTATAAGAGATCATCACCGTGATTGATCATTGATCGCTCTTAGAGCGCTCAGTCGTACAACTGGGTGGTTATATAGACGAATTGACGAATTCGTTTTTTGACGTTTGGAAATTTGGTTAGGCACATTTTATTTCAAGAATTTACTGTCGTGAAATTATAAAATTATTCAAATAAAATAAGCTTTGAAAAAAAAAATGGATACCGACTTTTATTTATTTAGTATTATTACTAATAAAAAAAATAACAAATAACAAATTGTTAGGGTTAGTAAAAAAACAGAACGGATAGTGAATTACCGGAAGAACGAAACGAAAGCAATTTGAATTGAATCAATTTCACCGGCCGTCTTCGTCTCGTTTTTGGTCTCCATGCATTCAATTCATTCGTTCCGTTTCGTTTTCGTTTTGTTTTCGTCTATATAATCAGTGCTTTAGCTTAATTTTATTACAAGATTTTTTTTTTACAATATTTAGTCGAATTCGTGGAAATTATTTTCGAGTTTCTTGATATCACCCGAAATTTTCAACAATGCCTTGTCAGTTACATGATGTTTCAGAATTAGTGCTAAAGCGGGATTTTCGATATTTGATGAGATTTCGAAATTCGAGTTTAGGTTGGAGATTCCAACTGAATTAAAAATAGGATTAATTTACATAATCTTACAGAAAAGACATCAATAATGATATTTCTCTGATTTGAATAGCGTTTAATTGCTTGAACGGAGATTATTCGTAGTTTTGTGATCCTCTTGATATTTTTTTAAATTTTATTCAAGATTCTTCAAAATTTCAGGAATATACGTTCAAAATTTTTTGCCGACATTTTTCGAGTCTATATCCATGTTCTCGTAATTTTTCGAAATTTGCAAAGATCTTGTTACACAATTAGTGATTTGTCGATACTTTTGTTTTGAGCTTTACGAGATTTCTTTGGCTTTGACTTATTTAAAATTATGGTTAATTTTGGGTATGTTGAGTAACCTAGAAATAATTCCGGATTATTTCAGATATTGCCGTCCAGGGCATTGCGTTGCAGTGGTATATCGATGATACTCGACACTTTCGAGATTATCATGGAAGGTTATTGGACATTTTTGTAATTTCGAAATTAATGTTACTCGCAAGAAGGAAAATTGCTTATGATGTTCGAGTGAGATCGCGATAAACTTTTTTCGAATTTTTCAGCCCAATTAAAATTATTTGAATATTTAATCATTAAATATGATAGATTTAATGTTAAACTACACAAAGTAGTATTGACTTAAATCATAATTTTTAGTAAAATTTATGTTTACTAGTTCGCAACAATTCTATGGTTTTATGTAGGACACAACAGAGTTCCTGAAATTTGAAAATAAATTATGAACTGATGGAAGAGGGACATTTTTTTAGTACACATCTAGTAGTTCATTTATATTTATTTTTCAAATGCCAAAATTTTTTGACAAAAATTCATTATTTCAGAGATATTCGGATTCATTTTGTCAGCGGTGTACCACGCAGAAAAATACAGTCGCCGGCCATTGGACCATTAGTATAGCGATGGTACACTAGCCGTTAGTACTATTATAAAGAATTACATATCAGTAGTATCCTAGCCTCTGTAAATTAAATTAAGCGTGATATACCTGTGATCACTGGCCGCTTGTTGTATAATTTAGTGTGGTACACCGGTGGTGCACCGGCAAATGGGAGTGTTTTACGTCGCGGCGTACCTGGTTATTGTGCCATTTCTAAAATTTGAATTTGCAGCTAATTTTGAATGTGTGGTATAAGATTTTCCAGCACGTATTGAGTGTGGACGACTTCAAATCTTTCATCATTCAAAGCAATGATGTCCGAACATTTTATAATAAAAAATTATTTACAAACCTTGGACTCCCGGCATATTTGTATCAGATTCCAACACAAATTGATTTTTAAATTATTGACAATAATTGACGTATAAAATTCTGTACTTAAAAAACAACCCAGTATTTTTCCCTATATTTATCGTGATCTCGAGCAGCAAACTGAAAAACGCAGCTTTTATAAGGGAATTAGAAACAAGGAAAAAACCAAATTTTCCATAGTAAAATACATAAAACATATGTGAAAACAGCTTTTTTCATAAATTGTTGGAAATCAAAATTTAAATAAAATTTCCGTAAACATAATAAGATCGAGTTTAAAATTTAGCTAAGCTTAATTTAAATTTTCATCGTGATTGTTTGAAGTTCTATCTAGGTTTCGTAAAAAAAAAGGAGCTGCATAAAAATAGGGTGCGAAAGGCAAAGACACTGGATTTAAAAACTGAATTTGAACTAAAGAGAATCAAGAAGCGATCGAGGTTATTTTACGGAATGACGATATTTGAACCAGACGAGGAACGCCTAGCTTACTTTTATGAGTTTGCAATTTTTCGAAATTATTTTATTAGTAAGTTAAATCGAGAAATTGCAAACTCATAAAAGAAAGATCTGCTTTTTACAAGTTTACACGTTTTTACATTATCTTATCTTTTAGAGAATCACGGTTCAGGTCGTAATATTAAATTATTGGAAAAGGTTTACAATCATAAAGCGATTGCATTTTAATTTCCATTTTTTATAACATTTTTGAAGTGCTATTGAAACTTTGAGGGTGAACGAGATTGTTTCGATTAATTTGAGAAGAAATTATTTTTAGATTAAAAAGAACGAACAGAACATTTTTTTATTTACAACTTTTTTTGCTGGCATTTTTGGTGCACTTGTTAGTTAATTTTTCCTAATATAAGGAGTTTATTCAGTTTTTTGTTCTATTCATATTTTTTGGCGCATTTTAAATCCTCTGTCCTTCTTTATACCGCTTAATAATGTATTTTATATAGCAGAAATACTTCGTTGATCAATGTCACTTGGACGAACTGTCCTGTTACCCTTTTCACCGTCTTATTGTCGAAAGTTTCTTTCAGAACTTGCAACTTTAATTGTGGGTAAAATAGTTCAAATGGTTTGAATCGTAGGAAAATAGGAAAAATATCAGAGGTATTATTTGGTTTATTAGACGCACAAACCAAAAAAAAAATTCGATTGGTTTTTTTTCGATATGCATAAGTTAAAATTATTTGTGTAGGAATGGTATACATTTTCCAGTCCTGTAACAATATTTTTTGTCTCGGAGGGTTCAATAGCCCCCCCCCCCCCTCTTCATCCTCTTTAAAGAGCATGTTTACTCCTCGGTTCAACATCATTGGGTTATGTACTACTCTCAATTCTAATTTGCCGACCAAAACTATTGTTCAAGATCCAATCCTATTTTATGTGAAATTCCGCATCAAATTATTATATTTTATATTTCTACATTCAATTCAAATCTAAATTCAGGTATTAAAAAATTAAATTTGCTGATTCCAAAATATTAATGGCAAATGCTATTGCCGCCCCGGTGGCACAGGGGTTAGCATGCTTGCTTTAAGCTCAGAAGGTCCCGGGAATTGCCCGGCAGGTGATGAAAAAATCACGGCTAGTTAAAGTTGGATCAGCAAATTAATCGCTCATTATCCGTTAAAAAAATTATTATGAAAGTTCATCATGAAGCGGCCAAATCCCTTTATGGGATGAAGCGCTAGAAACAAAAAAAGAAACTCCTCAGTCCAGCAGAATTAAGGATTATATAAGAAATAAATTGGTCAAAAGTTTATTTTTTAATCGATGTGCTTTACTACGTAGATTAAACACAGGTACATTTTCATAAATAACTCGGTTAATTTGCATTTTGGGAAAAAATATCAAATGGCAAAGTTGATTACGAAAAATTTCCTATCGACATAGTTGTAGTTGCTTACTTAATCCAGCCAAATTTACAGAAATCGGGCTTATGACATAAATTGGTCAGAAGAATTTTATTAATCGCTGTATTTTTCCACGTAGATTAAGAATTCGATGAGCTCCAAGTTAGTCGGTTATCAATTCCTATTTTTAATTGTTGCCTGAATTTTTATTAAAACACTTAAAATTATCATAATTCTTATAATTGTCCTATTAGTTTTCCACCTTGCCCCTTATCGAATTATTTCAAAACTGGCTTAATTAAATAATAACACGGAAAAAAATAAACTGGTCCTCAGCTAAGAAAACGGACTTTTAATCCAAGAAAACGTACTATTTCTTGATTTAAAAGCTAATTTTCTTATTTCTTTCGAGTTTTGCTTCATTTCAAGAAACATAATTCTAACATGAAGAAAAACTGGAAAGAAATAGGAAAATTAGCTTTTAAATCAAGAAAAAGTATATTTTCTTGAACTAAGGCCCGATTGTATCAACGAGGATAGAAAAAATAAAATCCGAGAGTACAGATATATCTTTATCCGAAAATTTTATTTTTTTCCTATTGTGTTTTATTGCAGTTTTAGAGCAGTTTTTATTTGAGTGGTAACACCTTTTTCTTTGACATTTAGGTAATTGAAAATAAATTTTCATATTCTTATCTCTTAAGTATAATTATTAGTTAATCAATTTTATCGTCATTATAACACGATAACAAACTGTGAACATTTTAAAATATCAAAAAAAAAAACAACAACAACATTTTGTATCCTCTGTTCTATCCACCGACAAGAACCACCTTGAAGTTATCCCAGACTTTCATCCCAGGAAAATTTGAAATTATCTCCGACAACACAAGCGTAAAAACCCATCCCAGACTTTTTTTTCAACACTTTTAAAGTGTACGAACATTAAAATCCATCCCAGACTTTTTACTACAGCGAAAAAACCCATCCCAGAATTTTTATTTAGTATAAGATTTTTCTCGTATATAGTTAAAAATGAATAAAAAAAAGATAAAAAAAATTCTTCTGATCAGAATTATGTTGGGCCTGGAAATTTGATATGTTTGTTTAGTAAAGGGTCCTATTGGCTACCTCTTGGCCAATTCTAAAAGCAGTTCCCTTGTTAGTATTTTTGCTACATTAATAAATGTGTCCTTCCCTTAGTAACAAGCGAACCGCGTTCAGAATTGGCCAAGAGGTAGCCAATAGGACCCTTAACTAAACCGATATAACAAATTTCCAGGCCTAGCATAATTCTGATCAGAAGAATTTTTTTTATGTTTTTTTTATTCATTTTTAACTATACGAGAAAAAAATCTTATAATAAATAAAAATTCTGGGATGGATTTTTTCGCTGTAGTAAAAAGTCTGGGATGGATTTTAATGTTCGTACACTTTAATAGTGTTGAATAAAAAGTCTGGGATGGGTTTTTACGCTTGTGTTGTCGGAGGTAATTTCAAATTTTCCTGGGATGAAAGATTGGGATAACTTCAAGGTGGTCGAGAAGAGAAGATAGAAACAGCGGATATAACAAAATCCACTAATTTATTTGTTTGTTCATACAATGCAAATGACGATAAATCCGAGGTTATATCGTCTATCCGCGTTCATACAATCGGGCCTAAAAGTCCGTTTGCTTAGCTGAGGCCCAGTTTATTTTCCCCGTAAAACTACGTACGTAAATCGATAGGAAAATTCCCATATTTGTCATCTGATATTTTTTCGTAAAATGCAAAACGACAGTAGTTGCGAAAATGGAAATCGATTCTAAATCTTGCATTTAAATAAAAATCTTATATTGTGCGGCTAGTGATAATAACTATGAAATAACAAGCAATTGAATGGATATGGTGAAACCCTTTCGATATCGATGAGATCGGTCCGATAAAATAAATTGAACAAAATTGATAACAAAACGTTTTGGAATGAGGCCGAAATTAAATGTCGCATTAGAAAGGAAATTCTAATTATTAAAATGCAATAATCACATTGGAATTTCATTTAATAAATTTTCTGTGGGATTATCCTGTTAAAAATTATTTTGTACATTCGCATAATTTTTTTTAAACAAGTTTGTAAAGAACGTCACACCGATTGTTACTTTATGTTATTATGCCTATTATAAAAGGATAACAAAAATTTTAAATTTCCTGATTTAGCTATTGATCAGTGAAAAATTTGGAAAAATGTGAAGTTTTAAATTTATATTTGACTTCTTTAACAAATCTTTAAGTTTAGAGATTTTGGCATTCGATGACCATATTTCAAATTCGAGAAAACTTTATGTTTAATTCGATATTTTGTTTGACGAATGCAAGCTCAAAACTTATTGAATTCTTAACCTACATAAAAAATACATGGATTTAAAGAAAAGCTCTTAATCAATATATTTGTTTCAAAAGCCTGATTTTTGTCTAATTCGGTTGGGCTATCAGTTTTTACTCGACTTCCTTTGTTTAAAAAAAATATTTTAAAAAATTAAAACTAAAAATTTGTGATATCTGTGTATCGATAGGAAATTTCCCGTAGAACAACTTAGTCATTTGGTATTTTTTCTAAAATGCAAAATAATTGAGTTATTTGCGAAAAGGTAACCGCAACTCCTTAAAATAACAACAATTTATTTTCTTTATATCGGTCCTTTTATAGTAACATTGAAATTGGTTTAAGGTTATATTAACTATACAACATTTTGTGCGCTTCAAACTAAAATAAACATTATTGTTTAGAAATTTCTAAAAGCCGTAAGACCGATAGATATATACAACTCAAGAATTTCTTTTGTGTGTAAATCTTATACGTACGTAATGTAGTGCAGTAGACCTTTACAGTTATTACAAATATTACAAAAACTTTTATTAGCTTAATTCAGTTAAATCTCAAAGAATATTAGATTTATAGAGATATATCAAAATAATCAAATCAAAAATAATCAAAATATAATTTGGTTTGAACCTGTCGACTTAGACAACGATCCTCTGTTTCAATTGGTGTGTATTGATTTAGGCTTAGAAATAGATGTTTTATTTTTTTTAAGTATTATTATATTTTAAAGTTTCAGATTTACCGTGTAAATATTAAACAAAAAGTTTAGAAAACATAGGTTTTTATTCATTGCCGTTGGTGGTTTGGCGTCTATTGGAAGGGGCTCCGTATCCTTCCAGTAGGCGCAAGTGTATGTACTGCCTCCTCGTGGCAACCACCGGTAACTGTAACCATTAGGCTGAATATAGACTTTTGTGACAGGCTAAAGTACGGCGCTAAAGGAGAAAACCTTGACAAAAAATCCCTAATCTAAGGTGGAACAGCATATGCCGATGGATGAATGGCTGATAGGTTAATTAGTCTATATATGCGAACTCTGGATATCAGGCACCCTCCAGTTTTATTTAGCCTTCCTGTAGTAAACCTGGGTGACCTACAGGCGACTTTTTTATTCCCAGCAACTCGCAAGAGTCAAATCAAAACGGTAGACGAGACAAGGGAAGGAATACACGGGAGTGGGTCTGCCCTCTCAAAGTCCTTGAGTCCCAATGCTACCGCTTTTCTAGCAGAAGTAAATGTTATTACATCTAGGAGGGAGAGCAATGAGCCCAGATAGTATGTAACGCGTGTAGAAGTATTTCCTACAGTAGACATCTAGGAGGGAGAGCAATGAGCCCAGATAGTATGTATCACGTGTAGAAGTACTTCCAACAGTAAACATCTAGGAGGGAGAGCAATGAGCCCAGATAGTATGTCCCAGCAACTCGCAAGAGTAAAATCAAAACGGTAGACGAGGCACGGATAGGAATATACGGGAGTGGATCTGCCCTCTCGAAGTCCTTGAGTCCCAATGCTACCGCTCTTCTAGCAGAAGTATATGTTATTACATCTAGGAGGGAGAGCAATGAGCCCAGATAGTATGTATCACGTACCGTTAGGCAGTATTATCAGGTTTATTAAGAGCCTGAATATTGACTGGACGGATAATTAAGTAGGGCTTATGCACAAAAGATCTTTTAGGTCGCAGTGCGAGGTGGCTTGAGCCCCCACATGGCCCTCAAGTAATAATAATAATAATAAATTCATTGCCGCTTAATGATAATGATATTTTTCTTAACCAATTTAAGCAAATCATAGCTGATGAAGAGGAAAGTATGGCTGCTGTCATTTGGTTGCGTCATAACCAGGAGCCTATAGAGATAGTGATATAAAAATGACATAAGTGTCAAAAACATCGACACCAGCTTTGGAAGAAACCTACTTGTACTACAAAATCCATAAATTCTGATTTTCATTCACTAAAACATTTTATTGGTTATCTTTTGTTAATAATTTTTGCTAGCATTCAAAATAATTGATAAACCTTTAATCTCAATTATACATAATTATCACAGATTGAAAATGACTTCAACAGTTTATATCCAGGAAAAGGTAATTTGCTATATTTAAAATGGCGCAACTTAAGGAATAAATTAATTGATTATGCTAAGACCAGTGTGGCAATTTTAAAATCAATCGATGGTGATGTATCGAATTGTATTAGAAATTTAGTATTTCTTCTAATATATTCTTATTTTAACAAGACCTATTTTTTAGATGACGTGGATTATATAGTGGCATTTGTTTTACACGCGATATACAAACCGGTCAAGCATCTGATAAAAATTCCAGTTTACCAAAAAGAAATAGAAAACCTAACATTGCAGACAGCAAAGAGTCCTTTATGATTCATATTATTTTGGAAAATAGACGAGAAGAGGCAATTCAACATTCCAGAAATTACAACCAATATTAGTAGTGCAAGGTACATCAATCATCAATCGAAAAAGTCATAGAGCAATTTTTTGTTTATTATGACAATATTAGTTATACTTAGCTAGTTAAAAAAATGGGTTAAGTAATGCAAATTGCATTACATGTAGGTCCAGTTCTAGCTTCCATCACAAAATAATGCTAACCTTGCATTAAAATAGGTTTTAATGTGCAGTGCATTAATTTGTATAATAGCAATATCATTAAATTTTAGTGCAACATTCCATTAGAATATAACTCAAATTGTGAAAGAACCATGAAGCAACTGCATTAAAATTTATCAAAGACTGTATTAATAAAATATTTTAGAAACATTAAATTTTTAAGCAAGTTGCATTATAAGTTCTGTAACTTTAGGCACGAGTTTTTGTTTTTTATTCCTGGTTATAAAATATTGATAGTGTGGTTTTTCTGGTGTTATAGGCTTTGTTTTTGGCACTTTGAGGGTCGAGATCTCAGATACTTTAACTTTTTTGCAGTTTAGCAGGCTAGATCATTTTATGATTGCCCAAGGAAATAAATTATATTTTAAGAAATGAAAATTTTACCTTTAACATAATAAAAGTCGGTTTGAGTTACCGAATATTATATCAATAACCAGTGTTGCGAAACGTTACCTGTAACGGAACGAAATACCGGTATACCGGAAACAATACCAATATCCAAATTGTTTAAATCGTATTTACCGGTATTTTTACCATAACAAAAAAAAATTATTTTGGTATTTCGTTACATTGTGGTAAATTATAAATTCGAATTTTTAAATCATTAACAATGATAAAAAAAAAAAAAATTAAAATTTTTAAATAAGTAGTGTAAAAGCTGTCAAGATAACAATGTTATCACAGTCATACCGGGTTGTCTCACTAGAAATTTAGTAGCACATCTGAAGAGACGACAAGCTGGTTATTTTTTCTTAGAGCAAGTTAAATAAAATAAAAGTTAATGTTTTGTAACGTTATACCATAACGTAACGAAATAATATTTTGGTACAATACCGGAAAACGGAACGATACCAAAATTTTTTATTGGAGTGTAACGAAACATGTAACGTTATACATTTTTTTTTCGTTTCGCAACACTGTCAATAACTCAAAACACGTGCTTGAATTTATAATTCATAAATACATATAGAAGTCCGCTTGTTTTAGTGAATTTTATGTTGGTATAGTTTTTTAATATGAGCCTATTGCATTAAAATGTTTAATATGTAGTTTTATTAAAAATAACTTTTAATGCAATCTATACTTTACAATTTAATAATAACTGCTTCTCTACTGTAAAATAATTATGTATGACATGATATGTCAAATATCAAGTGTCGGGCCATTATTATTATCGAGAAAGTTTGAGCGCAAAATAATTTAGGTATTTTGGAAATCAATATTTAAATTGATTTAATTTTAAATGTGTCCTACATATTCTTAATTATTATTTTAATTTTAAGATAATAACATATCGTCGAGTAGCAAATAGCGCAGGACTATACGTTCAACGAAAAATACCAAAAGGAATTTCCACATATAAAGATTGACAATGCTAATGGTGGTGTTCATAAGGATGATTCGACAGTTAGATGCTCAGCAATATTGTTTTTTCAATTGAATATGGAGGTAAGTACCTACTCCATAGTAAAACATATTGAATCGAACAATGAAAAAAATGTTTGTCTGTACTACATATCAAAAAGTACACCATTGAATATTTTTTTTTATCGAAACATTTTATTAAGCGAACTTATTTTTACTTATCATACTGTCAATCATAATCAAAGCTTTAACAGTATGAGCTGCACAACCAAATTAATTCAGAATATGTATTATAAGAGATTCAGCTGTGGAAAATCGAAATGCTCGGCTATAACCAAACCAGTTTTATATCCATATTTTAAAAAGCAAACTTGAAAACGTAATTAGTAAGGTAAATTATATGTCCATTATGAGTGATACTTCGAATCATAATGCTGCTAAATTGTTTCCACTGATGATTCAGTACTTTGATGCAGATGTCAGTATTGAGACAACAATTCTAAATCTCGCAGCCCTTCTGTGGCCTTTACTGCTCACAACACGAATACCAACTTTGAAGATTTAAAAAGACGAGGTGAGGTCAATGTATTTACAAAATTAAAAACAAGTTTGGATACAAATATTTTTGGGTTGGGATGTAATGGACACAGTGCAAATGACGCTATCGATTCTGCAGCTGCAATATTACCAACCGATATTGAAGGTAACCTAATTCAAATTTACCTGTATTTTAAAAGATTTACAGTAAGGACTGAAAACCTTAAGTTGTTTTGTGAAGAGGCTAGTGTTGAATATTCCAAATTGCTATAGGGTTTTCGGGAACCAGCTGGTTGGCTTTGACACCAGCGATTGAACGTATTTATAAATTATTCGAACCGTAAAAGTCTACTTTTTAAGCCAAGAAAAATTGCCAAAATCAATAAGACAATTTTTTTGAAAATGAATCCACACGCCACATCGTTATATTTCCAGTTTTTACACAATCAAACCAAGCATCAATTTTGAAAGCATCATGAAGCTATTTTAAAAATGGAAAGAAATAATTTGTCATCTGTTGAGGCATACTAAATTTTAAACGAGTTAAAGCTTGTAATGTTCAGTAGACAAGATAGTTACATACCATTGGTTTCAAGAAAAATCAAAACAGGGTTAGAGCAATCTAATCCTACAATTCGGAAGTCAATTAAAAAATTTCATGAAATCGCTATTTATAGCTATTTAAGTGAATAGACCAAACCCTTGGAAGAAATGAAAATTTTCGAATGGACATTCTTAAAAAAAAAAAATTGGAAAAAAATGAAGTGATTCATTGCCTTGAAAAATTAATGGAGAGATTCAAAACCAATATGAACATCGATGATCTAAAACTATCAGGCGAAATAACCCGTGTTACTATTTTTTTGTCTCCTGAAACTCTTTTAAACTGGAATAGTAATAAAAATCACACATTTAAAAAAAAACGAAATTCACCATGAAAATTATTTATAGAAGTTGTTAGAAATATGCTTGTGTTTACCTGCAAGTAGTAGAACGGAGTTTTTCGATAATCAATAATATATGGACAGGTGATAAATCAGCTTTGGGACTTTATACTTCGACTGCGCAGGCTGTAATTACAATAAGAGCCAATGAGCTAATGATGGAAGTGGAACACAATGATGTCTTACTTAAGCCAGTATATAATTAAATATATTTAACTACTCATAATTAACTATTTTTTTAAAGAAACAATGAATGTTCCCATTTCGAAGTTTTCATAATTTACTTATTTGAAATTTTATAAATTAATTATTTATTTAATAATTTTGTTAACAATAATTGAATTTAAAAAACACTGAAAAGTACTGTTTTATGTTAATATGTGCCGCAACCCAAAATTTTAAACCTGTCCGCCCTAGATATCAGAAATCCATAAAATGTCGTGCTTTGACCATTTTGATATCTGAAAACCGCGAGTATTGCTCGAATATAACGAATACCGATCTGTATTAACAAGCATTCGACTCTAACTTATTTATTATTCCTTAAATTCAGTAAACATTAAATAAACAAATTAAATAGATTAAATTACTAATTTCCTTAATAACATGCCATTCTCGGTACAATAAATTACAAAACATAAACAAAACCTCAAACGGACGACATTTTCCAGTAGAAAAACAAAAGAATTTTTTTAAACAAAAGAAAATCGAGTATGTTTGTACATATATGGGTGTCATCATTATTCATATATGATAAATATTGTTTTCAATGTGTTCGTGTATATAAATTGTCAGAAAACATATCAAAAATGTTTTATTTAGTTTTTCAAATGTTAAAACGAGAGAGCAGTATATAACAATCATCATAAAATAATATTGATGATGATTAATAAACATAAAAAGATGTTGTTGATATTATTACAGCAATAATTATATATTTATGTATTATTGCGCAGTTGATAAATTATGCGCGCCATATTACTATTTGTCTCACTCAATACATAATAAACTACATGATTTGGTGTCTTTGTCTGGCAAACATGTTGATTTTTTCTATGTTTTTTTTATGTTCTTCATTCGTTTGTTCTCAAAAAGGTAGTAAATCATAATGGCATACTTTTTGATGTATATTTGAAATGACATTTTCCTTCGAACATATTACTTATGTATGTATATGTCTATGGATTAAATAGGAGGGTGAGTTCGTTTTGTGGAAATATTTTATACATACACATACAGTGAAGAAAATGAAAATATGGAAAATGAAATTTAGAAAAACTAGTAATCGAATTGTAAATTATATATTATAGGTATATTGCAATATTATTAATGGATTTTTAATGCCTCGGCACTATTTTTTTATGATTTTGAACGCATGTTCTTAAGGGTCAAAAACCGTTACCTTTTATATACATTATTGCCACATTCTACTAAAATTTATGATACGGCTTACAACAAAAATACTGGGCGCACACAAGATAAACATCTTTATTGTTTTACAGTTTTTTTTTTTGAAGTTAATTATTAGACCATTATTTTATATTTTTTGGGTGTTTCTTTTTTCTTTCATCCGAATATACACAATAAAAAAAAAAAAACATAATACCTAATAATTACATGAATTAATTAACAAGTGAAATTACAAATTTTATTTTAATTTTTTTTTTTTTAATTCTAAACTGTTTCTAAATACATATTACCAAAATTTATTTATTTTATTTCCTCCCAATTACAATTACATATAATTTTATGCGCATATTTTTTGATAACAATCATATTTTTATTGTATTTCGTAACTAGAGCATTCAAAGCATGGAATCTAATCAACTTTATCTTATACACGTTTGTGTACGGTGTGTTGATTGTTCTCGTGTTGTAATTTACCTGAAACGAAAAAAAAAATAAATTAAGATTAGCTAAATTGAAACCTTTCAAAAAATGGTTAGTTTTTTGGTAAAAAAAAAAAAATCCTACGTCTTAATACAAAACAAAAAAAAAAAAATATTTCGCCTTCATTTATCAAGCCGACATTTTGTTAAAATAGATGTTAACAATAACTAATGACATACTCATTTATTTCAACATACTCGTATATGGCAATGATTAATGAAGTTTTTTTTTTTGTAAATAAAATGTATCACTCAACGATTGGCTAGCTGGATTCTAAATAAAAATATGGTATATAACACATTGTATATCATGTTTATTATTTAAATATAGAAAAAAAAAACGATACGATAATCCACATATGGAGACCAGTGCTGAAGAAAATCTAATATACAATTCAATTTCCTGATTGGTCATATGACAATGTTGCAAGTTGATACGTACAAATATTTTGTATGTAACATAATACTTTATAAACATATAGAGAGCTACTACCCCAAACAAAAAAAAAATCAACAATCTATTCATCTCATAAATAGAAATACATACTATATACATATCTGAAGTAACATTAATCATATAATGGAAAAATGTACGTATGTATGTATAATGGCAAAAAATGTCGTCAGCAATCGCTGGCAATTTTTTTTTTAACATTTTCAATTTCACTGTGTATATAGTACGTATGTATATTACTACTTCTTCTGGAAAAACAAGAAAATTGAAAATAAAAAAAATAAAAATTATATTAATAATAAGAGAGTGAGACGTCGGTCGAGCGAAATAATCGAATTATTTCATCAGAACAAGTTCTAATTGAAAAATATTGTTCTGTATGTGAGACGATGTCTCAAATAAAAGGGTACCCTTATATAAATACAATTTTTTTTTTTAAACATACATACATATATGTACATATTCGTTGGAAACGACAAATCCAAAAAAAAAACTAACCAACAAAAAAAAAATTCACTTCACATCTCTAGAAAAATGAAAATGGAAAAATAAAGCAGCAGCACAAAATAACAAAACAACAACAATCCACTTTTCACCATAGTCACACGAAAAACTATATGGTGGAAAGATTATATGGTTATGTTTTTGAGATATATTATTTGTTTTCCATTATATGTGTGTGCGATAAGCTTTATGACTCGTTTGCTTGCACACCATAGTCTCGCTTTTGTAAATGTATATAGGGTTAGCTCTCAAATTTATAATTTAAATGCTTGTTCTGCGATAACAAACAAAAAAAAAAGTTCCATTACAATGACTTCATATATTCACCCAAATCAAAACCACATAGATACATTATATATGATTGACATACATAAATTATTTAGAATCAACACCTTTGATTCGAGAAAATATTATACCTATACTATACCAACCCTTTCTTGTAATTATATCAATTTCTTAAAGTTTTATTATTTAATTTAAGATCGTTTGTACGAAAAACCCCACACTATTATATATAGTATAGACAGATGTCATTCAAGTTACGAAACAAGTTTAATTTGATACGTCAAATGAATTAATTTAACCCTTTATATAATAAGAGGGGAAAAATTTTACTTTTTTTTATAAAATGTTCATTACGAAATACTAATAATTAAAATGTTACAATAAATAAATATTAGAATTTCATTTTTGGGATGAAAACATTTGATTTATGTGAATATTATTATTATTTGTGACCAAATCTGGTTTTATAGTACTCGGTCTAAATATATGTATATTTATATACGTATCCGGTTACTCGAGGAATGGGGGCTTTAATTTTTTTTATTTTTATATAATTCACACATATTAAGGGTTTTTTGTAATTTAATTTGATATAGAATACAAAATTGTTTACCTTTACATCGTATTGAAGTTGACCATTTAAACAGTGTGACTAAGTTTGAAAAGTAAACAAATTTGGTTATACGAACACTCATATGTGTTGCGTAAAATTGGATATTGTCAAATTTTGAATTCTACTGGGAATCTTGCAATAGTTTTTTTCGAAAGGGTTACTTCATTCAATGGTGTTGGTTTACTGAACTTTAAAGCAGTGATCGCGAATACATGGCATGCATGCCAAATTTGCTACGTTTAAGAATTTGTCTGGTATGTGAAAAAAAATTTGACTTTTAAAAATCGCCTTTTTTTGCAGTTATTCTTATAAAAAAATGGACAAGACGTTTTTAAAGTGTTGATAAAGTCCAAATATCGAAATGCTTTGAAATGGGAAAGCATAAAATCAATTTGGACATAATATAACCTTTGCGAAAACCAAATATTTTCGAGAATTACGGAACGCTACAAAGAAAACTGCTAGGTGATAAATATATGGTTTGATAAAAAAATCGAGGGATTTTTGAACTTCGCAGGCTGCATGTCCAGTTCTTACAACATTTTTTTGTTGTATTGATTCACTTGTCCCTGACGTATCATTACATTTGTAACTATATTGGATGCTTAGTTTATTGTTGGCTGTCGAAATTCTTCTCGGCAATTTAGTTTTTGGAACAGAAAGAAGTCGCATGCCATATTCGGCGAATTAGGAGGCTGGGACATCATAACGTTGTCGTTTTGCCCAAAAATTTACTTACCTATACATTTTATTTATTTTTCTTGAAATCGAAGCTCACTGTTTAGCAGAACCTTCATATTCTTTCAAATATGACGAGCTTTTTGCGGTCTTGCCTCCTCAAAAAGCTTCTATCAGATCCATTAGGCCTTAGTTAGTTTCGACGACATATTGATACAATCTTGTTTTATCACCAGTTAATACCCGTTCGAACTGTTCTAGATCGTCTTTCACTTTATTCCGCCACTTCCGGGCAATTTCTTTTCTGTACTGCCTTTGGGGGAAATTAAAAAAACCGTTGTACACTTCGCTCAGATTCCTTATTCGATTTATTCCACAAGTAAAAAGTCGCCGAGCACACCAAATCACATATAACTTATCGACAGCTAAAAATTTCGCATGTTTTGATCAAACATTCATACCCCTATCATGGTTTTCACATTTGCGTCGCTTGGTGAGTCAAACTCGCCGTAATCAAATTTTGGTATTATGGTTCTCGCCGTGAGTGCAAAGTGAGTGAGGGTAATGTCAAAATTGCTCGCCTAATATTTCTCGGTGACTAGTGCGATTTTTTATAAGGAATATATGTACAGAAATAATGGAAATAAAAACACTACAATTTTTTTTTACAGGCAAAATATTTTAATTAATATTTCCTAATTAAATAATGAATAAAAATCAATTTTGATTTTTTTTTAAACAAAATCGTATTTTAAAATATTTTTATTCTACATATTAACAACAAAATGCGTATGTGAGTTTTCAAACATTTTTGTTCCCTCCAGCTTCATTCGCTACAGATAAAGAAATCCACATTGCATTTGCCGGTTTGCACTATTTATTAATAATTTTAACCAATAAAATATCTAATTAATTCTCATAAAATTACAAAATTAATCACAATAAATGTAAATGTGTACAAAAAAACTGTTAGACAATTAGACATATGTCAAAAAATGTAAAATTTCTGTGCTGGCAAACTTCAAAACGAATGGAAATTGTCATAATTAACAAAATCAAACACATTAGCCGCGCACAACTCTCGCCAAAATAAAAGTGAGAACCATAATACCAAAATTGAACTCACACGACTTTTCAAGTCACGGCGACTCGTCGGTGAGGTGAGAATCATAATAGGGGTATCAAACGTCTCGCAAAATCCTTTTAATAAACCATCGCAAATTTTACGAGTTTACCGCTATTTTATTCATTGGCTTAAATAGTTTTAATTCTTCGTTTATTTCGTATAACAAATTAAGACGTACGTTTCGTTTGGAATAGTTACAAGAAACCGATAGCCAATGAGAGTTGTCCCTAGGCTGTATAGGTCAGAAACAGTTTAACCTGAACGAAGTCTAAAAATTTTTGAAAAAGTAGAAGATTTCGACTTAAAAACCAAAGACAGTTTTGAAATCTCGAAATTGGTTGTGTTTATGATAAACAAAATTCTTTAGAAAATTGGTTTCGTGTTGACTACGACCATCCATTAGTTAGAAAACACATTTGTAGTGAAATTTCTTCTAGGAAAGTTTCAAGACCCGACACCTCGATTCATCATTTGAGTATGCCGCAACTAATTGATTTATCGTCCAATATGTTGGTTAAGACAGATACCAAATTTTAATGGAATTGGTGCATAATCGCAGAAGTTCTGTTTAGAGCAGGGATTGCGTTTATTAAATATGTTCAGGATGGCCAGAATTCAACAAATATTCCAGGAAGCTGGTAATTATATTTTTGTACATAAATTTAAAGTAAAAAAAAATGTTTGCCAACAAAAAATTTGTTTTTTAAGTACATAACCAATTCAGGCCTTTTCTACAGTTCCAGCACCAAATGAAACACGCACATTTGTTATTAGAGTTTAGTAAAATTACATATCTAGGTTATTAAGTCGATTCAGTAAATAGTTCCTACTATAAAATTAAATTAGTCACGCTATGAGAAATTCCTTATGCCATATCATTTGTGGTCGGATTTTTTAAATAAAATAAGAGCCAAATTCAAGAAATATTGCGGAACACTACTGATATTATGGTTGGTACCATTAATTAAAAAATTGGCTCCCAATTTTATTTTTATTAAATGAACAACCAAACCAACCAGTTTACTACGTCTCTCGCTCAAAATAGAACTAGGTAGCACTTTTGTTGATGGGTTTTAATAAAAATTTACTTCTGAGATTTCAGATGTAAGATCGATTCTTTAAGTAGTTCCTAATAGAAAAATAATGAATTGCGGCTCTGAAAAATTCCTCGGGCCATATCATTTGGGGTCGGATTTTTTTATTTAAACCATGGCTGACATTTAATAAATATTGCGAAACACCTCGAAATTATATTCGGTAAATTTATTTTTACATAGTGGCCAATTCAGACTTTCTCCAGCATCGAATTTAACAAGCATATTTGCTGACGAATTTTAGTGAAATTGTATATCTGAAATATGTTGTAGATAAGACCAATTATTTCATGACCTGCAGGTTGAACTGGGATCAGATTTATTTTGTATAATGAAACATGGCCCAACGATATGATTGTATTTTGGAACACTACTCACACTAATGATATTATGGTCGATATCGTAAAACAAAAAATAGATTTGCCAATTTTGGTTTTCCATAAACCAATCCAATCTATCCTTTCCTCCTCCAGCATCAAATAGAACACACACATTTGTCAATGTATTTTTATTTGTATGACTGTAGCGTCAATTTCTTATCTAAAATATTTAAATTGTATAAAATTTTTATTTTTTTGGTCCCTCCATGAGTTTTTAAAGATCTAATCAAAATAGCAGAGAAATGCGATTAGCAAAAAGGTTAACCAACGTGAAAAGATTGGAAACTGGAGGTTCGAATGAAAACCGAACATTCAAAATCGTTATACTTCATCTATACTGCAACTTACTTATTGTTAGTCATTTATTTTCCGATTCCAATTATCGTATAACAGAACTCGATTTTCCTTTGACAAATCGTTATGAGTTTCTATTTCTACAGATGCATATTATAAAAATAATTAGGATCCGAACGGTCAAAGACAATTGTCTGGGGTTAAGATATTGAATCTGACTCCGAGATAATAACATTTATCTTATAAGTTGTTTTATTCGTTCTCTTCCTATAAAAATTTGCGTTGAAAAACAAAAATAAAAATCTCGTGTATTATGGGATGATCCTGACTGATCTTTAATAATAGACTATGGATTAAATAATAGGCAAAGTTAGTTGTTAAATTTTAAAATAATGGAATGAAATATGCATTTATGCTGAAATATTTAATATTTAAGAATTTAAACCTTAATCATCTTGAATGTTTTGAAGCAATACTTAGAATTTTCATTATTGAGAACCTCACTAAACAGAACTATCAGATTCATAAAGAGTTCTAATAAATGAAGAGGAAAGATGCGTTAGCTCAGGTTTTCTCTAGAAAATAATTGGTCCACGTCAAGAAACCAAATCAAGATTGAATCAACGTAATTGTCAACCTCACTAAACTGGGCTCACAGTAATATTGGTAAATCTGTACTATTGTTCAGATATTATTATTAATGTTCTTTGCTCTTAAATATATATCAATGTTTGATTTTAGATTTGAACTGATTTGTATGTGTTGTTGTATGATGAATTTGGCTCACAGCTGCATCTCTCCTTATACCGCAAATTGTCTTAAAATAGCTTAATTAAATGCAAGAAGTTTAAAAGTGGGTAGTAAGTATGCGAAAATTTTAAACATAATTAACGTGACTGGTTTTCATTTTATTGCTGTTAATGAAACATGGCTTAAGCCATGAACCTCTTCTAATTCTGTTCATATTTTTATTGTTGAGGAATAACAGTATTTCTTATGCTGGTTATGCTATTAGGCATCCAATTTTTGGCCAAAAAGTAATTCTGGAATTTTCGAAATCAAATGTTCTCGGTTTTCGTTTCTCGGAATTCAGAAATTAATTTTATTTAAATAATATATTAAAAAAATTAAAAATCAAAATTTTACAAAAAAAACAACAAATTTCTTTTATTTCGTTTAAAATATTAGATATTTTTATAATCATTGCTAATATGTACGAAGACGAACGATACTAACTCGCAGTTACGATTAGGATATACATAATTTTTAGAATTAAAGGACTTAGAGCTTGTAGTAGTTATGTATATAAATTCTGAAAATTTTAAATTCTTTAAACGCAATAAATTATGTCAATAAATTCAGTAAATTATACAAATTCTATAAAGTCTAAAAATCCAACCAGTTTCTTACATTCTATAAATCCTAGTACCAGGGGACCGAGCTTCACACGGTGAAAAGAAAGACAATTTTTTTAATCTCTTTCGCAAAATCAACTTTAATTTCATTTCATTTTATTCGGCTCACATAAAAATCGATGTTGCCGAGGTAACCGTCGTCGCTCTCTACAATCGCTTTAATATGTCTATAAACTTCCTAAATTTTTACATTTTATGAATTTGATAAATTCCATAAAATCTACAAATTTTATAAAGTTTATAAATTTTATCAATAATACAAAATCTTCTATTAACTGTTTCAACTGTGTCTGTTTTATAAATTCTACAAACTCAAATTTACTTGTTTTATAAATAAATTTTTTTCGAATAATTTTTTTTTCGAAACTTTAACAATTCTGTAAATGCAATAATTTCTATAAATTTTATAAGTTCTATAAATTCTATGAATAATTTGTTTTGAAATTCAGTAAGTTCTTTACATACTATACATCTCATAAATGCTTCAATTCTTATAAATTCTGTAAATTCGATAAATACTATATAAATCTTAAAAGTTCAATAAACTCTATAAATTTTAAGTCTGTGAATAATATAAATTCTAATATGTTTTTAAAACTTATAAATTTTATAAATTCTTTAAATGGTATAGATTCTATAACATTCAGGTCTGTCAGTTCTATAAATTCTACAAACTCAAATTTGACTTATTTACAATCTACATGATTCTAAAAAAAATTTATTTTTTATAAATTTTATAAATCCAATAAATTCTTTAAATTCTATACATCCAGTAAATTTTGTAAATCCTATAAATTCTATGAATTCTATAAGTCTAAAAATCCAAAAAATTATATAAATTTTATAAGTTCTAATATGTCTATATAGGGATATACTCTATAAATTTTTAAATTTTGTGGATTTTATAAATTCTATAAAATCTGCAAATTATATAAAATTTGTAAATTCTATAAATTTTATCAATAATATAAATTCTTTAAATTTTGTAGATTCTTTGTGAACAAATTTCAGAATTTATTTACCCAATTAAATTGGGACCTTATTTTATGTACTGCTAATATTGACGAACAAATTAGTATTTTTAATCATAACTATCATTATTTGTTTTCCACTTGTGTACCTTTAAAAAAGGTTGTTATTAAATGTGATGCTGCACCTTGGTTAACAAGTCAAATATTGCAACTCATGAATAAAAGACAAATAATGTACAAGAAATGGAAACGAACACTGAGATCATTGTTCTTATCGCGCTACAATAACCTTAAAAAACTGATTGTAGTTAAAATACGCGAGGCCAAACGAAAATATTATTTTGGAAATTTAAAATCATTTTCAAACAAAAAGACTTGGAATTCATTAAAGCACCTTGGTATTCAAGGCAGCAATAAGTCTAATAATGTTTCCAGTTTTTCTATTGATTCAATAAATACACATTTCTTAAGCAAGCCAGTTAAACAAGTCAATTTTCCATTGCCTGATAGTAAATTCTATTTAAATTATAAATCAACTCAACAATTTACATTTCACTGTATTGCACCAAATGATATTGCTTTAGCCATAAATTACATCAGATCTAACTCAGTTGGACATGATGGAATCAACAATAAATTTATTAAAATGTTTTTGGAATTCTTTCTAAAATATCTCACACACATAGTTAATTTTTCAATTGTATCCTCGACATTTCCCACGTTGTGGAAAATAGCTTCGGTACTACCAATTCCTAAGAAAACGGACGTTTCATCTATGGAAAGTCTAAGACCTATAAGTATATTGTCGGTTTTATCAAAGGTTCTTGAGAAAGTCCTCTTTGAGCAAATCACGAAGTACATTGATTCAAATGAATTTCTAAGCCGTTATCAATCCGATTTTCGGAAAAAATTCAGTACACAAACAGCTCTGATAAACGTTACAGATGACATAAGTCGACTCCTAGATAAAACCAATTCGTTTGTCCTACTAATTTTGATAGATTTTTCCAAAGCGTTCGATATGATCAATCATAAACTGCTTTTGCAGAAGCTAATGTTATTCTATAATTTCGATCGTACTTCAATTAGGTTACTACATTCTTATTTAAATGATCGTAGGCAATATGTTAATTCGAATGGAATGGTATCGTATCCGGGTAAAGTTAATGACGGTGTCCCACAGGGCTCTATATTGGGACCACTGCTGTTCACGTTGTTTTTGAACGACATTTCTACGTGTATTAATAATTGTTATTTTCATATTTATGCGGATGATGTACAGATTTACCTGGGGGGGCAATTTTGATCAAATTCAAAATATTGTTGATTTAGTTAATTTAGATTTAAGTAATATTTGCCATTGGGATAGTTCTAATGGATTTATTATTAATGAAGGTAAATGTAATGCAACGCTTATTACTAAATTTAACATCCCATTTACTTTTCCGAAATTGATCATCAATGGATCTGCCATTAAATTTGTTGATAAAGTTAATGATCTTGGTCTAGTGATTAATAATAGCTTCACTTGGAACAATCACGTTGCAGCCATTTGTCAAAAAATTAATTCAATCCTTTATAAGTTGCGACTTGCGCAACATTTTTGTCCACAAAGCCTTATAGGCTTTACTTGATTAAGTCTTTGATCGTGCCTCATATATTGTATTGCGATATAATTTATTCTAATTGCGATGAGATTTCATTTCATCTGCTCCAAGTAACTTTGAATAATTGTGTTAGATACGTGTATAAACTGCGGAAATATGATCATGTATCGCATTATTTTGGTAATGTATTTGGTACCTCATTGTCTAAGTTTTTTTCTGTCGCGTGGTCATTTTTATTTATAAGTTGATTAATTTTTGTGAGCCAAATTATTTGTACGCTATACTTCAGTTTTCCAAATCCCGAAGGACAAGTATGTTGATGTTTCCAACTAATAGAAAAATCGTTTTCAATGATTCAGTTTTACTTAACTGCTTCAGGAAATGGAATGAATTGCCAAGTACCATCAGAAGTTTATGCTCCTTCACCAAATTTAAGCAAGAATCATTTAAATTTATTAGCAACATGACTTGTCCCGGCTCATATTTATTTTTATTTTTAAATTTAATTAATTTAATTTGATTTATTTTACTAATATTTATTTTAATCAGTTTTATTAATATTTTTCATTTTATTTGATTGTTTATAATTTGATTTTGTTAATTTTTTTTTTTTTTTAATGTTCTTTTACTATTGTAATTGTTTCTAAGTTTAGTGTTGTATAAGTTAAGTGCTTACTACACCAATTATTAAATAAATATATATATATATATATATATATATATATATATATATATATATATATATATATATATATATATATATATATATATATTAATTGTTTCATGCGTGTCTGTTTTATAAATTCTACGAACTCGAATTTTATTTGTTTTATAAATACAAAAATTTTGAAAAATCTATAAACTCTAATAATTCTGTAAATTCAATAATTTCGTTAAAAATTTATAAGTTCTATAATTTATATGAATAAAGTTTAAAAATTCAGTAAGTGCTTTAAATTCTACAAATCTTTTTCTTTCTTATAAATTCTGTAAATTTGATAAATTATATAAATTTTACAAATTCCCTAAATTCTACAAAGTCTGTCAATGTTATAAATTCTAATATATTTAAAAACTCTATAAATTTTATGAATTTGAAAAATAAATTCAAAGCATCCTATAAATTACATAAACTACACAAATATTATAATTTTTTTAAATTTTTATTTTTTTAACCCATTGAGTTCACACCGAAATTTTACTTATTCAAAAAATTTCATAATTTTTATAAATTCTATGAATTTTATAAATTCAAAAATTTCGGTAAATCCTATAAACTTTAATAATTCTATAAATTCTATGAATAATTCTATAAATCCTATGCATACAGTTTTAAAATTCACTAAGATATTCTATAAATTTTAAAAGACCAATAAATTTTATAAATCTTTTAAACGTTATAGATTCTATGGGTTCTATAAATTATTCGAGTCTGTAAGTTCTATAAATTCAAAAAATTCTGTAAATCCTCTAAATTCTATGAATTCTATAAAGCCGAACAAATTCAGTGATCTACATTTGGTTCGTTGGAGTGGCACAGAATTTATTCACGCACCCTGACTGGAACCATTTATCTCCCAATTTAAGCGCTGCGATAATACTTCCCAGACCAACTAACGATACTAAACCACAGTTACAATAAAATGCCTGTTAAAACATTTATTTTTCTACTCACTCCTTATAAAATGGACGTGACAAAAAAAAATCGGAAACATTTTTAAACATAGATTTAATTGCTACTGCCAGTTAGTATTGTTCCTACAATTGGCAATGATTGAAATTAAGTGTTTCCTGTTTTTCTGGTTTTTCGCATTAAACCTGACGCATCGAGGCTTGTGTCATTTACGCTAGAATTCTGATGGTGATATTTTCCGCTGCTAAATACGCTCTTTAAGCCTCGCCCCAAAATTATGTCCTTTTCGAAATGTAAAAACGAATATCACGATTTTTGATATTTTTCATCTTAACTAACAAAACTAAATGTTTTATGAATTTGTTTCTTTGTCGGACTCGGTTCTTTGTCGCTTTATACGGGGCAGTATAGTTATTATGTCCTAAATACCTTTTTTCAGTTTATATACTAAGAAAAAACCCCACACATATTTGGAAGGTGTATTTTAGAGACGAATTAAATTAAAATATGTAAATGTATCATGTAATTTTCAGGAACGAGCATTTATTGTTCCGTAATCCATTTACTAGGTGTCACATTATGGTGAACGGTAAAGAGAAATACTGTAAGACTTCCAAAAGTAGCCCCTCCTACTAAACTACTAAAACTAACTAAACCTCCTTAGATTGACCAACATTTCTGGGTCCCTTGATTAGTGATTTTAGAGAAGTTTCCCTAATATAGATTTTTTTAGTATCTACAAGACAGACTATAATTATACAAAATTATGTTGAACTTACTTAAATTAGTGTAAAAAATAGAAATTCATTAATTCGGAATTAGTGTTTTTAACTCCGGAATAATCGAAACCAAAATATCGTGAAAGTATGACGTGGAAAGTTTTTGATAAATCATCCTATGGCGCTACAGAATTTATATTGATAAAAATTAGATTCTAGTTGGAGGTCTTTATAACGAAATTGATGGCAATGTGGAATATATTAAAAATTTATTGTTTACCCATTTAGGAAACCTCAAGCAAGTTCTTATTTAATATAAACATGTTGCAATTCAATAACACCACAAACAGTGGTTTAGAAATGCTTGAGAAGCCTAAAACATTAGTCTGTTAAATTTAATAATTACCTCTGGTTCGTCTCAAGTAAAAAATTGATAAGATGATCCAACTAGACCTGCTCATTTTGATCATGATCTCATTTGTTTCTCATATTCCCTCTTAATTATTTTGAGTGTTGATTTATCGACTCAGTATATGTATAGGTGTTACCAGGAGATTAGCTCTGATTCCTTTTATGCTAGCTGCCTAAATTTAAATTGGAATTTAATGCTTGAGGAAAAATTAATTGATGTCAAAGTTTTACTGTTTAACGACTTTATTTGTTATTTATTTGATACATTTGTGACAATTAAAACTTTTGTGAAACACATTAAAATGTGACACCTAGATGGTTCAGTTCATTAAGCAAATTGAGTTAGCAATTACTGAACGGGCGGCTTGCTATAACCTGTGCCGTATCGAAAAAATGACTAACAATCGCTTTCTTTTTCTTCGATGTAGGCGAAATGTTAAGACGCTAATTAAATCAGCAAGAAATGTGTTTATTAAAAAGCACCTACATATATTCAAAATTACCTTCGAAGAAATTGTGGAATAATATCCATCGTATTGGCCTTTCTCAAGACCCTCAGTTGTCAAGTCAAAAAGTTAGGAAAAGTTAATAATTCAACAATTTCCATTAATAGTGGGACGTCAAAAACCTATAATTGGTATTATAATATTATTGATAGTACCGCCGTATATAATAAGCTTTAAATGGCATAAAATTAAGTGTAAATAATGATGAATGATGATGATGGGTTGAATCAATTTTCCCATCCCAGTGGAAAGTTTACATGGTAATACCAGTGCCGAAAGTGGCTCATGTTAATAACTTATGTGACATGCGACCAATTAGTTAGCTTTCTGCCTGTTTATCTAAGGTTATTGAATTACCAAAACAAACTTAGTCAATTTCAGTCTGGTTTTCGGTATAGAACGACGATAGCGATGTTAAAAATAACTGATGATATTTCCAGTGCTTTAGGTCTTGGCCATGCGGTTTTATTAGTTCTATTAGACTTTTCCAAGACTTTCGATACGTTGGGACATAGCATACTACTAAGAAAATTGAGGTTAATCTTCAACTTTTCGTGTCTAAGTTAATAAATTAATTAAACATTATGTTACCGATCGAATACAGTATCTTAAGTATAATAATGAAGTATCATCCATTGTTATATCTAGTTCTTCAGGGATCCGTGTTAGATTCTCTACTATTTTCTATGTTTATTAACAACGCATAAATATATTTAGATATATGCCCTGATTCAATAGGTGCATTAGCTGCTCGAGTTAATGGTGATCTTGTAAGAATTTCAAATTATACGGTTCAAATATTCTACTCCCAAAAGCATTGCCTCAATCATTATCGATAAGCCACATTTTATGCTTAGATTTTGTTACTCGTAAACTGGATTATGAATCTAATGGAAGACTAAACTTGTAGTCGTAGTTGCATTTAATTCAATTACTCGATACGGTATAACATTTATACATTTGATTCTATCATTCCATTTCCAAATGCATATTGTGTTGTACTATTGAAAATTACTTGATATACAGGCATGCTTTATCATATTATTCAAGGCAATTGATTTAAGAAGTAGTCGTAAAAATAAAATTAGATGTGCTAACACATTAATACCATTGGCATACTATAGGGATTAGCTAAGCTTGTTTAGTGTTTTTCCGAGATTACCTGTAGTGTGTTTGCGTATTAATTAAAAAATAAATCCGACTGATTTGCCAGCGATATTCTAAAAAATGTAAAACCTTAATTTTCAGGACAAGCATTGAAAAATGTTTATAAAAGAATCGGAAATGACATTGTTCCATTTTGAACGTAACCAAAAGTGGAGAGTAAATCCCCAGTCTGTCAACTAAAATAATGGACTTGTGGTCGCTTTCCTAATATTATTTGACTAATCGGGCTTAGCTAATCCCTAATCTGTACCCTTTTTTATTTTGTTTTTTTTTATTTAACTTAAATTGTATAGTTTATAATTCATTAGGTTTGTATTTAGTAACAATAATTTAATTTTATTTTTTATTTTTTTTTTTTTATTGTTCATTTAGTTTACAAAACTGTACCGAACAATTAATATTCAGATAAATAGTAATTATAATTTAACAACATAACTTAGCAGTTCCCCCAAAATGACATACAGTAAATTTATAACAAATAACTAGAATTAATATTAACTTTACAAATTAAATTCATGTTGATATTAGTGTAATTTGAAATGATTATTCCTACTACATAATAATAAAAATAAAAAACAAGCCTCACTCAACAGACCATTAAACCTTACGAACATCGACTAAGGTAAATCTCTGAGATGTGAACCAAGTATCAAATACATATTTCTTCAACGCTGATTTGAACGTAGCCAGACTTGTCATATCACGATTAAATGAATTAACAATGATTTAATTTGAGTTCAACTTTATTAGTTTAAATAGTAATAATAAGATAAAAAATTGTCTGTTTTAGTAACGGCGATTAGTGAACTGATATATCGAAGTATATCGGCTCCGGCTGGCAAAAGAATGAAGAACAACTGAATTTGTAGTCTAGCTCGTATGATGGACAGCATTTATCAAAACTAATATAAAATTAGAGATAATTAAAAAAAACATTTTTTTTTTCAAATTTTAACAGCTCATGAAAATATGATTTCCTATTTTTATTTTGAACAATTTATTTGATGACCTGAGAATAAACGGCAAAGCACCTCCATTGAATAGAACCTGATTCTGTGGAAATTGAAAAGCTGAATGTCAGTTAAAAAATTAGATAGTTTATAATATTGGCTAATTAAGTAAAATTCATATTGCATTTTGAAATTGTTTTGCGTGTTCAAACTAAAATTATGTACCTACTATATATGTATAGCTTGAAAATTTCAAATGTTTATAATAGTTTGCATTAGGTTGCCTATAAGTCGAATTGAGATAGAGGAATGTGTAAAATAAATTTAGAATACAAAATTTGGAACTAATTTTAAAATTGATTAAGCTTGATAAAATAAAATTTTAATTTTATTAAAATAGATTGAAATTTCCAGATAAATCCAGATTCTTAAATTTAAACAATTCGGTTAGAATTTTAAAAATATTTTAAAAGTAGTTTTCTTGTAAGATAATATTTCCAATCGCACGCCCCAAGGGGGGATCATTTTTATCTAAAACTAATTAGTTTTGTGCCGATTGCATATCCGCACCTCTCTGTATTGTTTCCTTTTTTTTCCTATAGTTTCTTTATAAATGATCCCGTTCGATGTCAGTTGTCTTTTGTGATTCATAAACCGATGTTTTGTCGTGATTTCGTTAAATAATGTTGGTAATTGAAAAAATACAACCATTAGACTCGGAAGTCGTGACCAACCCGCTAGATGGTAGACAAAAACACTTAATGATGGTATTTACACCACCATTGCTACGCAACACTACATTATTTAGTATCATAACGTATCACACTTTGATTTATCTATGTATAAGTAACATTTTATTATAAGCATACTACAGATAAACAAAATTTTAACTATTTTGATTAGATTTTTTGTTTGTGTTGGTGAGTTGCAATTCGTTCTCCACATATAATTTTTGTTGAAACGATGCATATTACGTCTTCAAGAAAATTTAAAGGCAAAGTATTGCGATATAGGTATACAGGTGGAAACATCCTCAATATGTGTTTTTTTTTGTTTGTTGGTTGTTTTGGCTGACATATTTTAGGTATACGTGCTACTAATAATTAATCAACTTAAACTACCGGAATTGGTTAAACAAGGTTACCGCCGGTTTTCGACAAACTTTTTTCCTAATGGCTCGATTTATTATTTTTCAAATTCATTGGCTTCTAAATAGTATCAATAGTATCTCTTATTTTCGGTTCGTGTTCGCCGGTTTTAAATTTTAGTGCCGGTGGTCAACATGTCAACCTCGATTTTAGCTAACCTTTTTTTTTGCATAGAGTACATGAACGAGTTTAGCTAAATCAAGTTTAAAAAAACCGCAGTTTGTCTGAGAAATTACGTTCACGGTACTGCATACATTTGGAAAATCAACAATTTTAGGTTAATTTTTTCCCAAGAAAATAGCGAATTTTCTTTAATTGACAAAGGAAACCTTTCAAAATAAAATACAAATTTAATATGTAATGTAAATCTGGTAGCAGGTATCATAACCAAAAATTTGAATTACATATATTTAAATGGGATCCCGGTCGATACGGCATATTTCATTACGGAATATGAAAAAACGGCATATTTCAAAACGGCATATGGTACACTATGGCATATGATACACTATGGCATATTTCAAAATGGCATATTTCAAATCGACATATGGTACACTGCGGCATAAGGTACACTACGGCATATTTCAAAATGGCATATTTCAAAACGGCATATGGTATACTACGGCATATGGTACACTACAGCATATGATACACTATGACATATTTAAAAACCGCATATTTTAAAACGACATATGGTACGTAACGGGATTATCTAGATCTAGATAAAGAAGAAAAGCTGAATTATATCATGAAAAATCGACGGCCTAAAGAGGAAACGTCTTCCCAAAGGCATCGCAAATAATATAGCTTTTTATTGATTTGGAGCACTAATCCATTAAATTTAGTTTAATTTTTATTATAATTTTTCAAACACATCTCAACAAGAGAAACTAACTTGTGAAATTATAATTTTAAATAAAATGTGTGTATGCAAATTAATTATTAAAATTTGTTTTTTATTAATTGAATCTGAACCATCTTAATGTACATAAATGCCTGCTCATGTGAAAAATTAACTTAAAATAAGGGACATAGAAAAACTGGGTTGGGTATGTATCTTGCATTACAAAATTTCGCATACAAAATGTTGCAATTATAAAATATTGCAATACAAAATCCTGTAATGTAAGGGAAACTGTTATGCAAGTTTCCCGTACATTTTTTTTCTCTATTCTGAGGAAAATAAATTGAAGAAAAATGACATCGACTAACTTAACTTAGAATTGTAGAGGCTAATGGCTACGGTAACTCTCACGGGAACGCGGGAGGTCGCTGCGCTCCCCCCGCTTAGCCCTCCAAGGAGCTTTAGATTTGAGCTTCGGGGGACGTAGGAGCCGGGATCAGCAAACATGTCGCACTGAGTGCCGCACGTAGGAGCGGATTATATAGAATCTATTAATGATGTATTCTAAACAGTAAAATAATTGCACTATTTTGTTATGCAAGATTTTGTAATTGCAAGATTTTGTAGTTGCAACATTTTGTAATTGCAACATTTTGTAGTTGTAATCCCATTTCCATCGCACTTGTCGAATTTCATAATAATCGCAAAGGTGAAGGAAAATTTAAGTAAATAAAGGATAATTCTACTACCTAATTGAAGGATAATTCTGTTAGGTAAAGGTTTAAAGGAAAACCCGTTAAGTAAAGGAAAATTCTATTAAGAGAATGGATTTCAGCATAATCGGTTAAAAAATTGCCAAGTTCCAGATTAATTTATCTTATTCCAGAACTTCATCTACAAATCATTTTAAGATCCCATTTCCATCGCATTTGTCGAATTTCATAATAATCGGTTAAAAATAGCAAAGTTTCATCCTAATTGACAACATTCTAGAATTTTATTACAGAGAATTAAGAAGAAAATTCTCTGTGGTTTTATCTAAAAACCATTTTAGAACCCTATTTTTGTCTTATAAACGAGTTCTAGTATGAACTTCGATTCGAAAAAAGTCATTACTAAAATAATAAAAAATCCTTGTATAAATACGCTATTATCCAATTACGTTACTAAATTTTTATGTTGGTATAAAATTAGTTCAAAAGAATAAACCGGAAGGGCCAATATACATATTTTTACTTTTAAAATTAGATTTAAATAAAAATGAAAAATTATAGATATTAATAAGCACTTCCCGATTATATCTTTATTACCAATATTTTTATTTCCGTTGGGAGAATAAATTTAATTGCATTAAGTGAAGGAAAATTATATTAAGCGAAATAAAATTCCAATAGGTAAAGGGCAATTTTAGTAAGTATAGGGTAACTTTATAAGTTGATGATTAAAATTATTTTAGAATCCCATTTCCATCGCACTGTTGAATTTCATCATAATTGTTAAGAAATAACCGATTTTCATTCGAATTGGCCATATTCCAGAACTTTATCTAAAACTCATTTTAGAATCCTATTTCTATCATATTTGTCGAATTCCATCATAATCATTTATGAATAAGAACTTTATCTAGAAATTATTTAACAATCCCATTTCCATCACTCCTTTCCGAATTTCATCATAATCGTAATGATACACCTCTCCAAAAATAATATTGATTTGCAGATGTAATACTCTTAATTGGAAGCGACGATATGTTGAATTTCATCATATTCGGTTAATTAATAATTGGCCATTTACAGAACTTCGTCTACAATCCGATTTAGTATTCCATTTTCATTGCACTTGCCAAATTTCATCATATTCGGCTAAGAAATAGCCAAGTTTTAGAAAATGCCTTATTATACCATATACCAT
The DNA here is from genome assembly GCA_963556165.1 of Tipula helvola. Lineage (NCBI taxonomy): Eukaryota > Metazoa > Arthropoda > Insecta > Diptera > Tipulidae > Tipula > Tipula helvola. The sequence continues at coordinate 263,403,043 of OY744482.1, read as the reverse complement.
ATAAAAATATGCCGTCGTGTAACTTATGCCATAGTGTATCATATGCCGTTTTAAAATATGCCGTTTTGAAATATGCCATAGTGTACCATATGCCGTAGCGTAGCATATGCCGATTTGACATATGCCATTTAAATATGCCATAGTGTACCATATGTCATATTTTCATATTCCATTTTGAAATATTCCATTTTGAAATATACCATGTTGAACGGATTCGATTTAAATGAACCCAAATTTTTTTTGGGTTAATGTTATTCTTGCGGGGGTTTATTCCTATGCAATTGTTGTTGTAAATGTGTCAACGAAATACGCTTAAAATTAACTTGAGGAAAATAATGTTTTGGTTCAACTAGAGCATTTCTTATTTTTTAATAATTTTACAATCACTTATCTAACCAAGAAAACCTTATGGTGTTCGAGCGGTAACCATAGTGGTTGTGACTAAATGACGTAATCGCAAGTCGTAGTAGCTTAAGCCTCTAGAAAAATTATCAAATTTGACTTAAGCTGTTACGCCTTGTGGCCATAGATTTATTTTAAAATCAAATAAATTTTAAAAGTCAACATCTTGTGACCTTCTTAACTTATACCAATCATAAAATGAGACACTTTTTCCATTCCAGTCTTGTATCAGTAAGAGTAACTGGAATTAGTGATAAGCTGTTAATTAAGCAATGCAAAGTTCTAGTAAATAAATAAACAGCGTTTGAAGTAGAATTATTTGAAAGTTTATTAAAACAAAGTAATAGCAAACCAGGTATCTAATTAGGCGTCATGATCAACCAAAAACCTAAAAAAATATGTTTACTGTAGTTGGGTCCAGTTTATAAAAAAATAATTGTTGTAAAATTTCAAAAATACATATTTGGATTGTCTACCTTTTCCTAACAAACTCTAAGTAGTTTGGAAAGATTATTATATAAAATATTGTTTTCTCTGTAATAGCCTTCAATAACCGGTTTACAAAATTCAAGTTACATTAAAATTGGCCTTATTCCAAAACTTCGTCAACAAACCATTTCAGAATCCGATTTCCATTGCACATGTTGAGTTTCATTCAAATCGGTTATGAAATAGCCAAATCTTTTCTAAATTGGTCATATTCCAGAACTTTTAAAAAACTCATTCTAGAACCCTCCCCCCACCCCCCTTCCCCCAAATTCCTTCGTATATGATGAATTTCATTACAATATGTTAAGAGATAGCCAAATTCCATCCTAATTGTCCGTATTTCAAAAATCAATTTGAAATCTCATTTCCAACGTATAATTATATGTCGCTAGTTTCATCATACATAACCCATAAGGAAATAGTGAAGTTCTATATTCCAGAATATTATGGATGATCATTTTAAATTCCCATTTATCACCCTAACATTTTTTTTGCATTACAGAAAATAGTGTTTTGGAACAAAATAAATATAATAAATTAGCAACATTTATAATTTATTGAAACTATTGGAATTTGGAAGGGAACACAAACAATTATTTTTGGGTTTAAACATTGTGTCCACACTTAATCAACTAAATTTAAAAGAGTTTTTTCATTTTTGTTTCTAGCTATTTATATTTACAGTTATGAGTTAGTATGATAATACATAAGTAGCCAGCGTTCTTGATGCCATGTATAATTTTAAGTCTTAAATAAAAGGAAATAGTAAGCGGTGCATTTAGGATGCGGGAATTCATCTGTATTTATTAACTACATCGGATATTTTTTTTTATGAATGTGTATTTAAGATTTTTTTAAAGAATTATTAAAGTAAACCTCACTGAGATTAGCAAAATACGTTGAAATAACAAAGCTGTGGATTTTGGCAAGCACCAATGTAAAAACCACTAAGAACTAATGGGTGAGCGTATGTTTTATTAGCACAAATCGGTTACGATTATTGGTTGATCAATTGTTTACCACAATTTAATATTTTCACAAAGTAAGTAGGTCCAAATTAGGCCGCGACTGCAAGAGTTTTACTTGTAATTCATGTGAAAGAAGATAACAATTTAGAGTAGAAAAAGAAAGCATATATCTTATAAACTTTTATAATTGCCGTTATTCGAAACTGTTTACAAGTCTAGCCAATATATAAAAGCCCAATATATAACACAATGTATACAAATGAAACCTCAAAATTTCAATCAACCCAATAAACCCAATATTACGAGTATATCCAATAATCAACGATTTCCTTATACAAATACATAATTTTTTGTAAAAAGTTTAAAGTTTCCCCCCCCCCCCCCATTACTAAAATCATTGTGTTCGTATACATATTCGAAATGAAAAATTGGAAAAAAAATGTTCACTCTAATACAAAAGTACATTATATAAGTGTATATGTGTAGCCGGAGTCTATATGGAAAAACAATGATAAAGTATTTTTCCTCTTGTTTTGTTGTATATGTATGTATTATATTATACTTGTTCATGGAATTTAATTTAAAAACGAAATACGTGTTTGGCAGTTTTAATTTTCATTTAAAAATAAATAAATTTTTTTTTTTTTTGTATAAATAAAAATACATAAGAAAATTTTCCAGAATTGAATGAATGAAATTCATTTATGTGTATAAATGTGTATCGATTTTATTTATGTGTCAAGGAAATATATTGAATGTGTATGAATATTTCAACAAATCATAAACTATAACCGTATGACATGTGACAAACACTTACATACTTTAAACTTCACAATTGAATAAATTGTGTATCAGCGCGCGCCGAAATAATTTTTAAATCAATGTTTCACACATTAAATAAATTTTGTCTTGAGCACAGTTTTATAACGCCTCTAAATAAATTAAATATGAGTTTGGATCAATCAATCACTCGATGTTATATTTTATGGGTGGAAATTGAAAACAACCTTCTTTTTTATATTTTTTTTTTTTTTTTTGGGTTATGCCCGCACCCTTAATACAATTTTGTGTCAACCATTTTTATTGGGTGTATGTGTGTGTGTGTGTGTGTGTATCTAAAAGATTAAATTTTCTCAAATTTTCTAGCTGTCTTATTATTAAAAAGACGAACAAACAAAAATTGTAAAATGAGATAAACGCCACCAGATGTTTATGTGGAAAAGGGTATACAAGACAATAGATTTTCTGTATATGAAATCTGGTAGCTTGGAGTGTAAAATTAAAAATTTTCATGAAATTCTTTGATCTTCTGTTTTCCTTTTTAACATTCTTTAATATGTTGTCATTTTTTTGTTTTGTTGTCTTCTCTCGTTAGGAAAATTTTATTTTCGTTTTTGTGTTGCTAAAAAGAATTTTTTTTGTTATTTTTTTCGTTAACTTCTTGTTCATTCAAATCTGTCAGACATGTCTGTCGTTTTCCTTGTTTTTTTTTGTGTAGTATTCCTCGTTTTTCGCAATTTTGGATAAGTATTTTCATCTTATTATATTATTTTAATATATAAATATTTTAAAAAGGAAATTCTTAACTGGGTTGATTAATCGTCCTTAAATCCGTATTTTTGTTGATGCGACTATATATTTTATTTTAAAGGGTATCCTGTAATAATTTTTAATAATACTTATGTGATAAAAAATCATAATCAATGAATTCAAATTTCGTTCACACTACATGTCTTTTGTTATTTCTTTAGATGTCACATAAATCAAATAAAATTTTTATTTTTAACATTTTCTTTTACAAATTTTATATAATATCTGTCTCTCTGTCGAGAGTGTAAATGTTCTAAAATATAAAAACTACACATATATTTATATAAATAAATATTGAATAAAATATTTTTTTTTGTGTTTTTCTGAAAAACAAATATCTTAAGAACACACACAGCAAAAGGGTGATTCAATTTCACAGCAACCGCACAGTGATACTTATGATTGCGTGAAATCGAAAAAAAAGCAAAATTCTGAATAAAAAATTTCTGTTATTATATGATGTCAGATAAATTTAATGAGGTTGTTCAACAATACAATCTGGAAACACCAAAAAATAACAACAACAAAAATACATGAATGAAGAGGAAATTAATTTATTTATAATTTATAATAAGATAATAGTATTACACAAATTAAATTACTTCCCATGAACATGATCTACCGAAATATTATTTGCATCTTTTTGTTGTACATATAACTAACCGGCAGTCCATGTGTTTGTTTTTTAAAGGCGAATAACCATAACGAAAAAAAAAATCATAAATCAACATAAAATTATGTATTCAACATAAAGTTTAGAATTATTTTGGCTTATATTTCCTGTTTAGAGCGCGCATTAGATTAAACAAATATAACTAGCCGTGTTCTGGGAGACAAAAAATCAATAAGACTATTAATAAGTCAGCTGTGTCCAATAATTAATTAATAAAGTATTCAATGCACACAACCTTTAGTTTTTGTTTGTTTGTTGAAAAAAATAAAAAAAAACGTTTTAATTTTAAATTTAATTAAATTTTATTGTTTATATTTTGAGGTTTAATATTTTTTGGTTTGCTGTTGATTATTTAATTTAATTTAATGAAACATTGCATAAAAAAAAATTTTTTAATAATGTAACCAACTCAACATTATTTTTCACATAAATTTTAATGAATATTTTTACTATTTTTTTTCTAAATTAATTAAATCATCAACCAACCAGCCAACACCAACCGCACCAAACCAACTTTTATTCTATGTATTTGTTGTTGCTATAAATTTTTACCGTGAACATCATCACCAATATAAAAAACAATGTTTTATATATAATTATTATATTTTAATTATTTATTTGAAAATTATGTTGTGAACCGCATGATGATTTTTATCAATTTCGAAAAAATGAGTACACCATTCCTCCCATATACATTATATTCAACATTTCTCTAAATTGATGAAAATCAAATGTTTTATTATTGTTTATATTAATTTGCGACAAAACAATTATTTTTATTTTGTTTTTAGGGGTGAATTGTAATATAATAAATTATGTGGGGCTATTTTATAAAGATATCCTGCATATAATATTGTCGACGAATCTCCCTCAAACAATAAAAATACATTTCAACTCCTTTCCTTTATGTATTGTATATGTATGGTATATAGACAAAAAAAAATAGAAAATGCATTTTCGTCTTATTTCACTTTTCACAAAACACATTTTTTCCGGTAAATATATATTTTTTTTGGTGTATATATGTATGTATTATGCTTCACAGTTAGAGTCTAGTGAAAATGTTAAGTAAATTTATTGAACCAAAAACTTTTAGTTTTTCTTTTGTGCGCTTCAGTTAAATTCATCCCCTAAAACACTATATGCGGTATAAAATATACTGGCAATTATTTTCATTCTAAACTAAACCCGATTAAAAATAAATCATTTTTCGAAAATTACAAAAATTTATATTTATTTATAAACCTCATCTCATTTTAAGTAGAACATGAAATAGATAAATTTTATTTGATGAACCTTATAACATCTCGCGCTCTAGTCTTAAATACATAAATTGTCATGATATTTCTTAAAATTTTTTGTTTGAACGTGATTATTTATGGGATTATTTTAATAATATTTTCAATATTACTAAATTATGTACACAGAGATGAAACGAAATATTATTATTGTGCAAAGTTGATTGAGTCGCTTGTGCTTTTAAAAATGATGGATGAGATAATTGTATTGTGATTAGTTGGCATTTTGAAATTTTATTAGTTTTATAGTCGTTTCCTGAATTTAATTCTTTTATGAAAAAAACTTGCAGATGCTAACTATTCGATAGCTAACGTTAAACATTACTTACAATATTTGATTTTGAAAGATTTATTTTTTAAGGACATTTAAAAAAAAATACTCTAATTTTCTAATGGCTGACATAAACTCGACGCGAACGAAGTGGCTATCTAAAAAAAAAATTGTTAAACCTTTAAAATTTTGTAACTAAACAACAACCAAAAATTAAAAATTCAATCATCTTTTTGTTAATCGCGTCTGAGTCGCGCTAAGAATGATTGCTTTAGTACACATTTTCATGGTTTAACATTTTTTTATTTAGTCATGTCGGTCGCGTCGAGTTTATCTCAGCCATTTTAGCAAAATACAAACCCTAAAATAATAAATATTATGCAGCGTGCCTCAGATCGATTTTTTTGGCTAAATTTTTGACTTTTGCAAATAGTTTGTGAGTTCTTTAGCAATCATTCATATAGACAGCAATTGGTTCATTCAGATATGATTTGCTTCACTTTTAATTGTTCTAAATTGCAACTTTTCGAACGTCACCTGAAATTCACCCGAATAATATTGCTATTTGAATAAAATAACCAGGCATACTCAAAATACAATTTCACCTAACAGTACAGAATTTATCGGTATTTTAAGTTCATCAAATGTTGTCATTTTCATAAACTCAGCCGCTATCTGCGACTCGGATGGAAAATATATGATCTATGGTCTTAAAGACCGCGTTGCAATGAACTAAGCTATATAAGCACAAACTAGAGGAAGTGATGAGATTCCTTGCAACCATCAACCGAAAATTGTACATAGTGTTTAAAAGGCGCATTGTCTTTGTCATATTTAGATGTGACATCGGACGCTGCTTGCTGATTACAAAAGTTCTAGTTGTACAGCGACATTAGAGAGACCAGTCGCAAGAAAAGCTAGTTTGTCCACGAAATCGATGGAGCTAGATTTTTCACATAGTTCCCAGCTAAAAACCACCATAACAAACAATCTGTCACAACATAAGCAGGCGTCGCTATTAATTGACTCCTTACTAGTCGCAAGGCCATCTAGGCGTACAAACCCTCAATCAGCAGACACTGTCCATACGGTTTGAAGCTTCACTATTTTTAATTATAAACATCGCGGCAACCGAAAAAAACGATACGGTGGGAAATAAGGAAAACGGTGAAAATAAATAGTTAGTCGCTAGAGAGTTTTTCACACGAGCAGTTGCAAAACTCAATTAAAATATAAATAAACGAATAGTCAACTACTCATTGTACCGTGTACAATCGAATAAAAGATAATAAATATTATAACGATAAAATAGAAAATGGTGATTGTTTTTATCAAAGTTTGTGGATAATTGCTTGAGGCGAAACACTTTCCGCCTAACATCGAAGCAATTAATTTGTGGGGATACGAAGACGACCACCCCACTCCCCAAAAAGTGGTGACCCCGACGTGATCAAACATTAATTACCGTGGTAATAGCCCCCATCAGAGGCCAGCTCTAGCTACGCCGTTTGTTCGAGTCACGAATTTTTGCAGCCCGTACCGGAAATTTGGAGAACGCCGGTCGGGCACAGCCAGTTCAATATTTTTTTTTATGCGTGAACGCCTCCATACTAGGCCACGCTAAACGCCGATCGGGCGCCGCTATAACACCAAATTGGAACGCCGGTCATGCGCAAATAGACACCCTACACGAAACGCCCGGTCAGGCAACTAGGCCACCCAGTCGGAACGCCGGTCGGGCGCAGCTACACCGCACCACGCTAGAACGCCGGTCTGGCGCAGCGCTGCCACACCAGTCAAAACGCCGGTCGGGCACAAAGGTAAGCGCCTAGAAAATTGTAAATTTGCACCGTTTTCCTTTCGCCTATAAGGCCGATCGTCAGTTTTCCCTTCCTTTGCATTTTGTTGTTGTGTTTATTTTAAAGTTTTCACATTTTCAATTAATTTTTTGTTAATATAATAAAGATTGTACAAAACCGAACATCGCATGTGTCTGTTGATTGCGTCGCAGAACCCATTCCCCGTTATTGCCCGGTTGTTTAGTTTGGCTAGCAGCAGTGTTTAAATTGCGTTCCTATAAAAGTCGCAGCTGTGGCGTCAATTGAAAGCCAGTGGCGGAACTGATGTCAACGACGACGTAATTAAAACCATATGGTTGAAGCGGCTACCCATGCGCGCTCAAGAGATATTGGCACCCACAGCCGTATCTTTACCAGCAGCCGAGTTGGCGGAATTGGCCGATCGGTTACTCGAGACGATGTCTCGGTCGAATGTGATGACCGTGGCAGCACCCTCTTCATAAGATCAGTTCACCATCTTAACGCAGCAAATAAACGAAGTCATGCATCGGATGGACCGAATCGACAGCCCCCAACGACGAAGCCGGTCGCTGAGCAGCCGGCGCCACCAGAGATACCAAAGTGGGGATAGGTCACCCACGACGCGAGAGCCTTACGCCAACGATGCAACATCGGCCACGGACGCCACGCCGCGTTTGTGTTTTTTTCACTATCGTTTCAAAGAAAACGCGCGGCACTGCGGGCCGCAGTGTCCCAAATGGCCCGATTTCAAGGCAAAAAACTAAAGCCACCAATGTAAACGGCGACATGCGACGGTGGCACTAGTAATTGTCGCCTCAAAATATATGACAGATCAACCAACACCAACTACCTAATCGACACCGGAGCGGATATATCCGTGCTACCAGTGGCAAGAGAGGGCTTGGTTAAACAGGATAGCGAGTTTTATCTTTACACGGCCAACGCACAGAACAAAATAAACTGCTCCTCAGCTAAGAAAACGGACTTTTAATTCAAGAAAATGTACTTTTTCATGATTTAAAAGCTAATATTCTTATTTCTGTCGAATTTTTCTTCATTTCAAGAAACACAATTCTTACATGAAGAAAACCTCGATAGAAATAAGAAAATTAGCTTTTAATTCAAGAAAAAGTACATTTTATTGAATTAAAAGTCCGTTTTCTTAGCTGAGTACCAGTTTATTTTTTTCCGTGCGGGACGCCGCTTAAGACGTTCGGGAAACGACGGTTAGTTTTGGATCTCGGCCTTCGGAGGCAATTTCCCTGGACATTCGTAATCGCGGAAGTGACGATCCCAATCATAGGCGCGAATTTCTTGAATAAATCCGGTCTGTTAGTGGACATTCAGCACGGGCGGCTTCTCGACCCAGTCACGACGTTATTTTCCGTGGCTACCAAAACGAGCGAAGAGGCACCTACTGTCCGAATAATAGACGCTTCCGCTGCCGATGACCGTATCATTAAAATCTTGGAAAAATTCCAGAACACCACGCACGATCATCAGGCAGAGCGTCAAGCGAAACATTCGGTAACGCATCATATAATTACCCGCGGACCCCCAAAGCTAGCCATCGCTCAAAATCAAAAGGAGTTCCAATACATGGTCGAGCAGGGAATTTGCAGACGTTCCGATAGCCCATGGGCGAGCCACCTCCACCTAGTGCCCAAAAAGAACGGTGACTGGCGTCCCTGCGGAGACTATCGGGCACTGAATAACATCACCATACCCGATCGATACCCAATCCCGTATATACAAGACTTCACACAGCAGTTGGAAGGGGCCAAAATTTTTTCAACTATAGACCTAGAGCGCGCGTATCACCAGATACCGATCGAGGAGGAGGATGTTGCGAAAACGGCAATTGCTACCCGTTTCGGACTGTATGAATTCACGCGCATGACGTTTGGATTAAGGAACGCGGGAAACACCTTCCAGCGCTTTATGCACGCCACGCTGCAAAACTTAGATTTTTGTTTTGTTTACTTGGACGACGTGTTGGTAGCCTCTAAATTGATCGAGGAACACGTCGAACATTTGGAAAAAAGATTTACCCGGCTGAGCGACGCAGGATTGATTATCAACGTGAGCAAATGCCATTTCGCTCTGGAAAAGGTAAATTTCTTAGGTCACGAAGTGTCAGACCGAACACGGAATCAGACCGATCCCCGAGAAAGTAGCCGATATCTTAAGATACCCACAGCCTAAAACAATAAATCAGTTGCGCCGCTACCTGGGAATCATCAACTTTTATCGCATTTTGTCCCACACGCTAGCCGGAACCAAGCTGTTCTCACCGACTACCTAAAGGTAGCAAAAAGAATGACACCCGGGAAATCGAATAGATGGAAGCAGCAATAGAAGCGTTCGAGCTAACCAAGCTACAGCTGAGCGAAGCAACCTTATTGAGCCACCCATCATCGGCAGCAAGACTGGCCCTGATGGTCGACGCCTCGGATACCGCCATCGGAGCAGTCATCCAGCAGCAAAAGAAGAACACCACAGAATGGCAGCCATTGCAATTTTTCTCATCTAAGCTGTTCCCAACACAGCAGCGCTACAGCGCTTACGATCGAGAGCTGCTAGCAGCATATATACGGCCGTGAAACGGTTCAAACACTTAATTGAGGATCGAGTTTTCACCCTATACACCGATCACAAACCACTAACATTCGCTTTCAGGCAAAACCTGGAGAAAGCATCACCTCGGCAGTTTCGGTACCTCGATTTCATTGGGCAGTTCACCACCGACGTCCAACATATCGCAGGTTGTGAGAATGTGGTAGCATTTCCCCGCATCTGTAGATTATGAGCTGATCGCAGACGCCCAGCGCAACGACGAAGAGTTGCAGGAGCTACGTGATGCAGCATCCGAATTAAGATTTGAGGAGTTGCCCGTAACATTCCACTCAGGTAAAACGATATGCTGCGAGACGGCGTATGATTTGCATGCCCATAGGATAAATCTAATGTAGAGTTCGATTGGGCAAAATAAATCGATTTACTGTCAAAGAAAATGATTTAAATCATTAAGCGTGTACGACTGGACAGAATAAAATCATTTCTTTTTGATTTAAATCAATTTTCACAAATAGAGCTTTTTTGCAAGATTTACCAATACCAACAAAAAGAAACGTCAATCAAAAAGACGTTAAAAATTTCGAAATTTTTTAATTACTCCGAAATTTTTACGAGTTCGTTGTTTATTAATAAATAAGTTGTGTTATTAAAATAATTTTTATGACAAAATCTGTATAATTTGGTGTATAATCAAACTAATGATTTACTGATGGTTAACATAACCTCAAAAAAATGTTAACATATATTCACCAATACAACCATGAAATAAATCATGCTTTTTGTGCGTATACAATTGGGCATCAAAAATTTGATTTTTTTGACTATCCGAATCGAACTCGACATAAGAAATGTTTTTTTTTTTGGGTACCTCAAGAACAAAAGTTCAGGTTCAGGCAAATTTTCGGGTTTTTTATAATAACTTGGACAAATTTCAGGTCAGTTTAATAATATTACCAATAATTTTGGGTGTAATTAACATTAATCATCGGAAGTTTTCGGGTACCTCCCGAATGAAAGTTCATTCATATCAATAATAAACAGCGCTGTACGTGGATAATTAAAAAGTTCCTAAACTACGGTTCATTATCAAAAGAAAATATTATCAAATCTCATTTTACTTTTGTCCAAATACTTTTGAGAACATGGCTATATTGTTGAACATACAGCATTTAAACACTCTTTGGGAAATATGATATTTATTGTAAGGTAATTTGATATTAATACCAGGCAATATTTTCATAAACATCCAAATAGGTGTCAAATTATCGTTCCGTTTACTTTCGCATAGAGAATATACTGTTTGCAGCAGACCGTGCCACTTCAAGAGATACGAAACTTACCGCTAGGTTCAAACTCAAACAAAATGAGCCAAATGCAAACCAGTGGAAATATTGGGAAATTTCCGTTTAGTATGTTTGGGACGACAAAAATACTTTATGGAAGAAGCGACAACATGGTGTCTGTGAATAAAATAATTGGATGGATCTAGATATACTGTTAGTATAAATGATTCAGAGACCAGCGTTTTTGCATATATTTGTGCCTTTTCCTGTACCATCTGACCCTTTGTTGCTTTGAAAAAAAAATAAGGAATTCTGAAGTAATTGCACCAGTATACTATAAAGGCCATTGCATCCGCTTTAAGGATGCTATGATTGTCTTCCAACCTAACCAATGTTGCAAACGAATTAAATAATATTAACTACGTCTCATTCAATTTTAGAGAAGCTAATGAGATTGCCGAAAAAATGATCTCTTCCTTTAATCCCATGCAGTCAGGTGTATTTCACAAAATTCTTGGTGCAACTGAAGATAACATCAGAAAGCCAAAATGTTATTTTCTTGTCCTGGAGCTAGGCAGTGGAAAAATTTATTTAAATGAATTTCTGGTTCGTCACTTTTGAGCAAGAAAGCACTTAGTTTTAGCTAAGGCACCAACCGGAGTAGCTGCTAATGTATTAATTAATGGAAGAACATGCTATTCACTTTTTAAACCGTCTATACTAATCGGTGAAATATCCGTTTCAGTATTGAGGATGGATAGTGATGGTGCAAAGGGTATTCGTCGTGCAAAATTAATTATTATAGCTGAGTGTACTATGGCATCAAATCATGCCCTTAGTACAATTGATAAGTTGCTGTAGGTATTTATGAAATAAACGTTCTTTTTGGTGGAAAGGTCAAGTTAATTGGGTGAGATATCTGGCAATGTTTAGCTATTGTTCCACATGCAATGCGGTTTGCTATGGTCAAGCTTAAAATATTTGCAAAACTGGCAAGCTGTTGAGAAGCTGAGTTTAATAGAGAACTAAAGGTGACTTGATCAAAACGATAAGAATTGGTTGTTACAACTTGGAGCTGGAACATTTGATTGTGAGAATAACTTATAACCTGTTACTATTGAAATTCCAGAAAACTTAATTTGTGACGATGATTTGTGTGATAGAAACTTCTGAAAAAACAATTTCTTTAAATGACATGCCTTCTTTGTCGAGAAAAGTAATATTATTCCCAAAGAACGTTGATGTGGACCGAATCAGCAATTATTGGCTTGCTTCGCGAACACAGACGAGTACATCTATTTGAACTTTGGGGAGTTTTTTAAGTGAGAACATCTTTAGCGGGAGAAAGTCAAAAATTTCATGTAAAAAAAGGAACGAAAAATCAAATTATTTACGAGAAAAACGTAGGCCAAATGCACCGTCAGATTAAAATGGAAATGCACAAAAAGTATGTGTGTATGTGTGGCATACTGGCATTGATCTCTAATTAAAAAGATACAGTATACAACGAAAATTATGGGTAAACAAATCCGATCTAGTGTGTGACAGAAAACGAAAAAATGTTGTTCTTGTCTTTAAATTCGAATGTTCGAAAATTAAATTTAAAATTTTGATGTAACGTAAGTAGAATAATTTTATGAAATTAAATCATAAATTTTCACATATAGCGATTATTAATAACAAATCCTTTTTAAATAAATGATAAGTAGTGCTGGAAATGTATTTAAAACTTTTAGAAATGTTATATAAACCATCCTAACGATTTAATTACTTTTCATACGAGGCGCCTCGCTGCGAGCCCCAAAAATAAAAACTCCCCTCTTCATCCCCCAACCAGGCAAACTGACTTCACCCGATCCATAACGTCCAATTTTATAGAAATGTTGAAAACTAATTTATTTTAAGTGAATCCAAAAAAAAATCAACTTTTGTCAATTTTGATTTTTTTTAGTTATCACCCAAAAATAAACTACCCCTCAATAAACCGAATCAACCTCTATAAAACTAATTAATCGTTACCAATCAAATAAAACCGATTTACATAATTAAAAAATGAAACAAACAATTTTCTCCTTTCAAGCTCAATGTCGAGGCACCCGGCACGAAAAATACTTCAATCAGCAACATTGTTAAAGAAAATCGCTTAGCATTGGACCCGTTACGCAAGGTTGACAGGAAAACGTCAGAAAAATTTCAAAAATATTTACATTTATAATAACACTACCCTGCAAAATTTTGCCCCTGGACAATGAATAGTTGTTTCCGAAGTAATTTTTCACGCTGGATCTGAATCCGGGCTCAGAATTGCTCTATCACGTCAGGTTTTTGAGATATTCTAACCTAAAAGTGCAAAAAACACTGTTTTTTTGACATATTTGAGGTTATGTAGCAATGCAGTTTTTACTTTTTTATAAAAGTCATGTATGGGATCTTATTGTACAAGTCTTCCTCTTTCAAATGCCGTGGAATTTGCTTAAATATCATTTTTTTTCGCCGAGATATCGCATTTTCAAATTTGCATATTCGTGAATTTTTCTGTATAAAAACACTACCCTGCAAAATTTTAAAAATGTTGGTGCCACTTGACAATGAATAGTTGTTTCCGATATAATTTTTTACGCCTAATTTTTAGACCTAATATATACTAAAATTCCGTCTAATTCAATGGTTGAGTTCTAATATTAAACTCCATAAATACTAACATTTTACAGAACTTTGTACCGCTAGGAAAATTATCGAAATCAAACTCATAAAATATTTGTTGTTCTATAGAGTCTTAAATTATTTGGCTTTAATATCCTGCAATTTTTCAATAGTGTTTACAGTTTATCCAGTTTGTTTCAGTATTTTTTTATAAATATTAAATTATCAAGAATAACCAACCATCTTATGAGGTGGTGAATATTCGTAGAATTATGCGTGGTTTAAAATATGCAAACCATATTTGTGAAATTTAGTAGATAATTAAGCTGGGTCAAATCGTAAATCAATTAATTTATATGTTTATGATTGGTATTTAAATATATTTTTAAATTAATCAAATGTTAATGATGTCGGTATAAAACTATAATTAAAGATGTTGTTAGTTCTGCTTTTGTTCTTAATTCTGCTTTTATTGAGTAATTAATACTCTTACCATTAGTCTGTTTTTTGAAATAGAAGCAAACAAAAAATCAAGGTAAATAATCTGCTTTAAGAAGTACCCCTTAGTTAAACACCGAAATTGCCGCATTGGTCGTTAATAGTGAGAGCCTCCCTTTATTAAAAAATATTCCTTGTGCCTGTATATGTACTTATGTATGAATTTGGGCAACAACACAAATAGCAAAGTAAAGTCGTGAAAAAGATATGTTGGATAAATACATACACGTTTACCATTTGGGCTCATTTCAAATAACATAAAGAGAAAGTGTAAATAGAGAATTTAGAAATCTACAATTATAATTTGGCGTCAATCTTAAAATTAAAAGTTGAAGTTCGAAAATTAAAATTTAAAAATTAAAATTGGGTAACGGAAAAGCCAAAGCATAATACAAAAATTTGAGCTTAAAATTAAGAAATTTTAAGCTCAAATTTTTGTATTATGCTTTGGCTTTTCCGTTACCCAATTTTAATTTTTAAATTTTAATTTTCGAACTTCAACTTTTAATTTTAAGATTGACGCCAAATTATAATTGTAGATTTCTAAATTCTCTATTTACACTTTCTCTTTATGTTATTTGAAATGAGCCCAAATGGTAAACGTGTATGTATTTATTACTGGCAACCTTATAAAATTAGATAATTATGTTTGTTTGGTATTTTAAAATTATCGATTACTGGTTGGGGTTAGTTCGGAATATCTTCTATTTTTGTTGGAAATATTTGTAAAATATGTATGTTAATTTTAATTGCTTTAGAATTCCGATATTTTAAAAATTTGGAAATTTAAAAAAAGTTCCAAGCATTGGTTATGTAAAATGTAAACAACATAATTTTTAAACGAAGCAAGATTAGATTAATGTTGACAAGGAAATTAAAGAATTTATCATTTCATTTTATCTATTCCTTATTAAATGTATCTGTGGAGCTTCAGCCATCAAAATTCAGTTCGTCGGCAATCCTCAGCGAATAATACAAATAAGTAGTAATGATTTGGTATAATGGTGAAATATTAATTTAATTTAGTTTTCAGAGATGCCCGTGAAATTTTATTTGAGCATTATTGGTAAATAGCGTATACAGTATACAGCACTTAACTATATATGTAATTGGGGGTTGGGTACGGAATTCCAAAAAAATATTCCATTTGTAAAATTCCACTTTTACAATTCCACAAATAAAAATTCCTCAAACCATAGATCTAGCTATGTAAATCTCAAAATTCCACACGCCAGTTTTCCAAACATTAAAATTCCAAAATGCAGTTTGTTTGTTGTTTTAATAGCGTGCGCAAATTATTCAATGAAAATAACAAATAATCTAACTGCATTTTAGAATTTTAATTGGTTTGATATTTTCTATGACAGCTAAGCAATTATCATTTAGATCTTATCTTGCAACTTAATTGGTTGAATTTTGTGTAACGTGGTCTCAGGAAAAGCCATAAAAACTCTTGAATTAATCAGATTCTCTTCCGTAAAAATGAAAATTGAAGTTGTTAACTCTAACAAGGGCGGAGAAAAATTAATCGTAGATGGCTCTGGATATTTTAAGAAACCGAGTTATAAGGAAAATATCGTTAACTGGAGATGCGACAAAAGACAAAAATGTAAGTGCGAAAACTGAGTGTTGCAACTAATCAAAATATTAAATTGTTAGCACAAAATACTGAACTTATACCATCCCAAATTATAAGGGAGGGAGTGGTCGCTCGAGAAGAAAACTGTAGAACCTATTCACCACGCACAAAAATCTAAAATATCCCAAGTTAGAGCATCATCCTCTTTATAGAACAAAATTTAGCAGATGAAATCAATATTCCAGAAAATTTAAAATATTTGGAAGGAGATCTTTATGTTCTATGTACTGGAGAATATTTTATAATTCTTGGAATTGTGTCAAGTTTCAAAATAATAGGAGAATCTAAGTGTTGGTAAAAGCTATCTGTTCCACTCGTGCTTTCTTTAATGACACGAAAATCCAAAAATTATATGATGAGTTTTTTTAAGTGCTGGCTTTGTATTAAATAAATTTATTTTTCATATAAATCCGGAAATAATAATTCCTGATTTTGGGCAGGCCATAAGCTCAGCTTCACGGCAATTTTTCACCAACACAACTTTTAAAGGAAGTTTGCTCCACTTTAACAAAATTATATGGCAACAAGTAAATAGCAAAACGTAGCTTCACAATATGGCAGTAATAAATGAATTAGTATTCAAATTAGAATCGTGGTTCTGGTTTATTGAAACGAAATAAATGATTATTGGGAATTAAGCATTAATTTTGATGCTTTGAAAACTGCACAACTAGATAGAAAACTGGTTCACAAAAAAAAAACATCACTCGAGATAATAAGCAGAAGGACCCTAGATATATACTAGAATTTTGGTCTGTGTTGAATTTTCGAAAATAAATTTTCCTCATAATAAAGGCTAGTGCCGAAGCCCGAAATTGTGGAATTTATAAACTAATTGAAAATGTATCAAAATTATTTCCAACACTACGGTTGAGAAAATCAAATCGAAAAAATTGCCCCTTAGGAATAAAAAAAGTAATAGTTTATGATAAGCTCAAAAGAATAACTAGAAACTGCCGTTAACCCTGCCGGAACCCCGTGACTTTGAGTCGGTTCTGTATATCGAAAAATTTGCTAGTTTTAGACTGTGGTAGGTCGACAATCTATAGTTTCGTTGAGACAAACAAAATGGGGATTTTGAACTTTTACCAGAAACCTCAGCTCCTAACGACGCGTGGTAAACGAAGCTTAGATACATAGCCTTACGATCGGCAATATCCTGAACTAAATTTAACTTAGAGAGAAAGCCAATGACCTGACTAGTTTGTGAAAAAAACTAACTCCGAAAAGCTGCTGAGAAATATATATATATAAAAACTCGCCGAGTCCGCCTATGACGTTATCCGAGCCATCGTTCGGCTGAGAGAATCCAAGTGGATTAATTAAAATCAGGCAGAGTGTTGTTTCTGAAATGATCAGAGAATGAAACCTCTGGTTTAACAAAATTTGATTTTTACTTTCAGCCCGTTTATCTGTTTTTAAATTTGATTTTAAGTTTTTGTTCTTTAAGTTAAGTTCGCACATTTAACTGGAATAGTTTCCGCTGGAAGTGTGCTGTTATTTGCTTCAGCTTCTTTGTTCATAGAGCAGTTGCCAGGAACATGGGTACCGGCATATTTCACACATCGGTACCCCATGTTACAGGCTATTGCAACATATCCGAATGCCGGACACTTTCAACATTATGTCACCGGCTGGTTTCGTTTGGTTTCCCAACTAAGTGTCATAGCAACATTCTCTAAATACTACTATGTTCGAGTTTTTTGTGTTGTGTCAAATGATACCGTGAAGCATGGGAGTTTGACCTGCTTCTCCGTGCCGTTGTTGACAGTGATTTTTTTAATGTGGGATAAACATTAATAACCTTAAGCCCTTTTCTAAAGAGGCCATTTTTTATGTTTTCAGTGTCCGTCTATTGGGTGAATACCCTTATGTATAATTACTTTAGGCCGATTGTTTTTATAGTTGAATTTGTAAAATCGTGGGTCAGCTTGCTTCAGCTTCTCCACAATATTTTTATGGTCCTCAGTTGTTGCAGTGTAATCAACGATTTGGGTAAATTCTAAGCCGAGTTTATTTGTCTTCATTTGTAATTCCTTTTAGCTGTATAGGATATTATTGCTGTCGATGCCATTTAGGATAATCGGTGGTGAGAAATTGAAACTCTGAGCTTCTTAGATTTTATAGCTAGGAAAACAAAATTTAATTTTAATATTCAAATACAAAAATGGGAAGATACCTTTAAATGTATCCTTCTATTTATAGCATTTGAAATTTGCTTGCTACACGATATCATATTTATGATGAATTTAATTTGATTATTTAATGTCTTGTACATTCTTAAATAGGCGTATATAGTAAGTATATATTTTTTGTTAATTGTTAACCGCCGCTTTTTGAGTCGAAAGGTTACTGCGGTATAATCCATTTATTTAAATATTCCAATTACTATACTTAGTACCACAGCTAAATCAATCACTTAAAATGATAATTTGAAGTAATGAAGTGATCGCATATATAAATTATAAATATATAACCATTCCGCGCACGAGATATGTTTTAAATCTTAAATTAAGATAACGAACCCATATTTCCGGTATATCGTATAAATAATTTAACAAAAAAAAAAAAAAACTTGTAACCAGGAAGTGTGTTGATGTTTATCTTATTCTCTGTCATCATTTGGATTTTGTGTTAATTTTACTCCATATTATATTAGATTAATTAAAAAACAAATCTGTAAAAATATGTGTTTTCTACGTACATTTATATATACATACATACATACATTATGTTACATCACCATTTCCATTTAATATTACATTATGTATAATGGTCTGAGAACGTAAATTCAATTTCAATATATTAAATACGTACATATTATATAGACTCCCAAGAGTTTTTATTTACAATCATGTTTTGCTGTTAAAATTAATTTGCATGATGGAATCGATTTTTCAATTTTAATATCTCTTCCTTCTTACATAAAATAAACAAACAAACAAATAAATAAAAATTATATAAAATTCTTTAAATTTCTCCTACAGTCTCACACAACCCTCATCATTGTGCATTGTATATATGTGTATTGTAGGGATTAAAATTTCGACTTTCTTAAACTTTTTCGTTTCTCGTATACCAAAAAAAAAAAAAAAAAAATCATATTATTATCCATAAATAGGCTTTCACAACTTTGGTAAGACTTTTTTTTTTACCGAAACAAAGCCGGATATTAAAATCTTTTAAACTTTTAAAGTTTAGTAAAATAAAAAAAATATTTTCCCTATATTTTTGAAAAGTAAAAGTAAAAATGTATAAAATCGAATTAATAATATCATAAGAATAGATGATGAGATAGAGAATAGATATTCTAGTGTAAAATAATACAACAACAACAACACAGTTTCCGACACAAAAAAAAAGGATATTTAATCTTTTACTTTTCTTTGTTGATTTGGAATATTTTATATGTTTTATGAGAATCTTCTTCCTAAATTTTTGTGACTTTTTCAATTCATTAGATATTTTTTTTTCGTGTATGCTTTATCTTGCTTCTCTCTATTCGACTGTGAAGAAAAGTCCCTTTATATTCATAAAAACGAAAAAGTTTATTTTCTGTACGGAAAGAAAATACCTAAAAATGACAAAAATTTAAATATTGTAAAAAGTGTTTTTTATTTCTTGGTGTACATCATGCTTTTGCAACCTTTTAAAATGTTCTATAGTTTAAAGTTGTTTTCCAAATGTACTCGACGTAAAATATGGTTGAATCTTTCTGATATTTAAAGTGACAGCAAAAGGTTGCTGCAAAAAAATCCAAATCTTATAACGAAATATACGTACATATATGTATGAATTATGCTCTATATAGAAATTAATACGCAGTAAAAGTAGTAATTCAAATAAAATGTAAGAAGAAAGGATATAAAGTTTTGTTTTATTTTTCGGAAAAATCTAAAAATTTTCTTTCTTATATTCGTTTGTATACACACTATAAACATATAAAAGGGAATTTTCAAAATTGAATATTCATGACATACAACGAGGATACCCTTCCTTCCCTATATTGATATCATATTCAGACAAATAAAATGTGAAGCATAAGAAAATCCATGGGTGGTGATTTTTTTTTTATTTTGGATATATAGAATACCCCGATACATTGGTTCACAGTTTTCCACCTTCATAAAAAAAAACAAAAACAAAAATCCTATTTATATAAGCACAGTGTGAATTTTCAAATATAATACAACAAAGTAAAATGTTTTTTTTAACGTTTGGCATTTTTCACTATATACAAGCACAGTATAATGGATAATAAAAATTAAAAAAAAACCGCCAACCCTTTTTTATTGTTATATTTCATCCCTTTATTTTTTTTAAATATTTTATTGTCTTCATTTAATAAACCAAATGAATATTAATTTATATATACGTATGTAATGTATGTATGTACACAAAAGCTTTTATTTGATTTGATTTTTCCCGGGAACTATACACAAAAAAAATACAAGCAACATAAATAAATAAACAACAACAATTTTTTATTTATTTATTTAACAATGATTAAAATCATCTTTATGAAGGTCCTCTTAGTTAAATAATGAAAATGTTTATTTATGAAACAGCTGAAGCTTTTTGTTATATTTTTATTTGGAACACCACTGAACATTTTAATACCAATTTTACAACCGATATAACCTCACATATTTTCTTGTAAATATTATTATTATTATTAAATATATTTTGTTGTTGTTTTATGTTATTATTATTATTATTATTATTTCGATGTAAAATAGATAACACGATCGAAGCTAAACATGGATATTATAATTTGAATTGCATGCAAGTCTCTTGTGTGTGAATATATATTTAAGTCTATTATATATTCATATATATATTGATAGATAGAGATAGAATTATATTATATACATTATATATTTTACAAAATTGTTGTTAGATTGGTTGTCTAGCAAAATGTTTTTTGTAATAAAATATTAGTATATTACTTAAAGCGTAAATAGCGGAAAATTTTCTTTTTGAAAATCAGCAAAACGATTAAATGCATTAAATATTTATAATAATTCTATTCACCTCGCTCCAACTATTATTATTATTAATATTATTATGGAATATAGCCGACTGTCAGTCAAAACGATATTATATTTAAAATTATGCAATTTTATATTTTAATACTATCTACTCGCATACATACATAATTTTAAGTGTTAGCGTTTCATTTTGTAAGATCTATTTTTCTGATTAATTAAACATCAGCATCCGGCTCACTGATTATATTATAATTAATAATTATATTGCACTTTATTTTTTTATGTTAATTCCATGTTAAAAATTAGTTTGATGCATTTAATAAAAACGATGTATAAATAACGATTAAAGAAGATGAGGTTGTTACGATGCGAAGATAATTGCACCAGTGTTTTATGATTGTCGGAACCGATTACTGCGATATACAAAATTGTTTACAAATTATAATAAATGTATACATGTGATTGATAATTAAATGGTATTTAGTCAGATAAAAAAAAACAAAACAGATTGTTGTATGTATCATGCAAACATTAACATAGATTTTAATTATAATTAAAAAATTTGTTTTAATTAATGTAAGTATATACCTACTAAGTATTTCATGACAAATGCTAATACAAATTTGATTAATAATTTTTCATTTACATAATTTGGTAATGGCGAAAAATAGGCTATATACATACAAACACATTCATGTTATAATATATGCATACATAGAATACTTTTTTCATTCATAAACGCTCGCAGTATGATATTTTTGTCATTTTGAAAATATTCAAGTAATTTGCTTTCGTTGTTTTTGACTGTTAAACTGTTTTTGACATTTTAACAGTAACGCACATATCTCTACATATACAAGCAAGCAAGCAAAAAAATTCTTTGCAATAAATCAATCAAAAATGAAAATTTTGTATACAACAACAACAAAATAATAATGTTTTTATATTTATCATGTTTTGTTTGTTATTTTGCACAATGCGAAAATATGTATATTGAAATGAAAATGAAAAAAAACGACAAAAATTGAATATTTAATGCGCGAGACAAAATGTCGCGGAAATGTTTTTCGCTTCATATATTAATAAATATGTATATAATAATAAAGACGATGCAAAAAAAAAGCAAAAATTGTACCATTTACCGTAAAATTGCATAATATGATCGACATTTAAGAGCAGCACAAAAATTCATAAATCGTCTAACCTAAATTTTAAATATCATACTAAAATATAGTTTTGTGTACACATAATATGTATATACAGAATTAGAAAATTCTTTGAAGGGTTTTGTACAAACACCAACAACATTTGATCTTGACACAATAAATTATAAATTAAATGAAAAAAAAATCTTGTTTCGCGCGCGTCGCTTTAATCTTAAAGTCGCGCTTTTTATTTGTAATAAAACAAAAAAAAATATATTTAATTGATTTGTATTTATAATAGGTATATGAATCATTAAATTAATAATAAAAGTGAGCCCAAACATTATTATTATTATTATTATTTTAATCATGATTTGTATGTGTTATTGTTTTATTGGATTTAAAATGATTTTCATTTTTATGGGCGCTATAAAAGCATACTTATTTATAATTAATGACCATAATAATGTCGTATACATGTAATTGGAAAGTTAATTTCACACAGTGTACTGATCTTTGATGTACTGTAATTCAATAAAAAATGTCGTGTCTTATTGCAGGCGACAAATGTGTGAGAAATATAAAAAGAATATTTTAATTGAGTCATTTAAATAAATGTTAGCTAAATAATAATTGAAAATTGTTTTATTAAAAATAAAAAAATCAGAAATTTAGAAATATTTATATTTTAGTTGAACGACGTCATGCTTAAATGAGAAGAAATATGAAAATAAAATAATAAATCTTTAAAATACAATTGTTGACCCGTCAGAATTTATTCTAATAGTATAGTATTCATTTATAGCAGTTTTGCACTCCAAATTCAACCTTTTAAAAATCAAGTTGATCAATTTGCAAATGAAATTCATCTTTATCCAAAACATATTCATTCCTTTCCAAAATAAATTCAAACTGCCAAATCCAAATTAATCATTTATGAAAATATTTCAATGAAATTAAAAACATTAAATTGAAGGCTTTTGACTCACTGATAATTCGTATTTAGAATTTTTGAGATTGTTTGTGACCAATATTTTTGAGATTATTTCGAAATTTTTGAACATTTTCAAATTATTCCAAGTTTTTGATATTGATCTGCGGCGTAAAAATTGTTTTTCTCGATTTAATGATGAACCAGGAAAAAACAATTGTTTGTATCGGTAGGCGTATCGGTACCCATTTTTCCTTAACCCACGAATGGGGCAGTCTATCGCAGTTTCTCGTGAAATGAGTAGCAGTTGGTTCCTAAATTTGTATTTTATACGAAAGAACCATATTTTTATGTACATGTTACTAAAATCAAAAATTCTAAATAATACTCTAAATTTTTGGTATTTCTAAATTATTTAAATTTCAATATTCCTTAAATTTACAATTTCCATATTTGTTAATTTTATAAATTTTCAAAATCTTAAATTAAATGTAGTATTAAATGTCTAAATTACCGAATCCCTAATACAATTGCTAAATTTCAAAATTGTTGTAAAATCTCTCTAAATATTAGGATTTTTTTTAGGGGGCTATTTTTTATAGGTATAATTTATTTATTTTCATAAAAAAAAATTAATTTCACAATATATGGAAATTACAGTAATAAAGAGTATTATGTTCTCTTTATGATACAAAAGTAAAAAAAATAAAATAAACAAATATTTAAAACAAAAAAGCATTTAAGATAATAATAATAATAATATTAATGATAATTATAATCGAAGTATTGAAAATGGATATATGTAGCAAAATTAATAATTCAACAAAATGTTGTAATTAAATAAATCGTAGTTACTATATTTATTAAAATATACAATTATCAATTATTGCCGATAATTATCTGATCCAGTTGCATGCCATTTTTTCACGAAAACACAGAGCTATACGTCCGATCAAAGCCTACGTATCGACTCTCTCTTTTTTCTATATCCGTTACTGAAGTATTCTACCAATGCCTACTTATCTTTTTCTAACTACACTATTAACCCTGATCATTTGCTTTTGTTAATGCGTTTCGCCAAGTGAACGAGATTTCTCTCGTCATCTTGTACAACTAGACCATTCGACATGATATTTACGCGATGCCAGCACCAGCAGGGACTTTGCTCACAGGCTACGTGGGTAATATTCATTTCGTGTTGAATAAACTAATTCTCAACCTAACATTCGGCCTTTCCTGACTCAACACTGACCTCAGTGTTCAATATATAATTTATAAATTAACCCTATTCACGACCTCAATGAATACCCCTTCGTCTGCACAACATGCAAACAGGCCTCGTATTGCGCCCTCTGCTCGACTTTTTATCCATCCGGATAAGGAAGCCTACCACCCCGCACCACCGCACTTTTTGTCATACTACATAGACAAGGTATCCAATCACTCTACAACCCGGCTTTCTTCCTCTTCGGACAAGGTAGCCCAATACCTGACAACTCGGCTTTCAGCCCCTCCGGACAAGGTAGCCTAGCACCCAACAACTCTACTGTTTAACTCTCCAGATAAGGCAGTCTATTACCTATCTAACACTTACTCTTCATCTCATGGGTCATGTACTAAGGTCTTCCGCCCATAGTGCTCCCAAGAGATGAATTACCATTCAGGGAAAATTTCTTAGGTGATCATAATATGCCCGAACTTCGTGCCGGTTTCACATGTAAATAAAAAAGAAATAGCGTGTATATAGCATTTCATAATAGATATTCTGATCTAATCATACTATCATAAAGCGAAAGTTCAAAAGTTTAATATGTTCCAATAAATTCGAATTTATTCAATAAAACTGGCATGTCATACCAGAGAGGAAATACAATCACAATATAAATTCAATTTCAATAGAAACGTGTACACAACTCAAACAAATACACATGGTAATCACTTATATTTTATATTTAAATTGATTCTTTAAAAATCGATATCAATTCAAAAAAAATATTTAGATCTTATTATTTCAGTCCAATTCAATCTTCATCACTATCATCATCGTGATCCTCATCGATTTTGAATATTTCATCATCTGATAGTCCCCAACGTTTCATATTATCCGCAGCATATACGGAACGGAATGGCTTTTGTGTGATTTGCATTCCTGGAACATCTGTCAGTTCATAACGATCAGCATTTAAAACTTTATCGATTATATACGGACCTCTAAATCTTTGCATTAATTTCCTTGAACTTCCCGTAGGTGGTGGATCATACCGCACAAGAACTAATTCACCTTCCCTATACTTACTCGGTGTAACATGCGACTCGTTATACGATTTAATTACTTGTTCACTTTTATTCTTGATACGTTCAATAACAATTTTTCGTATCTCATCCACAGGTTCATGGTCAACATTATCATCTGGTGAATCCATTAATGCAGCTAGTAATTTATTCCCTAAAACATTTCGTGGGTTGAATCCAAATAACACTCGTTGAGGTGTCTCGCCGGTTGTTCTATTAATTGAAGAATTCATAGCCCACTGTACCGAACTTAAATGGGTATCCCAATTTCGTTCATTTTCACCGCTACATAATGTTTTGAGAGCTTCTCCTACCAAACGAAAACATCTCCCTATCTGTCCATTTGCTCTTGGTGTTTTTGCTGCAACTAACGAATGTTTTATTGAATTCGTCGCGCAATATTCTTTAAATGTTTTTCCTACAAAAGCAGCTCCACGATCCGTTACCAATACCTTTGGCATACCTAGATATTGTGATACATCATCTATAGTCGCTATAACGGCTTTTGTATTAGCTGCTCGCACCGGCTTCAATACAACAAATTTAGTCAAGCGGGCCATAAAAGTCTGCATGAACTATTTCATATGGTTTTGTTGGGCACGGTATATCATGTAGTTGATATCTTGTCTCATCCTTCCCTCTTTTAACATACATACATGGAATACATTGCTCGATATATTTCTTCACAACGTTTGTCATCTTAGGAAACCAGAAATCATTTTGAATATGTTGTTTAGTTCTATGGCGCAGGATGCCCCAATTTATCATGTGCATATTGTAGTATATAGATTCTCGCAATGGATGGTATGGCAAATCTTAGTCCACTATCAGTTTTCCTATAAATTCGGCCATCTTTTAATTGATAATCTGTTTTTAGGTTAGGTTAGGTTTGGGTGGCGGTCCACCAGGACCAGGCATAGACACAAAAAGGTCCGTAGCCATACCACAAATTAAAAATTTTTCCTCCAACTCATTGAAACCACTTTGAGCTTGCTATGAAGCGCTGGATACTCCTGACGTCCTTCTCGCTGAGCTCCGCTAGGTCATTGAAAAGGGGTGCCCCTAGAAAATTCAGTCTGTTTCGTGCCAGACGAGGACAGGTGCAAAGAAGATGAAGTACTGTCTCTTCCTCCTCTTCGTCCTCGCAACTACACAGTAGTCATGTGAGAAGAAACCAAGCCTACCCGCATATCTGCCTATGAGATAGTGCCCCGTAATCACTCCAACAACCACACTGATCTGACTCCGCTGAAGTGAGATCAGCTGTTTGGATCTCGCCAAGTTCAACTTTGGCCAGATCTGGCGAGTTATTACGCATGAGGTACTATTTGACCATCTGCCATTCGTCAACTTACTGGCTTCCTCCTGAAGCAGCAGTTTACATACCGCAAGAGGCATTTCAATATCCTTTTTGCTGTTTGAAATGTGGTCCGTTGTACCACGTCGAGCCAGTTCATCGGCTTTAATGTTCCCCGTACATGTATATGATATGGATGTTGAACTGATCTGTCATCTCGTTAAGAGATGAGAGACAGTTCTGGACTACTTTGGACTGACTGTCCGTATATATGCGAATATCACAAGTCGATATTACATTATACCTCAACCAGTCCACAACTTCCTTTATCGCAGTTACCTCAGCTGGAAAAATGCTGCAGTAGTCAGGGAGACGAAAGGAGAGGTTTAATATGAGTTCCTCGCAGAACACCCCAGCCCCTACTCCTCTATCCCGTTTTGAACCATCAGTGAAGAAGTTCAAAACTCCTGGTTCCAAAACTGCATCCATCATCCAGTCCTCTCTGGATGGGATAATAATCCGGAATCTTCTATCAAAAGATAGTGACGGGACAGTATAGTCGGTGGTCTTGGGAAGCCCTTTGTTACAAAGTATAGATGAGTGCCCTGTATTATTGCAGGTCCACATTAACGTGGATTTCAGTCGTATGGCAGTGCTAGCTGCCCACTGTTTTCCCAAGATATCTAGAGGAGTTAGAAATAGCAGAGTCTCCAGTGCCTGAGTGGATGTGCTCCTCATTGCACCACTGATCCACAGAGAGATTGTTCTCTGAACTTTTGTCAACAACTTTAGGTTGACAGTTTTGTCCAGAGCAGGCCACCAGACTGTTACCCCATACAGAAGAATGGGTCTAACTACTGCTGTGTATAGCCAAAGGACCATGTGGGGCTCCAGCCCCCAACCTTTCCCAATTGCATTTTTGCAAGAGTATAGCGCTACCGTAGCTTTCTTTACCCTTTCCATAATATTCGGTTTCCGGCAAATCTTCTGGCGGAGGATTTCCCCAGACTAGCATTTATGATCCTGCCTCTTAGCATCTGATCTATCCAGTCCTTAAGAGAATCATCCACTCCTAGATTCGAAAGTGCCCGAGTTATAGCCCCTGTTAGCACGTTATTACAGGCTCCCTCAATGTCCAAAAAGGTTACCATCACGTAGTCTCCATATTCGAAAGATTTTTCAATAAAATATGTGAGAGAATGAAGAGCAGTTTCTACAGATCTCCCCTTGCAATAGGCATGTTGAGTGGACAGCTTTTCCGGCACAAAATCTGTTTTTACTTGTCTTTCTATTTTATGTTCCACCTCTTTCCCCTCCAAGACCTCTTTAATTTCTTTCAATTTATTATGTTTGAGCTGTAATGCAGCTACCCATTCAGTGTCGTTTGTATTTATTTTACATATATTACGGCTAAGACTATCAATATGACTCATATCACTTCCTCGTCTATATTTAATATCGAAATCAAATTGTTGGATTGATAACCATCATCTGGCAATTTTCTATAAAATATTAATCGCATAATAACTTCAATTAAATAATGATTTGCGAATTGTGTTGCTAAGAGGGACTTGCTGATACTGAAATCCTGATACACGTACCACTACAGAGCTATGAAATATGAATCTTAAAACGGGGAATCGAAAAAGTAACCAAACGGAGGATCTAAACCAAGAAACATGCAATATTGATGTACTTGCAGCTCTGCTTCAAAATACATAAAAATTATTTTGTTGTGTTAACATTATAATGTTGTCAACTCCTTTCTGCGTACACTATTATGAAAGAGCACATGCTCAAAATAGGGTATGTAGGTGAGCCGGAGGGAATTTAGTGATCAGACATCAATTAAATGAATAAATTAAATAAATAAATAAATTAAACAATTAAGATTTCACATTTATTTTTAAAATCATCGATAATAATTTCTTTGGTAGTATTTCCTATGTATAGCGTAACCAATTCCACCAGAATATCCTTTAACCCTTATTTAGTTATCTTTCCATTTCCAATTTTAATTCACTCGCTTTAGATTCATTCATAATTGTTGAATCACTCTCATATCTATCAATGCTGTGAAAGTGGTACCTTCAATTTCTACTTCTTTTTTATTAATGATGCCGTTAGTAAGCGTACGTTTCGTTCCCCCGAATAATTTTGTTTTTTTTGGGACAATTATTTTTGAGATGATTTATGTCGCCACAGGTAAAACATTTTATTTGTGTTTTCTTCGGGCATTTCACCATCAAATGATCATTACTTCCACACATAAAACAATTTTTACTGATATCATTGTGGTTACGTTTTCTACTCCGACGTTCATCTTGATCCTCGTCCTTTGAATGATTTATTTCAATCATGAGCTGCAATAGGGCCGGTAATGTCGATGGTTTTGCTGCAATAATCACACTCCTGATAGTATACGAAGTTGTACCTTGAATGATATATTCTTGAATGGCCTTATCATCCAAGTCTATTCGACGAGCCAACCGAACGGTTCGATGGAAATAAGTTTCTACCGATTCGTCTTCCATCTTTTTATTTCGATCTAGATTTCTTAATATTTGTATCCGTTGGTTATGATTAGGGAAATTCTCCTCAATTTGTTGTTTAAAATCTACCCATGTTAAGATTTGTGTCTGTGCGCCCTCGTACCAAAATTTTGCTGGCTCCATTGATATACTTGTCCGAGATTCTCGATTCGTTTTATCCATACTGCTGTGGACAATGAATTGTTGTTGTCTGGATCAAATAGTGGCACGAGTTTTTCTATTTCGTTTGCTGATAAATGTATTCCTACATTTTCTTGCGGAGAAGGATTGTTGGATGGTGTCGACATATCTTTACTGGATTTACTTCTTTGTCTACCTTACATTATTGTCTGTTTATTATTCTATTGCACTTTATAATAATATAGCACTGAATACTGCGCATAAAATCAAGCCAAAACATTTAACACGTAATACGAAAAATGACGAAAATTGTGACGATCTTTTAGGATTATATGAACGCTATTATGAACACACTACGAATAAAGCAAAAAAAATTACAAAATGAAACAAAGGAAACATACACAAACTGGGGATTTAAGTAGTCCATAGTCCATACAGTCGCTGTACTATTGCTTCTTTCTATCACTTCTATTGTTTTATGAATTCAAATTCTATATATTTGTCCTTTATTTCCACCATAATGATGTCTCCTTCACTTATATGTATGTAAATACCTTTTCATATAAATCGACTATAGTAACAATCATATGGGATTCCTATTGGACCACCAGCCCACCACTAAAACATTATACACGTGTTTGTATACATGGATTTATCATTTATTTTATTTTTTAATAATAAAATTGAATTTAAATTTAAATACATATGATTCATTATTTCCCTTTTTTCTTTTTTTTTTTTTTTTTTGTATATAATATTCCACATACCTTTTTGGCATTTATTCGTCCATAATACACATAATTACTTACATTTGCAATTAAACTATACCTATTAGCAGAACCATCTTCAAGTGAATAGAGCCGACATATGAAAAATGAACTTAAAATAAGGGATATAGAAACACTAAAAATTCATTTATTTTCATAGTGTTTATATGAAAAAAAAACGCGATTTCGTTTGAAGATAAAATATGAATTAAAAGTTAAACCCAGTTAAACAATTTTTTAAGAAATCGTTAACAAACAACTCAAGGTCTTACTCATTTAAAACCCAAATTCTCAAATTTCCCTATTTTCCAGCAATAATCAAAAAAAAATAAGGAAAATTAAATTAAAAAATATGCTACAACAACAACAATGCGTATTAAAAAGAGAAAATTCAGTTTAATGACGACATCATATCTCCACATCTAAACCCAATGGTAAGAAAAAAGACAACACGTCTCCGCTCAACAATCAAGATTTAAAAAAAATCAAACAGAGCCAAACAGAATAAATTAAATCAATACAATGAGTGCGAAAAAAACAAAACATCAAAACAATCTAGTATGCTTTGCAAATTCAAAATAACTATAGAAACATATTCGAATTCAAATTTGAATGGAGCCAATGAAAGAGATGATTATTGTACTGTTTATAAATTTCGAGTTATGTTGATGACGTATATGTATATTACAAAAACAACAATATTTAAAATTTCAAAAGTACCTTATTTTTCATGGCGATTTTCACTAAGAAATAAACATTTTAAAGACTTGATTTTTCAATCAAATAATATTACATGTTTCATGAACATTTTCATATAAAAACAAAACAAAAGCTCACATTTCTAATAAACTAAAACTGTAAATGAAAGTAACTGTTTCCCCATATAGTTTCATAGTAAGGGAAAAATTGTTTGTACCTTATTTTAAGCTTAGTAAAAAATATAGTCGATACTGGAGGCTCTTATTTATACAGTAGGCTCTGCTATTAGTCGTCGCCGTTTGACTTTTTTTTTTCTTTGTTGCGCATTTGATTTTAATAAACAAAATAATTACTTTATTGGGTTATTTTATCCCACTTCTGACATTATTGTAGTTAAATAAAACGCGGGCACTATATTTATTAAAATGCACAATTATCAATTATTGCCGATAATTATCTGATCCAGTTGCATGCCATTTTTTCACGAAAACACAGAGCTATACGTCCGATCAAAGCCTACGTATCGACTCTCTCTTTTTTCTATATCCGTTACTGAAGTATTCTACCAATGCCTACTTATCTTTTTCTAACTACACTATTAACCCTGATCATTTGCTTTTGTTAATGCGTTTCGCCAAGTGAACGAGATTTCTCTCGTCATCTTGTACAACTAGACCATTCGACATGATATTTACGCGATGCCAGCACCAGCAGGGACTTTGCTCACAGGCTACGTGGGTAATATTTATTTCGTGTTGAATAAACTAATTCTCAACCTAACAAAAATTACATTGTATTGTTAAATCAGTGAGTTAAACCAAGTTCACAGTACATGGCTTAAACTGTACTACTTAAGTATTCAATAAAAAGTTTTTTCTTTACGTACATTTTAAATGAAGCTATTAAACCTCCTTTAATTAAATTGGGTAGGCGATTAAATAATTGTTATATATAAACTATAGAATAAACTATTTTGTGAATTTTTTAAAAAGTTCAGAGCATTACATTAATTTTAAAAATGGTCAATAAGTATGAATATTCAATTAGTTGTTTTATCGGTAAAATATGTTTATTGTAAAGCAAATATGACGGTGTGAATCTATTTAAATATTTAATACTTTTAATTGCATTGTTTTGTAAAAACTGCAGTGGCATAATAAATGACTCAGGAGCAGAACCCCAAATGGTATTTAAATAAAGAATATGCAACAAAATGTGACTAAAATATATAGAATAGGCAGCTTGCTCATTTAAATATTTGCCAATTTTTTTAAGACTTCAATATAAGGAGTTACTTTGTGTTGAATGGCATTAATATGACTAACAAAATTTAATTTTGGGTCCAAATGGAGACCTAAATAAGAAACACATTCTAATCGTTTTATAATTTGACCACTATACTGGTTTTTTGCGCATTCAATAGAAGCTTATTTTGATCTAAATAAAATTTTAAAAGTTCCAAATCATCTTCCATTTGAACTTGTAATTTATCGTAAGACCGGCAACAATAAACTAGTGCAGCATCATCGGCAAACATTTGCAAAGCTCCATTGAAATTTAATTCGAATAAATCGTTAACATATATTAAAAAACAATGGCCCTAAAATGGAATTTTGCGGAACAGCCGATGTTACATTACGAAAAGGTGACGAGCTTGATTTTTGTCTAACATATTGTTTGCGATTCTCTAAGCAATCAATATCTGTTGATCAATTTTAAGCAGTTCCCGCCAATACCGGCACTGATTAGTTTTTCTGTTAAAATGATAAAATTAACACAGTCAAATGCGTTTTGCAAATCAATGAATAATCCTGCTGTGCATTTTTTGCTTTCAAGACTATTGTATATTTTCTCAGTTAAGTTCAGTGATGCCTACAATGTGCTACTTTTTGGCAGTAATCCATATTAGTATTTATTTAATAAATTATTTTCAATTAAATGCTCCAACAGACGGTTGTGAATAACTCTTTCAAACATTATGGAGATTACCGGCAAGACTGACTAGACTTGTTCTTTCTCCTGATTTAAAAATCGGAGTAACCCGAGCTATCTTTAGCGAATTAGGGAATAACCCATTAAAAAAATTCAAGTTTATCCAGGTCGACAGAGAGATAGATGTATTATTTTTCAATAATTTCAGCATAGTATAGACGACATTTTATCATACCACTTAGGATCAAAATTCATTAAAAAATGTGAAGGCAATACTTTTATAGAAATGTAATTTGGGCGGTTTGTGACTATATTTTTAACTTGTAAATCATTGATCGAAGTGAAATATGTATTTAGTTCCTGCACTACAATTATGGGATCAGTAATTATGGTATTATCTTTAAAAATTTCAATTTCTGGAACTGTATGATTATCTATGCGGAGTGTATTTGTTAGGATTTATTTTATAAGTGGCCACATTATATTTTGATTTGTTTGGCTAAATAAAAATTGATTTGAATAGTATTCCTTTTTCAATTCATAAATCTTTTTCCGAACTAGTCTTTTGTATAGAAATAAAATACCTCCTTAAAATAAACATTGTCTAAGTAACTTTTATAAAGTTTGTAGAATTTATTTCGCTCTTTTATAATTATTCTAATATAGTTATTAAACCAAGGATTTCAAAGCTTGAATTTTTCGGTGACCCAAAATCAATTCCTGAAATACGCTAAAAAAAGTATCAAGATCAATATTATTAGTATTCAATTTCATTATACAATCTACAACAGCCCTTTTATCAATAATTCCTATTCTAGTCTTGTTGTTAGGTGGTTTATTTTTTAAAATTTTTATCAAATTGAATCTGTGATCACTTATTAAAATGTCATCCAACAGCATATACAGTTTATTATTCAAATCAAGAATCACGTAATCTAATAGTGAAATTGTGGTTGATTTTCTTGTGTAATATTCCGAGCTAATACTATTTACAATATGAAAACCATTTATAGCGAGAACGCGATTATATACTTTCCAACGCCAATTTTCTCTTTTTCAAATAAATTAACATTAAGATCTCCAATAATTATTGCGTTGTGATATTTTTCTAGGATTGTATTGTATTAAAATAATTTAAGAAATTGGCTAGGTCAGTCTGACCCGGTCTGTAAACCAGGGTTGTGGAGTCGGGGAAAAAATACCCGACTCCGACTCCGACTCCGACTCCGGTAAATATTTACAAGTCGACTCCGACTCCGACTCCGACTCTGACTCCTACAGAAGTAACGAAAATTTGTTAGAATAGCTGCAATTAATAGCGAAAATTTGTTGTTTCTTGCTCAGGTTAGATTAAAAATTTCATCACCATTCAAATTCAACAGAAATATAATTACATCTGAAGTGTTCTTTCTCATTTCGCTCTATCGCAAAATAAAATTTAAAACAATATAGAGAGAAAGGAACAAAGTGTCAGAGGATTGCAAACTATGTATTAACGTTAATACATATTTCAGTAGAACATCATCTATTATATATAAAAATGTTAATTCCCTGCGCAATAGTTTTCTATTTCTTTCTATTTTATTGTAACGTTTTCTCATTTCTGTTATAGTTTTTATATACATTCATATACAACAAAATAATTCCTACGCATGCATGAAGTTATAAAACGAATTAGTGTTTATTTTTGTTTTTTGGAGTCGGAGTCGGCTCAATTTTGTCCGATCCGACTCCGACTCCGACTCCTGCAAAAATCGATTAAAACTTGACAAACTCCCGACTCCGACTCCCGACTCCGACTCCGACTCCACAACCCTGCTGTAAACACCTATTATTGAAATTTTAAGTAGTTTAGATTTTAAAATAATAACATCATTTTCTAAATAAGATTCAGAGTATAACAGCTCAAATGACGATTCGCTTTTACAATAAATTGAAATACCCCTACCGGGCCTGTTATCTCTCTCTCTAGTTAAGTGAATTGCGAAATTG
The DNA here is from genome assembly GCA_963556165.1 of Tipula helvola. Classification (NCBI taxonomy): domain Eukaryota; kingdom Metazoa; phylum Arthropoda; class Insecta; order Diptera; family Tipulidae; genus Tipula; species Tipula helvola. Next base: position 263,368,174 of record OY744482.1, on the reverse strand, counting down.
GTTAATTCAGAATGTGAAAAGGCAAAAAAACTGTTTTATCAACGTAAGTTTGAGTTATGTAATTTTGATAATAAAAGGCAATGGTAATTAGTTAATGATATACATACTCGGGTAGTCGGGTATTCCCAAAGAAAAAGAAAAAGAAATCAACTTACTATTGAAAATGCCGTCAAGATCTGCGATAACTTAAAAATAACTGATCAATTTAGCAATTATGTTACTGATGTTTGGGCGTTTGTTAAAGAGTTCCATAAGCCTTATTGATATGAGTTACGAAGTGCATGGTTCATTGGTAGGAGACAGAAATTTGTATTTGTTTTCAATTTATTCTGTTATTCTTTCACTAAAAAATAATTCTTCATCTAGTTCTAATGTTAAATCGTTAAAAAATTGAGTTATATAATTTGTTTAATGGATAATGTATTTCATTTAAGTTTGTGTAGTTAGACAGTTTTCTAACCAATTGAAATGTGCAAAAATTATACCAATTTATAAAGAAAGTGATGAAGATCTAGTCTCCAATTGCCGTCCAATTTCAATTTATTAAATGAAATGTGTTAAGTTTAGGATGTTATCTTTCTTAAGAAAGATAAATGTCTTTTCTAACCAACAATTTGGATTCCGTGAACGGCTTAGTTCTGAAAATGCCTTGATGCAACTATTGCGGCCTATTTATGAAAACTTAAATGTGGGAAGGCTGTCAATGGTTTGTTTATTGATGTTTCTAAGGCATATCATACAGTTGATTAGGAACTGCTTTTGCATAAATTGTCATCAATAGGAATACGCGGAATTGCTGGTAGTTTCGATCATATTTAAGAAAGAACTCAAGTAGTGAATTTAAACGGTTGCTTAACTATCTAATATCAGGATACTCCAATGTGACGTACCACAAGGTTCGGTATTAGAGCATTTGTTATTTTTAATCTACACGAATTCATTTTTTACTCTCAATATCAAAGCTACCACGGTCGCATTTCCAGTTGATTTGGCATTCGTTTTTACGGGTGACAATCAATTAAAAATTAATGAAAATCTAAATAGTGACTTTCTTATCATAAAGGGCTGGTTTGATCATCACTTTATGGTCATCAGCGAAAAGTCTACAGCTAACAAAAATTAGTTTGTTAGCTGGTACAACATTTCCATACAAAATAAAAGCATCTGATTTCAAGATTCAGGGACTTCTTTTGTGTACAAGCTACAAGATGATGCGAAAGTTATTCGACCAATGTCTTATTTTTAGTGGAGTTATAATTTTAAAATTGAACATAAGTAGCGGCTAGTGCTCAATATTTACCTTCAGTGTTCAAACTGTAATTATAATTTCCATTTTAACGTAGCAAAAAAAAACTCAAAATTTAAAATAGAAATCAGCAGTTTTTGGGTACAAACAATTTATTTACAATATGAATAGACAATAAAATATAGTCTACACTCATTATCTACGCGTAGATAATGAAGTCTACACGGTGTAGATTACGTGGCATAACACTGGTTCCTACTCTTACACTTTGATCCTTCCATTTGTTTTCCAACCTACCAAGTCCGTCAGGCAGCAATAACAAACCAAATTTTCTTCTTTCCACGAGTTTCCTTGACTTGTTAAATTACTCGAGACCTCACCAGTTAGGTGGCCCAGCTGTCTTGCATCCGCCGAGCGGGTTTTGTCAATAAAACAATAGAGGATAATAATCTTGTAACTCTTATCGATTCCAAAATACTGTGAATTTTTCAAGAGCATGAATGAAAAAAAAAAAAAAATCTGACTACTCTTCGTTCGGTCTATATACTTCAGCTCAAAATGATATGTTCGGCTGCAGAATTTTGCTTATATTTGTAGCATCAAAAACTATTAAATAGTATTTCGCTGCGTGAATTCTTTTATTATGACATTAGTTATTTCCTCACCACATGCCTCAATAATCGGAATTTGTTTGGTTGTAGTAATATAAATTGAATTAGATATTGCGTTTTTAATATATTTGGCCAGTACAAAATCATATTTTGACCCATATTTTGTGCAATGGCAGATCATATTCCCAAAAATCCCAAAAATATTATTGTAAATTTGGCTTTTAAATTCGTTCCTATTTTGTTCTATATTTTTATTTCTCTATCTATTGAGAATCTGTTTAAAATTGAAATGTTTGGATTTTCTTGCGTCGAGCCCCCCTTCCATAATGAAACGAAGATATAAGGTGCAACAAGTGGTATGTTTTCGATTTTTTGCTGTTTTCTTGAAAACTAAGCCGAACTTAAAAAAATTGTACATGGATTTGAAGCATAGTGTGATGATGACCGATTACCCTTCGAAATATTTCTTTTTAAATTTTAAACACCCTGTATAATACAATTGTTTTAGACACTCAAATTAATCCAATAAAAGTTGATTGATTTCTCACGAATTTTCATACATCACAACCTTCTCTCCTCCATATACATTAGTATATATCGCATTTAAATCTCACGATCGATGTTACTAAAATTTCTGACGCCAATGTAATTGAAACATATTAATCGTGTTTCTATATATAATGGACATACATACATACATATACATATATGTATTTCAAAATATATGTTTATAGATCTTGAATTTACAATAAAAAAAAATTGTTATATAAAAACAGTCAGATGGATTATATAAATACGAACAACAACAACAAAAAAGAGCCTTCACATACAAAAAAAAAACAAAATTGTAGTTTTATAGGAAAATTACAGCCTATAGGCAATAATTATAATATAACGTTCAAAATATTTTACAAAAAAGAATATTTTCATTGATTTATTGTTTTAAATTGAAGATAAAATTATTATTATTGTTTTTAAGTTAGTTTGGATTAAAACAAAAAAAAATTAACTAACAAAGAAGTATAGAAAATTTATGATTGAATGAAGTTTCAATGATCGATCGATCAATAGATAGAGGGTCTTCATTCTAGGAATACGGTTATGCACTTATACCTAAATTTTAGTTTGTGAGCGCGGTCTAATCTTTCCAAAAATAATATAATGAGTGAACATGTTATTATTTAGACAATTATTCGACCAGAAACTATATTTGTATACTAATTTAAAATTCAATTTAACAAAAAAATATAAAATAAAAATAGATTTCCATTTCCTATTCACTGAACTCAAATTATCTAACAATAACTAAAAAAAAAACACGCCATTATGTTTCATATATATACGGGAATAACTTTAAACAAAAAAATAAATTTTAATTATAGAGTTTAAAGAACAACAACAACAATAAAATGGTTTTAGAGGAACCAAAAACCAACCTCAAAAATATTTTCTAAAATAATTATTAAAGAAAAAAAAAATTAATTCTCCGCCTTCTCACTTCAGCTCAGTTATATTTCTGCCATATTTTTGTTAGTTATTATTCCGTTTGATCTTTTATTTTATATTTTTAATGTTAATAAAATGTTAAAACAAAAAAAAAAAAAAATTAATTTAATATACAATTTTTCTAACACAAGAATATTATAATTATATTTCGAGTAATATTTAATTTTAGAAATTTTTATGTGCTTTACGTCATGGCCACTGATAGCTGCAATTAAATATTAAATTGATGATCCAGCTTCATTTTTTTTTTATTTTTTTAGCAAAAAAACGTGGAATATAAATTATCTGCTAATTTGCGTGTCTAATCTGGTTTATAAGTTTCTTTTGGACGGGCGATTTTGATATTTTTGTTAACCACTTCACTATTAATTTAGCAAAAAACTTAAACCACCGCATATTTCTTTATCTATTTTTTTTGGTTGTCCGATAAAATCAGTAAATGACATTTTATGTCTAAAAAAGCAGACCATCTAGCCAGCATATCTCTACAATATATAATTTAATTATTATTATCAGTACCATATCATCATCATCATCATCATGAAAGTAATATACATAATGGTATATACGTCTACGTTCGAGTAAATATAAAGAATGAGATTAAAAGGTGGTTTTTTGTATATCAACATTCGCGAATGAATAAAGTTGTCGTCTGTTATTTTAGTTATGTACAATATATGCTACGTATGCTAGAGATACGTTTATATTCTATATGTGGCTTTGTATACAAAAATGATTTTAATGTTTTTTTTTTTGCTAGTGTAGCGAGATGAAAAGATTGAAGTGAATAGATAATTTTTGCAAAATTTTAATTTACGAAAAAGGGTGATTTTTAGTGAGTGTTCGGTTTTCAATTTTAATTTTAGCTTCAACACATTTTTGGAATATTTTATCATGATTTAAATATTAATTGAATTGTTAGATTATGTATACACTTTACGAGACCCTTGCTCTTTTTTACTAGGCTAATACATTGGTGAGGTGCAAGAGGGCAAATGATTACAAAATATACATAATCCTATAAGATTATGTTATATTCGTGTTATAGTTTCTTGTAAAATTATATATTTTCGTCGACACTCTTTGTTGTTGTGTAATCTAGCTCAAAACCCAACCTTAAAATATAAAATATTGTATAGGTATGATATTGATGACATTTACAAATAAATAATTGTTGTGCATGATAATGTAACATATATAGTAAATCCCGAAACACACAACTAATCTTAATTTTTCAATTAATCCTTGATTATCATCAAATTAGTAATAATCACGCATATTATAGAAAATACGAAATTAATAAAATATTCCAAAAATTTCAAGAAGCACGACAAAATAATAAAAATTATTATTATTGCAATTTTTTATGGGAATTTAAATAGTTTTAACGACCGAACCATAAAAAAATGGGGAGAGATGTTTTTGGTTTTCGTTTAAATATACATAATAGCTACATATATGTAGGATTTGTGATTTTTATTTTATTTTATGTGTTTGTGAGCGAACACAATAAAAGTTGTATAAAATGTTTTATGTCTTTTGGTGTATAATATGCATATAAGTGTTTGCCTGTGTGTTGAATCCCGGACATGATTATTAATGTTTTAATTTTATTGCTTGTGTATTATAATCTTTATGTGTTTGGATTATTTTATTGTAATCAATTTGTTTAACCACCGATTTTGAAGAATTTATATAATTTTATAGCTTGTTAAATAATTTTATACTTGTAATTAAATAACAAAAGAAATAAAATTGATTTGCCGTAAAATTTATAAATAAATAGATTATTGATCAATGGACCACATAGATCGGGAGCAGATCGTCTTTAAAAACACAGGCACACAAAAAAAAAAGTCGTAACCAGAGGGTAGACCCCACTATTTCTACGTTTCCAAGGTCGCTGAAATCGAATATGCCCATTTTACCGTTAGCACCCCTCTGGGGGTCGAAATTTCAATTTTCATGCAAAGTTGGTATTCCTACATTTCTTGGCTTCCTAAAACCGAAAATGATTACAAAAAATAAATACGACCCTTCCATCACCTCCTAGCGCCCCCTTACTACCCCCCGAAAGGAATTGAAATTTCAATTTTCATGCAAAATTGAGATGGATGTGCATTTCTATGTTTTTGGGGCGCTTCCGTCACCCCCTAACATTCCTTACTACCCCTAAAAAGGGGTTCAAATTTACCCTTCAGGAGGTAGTAAGAGGGTGCTAGGGGTGATGGAGGGGTCAAATTTACGTTTTATTGTCTTTTCCAATTCCAGCGCCCCAAAAAACATAGAAATGTACATCCATCTCAATTTTGCATGAAAATTGAAATGTCGACCCCCAGGGGGATGGTAACGGCAAAATGGGCAATTTTCAGCGACCTCGAAAACATGGGAACAGTGGGGTCACCCCGCTGGTTTACGATTTTTTTTTTGTTTGCCTTTGAAATTAACAAACCGAGCTCAATTTTACAAAGTTTTAAATTAAGTTAAATTTTAACAAATATTTTCAAATCAGTAGAGAAAACTTAATTTGGTTGCGAGACGTGGAAATTCGACAGTATTTTTGGGCCAGATTAAAAAAAAAACAAAAATGACCCTTACATATATACTGGAAATATTTAATATTTCGTGAGCATTTGGAATACAAAAATAATTAATAATTTTCTTTATCTGTTTGAATTTAATGGAAGTTGAAAAAAAATGTTCTTGGAATTGGTGCTCTATTCGTACACAAGCTAAATTGTATAATTATATTTTACACCATCCTTGAACAGGCCAGTATAAGGGATCAAAAGCTCCAATAATTAATTTTTTTCCAGTTTTTTCTTATTATTCAAAGACCCTAATTTAAAGAAGAATGATTAAACGCATATACTTGGCTCAATTTATGTCTCATAATCTCTGTGGTACCGAATTTTTCACTGTAACTGTTGCACCAGATTATTGGATCAATAATTGCTGGTACAGGGGTTTGATTGAACCAAATAGGTAAACAAGTGAAATGCCTGATACCTCATATGCAATTTTGCAAGAAGTTTTTTTTAATGCATAAGCCAGAATAAAAGACATATACTTTGAGCCGATACTAAGGTCAAATTGAATGTGAATTTGCTATTACTATTTAAGTACATTGAATTGTAAAAGTTGTTCATGACTTTCAGAAATTTTTTCTGGAGGCTTTTTCCAAGCTGTTTCTGTTTAATGTTTAAAACAATCTACCAGGGAGGGTGAAGACCCAATATGATTTTTTTTGTAGAATTCGCCATTAAAATGGATAAACAGAAATAATAAAGAATTCGTAAACTGATATAATCTGTCAAAGGGGCCGTAAACAAACAGTATATGGTGTGTATTCAGATTATTCTGGTTCAAAATGTGAACTGTCTTGTCCTCAATGAGTCTAAATCGCATGCTATTGTTAAGAAATTTGGGTTTAATTATTAGGAATCAAAATCTTACGTGGGATGGCCAAGTTACTCGACTAAGTGAAAATAATTATGGTATTTGGCGTAAACTTTGGAGATTTACTCGTTCACTAACATACAATTTAAGACAAAATGGTTTTTGCATTTGTATAGCCTCTTTTTCTGTATACTGCTTAAGCTCAGTTTAAACATTGCCAGAGTTGTTGGTATTCGATTCAGATGTGATGTAATTCTTGTATTAGATAAGTATTTAAACTGATAAAAATTGATCATGTTTTTGTTTAAGCGTTCACCTATTAATGTATCAAACCAATTCTTAACATTTTAGAACAAGCATCAAGAATTGTTAATTTAAAAAGCTTAACATCAACCCTCCTAGCATTTTAAATAACAGTTCAAATTAATTTTGAAGGGCTCTAAATTCTGAGGATTTTGAGAAATGTTTGATATTTGAGAAATGTTTTGATTTGCACCAGCCATAAGTTATGGCATATGATTTCCGGATTTTTAACTATAAATTTGGTTTTTGTACTTTCCACACTGCTCAAGTTCTTCAGTTGTATCTTATATGAGCTGGGAGAAATAAATGTTTTAGTTTTTGAATTTGAAAGATATTTTATAAATTTTCTTCGAATTATTGTCTAACTTGTACTATTAAAAATGACCGTATCGTACAGTGGCAATTAGTGTCACAAGATTCGTTGAATGAGTTTTAGCATTAATTTTACCTCCAAATAGCATAACTGGTACACAAAATTACCACTGTGTACCACTGTTATATAAAAAAATTTGTTTAATGAAATAACAATAGAAACACATACCTAATATGTAATTTATGTTCATTTAATAATTCAGGTAAGGACAATATTATAATTAATAATTCAATAAGCTTATTCCAATATAAAATTTAATTGGCTTAAAAATTTTCACTCTCCTCGCGACAACTAAAAGTTCCGCCTTTATTCGTTTCACTTCCACTAGAATCACTGAAGTCGGTCAAATTTAGATCAAATTTACAATTTAAGTCGCTATTTTCGATAATTTGAAGATTATCGGCATCAGACGAATTGCTAATTCTTACACCAACATTGGATTAATTTTCGTCTTCAATAATAGTGATTACATTTGCAAGACGTTTATTATATTTAATAACCTGGATTTGCTGACCAAAGCCGCCGATATCACAACATTCAAATAATCGCTTTATAACATCTTTGGAAATTTTTTTCAATGCATCGTTTGTAAAATCTACAATATTTTCATATGATGGCCTTTTTCTACATCCTTTCTGTATATTATTCCAAGATTTTCTCATCGCATGCTTGAAAATTCATTTGATCTCGACGTCTCGAGTGCTTGTAAAAATGAAGTCGTTTTTAGTGGAATAATGGTGATCCTAAACGATCTACATAATAATAAGACTGATTTTTGAGTTTTAAAAAATCCACCACGTGAACTGTAACAAGATTTCATCCACTTTTGCATAATATCTGTGAAATTTGAACCACCTATGAGCTAACATGCAAATCAATGTTTTTCTTTTACTTTTGGAATCCTCTTGAGCATTTTAAAAACTACCAGTGTCCGAATAAATAATCCAGCTCCTAAACTACAAAGCACTACTCTAACCTGCTCCTAATATTTTATAGGAGTATTAAGCTTTGAACTTCCTCCAAACTTTGTTATTCTCATATTTTACCAACAATTCTCAACGCTTTTTGCCAGAAATTTGCATAAGAAAAATAAGTTAAGGGCCAAACGGTCCATTGAAATTTAAATCATTTTAGTTATTTTGTCTCAATTGCTAAAAATAATGGTTTTCTCCACTTCCGCGTACTTTTTTCGCGTTAGAATTACTAGATAAGAGTAAGTCTTTCTTAGTCCATCTTCTTATTTGAGCTCGTTTTTCAATTTTTTCACAGACGGTACTTCTCATCGTTTTGGCAAATTCTAAAATCACAAACAATAATTTTCAATAGTTTCATTCTCTGCAAATTATGTAGGTACCTATTCTTACCTAATTTATATTTAATTTAATTTGTACTGTTCACGTTAATTATAAAAAACGAAATTTCACTCTCCAGCAGCAACACTTGAATCAAGATTAAAGAATAACTAAAACAACTTTAGTGAAACAGTTACTGTTAAAACAAATAGTGATTCAGGATCTAATTTCTTTTTTAGCTAACTGATAGGTACCTACTTATGGTAAGTAATAAATTATTTAAGCATTTTAGTTTTATAATTTACATGTTTTAGGCTTTCCTCTTTTTGTGTGTTGTTATTTTGTGTTGTGCTCCTATAGTATACTATGATACTTTATTTGGCATTTTCTTTCCAAACAGTAGTTCACTAAATAACCTGTTTCACTAATCGGTGTTGTACGGTATATTTCGTCAATAGATCTGGGGCTCAAGGCACTCCTAACTCTTTTCGCAGTTCTTTAGGCAGAAGTTGTCAAATCGAAGGTGAACGCCTACAGACCCGTTTTTGTATAAACCACCTGCACATTGCATTGTTTCATGCTTGCCTATAGTGCTGAGATGAAAGGTGGGTCGGCTCATGAATTCTGCACTCTCAACAGGGAGCCATAGTTGTATTTATCTTCAGATCGTGATCAGATCACGAAAAATCCATTTTGTAGCCCGACTCTATCGGGATTCGAACCCGGTACCTTCCAATCCAAACGCCGCAGCTTTAAACCACTGTGCCGTTTAGTCGGTAGCTTTGTAGTTCGGCCTATTTGTGTAAAACCCATTTTATTATATTTTACAAGTAAAAAATGTAAAAACCTACGTAAACAAATTTACACTTTAAAAATAACAAGTAATGTATAACAAGTAAATAATTAACTGAAAATTTAAGATAAAAAGGTAATAAAAAGTAAAATTACGTTTTATAGATATTAGATAGTTTTTAGTTATCTACGTTTAAAATTCTTTTTTTTACATAATATCATAATGTAATACCATTTGTTTGATAAGACCTTAGAATTCTATATCTTATGTAAGTTGCCACAGTTAAAATTTAAATTTGTCATACCAAAAATCGATGCATCACCTTCGAATTCGATGTATCTTCGTTTCAGATTTCGACAAGTCATATCAGAATTTTAATTTGTTTTGTCAAAATTCAATATATTATATCTGAATTTGATGCCATGTCCGAATTTGTATTTTTCATATTAAAATTCCATACATCATGCCAGAATTCGATGTACATATGTATATCATGCCAGAATTCGATATAAAATATCAGAGTTTAATTGTTATATCAGAATTCGATATATCATGTCTGAATTTAATTTGTCCTGTCAGAATTTGAATTGCAGATGCCAATAATGCCGGAAATCGATATACGTTATATTAGAAGTTGATGTATTTTATCAGAATTCGATACATCTTGTCGATACACCATACCAGAATAGAATAAATTACGCAAAAATCGACATAGCATATCTGAATTCGATGTGTTATGTCAGAATTCGATGTCACGTCAGAATTTGAATTTTTTATGCCAGAAATAGATACTTCAAATTGGGATGTCTTATCAGAATTGAAAAAACAAGAAAGAATGGCAAAATGTGAAATCTCATGTCAGAAATTCGATACGTCATGTCAGAATTTGAATGTAACAGAATTCGAGTTATCACGTTAAAAATCCATATTTCTTGTCAAAATTTGATGTACAATATCAGAATTCTATATATTATGCTTGAATTTTATATATCATGCCTGAAATTGACATGTCACATATTTTGATACTTATATCAGAATTCGATATGTTATGTCAGAATTAGAATTTATGATGCCATAATTGATATGCCAAGTCTGAGTTTGATACGTCATATCAGAATTTACATTTGTGTTATCGGAATATGTGTCAACCATGGTATAGTTCAATATGCCAAATCAGGATTTGAATTTATGATGTCATAATTCGATATATTGTGTCGAACTCGAAGTATCATGATACAACTTGATAAATCATATCAGAATTTGATATACCATGTCACAATGTGAATTTATGGTTCAGTAAATTATGTCAGAATTTGAAATAACAAACCAAAAGAAAACAAATAATTTTAGAATTCGATATGTCATATCGCAGAATTCGAATTTATGTATGTTAAGCCAGAATTCGATTTATCCGATTTTTCAGAATTTGACTTTTTTGGTGTCAGAATTCTGTATATAAGAATTCTATATACGTCTTTAAAATTCGAATTTATGTCAGAATTGTATATCTTATGTCAAAATTGGATAAATGATTACATATCTTTCATGATTCAGAGTTCTGTATATTATCTCAAAATTCGATATGTTATATCAGAATTTGATATCGCAAGTCAAATTTTATTTGTCCTATACTTCGCTATTTTAACTTTTTCCGTATTCGACATATTTGGTCAAAATTCGATATCTTGTCAGAATTCGAAAGTTCTTATAAGAATTTGATATATTATATCATAACTTCAGAATTCGATATAACATCTCAAAATTCGACATGTCATATCAGAATAAGATATGTCACCCCAGAATTCAGCACAATTTATTGAATTTTTCTGCGATATATCGAATTCTGAAATCTTGAGATGGTGTATCAAAAAAATTGATATCTCATGTCAAAATTCGATAAATTTTTTCAGCGTTTGACTTTACGATGTCGGGATTTGAATATTCATGTCAGGGTTTAACTTTGTATGTCGAAATTCGAAATGTTACGCAGAAATTCCATAATCATACCAGTATTCGATGAAATATACAGGATTCGACAAGTCATGGCAGAAATTAATTTTGTGATATCAGAATTTGAGAGAAATTTTGAACACTGTGGATGAAGTAATTTAAAAAATACGAACTAATTTAAATTCTTAGGGATTTCCAACAGTATACCACAGACGTATAACTGTCAAATTCAAAAAATTATAAAAACTATTCTACATTGTAGTACTCTGTGGGACATTAACGAAACCTATTTTTTTATTGGCAACCAAGCCCTTTTTAGGTGTTAAAACCACAAAATGGTTTCGTTATTGTCTTACAGAGTAGTACAACTTAGAATAGTTTTTATAATTTTTTTAATTTAACAGTATAATTAATTCCCTTGTAAGATTGTTTTTGAGTCTGTGATTTGGTGGCATGAGAGTAGAAGATTTATATTCTCGTGACCAATTATGATATTGGGGAAGGGGTCTTTAAATTTAAGAAAGTGCCTACTAAATATAACAGAAAATGTTTGTAAAATATAAATGGTTGGTTTGGTGATCTTTAACGGACGCTTTGTGAGAAAAGTGTTGTCCGAGGAACCGGATAAACCGGATTATTTATTTTTATTTTAAAACGGCATTTTATTGTGGCGTAATGATATGAGAAATATAAAATTTAGTATTGTATAAACAATAAATATATAAAATAATAAAAATTATGTTCAACGGGTATGGGAGCTAAGTTTTTCCCAAAAATGCCATTTTTTATATTAGTGTTAGGGTTTGAGTTGAACTTGCAATGAGTAAACATCAAATATAAATTTATTTTGTGATAATAAAACTGATAAATAAAAGTATAAACAATACATATTGTTAATAATTTTTATTTTTAAGTGCTTTTGGATTGTTATTGTGATAGTCAAAAAAAAATTAACTATTAAAACAACGGACAATAATCTAAAAAGATCTTGTGATTCACTTGGAGATAATCCAAGTGGGTTCACAACGATCAGTGAAAGTAAGTGTCTAAAAATGTCGGTTAATGATAACTTAAGTGAAAGCGGGATACATAATTCCGTATTGGCATTTTCGATTTTACCGTTGAGTGCAAACAGATTTTCTATCTTGAGTAATCAAAATTTAAATAATCCTGTTAATAATACCGGTGCAATGAGTGGAAATATTAATAAAAAGTGTCGTATCCCACCAATTTTTACAAAAATTAATCGCAGTACTAATGAATCAATAATGCGCGATAATCATGTCGCTAATTATCATCTAAAATATACACGAATCGGTATCAAAATATTATTAAACAACATTACTGATTACACAAAAATAACAAATCAGCTACAATCAGTTAATGCGGAATATTTCTCATTCACAATGAATGATGACAAGTTTATTAAATTTGTCCTTCATGGATTACCGCAAATGGACACAGATTTAATTATTAATGAAATTAAAAATCAGGGTTTTGAACCAACGAATGTTACTCTATTAAAATTAAAGAAAGAAAAATATGCCGATGACGCTGTTTATGTAGTAACTTTTAAACATGGAACTGTTAATCTAAATAAGCTTAAAGTCATAAACCATATTTCACACATTATATGTAAATGGGAATTGTTTAAGCGGGTGCAGTATAAACCTACGCAATGTTACAAATGTTTTCTTTATGGACATGGTGCGAGCAATTGTCATATGAAAAAAAAATGTGGTTACTGTTCCTTGGAACACAGTTATATGGATTGTCCAGTCAAAGATGAACTACCCAAACATTGTTGTGTTAATTGTGGAAGCAATCATCCTGCGACCGATGTTAAATGTCCAGCTAGAAATGACTATCTAAATATTCGGCAAAATCAGGATATTCGATTTAATCAAGACAACTTTCCAAGTTTATGTGCAATCACAGCATCACAAATGAACTATCGAGATGCTGTAAATTTTAGATCAGTAGACTCACGATCTAATAATTGGTCAAATTTATTTAATTCTAATGAACTCTTAAATATTTTTAGTGAAATAATTACTAAGATCCAGAATTGTAAACACAAATTCGAGCAATTGAAGGTTGTTACAGAAATTGCTTTGAAATATGTCGGTCTGCCATAAACTTATATTATCGACGTGGAATGCGAGAAGCATCAAAGAAAAGAAATTGGAATTGGAGACATTTTTATTAGACTATAATATTGATGTGATGTTGGTGACAGAAACTCATCTGAAACCTAATATCACACTTAGTTTCAGCGATTATTATATCTATCGTAGTGATAGAATACATGCCCGGTGTGGTGGAGTTGCAATCCTAATTAAGAAGTCCTTAAAACATTTTGTTCTACCAAATTTGAACCTTAAATGTATTGAATCTATTGGAGTGGGGCTTAAATATTTGAACGGGTTTCTAAAGATTTATTGTTGTTACTGCCCAAATGCTAGTGATCATAATTTTCGAAATGATTTAATTCGGTTTACCCGAGATACCACTCCATTCATTATTGGTGGTGATCTAAATTGTCGGCATCAATATTGGCAATGCCTGAGATCGAATAAAGGTGGTCGTGTCCTATATAATGTCTCTATGAACTTTGACAACTTTTCGATTTTTGCTCCAGACTGACCAACGTACTACAGTTACAATGGAACCCCAAGTTATTTAGATATTTTTATATCAAATTCTGCAAATATCCAAAAAGTGTACACTGCCCAAGAGTTGAATGCTGATCATTATCCTGTTATTTGTGAATTATCCGGCTCCGCAATTGAGCTAGCTGAGCCTTTGAAATACTTTGATTATATACATTCCAACTGGCAAATAAATTATAGGAACTATTTAGATGTTCGCTTTGCAAATTTCAATGACTGTCCCGTATTTCAAAATATAGCCAAAATTGATGAAGCTCTAGAAATGTTGACTAACGTTATTTCACAAGCTAGACTAGAAACCATACCATTAAAAAATGTAGTCCCTAGCGAAAGAGTGGTGTTATCTGCTAACATCTTGCAAACCATCAAAAGCAGAAACTTCTGTCGGCGGCAATGGATTAGGCACAGAAACCCTTATTTCAAAAAGTTATCCAATCTAGTGAATCGCAAAATTGGTTATATGATAAATGATCTTGCAAACAATAAATGGCAAAATAAACTTGGAAAGATAGAACACTGTTCTAACCGATTTTGGAAAACTTCTAAATACTTTCGCAATAGACCCAAACCGATCCCCTCTTTTAAAATCAATGATAATACTATATTTTCTAATGAAGAGAAAGCTGAGGCTCTAGCCACTCATTTCGAGAGCACACATTGTTCAAATTTAAACAATAGTTCTTCTCTTGAGAACTTAGTAAACGCTACCTACAATGAACTGCTTGAAACTCACGTCGATTTATCGAAAGTGAAGGCTGTTACAACACATGAAATCGATTGTTTGTTAAAAACTTTGCGCCCATTAAAAGCTCCAGGAATTGACGCCATACCCAATATTCTGTTGAAATATCTACCAAACTCTACCAAACTTTTCATTAAGTATGTTTTCAACAGCTGCCTTAAATTGCATATTTTCCAGAGTACTGGAAAACCGCTAAAATTGTGCCTTTTGGCAAGAA
This sequence comes from Tipula helvola, assembly GCA_963556165.1. Classification (NCBI taxonomy): domain Eukaryota; kingdom Metazoa; phylum Arthropoda; class Insecta; order Diptera; family Tipulidae; genus Tipula; species Tipula helvola. The sequence continues at coordinate 263,353,070 of OY744482.1, read as the reverse complement.
TGGTAAGGATCCGTCACTACCTAGCAACTATAGACCCATAAGTTTGTTAAATACCTTAGGAAAAGTTTTCGAATACATTATAAAGGACCGTTTTCAAGATATTCTTGATAATAATAATATTATTATCCCGGAGCAGTTTGGGTTTCGTCAACAACATTCCACAATTCATCAAATTCACAGAATTGTTGATGATATAAAAATGAATAGGGAGACGCAACTATCCACGGGCATGGTCTTATTAGATCTAGAAAATGCTTTTGACACGGTTTGGACTAGAGGGCTAGTGTACAAATTGAAAACTATTGGCATTCCTACATATTTACTCAAAATTCAAATTTCTTTTCTTAAGAATCGCAAATTCTTTGTTCAATTATGTAATTCGCGCTCTACTATTAAATCTATCGTGGCAGGGGTACCACAATGGGCTGTCTTAAGTCCGCTTCTGTTTAATATTTTTGTTAATGATATCCCGAAGTCAAGTTTTTGTAACATCGCTCTTTTTGCTGATGATATGGCAATTTATACATCCCACGAACTAGGACACGCTGTAATTGCTCGCTTGGAGCAATATTTGGAAATAATCAGCTCATACCTTGACAGATGGAAACTTAACTTAAATCTATTAAAGTGTAAGGCAATTTATTTTACGCGATGTAGGGTGCCTCGCAAACTTCCTAGCAGGCCGATACTTTTAAAGAGTCACAACCTCAATTGGCAATCGAATGTGCAATATCTTGTTATTTCAATTACATTTTTCTCCTGTAGTAAAGCTATAAAAAAAAAGCTCCTCTCAGAAAATATATATAAATTTATGATGTACAAATTTTATTATGCAATAAATATATTATTATTATTATTATTATTATTATATGTGTTAGTTTCACATTGTTAAATTGAATTCCAATTGGAAAAAAATATTCGAATAAAAATTATTTCTGGAAGAAAATATTATTTAGGGTCGACGGACAGGGAATTTAGTTAGCTAATTTATTAACTGAATATATGAACCTTTAGTATTTGTGCCAAAATTACAATTTGAAGATTAAAAATATAAAGGGCTGAAACATCACTAGGTGATCAGAACTTCGGTCTTTGGTGTTTGAAATGGGGATAGCATCCATCTGTCACCTGTCACCTGTCTCATAAAGTTGGTATGACAGTTTTGACAGTACTGATTTCTATTTTAACCAACATAATACTTTTACAACAATAGCAACAAACTAAACAAAATTATACTGATATTTCTAACCGTGTAACTGACCATATTCCAGAACTTTAACCAAAACTCATTTTAGAATCCCATTTACAACGCACATGTCAAATTTCATAATAATCGGGTAAGGAATAACCAAGTTCCATCCTACTTGACCATATTTCAGAGCTTTATCCAAAAATTATTTTAGAATTCCATTCCCAACACACATGTCAAATTTTATGATACCCGGTTACGGAATAGCCAAGTTCCATCATACTTAGCCATATTCCAGAATTTCATCCAAAACTCATTTTAGAATCCCTTTTCCATTACATATGTCGAATTTCACCATAATCGGTTGGGAAAAGGGCAAGTTCCATCATGCTTGGCCATATTGCAGAGCTGCAAAAATTTCACACTCATACAACGGGTAATCCACGTTTAGACTGGTACAGTCTAATGTATAAAGATGGCAGCATTAGATAATTAAAGTTTTTTTTTAATTTGTAAATTCTAAAAATTTTGTTTCAGGTAATTTTTCTCAATTGTACGTAGTACTACGTTAATAGGTGTCACATCTCGGATACCAACCTCGTCCGTTTTTTATATTACTTAGCTTCTTGTCAAAATTCTTATTAAAATTGCAAGAATTCCCTCCTCTTAATTTAATACATTTTCCTCCCATCTACATTTTAATTTATTTTTATTTTGTTCAATTACTTACGGTGTCACTGCGTAACAAATTTAACCCATTTGTTCCCACACCAATAATAAATTGTGTAACATATTTGTACTTTAAATATTTTTTAACACTCAAAATCCTTTCTCGAAATGGATTTTTTTTTAAATATGATAAATAAACTAAAAACCATATATAACGGTAAAATACAAATTGAAATTTGACATTAAATACCACAGTAGTGGCGTCGTAAAGTTAGTGATTTTTCTGTACCCATACAGGTACAGTGGGATCAAATGGGTTAAATTAATAGTTATTCATTCTTCCCTGCACCTTAACAAAAAAATAAAACTCAACAATTAATTGTTGCAATGCTTCAATACAAAAGTAAGTAAATCAAATATTAATCTGTTTGTTAGTTCCGGAATAAATTGATCCTTCAAGTGCAAAAAAACAAATGTCTGCCAACCTGAAAACCAAATAAATATTGCAACTCGAAACGCGCAGCCAATAAGTAAATAAAGTTAAATTTATTGTGAAATATCTGTGTAATAAACTTATAGAAAGACGTCAGTTTGTTAATTAATACTAAAAGTCAAAAATTATTTTAGACACCAACAAAAAAAAAAAAAAAAAATTATATTAAAGGGCAAAAGGTGTTATATTACGTATAAGAAGTTCGTTAGACATCTTTCTTTTTCTTCGATTTTATATACATTTCTTATTTAATATTTTTAACAAATATCCAACTGTTCATTCAGCTGCTCTAAACAAAAAAAAAATTACAAAACAATATTAACTCAAATATAGCCGAAATATACAGCAACAACATTTTACTTTTTGGAAAGTTTATTATTTTGCAATTTGAAAGCCAGTGTACATGGAAACGTAAAAGGAAACCTCATTCTGTTTATTCGTTTATCCGTTCGTATTTCACAATTCATTCAAACAATTTTTTTTTGTTTTGGTTTTTCATTTTTATTCAATATTCCAAGGATGTTGTTGTAAAATTTCTTAAAAAAATGTAGAATTATACACAACAAAGTTTTTTGAAATTTTCTGCCAGAGTACAAAATAATATAATAAGTAAAATAAAACCCGCACACCCTTGAAGAAATGATCCTTTTTATAATTTTTTTTTTTTTTATTATTAAAAGAGAAAGCATAAAATTGTTCCTTTATTATGTAATTTAAATTTTTATTTTTTACTTTTTTTTGAAGGATATGACATTGAAATAAAAGTAGGATAAAAAGCCAAACATAAAACGCATAAAAAGGACATTTGCAAGATTTTGTGTAATAAATCTTAAAAACAACAAGGAATGTATGTATGGATGTATGTATAGTGTACAAATTCTGAGATTTTATTATATAGTAAATTATATTATTATGGTCAGTAAATTATTTTTGTATTTAAGACAATAATAATTATTAGCTAACAGTTAATTTTTTTTTTTTTTTTTTTTTCAAAACCAAAAATAAAAGAAATTTATTATTCTATTGTTTCAACAATCGGCATAGAAAATGTGTGCTAGAAATATATACAATACACGAAAAATATATTTTGGGAATCTAGATATTTTAGACATGGTTTGTTAGTTTTGGTTGATTGTTTTCTTTTTTTTTTTATTTATGAAAGATTACGTTATTTTGAATAATTAGAATATTACATTTTCGAACGGAATGGATTATCCACCAAAAATAGAAACTCGACCGCATATACAAATTTTTATTATTTTTTATTTTTTTTTAAATCAAAGGTAAGATAAAGAGAGCGAGAGAGTTTTGGATTGGTGTCGTTTATAAATTTTGGTTTGTACATTAACTCCCGAATTGTAAAGAATCATAAATCAAATGCATCAACCCCTGTGTCAAGCCACGCCTGTCAACTCAAATATAAGGGTATATGGTATAACAATAATAAGAAAGGAGAATTTGTTCAGTTTTACGTTTTTTTTTTTCCTGAATGAATGAAAATGGTTTGAGTTTCAAAAAAAAAAAGGGAAAATTTTTCATAACAGGATGAAAAAAAAAATATTTAAGGGAGAAGTGAAATGAACTTTATTTCGGTAAAAAAAAGGTTTCATTTTGCTGTCAAAAATAAAACTCAATTTTTTTTGGTTTTCAGTTATGTTAGATTTTTAGTCGAAACCCATCTACGGGAGGGGAACACATCATTACCATTTTTTTTTTTGAAACTAATGTTTATATTCTGTGTTAATCTCGTCCGTCGAAATCTTATATGTATGTATACACAAAACATATAAAATCATGATGTGTATTATTTGTGCTCTATTGGAAAGGATGTATGTACGGTACGTCATATCCATATGGGACTTTATATATTTATACATTGCATATACGAGCGTAAACTATACGTCTGTTGTTCTCAAAACGGATTCAACACAAAGTATTATTTTGATGTAAAATGTCAGAATACGGAAATAAGGATATACCATATCTAAAATAAAAAATGGTAAGTAGTAGGTGGTATAATTTCTATTGTGTATACGACACGGTTTGATGGAGATGTTTGCTATCCTCGAAACAATAGAGACGATCAACGTAGATACGGAAGACAACAAAAAAAAAAATCCCAGACAACAAAAAATGGAAAATTATAAAAAGTCACCCTTTTATCGTTCGTCGTGTGTATAGAACAATATATACCAGTATATATTTTTCAAAGATGATTTTTCTCGCTATTTCAAGTACATGTTTATTATTTTAAATTTAATGAAAAAAAATTGTATATAAATAACAACATCCTTTTTATATTTTTAGTTATATTAAAAAAAAAAAAAATCTAAGAGCAAAATTAAATTGATGAAATACAATAGAACATACAAAAAAAAACTCGGGAGAGGATTTATATTCATATATACGAAAATGTCAGTGGGTGGATGGCTGGCTGTTGTACATATATATACATAGAGATATTGTGAGTGGTTGGAATATAATATAAAATTCTTTGACAGTTTGATGAAAATTGAATTTTATTTTTTACTTTATATTTAAAATTTTTTGATTAAATTTTTTTGTTTAACTTTGTTTTGTTTGGAATTGACAAGAAGATGGAAAATTAAATTGGCAATCGATAAATTTTTTTAGTTTTTAGGATTATACGATACACATAGTCATCTAATATGTACAAAAAGTCAATGAAATGTATATTGAATTATTAAACATTTTTGCGACAGGGCTTAGATTTATATTTATATACAGTAAACAAATTTTTTAATTATTAAATATACAATAAATGTTGGATGAAGGTGACTCAATATTTAGTGTTTCTGATATGCTACATAGTATTCGTCTAGAATATTAATTTTTTAGGTGTAAAATAATTTTGCATTCCATAATAGCAAACAAAAATATTAGAATTAAAAGGCGCCCGCTTTATTGTTTAACAAATAGAATTATTGGATATTATTAACGCATAAATTATAAATTGCAATAACCTTTGTCTATATTGAAAATAATAACTCCTAAATATTATAATAATAAATTTAATGTTAAAAACGCCACTTATTAAATATACATTCATCAAAAAAAAAAATAAAACAAATTTTTTTTTTTTTTTTAAATATATGCGACGATAAATTTTGATTGCAGAATTTTAATTTATTTTAACAATCGAATTAATTGAATATTAATAACATGCAGAATTTTTCGGGAACCTATTGTGTATAATCGCTCGCACACCCTACCAATTTTTTTTTTATAGTGCATAGTATGTGATCACTCAGCATTATTATGATTGTTATTATTTAAAATTAATAAATCATTTTATTTCGATCGGAAAAAATTGTTTAAAAAAAAAATTGTAAATAAATCAAAAAATAAATAACAAAAAAAATCGGTTTTCCTTTTTTTTTTTGCGAATTTTCATTATATTTCTATGTTCAGAACCAGGCAGACGACAATTCAAACAACACAATATAAAAAAAAAATCCATTTTTTTTTTTTTTGCTATATCCATATTATAACAATGCGATGCTGAATTGAATAGAAATATGGCGTAAATAACAACAATTGTATTAAAATGTACGTAGACAGTGGAAAAAATGTATCATTTACACACTAATCGATCGATTGATAATCAATTTAAGGGTTGTGAATTTAATGTACAACGTATACCTTACACCAAAAATCGTTAGATGAGAATATGGCTAACATATTTGTGATAAATACCAAATTAATTCCCAATGGGGTTAGTTTTTACTATTATTACTATTATACTATATTGGTTATGGTGAAAAATCAATTAATTAATTTGAATTATTGCATAAAAATGTAAAAACCCAGTGAATTCATTTGCAAATCAATTTTATAGAATACATTGTATGTATGTAACATATATGCAAGTCTCAAAGGGATTAATTATGCGTTAGTTGGTGAGTTTTATTATAGCTGTATATATAGGGGTAGTTTAAATTAATAAAAATAAAATACAACAACGAAACAAAAAAAAAACACAAAAATCAATTTTATCTATTACGGAAATGAGACGCAAAAACACAAAAAAAAAAAAAAATCAAAGAAAATTTGTTTTCCCTGTTTTAAGGTATAAATTGCTGCTACGCACGAAATAGCCATGTTTTCTGTTTTATACCTAATAATTGTTATTTTATTAACGAAACATGGGGTTGTCGTTTTTATTTTTATTTTTATTTTAGATTAGAAAATTAAAAGTAAAATGCATTATCAAGAAATTGGAAAAATACATATATCATATAAAGTACTATATAGGTATCGCAAATTACTTGAATTTTAATAATTGGAATATACATTAACATATGGTTGATTATAGGTATAACATAAATTGATGTATAATGTATATACGCCTCACACGCTTTTTGCAGAAACAATATGGTTATATAGTATCTCAAGGGAAGGCTTTAAAATTAGAGCCTAGATGTAGGGTTACCAGGTGATCGCGTTTTTGTTCACGAAAGTAAATCTAAAACAAAACCAACACAAATATTTAACCCCAAAATAAATTCTCTCTTTAAAATAACAACAGTGCAGAGTGTATAGTGAATAGTGGAATTTGTTTTAATTAGTTGAATTATATTTAGTGAATGTTCCAAGCTATTTGCTAAATCAATAAAAATAAATAACTGAGAAAAATGTGTATTTAGATTTAGGAGTTTTTCCTGAACCTAAAGTAATTTTTCCAAATTACAAGAAATAATTTCTAACAATATTGTTGAAATTGATACATTCTACAGGTTATTCCCCACTATATATTGGACATTCTAGATACCTCTCTATTTTGGATAGTTTTTGCATTATTTAGTTCAAAGGCCTATGTTAGGGGCGTTTTCGGAAATTGATCCTGAATAACTTCATGCTAACTTTCGACCATTAAACTTATTCATCTATTTACGAACAAAAAAGATAACTTCAGGATAATTTAGATATTGTGGTTTTAATTTTTTCTTCTAATTAGCTGCAAATACAAATAAACATAAAAACGAATACGTTATTAGGATCAACATGAATGTGTTTTAGACAAATTATTTTGTATTTCTTTGAATTATCTCTCAAAATTCATTTTCGACCTTTTGATTTCATATCAAAATTTATTTTTAACTTTTTGTATGTGATGGATAACTTGGATAATTTTTTACTAACATAAGTAAAATTAGAAGTTAGCCTGATGTTATTCAGGATTTATTTCCGAAAACGCCTATAATAATATTGGTGGTGACACCCGAAAAATATAGCAAGCTCAGACAAATTGATTGAAACTTTATACAGATGACTCTGCCAACTTTCTTTTAAAGTGGCCCCTGTGGTCGGGGGGCACTTCATGATTCTTAAAGTGCACCGAACGATCATGATGATATCCTTAGAATACCACCACAGCATCCACTGCTTGTCGTAGGAGGCGACTAAAATGGTTGGATCGCTGGGTTAATGCCCAGCATCCGTAAAAACTTTTTATTTTTATTTTAACAATTATTTTAGTTCATTTATAATTTTGCCCGCGTTCATTTTTTAATATAATTTATTTTTTGAAATTTTATTATTTTATTTTATATTTTTTGTTGGGTCGGTTTTTTAACATTTTTCCGTACAAAAATGATTTATTTTTGATATGAATAATAATAAAAGAAAATCCCCGAAACATGTCTCTTCGGATCGCGGGGCGAAGCATAATCCTCGTAAAGACACCATTAATAGCCTTAACATCCATTATACCAATGTCAGAGGTCTCGCGACTAACAAAAATTGCGCACATCAACATCTCGAATCACGTAAACCCGACATATTAGTTCTAACGGAAACAAAAGTATCGTCGAACATCTACGAAAACGAATTCTACTTCAAGCGCTACCAGTTCAAACAAGCTTTTGAGTTGCAACGTGGAGTGTGCATCTTCGTTAAAAACCACATACCGTACTCAAGACACAAAAAGTACGAAATATTTTCAAAAACCGCTCAAACTATTGTGCTTAAAATTTCTCTGCCTAATAAACTCATTTTTTTAATTAGCTTGTACAGATCTCCTAATCAGACGGATTCAGAAACGATTAGCTTTTTCGAGGGATTATCAGACAAATGTGACGATATTCGCAATCAACATCCCGAATGCGAATTAATTATGGTCGGTGACTTTAATGCCCACCATAAACAATGGTAGAATCACAAAGATACAAATGTCGCTGGGCGCCATGCGGAATGGCTTGCCGTTTCGCATGACCTCACACAGATTGTTAGTGAGTCCACATTTGAATGCTCAAAATTCTAGAGGAGTTCATATTCTGGATCTTTGTCTGACATCAATCCCTCATTCCATGGTGGCCCATGTCGAAACTGGAATTGGAAATTCTGACCATAACTTAATAACCACAAAAATATCTATCGAAACACCACTAGAATCTAGACAGCAGCCAAGGCGTCTTTGGCATTTTAATAAAGCTGATTTTGATGGTTTACGGTCATTTTTTCAACATTTCCCTTGGGAACGCCATTGCCTACATAACAACAACATCGACGACGCCGTTTACAGTTTTACTGACACGGTCTTACATGGAATGAATAAATTTATACCCTCATCATTTTCCAATCCCAATCAAAATTTTAAAATATTTACAAAAGAAGCCACCAAAGCTGCCAAACAAAATAAAGCGGCACACAAAAAATATAAACGCAACGAAATTTCTTATGAGGAATACAAAACGATACGGAACACCTGCAAAATAACCTGTGGTAGAGAAGCAAAAAGAGCCGACAGCAAGAAAGCCAATGTGGCTTCCGAGTTGAAAATCACCGATCGCAACTTTTTCCATATGGTCGCATCGGTTGCAAATATTTCGAAAACATCTGTTTCAGCATTGAAACGTTATGACGGCGCCTTGGTGGTGGATCCATATTTACAAGCCGACTTATTGGCGAGCGTCTTCAAATCGAACTCGACATTAGTTGTCCCAGATGGAATTGGACCTCCATTAATTCCATATTGTGGTTCCAAAATGAGCCCCGTCGTCATCTCGGAGGAAATTGTCTTTACTAATCTAAAGTCAATGAATGCAAACAAGGCCACCGGACCTGATGGAATTCCAGTTCGAATATTGAAGGAGTTTGCCAGGGAATTGGCTCCAATATTATCTAAAATTTTCCTACTTTCATATAATCAAGGTGACTACCCGAACGCCTGGAAGAATGCAATGGTGCAACCCGTGCTGAAACGGGGTTGTGACAAAACTGACCCTTCGAGCTACCGGCCAATATCAATTGTGTCAGCCGTCGCTAAGGTCTTTGAGAAATGCGTCAATCAACATATAGTTAGATATCTTGAAATTAGCAAACTAATTTCGGATAGACAATACGGCTTTCGTGAAAGCCGATCCACGACCGATCTCCTGACGTATGTCACGAAGAAATGGAATCTCGCCCTAGAACACCACGGAGAGGCCTTTGCAATCGCCTTGGATATATCCAAGGCTTTTGATAAGGTATGGCATGAGAATCTTATTTGTAAACTTGTGGCATACGGGCTGGACTCGATGACCACCAGGTGGATTAAAAGCTATCTCAATGACCGAAAAATCAGCGTCGTTCTTAATGGGAGATCATCATCGACGCACTCCCCAAATGCCGGAGTCCCTCAGGGATCACCTTTGTCACCGACCCTGCTTTTGCTATACATCAACGATTTGTTAGATAGCACTGTAAACCCTATCCATAGCTTTGCGGATGATGCCACATTGCACTCTTATATTTCATTCGAGGCGGAGCCTAGCATTACAGATCTAAATAATAAACGATCAGAAGTCGTAACGTCTCTTAATTCCGATTTAAGTACAATATTTGAGTGGGGTAACAACAACTTAGTACAATTTAACGAGAAAAAGACACAAATATGCACATTCTCACGTAAAAAAAGTCGCAACGACTACCAATTTGTGGTAAAAAACCATATCCTTGTGGGTTGCGACTCAATTCGACTGCTTGGTGTTCAAATAAGTAACAAACTAAAATGGAATGAACACATTGTTGCATTGGCTAAATCAGCTTCAAAAAAACTCGGGTTCCTGAATCGGTGCAGAAGGTTTTTCAAATCGCATCAAGTTCTCCAGATATATGAAACCTTCATCCGACCATGTATAGAGTATTGCTGTCAAGTTTGGGGAGGTGCGTCTGGTACCACCCTCCACTTATTGGACAGGGTTCAACGCCGCGCTATCAAAATAATACGGAATCCCAGACTTACTCAAGAACTAGACAGCTTATAGCATCGCAGAGATGTTGCAGAACTCTGCGTCTTCTACAGATGCTTACATGGATTGACTTCGATTGATCGGATTGACTTCTTAGTTAAAGTAACCTTTAGTGTCATTGGCTAAACTTATTGGTTTTATATTTCATTTAAAAGAATTTTGAAATAGTTATTGATATCTTCCTAAAATGCAGGCAAATATTGTAAAGATTTTTTTTTGTTTAATTAGTGATTTTCCCAAGCTTAGTTCTCGTATTTGACATTAGAGGCGCTGCACAAACATATTTTTTTAAAATGACAAACGATATGCGACATGTCACAGTAAACATACAATTTCAAATATTTTTTTTTTTTTGCCTTTTCCCCCAACCAAAACTTAACTAGACGAATGTAAAATTTGGGTACGCTACTTGTAGAAGTTCAAAATTATCGATGAAACAGTACCGCAATACTTTTTGATCAGTTTCTTTCAGTTAGATGATTCATTACGGTTGTATTGCACTCAATCTAAAATAATAAAATACGGAAAACTTTGAAACATAACCTCACTATTTCAACCAAATTCGCGTTTCTGATTCTGTTTATTTATTAGTTTTTATCAATTTAAACTTTGCAATACGTATCTAATAATTAAATTTAATACTACAAACATCATATGTATTCCATAATATGTAAAAGGACACGTTGTTTTTACACATAATTGTTGAGATAAAAATAACAATTTTCGTGTTTTTATATGAAATTTTTCACATTTAAATTTTACTGTCCCACTGTATGCAGCAGCGCTGCCCAAGCGAGCAAAGATACAACCAAAAATTGAATTTGGCAAATGGCTAATTGAAAAGCAAATGTTGTATAACTGTATAAGTGCTCTATAGTTTAGTTATAATTAAGACCTCACGAAGAGTCAACTTAGTCACTTGGTCATAGAATCTTACTAAATTAAATCATGTTTTTCGAGTATATACGAAGTATGGTTCTGATTTCAATAGCGTGGCTTATACATTTTTAACAAACTTAACCTCGCTCTTTTACTTTCGGTTTTTTTATTTTTTTACAGATGGATAAAAAGAAGCTACATCTGTCATTATACGAGTATTTTACTAAAAAAACTGTTTGAGAAAACTTAGGAAGAAAGTATTACTATGTATAGTAAGTGATGCTTAGCATTGATGTTATTTGCATAAACACTTTTTAATTTTTTCGGTGTATCTTACATAATATATTAAAGTAACACAATAGTTATCACCAGAGTTCAATTTCTGCTTTCATAGAGTACATATTAGATCGCATTAAGAAATAAAATTAAATATACATTTATTTTTATTTTTTATATTAATATACAGTTGTATTATTATTGTGTCAAAAAAAAAAAATAAAAATAAAAGTTCAATGTAAAAATAAATAAGACTAGTAATATCTTGTCAAATTCATATACCACTACAATATGGAGTGGTGTGAAACCAAATATCATCCAGTGAATCAGTGATATAATTACGCATAATCGTTTCGATCTTATACCTGTCGATGACTTAACGGATGAGCAACCAAAAGGTGAAGGACCATGACAAAAATCAAAAGGTTGTCAATAAAAAATTTCTCCAATAACAATAAAAAAATAAAAATGTAAGGTAATTAAACGGTAATGTTCCACAAAATTCTGCTCCATTATAGGATCTTTTTAGTGCATCGGAAATTATTAGAATTACAAATGAAATCATTAGATCGTTATCGCGATGTAAATCAAAATTAGATCAAATTTCAGCAAATTCTGAAATTTAATAATCTGTCAATACTTTATTGGAATGCACAGAGCATTACAAAGAAAAATTTGAATTTTTCAATTATGATGTTGCTTCTATTAATAAAACCTGGCTGACTCAAAAAGCTGTTTTCAACCATCCAAACTGCTACTGTTATAGATTGGATCGCGTAAATTCCATATAGGTGTTGCAATTTTAATAAAAAAGAAAAAATTCTCATACCCCGCGTTCAGCGATTGTAACCAAAGTTGTAGAAGCTGTTGATATTGATGTTAAAGTAAATAATTCACATATTCTTATTATTGCGGTCTATTTTAATAGATTTAGCAACACTAGCTCTCAAGAAACTATATCGCAATTAAAAGAAGATATACATTTATTAACTTCATATTAGTCAAGCTTTTTCATCTGTGGGGACTTAAACAGCAAACACAGGCAATGGAATTGTTCTAGGGCCAATAAATCAGGTAAAATATTATATGAATGCTCACAAAGGCTTCAATTTATAAAAAAGAATTATATAAGATATCCTTAATTTAATCCATTTAAATTCAATGAATATCATTAACGTTTGCCAAATTGGTAATTGGTTGCCAACTAGTTTAACTAATTAAATTAAATAAACAGAAAGTTCTGCGGTACCTAAAGAAACTCCGTCGTATTTCCAGTATGAGCTAACCAGTAGTATAAAAGAATTAATAAAATTCAATAACAGGATTAGGCGTACTTGGCAAAGAAATCGGGAACCCATTCTAAAAGCTTTATTGAACCTATTAATTAGAAAAGTTAATTGTGAAATTATTTTATTGCGTACCATTAAGTGGCAGGAATATTTAACTAACATTTCTAAAGATAACGGTAGGATTAACCAAAAAACAAATTATTTCACCGCTTAAAAACAATGGTAATATGTTTATAACATCTTAAGAAAAAGATAATATCCTTCCTCAAGAATTTAACAAATTATCAATAGATCCCATTAACTCATTTCATTCTGAGGCTGATCGTCCAGTTGCTGAATGTATGGAGTATCTAACTAATTTCAATGATAACATCCCATTTGCCAATTTTACTAATCCCAAAGAAATCTCTGCTTTAATCAGACGCTTAAGAAACCGAAAGTCCCCAGGTCCGGACAATATAAACAACATAATTTTAAAAAAATTGCCCAAAAATGCTTTAATATTTGTATCTATAATTTTCAACAGTAGCTTTAAACTCAACTACCTCCCGAATACTTGGAAAATTGCTATTGTAGTAGCTATTCTCAAACTTAACAAGGATCCTTACAATCCTGCAAGATATCGAATTTTGAACCGATTAGTTTACTAAACACCATGGCCAGACTATTTGAGAAAATAATTCTAACTAGGGTACAGAATCATATTGAAACGCATAATATTCTTCAAAATGAACAATTTGGATTTAGGTATGGATATTCAACTAACCATCAACATGCAAGGATTGTACACATTATATAATCCCAGCTTTATCAAAAACATTCGGTTGGAATGATTTTATTGTACGTTGAAAAGGCGTTTGATTTGGTATGGCACAACGCACTTATTTTTAAAATGTTATCTTCTCATTTTCCTAGCACGACTGTAAAACTCATTCGTTCTTATTTATCAAATCGGCAATATAGAGTAAAAAATGGTCAAAGTGGAAGTTCTTCCACAAGGTGCAATATTTATACAGCAGATATTCCTTCAGCATCAAACATTATTCTGGCTCAGTTTGCTGATGTGACAGCGCTAATTACGAAAGCAAAGATCCAGCGGTCATTGAAAATAGGTTGAATAGCAGCTATCAATTCAAAAATCATATTGATTACGTCATTAAAAAAGCGGACAAATATATTATTATTCTGTATCGTTTGATCTGCCAGAAAAGTAAATTAAGCAAATAAAATAAAATTTTACTTTATAATATTGTTTTTAGAACATTTGGAGAGGCTGTGCTAAAACACATCGAGGTAAACTGCAGAGATTCCAAAATAAATTATTAAAAATCATGATTAATACGCCGAGATGGTATAGCAAAGATTCTTGAAAAAGGTTGCTACACGACGTAACTAATGTAGACTTAACAACAATAAATTCAAATTATCGTGCAGCTTTTCAGACAATCCATTAGTTGAAGCGATTTCAAACTATGAATAATTATGTCAATGTTGTTACTAATTTCTTATTTTGTAAAATTAAAGAAGTAATTCACTCTATTTAACTCTCAACTGGCACATGGGGTTCAGTGGACCCCAGACCTTTTTCAATCGTACATATTTAAATGTTACTGCCGGAAATACATCTCGTGTCCCACCTGTTTGCGTACTCAGCGCATAACAGCTGTGTAGAAAAGTCCAAAAACCCGGCGGGGTCCAACGAATCCCAGTGTGTCATATACGTGTATTTGTGTGGAAATCGGAGTAATTTTTAGGCATCTCAACTCTAGCAGACCTAGAGCGAGAGAGATGCCTTATATTCCCGCTGCTGACATCTGTTTGTAAACAAAGTAATTCGGCAAGTACTTATCCGACTTTCAAGAAATAAAGACAGACTAATATAATAGACCTTGACCAGACAAGAAAAAGGTGATACGACTACGATTTCTAGGTGATCGGATTTGATAAAAATTAAATGAAAATATTTGTATTGTATACGAAAAAAATTTTCAAAGTGGTTTTGCCGTTCTTTGTGTTGTTTTATTATTTTTGGTCGTGAGTAAGACTGGAACTTCCTAATTGGAGAGATTATCTAGGTTAAGAGTTCTAGTAAAAATTTGGAGTGAACAAAATCAGTCACCATAAACGCTGCTAAATCATGCCGAAGTTTTGGGAACTATAAAAATGATATGTATCCATTTTTGTTTTTTTTTCACGTGATTTTCGAAAATCGTTGCTAAAAATGCAAAGAATTTGAAGAATTAAAAATTGAAAGAAATTAGTACAAAATTGAAAAAATTAAAGTACCTTAAAAATTTTAAAAATTGAAAGGATTTAAAAAATGTAAAGACTAATGAATTTGAAGAAATGATTTTAAATTTAAATAATTCTAAATTTAAAAAAATTCTAAAGAATATAAAATAATTAAAATTTAAAGAATTAGAGAATTCGGAATAATTAACAAATTACTAAATTACTAGGCTCAACCAGTGAAAAATTATAAATTAAGGAATTTTAACGACACTAATTTTTCTTAATTTTTTTTGACATTCGAACCAGCGAAAAATTATAAACTTAATAAAGGAACCTACACACAGACAAAATAAAAAATATTAAATTACAAATTGTTATTGTTTATGTGCAATACAAAATGGGGCTATATAATTTGCGAGCACAAAATGATCACATGTTTTACTCTTTTAGAAAAATTACATTAGAAAAATGTTGTTAAATCAACAAATAAAGTAATTTCAGTCAGTTAAACATAGAAAAATAAAACTGAAATGAATGAATATTCTTATTATTATTATTACTTGAGGGCCATGTGGGGGCTCAAGCCACCCCGCACTGCGACCTAAAAGATCTTTTGTGCATTAAGCCCTAAAATGAATGAATAAAAAATAAAAGTCATGAAATGAAAAATCGCATCAACATTTTATTGTCTTTGACGTTTATTTCTTAAGTTTGGACGCAAAATCGCGCATTTTTAATTTTTCTTAAGTGACAGATCAAATTTAACGAAGCTTCGTTAAATTTCTTAATTGACGTTAATTTTTCACTGGGCAAGAATACAGAAATGATATCTATGGCATTTTTAAGTTTTGTTAATTCTTAATTTTTAAGTTTATAATTCTTCGCTGGTCGCCACTTTAATAAATTTGAATGAAATTCTAATAATTTTCCTTTCTACAAAAAAAACCGGCAATCTCCAATTAGTTTGTATTTCATCACATTGCGATTTATTTCATTATGCAAATTTAACGCACGCTATTTTCTAATTTTGCCCAATTTCGTTTAGCTAATTATTTAGCTGAAGGCTAAATATTTCTATGTAAAATAAAACTATAATCAACTTGCATTGAATTTTTATTGTGAAACAAAACGCAATTTCATAAAAGAAGTAAGGAGGAAATATTATTTAACCAAAGATTATTTTTTTGTGAAACCGGGCATTAAATATTTAATGTGTTAATAAATTTGAGGACAGATTCTTTAAATACTTACTTAAAGTATTTAAAGAATCTAACAATTTTTAGAATATAAAGAATTTAAAAAACTTAAATAGAAGTGTTTCAAAATATCAAACAACTTAAAAAAATTTAAGAATTTTAAGGGATGTTAAATTAAAAGTAGTTAAAGTTAAAGGATTTAAAGACTTCAATAAATTTTTGAAATTTAAAGAATTAAAAAAATTTAAAGATTAGAGGAACTAAAATATTTAAAAAACATAAAAATTTAAAGAATTTAAAGAAATGAAACAATTTAAAAAATTTAATGAATTTATAGATTTAAATAACTTAAACATCATTCAATTAAAGAAATGTTGAATACAATTTTATGAATTTAAAAATCTATCCTTAAAAATTTTCCAAAAATAAGAATTTGAATAATTTTAAGAATTCAAAAAATTATCAGATAAAAATTAAAAAATTTAGAAAATTAAAGAATTTAAATAAATGAAACAATTTAATGAAAAACAATTCTTTATATCATTCATTTATTCGTTTATTCACATTAATTTGGATACTCTATTTTGAGCTAAAGCTCATTCTCAGTAGAATATAAAAAAGCGGCTAAGTGCAATAATATTTCGAAATAATTGTTGACTCAGGAAAAATTCTGTAAATGAACTTTTGCACCGTAACTTGGATTGTTCCGTCCATTAATCACCTGATACACTGAGGAGTATGAGAAGTCTCGTCTCTCTAAGATAGCATCATTGCTGGAGCATTTGTATAAAAATTAATTTAATTAAAATATTATTTTAAAAAAAAATGTCAACATGGTGACTTAAAAGTCAAAGCCTAAACAATTCAAAGCTTAAATCATTCAAATTCATTAAGAATTCAAAGAATTTACAGAACTTAAAGAATTAAATGAATTAAACAATTTAAGGAAATTAAAGATTCTACAAAAATAGAAGAATTTAAATAAATTAAATTAATTTAAGCAATTTAAAAACTTTAAAGGAATCGAAAGAATTTAATGAAATAAAAGAATTAACAAAAGTTAAAGAGTTAGTAAGTTTAAAGTTAGTTTAGTATACAATTTATGAATTTAAAAAACAAAACAAACCTCGACTCATATGGAAAAAGGGCTTAACTTTAAATAAGGCCTACGCGAGATTATAGATTGCATCTAAATTAAGTAACTGAACAAAAATTTTCAGTTTTCTCTTACTCTCAAAATATTTACTTTATCTGAATTTTGAGAGTAAGAGCCCACTGACAATTTTTGTTTAAGTTACTTAATTTAGATACAATTTCGCGTTGGGCTTATTTAAAGTTAAGCCCTTTTTCCATATGAGTCGAAATATAATAAATTAATAATCTTGAAAATGTTAAGAATTTAAAGTTTCTAAAGAATTTGAAGGATTTAAACCATTTAAAAAAGTACTAAAAACGTCCAAAACCTTAATTTAAAGAATTTAAGGAATATGATTAGATAATTTCTTCCTTATATTCTATGAACTGTCTTGCAAACTTTAAATTCTTTAAATTCGTTTAATTCTTATCTTTATATTTGTTTCTAGATTTTTCTTTCCAGAAACAACAAAAAACAAGATTGTATAAAAATTGAAAAATTTAAAGAAACTTAAGAATTTTGACGTAGAGAATTTAAAAATTTTGAAAATTACAAAAATTAAAGATATAAAAAACTTAACAAATTTTCAGGAATTAAAGATTGTTAAAAATTATAGAATTATAAATTTCAAAGAATTTTAAATAAGTATTTGAAGAATTTAAAAAATTCAGAGAGGAGTTTAAAAATTTAAAGAGTTTAGCAAATTTAGAGATGAAAAAATAAATTTAGATGATTTTAAAAATACAAAGTATTTGTAGAATCATAAAAATTTGAAGAATTTAAAATATGTATTTAAAAAATTTATAGTTTTCAAAAAGTTCTAAGGATTTTAAAAATAAAACAATTTAGAGGATTTAATAAAGTTAAAAATTTAATTAATTAAAGAATTTAAAAATGTAAATAATATAAAAATAAAAATTGGAGTCTAACAATAAGGACTTTAACGATATTAAAATTTTTTAAGAATTCTGAAAAGATTATTTAAATGCTGTAAATTCTTTAAATTCATTAAACTCTTCTGTTTAATTTTTCTTAATTTCTTTTGATATTTAAATGTATTTAGAAAGACAAAGGGAGAAGAATTTTAGAAAAGAATCTCACGAATTTTAAGAAATTAAAAGTTTTTAGAATTCAACGAGAAAAATTTATAGGAATTATGGCGTTTAACTGTCAACTTTTTATTATAAAAAACAATATAAACATATTTGAATATGTGTTTGTGATATGAAGATAGTTGTCGATTTTTATTGCAATTTAATATATTCATTTATACCTAGTAACAACTAAGTTACTGGTTTACCGTATTTACCAATTTACTGACTTCATCAATAATTTTTAAACAATTTTAGGACGAGCAAAAAAAAAATTTAGTCAGACCAAGACCTTTATTAATTATGTACTTACTGGCGTGCACTATTTTCCTTAGAGTGAGAGAAAATTGTTGAGTATTTAAAAAACCATGAAAACCATGATTAGAGCCGATAAACCGACTAACAGAGATACATAAGTACTTTGGCCGCAAATATTGGAATTGCTCATTGATTTAATTTCGAATCTGCTAGAACGTTAATTGCCTGCAAGCAGTAATTATGCTTTCTGAAACTATACTAAAAGGTTATTAGCTGCCTAAAAAGCCAGAATAGCTGCCAGGATTGAAATATATGTTTACCTGACGTAAATAGCACTTCTAGGCTAATTTTTTTCTCGCTATTTTGTAGAATACAATAAGTTCAACTCGCCTTCTTATTTTTTGTATTTATGCTGAATAAATTGAGTAATTTTGTTACAAATTTAATCCAAATTAAAATTAATCTACAGTTACTATAGAGCTATTTCCGGAAATATCTTAATCAATAAAATTGGACAAACTAACTTGGGGGTTCTTGCCTTAAGACAGCAGGACCTAAAGTGACCATCCCTACCGCATGTGCAGTACTGGCTGGAATGTTTTTTTAATAGAAACAATTTATTTTTAGCGTGAAGGTGTTTCGCAAATGTATGTTTTTATAAATGACCTCGATCATCAAAAACCACTAAACCACAATTATTATGTAATTTAAAACATTTGTAACTGAAAAATTTGTTTTTCGTTAAAAAATGCTAAGCGTTAATTTAACGAGCAGAAAACTTTATTTCTTTAGTCTTTACGGGGATTTAATTAAAACAATAATAGCCATAAATCTGCGGTGGTTGATTTGGTTGAAGATTTCATTGTTGATGGTGCATGGAGCCTCTGAAATTGTTTCGTTTGGGATTCGGTCAAGTTTTTTTAATTTTTCATTGCCGTTCCCATAAAGTGATAGGTTCATTGTTTTTAATTTCAATATTCTCAGGCTTGTCTATCGGGGCGTTGAAAATTTTGAAGCTTTATTTGAAAATCTTACGTTCCTCTTCTGTTTAGCATATTGACAATTTTTTTTTATTTCAATGGAAAAATTATTTTATACAAAGTACAGCATTTATTAAAATTTGTATATCGAAACTCTATGTAGGCGCACGAAGTGCTTGAGCAGATTTCAGTGCACCATTAGGTATATTTATTTTTAAGTTTTATATGGCTAACATATTTGGTGCTGTGGTATATTATAGAAAACAAACTCGCTCATTTTTATTTTGCTGCTAATTATTGTCAAAATTATCAAACTTGCAACCTTGCTGTGCATTAAAAAGTGTATGAAGCGACTTTTTAATAGCTCCAGTTTTATCAAAATAACCTTACTTTTGAAAAATGGTGACCTGAGACTATGAAAATATCGTTAAAATAATTCCGTACAGCTTAGATTTTGAATCTTAAAAATGATTTATCCAAAATGATGTACAAAACAAGTCCAAATTAATTCGTACAATTTTTTTAAATCAAACTTCAACACGATTATCAAGTAATGCCATAATTGAAAATCTAAAGAAGTTAAGCCAATATGTATTTAGTCAACGCTGAGATTTTTGTAGAACGTCTTGAAATGGCAGTCTCATAGACCCGATAGAAAAATGTAACTTTTAGGCTGGAGATAATTTTTATTTTATTATTTTTTTACTTAGAGAAAGTTAGGATGATACAGAAAAATGTTGAGGCCATTGACCTCACTTCAATGTATTTTTAAATTTAGAATTCATTACAAAAAAAATAAATAAATAGTTGGTTCTGTAATAAGTCTAATAATTTCATTAACGGTCTTTAAAACGCCCAGGAAAGGCGTTTTTCCTTACAACCAATAATCTCTTTTACTATTCGACCAAGTAAAATGTAATTAAGTATAAAATAAAATATTTGCTTACTGAGTCGACCATTAACAATAAATATTGAGTCGGGTTGAAAGTTGTGGTCTCACCTGGAACGAAAGATTAATAAAAAGTTAAAAATAAAATAATTGCACAGCAACATCATATATAATTGGGTTTTAATAATCGATCTTTTATATCAATAGCTCCACCCTCTTCCTTTTCCAAAAAAATAAAAAAAGTAAATATATGTAATTTATTCATGTAGGCACATATTAATCTCAATTAAATCTAAAAAAAATTGGTTTTATTAATATTTCATTTCTTGTATTTTTTTCGTTATATTAAATTAGATTAAGTTGAGTGATCGCAACAAACAAAAAACTAAAATGTAAAAAACTAAAATTCACTGACCCAAAAAATCTAATTTTTTTGTTATTTATATAAATGTAAATTTTTGTTTTGTAGTTTTATTTTTATTTTTTTTCAACATGTGATCACACAACGCATAAATCATGAATAAGAAATTCCGTTGTTTCTTGGTCCAGTAAATAAATCAAATTTTAACAAAAATAGAAACAAAGTAGCTGAATATGTATATTATAATAGTCAGTTAATTTTCTAAATCAAATTATGGAATTTTTAATTTTTTTTTAACTTTGTGAATTTGATTAATTAACAATTTGTGTTGCGCGAGATGTGGTAAATGTGAAGACTTTTTTATTTGTTTCTCACCGCGCACATACACACACACACACGCGAACACGGATTCATGTCTAAATTGCAAAATGTTTTTAACATTTCTATACATATTAAATTACCAAAATAATTTAAATTACCTTTTGTTAAATTATATATGTTAGTACGTAAGACAAAATTAGATTTCAATCTTGAATTTTATTTTAAATTAAATTTTTTTTAAAAATACAAAATGAAAACAATAGGCCCGAAAAAATTAGAACAATTGTATTGTTGCGTACAATTTTTTTTTTGTTTGTGAGTTTGGGAAATTTTTTGAGACCTTTATACAGATGGGTGTGGTGAAATTTTGGCTTAGTTTGGTTGCTATTTTGGGTTGGTTCCTGATGTAATCGAAACCTATTCGTTCCAAAAGTGTAAATATCTAATTATTAATTTTGGCTGAACACTATAGGTGAACGAAACCGCCTATGCTTATAAATAAATTTACCACTTGTGTGCATAAACAAACACTTGTTTATTTGATTGTAGAATAATATAATATTTAAAAATAATTCTTTCTATTCCCTTATTTCTCCTGAAACCATAAAATCGGCACTTTTCAACTTTTACTTTGATTTTGTGTTTTGATTTTCCACACAAAAAAGTTGAAACTACACAAATAAAAAAATAAAAATTTACATTGATACCATCTGCGAGAAAAACGTGACTCGAATACATTTTTTTGCCGATTTCTTTTATCAATATTATCATCAATATTGATAACTTTGTTGTGTGTGCTTTTCCAAAATGTGTGTAAGTATACGCTTCCATTAGATGACATGAAATTCACATTTCAAAAAAAAAAAAGTTTCGATTATAAATGAGGAGACGAAACAATTCAATCATAATTGAATCTTTTTTGGTATGCCGTCGTGGCTATCGATTTTTATTGATTTTGTCACTGTGCGATGTGTTTTTTTTTTTTTGTACTATAGCATAATAAAAAGACAGAGCGAGAGCAAGTCAACAGAAAACAAACGACATGACAAAAATTTTAAAGTTTTTATTATTTTTGATATAGCATTTAAAATTTTTCAGTAATCGATCGATGGCAAAATAAAATTCATGGCGCCACAAATTTAACACAAAATTATAAGCGTACTGTGTGTGCAGTTTGGGTTAGATAATATTTAGAAATGTTAAAACTTTCAAAATTTTTTTTTTTTTTTTTTTGGTTTACACGCGTTTTTTGTATTACACCATCCATAAAGTGTAATGTCCAATTAATTTTTTGTTTTATTATTTATTAAAACAAAAATCATATAACAGAGCATACGGCCAAAAAGACAATCATTTCGTCGGATCTCTTGAATATTATAAAAATAAAATATGTGCAGTATAGCAAAAAAAAAAAAAAAATTTGTTTTATAATTCTTCAAAGAAAACAAAAACGACCATAAATCATTTTTCATGAAAGCACAACGCACACAACAAAAAAAAAAATCTTAAAATATCATCCAAGCACAATATAATCCATTCCTGATTTTTATAGTTAAGTTAATATACTATAAAACGATATAAGAAAACGAACGAAGTAATTCGATTAATCTCATTCTCTGGTATTTTGCCATGAAACCTATAATCATATCAATCCGATGGAATAGTAAAATGTTGTCAATATTTTTTTTTTATTTTTAGTTTTTTAAATATGTATTATTATTATCGATTCAGTTCTACTATAATCATAATATGTATATCCCATTACAATTTTCGTTTACCTATATATACGAACGTTTTTCCAGGTACATATTTTTAAAGTTCAGAAAAAAAATTATGATATATTACAAACGATCGCCTCAAAATACTTTCACGTTGTATATATCTATGTTTAGTTACAACTTATAAAAGATAGATCTAATCTGTTTTATGAAATTATTTAATCGAAATGATTTAAATGTTACAATATTTGCAACATAATTTTTGATGAATTTATTACAAGTTTTTATAAAAATTATTTCGCAATGATCCATTTTGGGTGGGCGAAATATTAGTGTAATTTATCTTGTCCCGTGCGCAATTATTACCTTAAGGAAATATTTGATAATATTGGAGCTGTGTTGTTATTAACGAAATTATTTTGATTTTATAAATAAGATAAGAAATCTATGTATCTCCAACTCAAAAAATTGTTTACAAATATTTAAGCAATCCAATAATTTGTAACATTAAAATCATATCCAAATAACAGTCTACAATGAAGCAATATGTAAGGTGGATAATAACACGGAAGCAAATTAAAAAAAATAAAAAAACTTTCATATTTTGCCACCACATTGAACGTCCTGCAGAAGTTCAACAAAAATTTACAAAACAGCAATATGAAGTGGTAGACAATAATGCTGCTCTCATGCATCTATACAGAGTAAAAAAAAACCAACTGGATTCGAAAGCGCAGATTTCAATTATATAATTATTTAACTGGCATGAATTATTATTTAGTGTGCGAAACTGTGATGAATAATCACTCACTTTTGTCTGTATTAATGTCTTTTATCAGTTAAATTGCTTGATATGGCAGATAACTCAGATAAGAATACAGCAATTCGTGTTTTTCTCTTAATATTACTGTTTGCTGATCACGGTAGACCATTTCTGTTAAGTTTTCTGATCTATATACTTTGTACGGTGGAGTGGTGCGTACCAATTTTATTCAAGATAATATTTTTACATAAAATATATATGGTTGTCAGATTACCCCAAGCACATTACGTTATCATAACATGCTCTTTCTCTTTAAAAAACAAAGTTACTTCATTAAAAATTGATTCAAAAATTTAAACATAAATTCATTGATGAACTACTTCAAAAGTTCCTAACATTAAAAAAAGTAAAAAAATATAAATACAGATTTACGCAGGATTAAGGACTTTCATCACAATTCTGCTCCTAGTCTTTTAAGTAGGCCGGTTGCTTCTTACACCTTTGAGAGCGTCTACTATGAAATCGATGAATTTCTTATTTTTGAAGTTATGTGCACCGTCAGTAACTGCTTTTTGTGGAATGCCAAATTTTGAGAAACATATTCTGCAGGCTTTTATCACGTCTTCTGCCATTGTACCTCTCATGAACATTGTTTCGATTTAATCAGAATAATGATCTACGATTACTAAGATATTTTGTTTCTTGTTTTTATATGTAGCTTCACAGAAATCCATAGAAATAACTTG
This sequence comes from Tipula helvola, assembly GCA_963556165.1. Lineage (NCBI taxonomy): Eukaryota > Metazoa > Arthropoda > Insecta > Diptera > Tipulidae > Tipula > Tipula helvola. The sequence continues at coordinate 263,328,330 of OY744482.1, read as the reverse complement.
GAACGGATAATTTGGAATTTGGTGTGTTATTAACGGCAATTTCTGTTTTTTGATGTGAGTGTATGGCGCAAACATAACATGACCTAATTTTACGCTTGATGTCTTGTGTTATGTTAGGCTAAAAAATAGTTTGTTTGCATTTTTGTAAACATGCTTGGATTCCTTCATGACCGTAATGAATAATATTGAGATATTTGTCTCTTAAATTGCTTGGTATGACAAATCTGTCATCTTTCAATAAGATTCCATTATGAATTTTTAAATGTTCTTTTACGGATGCATACACTTTCTCGTTGAATATTGTATTTTTTCAATTAGATTTGATCTAAATTATAACTTGCTGTAGAGTATCATCAGCTTGAGTTGCATGGCGGATTTCGGTAATTTTTTTTTTTTTTTTTTTTTATTTTTTTTTATTTAACAAATATTACAACTGAATACAATTTCATCTAGTAATTTATCTATATTAAATGATGTTAACTGTTTGAGGAGAATAACCCATCGGTTAGCTCCAGGTTGGATACTTCATTAATTTATCTGTCCTAGTTCTAAGGGCTTCGTTCTTCGAAGCCGTCTTACTGGATTTTGGTTGTTCAGCATACGACGCAAATCCGCATTTTCATGTTGACTGAGGCGCTGTACGTGTTTCCTAGCATATTTCTTAATTTCTTCACTGACGTACTCCATCTTTAGATCCTTATGAAGGTTATCATTCCTTATATACCATGGTGCGTTGACCATACTACGCAAGACTTTATTTTGAAAAGTTTGAATTACTTTTACGTTAGTTTTCTTGGTACAGCCCCATAGCTGTATACCATACGTCCATACAGGTTTCAATATCTGCTGATATAATAGCAGTTTATTATGCAATGTTAGCTCAGAGTTCCTTCCTATGAGCCAATACATTTTTCTATATTTGATGTTTAACTCTTCTTTTTTCTTTTTAACATGCTCTTTCCACTTGAGTTTAGCATCAAGGGTCATTCCTAAATATTTTGCCGTGTTTGCATGTGGAATAAGTTGTGAATTCAGTCGAACAGGTAACCAATTAACATTTTTGTTGGTAAAGTTTATATGTACAGATTTAGTTTCGTTGAGTTGAAGGCGCCATTTCTTCGTCCAATTACTCAATGAATTAGCAGCGTTTTGTAATTTGCTGGTTGACTCCTCTATGTTGTTTCCAGTTGCCAAGATTGCAGTATCATCCGCAAATGTTGTAATATTTGTTCCTTTTGTGCTTGGCACGTCTCGCGTATAAAGTATATAGAGTATCGGCCCCAGAACACTCCCTTGTGGAACTCCCGCCGATATTTTCTTTAATTCGGAGTATTCCTCTTCATGTTTCACACGAAAGCATCGATCAGCTATAGATATGACTTTAAAATCAGGTAAAACTGCTTCGGCAGATCTCTGTGTAGTTTATATTCCAGGCCTCGGTGCCATACTTTGTCAAAGGCTTGAGATACGTCCAAGAATACACTTGAGCATATTTTTTTATTTTCCAGAGCATCTTCAATTAGATCTGTGATTCTATGCACTTGATCTATGGTAGAGTGTCTCTCTATAAATCCAAATTGGTGAGGAGGAATGAGTTTTCTGTCTTCTATTACTGATTTTAATCTCTTGAGTAGTAACTTTTCAAATAATTTTGAAATTATAGGAAGTAGGGAAATCGGCCTGTACGATGTTTTCTTGTTTGGCGGCTTGTTAGGTTTTATAATCATTATCACCTCTGCCACTTTCCACTGGTATGGAACGTATTTTAATCTGAAGGCTGCATTGATTACTTGCAGTAATTTTCGTACTCCTTTTTCTGGGAGAGTTTTAACTATAAGTCCAGTGATTAAATCATAACCAGGGGATTTTTTTGAACTTAAGTTGTTTTTAATTTCATCTTTTAGCTCTTGTAGTGTTACAGGTTTTATGTTTAGGTTATCCACTTTATTTACTGAAATTATACTTTCTTCAGCTGTTTGCCTTGGGAGGGGTTGAAATGTGTTTTCAAGATAGTCTGCAAACAATGCAGCTTTTTCTTTGGCACTTCTATCCCAAGTTCCATCGTCATTCTTGATAGGAGCTATTTGTACTTTAGGCCTTTTAAGACCTTTAGTTGCTTTCCAAAGGGAGTATAATTAGTGTCTTTGTTGCCAGAAAGGCCAGCCAGGTATTCATTAAAAGATTTGTTCTTGACTTCTTTGATAAGCATTTTTAATTTGTTGCTTAAATAATTAAGTCGTGATTTGCTTTGTGGTGCTCGATTCCTCTGTCAGATTTTTCGAGCTTTCCGCTTTTCTCTAACCAGATCTCTCACTTCTACTGGGTAGTTGATGTAACTTTCCGTTTGATTACAAGTAGGAGGAGTACTCTGCCATGCTGCTTGCAGAATACTGTTGTTCAGCAGCTCCAATTGAACCTCAAGTTCTGCCGGAGTTTTAATTGGTACTTGTAGTTCCGTATTGTCTTCGACTATTTTCCGGAAGAGGTCCCAGTTTGTTTTATTATTTGTTAACCTAGGTAAATTTTCTTTTTTGATAATGGTATCACTGAGTGTCATAATGACAGGTGTGTGGTCAGATGAAATTCCTTCACTGTTTTCGAGTAATACGTAGTTTACAGATATCCCTTTTGTTACAAAGAAATCTATCAAATCTGGTATCTTATTTGTATCCGCTGGCCAATATGTTGGTTTACCTCCAGACAGGAACTCGCAGTTTAGTGCCCGACCAGCTGCAAATAGCTCCTTACCCTTATGGGTTGTTAGCCTTGATCCCCAATATGTATTTTTAGCATTAAAATCGCCTCCGATTATGAAGTTAAAACCGAGCGATTTGAGTAACGTAACATAGTTTTCTTTAGTCAGATTATAACGTGGAGGGCAATATATTGAAGATATGTTGATTACCTTTTGACTATTTATTCGAACATTAATGGTGGCTACTTGCATAATTTCTTCTTCAATTTTTACTCCTTCGTAATGTTTGATGTTTTCCTTCACAAATATGGTTGAACCTCCTCTCGCTTTTCCTGACGGGTGGATGGCGTGATAGCACTGGTATCCTCGAATTCTAACGAATGAATCTTTTGTCAAATGAGATTCTGAAATTAGGCATATATCTATCTTTTCTATATTTAGGAAAATTTCTAACTCTGGAATTTGTTGCAACAGCCCATTTGCATTCCAATTGGCGATTCTGAATGTGTTATTCATCTTCATAGATTAGTACATCATAGAAGTGATTTCATTCACTGTTTCTTGCTTATTTAACCGCTTAAAGTCCAGGCTTCTTTCTTGTTTTAGTAGCCTTAAGTTTAATGCTTCTATATTCTTTAAAATTTTTTCAAGAATTAGGCTTTGACCGTCTTCGTTGTTAGTTACTACTTCCCGCTGTTGTACAATCTGGGAGTATGTTTTTCGGCCTGATATTGCACTTGTTAGTGGTAGTTCTACAACTGGAGTTTTAGATATTGTCTTATTATTGAACATCCCACGGTTTAGCGGGCCTTGTTGTTTTTTATTTCTCAGATTTTGAAGTTCCCTGGCTACTTCACATCCTCGATAATTAGCGGGATGCTCTCCATTACAGTTTACACATTTTGGAGGCGTAGCTTTTGTGAACCTACAATCTTGGGCGAGATGTTTTCCCGAACATTTCACGCATCTAGGCTCTCGTTTGCAATATTTCTGCGTGTGATTATATCCTTGGCATTTCTTACACTGAGGTATCAAGCCTGTGGATTTTCTTAACGCTTCTATTCGAACTCTCATGTTAAGGACTGCCCTAATATTGAAAATTTTTTCCACTTTTTCCGTGCTATTAAAAGTAAGCATAAACAATGGGAGCCCCCTTTTATTCATTTTAATCCCTTGATCAGTTACAGTTTTTTCTTTCTTTAGGATATTTACCGCATCCTCTATTTTGAAGCCTTGGTGTTTAAGGTCTTCCATTATATCCTGCTTTGCACAGGTTGGATGAAGACCTCTGGCCATCACTTTAATCGGACGATCATTTTTGTCCTCATATGTGTACCATTCCTTGCCGTCATCTGTCAGCTTTGAAGCCAAGGCTCTATAACTTTCAATATCTGTTGTATTGATTTTCCAAATATTGTTGTTCAGTGCTACAACTCTGTAATCTTTTGTAGTCACCGATTTCATTAACGATTGGATAGTACTATATTCAGTTACGCCAATAATGTTGATTGGTGGTGGAGCCTTTTCCTTAATTTTGGCAGTTTGGTTTTCCTGAGCTGGTACATTTTGCTGATTTTGATTTAATACAGCAGTTATTGAAGTGCGGCTTGAAGCTACAATCTCTGGAGAAGATTCTGCCTTCCGTTTTTTCGCAGGTCTTTTCTTCCTGTTCTTTTTTAAGATCCAGTCAGTTTCTTCTCTTAATTCTTCTTCGTCAGTGTGGTACTCTGTAGCACACTGTTCTTCTGGCTTCTTGGGTTGCAAAGCATTTTTCTCATGGAAAACTGAAGCATCCTGTTCCTCAGGTTCCTTTGATTATAAAGACTTTTTCAGTTTCTCATTTTCTAACTTAAGAGATTTTACTTCGTTCATTAAATCCGACGTAATTTTTTCAATGGTACATAGTTGTCTGCGTAGTTCTGCATTTTCTATCTCAACTGTTCTAGCTAATGATGTTGGTGATCTTTGCACTATGGAACTTCTTCCAAATGGGTCAGAGTTCATCAGCTCTGAAGTATTGCGGTCATTGGATATCGACGACTGGGAGCCCGCTTGCTCACCCCTCAAAGTCGCCGGCACTGGGTATCCGATTCCCTGCGCCGTAAGGTTATCTCGTTTCGAGTCCCCCATATTGGTTATTATTTTCAGGGAACCACCCTTAGCTAGTTTTGGTCCGCGAATGGTATTTTATTTCCCATTTACCCGCCCGACAAGTCAGTGAGAGTTTTCCCCTATCCGCCACCTGGGGACGCGCCCGATGGGAGTCTAGCAACTCCGCACGAGGGTAATTTGTTGATTTTCAATTCCTTCACTGTATTCATATGGTTTGATGTGTTCAACAAATTTTAGGACTTTGACGATTTCATCATCATCAAGTATCGGGTGGTCTTCACGCACAGGAAGTCTCGATAATAAATCCGGAATGATTAGTTGTTTGCCAGGAATGTATCTGATGTGCAAATAATATTTTTGAAGGCACAAACACAATCTTTGAATTCTTTTAGTGCATTTATGAATGGGCTTTCTGAAAATATTTTTCAGTGATATGTGATCAGTTTCGATTGTTATATTGTTTCTTCCACTTATGTATTGGTTGAAGCGTAAACATGCGAATGTTATTGCTAGAAGCTCGATTTCGCATTGGGAGTTATTTTGTTCGGTTATCGTGAGTGTTTTGCTTGCAAATATTTTGTTTTGCAAAAGTACAGCGCCTAATCATTTTCTGGAACCATCAGTTTGAATGACTACTTCATCTTCTAGACTGTAGTATTTTAAAATTGGAACTTGTACTATTAACGATTTGATGTTTTCAGATTCATCCTTTTCTTGTTTATTCCAGTAGAAGTTCCCAGATCTTACCATGTTACGTAAATGAACTGTCGTTTTTGATACATTTGGAATAAATTTGGTTAGATAGTTAACCATTCCCAAAAAATTTTTAGTTTCGGCAATATCAGTTGGTTTACTCATATTTATTATTGATGAAATTTTCGATTGATCAGGCTTGATCCCATCTGCACTTAACAAGTGACTATAAAACTTCACTTCAGTTACCGCTAATTTCATTTTTTCACGATTAATTTTGACATCTGCTTCTCGTAATTTTAAAAATAATTGTTTCAGGTTACGATTGTATTCTTGCATTGCTTCTTCTAAGACCTTGACCTCTTCCAATTACAAGAATATCATCAGCTATTAATTCGATTCCAGTAAGTCCTTTAACGCTTTCAAAAAAATTTTGTTGGAATATTTCTTCAGATGCATTAATTCCAAATGGTAGAACTTTAAATCTGTAACGACCAAAAGGGGTCCAGAAAGTCGTTAGATCCATAGAGTCTTCGGATAGAGGTATTTGCCAATAACCATTTTTCGCATCAATAAAACTGAAAATTTTTGCATTCATTAATTCGGGTAGCATTTCGTCTATAGGTGGCATCTGGTATTTTGGACGTTTGATGGCTTAATTTGGATACTGAGGATCTAGACAAATCCTTTATTTATTTTTGTCCTTCTTCTTTACGATTACAATGTTAGATATCCAGCCAGTATGATGTTCAATTTTCTCGATGATATCACTTTCTTCTAGTCGATTTAATTCAGTTTGTAAAGTTTTCCGTACAGCTAGAGGTATTCGACGAGGGTATTCTTGAACAGGTAATACATTCCTCGCCTTCGAATAAATCGTTGAATTCTTGAACAATGCGCTTGGCTTCACATTTCAAATTTTCATCATATCCGTCTTTTTGTTTTTTTTTCAATATACAGAATTTTCAGTATAATTCTGATTTTCTACACTATTCACCAAGTTACTTTTAGAATACGAACTCGGATTGTTCACAGAAATAAGATTCAGCTTCTGACAAGCATTCGCGGATAATATTAGCTCAACATTACCATCAACAATTTGAAATACTAATTTGTACACTTTATTGTCATTTGTACGACATTGCAATTGATGTAATCGGCTTACCATAAAATGGTTTCAATTTAGTTTTACTTTTCCTGTATATAGGTCGCTTTGTGATATTCAATAAGTTTTCCGCACCAATAACACAACACGACGCACCAGTATCCCAGGATATCATCACATTTCTGAATTTTTCATCATCGTGTTTCAATAGTATGTTACCTTTCAATATTTGTTTATTTGTCTTGCAGATTCGTATAAACTCGAACTTGTAAACTTCTTCATATCTATCGCTGTTCGATTCAGTATCAGTATCTTTCATTTTTTTTATGCATTTGTTGTTCTTCTTTACATGGCTTTTATTTCTTAAATTTGGGCAACAGGATGCAAAATGATTTTCCCGTTTACAATTGTTGCATGTTTTACCAAATGCTTGACATTGTTTTCTACCACAAAATTTGCACGTTAATAAATTCACATTTGTTTTATGATCATTAATGCCATTTGATTCAGTGTTTTCCCCCATCATTTCCAAATTCTTTTTATGCATTTCATTTAGTGTTGCATGAGTTGATTTCGGGTTTTTTCATCACGTAAACCAAAAATAAATTGATTGCTTATCATTTTATTTTCAACATTGGCAAAATTACAGCCTTTCGCCATGGATAGTAGTCGATTTAAGTATGTTTCGATGCTCTCACTTTCATTTTGGGTGATATGTTTAAATAAATAACAATTATACCTGGATGTTATTTTAGGTGACAAGCGTTTTTTGAAGGTTTCCAGTAGTTTGGTTGTATTTTCTTTTTCAGCTACAGTAAATTTCTCAGTCATCAAGTTGTTCCACCATAATCCATCTAAATCAAGACAATTTTCTAGATATGCAAACTGTATTTGCGTTGTTTGAACTGATAAATTTTTAACAATGCAATAGTTCTTCCATTGCTGCATAAATATATTGAGGTTATCGAGATTCTTTGCATCTCCATTAAGTTCGTTCAGCTTCCATTTTGGTTGATTCTCACCCATTTTTATTAATTTATTTTTTTTTAATTTAATTTTACACCATTGACACCATGTTAAGTTTTCTGATCTACTTTGTACGAGCGAGTGATGCGTACTAGCTTAATTCAAGATAATATTTTTACATAAAATATATAAGGTTATCAGATTACCCTAAGCACCTTACGTTATCATAACAATTTCTGATAAGGGTTTACAGTATTTTAGGTACATATTATAACTTTCGACAACAAACAATCGTTTAAAAATAGAGCAAACTTTATGAATTTAACATTTTTACAATATGTATACAAAACTACAAATAAAATAAATAATTTCATTTAAACATCGAATATTAGGTTTACAAATTAAACAGTTGGTGTGACAGTTTTGACAGTATTGATTTCTATGTTAACCAACTTATACAACAACAGCTAGACAGGTCAAAAGCTTCAGTAACATGGGTACAGGCATCCAATTTAACACGAAACATCGTATTCTAACCGTGTAACTGACCATATTCCAGAGCTTTATCCAAATTATTTTAGATAATTCTATTCCCAACACACATGTCAAATTTTATGATACCCGGTTAAGGAATAGCCAAGTTCCATCCTACGTGGCCTTATTCCAGAACTTCATCCAAACAACATTTTAGAATCCCATTTCCAATACACATTTCGAATTTCATATTAATCGGTTGAGAAATGGGCAAGTTCCATCATACTTGGCCATATTGCAGAACTTTATCCAAAAATCATTTTAGATTCCCATTTCCGACACACATATCAAATTTCATAATAATCGGTTGATAAATAGGCAAATTCCATCATATAAAAAATTTATTAATTACTCACTAGTCACTACATCCTAATCCACCCCCAACTCAACTAAAACTAAACTTCAACTCAACCCGCAAATTGACCCTTAACTTACTCTTCAAATCATCTCTTGACGTACAGTCTCCAAAAGCTTTTCAAATTTCCGCCTTGACCATAGAAACAGATTGACGAAAAAAATTCAGAATCGGACACGTCGTTCTCGAGATACCACTGGTACAGATATCCATACATCCAGACAGACGGACGGACTTTTTTTTTTTGTTTTGCTTTTTCAGACTCAGGGACTTTCAAAACGTCGAGAAAAGTGGTTTTGGACCAACCAAATTGTTCGTCATTTTTGACAGAATTTGAATACTTTGGTCTTTTTAGACCGAAGTAATTTCATTTTTACCGGAAAGTCTGGAAATATCCTGGAATTTTCTTGAATGTTGTAAATTGAGTGCAATCCTCTCTAATATACTCGTCGATTCTATGTATTTTGGAACAACGGATTAAGGCAACCAAAAAACAGCTTAAAACATCGAATGCTAAAGTGATTACTCGAATTAAATAATTAATTCATGTTAGAGTGGAGTAGAAAAAGAAAATTATTAAAAATTTGCTTACATAGGAATAGAGTTGTGTTAATGTGACGGAGACCCAAAAAATTGTAATAGAATTTGGTTGTATTAGTACAATTCGCTAATACAACCTGCTCAACACATTTTTTATATGAGGAATTCCACGTAAAATGAAACCACGATATCTATCTTTTTCACATAATAATTTGAGAATAAATAAACGTTAGTCATTGGGACAAAATTGTCTACAAGAAAATAACATTAACAATGTTTAGCTTCAAAATGGCACGGAAGTAAAATATAAAATATGTTTAGAGAACAAACGAGAGTTTAATAAAGAGTACAGATCTCGAAAGCTGAGAAAATAGCCAATGGGCCTGTTTGATGATTCGCACGGTGTGGTGCATCATCAAACAGACACACTAATTCGGCATTATTGACTATTATACGTAAAAATTATAGAGAGCGAATACAGAAGTACAGAGAAAATTTGAGAAAAAGGAAGCAGTATATGTTGTGGATTATCGAGAAGCAAACTACAATTATCCCCTAACTTTAGGTAAATCACTTGGGGAATTTCTTACTTCCAGCAACATATATCCAACGAGAAAGTGTAGTTTCAAAGATAGCAGCAGAATTATTTCCAAATGGTGTTCCACGTAATAATCAACAATCCGGACGTAACATAGGCATATCTGCACACACTAAAGAAGATGTTTGTGAATTTTACAATAGAGATGACATAAGTCGTGTGTTGCCATTAAAAAATGACCTAACATCGGTAAAAGACACTGAAGGAAACAGAATTCTTAAACCTATCAGGCACATGATGTTTAGCGTAAGAAAAGCTTTAGCAGTATTTAAAGAAGATAATCCAAATGTTATACAATTGAGACATCAAAGTTTTTCAAACTATGTCCTTCAGAAGTATTTAATGCCTCATAATGATTGTGTCTTTCGATACATGCCAATGCAGAATTTATTTTGGCTTTTTTATGAGAAACAATATTTAAAGATTTCCCTAAAACTGTGAAAAAGTTCTTTACTGAAATTTTCTGCAGTACTTTTGAAGAAAGCTGCATATTGGGTGACTGCGACAATTGTTTTGAAGTTGAGGATTTATGTCATGGAAACAGTGGAAATTAGTGGAGAAACGAATGAAAATTAAGATGAGTTCTGGATTTACTGAACAATTGCTAAAAGTTTTAAAAACAAACGTTTCAAAATTAAAAAACACATTTTTATATTAATTTTCAATGTGCACAAATAATTATGAGAAAACATTTGTAGCACAATAATTTTGAATAAAATTAATTCCTCTGTATTTTTTCCTAGAATTAAAATTAACAAATTTTTTTGTTGAATTATACAGCAAAATAATTAAGCCACTAACTAAAAATTATTAGTTCCAAAAAGATTTTTATTTATATCAATTTTAGAGAGCTTTGTGGGCCGTTGCATTAAAAATGTATAAAACATCATGTACTTCTCGTTTAACACTTTTTGTTTTTATCAGGAAAATTAATTCACAATGAATATAAAATACTACGATTAAATTATCCACTAATTATTTTTAATAATTTACGGACGCAGGTGCAAACAAACCGGTAAGGAAATACACTGCGCCAATTAAAAAACGGAACAGAAATTTTCTTCGAAAAAATACCCAGATTTGAACGCTTGTATCTTGGTGAAATAACACCTTTCAAAAAAAAAAAAATTGTTTCTAGTTGAAGGAAATTTTGTTTTCTTTTCGATACTGGAAACCGTGTTATTTTATTTTGTTTTTTTATGACTTTTTGAGTAAAACAAAAGATGTCTAAAAAAAAAAAATTTGCTACTGTTTGAAACTGTAAACGAACTTGCTCGATATTTCATTCAAAAATCCAAATCGGCCATTTTATAGAGAATTTAGAAACCTTACAAAATGATACTAGGAACATTTCTGTGAGGCCACTCCTTGTCGAGTTATTGAAGTTTTAGAGAAAACGTATCAAAAAGCGTAGAAGTAAATTTTTTTTATCTTGTAAACTTAGCACTCTACGAGAAAATTTTAAGTCACTTTAACACTAAAACTTTAGCCCACTAAAACTTCAATAACTCAACAAAAAGTGGCCGCACAGAAATTTTCCTAGTATCATTTTGAGAGGTTTCTAAATTCTCTATAAAATGGCTGATTTGGATTTTTGAATGAAACGTCGAGCAAGTTCGTTTACAGTTTCAAACAGCAGCAATTTTTTTTTTTTAGACATCTTTTGTTTTACTCAAAAAAGTCATCAAAAAACAAAATAAAATAAAACGGTTTCCAGCCTCGAAAAGAAAACAAAATTTCCTTCAACTAGAAACAAAAAATTTTTTTTGAAAGCTGTTATTTCACTAAGATACAAGCGTTCGAATCTGGGGATTTTTTCGAAGAAAAATTCTGTTCCGTTTTTTAATTGGCGCAGTGTATTACTAATGTGCAACGTAAGTATATACAGTACAGACATACATAGGTATATCGTTTAAAAAATGTTAATAACGAATAAACAAAACAGGGGATTCCCGAATTATTATAATAATGCATTTCATGCGTTCGGTATCGAATTTTTAAATTATAAGCGAAATTTTAATATGAAACGAAAAATGACTGCGTATATATGGAGAATTGAATTACAATCGTGTCAAAGCTCCTTACTGATTTTTCATTGAAGCTGAGATTGAATAAAAATTTAAAGTTGTGTTTAGTTTTATGTTGTATATAAATATAAAAATTTATCGTTTTATATATTAGTTTCATAATAGTAATATGTCTATTTTATTAATAAAAGTTTCTTGGCCTCTTTAAGCATTCCAAGGCTCCCTAAATTTATGAATTTAGCATATGGCTCTACAGGTATATGGTACGCCTCCTTAGGGGGCCTCCCTAGCCCCCGTTGAGAAACACTGGTCTATAGCATCAAATGGAACAAGCACATTTTTTTATGGATTTCAGTGAAATTTTATATCTAAAATTTGTAGATTTCACACATTGCTAGTAATATAAAACTTATTATTTGAAGGATGGCAGAATTTTTTAAAAAAATGTTGCTCTGGGATCAGAATTTCTAAAATGAAATTTGGCCCAACAATAAGAATTATTTTGGAACACTACTCGTTCTAATGGTATTATGGTTGATATCAATAATTAGATTTACCAATTCTGGTTTTAAATTCACGGCTAACCCAGATAATTTTTACTTTCTTCAGTACCAAACTGAACACTATATCTATATGATTCTATAAATATTTCCTAATCTAATTTTTTGACTCATTTCGTTTATGTTGGAATCCGATTTCTTCAATAAAATATTTAAATTGTGTTGTAATTATTATTTTTCTGATATGCTAACTGAATAATTTCTAAAATCCAGGACAATGTAAGGCAATACCCCGGACGTCCCCAGAAATTTCGAAAATCAGAACATTTCCCGATAAACCAGGGGGAATTTTTTACCATTAAATGATTCATTAAATCATCACTGAGCTAAATTTTCGAAGACGGGACCTGAATAAAATTGTCTACGTAAAAATTGTTAAGTAATCCTGGACAACTATAACTATGATTGTTTTATGTTGTCAGTGGGTTTTGATCTTACTTTTGAATCTTTTTTATTAAATTTTCGCAACTTGTTGTGTTTTCTTTCGATATTTTTTCATTTTCCAGCTTGTCCTTTTACCGTTTCTGACAGTGTCTAGTTTTGAATGAATTTCGTTAGAACTGGCAGCGACCGACGTTTTGTTTTTTATTTTTTTATTTTGAAAAATTGCATTGCTTAACCTAAAACTAGATTCTACGCCTTAAAACTAAAATACGTCAAAAACTAATCAAATTATTCATGAGAAGTTAAAATTTCTATAATTAAATTATCGTGATTGTTACTGAATTTTTCTAATTAGTTAGCATTAAATTCAACGTATAATCAGATTTAATAGGTCCGAAATCGTTTAGGTACTTATAAATAGTATTGGTCCTAAGATTTAGCCCTACGATAGAATAGCCATAATTAACTAGACTAGAATCAGAGCATTGATCATTAAGTAAGATTTTAAAATTTTAATTAAGAAAATCGGAAATTTGTTATTAGTTAATTTACAGATAAGACCGTCAGTCCAGACAGTATTATCGAAATCACTTTTTTAATCAATCAAAATAAGTCAAGTTTCGGAATTACCATTGGTAAGGAAAGCACGATAGCTTAAGGCATTTGCTACAAATGTTTTTGAAACCTCAAAGGGATCATTTGGCAAATATTTTATTTGTTCCTGGCGAGTTAAAAGGCTTACAATAGCTTACAAGGTAAACAGGTTTTCGATTGTGGTTTCCCTATTTATCACATCAATGTCGCTAATTTTGTTTTGAATAGGATTTTCAAAGTTTGTGTTATACACCTACATTTATTGAAAATGAGTTTTGGAAGCAATTGCTTATTAGGGCACATTTTTTTTCCATCAAATATAAGGTACATAATTCGAATCATAAATTTTTAGAGGAGGAATTAGTAATCGTTTAGATTTCAGATTTGTTCAAGTCAGTTGTTCATTCTTATATGAATATTTTTTATTTATCATTAAATTTGCGGAATAAGCTAAATCAACCGTACAAATTATTGGTAAATGTGCGGAACTCAGCTGATTGAGTGTAGAAGAATATTTGAAAAATATTGCAGAATATTACTAATAAACAAATCTAATGTACTTGATGTGCTTCTGGGACTTTAATATGTTGGAGAAGGTAGGAGCAACTATACAGAATATTTTTGCGAATTAACCGATAACTGTTGTAATGCTGATTTACCCTTATTATATTTATGTATTTATTTATTTATTACCAGCACTAACAAATAACATAGGTTACAATACTAATTGAATTATGTATATAAAAAAAAGTGTTTCAAATTATCATTATTTCGAATACGACTCTTAAAAAGATCTCTCGAAATGTTAAAATCAAAAAATTCTGAATATTTGATAAAATATTTCTTGGTACGCGCGACCGGTTCATCAACTCCATAATTCGTACGATGAAAATCAATACTCAACATTAATTGTCGTGGACGAAGACTTTGCGGAGGAACGTAAAATGAATATAAGTCAAGCAATACCGGACAATCATTAATAATCGGGTTCCTTCATATTTATATAAAAGGTAGAATAATACTGCCTGTTAACCGTACAAATATTTACAATATTTCACCTTTGTTTAATACACTATTTGGAATGAGGTTCCAATTGAGATTAGAAGGGTGAAGCCTTTTGCAAAATTTCAAAATTTCGTAATTTAGTTAAATTTTAATTTTGTTTTATTTTTTTTAATTTTTGTTCTACATATGTATATTTTTAATTAATAATGTATGGATAGAATAGCTATCCTTTATCCTTTTTGTTTCTATTAAATAAATAAATATAAATATCAATCTTAGCACAAATTACGTCCCGAGCAAACACTGCATGAACCACCTCTCTTCTGAATTCAAGACTTCGAAGGTTCAAAAGTGTACAAGGACCAACATAAGGAGGTTCAATACGTTCGCTAAAAATTGTATAACTTGAACTCCAGATAACTAACTACAGCGTATTCCAAAATTAGATCGAAGATAAAACCATTCCTGGTGTCGACCAGTTGAAATCAGCGCCAGCTAAAAAAAATCATTTCGGTTCTGTTATTTGAATTAAATCATTATGGAAATTTACTTCATTTGAATAAATAGCAAACAGTTTTTTTTTGTGCATCATTAGTACTAACAGTATCATTTAAATTAATTAAAATTCCCTCAGATTCAATACATTTTAGATTTAGATCAACAAAAAATTTGTAAAATTGTTTTTAATTAGTATACCAAAACCGCCCAGAAGTGCTAATAATTTTGTTATTATAAGGGTGTGTATCGTATTTGATAGCAATTTCGGTAAAATAATAAAAAGCTGTTCAATCAATAGCATTACATTGGGTTGGACCGTTATGTGGATTGGCGTTTTCCTATTAAACACATCCCTTTAATTTATTTAATTGGCTGTACTTCTCGAATAATTTTGGAATGAACTTAATTAAAATTTGAAATGACACGAAAAATATAACTTCATCCCATTTACGAAGTTCCTTAGGTGTTAGTTTTGCCACCTTATTTAGGTTAACCTAAAAGGCCACCTTGAAAGGCTAAAAGTACGAATTTTATTACTTTTACTTCCTCTCGACTCGAGTGTAGGTATATAAAATATTTGTTCGATTGTTTAGTTCATAACGTTTTGTAGCCTTTATTCATACAAGTAAGTAAAAGTTTTGCATCCAAGTGAAGTGTATTGAATATTAAACTTATTCAAATTTTTCATTATGTGAGGTATTTGCTGACCATTCAACTTGCAAACAATAGGCGGAATTTTTGTTTTTTTTTATTATGATTTTATTACCGTTATTGGCATTGGTAACTTTTGACGAACTAGAACCATCGATTAGCTGTGAAAACCGGCTACTATAGTTGGGAAGGAAATTAATTGATTAAATATTTTAAAATTATAAATCAATGAAATAAACATTCATCTCTGGGAATTACAAGAATATTCTTCTAAAGTGGTTTACCCATTGAAAAATGTAAAGAAAAATCGGATTTAGTTTTTCCGATATAATTCTAAAACTATTGCTTTGTTTCCACTAAAACCTTCTGGTTCTTGACCGAATATACCAGACAATTCGTTTCGTCAATTTTTTTCGTCCGAAAAAATTATTTAGAACCGAAAAAATTTAATTTTCATTTTCTCAGCCAATTAAACTTTTTTTGTAGTTTTTAAATTGAAAATAGTATTGTCTGGTATATATTCGATCAAAAACCAGAAGATTTTAACGAAAACCCAGCAATAGTTTTAGAATTATATCGGAAAACCTTAATCAGATTTTCTTTTCGTTTTTCAGTGGGTAAACCACTTTAGAAGAATATTCTTGTAATTCCCAGAGATGAAAGTTTATTTCGTTGATTTATAATTTTAAAATATTGAAATCAATTAATCTCCTCGAGCAACTAAATGGCGAAAGCCTCTCTAAATTTATAAGTAGGTAAACCTTGAATTTCTGAATTTTTGAATTTTTTAAATTTCGAACTTTGTAATTTGTAAATTATAGACTATTTAAAATATGATATTTCTAAGATTTTACAAACCAATAAAACGGTAGTTTAAGTCATTATTCACATAACTATTGAAAGAAAATTTATCCCTGAATAAACACAGTATCTTCGATTGGCCAATCCAGTGAACACAATATGCGAAATAGCATCAAACTTTCATCCAAACATAGAAATTTACTATATTATGAGAATTGTATTGATTTTTATCATCAAATAATTTTCACGTTGCTTGTTTCCAAAATTTACTAACTCTCTGAACAATTTTAATTAATAAATTTTAAACCATTTTAATTCGGTAGAACAGAAGTGCCGACGCTCTTAATAAAATTTGTATATCAGCATGTATAGGTTTTCTACAAAATAGTCACACAACAGATAATTTTTTGTTTAACTAGAGCAATTACTTGAGTGTTTAAGTGAATAAATAAATTCGTAAAGATTGTAGATTTATAGAGAAGTAGTGTTTATAACAATTGTCTCTTGCAAGATTAAGGTCTAACGTATAGATTTAATTCTAAAGTACAATTATCACAAGTTTGCTCCGAAATAGTTTTCTAATTGTTCATACTTTTTTCAAACTGCCGATTTTTTTCAATTTCATTATTGAATTTTATATGAATATTTTCTAAGCATTTTGAATCTTCGAACGAGGTACTAAAAAAAAATTAACTTAAATTTAACTTAAATAAATTAACGTTTGCAGGCCTTATTTTTTTGTTTTAGGAATTAAGGCTCGCAGGCGTTATTTTTTCTCTGAAATAGTAATAAATTTCAAGGCCTTTATTTTCTCTTTGTTGAGGGATTTAATGTAGATTATGAGAAAAGCAAGTAGTAGTAATAAAAGTAACCACATACAAATAATTTTAAGGCGTTGTAACAGCCACCATGAAGGATATCACAAACTTTTTGTTGGGCATTGCATCCCTTTAGAAAAATCTAGACAAAAACAATTCGAAAAGAAACAACGAGCGAGTTCACCCTCAACTCGCAAAAGATTTATGTGAAAACTTTTTTGTATAACTATTGAATCATTTCGAGCCATTTCGTTAAGCCTCAGAAACCCCTCCATAAAGACGGATGTAGTTGGCTTAGTATTTAAACTAAGTTACATTTTTGGTTCAGAAAGTCAGTAAGTTATAATTCTATTTTGAATTTGGAGGACGAACCTTACTGACAATTAAGCATGAGCAAAGTACAGTTCTGTTAAGTTAATCACCTAAACCTCCATAGTAGTAAATGATCATGGCAAACTCACTGAACAAAGCAAAATCAGGTTACACGTATGTTAAATGATCGTTACAGTACTCGTTCAAAATTCTCAAATAAACATCGAACTCGTACTGTAACAACTCATTTACCGCAATTGTGACGTAAATAACTATTACACTTCACAAGCATAATGTGGTCCTTTTACTCGTATGTAATTTTCATTTTCAAAAACACTTGCTGCTGCGGCCATATATAGCAGATATTTTCACAACAAAATAAATTAAAGTAGGCGGTTTTTTAAGATTTTTTTTTGTATTCGGCTCACGATGTTTTTGAAATGCCGCATGGTGTTGTATATTGCATGAGTATGCGTAGATTTTGCATTGATTTTACGTTTTTTTAATTTTTTGTTCTTATTGATATCCACACATACCAGAAATATTTTTTGTTCGGCATTTTCGTTTCCGTAACCCGACTTCTATACAATTTTTTACTTACTCCTGCCGCTAAAGATGTTTTCACATCAAAAATGCTGATATCTCAGAGCCGCTTAGCATTTGATGTATTAAGTTGTTTTTTGGTTGCCTTAATCCGTTGTTTCCAAATAGAATCGACGATTTTCAGGATTTTTCCACAATTTCCAAAATATTTAAAAAAATGAAATATCAGAAAATTATAAGAGAATTTAATCCAGTTTCGAACTGATGAACTTATGATTATGAAAAAATCAATCTTCTCATCAGGCCGCGGTGACTAGACTGATTGTACCACAATTTTCATTCTATATATGGGGAATTCCATATTAGTCTTCGGAACGTAAACTTTTAGAATTTTCGTTTTGTTAGTTTAACCGAAATAGAATATTTGAAAAGTGTCTAGCCACTAAGTAAGTAAGGTTGACACCACTTACATCATTTAGAAACTTTTTCAACTTAGAATAATCGATACTAACATTAGAAATGATAATTTGTTTTGTACAAAATGCTGTTAGCCATCGAGACCGTACAATCTTAATAGTTAGATATCCACTCAAAGGTCATCACTTTTCTGCAAGATCTTTCAAAATAGATATGAAGTTAATACTTAACTTTTGAGTTAATTAAGTGCTTAATAATAAATCACGGACTAAATTGTTTTTTGGTACTTTACTACAAGTTTACTTAGTACAACAAAAAATAATTATGTTAGCCATCGGGACAAAAAAATGTTAGTCATTGAGACATGTGCGAATCCTCATTCAAAAAGAAATAATTTCACTTCATCTATATTATGAATTTCAAGATTATTTTTCGTTTTTGGCAAATAAACAGTAATGGTTCAAAAGGTGATAAGATAGTAGATAGAAATATTTAACTAAATTATTTTGATAGGCGTCACTCCGTGTTAATTTTTTAAAATAGTGTAGCGATTGTAAATTGGGAATTTTTTGAAGATTGTTCCACCTTTCCTCCAAATGGGTTTTATTTTGGTTAATTTCGTTTTAAGTAATTAATTGAATATTAATTCTTTGAATATTTTTCGATGCATATGCATAAAATTCAATAGCGTTAGCAATTTCCAAGGAATTGGCTTTAATAAGAGAAGATATTTTTCGTTTTACCGTGGCTCCCATGTCATCTACAGCTCCCTTACCATGACTGGTTGCAAAAAAAATCCAAATGATATGTACTCCAAAATCAGCTTCAGCGATGAACTCTCAACGATGAAGTGCAGTGATGATATTTTTGTTTATATTGCACATTTAAAAAAGTTAAGTAAGGATATGCAATTATGATTTAAATTGCGGTAGATGCATGTAAAGTTGACTTATTATTACAAGAATGCCTTATTGAGTTACAAAATGATGTTTCGGCTGCTAACGTTGTTCACAAATAAGTCACAATTTTGAATGAACAGTGAAATAGCAGAAAAATTTTCATTGCTTTGGAAGAGGGCAACATTATTTTATATGGCATTTCCTACATCGTATCTAGCAGAATCTGGATTTCATTAACTATTAAAGCAAGGTTCTCATTAACTATTAATATTGTACATTTTATATTAAATAAATGAAACAAAAAATGAGTTTTTGTTTTATAATTCTTTATGCGTAGGTATACTATTATTTTATAACGAGGTGGGCCACAGAAAGACACTTTTTCCCAAAAAGGTTGAGAAACACAGCTATAGACTATGAGACGATTAGCAAAGCGTGCAGCCGAAAGGGGAAATATGCATTTAGCGAAAGCACATTCCAAGAACTAGCTATATGGAATATTTTAATTAATCATATTTATCGATTTATTAATTGGGTCGGTCCAATTTTAATAATTTTATAACTTAACTATGCTTTTTGGACGCACCTTAAGTGTGTAAAAAATAATTTGAGGAATACAATTGTTGATTTATATCATCGACCAATATTTATTGAATTTGACCGATCGTTTAATTAAGAAATCCGACTCCAGGTGATATGGCAAAAGGAATTGTTTAGAGCCGCAATTAACCAATTTTGTATTAGGGAACTACTTAAAGAATCGACTTCACATCTCAAAAAAGATTCACAAACGTTACACTTAGAGCTGGATAATCACTAAACTACCAACCATAAAATCATTAGTGGTGATCCTTAAATTTCTTGAATTTGGCTGTCATTTTATTTAAAAAATGCAACCCGAAATGATTTGAACTGAGGAAATCTTCAAAGCGTGAAAAATTTGGTTTTGCATATAGGAACTAGTTACAGAAGTGGCTTAATAATTCAGACATAAAATTTCACTGAGAAACGTGCTTGTTTCATTTGCTGCTGGCTATGTAGTAAAGGCTTGGATTGGTTATGTATGTAAAAATGTAAAAATATAATTCCGTTTTGACAAATCTAATTTTTTGGCTTGTATATATCAAAGAATCATAGTAGGGTCTCGTATAATATTTATTTTATTTATTTATTTAATTAATTTAACAGAACAATCTGTGGATCCTACAAATCCAGTGTCGATTGTATATATTTACATATGTACATATAATAACTTAATAATTAACTATAATACAATATTGGAAATAAAGGTAAAAATGACATTATATAAACATTAAAATATTACTTAACAATTAAAGCTCTAAACTTGGAAGTGCCACAAATCATTTATACTGGAGCAATATAAAATATGAGATTTTAAACGCGAAGTGAATACATTCAATTTTGTACATGTTTTTAGATCATTTGGAAGACTATTATATATTTTTGGAGCCAAAATTAAAAATGAATTTTGGAAGCTGGTAGTTGTAAATTTTTGTAGATCGATGTGTTGCTTATTTCTTAGTTTATAATTAGTACTGTTAACACCGGCATTATTACTAGTATTTAAATAAAATTCTTTCAAAGCTTTAAAAACGAATAAATGTCTTAGTGGAAAAATTTCTAAACACTGAAATAGTGGCCAAGACTCAGTTAATTTTGGCTTACCCTTCATAATTCTCAATATATGCTTCTGTGCAGTA
The DNA here is from genome assembly GCA_963556165.1 of Tipula helvola. Classification (NCBI taxonomy): domain Eukaryota; kingdom Metazoa; phylum Arthropoda; class Insecta; order Diptera; family Tipulidae; genus Tipula; species Tipula helvola. Next base: position 263,307,502 of record OY744482.1, on the reverse strand, counting down.
ACTAGTGGCTGGATCCTAACATAATACGTACCTCTTCAACAAACTATATCATAAGATAGTTTTGAGTTTACAAGTGCAAAATACACATTTTTTAAAACCTCAATTGGACAAATTAATCTTAAAATATACATTTTACGTATCACAGCTACCAGATAATTATGGAGATTTTCAGTCTGACATTTCCAATTTAAAGAGTTATCAATAGTGAGTCCAAGGTATTTAAATGTTGGGACACTTTCAATTTTAAGACATTCATTCGAACATATTGCCTGATTACATTCCATAATTCATGATATATGATGTTGTGATCCGAAATACCAATACCATTTAGACTATAAAACATAGCTTTGGTTTTTGTACTCAGCAACATGGAATGCGAATCACACCATCTCCTGAGCAATCCTAAGCCAAAATGAATATGGTTAATAGTATCAATCTTATTCGGTTCATTGTACATGAATACTAGGTCATCTGCATAAGCAACCACTACAGAATTAAATTCAATATTAAATAAGGAGTTTAGGTAAATCAGGAACAGCAATGGTCCTAATACAGATCCCTGTGCAACTCCATCATTAATCACTAGACTTTGACTGACACAATCATCAATTTTTACACTCTGTACTCTATTCGACAAGTAAGAACTAAACCATTTAATATTAGCTCCACGAAATCCAGCACAAAATAGTTTTTTTAATAACACACTATGGTTTACCATATCGAACGCCTTTTTCAAATCAACAAAAACTGTAGCTACAGAATTTCTCACATCGAGACCTTTATACACAAAATTAGTAACCTCTAGCAAAGCATTTTCAGTACTTCTGGATTTCCTGAAACCAAATTGCATTTTATGTAGAAAATTTGTGTGATTTAAGAAACCTGAAAGTTTTACATGATCTAATTTCTCTATAATCTTGGCAAAGAACGAAAGCAAGCTTATTGGACGATAATTTGAGATAACTTTTTGTCACCGTTTTTAAATATCCGGATTACATCTGCTTCTTTTAGTCTAGATGGAAAAATTCCAGAACTAAAACTAACATTGACTATATAGGAAAAAACATCTACAATAGAAATGGCAATTTTTTTGACTGTATAATTGCTAATACCATCATTGCCCGACGAATTTGTTGATTTAAGTGATGAAATAACTTGTAAAATTTCTAACGGAAAAGTATCATAAAAAGCAAAAGATTTAAGTTGAGAATTGCTGGCAAATAAATCATCACAATGAATATCTCCGCTTAAACCATTAATTTTTTGGTCTTGAACACACTAACAAAAAACTTGTTAAAGAGTTCAGCTTTCTCAACATCTTGTGTAACCAGGTGATGCTCATCAACAACAATTTCGTCAATACCAACATGATTAAATCCCTTTCCTAAAAGTTCATTAAGTAATTTCCAACTCTTTTTGATATCGCCTTTGACATTATTAAATTTTATATCATAGAATTTAGTTTTAGCCATATTCACTTCCTTTTTAATTGATTTACTTAGCTCACAAACTTTTAGTTTCAAATCAGTGTTATTTGGATGTTTCGCTAACTTTCTGGAAAATGCATCTTTATGTCTGATTTTACGGCATAAATCTTCGCTGATTCATGGTTTTAAAATGTTATCTTTGCTTTTAATTTCCATAAGGAAAGTATTGTTATCAATATGCAATTTAAATAAGTCAATGAAACAATTATATGCATCAGAAACATCAGTCTTAGAATAAACCGAAAACCAAGTTTCATTCCCTAAATCATAAACCAGTTTTGAAAAATTAATCTTATTAATTTTGAATTTAGTTGATCGCCTAGAATTTAAATCTTTAGAAATAGAATTAGGTACGATAGTAAAAGAAGTCATGCAATGATCAGTGATGTGAAGATCATGAACAGCAGCTTCATAATCATAAAGGAATTATCCAGAATGCCTAAAATACAAATGATCTAAACAAGTAGACGAGTCGTTTAAAATACGAGTAGGTTCATTTATCAAAGACTTCAAGCCATAAGATGACATCATAAGAATATAATCGGATGAAAAAGTCTTGTTAAGAATATTGATATTCATGTCACCAATAACCAACAAATTTTTAGATTTATTAGCTGCCAAAACATTACTAAATTCATCCACAAATACTGTCGTATTTGAAGTATGGAGTTTATACACACAAATGATTGAGAACAAATCACAGTTAAATTTAATGTTTACCTGAATAATGTCAGCACTAAAAGTTCGAATACAAGAAATCGCATTACACATAATTTCCTCTTTAACGTATACCACCACTCCACCGGCTCTGTTTAAATAATTACAGTTTCCATGGATTTGATAATTTTCCAGCTCATATTGGTTAATCCACACCTCCGATAGTAAAATGATTTGCGGCAGCATCTCAAGAGCAGCCACATTTTCTAAAAATAAATTAAAATTTTTACGTAAACTTGGAGCTGAGTGTTCTAACCGTTTTTTGGAGCAGATAGCATCACATTCGACTGTACCCGTGGCTGATTTTTAAAATCCCGAATTATTATCCCTACCGGCCAAATAGAGGGATCAGAAACCTTTGTTAGTGCATTGGAATTTACTCCAATTTTGAACGATATAAAAGAAAGATCTTCAATACTCCTGTTTTTAGGGATTAGTGCGTTGCAAATGAGATCACTTGAAATATCAACGCCAATTTTTGCTGATACATGCGCTATAATTTGTTCCGAAGTTGTGCTTGGATGTAGTCTGCTTACATACAACACATGTTTATCAGGCACTTGTACCGATTTAAGAGAATCCGTTGATAGATCCTGTCCACGAATAATTTTATTTCTTGGTGAGTTTGTCCTTTTGCCTTCATCATGATTGTTTGTGCAAGCTGTTACCGTAACATACGATTGGTCATCACTGGATATAGTTGAAATTGCATTTGCATCCTAAGATACTACTGGATCTGACAGCTGTGATGCAGAATTCCGGTTGATTAATCCCAAATCCGTCGAGTTGATGTGGGGGGTGATATGTGGCTTAAGAAGATTGCTGTTAAGAATACTTTGCCGTAACTCTTCGATTTTTGTGTCCAGCGCCGAGTTATTTATAGTTAACAGGCCAGCTAGATCCACGATTGTTTTCTTAAGGTCCATTATTTCTGAACGCAGATCCTCTTGTACATCTATCTGGCAGTTGCCGCATACGAACTTGGCGAATTGAATGTCCCTGAATAATTTTGCTCATTTCTCAAAATTTAGCTCAATACAAGATGGATGAAAATGCTTTTTACACTGTCCAAAGCAAACCAACGATTCGTGACCATTAACTGGTTTGGTGCATGTTGCACAACTTTGCACCATTCTAACTATGTTAGTGTATGTTTCGTAGCACGAAAATTACAGAACTGCCACAATATTTATTTGAATGTACGATAAATCACTAATAACACAGAACACACATAAATCAATTATTATTGCACCAACTAAAACTAACCGACTGTAACCGCGTAATTGAATTATAGAATTGAATATAACCCAAAATTACCAATTTTATATTAATTAAAATTATATGAAAATTAATTTCTCGCGAAAAAAAAAACATCCGTTATATCCAACGACTACTATTGAAAAATGTAATATTTCTTGAAGTATGGCCATGTTTTATTTAGGATTCCTGCCCCAAATGGAACTTATGCGATTATGCACCAATACCATGTCCTGCGGTTTTTTTTTAAGTCAAGGTATTCTGATTTTTCAAACTTTTTCAGACTTTAGTCCAGGCTTAGTTGGTTTTTCCCGGTCAAAGATAGATACTTCATTTACTCAATAATTGGGAAGTCTTCAATTATGTATATTAATAAAATGAATTTATACTTTTATGGTTATAATTACACAGCATCTAACCAATTTGGTACACATTTAATATCTTCATAATTTTTTAATTTCAAATCAAAATTCTATATTTGAATGAATTGTCAATCAATGACTAAAACCATACCAAATATGCAATAAAAATAAACAAGTCACTATTTCATTTTTTTTTTCTTATCAGATTCAATCATAAAAGCCAACTTTATATACTCAAGTGTGCATATATGATAGTACAAAAGGTAAAACATAATTTTTGTGACATCTGCCAGTCAGTTACACATATACCGCTCAATCTGATATATACGTATATATGAGACAATATCGAAATCTTGCGATTTATTGAATATAATAAGATTGATATACTTAATAATCAATTTAAATTAATTAACTTGAAAAGCTATAAACACAAAATATATTTATCGTTGATCGATATGTTTGTACAAAAATGGGATTACTGTTAAATCACATTTTATATACTCGTAAATGTAAAACAAAAACTAGTAATAAAAATATATTGATCTGTCTCTCAGCCAAAGAAATCGTATATCGTAATAGAGATGTTAGCATAAATAATAATTTAAACTTTTTTTTTTTTTATGCGCTTTGTAGACTGTAGAGAAATCTATGTATCAATATAAATAAGTAAAAGAAAATTTTCTTTGACATATGTCTTTATTTGAAAACAAATCATGTTTTTTTTTTTTGTTTCTGTTGCGTTCATTCTTCACAATATTTCCTAACCTCTTCGAGTATTATTATTATGTACTCGTATATACGGTACAAGTTTTTTTTTTGCTCTTCTAAAGTGGTATGTTGTCTTATGTTTTATATTTTCCTTCATTCTATATAATGTTTTTGACACGAGATATGGAAAATATATGTGTATATACTAGTTAAAAGGAAAATGATGATGGTGCGAAGAAGAAAACTTTTATCTTCGTGAAAACTTAAGTTTTCTATAATGTTCGGTGTGTGTGTGTGTGTAAAAAGGATTTCTCTTGTTGATATTCAAGATGATAATAGTTTTTACGGATTTACTAATAAAAATATTAAATCGATTTTATATACCTCATAATTTTTATGTATTTCACCAGCTTATAACATTTAATGTGCAAGAAAAGTTTGTTAAAAATAACAAAATAAAAAACACGAAATTATGTTTTCAGTTCACGTTATAAACACATTAACATACACTAACACTTTAATATTATTATTATTATTACTTATATTTAATTATAAAAAACACAACACGTAAAATCACAATTTAAATTAAAACAAAAAAAGAACATTAAAATAAATAAGAAACTTAAAGTAAGAAATTAAGGAAAAATAATAAAATAAAAAATGAAAAAATAAAAATATAAAAATCATCTACATTTTTTTCGCCTCGGTGACATTTTATCATTTCACATAAAAATGTAATATTTTATAAAATTTTTTAAATAAATTTAAGCACATTACACTTAATTAATTATTAGTCAATCGCATTATAAAAAAACTAAAATTTTATTTAATTTTATTTTTGTATATATAAGTAAACCACAAAACAAAAAAATAAAAACTTGTTGCACTATCTTATGTCTTAAAAACCACTTTAAATAAATTATTTTAAACAATATTTTAAAACAATTATTATTAATAATTTCATATTTCTATCCTTTTAGTGCACACTACATAAATCATTTAATTTTAATATTTTTATTTTATTTGGTATCACCATTTATGTATTTATAAAAAACCACTTCGAATAATGTTTACTCGATGTAATATTAAGAATTTTTTTTGTTTTGTTTTTGAGAGCTTTTAAGAAGTAATAAAAATTGCTTAAAATAACAAAAATAATAAAAGCGTTAATTACATTTTTTTTATTTTTTATTTTTTTTTTTTGGTTTTAAATTGTGTATAAAAATTCTACTGTGTGCTTTCTCTCATAAAACAAGCTAACACTGACTGGAGACCACTTAGAGTAATATATAGGAAAATTGTTAATTTATATAAGTTTTCCTTATACGAGAGAAGATAAATATATTGTTTGTTTGTGTTTTTTTTTGTTCGTCTAAAATGGAAAAAAACCAAGAAGAATGAAAAAAAATATTTTATTAAGCGACAGTAAAAAGGACACACACATAATAAACAAATATACATACATATATATAAGAACGAAGACATTGTGTGTGAATGTAAAAGTGAGATGAAAAATTATAGGCAAAAATAGATAAATTTTCATCTTGGATGCTGCGCATAAATCTCATAAAATACAAAAAAAAAAAAATTCTGCATTGTTTTTTTTTTTTTGTGCTTTCCATATTTTCATTGTATATTTTATTTTCTCACCCGCGTGCGTACTTTTACTCGTATTTATGGAAGTTGTTTATGTGTATGTTTTTGTTGTTTATTATCGTCATCATGATCATCATGAATTCAACTATTTGTTTTCTATTTTTCTCCAGTTATTTGTGCTTTTATTTTTGGGGAATATAAAATATGATAAATTTCCAATTTTCTTAGCACATTTTCTGTTTCGATTTTTTGTTTTCTTTTTAGGTTGGAAATTCAATAAATTTAATGTAAACAAGTTGGTTGGAAAATATAATATTTTGATTATTGACAAAGTAATTTAAAGATTAAATATTTTTTTATACGAACTATTTAAATTATCTAAAGAATATTAAAAGTAGGATTTAAAGTATATTGGTGACTGAATCCGCAAAATTTCTTAAAATTTCAACCAAAGCTTTTCAGGAAGAGATAAACCATTGTTAAATGCCTTAAAAACTTTCCAAATACATAAATAACGCAAGAAATAAGGATGTACGGTATGAGCATTTTATTTGTATCAATCATCAGAAGGTCGTTTTGAATTAAATAAAGCTGCATAAACATTTTTAAAATTAAGGAACATTTTTTAACACAAGTTTTGAAATTTCATGAAATTTACAAAAATTGTTGCAATTGCTGGTGGTCGGGTCGGTGAACTTAAACGAAGTAAACTATTTTTTTTAGGTTAGATACCTTTAGTTGATTCCGCCATTTTCTAATTATTTAACATATGAATTATTTTGCCTTTAAAAAATGTAATATAAAATGCAACTTTATATAGATACTGCCAGTTAAAGGTACTAGTTTAACCGTAATACGGATACAAGTACATATATGATAAAATAATGTGGGGAGCGTTATGAAATCCCGCATTATAAAATGTCGCATTTCAAAATCTCGCAAATGTAAATTTAAAAATCTTGCATTTCAAAATCTCGCGTTAGCAAAATCTCCCATTACAAAATGTCGCATTTTTAGAATCTAGTATTTCCAAAATCTTGCATTACAAAATCAAGCAAAAAATTTCAAACAAGGCTGGACTTCTAGAAACAAAAAACTGGAAAAATCTGTTTCTTATTTAAATATTATTCAGGGAGTTATAAAATAATTTAATTCAAAACAATTTAATTCAAAACAATCTATTTCAAAATAATTTATTCATAAAACTAGCCCAATGATATATTATACGCAATACGCTTCAAAAAATTTGTTTTTTTTTTAATTTTGATTCTTTTCATAATTTCATAATTAGCTATTCTTTATAATTTTTATTTGTTTGTAAAAGTTTTTTGGTATTTTTTACCCCGCGTGTTGAAGCAATCGATGACATACATGCTGCGTCTAGAATAAATTATATATTTAATGTTTGGTTAGAGTAAATTTGTGTTTAAAACTTATCTTTAATTTCTCATCACTTGTTTTACACTGCAATCAAATATTTTGCGCATTTAGCATTCTGAAAGACATTTATATTAATTAATATTATTCAATTTATAGAAATATTGTAATTATTAGCTTACCTGTGCTTTTGTTTATATCCAGTAATGACAGTTGACAATATTATTAATTATTATGTCAATTTTTGTTTGTTGCATTCAGTATTTATTATTTGTTGTATTTCGGTTAAGTTCAGTTTTACTTTAAAGAATAGCCATCTGCCATAATTTTTATGTACTACCAAAATTAACTTTCGTAAGAAAAATAAAAATCAAAGTCACTCGTCAATACTCCATTAAACATAACATAATCGAACCACCATTTTGTGAAAAAATAGCAAATAACGCCGTGCTCACAGATTTATTTTTCGGGAAACGTGTTGTATAATTATTTCGAATATTATTTATGGTCCTTCGAGCCGGATCCCGAAGTTGAGTGCATTAAAATCATAGTATAGTTATTAAATGCAAAGTTTAGTGACTAACAAAGTGTAACAAGTTCGCGAGTAAAAATTATAACTACGCGGTTTTCAAGAAAACACTGCCATATTAGACACAGAAACATACAGTTCGTGGCTACGCATCCAACATTATCAGGTGATTTATGAAGTGCGTATTAATACTATATCTTTGCTAAAATATTTTCTCTAGCCAAATCTCTTAATAATTTGTATATACCGGCGTGGCGTTTCCGACTATCACTTTGAGACGTCGCACAGTGCGGCCAAATCGAAAAAAGCTGCCCAAAAGTCTAAAAACCAAATTTCTAAATGAGTTCTGTTTTTCATTGGATTGGCTAAAGTACATGTCTAATGTTCCGGAATCACTCATAGAAGATTATGTTTAATTTACCTGCTCTAAAATATTCGTCACAATGCTACCTTTGTACGAGTAGTATAAACATTTTTACGGAAATGGTAAACAACGTGCTCGTTAAAAGTAATACAGAAAATCGAAAGCACAACCAATTCTTATCGGGCAAAATGGAATCAACTTCTGAAAGTAAGTAAAATATGAAAATAAATTGAATGTACTTATTTTGAAAGTATCAAATACCATAAAAGGAGCAATTATAAACGATTTTTATCAATGCCAATCTTTAAAATACGATTTGTGATTCTCAAACAGTTGTGTGGTTCTGTAGGTGAAAATAGTACCTTCCAAATACAAAACCAATTGGCTGCTTTAAGCTGCTTTTTCGGATTTTACTGAAGTTTTTTAAAAATAGGTTGGGAAAAAAGTATTGGGAGATTTTTTGTCAATTTTGATTTAATTTCTCTTTTATGAACATTGAACATATTGGTCATTATTATCTATGACCTTCTGCCATTTTTCGAGTAGTTTCATAATTCCATTGGTGTACAACTTTTGGGGTTTATCGTTGAAATTTTGGCAATGTGGTTTTCCCAGTCATTTGTAGAAGCCAACTTTAGACCATCAAGGGAGTTTTGCAGAGATCCAAACAAGAGGTAGTTCAGAGGGTGCAAGGCCTGTGATATACGGTGGATGCATCAAAACATCTCAACCAAGCTCTCTCAATTTTTACCGAGCCATCAAAAATGTGTGTGGTCAGGCGTTGTCATGGTGGAGGCCAACAAGCTTTATATTGATCAATTCTGGCAGGTTTTGTTGAATTGCTTGCGGCAATCTTGTTAATTGTTGACAGTAGAGATTAGAATCAATCATTTGACCAGGTTCTAGATCCTTATATTGTACAATTCCTCTCTAATCCCAAAATACACACAGTATAACATTAGGGGGCGGCAATCCTGGGTTTGAGATTGATCGTGGTTTTTCACCTTTCTTTGACCATGATCTTTTTCGAACGACGTTCTCATATTTTGTCCATTTTTCATCGCCAGAAATGATTTGCTTTAAAAAAGGGTTTATTTTGTTGCGTTTCAGTAGCAATATGTTGATGGAAATTCGGTCAACCAAGTTTTCACCAACAGTTCTTGCGGCTCCCAAACATCGAGTTTCTTTGTGTATCCAGTCTTACGCAAATGGTTTAAAACTATTTTTTTATTGATATTAATTTCCTTAGCAATGTCATAGCTGCTTAAGTGTTGGTCTTCTGCGATCTTTTGTAAGATTTCATCGACCTTTTCAGTGATGGTTAACAAGATCGTTGTTGACCATCACTGACAAAATTTGCTGTTTCACGAATACAGGGGGCTAAATTTTGCAACTTTTACTTTAGATTCGTATAATCAGCGACTCAAACAACCATCAAAATGATACGCATCTTTATTGTAATATGAAATACAGGCTGTTACATGAATAGGGGATGAAGGGTGTTTAATTTTGCAACTCTGGTTTCAGATTCGTGATCAGCGACCCATAAAATCCCTGGATGCAGATTTTAATATAATTTACTTAAGTTTTATACTTTTGGCCAGCTTTTTATTGAATCCGCCGTACGTTGCGTCGGTTGCACGCTTTTACCGTATTTTGCGTTCGTGCGAAGTTCTCTTAACCAATAATATTTGCACCGATAGCCTAAAATTCGGGTTTATTTCTCGGCCGTTGACTGTCTTCACCAATATATGCAATTCTTTTTTAAAATAACATAAAATTTGTTTAGGGTCTTCGTCATCAAATTTTCTGCACATGCTCTGATAATAATTGTTGACTTCATTTGGTGGAACATTGGCTATACTTTTAATTATCCTGATTTGAATTGAAAAATTTTCCTCATTACCATATTTAGTCACTAGTCTTTCTTTTTGGATTTTGCGCCATATTATTTGGCCAAAGGGAAATAGGCACCCTTTGAACGATGCTTTTAGGGAAAAACGTTGGCCAAAGTCACAAACTAAGCGTACCGGATTAATATTTGTTGCATATTCTAAGCAAGTTTTTTGTAAATTATAAAATAATAATTGATCATAAACTTTTTTGGATTTTTTACTCATTAAATAAAAAACCAACGGAACTATTTCTCCCTTAATACTGCCATGTATTGAAAAAAGTTGTCGAATTATACGAGTAGATGGAACTACATCGAAAGTTTCATCCATAATCCAACAATTTGATTCACCAATGAATCTTAAAGAAGAAATAGTTCCCATCAAAATAATTTTCATCTTTGTTCAATATAAATAATTCTACTTCAACGTAACGAAGATTTTCCGGAATTTTAATAATTTCGAGACATTCAGGTTCCTTAAGTTTATTTTTACTTAGTCGGTGTATTTATAACAGAATCTTTCAATATATGAGATGGTAATGTATCTGTATTCTTAGCACAATGTTTAACGTCTGAATTTGCTTGTGCAACAATCTTTTCGTGTGCTACGGGCTCATTAGAATGGTTCACACTATATGTATTTTAAAATTTGTGTTCTTCTCCTTGAACACGAGTTACCACCCGTCCTTTGCATAAATTATTTTTGTGCTTGCTGCATTCTCAATTGTAGGTTTTTGCGGGTTGCCTGCTTAAATGGTAGCAATATGCGTGCAATTACATAAATGTACGGGAAGTTGTAATGCAAGATTTTGTAATGCGAGATTTTGAAATGCGAGATTTTGTAAGGCGAAATTTTGAAATGCGAGATTACATACATAACCCAATACTGTGGTGTAATTAAAAAATGTACACCAAGGAATTTGCCACAAAAAATTTAAATCTACGTGCGGCGTATTTTTATCCTATGCTATGCCGTTTCAAACTAGTCAAGCCTAAATAATTTGAGCGTTATACAAAGCTTATTTTTGGGGAATTGGAAAATATGTTGATGATCTTACGAAAATATCACTACAAAACGTTTCCAGCAGTCGTACGACGAGCCAAATACTGGGCAAAAAATGACTTTTTGTGGACAAAATTATTCCTCCACTTCAATTTCTAAGGGATCTTAATATTTTTTTCTAAATAACTCTGGAAAGAATAGAATACTACAACACTTCACTTTTCTGTTAACCTGTAACCTAGCCTCCAAAAAGGCAAAGGATTAGGTACTGTATGGAAATTGTTAATGACAGAAATGTAAATAAAAACATAGAATTTTGTTCTTTATTTCAAAGATCTATTCGAAATACAGATAAGCAATCTTACAAATGCCGATATAAAATTGTTTAATGAAAATCACATTACATGTTTAGCATTATAGTTAAAATATTACAATAGAAAAAGAGACCCACCTAAATTTATTTTTATCCTCTAAATTGTGAATTTTTTATGATAACAATAATTTTATTCGAATTTTCTTTTTCCACTTTAACCATACATGTATGATTTATATAACGGCTAGTTAATATGTTTATTAAATTGGTTTTTTAATTCGTGGAATCTAGTCTCGTAAATTAATTAAACTTTTATTTGTTTCCAAATAAAAAATTAAATTTTATTGATATTTTTCGGCAATCTTGCCATTTTCAAAATATACAATAAAGTTTTTAACTTTTAAAAACATTATAAAATTATTATGCATTATAAAAATATATCAATTGATTTAAAAAACTTTAAAAAAAACTTCTTACAACTACGAGTATGTACATGACTTCAAATTTCGTTTTTGATTATATTTGGAAACAAATAAAAAATTTAATTAATTTTCGAGGCTAGATTCCACGAATTAAAAAACAAATTTCTACTTTAACTTGAATTAATTATTTAATTCGTGTAATCACCAAAATAAATAATTAATTCAAGTTAAGTAGAAAAAGAAAATTTTTGAATTTGTTTCCACAGGAATAGCGCTGTGTGAATGTGACGAAGAAAAAATTGTAAGAGAATTTGGCTGTGTTGGTACAATCCGCTAATACAATCTGCATAGTTCATTCTGTATATCGATGGCTTTTGCGAATAGGTCGTAACGTCGTAAGTCGCATTTTGTAAATTTTACAAGAGAGAATTTTACAAACAGTCCAGTCGTTGCGGCCTGATTAGAAGATTGATTTTTTCTTAATCATAAGCTATCAGTTAGAAACTGAATTAAATTCTCTTACAATTTTGAGAAATATTAACTTTAAATAATTCTGTAATTGTTTAAATTCATTTGGGAATTTTTGCCCAGAAGGAGACACTCTGTCTGGAATTCCTGGCATTTCTCTTCCATTAGAATATGGAATATTTTTACAGAAAGTCTTTTTTTGCCCACTGTGCGCCAGGCCTACTGAGAGGTGTCAGAAATTGGAGTTAGTTGATGAGATTTTCTTGAAGGTATATTCCAGCACTTTAAATTCAAACCTCTCGGAAACAAAAATAGATAAAAGACATTTTCTTTGTTCGATTCAGAATTATAAGTCACATGAAAGCTTTAATGAAAAGATTATTTTTCAAAAAATTAGCTTTATTAAAATGATGTAGACAACATCCGACTTACCTTCTTTCTGGTGGCAATGCAGGTTTTTATTTTAGTACCTCTATTAAGTAATACGTTCATTCAATATGTTTTTGTTCATATAGAAAACAAAACACTATTAACGAATATACGATTGAATGCATTACTCACGGGCTGAACTTATTAATCATTGGTTGAATTTATTACTCACGGGTTGAATTCATTTCGCAAAGGTTGATAACGTAATAAAACCTTGTAATTCGTAGCAAAAACAAAGGTGAAAACTGGTTTTTTATAAGTACCACTTTTAGTATTAATTCACATATTATCTATAAGCCAAATAGGAAAAAGTATATTCCTGTTGATTACAAATTCTTAGAAGGATGTTAGGCGGCTATAGTTTTATGAATTTTTTGTCGTGAAGATAGCAAAGATATTTATTGTGGAAGTAGAAAAAATAACGTGGCACACTTGCGTGTAATGGTTATAAATCATCCGGATAATTACGACAATTGAGATCGATCATGTTGCAAACTTTATCCGTGTGAGTAAAACTTAAAAGAGTAATTAAATTTTGTTCAAGGAAATAAATAATGATTCCACTTCATCAATTTTTAAAGCTTTTAACAACTTATTCAATATACTGGTTTATTTAATAACGGGCAGAAGTTTGTTAAACCGTTTACATGCAACTAGTGTCTGCAAACGGTTAGTATTTTTTAATCAGTTTCGTTCTAGTGAAATATATAACACACTCACCACTATTTCTAAGTTGATACGCGTACATAGAACATTTTTAACACATTATAAACCTAAAGAAACCCTAAAGGTAATTGAAATCTTTTCTTCTTTCACACATTATGCGAATACTGAACTTTTGTGGAGTTCAGGGCCGCTAAAGTGTATGAAAGTAGATGCACCGTCAACATGAAATGTAATTTGGATGACATCAACGCACAAAATGACGTACTTACAGATCGAATCAATTGGCTTTTAAAATTTTAACTGTTATCAATAGTATTCCTTGGTTCTTATAATTAGACAAACTATGATAATTAACTGCGCCTCGACATGAATTGGTTGTCAAAGGCATCGTCCAAACCGTTCCTAAACCCAAATTAATTCGTAGAAATAAACTTACTTTATTTGATCTTCATACATTTTTCTAAAGGCTTAGATAACACCGAAAGGAGAGCAGTTGTCACCATGTTTATGAATTAGAATTACTAACTTAAGTCTCTCGAGTAAACTACCATATTCAAAACTTTAATTAGACAAATAAGCAAAAAACAGTAATACTATTTATTACTATTTTTCTTAAAACATACAGATTGAGTTCATTACCACGGTATGAGAACTTCCGAGTCAATAATTGAACTCATTTCATGTTCTAATACAGGATATAAATACACAGAGAATATTTCACCGAATTCAGTAATTAATTTGGACAATAAGTGGACTAAATGGAGAGCAAACAATCGTTTAACAATCGTTTCAATGAAATATTAATAAATGGTTTATTTCCAACAAACAATTGATCATTAGGCGTCGAAGCTGATTCCTGAACACGAGTCGGCGCATCAATGAGGGACTGCACACCAATCGAAGTCATTTCGCAGTTCAACTAACCGCAAATTGTCAAACGGTGTCGTTTTATTTCACAGAGGTATAGTAGATAAAACGACAAAGGGCCAACTAAGCGAACAAAAATTCACTCATTGCAAAGAGCAACTTAACGAAGTCTAGTTTTACAGATTCTGATAAGATTTCCACCAGAAAATTACTCTGTTTATTTTCAGTGATGCCAATATGATCGCCAGCACCCTATAAGGCCGATAAGCCCTACTTGTTCTGTAAATGCCATTTTCTGGACAGAAAATACAAAAAATACAGAAAAATATTCAAGATTAAAATAAATTTGTTGTTTCCATATGGTTATTTTAAATCCCGCTTTCTTAATTACGAATTGTAACCAATGGCATTATAAACAAATAGACTGTCTACTCTGCGTTTAACTCAAATATAACGGCTACGCGTTAATAATTGTCGAAGAATTTATGCTCATTTCAGAAACGGCTCTAACGATTCTGACAAAAATTGATAAGGGGGAAGCCTGCCAAGAAGTAATTGCGATAAATCTTAATTTCGGAAAAAGTTGTTTAAGGGGTCTACATTTGGGGCCCAGGTTCCAATTTGATTAATTGTTTTAATTTGTTTTTTGTTCCTTTCTTGTTTTGTAACTTTTGTTATTTTTAGGGGATTGCAAAATTAGTTCCGGATACTGTACTGACAGTCTTAATCTAAGCCATTTCTTAACCGATTTGGATCAAACTAGGTTTGAATGATGAAAATGAAATTACAAACTGAGTTCTAGATGTGGTTCTGGCAAATAGCCATTTTTTTTTTTTTTTGTTTTGTTTTTTTTAACTAAGCGTGTATTCCGGGACATGGCCAATTGGAATAGAGTTATGACATTCCTTAACTGATTGAGAGCAAACACAGTTTGTACGATGAACATGGGATCCCAATACGAGTTCCGGGTGTAGTTCTAGAAAATGACCAATTTGAATGGAACTAATCCAATTGCTCAACCGACTGGAATGAAACCCAGATTAGAGCAAGGGTTTTGGAAAATGGCCAATTTGAATGAAACTAAGAAATTTTTTAACCAATTGAAACTCGGCTTTTATGATGGCATTAGAATTCCAATACGAGTCCCGGACATAGTTTTAGAAAATGACAAATTTGAATGGAACTAAGCCATTTATCAACTGATTCGGCTGATACTCGGTTTGTACGATGAAAATGGCCAATTGCAATGGAATAAGGCATGGGTTCTAGAAAATAACTAATTTCAATACCACTAAGTCATTTCTCAATAAATGAAAATACGATTTCAACAGGATTTAAAGATTTGATTCTGGAATGACCAATTTAAATGGATTTAAGCCATTTTTGCATGATGAAAATGGGGTTCCAATTTGAGCTCCTGATGTGGTCCTGGAAAATGGCCAAACTGAATGGAACTAAGCCAATTCCTCAACCAGTTGTTATGAAACTCGGTCTATATGTTGAAAATCGCTATCTCGAATAGAATACCGCCTGGGTTCTGTAAAATGGACAATTTGAATGGAACTAAGCCGTTTACCAACTGATTCGGAAGAAGCTCGGTTTATACGATGTAATTGGCCAACAAGTTACCTTCCAAACCGGTGTCGATTGTTAGAATAGACGAAACATTAAGTAACCCAGAGGCTGTGGCGTAGCCCATAGATTAGTTTGGGGTCCATTATTATTTTTGATGTTGATCTCATAGGATATCGGACAACTTTGGCTGATTATTTGGCCCTTAGTTATGCTGCGTCTATGCCTTTAAACGATGATAGTATATAGTATAACCTAAGTCAATGGGTTTTTTCATAATCTTCTTATTGTTAGCGATAAATCAAAAATCATGCATTTTGGGAGAAGGGATGCTGTCTCCATATCACACCCAAAAACATGTCATGTGTATACGTGCGATAGAAATGTATGCTCACCTCAGTGTTTTGTCCTTGAGTTTGTACATGAATTTAAATATCTGGGTTTAACAATAGATTCACAACTTCATTGGAAGTTTCACATCAATAAGACTAGGAAGAGGATAATCTGGGCCCTACATACGTTTTATAATCTTAGCTAAATTTGTCCAAGTGTTACATTAAAGAAATTGTACCATACCATAGCAGAATCAATAATAAAGTATGGCTTATCTAGTTGGGGTGGTACTTTTTATTAACAAAAAGAATCATTCAAATTATTTTACAAGCGCCTTCAGACAACACCAACAGTTCCGTCGTTTTGGGAACTAAATTTATTGACATTTAGATATCACTACGTTTATAAAGTATTCAAAATATTTGTTAAGGGAAGTAACAGTTTTCACAATCGCACTGTAGACATATACAATACGACGAACCCAAATAACTTTGCCATGATACGGCTAGACTAGCTACTAATTGCTGATTTTTGAAAGTTATTTTTATTTGTATAGGATTTTTGATTTTAACGATTCAGGGGCACTAAGTTTGCCGAAACGACAGGTTTATGTAAAATTGGGGCAACAAACACATAAGTGCTAGTGGATCATAAATTTCAATTAAGTGTATAGCCTAGTTGGATTGTGACAAACTAAACCCAATAAACCGGACTCTGTCGCCATCTCAGAGAGCATGGGTGCGATTTTGTCTCTATCTGATTACGAGTTTCGAGAACTCGAAAAATGTTGACAAATTTCTTTAAAAATAACTTTTTTAATCATTACAAGTTTTTTTGTCTTAAAATACCAACTAAGTCGGGCATATCACTAATACTATTATACTAACATACTCCAGGGTTCATTTTTATTCCTCTCGGGACAAAAGAAATCTGTCATAACTCCTGAGCAGTATTTAAAACAATGCCGTTTGAATCTAACGCAATTGTGAATTTACAAAAAATTAATTTACAATCGCTACGTCCGATGACAAAACACTTGGAAATGGCAAATTTCTAATTTTGGTCCGGGCAAAACCGAAGTTCCAGAAGTTTTTTTTTTATAATTTTGTGTTATCTTAATAAAACGTGCAGTTAGTCATGCTCTATAGAACCCCAAAAACGATTTTGATTGGTTTTTATAAACTTAAATCGTTTTTGGGAATATACAATGTGACTGACACGTCATGATTTAAATAAAGAAAAATCCGTTGTGTGAGGGGCGAAAAAAGTATATTAAATGAGCGTGTAAATTTGGAAAAAAAAACATTTTGTCGTCTGTATAATAGATATATAAATGGCTAGGACGTAAGATTCCAATCTTATTGGTGATAAATGTAAGAAACCCGTATTCATTCATTTATAAAATCAGAGCACGTGCATATGTATTTACAAAACACTTGTTTCTAATCAATTTTTTTAATCACAAAAACAACACCTACACTTAAATTTTGATGTTGGCAACTACAAAATATTTATCAGGTACACAATACCACATATTACATAGCCAATTTTGTAAACGTTTAATTACAATAAACTCATAAAAACCATTTACACATATCCTACAGTTTTTTTTATCTTTTTAATTTTACAATCACTTTGCGCATCATTTTTTTTTTTTTTTAAATGTTGGATTATGCTTCATGTACACATATAGCTAGTACATATAATATAACAACAAAAAGGCAAAAACACGAACTCCTTATTGTGATTATTATTATTACGATTTATTTTTTTTGTATTCAATAATATCATTTTCGTGATGGAATTTTCAAATCATAAAAAAAAATTGTTTTGTTTATCGCGTGTCACGTGCCAATGTTAATGTTTCATTGTAAAATTTTTATTTTTATGTCTTCGTCATTGTTTTGATTTTTTTTTATGCTTTACATACTTATACAATAAACATGCTTATGTACATAGGTATATTGTGTTGTTACTTGCTCCTAAATTTTTAATTTTTTTTTTTTGTTTAGAATGTATGCGCGAACATTTTGATTTAAATAAATTTAAATGACAACAATATTGGGTTTCGATTAAAAAAAAACAAAAAAAAAAACACGAAAAAAAAAGTTTATGGCGAAATTTTGTGTGTTACTTAATAGTCATTTATGTTTTTAGGACAGGTGAAATTAGCCAAATTTGCATATAAGCAATAACGATTTCTTGTATTTATTAGATGAACCATGCGGCGTGATAACTTAAATATTTTGCGTATTTTTCGATTAAAAAAAATTTATTCAAATATTCAAATAAATAGAATGTTAAAAATATTTGTAGTTAACTGGACATTTTCAAAATTTATTTACACTTAAGAAAAATCTCGATTTTATACGAACATAAATCAAAATCTAAACAGCTTGGGTCCCATTTTAATAAGCCGATTTCTTAATAAATCAGTTGTGATATTTTTTAAGAGTTCATATGGCTAATCAACAGCTTAATATATTAACTGATCTAATTTTACTAATTGACAGCTGGTTGGCTCATGCGGCTATGATACATGAAACGAAAAAATAATTAGTTTATTTATAAATTCAACAGTTAAGAATAATAGCGGCATTCACAAATTTAAAATTGGAACAATAGAGGAGAAGCACGAATTGTGTCATATACTCAGTAATTTGTTTATAGGTTTTTGATAAAGAGTGTACACCTAAACCTGTTTTTCACGGTAAATACGTTCACACAGTATACAAAAATCATAATACAAGGACCGCGGAACACAGGTTTAGGTGAGTTACTTTTATGTTTTTTTTTTATATGCTTTTTATCGTTTTTCATTTGCACGTTACTATGATGTTAAAGTATACTTGCCGACTATCCCGTTTTCGACGGGACAGACCACTTATAGAATAGAATGGCCCGTGTCCCGGCATTATATGAGCGGGAGGTTGTGTGTCCCGTTTTGGTCAAATATTACTTATGTTTCAGCAATTTTGAAAAACAAAAAGGGGTAAAATAAAACGATATTATCATTTTCAGTTTATTTTCAGCAGTGATTCAAATTTTCTGGTTTCGAGAATTAACTAAGAAATTAGACGAAACGAGCGATTTAATTTTTGCCTATGAGTAAAAAATATGAAGACCATAGAGGAGAAACTTAGCAATTCCTTCTAACTATATTTATAGGGTATCAAACATGAGATTCGAAAAAAGTTGGTTTCACTCCCTATGCGCCTAAGTTTAATTTATTTTTTCCGTTATCTCCATAGAAGCATAAAGCGTTTACTAGGCTGGGCCACCACACTCTCTTTGGGGCGTTTCTTTTCGTTTCAGCTAACACCGTTCCTTCCAGATCATTGCTGGCCTTCCCACTTTCCGCTTACCTTGCTGGTTTCATTCTAATGACGTAGTACGGGTTATGTCATATAGTTATTTTAGTGTCTGATTTATCTCTACTTGCGTTTTCTAAATTCCGTTTCAATGCCGGAATGGAGAGACCGACGTATTCCAGATCTCATAAAGCATTATGAATTCGTTTCTTGCTTTGTAGATTCACCGATTCATTTAATTTAGATAAACACATAATTGTTACCGAAAGAATAGTTCAGATCTCCAACGCTAAAATCGTTATCTTTCAATGTCGAAAGCTATTTTTTTTCAAACGATTTAGCGTATAGTGCTGAAAATCAAGCAAATCACAAGCAATTAATCGGACATTCACTATTTTCAACCAAGAAGAAGTTTTTGGTAATTTCTTCCTCTAAAATTTCTTGATAGTGATAAGGCGGCTGAAGAAAGTTATTCGATTCCAGTGGTGGCTTCTAACTTAAATTGCCACTTATGGAATAAATTGATTGGTTTCTTTATCAATTTTAAGTATTTACAATTGGATTTGAACGCTCTACTAGAAAACTGTATGCAAAGAAATAAAACCCCACCGCCCAGCTATTGGAAATATTACTGGTAGGAAAATTAAAACAGATTAAGGTAAATTGACTTTTAAAATTTTTAAAAACTGAAGTCTCGAGTACATTATTGATTTCCTGAAAAAAGAACCAGTAAAGCAAGATTTTGTTGGGACAAAAATTAAAAAAAATGTTTCTGAAGTCTTGCTCACAAAAGATAGCTTAGGTAAGTATACCGCAAATATCGCTACAACAAAATTTTGATTGAACAGGCACACAAAACATCATTTCCTCATTTATTATATTCTCACTTGCATGTTCAATAATTGAAGTTGCTTTTTTTCTCTATATAAACAGAAGATTGAATTGTTTACAATGAAATTAATTAAATACAGTGTGATATTTGAAAACAAAACAAAAAATTTAATTTTCCCAAAACTTTGGCAGTTATTATAGAATCCGACGAAAGGAAGAAATGCGGATTATGAATTATTACTGTTTGAAAGATAACTGAAGAATTTTTGCCTTGCGCTTTTATTTTGTATTGAAAAATCTGAATTTATTTACCGATGCAATGCATGCATTGCTTTGTCTAGAACTATATGATTTCACCAGGTAATGAGACCCGAAATTGCTTCACTTTATCCTCACCTTTGGTTCGATTTTAGTGGGTGCAGTTTTCTAAGTTTTTTAAACCTTAAATTAAACTAAAGAAGAGCAAAAGATACAAACTGTAATTATATTCAACATTTAACATATCTAGAAAAAAAATGTTGAATACAATTTATGGTGTCCCGGTTGCCCATGTTTCCAAAGGTGGCAAGTCTATGTTAAAGTAATCAACAAAATGAATCATTTATATTTTGCCTGTTGCTTCTAATTGAATATAGTCTCTTAATTGAATATAGTCATTTCAACAGAGACAGTAAGGTGGTAATCTAATTTTAGTTAAATCCAATTTTCTTCATCAATTTAATTTACTAAAAATAAAATTATTGAAATAAAATAATTTTGGAGAAGCTTGTCAATGCTAGTTACATCATGACCAGGTGATATTTTAAAAGTTCTTTGGTTTTAATTTGTTGGAGAAGTTATTGCGATCTGGTAAGGAGTACTGAATCGACGATGTTCAAATTTTAATCTTCGAACGCTCACTGTGGACCTCTTGTCTTCCTAACCTTGAGTTGCAGGATTGTATTCTAAAGGCATGCTACTATTTTAATATTCAAAATTCCGAATTAGAAACTCTCGTAGCACAATTACCAAAAAGTTTCAAATTTAATCTATTAATGTCAATCTCTATTATATAGGTACTTATCCAAATTTGACTTAGAAAATTCCATTTCAGATTTTTTATTTTTTTTAGTCTCCAGGCTTCAAATTGTGTTCTAAAATGTAATTTTACTATAGGTAAAAATTGAATTTGAAAGGATAAAGATTGAATATGAAATTAAAAAATCGCATTTCTACCTAGATCTGATTTTTTTAACTGAGCTAACCACACATATACAAGAAACAAAGTAGTTGGCAATTGTAATACAAGTGTAATTTCATTACCATGTACCTTAACATAATCGCCACACCATCTGGTCCCCTCATTAAAAGTTAAGTAACATTTTTTTATGTACATATCCTTTACAAATATACATATTCCCAATTTCCAAAATGGCTAAGCATAGACCAATGAGAGAACATCGTTAGCATTAGGTTAAGTCTCCTTATTTGGTTTGCCAGGTTTGTGCCGCGTAAATAAAGTAATTATTCATTTGTAGACTCGTGTAGACAATGTATGTAAACAATTCAAAAAATGACGTCGATAATGTAAACAATGTCGAAAATGGAGACAAATCTTAGTTTGAACGTAATAATTTGTATTTAGATTATAAAGGCCGCCCAGTAATGCGCACGATTGGAATTCTTTAAAATTTTCACCATTTTAGATAACTCTTCTATTGTAGTATGGCCCGTGTTTTCAAGCAAAGTCGTTTTCCATATATGCTACGCATATAGTTACAAATCAGTTTAAAATTTCTTCTATTCTCAAAGTATAGAAGAATATTTGGTGAGGTGCCCACATTTTTCCAATATTCTAGTAAAACAGATTAAAAAAAAACCAAATTGCAGCTCTGATTTTAAAAACTTCTTCTACTGCTATTAAAATTCATAATAGGTTAATTTTTTCACGTGAGCAGTTCCGTTCAGCAGTTTCCGACATGAAACAGAATATGGTGTTGATTGGTGTATTACTCGGGCAAATATTTTCAACACAAAAATGCGTATGCATCAAGCCTATATTTTGAAAGATTTAACCAAATATTTCTTAACATCAATAATGAAATTTTCAATAAATGTAAAAACTAATTCAAAGAAAATAAATAACCCGGAATTTGTTGAGTTTACCTTAAAGTACGGTATATGGCTTATTTGTCACGATGGGGGACGTCTTTATCAGGAAGAATGGTAACCAAAGGAAAGATGTCAAATTCTGCGAAAAATCGCTATACTCAAAACATAGGGTTTTCAAAATAGGTAGATTTGTAGACGAGATTAATGAGAGTAGCTTAGAACATATTCAAAATGTCATCTTAGACTGGGAAACATATGCATTAGCCTTAAGGCTGAATTGAATTATTTTCAAAATAATTTTTTTGCTAAACTTAATTGTTTTAATTTTTTAAATTAAATTGTTTTATTTTTAATTTAAAAAGCCTTCTCCAATAATACAGCCTTAACGTGGCGGAAAGGCTTAAAATAGCATTAAGGGGGGAACCTCCTCTAAATATTAATTTGTTTGCATAATTTTTTTTGCTTTAAAAATTCATTTAGTAACTGAAGAATATATTTCCAGAGTTTCAAGCCCAAAAGATAGTCCTAAAGGTCTCTAGGAAGTCACCGAAGCGATGCGAAGTAATGCGTTCTCTTCAAGAACGAAAACTTCAATTGAATTTTTTACGAAACGTGTTATTTTGCGCGCCGTGGAATGTAACTCAAAAAGTAACGGACCAATCAACTTGAAATTTTGTACACAAATTCTTTAGCTTATCGGCCTTTGCACAACCATAAAATTTCGTATAAATTGTTTGAATAAATATTGGTTTTAACGAATTGTTTATAAAGAAACACGTTGTTTTTTTTTTTGCTACATTTCGGTTCATGCAAAGCGGAATGAATTATTTTAATGAAAAAAATTTGTTTCGTTGATTTTAGTAAACTACACGGACCTGGGAGTTCCACGGCGCAAACTCTAGTAGCCAAGTTCGAGCACCTGTAGCATCGCCATTTTTTTTTCATTCATAAAAAAAATTGTTTGTATTCATTTGAACGTCAATATTATTATGCAATTTGTTTCATTGCAATAATTGCTTTCAATTTTTTGGAAAAAATTATTGAAGAACCAGTTGTCTGGATGAGGTGCCACCCTTAACCGAACTAATGCGGTGAAATGGAAAATAAATGGTAGTTTGCTGTAAGAAATTATAAATTAATATCATCAAGATATGGTCCCTAAAAGTAAAAAAATGGTATACTGGGTAATCTAAATTCAAAGCCACTTATAGCGCTGACAGACTGCGGATAATAAATTCGATTTAGTGAATTTTTCGAATTTAGTCGTATATGTCAATCTCAATTTTAGCTAGTCGCTTTGTTGCATAGGGCACTTAAACAAGTTTAGCTAGATCGGATTTATTAAACCGCAGTCTGCCTAGGGTATAAGGCTATAATAATATTTCAAAACTTCAAACGTTTTTAGTATCATTCAAGGAATTTTCCTGAATTGTGAATATTTAAAAGGTTTACGATCATGTACATTGAGGTGGTTTATATGCATTCAAAACCATTTATTGGAATTGAATATTAAATTCCATTCAAATTTGTTTCCAAATAATTTTTTTTTTTTTTTAATTTTTAAGCATTTTCTTTGAGTCGAAATTAAATAGTGTTCATTTTCTAGTCCACCTTGGCTATTCCTCAACCGATTTTAGTGAAATTTGGTATGCACGATGAAAATGGAGTTCTAAAATGATTATTGGACAAAGTTCTGGAATATGACCAACTAGGGTGGAACTTGGCTATTCTTTAACCGATTTTAGTGAAATTTGGCATGCGAGATTGAAATGGGATTCTTAAATGATTTTTGGATAAAGTTCTGAAATATGAAATGCATGTCGAATTTCATCATAATCAGATAACGAGTACGCTAGTTATATCCTAGTTGGCCTAATTCCAGAATTTTATCCAAAAATCATTTTAGAATCCCATTTCCATCGCGTATACCAAATTTTAGTAAAATCGTTTAAGGAATAGTTAAGTCAAAATCATTTTAGAATCAAATTTCCATCGCGCATGTCAAATTTTACTAAAATCGGTTAAGGAATAACCAAGTTCTATTCCAAATGGCCATATTCCAGAACTTCATCAAAAATTATTTTAGAATCCCATTTCCCTCTCGCATGCCATCGGTTAAGGAATAGCCAAGTTCCATTCTAGTTGGCCACATTCCAGAACTTTATCCAAAAGTCATTTTAAAATCCCATTTCCATCGCGCATACCAAATTTCACTAAAATCAGTTAAGAAAAATCCAAGTTCCATCTTACTTGGCAATATTCCAGAACTCTCAGTCAAGTTCCATCCTACTTCGCCATATTCAAGAATTTTATACAAAAATCATTTTAGAATCCCATTTCCAACGCACATACATATTAAATTTCTTCGTAATTGGTTAAGGAATAGCCAAGTTCCATCCTAATTGGCAATATTCCAAAAATTCATCTAAAAATTATTTCAGGATCCGTTTTCCAAGACTCGTGTCAAATTGCATGTCCGGTTTGTTCGGAAATCTTTAAGGTTATCTCTATGCTCTACTTCACATGTCCTCTTATAGAGGCCTTTCATTTTCTATGGCATAATTATTTTGTCCTCTTAGCGAGGCCTTTCGTTCGTTAAGGATTGAACTATGCCTCCAGAAAACCCCGTCGATGAGAGGAAAAGAGTAAGGTTATTTAGAACGCAAATAAAATCGCGATGCTAACGTAGTAATTTGTGATAATAAAAGTAAACAATTTGTGATAGTAAAATAAATTTTGTTGTTGTTGTAGTCCTTACGATTTGTTTACAATTATGTTTAATAGGCATGCGCTAAAAGTTTAAAATAATGACACAGTTTGCTTAGATATAATAATAAGTAGGGCTGTGAATTTTAGGTTCTAAAAAATGATTTTAGGGACCTAAAATATGCTCTATAAAACTAAAAAAAGGTGGTAAAAGGTTCCAAAAATTAAAATTATTTGAGTAAAAAAGCTCCTTTTAATTAATTTATTAACTTAAATTTGTTGTTTATTTCATTACAGTAAAATTCATAAATAAAAATTATTGACTATTTGCTTTGGTGAAAGCTCCAAACCCGGTTCAAATTCTCTAAAAAATTCGTCTCTCGAGGCACTTTTAAAAATAATTTTTTGACCTAAGGAATCATCTTTCTACATCGGGATGTATTGATCTTATAGTTTCGGCCACTCGATGTAATCCCGTGTGCCAAACAAGTAACGTGTAAAATTTTCGGGTAGACAATTTTAATTGCAGCAGCCACCTACACCATAAAGGCAAAGCCTAAAATTTTAAAAACACCATAAAATTTTAACGGAATCGGCGAAAAGTCTAGCCACTGTGAAACTATTGGCTTTGTCTAATATAATAGTGCTAAAAACCCCTAGAGGTAGTAACTGATTGGTGCACGGAGGTGGGCATTACGGTAAATCCTAATAAGGTCAGCTGCACTCTCTTTACTAACCGGAGAAAAACTGCCCTCCCGCCGATAGCTTTGGGGGGGGGGGGGTAACTCTCCAACTGTCAAAGGAGGTTAAATATCTGGGTGTCGTACACTTGATCAGAAACATTACGTGACGTTTCCATTCTTCACCTCATATATATACACACGGAAAAAAATAAACTGGTTCTCAGCTAAGAAAACGGACTTTTAATTCAAGAAAATGTACGTTTTCTTGATTTAAAAGCTTATTTTCTTATTTCTATCGAATTTTTCTTCATGTAAGAATTGTGTTTCTTGAAATGAAGAAAAAATCGAAAGAAATAAGAAAATTAGCTCGATCTCCAAGTACATTGCGTTTAAAGGCACTTTTAATCCATCAAACGTGGCCTGCTTCTCACTGTTCCCTAGAGACCGGGATCCAGCAGAACTAACGTTTGTGTCTTTCAAGGTTGGAGTCGCCGATAACTTGCATGGTACCTTGAAAAATCCTGAGTTTTGGCCACCCGGGGTTCTAGTTCGCGATTTTGAAGAAAGACGCCAATCAAAAAACGAGGAAGGAGCTCGCAGCAAAGTACCAATTTAATTTCATTCAATACATTAAATTCTAATATTTTAAATACTAATTTACCAAATGTTCACAATAATCTTATCACAGTTCATCCTAATATTCTAAATTCATATTTATCTAATTCTAGCAATATCATCAATGGATCTAACAATGCCCTCAACAGTAGCTTGTCAATTTTTTATTTTAATTGTAGTGGCATGCGTTCAAAAGCAAGAAATTTCTATCTTGGAATATTAGAATCTAATTACGACGTAATAATTCTGACAGAAACATGGCTTACAGTGGATTTCAATGATGCGGAGTTTTTCCCTTCGGACTTTTGCGTTTTCCGTCGCGATCGGTATAACTTTAGTACAAAACGAAAAGGTGGTGGTGTGCTTATTGCAGTTCGGAAAATGTATTCTTGTGAATTTTTATTTTCCGATCCAATTATTGAGTTCATGGGTGTTAAACTCAAACTCGGTACATTTAACATAATAATTACCACAGTCTACTTTCCTCTAGAGCCATCCGCGCCTTTCTGTCAAGATTTTATTGACAAGATCTCATGTAATTTATTACCTTTTATTTCTGATAACACTGACTTTGTTATTTTCGGCGATTTCAACTTTCCAGATCTAATTTGGATGATGGTTGACAATATATTCATTCCTGCTAATACGAATGATTCTTCAGCCTTAATTTGTGATTTTATGGCAAACATGGGTACTTCACAAATAAACAGTGTACCAAACAGCCGCGGCACTTATCTGGATTTGGTTTTCTACACTAATAATAGGTCTTTTAAACTAGAATCATGCGACGACTTTGCCGGATCTTCGAGTGTTTATCATACCCCGGTTTCATTTCAGTTGTTCTACAAAACTTCTAATAATTTGAACTTCACTAAAAATTGTACCGTCTTTGATTATTCGCACGCCGACCACAGCTCACTAAATGATTTTTTAGCTGAAGTGGATTGGGCTGATACTCTATCAAACATGGATATCAACAGTTCATTAGATACCTTCAATGAATTATTGAAGGTTGCTTTTGAAAAATTTGTTCCTAAAAAATTAATTAATAAGTCTCATACCCGGAACGTCCCGTGGTTTACTAAAGAACTCAAGCAGCTAGAAGTCCTGCGTAATAAAAGTCACAGGAAGTATAGGCATATAGGGTTGGCCCATGACTATATCCAGTTTAAGTCACTGCGCAAACAGTTTTGCTATCTCAACCGATTCCTGTACAACAATTATATAATTGATATTGAAGACGATTTGCGATGTAATCCGAAGAATTTCTGGAGATTTGTCAAAATTAAGAAACATATTAACGGCTTGCCGGCATTTTAGAGTTCCATGGTCAAAAATCAGATAACCCAGAGGCAATCTGCGGTTTCTTCGCTGATTATTTTAGCAGTGTTTTTGTTAAGGATAGCTCGCTCTCTCCTATATTAGCTAACGGCAATAATTCAAAAATTGTTTGTTCAGAACTTGACGTAATGAGGGCTTTGATGAACTTAGATGTATCTAAGGGGCCTGGACCAGATGGTTTACCAGTGTCTCTATTAAAGCTGTGTGCAGTCGGTTTTGCCGCTCCTTTATGTCATCTATTTAATCTGAGCCTCAGCCAAGGCAAATTTCCTGATCTCTGGAAAATATCAAGTATCATACCGATCCACAAAAGCGGCCCCCGCAGTGATGTAACAAATTATCGTGGAATTGCAATACTGTCTTGCATTCCTAAAGTATTCGAGTCAATGGTTAACAAAGTGATCTACTTCCACTCCAAGCAACATATTAGCACTCGTCAGCATGGATTTTTTCCTGGCCGCTCAACGGTCACTAATTTAGCAGTCTTTCAAAATAATTTAATTAATTCTGTTGCCTCGAAAGTTCAAGTCGATGTAGTTTATACCGACTTCGCTAAAGCTTTCGATAAACTTAATCACAGGATATTAGTAAATAAGCTCAGTGAACTTAATTGCGACATTATTCCCTTAAATTGGCTTATGTCTTATTTATCGGATCGCAAAATGTTTGTCAAGATTAACGATACGTTCTCAGATTGTTTTATTGCGACATCTGGAGTGCCTCAGGGTAGTCACTTGGGCCCACTATTATTCTTATTGTTTATTAACAATGTTGTGGATTGCTTCAAATTCGCAGACTGTATTCTATTTGCTGACGACATGAAAATATATGCAAACATATCATGTGAATTAGATCGCGATCAATTTCAGCGGGACCTGAACACATTTTGCGGTTGGTGTGTTACTAACCTTATGTTTCTGAATGTCGATAAGTGTCACGTGATCACCTATTCTAGGTCTAAGTCTCCAGTAGTTTTTGATTACTTTCTAAATGATGTTAGTTTGAAGAGAGTTAATATGATTACTGATTTGGGCGTTATCTTTAGCTCGGATTTAACGTTTAACGCACACATCGATGCGGTTGTTAACAAATCCTTTTCGATGTTGGGGTTTATTAAAAGAAACTCGAAGGATTTTCATGACACAATAACTTTCAAGTCACTGTACACTTCATTTGTTCGTTCACAGCTTGAATACGCGACTGTCATATGGTCCCCGTTCTACCAGTCTCATTCAAACAGAATTGAAAGTGTTCAGAAACAGTTTTTGTTATTTGTTCTCAGAAAATTACCGTCTCGCGAACGGGACAATAATTTCAGACTATCACCATATGTAGACCGATGCCGTTTTCTGAATCTCCAATCTTTAAGTGATAGACGTACATGCGCAAATGCCACATTTGCACGGGACATCATTTGTGGTGAAATAGACTGCTCCGAGATTCTTTCACGTTTTAATATTTATGCTCCTCAACGCAGCTTACGCCCCCGGGAACTTCTTCATATTCCGACTGCAAGTAGCAACTACAGCTTCCATGGCCCTATAGCGCGTATTCAACGAGATCTCAACGCCGTAGCGGATTGTTTCGATTTCAATATTTCCAGAGATGAGTTTAAAAAACGAATCGCTAGACTTTTGTTTTAATACGTTTAATATTATAATAATAATAGTTTCATTATGTTTTGTTGTATTGTTAGATCTATTGATAACGTTGTAACCTTACCTTTTATTGTATAAAATTGTTTAACTTTTTATAATATTTTTTAATAATGTAAGCCATTTTTGCATGAACATGCTGTTGGTTAATAAATAAATAAATAAATAAATAAATCAAGAAAAAGTACACTTTCTTGAATTAAAAGTCCGTTTTCTTAGCTGAGAACCAGTTTATTTTTTTACGTGCATATGGGTACGTCTGATTTGTAGTTCTGTGGATTTTTGTGGGATTTTTTTGTGTTTTGGGATCTTATATGTTGATCTTCTTGTGATTTTATGAGTGCAACGATTGTCACACTACAAATTGGACAAAATGACACGTATCCATCGGTGAAACCGACTGAAAAAACCTATTTATGCCAAATGTTTCCTCATGGATGCCAACAAAAGAAAAAAAAATACATTAAAGTAGTTTTGGAACTAATGTAAAAATTTTACTTTTTAGAAATAAAAATAATGATCAAACGTGTTGTCTTATTCGTATTTTCTAACCGAGGAAATTTTTAATATCGCGTTTACATTTGTCCCTTGTTTTAAAATTCATTTCCATAGACAAAAAATATATGATACCAATTTGTTGTAAAATCCGGACATTTCATGATTATTTTGGAAATCATTTTTTGAATACTATCACAGAATATATATAAACAGAACAATATCTTCTATAGCGCTTTAGTCCTAAGCTGGTGAACAAATATTTTCGTTATTATTTTTTTCGACTGATTTTAATTTAGAAAAGACAGAAAAATAATTTTATATGCAATCAATGAAACAAAAAAAAAAATTACAAAAATGTTTGTACCCACCTCTTTCTATTGATAAATTAAAATCAGTACAATTGTAAAATGAAAGAAAAATGTTTACACTTTATAATGTGCTTAAAAGAGATATACATTCATGTAGTATACTATACAATTACAAAGGTGCTAACAAACCGATGCCATATGAAAGGAAATTTTATGAATCATGTGTTTCTATGTAACCAAAACAAGTAAACCTGGCTCCAGCACAAAAAAGTTTTAACCTAAAAATCACAGCCCTAAATTAATAAGTAAACGAGTTTTTAGCAATTTTTTTTTTAATAATAAAATTAATTTTGCTAAAAAATTTTAATTTAAAAATAATTATGTGATTTGAACTTAAAATAAAAATGATTTTCGATATCGATTATTTCATAATAGCTATTTTCGATGTAATCGAAACTCGAAATTATCGAAAAAAAACGCTATCGAAAATTTCATAATAGGGCCTCCCTGGCTTTATGCTAGATTTCGGAACTTTAAATATCAGCGTAATATTTTTTTCGCAGAAATTAGGATTACGATATAAAGGAAAAACATTAACAAAAATAGTAATTTCATTGTTTACGAACTTTCTACATTGTCTACATGTTGTCTTCATTGTATACTAGAAAAGTAATGTTTACGTTATTGTCGATACTTGCGTGTAGAGTTTCTGTTTTCCCGAGGTTTATCTGTTCTCGAGATCCGAGAATCTCGAAATCGTCTCACATTTTTACTCTCGAGAACACAAGAATTCTAGTAAATTTTCTCGAGAATCTCGAGATTCCCGAAATTTTTAAATCTTAATTTTTGCAGTTTAAAAAATACTGTTTTAAAAACGATAGGCAGTCTAGCGATTTATCATTCAATCATCCTCTGCGCTTACTGCAAAATTTTCCCGGAATAGAGAACTTCTTCCCATTTTGAGTAGATGTCGGTTTTATCATTAATAATGCCTTTTTTGCGTTGCTAGATTACTGGTAATTCTGCCAGTCGCTTCGTATATATTGAATTCCTTGGTCAACGTTCGGAAGTCGCCGTCGGTCACTGGCTACACTTTTAAAACTATCGCATATGGAGTTTTCCAGTTCCAACAGAATTACACACATTCTATTCTACTTCTGGTTCTAATATTGATACTGTTATTAGCATCCTTATCACTATCAGAGGCTTTAAATAATCGCCTCGAGTTTGTTTTTGCGGTTTTAGTTATTTCTATTTTAGAACAGCTAGAAACAAATCATCTTCTTCGGCTTTTACTATATGATTTTGTAAAAATTTAATTAATGAAATAATTTGTTTGTCCCTACATTTGGCGATTTGATTTTTTATTTCATTTAACAGATCGGTGCTTATTTTCGAATTATTGGCCCGAAGATTTTTCATTAAACATTTTAGAATACCTTCTGCAGTTAACAATGAAGCATCTTGGCCGCTTACAGCTTCTATTGATTTTTGAACTGGTTGTAAAGTGCGCAATATATTAGAAGCAACTACATATGTCAAGTTCCGGATTCCTTAAGTTGCTAATCACGTAACGTTTTTAAAATTGCTGGTTTTACTCTAACAAAACATGGAATTATTCTATACCACCAAAAAGTAGGTACAATCGTACAATTATTCAAAATCGGAATAACTATGGAATTGTGCTTGTAAAATTCCCAAAGTAAGACCTCGATTTCTCGAGAATCTCGACCAAATTTTCTCGAGATTTCGAGAGCGTAAAATTATGACGATTTCTCGAGATTCTCGAGACGAGATTTCTCGAGCAGAAACTCTACTTGCGTGTAGATTACCTTAAAATTGGCGTAGAAGCACAACACGGTTGGTTTCTAAAATTAATTTTAGTGGAATACGACCAATAAGTTTTAATTGCTATGCAGGATGTTGAACTGGTGTACACTTACTTATATATATTTGAAAAAAGTTTGAGTGAAATTTGGCTAATAAATTAACTTAATTAATTTTAAATAATCACCAAACAAGTGGTTTCAAATACCAATACAAAATCGGATTGAGTTCAAACAATTCAAAATCTAAATTTTAGAGTGAATATCAAACAAAAAATGTTTAATAATTTAACCTAATAAATTTATATTATTATTACATTTTGCTTTTTGAATATTCGCTCTAGAATTGAGACTTCAAATTTGTTCAACTAAATCCGATTTTTTATTTATATTTGAAACCATATCGCGTTTCCACTTGTTTGAGTATTAAAAATTAATTTTATTAAAATTTAAGCACCAACAAATTTCATTTCTTTGATAGATAATTTGAGTGAAACTTTATCAATTATATACTATAAAAATTGAGTGAAATTTCAGGAAATACAATTTTTGAGTGAAATTTTATGAAATTTAATTTTATTTGAGTTATTGAATAAAAAATCATCGAAATACTTTGTGTCGATGGATACGAAGGACGCATCAAGGGGAAAGGGTATTTTATTCGGCTGTAGCTTCGTAAGTATTAAATTGAAGAAGTGAAAGTAGCCGAACAAATATTAAATTCTCATTTAAATACCATTTTAATTTAGCGTCGGTGGTATAGTATTAACTTTTTTAAAACTTGAAAAGGAGGCTAATCGATCTCATGATGAAACCCCAATTAGCATTCTGGAAACTTTGAAATAAAATGTTGAGTGAAACTTAGGCAAAGGATTTGAACAGCTGATTTTAAATAATTATAAATAATTTTATAATTTACTTGATAGCTCAACTTATGTAATTACCTCGCAGATATATTTTGCAACACAGATGTTACAGATTGTTCTTACTTACATGCCAATGATGAGCACGAGCTTTCAGAATTGCTTCTCTAGGCTAACCGCTAGGTCGGTTTCTGCAAACGGGAAGCTTTGACTTGGCAGATGCCATTAAATTAGCTGGTATGGCAACGATCAAAGTGTTTTATTTAATATGCACAGAGGTATGACCTTGAAATCCGGATTGAAATTCCAGTGTCCCGCTTGCCTAATTGACTAAAAGAATTTAATTTACGTAGTATGTAATTTTTATTTTGTTTGCATGTTTATCTAACTCATTTACAAAATCGGCCATTAGGTTTTTCCTTGACGTTCGTCAATATTTTAGAAGTAATAAATTATTCTAATTATCATTATTACAAATTAATGAATGTTTTTTTTTATGAATAGACATTTTCAAATACTAGATTCGTAATCAACGTAAAATAATTTATGGTATCAACATTTTGGGTTTTTTTAAACGAAAAGTCGCTATTCATTCAACTATAATTTCCACCGGACGGTTTTTGATGGAAATTTACGGATTTCATCAATTCGCCTCAAATAATTTCATTAAAACTTAATTTCTGGATTCTACGTTGGGCAAATTAGTTTAGTTACATTTTACCATCACAGAATCTATATACAAAAAAATTAAAAAGCAGCATTATTTATAAAATAATATCCAAATTTGTCTTGACATAATAAATAAAGAAAAAGAATATTTAAAATTAAACAAACAACATTTAAAATAAATTATATTGTGTTGATATTGTGGCAATCGCTTTAGGTTAACGTGGTACGGTAAATTTTGGTCATAATCCCATCCATTTTTCCACATTATATAGTGTATAAGCTTTTTTGGATACTCTGAATAGATTGTCGATGTCTTCTTATAGCTTATGGGTACCGCCGATGTTTTCTACTGTTTTAAATATTAAATTGTATTATTGTACTATTGAAAAATCATTTAAAAAATGGAACGGACGCGATTAAGTTGTAAAAAAAACCATACATTGGAGAATTATTTGAAATGTTGGTCTTACTACAGGTTATAACAGCTCTAATATTAATATGTGTCCTAACGAAATCTTAGACAAACTGACAAAATACTTCTTGGGATGCTACCTGTCAGAATGTAGCTCTCATATTTGTGACGAGCATCATTATCCTAACGTCTTCCCAGTACAGGGACGTTTCATTCAGGATTTAATCAACCATCGTAAACAAGGCCAAGATACGGTATGCAATTTGTTACAATTTTTGCAACATTCAAAAAGACTCCCCAACTCGTCAAGTCTTAATTAACTTTATGGATAATTCCAATTACTTGCCATTTGAGTCAAAAAATTGGTCAAGGTAACACTTGTGCAAATAACACTATAAAGTAGATTTGAAAACAAGTTGTAATCGACTTTATATTCATTTTAGGTGTCGGTATTCCTCACCTATTTGATATTTATACATTATAATAACGTTGCAAAAAATTAACTAAATTAATTACAAACACACAACACCATTCAAGAAAGAGTTAAGGTTATAGAGCTGCACTTTAAAACTCCATAGTAACAATTAGTAAACAAATATTAATTTTTAGGTTCTAATGTCACGAATTCTTATAATACCTCGATAAAAAATCACAACTAAGGCGAATTAAATAGAAACAAAAAACAAACAAAACAAAAACGATGCTAAATTTGATTGATAAAAAAAAAATCGGAAAATAAAAATTTACGACTTGAATCACTTTTGAATGATAAATCTTTTTTTTTTTTTTTTTGCCGTGTACATATTCGGTTTTACCAAATTAGACTAAATTGGTTGATAAAAATTAGAAGCACGACCCTAGAATTAATAATAATTTTGTTTTTTTTTTGTGAAATGAAAACCGGAAAATAATGAAACTTTAATTGTCAAATTATGCTAATAAATTGTTTGTTTTGTTTTTAAAGCAGCCTTCATATATTGTCTTATACCATAAAGAGACGAAATTTAATTAGCTTATTGTTTAGATTTTCATGATTTCGATTGATTTTTGGTCATCCACACACAAAAAAAAAAAAAGTTATTGATTTGTAATAAACCAAATAAAATATATAATATATTGACTGTCACTGAAATTATTATAATAATAGAATATCACCTATTGAGGTTTACTAACCTAAAAAAAATATTTTGGTTCATTTATCATTGGTACTATGAATTTTTAATTAAAAATGTAAAATTTTCGCTTCTCATATCATAATCGTCAACAATGTTTTTATTTTTTTTGCATTTTACCAGAGGAAACAACACAAAAGAGATAAGAAATTTTCATCGTTTTATTATTATAATCGGGTTGGACGGCAAAAAAATACAAAAACACAAAAAAAATTCTCAAGATGTTAATCCCTTTTCTGACATCATATTATTATTATTATTATTATTTTTATTATAAAAGAATAAAAATTTTGTAAAAAAAAAAAAAAAAACTTTAAGAAGAGACAAGAAAGAATTAAGAGAATAAAAACAAAAGTGTAGGAAGAAGACTATATATAAGAAAGTAGTCTAATAATTCATGTCAATTTTTATTTTTGTATTTTATTTTGTTGAAACAAAATTATTAAAATACGAAAAAGTGATTATTAATTAAAATAAAAATTCTATTTTCATGCATACGTACACCGAAAAAATAAAACATCGCGCATCAAAAATAATATCGTCATCATCATTATCACCCTACCGAATGCCTATCAGCAGAAAGTATCCCCAAACAAAACAAAAAAAAAATAAAAATAAACCTCCCGCTGTCTCGAATACTTTTTCATCCAATTTTATTTTTTATTTTTGTTGGTCTCTGCAAAGAAAGACCAAACAATATACTATACACCACTACATACATACATAAGAAAAATAAAATTGAGGAAAATTTAAGTTTATATACACGAACTTGGCTGCGAGTTAAACCTATGACGGGTATGGTAAACTGGTAATGGATTTTATTGTTTGAATTTAATGTTTTTTTTGTTTTTTGTTTAATGTCATTTCCGGAAAAATGGTTTTTAACGTTGTTTAAACTATAAGCGTAGATTTAAAGATCAATGATATTCAATATGCTATAATGTTTAAAAAAAATTGGCTCGTTATGATTTATATGATATTTGTGTATACGAATGGGAATGTGCGTGGTAATATAATTTGCTTATTGTGACCAGCATATTTAATTAATTTTTATTTGACTGTAAAAGTAATTAAATACTCGTGTACACCCACTATAATTTAATTAGCCAATGTCATATAATTTATGTTGAAAAAATGGAATTTATCCATTTTTTATATGTTTCTGCGGCTTTTATCACTTATATTTATATGTGTAAGAAAAAACAAAAAAATTTTTTTCGTTTCACTTATTTTCTTTTTTATTGCACAAACACTTTTTTAAAAAATTGCAAAAAATAATTAAAATTATACAAAAAAATTTATATAAAAATAAAAATAAAAAACATATTAAAAAAAACCGATTGTGAATATTATAGAACTTTCGAAAAAATGTGATAATATATTATGTTTTAACAAATGCTACCGGTTTCGAATATATCATCCTTCGTCAGTGCATTCTACAATAATAATTTGATTTTGATTTTTTAAAACTCTATTTTCAAAGTTTTTTAATATTTTCGTCCTAACTGTATTATTAGTTCGTATATTTTATTTGTTTTGGTATTCACCTTGTCATTTAATATCATCGGATTTTTTCTTTCTCTATATATTTCAAGCTCTTCTACTCTATTCATCATGCTGCCCTTTACCATTTTGTGTAAAATCTGTAAATTATTATGGATATCCGTATATGTGTGTTTCTCGCTGTTTAAATGTTGAGCAAAGTTCGATTTAAAGATTTTATGGTTTCGATTTGTATTATTAACCTCTTGTACATGTTCTTGAAAACGTTGTGTAAATGATCTGCCTGTTTGGCCAATATAGAATTTTGAACAATTGTTGCATATTAATTTATAAATGCCACTATCTAATATGTTGTTCCTTTGTGGTCTTAAATGTTTTTGTAAATTGTGATTGGTTTTGTGCGCTATAGTGTAACCGTACCTGTTTAATATTTTGTTCATAATGTTGCTGGTGTTGTTGTTGTATATGACTGGTATATATTTTTTATGGATTTGTTCAGTTGTGTATAGTGTTGTCATATTGTGTTGATGTATTTTATTTATAATTTTTGAATTGAGGCGATGTATTAAATTTTCGGTGTATCCGTTATCTATGGCAATGCGTATAATGGTATTTAATTCTTCCGTGTAATCATTTTCTGTCATTGGTATGTGATTTAAACGTTCAATCATGTGGTTAAATGCGGAAATTTTATGCTGGAATGGATGGTTAGACGTATTGTGAATGGTGTGGTTTGTTTGTGTATCTTTTCTATATATTTTAAATTGGTGTTGGTGGTTGACATTTCGTATTGTTAAATCCAAAAAATTAATCTGTTTGTTTTCTTCTATTTCCAAAGTGAAGTTAATGTTTTTATGTATTTTATTGATGTATTGATGGAGAATATCGAGTTGCCTGTTTGATCCATTGAATAGAATCAATATGTCGTCGACATATCTGTACCAGTATAAGATGTTACTCTTAAGTTTATTTTTAGTGTTGTGGATGTGCATATTTTCAATGTGATTTAAAAATATGTTTGCCAGTGTACCCGACAATGGATTTCCCATAGGCAATCCATCTGTTTGACTAAATATTGTGCTGTTGTGTGTGAAGTAGTTTTGATGGGTTATGGTGTGTAATAACCAACTCAAATAATACATCACATTCACAACGAAACACAAATAATAAGAAACATAAAAACAAAGTTAACAGATAACGATGCACAAATAACAAAAGCTGATAAAGGAAACACGATTGTAATCATTGATAATTCAACTTATAACACAAAAATTGAAGAATATATCAACGACAACAATATACAACAATTAAATAACGACCCCACAAAAATATACCTAAAAAACATCAATAATATTATAAATAAGTCGACACACATCTTAAATAAACACCAAATATATTACAGTAAAATGATAAAACCTGCAGCCCCCAAATTAACTGGGCTTCCAAAAATACATAAAATTAACATTCCGATACGTCCGCTGATCAACTATACAACCTCACCAACATATAAAATAGCTAAATTCTTAAATAAATGGCTCACACAACATATAAAATTAAACAACGATTTATCAGTTAAAAATAATTTGGAACTGGTTGATAAAATATTATCAATAAATATCCCTAATGGCGCGAAACTAGCATCGTTCGACGTTAAAAATATGTACACAAACATACCTATAACCGAAACGCTTACAATAACCCGGGATTTATTAATTAAAAATAACGTAGAAAATGCAAAAATCAATGAAGTTATACATTTATTACACACCATAACCCATCAAAACTACTTCACACACAACAGCACAATATTTAGTCAAACAGATGGATTGCCTATGGGAAATCCATTGTCGGGTACACTGGCAAACATATTTTTAAATCACATTGAAAATATGCACATCCACAACACTAAAAATAAACTTAAGAGTAACATCTTATACTGGTACAGATATGTCGACGACATATTGATTCTATTCAATGGATCAAACAGGCAACTCGATATTCTCCATCAATACATCAATAAAATACATAAAAACATTAACTTCACTTTGGAAATAGAAGAAAACAAACAGATTAATTTTTTGGATTTAACAATACGAAATGTCAACCACCAACACCAATTTAAAATATATAGAAAAGATACACAAACAAACCACACCATTCACAATACGTCTAACCATCCATTCCAGCATAAAATTTCCGCATTTAACCACATGATTGAACGTTTAAATCACATACCAATGACAGAAAATGATTACACGGAAGAATTAAATACCATTATACGCATTGCCATAGATAACGGATACACCGAAAATTTAATACATCGCCTCAATTCAAAAATTATAAATAAAATACATCAACACAATATGACAACACTATACACAACTGAACAAATCCATAAAAAATATATACCAGTCATATACAACAACAACACCAGCAACATTATGAACAAAATATTAAACAGGTACGGTTACACTATAGCGCACAAAACCAATCACAATTTACAAAAACATTTAAGACCACAAAGGAACAACATATTAGATAGTGGCATTTATAAATTAATATGCAACAATTGTTCAAAATTCTATATTGGCCAAACAGGCAGATCATTTACACAACGTTTTCAAGAACATGTACAAGAGGTTAATAATACAAATCGAAACCATAAAATCTTTAAATCGAACTTTGCTCAACATTTAAACAGCGAGAAACACACATATACGGATATCCATAATAATTTACAGATTTTACACAAAATGGTAAAGGGCAGCATGATGAATAGAGTAGAAGAGCTTGAAATATATAGAGAAAGAAAAAATCCGATGATATTAAATGACAAGGTGAATACCAAAACAAATAAAATATACGAACTAATAATACAGTTAGGACGAAAATATTAAAAAACTTTGAAAATAGAGTTTTAAAAAATCAAAATCAAATTATTATTGTAGAATGCACTGACGAAGGATGATATATTCGAAACCGGTAGCATTTGTTAAAACATAATA
Source organism: Tipula helvola (assembly GCA_963556165.1). Taxonomy (NCBI): domain Eukaryota; kingdom Metazoa; phylum Arthropoda; class Insecta; order Diptera; family Tipulidae; genus Tipula; species Tipula helvola. The sequence continues at coordinate 263,267,649 of OY744482.1, read as the reverse complement.
TATTATCACATTTTTTCGAAAGTTCTATAATATTCACAATCGGTTTTTTTAATATGTTTTTTATTTTTATTTTTATATAAATTTTTTTGTATAATTTTAATTATTTTTTGCAATTTTTTAAAAAAGTGTTTGTGCAATAAAAAAGAAAATAAGTGAAACGAAAAAAATTTTTTTGTTTTTTCTTACACATATATCATATAATTTGTTTACCACTCCACTATTTATTTTAGCCAATCTAATATTAACAAAATAACAATTTTTATTTTTGTGTATATGGACAAATTTGCGTGTATAAATTTGGCTCTAAAATTTATTGAATGCTCGAAAGCAACAATAATTGAGAATAGCAATATTTATCAGACAATTAAACAACAAAACCAAAATTCAAGAATAATCAGAATTAAGCATAATCTTGTAAAATTTTCTGTGTTTTGAATATTCACGAATAATTGCGAAAATCTCAAATAATCTGGAATAATCAAAATAATCGAAAAACTCGGAATAATTTCTAAAATTTTTAACAATTTATAATAATATGAGAATAATTTCATCATCAATTCATAATCAAAAAACTAAAAAGGCACCAATAAAGCCACAACTATTAATTCCTATCTAGATTTCAGTGATGCTCTAATAACTCATATATGTTGATATATGTTCATATAGCAGCAAAATAAATGCGTAAAACAAATTGATGTTTGTTTAGTTTCACCAAATCGGCCATAAGAAATTGGCAATCGCCATTATTTTATTCTCCAAACCCATAATTAATTATTGTCATCATTGCATTTCCGTGTTTGATCCTATTATAATTAAAAGATAGCAAACAGTAACCAATTATTCCATTGCCTTAGATCTTCGGAGCAACAATTTCGAAGACATTCCGAAAACATACGGTGACTTATTTCTAAACTGCCATTCGACTGTGGATGATACGAGGTTGTTCCTAATTTTTTTATTTTTAATAATTTGCAAATATTACAAAATAAATCGCTCATAAAATTAGAGCCCTTGGACACTTTATTTTCCTGGCAAATTTCACAACTTCGACTATATTTTTTTATTCTGCTTAACATTTTAGATAAAATATAGTAACGCCTAAGACGATTTAATGTTCTTATGATACCTTCATGTCCACCCAATGGACTATTATGGAACTCGTGAATTATCTTATTAATTTCAGCTTCGTCCCATAAAAATATAATTTTATTGCAAGGTGACTCAACAGGTGGGCTAGATGTGTTAGTTTGATTAAGTATAGTTGGATATTGAACGTCAGAATTTTGAAATGAATTAGTAATATTGGACTCAGGTTTAGGTTGCTCAAAATATTTAGTAGGTTTAGAGAATTGATCAGTATTACCGGTTTGCAAGTTTTTAGATTGTTCTCTGGTGATTACTTGTAAAGTAGTATCATTATTATTTTCAGAATTAGTCGAATTTACAATTATCAAACTGTCGGTGTCAAACTCGTTTTGCATTGTTTAATACTCTGCTTGCGAAAGCAATGTGCAGGTCCGTATAATTAACCGTTGAGATAATGCATCTACCTTCTAGCATCAGTTGTAACCAAAAACTATTTAGTTTCATTAGGATGCTGAAGAATAGGAAAAACTATACTTAAATTTATCGAAGGATTCCTCACAAAATGTATCCCAAAAGAAAGGAATTTTTTTTCGTAGCAATTTCGTAAGGGGTTCAGCTAATTCAGAAAAATGAGCCCAAGAAATGATTTAATTTCTTTTGACGAATTTGCTCGGAAGATTTAAGACTACTAAAATATTATTCGGATAGGTTTAATACTCTCGCCCGTAATTTTGTGGCCTAAATAAACTATTTCTTTCCTCAAAAATTGGCATTTTCTTGGTTGAAGCTTTAGGTTGAACTTACAGAAAGTTTGCATAACTTCAATTAATTTATTATTATGGCCATGTAGATCATACCTGTACACCACGACGTCGTCCAGGTACACTAAATACTTAACCCTATTTAGACCAGAGAAGACAGCATTTATGGTACGCTGGCAAGTCGCTGGTACTCCCTTCAGCCCAAACGACATTCGTGAAAATTGGTAGTGATCAAATTGCGTACTGAAGGCAGTTTTGGGTCTATCAACCGGTTCTAGCGGTATTTGATAGTACCCGTCGGCCAGATCTAAAGTTGAAAAATAATTTGAATTACCTAGTAGATAAAAGGATTTCAATTATGTTGGGAAGAGGAAATACATTGCCTATGGTAACATTGTTAAGCTTTATGAAGTCAACAACTATTATCCAGCGTTTTACAGTTTTTTCATCAGATTTCTAAGGGACCAGTAATAATAGTGAGTTCCATAGGCTACGACTGGGTTCGATCAAACCATCATTAAGTATTTTGTTAACTTGCTCATTTATTTCCTCTTTTGCCGCTTGTGGCAAAAGATATTGTCTTATACATACATATATTATATTGGTCTAGTCTTTTGGATTAAAGGAATGTCATAGACACCGAAATTCGAAATTGTTCGTTTGTCTCCTGGTAAATGGAAAATGTCATTGTATTAGCGGCATATGTCTAATATTGATGTTCTTTCCTCATCATTTAAACCTTCAAGATTTAGAATTTGTTCAAGATGATGTAATCTTTGCTCTAGTTTATCTGCACAAGAATTTGGATAACATATTTCGTAATTTTCTAGTGGCTCAGGGGCAATATTACTATTACGAATATTTACCGGATGTTCATTACTATTTACAATTTTTATGGGAGATATTTTATTTGTAACAGTCAGAATAGTATTGACAGTAAATACACCAGGATAAATTTAATGAGAGGGGCAAGAATATTCACCGTCTTTATCAATATTAACAGTAATACTGCATATTTGCTCTGCTCTTCCAGGAATGAAATGTTCATGATCATGAGGAACAGATAAATTTTAAAGATAACTTTACCGTTGACATTTAGATCTAAACAACCTTGCTCAAAGTCTATTAGATGAATTCAAAAAATCACACCCTAAAATTCCACCAAATTTGAATGGAATAGTATGCGGAATAATGTCGAATAAATGGTCTAACGAAAAATTATCAATAAATATTTTACCAGGGCGTACAGGGCAAGCGTTTCGAATGTTTCATCTCCAATTCCTTTAACAATGCATTTACTGGAGGATAACAATCAAAATTAGCATTAATATATTGTATTTTCACTACACTAATATCTGCACCTGTGTCGATTAGAAAATATGCACTGGAAGTTTTTAAGAATTCGACGTTGAGTAACACAAAATTTGCTTTCGACGTCTTATTGTCTGGTGAATTATTAATACTAGGAACACTTTTCATAGACGAAATAGAATCTTGTTGATGATTTTTGTGAATACCTTTATTGAAAGATAAAAGTAGAGTAGGTAGAACACTGAATTACTTTAAATTCTTTACCATCACTCGACCAACCGCGTTCATTCATTCTTGCTCGAGTGGATTCTAGTGTTCCGGAATACTAATGGGTGATCCAATAAAAGCTTCCGGAAATTTTTTTAAAATAAAACTCATTAAAATCAATTTAATAATCAAAACTTTTATTTGTGACGTAAGTTCGGTTTATGACAATTAATATTTGAAAATAATTTCGTTTAAATGTTGTCCGCGAGACATAAACTTAAGATATTGGTGCAATCGACTTGTGATTTCAACAGGATGGTCCAACGTGCCACACAGCAGGAACCCGTGAATTGGCCTCCAAGATCGATCACAAGATTCCTGCATTAGAAGCGAACATAACACGCGTAATTAACGGAATATTGGCCGAAATGCTCGAAAATTACACCCATAGAATTGATCATCTAAGATCATCCAGTCACGGACAACATTTCAAGAAATTATTTTCAAATATTAATTGTCATAAACCGAACTTACGTCAGAAATAAAATTTTCGATTATTAAATTGATTTTAATCCGTTTTATTTCAAAAAAACTTCCGGAAGCTCTAATTGCATCACCCTTTATTTACATTTGAATTATGAAAAAATTTTAGAAATAATATTTGAAATATTAAAATTTGGCTAGACATTTGAGGCACTCTGTGCATTTGAGGCAGACCGTATACGATTAGACGTATTGAATTTTGACGTATTGAATTTTGTGAACGATACTGTGGAGTTACGGAAATATGTATTTGAAGTTTTACGAGATAATGAGAAACAGTCATTTGCCGAATGACCAAGTTTTTGGCATAATTGGCATTTGACGATGTTGGATTTATGTTGAATCGTATGAAATTGAGGTAAACATTTTTCTTGATAAACACTCTCTTCTTCAATCGCTTACTAAATTGCGTCTTTAAGAGAAGTGAATCTGCACGCTTTTACAATTATTTTGATTTGAGAACTCAAGGAGGGTTCTTATTTTTTCTTCAGGGTCGATAGACTTTGTATGACTGTCGGGGGTTAAAGTATGGGGGGGGGGATTCTGATATTTCTAATTTTCTAGTAGATCTATTATAAATTATTGAAATTATTGGCCTTTTCATTTTTCTGATTAATAAGTCGAAAAATGTTGTGAATGCCATTATTGTTAATATATTTTGTATGTATACCGAATCTTTCTTTCTAAAACTTTTTAAATAAAATGACACGTTAAAATCTCTTCCATATCTAGTGTCTATATTACTAACTCTTCGTACTTTGAAGTTTTGTTATTTACTATTTTATGTATAAAAAGCAAATTATTGTAATAAACCCTTTATGTGTCACTCATCCTATAACGTTACTCCAGAATGTTTAATTTGATCCACTTCAGAAATTTCAACATTTTCATTTAATAATTTAGCTGTTTTTGGTATATAAGTGCTGACTACATAGCTAGTCATCCAATAAGTTTTATTTTTATTTAATTTTAATTTAAAGATAGTCGTAGAATTAATATTAACGTTTTTATTTGAGAGATTCATGCTTCAATTCCATAAAATTTACTCATTTATTTCTTTGATACTTTAAATAAAATATTTATTGAATTACGAAGAGCGAAATTATTAAGAATTTTGCAAGTTCTGTTTCGATCTGAATGAGAATTATGAAAAATTTAAATTTTTTCAGTCGTATGTGTTGCGTATAATTCGCTAATACTTAACAACATTGTTGCTTTTTATATATAGCAAGTAATCAAAAATGTAATTAGCAACTCAATCGCTATAGCCTGATGAAATTGACTGAAAAAAAATTAAATTTTTGATAATTTTCATTCAGATCGAAAATTCGAAACTGAACTGAAAATTCCTAACAATTTCGCTGTTCGTCTAATTATCTGGTTATGTACCGGAAGAGCCTTATATTTCTATTTATTAAATTCACAAGCAAATTTAAATTCATCGTCAAATTTCTCACTACCGAATTCAATAGTTACAGGTCACGTTTAACTATTGAATTCGTTAGTGAGAAATTTGACGATAAATTTCAAATTGTTTATGCCAGTTCATTAACTCTTTTGTTTAATAATTTCCTTTAAACAACGCCACATTTTATTGCTATCTTCCAAACAATTTTGATCGATTTTAATCCTTGTTGAAGACTTTTTAAATCTGCATTAGACCATTGGTTGCTATCGTATACTCTATAGTTATTTACATTTCTTTAATTGCCTCATAATATTATTCAAGTGATTGTTCTTTTAAACTTTCATTGACATCGACATTTTTCGTTTAAACCTATACTCTCAAAAAATCATTTCAACTAATTTTTTGTAGTTGCCTACAAAGGTTTTCTTGCTTGATTTTGACCAACTTACCTTACATTGTAATTAAACAGTTTTTTTAAGACCCTTGCATTTTGAATAGCAAGAATATCATAATCACTGATTTTTGGACTAATTACATTTTTAATTTTTTACTTCTGTTACAAAATCGTTTAATATCACTATGCCCGATTGGCGTTTTTATGGCGTCCTTGGATTTTCAAAATGGCGGACCATATCTTCTGAGCAAGTCTTTAATTTTTAATAAAATTGATATAAAAACGTAATTTTAACTCGGTTAATTTACTCAAAAGTGTTTTTAGTATGATAGATTACACATTTTTTATTACTTTTTTACAATTCCAAGATGGCTGCCAAAATTGGCAAATTTTTCGACGTTCATAAGGATCGTTAGAAACATGTCCTAGAAGGTTTTCGGAGTCGCTGTTTACGAATCTGAGGTCAAAATTTAAAAATTCTCTGAAAATAGTACCAGATTCTCGAAAAAAGTGTTATTTTTAGAAAAATATCTAAAAATAGCACTTTTTATCGAGAATCTGGCACTTTTTTGAGAGAATTTTTAAATTTTGACATCAGATTCGTGATCAGCGACCCCGAAAACCCCCTAGATCATGTTTTATCGATTTTCATAAACGTTGAAAATTGACCTTCTATGGCGGCCATCTTGGGTCCGCCATCATGAATTTTCAAATTCTGACCCTAAATTATCTGACAAATTCTGACCCTAAATTGACCCATTATAACCCATTGATCACCGACCCTGAAAACCCCCTACACCGAGTTTTTATTGATTTCCATAAAAGTCGAAAAGTAGCCTTTTCTCGACCATATTCGGCCACCATCTTGTGACCGCCATCGTGAATATTAAAATTCTGACCTCGAATTCGTGATCAGCGACTCCGAAAACCTTATAGGACATATTTCTAATGATCTTTATGAACGTCGAAAAATTTGCCAATTTTGGCGGTCATCTAGGATCCGCCATCCAGGAATTGTAAAAAAGTAATAAAAAATGTGTAATCTATGATACTAAAACACTTTTGAGTAAATTAACCGAGTTAAAATTACGTTTTTATATCAATTTTATTAAAAATTAAAGACTTGCTCAGAAGATATGGTCCGCCATTTTGAAAATCCAAAGACGCCATAGGCCATTAAATAGTAGACATTCTAAGCAAAATTTTAAGCCCAAAAAAGTTTATTTATCTCAAAAAATGAAAGTACAGGGGGTGGCCGATTTGACAGAGAATGCCCCATTATATAAATTAAAATGAATGAGCGAGAATGAGAAAGTGAGCAAAATTGAACACGTAAGGCTTCGGTTGCATTGGATAAGAATTTGCATGAAAATTTGTTCGTACGAATTCGTATGAAATTATTTTGTACGAATACATAAGAGAAAGTAGTGGTTACATTAAAAGTGCAATAATTGTAATATAATTTATTTATTTATTTATTTATTTATTTATTTACTTATTTACAAATACGCAAATGCTTTGCTTTCATTTTGTTTCGCAGTAAAAATGAATCCAGCTTTAATGAATTGTTATTGGAGACACCTGTAATAAAATTTCTGTTACTTGAAAATACCAAAAGCTGTTGGGTAGATGATTATTTTTTGTCTAGAGATGAAAACTTGGGTGGATGATTATTTTTTGTCAAGAGATTTGGAAGATCATTTGAAGAAATTAGGGACAACGATAAAAAGTTCTTTGAGTATACTTAAAGCATGATGCAACCTATATTTGACTATATTTTAAAATGAGTTGAAATTAAGCTTTAAAAGCACTCACACTTCACCAAAATTGGTTCTAACATTAAGGTAAGTAAAACGATTATAGATTTTTAAACAAATGTTTACTACACTAACTATACACATATAGGGCGCATCTAGCACACGTAGAGTCTACCGAAAATACGTAGACTCTACAAGTCTACATGTGCTGGATGCAAAAAATCTCAGTAAAAATATGTAGACTCTACGAGTTTTAGTGAGACTAAAAATGTTTGTCTACATTTTAACGTAGATTAGTTTGGTTTGAGACTTGGATTTTTATTGACATTTGCATTTTCATATTGTTCATATTTTCGGTAGACTCCACATGTGGTAGATGCGCCAAATCATTTATTTTAATTATTTAGTAAAAAATTAAAAACAACTCACAGAGAAATGTCAATTTTTTTTTACATAATTTGAACAAGTTATCCAAGACAAAAACCAAACTAGACACGTAGATATTTACATCCAGCACATGTAGAGTCTACAAATGAGATTAGTCTACATTTCAGACTATCTCAAATGTAGACTCTACGTGTGCTAGATGCGCCCATAGTTTCAACTTACAAATTATTTGGTTGAAATTCAGAAAAATATGTTGTTGTATGTTGTGAATCCGTTCAAAATATCGCATGAGGAGTTGTGTGGAGTTAGTTTACTCGACAGCTCTTTTATATAGGTTGAAGTTGAAACTGGACTGTGGGGGGGGGGGGGGGGGTAATATTTCAACAACTACCGGCTCAGAAGGATGTTGACCTCGAGATAAAGCTTCAAATACTTGCATAAGCATTTGCTGAATCTTTGTTCTAACAAATAATTTTCTATTAGTTAGCAGTTGTCTGATATATGGAACAACACTTAAAGTAAAATAGTAATCATCGTCTTATTGTTGAGAACTTTGTTTAAAATGGGTTAATTTATGTGTTTCGATGGCCAGTAACTGTTACACTGTGCCGTGTTTTATCTTTTTCTTTTTTTATCGGCCTACTGGTCTGTTGTTGTGAGCAGATTTCATGTGAAGGCCGTTTGTTACTTATATGGTCACTTATTGTTCTTTTGGTTTCTATTTCCTGTTTCGTTCCATTGCTGTTTGCGATTGCCCATTATAACCGTCTGCTGGTTCTGATAGTCCAACCTCTCAATCATTATAATTAAATTCTTCCCTTTAAAGGTTTGGAATATTTCCGGGGTGTTTTCGGGGAAGGAACTGGTCTTTAAAAAATAAAAATTAATTTTTAAATAAACAAATATATACGATTGCGCACAGTTTTATTCCTATATCAAAATCGTATATTTTAAGGTATCTTACCACTAGGCCCTCTTTTTGAATATTGGCTTTCTTGTTCCGGATGTCACACACATAACAATTAGACAAGAGGTTTATGACACATGCGAAGGCTTATGGGCTACTTTATTCGAAAAACATATGCCATTTCCAACAGAGTCATTGTTTTTATCAATAGCTCTTCGGTTTTATAAGAAACAGAAATTTTCTAATTGTGTAGAAGCCATTGATAGCAAACACATAAAAATTAAATATCAAACAAATTTGACGTCATTATATTTTAATTATAAGAAATAAATTTCTGTAGTATTACACGGTTTGTTAGACGCAAGCTACAAATTGATAAGTATTGAAGTAGGAAGCAACGGAAAACAAAGTAATGGTGGTATATTTAAAACTTCGGTTTTGTACCACCATCTCGAACAGGATACTTTTAACTTACTTCCGCCAAGGGTGCCACCAAATACAGATATTGTTCTACCGCATGTTTTAGTAGAAGATGCCGCATACCCTTTAAAAACCTATTTAATGAGACCATTTTCAGGACAAGTATTATCTCCAGAACAAGAGGTTTTTAATCAAAGCCTTTCATGATGTTTTATCGAAATTACTCAAATTGTACATCAAATACAAAGCAGAGCGCGATATTTCAACAGAGATTCTCTTGCAGCCTATGACATTCGCAACAATTTTTGACAGATTTTAATAGAGTTAATACAGTAATAAGTTAATAATTATAGTAAATTACTTTTGATTCTATTTACTTTGTACGTATCCTATCATTTTTTACGCGAAACGTGGGTTCTAGCATTGGTCAAAGAAAAATTGCGTCAAAAAATTAAATTGTAAAAGATTTAAATTTAAACATATTGAAGAAGTTTAGGATTATCAAAATGTTTGCAAATTAAATTCAACACTAAGCAAACTGCTTGTAGTTACTTTAAACATTTGGATTTATGAACGAGTAGCCAAATTGTCGGAGTTTTTCAATAAATGCCGGATAGAATGTTCTTTTGTCTATAAATTGTTAAAATTACCAAAATCTTGAAATATTAAATGATAATTTCAGTGTGCGATATATTTTTTTTGAACTTTTTGTTTTTATTGGGAAGTAGCCTAGCTCTTTGAAAAAATTTTAATTTTCAAACTTTACGAAAACGTTTTATATTTTGAATTCGTCCAAACCCGCATAATCAAACACATGTCGCACTGTGATTTGAGTAGAATTCTTTAGAAATATGAAAGAGTACCAAAATTAGTCTGAAACATTTCAAATTTTTGAATTAAGAAGAGCCAAACTATTAATTCCATGTATTTCACTAAAAGTCAAATTGTATCAATACGATTGCAATATACGAAATCTTCATCCAAATTCAATGTTCCTCGGAAATTAAAAAGTTATATTTATTATTAATCACTTTCCAAAAACCATCGCTCACTTTATTTTTTATTTATAAATCTGTTCTGCACATTGCATGGCTCCATGATTCGGTTCATAAATTCCACACTCCAGCATCAATGTCAAATTTACTTCTCGCTAAACAATTTTTGTAAATCGCTCGTCTTATTTTCAATGCTTAAAATTATCTTTGTGCACTAATAAAATTTACTTTAGTTTCCGTTCGAATTATATTCAATCATCTTGTGAACTCATTTGATCCAGAACAACCACAACTGCAAATACTCTTATTTCTACTTCCCACTAATAGACAGAATTCCCGACAATTTAATATTATGAACTTAAGAAAAGAGAAGAGATCAAAATTTACCACTGTACGTAACATTTATACAGAATTGTCGTGATGACCTTGACTTAATTGAATAAAGTATAAATTGTCGTTTGTTAGTTTTTGTTGCTTTATTATTTCTTCTTATTTCTTTTTTTTTGTTCTTGTTGTATTTATTTGTTTCATTTAAAACGATGCGGTTTACAACAATTATTTTCTTGTTAATGTATAACAAAAAAAAAACAGTCAAAAGGAAATAAAATACTACAACAAAAAATAATTTGATGAAAAATTCAAGCAAAACTATATACCCATAAGAAACAATCAGAAACGATAAGATAAATGTCTTGTCGGTACTTATAATCCAGACAATATATTCCTTATCCTTATTTTGTTTCGTACATTATCGTAATCATTGTAATAATAATAATAATAATAATAATAATGATAATAATAATCATCCTCGTGTTTTTGTTTTTTCACATTTTACTTCCCGTTTCGCTTCAATTTCCTTTATACATTTTCTCTTCCAGTTTTCATTTTACCCTTCAACTTTAGAGTTTTTTTTTCTTTTAACAACAAACGAAAAAAAAAAAAATTAAAAAGCATGACACCTCCCCATCTTTCAGTCATACTCGTACTTGTTTTCCTCTCATACTTCAAGAATATATTTTTTTTTTATTTTTTCATTGTTGTTGGATTTTTCTTTACTCTTCCAATTTTCTTTTTTTCTTTTTTGTTTCTTTCCACATTTTGTATATTTCTGTATATGTAGTCGAATAACCGTTGAGAAATAAATCACCGTCAAAAATAGAGAGAAAGACATTGTCAGACATATACAAAAAAAAAAAGAAAATTGGAAGGAAATTTTATTTTACAATAATTTGATTGAATTGGAATTTTCAGGAAATTTTGTTTTATATCGGTATGTGTGTGTGTGTGTGTTTCACGTCTCTATATATCATATTATTATGAATATGTATGTACGAATACACACTCCCATATAAAAAAAAATTAAATTATCTATATCACTTCAAAACATACAATTTCCCTTTTTCATATTTTTCTCCTTACATCATCTTTTCTTCTCAATTTATCTATATTTTTCTAATAATAAACAAAACAAAAAAAAAACAAAACTTTTTTGACATTTTGTTTTCGTTTTCTTACTCGAATGATTTTCCTTTAATTCTATTTGTTTGTATGTCATTCACATTATATTGTAATAAACAAAAAGGAAAACTAAAAGAAAACCTTTTATTTTTTTGTTGTTTGGTGCTTGCTATTTTTTGTTGTCATTTCCAAATTCGAAAACAGAATGAATTAAAATAAAATAGAAAAAAATTCCTTTTTTGTTGTGTTTAAACAAAATGTATAAGGAAAGGAAAAAAATGAAAATCCATCAAAACAAAAACAAACAAAAGCAAAAAAAAAATGAGGAAAAATAAGGAAAATCTAAAACAAAACACCATTAATCAATAATTTATTTATTTTTGTGTATAGGTATATCTATATACACATTTATATAAAAAAACAAAACAAGTAAAAGAAGAAAACAAGCTTTCAGTATTTTTTTGTTTTGTTTTGTTTTTCCATGGTTTACTTTTTTTCACTATGTTGTTGTTGATCGCAGAGTGTGGGTGTTTTCTATGTATTGTTGTTTGTGTATACATACATATATACATACTTTGTATATAAGAGGAAAACAACAAAACTTTGAAAGCTGGTGGTTAGATTGTTATTATTGTTATTATCGTTTTTATACAATTTATTTTTAGTTTCATGGTTAGGGTGTTACAGATTATAGAAATGGATAAATACAATTAGATGACGGGACGAGTTCTAGGAAAAATATACAACAACAATAATCTACAAAAAAAAACGCAAGAAAGGAAAATGTAAACATAAAATACAAATTTTGACGTGAAAAAATATTTTGTATAATATTGAAATTTAGAACGATGGGCAAAATTGATATTGTTCGTTAGATAACTGCAGAATATATGTTTGAATTTTTGTACTGCATATATAAAATATATTTAGTTGTATGCTATATATACTGGGATTTTTAGTAGTGGAAGAGATAATTTAACCTGCATCTATCGAATTGAAACTCATGTAATAATCAATTTGGGACATTTTCTAGACACAAAATTAAATCCGTTAAGCTCTTTATAATTAGGGGAAGTTTAGAAAATATTTGTCCTTCACTCTACTCCTGGTGCAACTGTTAAAATGATTGAAAAACCGTTGGTAAAATCATTCGTATGAGTCATAAGTTTTTCGAATTAATGACCCGAGTTACCAAATCAGCGTTAGTACTAACTGCACTTCGAACTGGTGGGTTTTGTATCTTCTAATCTTCTAACTATTTTTCTACTTTTCTATTGCAAAAGTTACCCAATGATTTTTTTTTTGTTCCGGACTCGACATAACACATTAAAACCCAGATAAAGCCACTGTCCTTTATAAATTCAGAAAAAACCGTTGTCAAAAACACGATTTATACATGTAAGAAATAATTGTTTATCAAAGTCCCGTTATAGGCGTATTTTCTATATAAAGGATTAATTTTTTAGAAAATTATTCAGTTTGAATTTAATAGTGCTGAAGAGTGTGTATCTAGCAGCTAATATTTTTGACTACGTACTTGTAATGTGGTAATAAGCAATCTTCTGGCCGATCAACTTAGAGCAGAAACTCAATTGTGATATACGCAATAACCAGAAATGAATGAAGACAGCATCGGTGAGGATAATATCGTCTTAATTAAACTTTCAGATAGTCAACATGAAACAAAAGCTCGGTTGAGATAATCGTCACCTACAGAAAGTGACTATGATAATGAGTACGATATTCCACTAGATGGTATTGCTAAACGTAGAAAGATTTGCAAGTCATCCAATGTATCCAATAAAGCAAGATACATCAGTTTTAAGTGGGATAAAAAAGATCTCATTTCCAATTTACCAACATGGGACGATGTGGCTGGATGTAATCAACAGATGTCACCAACTGAAGCTTTTCAAAAATTGTTTGATGAAGAAAAAACAAATTTGAAAATTAAGATATATAAATATGTACGCTGTATCTTAAAATAGGAAAGGAGATGTTCAACCAAATGAAATGTGCTGCAAATTCTACTTAGTGAATATGTTCGCTTGGCCTGGCGCCATTTATGTTGGGGAAAGTTGAAAAGATACATACATACAATAAGCTAGTATGTAATGCTAACAGGCTACCTAACAGGCACCTAAAGAAGAAAACCACAGCGTGGACGAGTCCATGGTTCCCTATTACGGACATTACGGTACCAAGCAATTCATTCGTGGCAAGCCAATTCGTTGGGGTTATAAGTTGTGGACTGGGACAACAAAATCAGGTTATTGAGTGGTTTGAACCTTACCTTAAGGGCCTACTACAATTTTACCAAGAAATTCCAACATATGAGCCTAGGAGCCAGTGTCGTTTTGCAGTGTGCTGATGTTCCTAAAAATAATTCAAATATGCCATACCACTTATATTTTGATAACTTTTTTACGTCGATTAAACTAGTAGAAGAGCTTCGGTATGGTGGATTGAAAGGGACCGGAACAATAAGAGAAAATAGAATTGGGAAAAATTACAATATATTGGACTCCAAAATCATTAAAAAAAAAATTAAAGAGGTTTTTATGATTACGCAACGACACGAAGCAATGAAATAATCGCATGCAAATGACATGACAAAAATGTTGGCACAAGCGCATCCAACAGCTGTCCCATATTACCAACTCAACCGGTAACACGATTTTCTCAAAAATAAAACAAAACAGTAGATCAACCAAAAGTTTTTAAGATGTAAAACGAAAATATGGGCGTTTATACAGAGTATCAATACGAGGAAAAATTCCATTGATTGCTCATTGTCCTTTTAAAAGAACACCCCGTTCCGCTTAAACCAAACTACTTACGAAATTTTGGTTAGTAGTTTATATTATATGTTTTCCCTTACTATTTTCAATGTAAACATCCGTTTCAAAAGACATTTTAAGAAAAAAAATAGTTCCGGCTTTATCTGGGATATGAAATATTTATAAACCCTACCCTGGCCGAGACCACAAATATTTTCAAAATTTTTTAATAATTTCGTAACGACTATTCTTGTGTAATAGACTATAACTGTGCTATTGAGCGAATTGAGGTCCAACCAATATATCGAGAACTAGGCATGTTACCTCATTCAATAAACCGAAATTGAATATTGTCCTTGAACAGTTGTCAACTATCATTCGGAATTGGGATGGAAACGTGCTTATTAACAGTGCTGCTATCGACCAGACCAATACATATTTTCCTGATCAACTAAATGTTCAACAAATATTTTTGCAGTCAAAAGTTTATGTGAAAAGCAATTTTTTTTGTTTCGCAAATATAATTGTTTCGGAAACCTGATCTGTACATAAAAAATGTTGTACAAAATTATTTAACACTCGTTTTGTGATCAACACTATTCGTAAAATATGAAAAAACTAAATACAAATTATTAAATTTAAAATTATTTTGATTAAGTATGATTGAAACACTAATTTGTTTTCTATTTCCTTCACTGGTTTTTGTTATCTCTCTGTGACTCCTTGCCAGTGGTCTAAAATTTTGTTGACAATATCTTCCGGGATTTTATGCATTTCTGTTTTATTCCTTTGAATATTTGGCCTTAGTAGACCCTGTACCTGTTCCATTTCCTATTATACCCTCTGAACCTTAATTGGAAGCTCAATCCTGTCCAAGCCAAGTAATTAACTAAATAAAAAAAAATGTAAATTTCCCACACAGGCAGGGGAATTTAAATGGCATGATTATTTAGCAAAGCATATCGCTGAATAGCTAAGTTACTTTCATATGAGATTGTTTTTAATTTTTTATGTTAGAAATCAACGAGGGAGATATTTGATTATTATATTCTCAGTTCTCACCGACCAACAAAAATACTGCAGGTAAAACCCCCGTTAAATATTTCTGTAGAGTAAATGAAATCTTATCGAGTGGTATATACTATACAACTCCGGCAAACGGCATCAGTGTAATGTAACAAGAGCCGGACTAATTTGGACGTGTATGGGACCAGTTAGGACTCAACATTTCAAATTTGCCGAACGATCGGAATAGGAAATATAAGTGATTAATTCAGTAGGTACTTTATTATTATTATTAGAAACGGTTGGAGGGAAGGAAGGCTACTTATATCGATAAAGTAATGCAGTTAAATATCTGCGAACAAATACTTCAAAAGCTGGACAACTACACACAAAGTAATCACTGCTGCCCTTCTCTACAAGACAGTCCTCGCATATATCATCCTGAGTTAGTCGTAAGCGAATGGAGAACATGGCCAGTAAGGATTCTGAGCAGTATTCCTAACTGGTCCTTTTTTTAAAAATAAAGAAAATCTAGTAGACCTTCGATTAGGTTCATTTATAAAGAGTTTCGCTTAACGGCAGCCAGAAATAGCAAGCCACAACATTGTTAACTCTTTGAGATCAAAGTTTTTTATAGCCTTCTTATTGCTATTAAAAGATAAGGAGGCCGCTGGTTAGGAACCCACAAGTAATAATCGCGACCCAGCCTTGGCTAAGTAATCAGCGGTCTCATTACCTTCAATATCACAATGAGCTGGTATGCATAAGATCGTAACTCCATTGTTGGAACAAAAAAAGGTTAACGAAATGTTTAGAATACTTGACAAATTTGGAAATTGTTCAATAAGTTGAGTACAGCTATGTTATCCGTACAAACACAAATATGTTAGTCGTTACAGTGGCAGTCAAAGCCTCAATGATACTTTGTGTCAGTGCTATTAATTCCGCCTGAAAAACAGTGCAATGCAAACCCAGACTATCAAACGATCTTAACCCAAATTGAGGGCTGCAAGTTCCAAATCTAGCACTTAATTCAAAGCAACCGCCATCCTAAAAGAAGGCAAATAACTCGGATATTTTTTTAAAATATGTTGGGAGGAAAACAAATCTCTCAATGGAAAATAAATTCTTACAGTTGAACTCGGACGGTGGAACTCCGGTGAGGGGACGCCATTGCTCCAGTATAGCTCTACAAGTAGTATATTGTAGTCCATTAAGTTTAATTACAGAAGTCTTTAATTTTACAGGCCACCAAACAATGAAAGCGTATGAGAGGATTGGTAAAACCAGCGATTAATTAATAAATATCAACATTTTGGCAGTCAAGCCCCAGGATTTCCTAAAAGCTCTTCTACAATGCGAAAATATGCTAGTATCTTTCTGAATCAAGGTGGTAATTCCAGGAAATTTTTCTATCCAAAATGATACCAAGATGTTTTGCATTCTCAGACCTAGAAATCATTTTCTCCAAAAGGAAGAGAACATATAGAGCTTCAATATCTCTACATGCCTCCACTAAAAGTAAGGCTTGTGGCATTAAATCGGATAAGACATTCAGGAGTTTTCCTGAAACTATAATAACCAGACCGTCAGTATAGTTCTGGACAATCAAGCCAGGATGATACAGTTTGCTATCAAAATCCACAGCAGAGGATAGAGAACACACCCTGTGGACAGCCTTTATCAATCTTGATAGAAACATATATGCTACCCAGCTCCGCATCAACAATAAGAGAATCAGCTAGATTCGAACTATTTAACAATTGAGCGATCAATACAAAAATTAGTACAGGCTTTAGTAATCATACCAAACGAAGTACTATCAAAAGCTTCTGCAAAATATCCAGAAATGTGCCCACAAAGAACTCTTTATTATTGAGTGATCTTTCAATCCTTAACAAGTTCATGTAGAGCAGTTTCACAGGACTTGCTAACTCTATAAGTATGTTACATGTCACTGAGTGAGGGAATAGGCAAATAATAATCTCTAATAAATCTGGAGATGATCCTTTCCAGAGATTTAAGAAAGATTGAAGACAGAGTATTAGGTCAAAGTGACTCCACCAGCCTTGTATGGTGTAAAGGACAACATACCCACGTTCTAATTAAGGATTTCATATAATGAGTTTGTAAGCAACTTAGTCAGAATTAATAAAGTCACAAACATGCAAATGTACAGAAAGAAGCAAGTCACCAATCTCCATATTGGAAGAGGTGAGCTGTCCGTTTGGTAGACAAAGAGTATTAAGTCTACAAAAATCATTTTTAGCAAAAGCTTTATTAAGTCAATAGATACAGCCGGCAGACTGTCTTACACTTTTTTTATAAACCTTTTGAACCACTAAGAAGTTAGCCCAATCATCCTGGGGTTTAGATGTGTTTGCTTTATTTTTTAGTTTCCTAAATTATTTCCTTAAATTTTTAAGTTCAATGCTCTAAAAAGGTTTGAAATGAAGCTTACTTGCTGTGCAGCAAGTTGATCTGTTTTATTGTAAGGGGGTTATTTGAACACTACACAGAAAGTAAGTGGATAAAACGTTTAAGGTTCGGAGAGGACTTATGAGAGATTTCATCCAGGACGTAATGCAATGTTGAACCGAAACCAGTAATACTCTTGAAGGTCTTTAGATCAATGCGAGAAACAATCGATTGGCCACACGCTTGCTTATTATGTATTTCCTTATAAAATAGGATCCAGATTATTCATTATTCTCGAACAATTGTATTTGCGAAATAAACTTTCGCTGTTCTCAAAATATGTTCACCCCGACTTTATATGCTCAAACACATTTAAATGTAGACTGTAAAAACGTACACTGAGGATTCGGGTTGGATACATAAGACTGGTTATCAAAATCTCGATTTCAAAAGACTGGTTTGCAAAATTTCGGTTTGAAAAATCTTGATTTTGTGTTTGTTTGTGTGGCTGTGTGTGTTTGGGTACCTCGAATATATATATTTTTTCTAACCAAGATTTTGAAAACAGGTGCAAATAATTTCGCTTTGCAGATTACTCTGGTAAACAGCAATTTTATTTCGATTTGTTTTATTTTTATTTTTCATATATTGTAATAATAACTCGAAGAAAAATTGGGTTTGCTTGTAATTCTTGGTTGACAGAATCTTGGGTTTTCAATATCTTGTTTTTTATAAATTCTTTTAATAAATTGATTTTCATAAACTGATTTTCTAAAAATTTTTTATAAATTGATTTTCTAAAAACCAAGATTTGTTATCAAAATCTTTGAGATTTTGAGAATAATGATTTCGATATGCTCCCACAAAAATTCGGGAGCGTCTCAAAATCTCGGATTTCAAAAGCACGGTTTTAAAAAATCTCGGTTTTTATTTATATTTATTTCAAAATTAAATTCCCTATGTTCCAGAATTTTTAAGTTTTGGTTATTTTTGTGGGTTGGCTACAAAATCTCGGTTTTCAAAATCTCGGTCTTTATAAATTTTGGAAAAAGGAGATTTTACTTTTAAAACGAAAATAATCAAGAATTATAAATTCTGGAAAATGGGGAATTTTATTTTATTATGAAAATATCAAAAAATATTAAATTCTGGAAAATAGGGAAGCTAATTTTGAAATAAATTTAAATAAAAACCGAGATTTTGAGACGCTCCCATTTTCGTTTTAAAGTGCAAATCCCCATTTTCCAGAATTTGTAAAAACCGAGATTTTGTTGCACCGAGATTGAGATTTTGAAAACCGAGATTTTATTGCCAACCCAAAAAATTTAATAAATAAAAGCAAAACTTAGAAACTTCAATTTTTTTTTTTTTTAAATAAAAGAAGCACAATTCTGCCTCGTCTTTGTTCCATATGAGAATCACCGAGTTCTTCTGAATGCTTCTGAAAAGCATGATTTCAAAAGTCTAACATATCTTTTTTAATTTGAGTCGCCTCTTTTGGTAAAGGAGAAACTTAATTTAAAGTAAAATGAAATTCAAAACCGGTATATCGAAAATGTTCTTCTCGGGAGCGTATCGAAATCTTGGTTGACAAAATTTTGACGTAGCCAAAATCTTGTTTTTTCCAAAATCTTGGTTTTTCCAAAATCTTGGTTTTTTGAAAACTTTAATATTAAATTCCCCATTTTCCAGAATTTATAATTTCTGGTTATTTTCGTTTTTAAAGTAAAATCCCCTTTTTTGCAAAATTTATAAAGACCGAGATTTTGTAGCACCGAGCTTTTGTAGCCAACCCTTTAAATAATGATTTTCAAAAGCCTGGTTATACAAAACTCTTTTATATAACCAGGCTTTTGAAAAACATTTTTTAAAGTGGAACCCGGTTATTCTGGTTGGTAATTAGCAGGTTATTCTGAAATGAGCATTTCCCGAACCCCGGTTTTGAATTTTATTTTACTTTAACTTAAAATTGGGTGTGGTAGGCAAGCCTGGTTTCCAGCCTGATTTTAAAAGCCTGGTATTCAAAAGCTTGGTTTTCAAAGCCTGGTTTTCAAAGGCCTGATTTTCAAAAGCTTGATTTTCAAAAGCCTGGTTATAGAAAGCCTGATTTTTAAAAGCCTGGCTTTCAAAATTCTGTTTTTTTCAAAACCGATTTATTTTTATTAATTCGGGCCGGCCCGAAAATCGGTTTTTGAAAGCCATGATGAAAAATTACTTATGTTTTTTATGGAGTTTTATTTGCGGGGATTTACCGAATGAATATACAACGGGAAAGAAAAAAAAATATAATGTACTTCGGGGAATCACATAATGTTATTAGCGGGGAATAACCGAATTTTATGTTTTGGTTTTATTTTTACTTCTCGCTTGTAATTCTATTTACTTAAGTGATTACATGATCAACCATTTTACATTACAAGTATTTTCTTAAACCTGTGATTTACAATAAAAGTGTGGTAAACAGTGTGTTTAAATAATTTTGAAATGAATATTATTATTACGAATATGGAGAAACTCAAATTAATTTTTAATGGTTATGCGTACCATTTGGAGAGAAGACAAGAAACCTATCAGTGGGCGTGTGCTCAGAGAAATACTATTTTGTGCAAATGAAGGGTTGTGACGAAAGTGGTTGAAGGGGATCATGTGATTAAAAAAAGACCTACAAGCCATAGCCATAACCCCTCGGCTTACGCTAAAACGATTTCTGAAGTCAACACAAATTTGAAAGCGGCAGCGAAACACGCGTTTATTTGCCAACAAATCAGGCGCAACACAAAATAATGCATATAAAACGTGTAGGTATATAAAAGAAGATAGTATTAAAAATATAAACGTTCCAGAGGAGCTGCGATATATCGAAGAAGAACATTTTGTTTTATTTGTAAAGGATTTTAGAGATCAAGCTGTTACAGTATTAGCAACACCTTCGAGTTTAAAACTGTCGGCAAACGCAGAATGTTGCCTCATGGACGGTACGTTTAATGTAATTCCAACGTTTATGCGTCAATTTTTCACTATATATGGCAAAATTGGCAAAGAGACTGTTCATTTGGTGTTCGAAATAACGAGCTCAAAAAGTGAAGCATCATACTTTGAATAATTCTACGAAGTATGCAGGTGGGCAATTGGGAAATAAGATTGAATCCAAAATTGTAATATCGGATTTGGAAAAGGCGAGCATTAAAGATTTAAAACATTTTCCCCCAACTACTTTTAAAGGCTGCTTGTTTCACTTGGAGAAAGGTACAGAAACAAGGCTGTGCTGTGAAGCACGGCAATAACAAAAATTTTAGCCAGCAGATCAGAATGTTGAAAAGTTTAGCGGAAGACTTACTAGGATATTACCAGGAACTAAAAAAGAATGAACCCTGATGCTAGACGTATCGGTAAATGGTTCTGATAAAGTATTTAACGGGAATTCCTCAAGAAAGATTAAATATGCCATCGAAACCGCAGTACCCTCCAAATTTCTGGTGTGTTTGGGATAATTCTCAAGAAAATTTACCTCGGACACAAAATTCTGTAGAAGGATGACATCGAAGGCTAAAAATGGTAGTATAGATAAATCACACAACACATCGGCGTTTACCAACTAATATCGGAATTGGGGAAAGAGTTGATAATGGGTAAAACGGAAATTGCGCAAAGGAGAGCGGGCATATCAAAGCCAAAAAAAGAAAATTGGTAATTAAAAATAAGAAAATGTTCAATACAATAAACCAGTGAAATAATTTAAGCAATGTGGATTATCTTCAAAATTGACCTTTATAAGTAATTATAAAGTTATCTAAAAAAATATTTGGTTTTACAATTTCTAGTAATTTGGAATGGATGTGAAATATTATTTTCATTTAGTTAATTATTATTAACCATGAATTATTAAATATTATTTTCAGAACAACCATAAAATTCCAAATTTAATAACAGGAAATTCTATGATCAAAAAATACTAATTTTTCAAAACCAGGCTTTTAAAAACCAGGCCTTTTGAAAATCCAGGCTTTTGTTCAACCATGCGTTTCAACCATGTTTCTCGGGCCGCCTCGATGCAGGAGAATTTAAATTTAAAGTAAAATAAAATTAAAAACCGGGATATCAAAAATGTTATTTTCAGAACAACCAGCTTATTAACAACCAAGATTAATCAGCTTTTGGAAACCTTGCTTTTTTAAATCTAGCCTTTTGAATAGCCATACTTTTTGTAAACCAGGATTTAGAGTGGAACCCCAAAAATATATCTTTTAAAACCAAGATTTTGAAACCAGGCGTTTTAAATGAGGCTTCTGAAAACTAGGCTTATCTATATATCCGAAAAGAACTCTTTCCGTCCTGGTTTTGAATTTTATTTTATTGGGCTGTTCGGAAAGTAATTTCGTTTTTTCCCAACAGAGGACCTAATTGTATTTGTTTAAGCCAACTTCACACTTAAGTCGCATTGTCATTATATATTTTGACAGCTGATATAGCAAGGCTTGTCTCTAAAAAAAGTTTGTTTGATTCTGCGTAATAACTTTTGTGTGGTGCCCTATCAAATATGAAAGGTCGAAAGCAGCATTTTCGGAATATTTTACTTTTTTACTATCGAAAAGATAAAAATAAAAGCAAGGATATATTGGATGTTAGGATGTGTGTAAAATAAAGCAAGAAAAAATTTATTGGAGTTGTATGGAGAAGATGTAATGACAAAACACCAGTGCCGAAACTGGTTTGCAAAATTTCGGTTCGGCAGTTTTGATGTTGAAGTCGCACCGCATTCTGGAAGGCCAGTTAAAACTGATGAAAACAAAATAAAGGCATTGATTGGTGCAAACTCCCGAATAACAACTCGTGACTTCGCTCAAAGATTAAATTTATCGAATTCGACCGTTCATGATCACGTGAAACGCGTTGGTTTCTTTTCAAACTCGACATATGGGTTCCACATGTTCTTACAGAAAGAAATTTATTTGCTCCGTCGCATTGACGTCTGTGATATGCTTCTCAAACGTCACGAAAATGAGCCATTTTTAAAGCGAACCATCTGAGGATGAGAAATGGATTGTCTACAATAATGTTAAGCGCATGGATCATGGAGTAAAAAAGATGAACCGGCTCAAACCACGTCGAAAGCTGATATTCAACAAAAAAAGGTCTGTTTGGTGAGATTTCAAGGGAATCGTTTTTTTTTTTAGCTTCTACCGAACAATACCACGATCAATTCTGAACTCTGTTGGTTCACTTAACCAGAAAAGACCAGTGTTGATCAATAGGAAAGGTACAGTATTCCACCAAGATTAAGCGAGACCTCATACAAGTTTGGTAGTTCGCCAAAAGCTTTTACAACTTGGATGGAATGGACTACCACACCCACCATATTAACCGGATCTGGCACCTCCGGATTATTACTTGATCCGGTATCTACAAAATTTTTTAGACGTCAAAACTTTTACTTCAAACGAGAACGTCAAAAATGAATTGGATCAGTTTTTTGCCAGCAAGGATCAGAAGTTTTATGAGCTTGAAATTATGCTACTACCAGAAAGATATAAAAGATATTGTACCAAAATGGAGAATATGTAATTCAATAAAATATTTATTCACTATAAGAAAATATTCTTTCATTTCTTTCATTTTCACCTAAAAACCGAAATTACTTTCCAAATAACCCAATACCTTAAATTAAAATTGTCCTTCACCAAAAGAACCAGCCCGAATTAAAAACATAAACCAGGCTTTTGAAACCAGGCTACTGGTTCCAGGTCCGAATATTTTCTCATCCGGATTCAAAATTCCGGTTTCTAAAATCCCGGGATTCCAAAATCTTGGTATTCCATATCCCGATTTTCAAAATCCTTGTGAAGAAGAATTTTAATTTTGAAACACGCCCAGAAAATCAAAATAAGAACCGGGATTATGAAAACCGGGCTTTCGTTTCACACCCTAATTTATCTTCAAAAGTTAAAGATATTAATTAATGGAAAATACATATTTGCAAACACTTGATAATATTTGAAATATTAAGGTTTTATGACATCATTTCAATAAACAAATTTATTTGATACTTTTTACTACATACATTATATTTGTCACAGAAACAAATCTTCAAAATTTTGGAAAAGGTTAGACGACAATAATTTCTAAAAGATAATAATGATTTATATTTCTTAAATTCTAGTCGAATTAGAATTTATTAAAGAAAGTGTCAATCAAAATATTTCGTCTTTGTGTTCCCTACAAATGCATATATTCGCATACAACGTATAGTACGGGATCTTATCGGTTGAATATTATAGAATCAAATCAAAGAATTTTCAATTATTGGGTTTTATTTTTAAATTATTTGCATTTTATTTATAACTTTAATTTTTATCTCTTCATTAATGCTCAATAAAACAACATAATCACCATTATCCTAATATAATATATGAAAAATCCAACAACAACAAAACGTATTTACAAAATCTACATACTCGTATAAAACATTTTTTACTTTGTACGACACATTAAAAAAAATAAATAAAGTTATACATTTATCATTGCAATTATGCAAATGAATGAAAAAAATATATTTTATCTAAAAAGTGATCAGTATGTATGCACATAGAATATATTTTTTCGCATCTTAAATTATATTTACATATTTTATAATTTTATTCAATGATGATCACGGTAACATTGATTATCATATGATGATGATGATCATCATCATTTTCATTATTTAGTTATTTACTTTTGAACACGCGTTAAGATACTATACACTTATCCAGTAATTATAACAACAACAAATGTATATTTGCGACCTGCAATCACTAAACATTAGCATACAACAACAGTAAATCGAGTGGATGTGTATATTATATAAATTTAGTTGGTTAGTTATTTTGTATGAATTTATTAAAAAAATATCAATTGAATTAAATTAATGAATAAAATCCATTCCAGTGGTGTAGAATGATAGCTGCTGTATACATTGAGATAACAAAAATAAAAGATTCTTAGAAATTCTAAACTCAAGAATCAAGTTTAACAAAAGAATGCAAAATTCTATGAAAAGTTACAAAAAAAAAAAAATGCCAACACAAATAGAGAGACGGATGCAACGAAAAGAAGATTTTAGTTTCTTTTGTGATTTAAATTGAAATATTAAAACCTTTTGTTATATCGTCTTGCGAATTTTATGCCGAATAAATATATAGGCGTATATATAGATAGATTGTGTTCCACCCAAACCGAAAAATGGGTAACACCTTAAAGTTGAAATATGGAAGAAATTATATTTCGCCACCAATGCCGTACCATATTCAACTTAAATTAAATTAAAAAAAAAAAAAAAAAAATATCCCGCAACACAATCTAAATTATTTTATCTTAATTTTTTGTAGTTTTCAGTTTTAAGTTTAATTTACCTTCTCTTATGCACAACAACAACAACAACAGTAACGCAAGAAAATAAAAAATCTAAAGTCAATTACAACAACAGTAATCTATTATGTTTTATACAATATCAAACAACATCTTAATCTTTTTAACATTGTGCTGTTCTAATTAGCGACTCTAAAAAAAAAATGTTTTAATTTTTTATTTGCCATATATCGGCGTAAAGTATATATGTAAGTCGTGACGTTATTTTTCAAATACATACAACTGAAACAACTATTTTTAGTGTATAGAAGTTAATTAAAAATGCACAATTACGAAAGAAGTTTATGCATACTAAAAAAACACTGTATGCAACAATAAGATCAACAAAATATTCTTTAAAATTAAATAACAGATAATACACGATTCTTTACACGCAATCTTGTGATATACATAATATGCCTGAATCCTATAGCGGTTTTCCCTATTATGTGTACACAAAACATTCCTTAAGTTTTTAATTAGTCTACTTAAAACAGATTTACGAATCATGTAACACAAAATCTTATGTTTAAGTATAACATATGATCTACCCGCACCTCATTTCAACCGAGAAACGAACATTCATATTATGTTCCCACATTTTTTTTTTTTTTGTATCTCTATATACCTCTACTATATGGTATACGAGTTGTGTACAAAACCAAAAAAGAAAACAAAAAACGGAATGTACATTAAATAAGATGAAAATCATAATTTTCATGTCTTACTTAATTTATTATATGTTTGTATGTTTGTTTTATTTATTTTTTTAAAGATTTCTGTGTTCAGCGTTTTTTTATATACTGACAAGCAACGAATATATTGAATCCTTTATTTGTGGGTAATCCAAAAAAAAAAATAAAAAATAACAACCAAATTGATTTAATTCATCATGAAATGTAGTATAAAAATGAATAATGGCCGCTCCCCTAAAAATATATGTATTTTTTATTTGTTGTTGTTGTTGTTTAGTTCTCTTTCCCAATCCATTGCCATTTTTTTTTTGTGTCTGTTTGCCTTTCATCTGTTGTTTTGAAGTTTGTTGTTATTGCTTTTGGGTATTTTATGTTTAGTTTGATATGATCATATGTTTAGTTTATATGTGTATATGTGTATAGTTTTTTGATCGGTGTTAAACCAATTTTGTATAATTTCAATGCATTCAGATTTGCACTGAACTGATTTCTGGAAAAAAATTACAGATTTGACCGATATGCACTTATCGAAACTTCTGAATTTGGTTATATTCGGGGACATTAACGGTTCTAAAATTGCTTCAGAATTTTTGATTGAAACATTTTCTGTTTTAATAAATTCTTAAATTTTTAGTTCGCGTTCAATATTTAGATATAATTAATTGCATTGATTTGATCCTAAATTAATTACTAAACTATTTTTTTTATATGATTTCATTTGGTTTGTGACTTTTAAATTATTTATGAAATTTACAATTTTAAAATTTTGAAATTATATATTAAATTCATTTGATATGAAATTATGTTAAATTCATATGACGAATTTCAGAATTCTAGTTTTATTCTTTAAATCTAACATTGATTAAAAAAAAATTTGTCAATTTTAAAACGCTAAAATTTGCAAATTTTAAATTTTTGAATTTTATTTTGTAACCGATTTTGAAATAGAAAATCTTCGTAACAATCGCAACTAAATATTTTGGAAGAATAGTACCCTTCAAAAGATTTTACAAAATTTGAACTGAATTACAAAACCAATATTTGAATGAAATTCTTCCTTTACTTGGAAAGAATTTTCAGAATTTTCGTTCATATTGTTCATTCCTCATACCCGACCAATTTCAAAATGTATTAAATGCAGAAACTATGAAACCATTTCTGTGAATAAAAGAGACCAGAAGTATTGAAAATGTATTTTAACAAAACCTACAAATGAGAAAGAAGTTTAGAAAATGATACAGTATACAGTTGTTCAACTGTTTCTGAGTATCAAGATAGGGTTAACAACGGACAACATTTATCCACCGTCGCGTCGCTTTGAAATTTTTCACTCTTACATTTCGTTGATGTACTTACTCCTTATTATGATTTGTTGGCTGTCGCTTACGAAAAAGTACTATTAATGGCTAGAGGATGTCAATTAGGAAATATTTTTTTCAAAACGCAACTTTCATTATTTTAGTATTTTATTAGAACCAATTAGTATACCAAGTTTTGTTTACTTAAATTTGAATTAATTAATTACATTAGATATAGGTTATAAGATAAAGTTACCAGTACACAATACATTCTGTGTATTATAGAAAATAAATTGTGATACAATCAGTCCAGTCGCCACGGTCTAATGAGAAATTGATTTTTTCATAATTATAGGCTCATCAGTTCGAAACTGGATTTAATTCTCTTATGTTTTTTGGAAAAAATATTAACTTCATGTAAATTAAAAAATATGGTATTAGAATAGTATCCAGAGGAATCCACAATACGCCACTCCCAAGATAGCAATTATTAAACAGTTTGCCTATGTTGTTGGAAAATTGAATTCGTTACCAATTTTATTATTTTACCCAAGGGTAGCAAATAATATTTTACCATTGATCCGCCGATTGTCTTATCTTTCCAATATTTGCTGCCAAAATCTCAGACAAACCCATAGCGGCAATGGCACCCGTAGCGAATTTTAGATATTTGACAACAGTCAGTATAAAGATTATTACGATTAAAACAACATTTCACCAACACTCGAAATCAAAATTAGTACAAAGCTCTCTGCTATTGAAATCACGGTTTGATTTGTAATGGCTTGTGTCTGTGTTTAATGGTATTCAAAACAACCAAAAATATGTATAGAATATTGATTCATAAACATGGAACATCAAGAAAACCGTTAGTTTACCTACTTTTGCGTTGTCAATTAGTTCACTACACGCACAAAAATGACGAGGCTATGAAAACTTCGAATCCGTCCAGCTCCAATTGTTCGGTTCTTAAAACTTCTTGGTTTTGATGTTAGATTAACCGAAATTGATGTTTAAACATACACTTCATTTGGTCATCTTATTGCCTAATGCGAAGTCAACAGAAACGTGAGAAAGTCATGAAATACGCTAATTTGCAGTTTTGATAAACGATATTCGGTTATAATTACCTCACAACATGCGGCTCTTTATCCTGTAATGGGGCCGTCGCTACTAACATGTATGGCCTCAGTTAGTTAAATTTGAAGGTATCATAACCTTTATAAATACTAATGATGGCGATTGTATTACCTATCATTATGTTGTGAATGCATCATGCCCCTAAGCAACAATATTGTATTGTATGTAGGTTTGAGTCTTGGGTAATATTAATATTGAGTAACTATCATAAATAGTAAATTAATATAAATATACTTACTTACCATTTAAATAATTAAAAATAGTAAATTAATTTTTTAGATTAATTTACTAATTAATAAATTACCCAATAATAACATTATCCAAAATATAAGCTGTAATTTTTTCTTATTCTGTAAAGTAAATTAAAAATTAAACTTTTGTTTTTTTTTATTTATTTATTATTTCATTATAGTACCAATTCTTAAATATCTAGTACAATTCTAGTAACATTTAATAATTACACGGTAAACCCTATTTATCAGAGTTTAAATTTTTCGCTCTTTTTTTCACTCTTTATAAAATGTATCGCTCTTGCTCCCAATAATATATTTTTCACTATTCGTTTACGCTCTTGCTCTTTAATGATAAACACAAAAACAAAATTATTTCGCTCTTTCAAAGTGATTTAAATTTTTATTTTTAATATCGCTCTTAAAACAGGGAGCGTAAAAGTTAAAAATATCGCTCCCAATCTATACTACAGAGCGATTGAAGAAAATATATTAGGGAGCGATATTTTTTGTAATAAATGGGAGCGATATTTTTTGTAATAGACGATATTGCTCTTTCAAAGTTCAATAAATGGTATTTAGATAAAGTTCGGAAATATGACCAACTAGGATGGAACTTGGCTTTACCTTAACCGATTTTAGTGAAATTTGACATGTGCGATGGAAATAGGATTCTAAAATGATTTTTATATGAAGTTCTAGAATATGCCCAATTGAAAAGGAATTTGGCCATTTCTTATCCGATTTTGATGAAATTCAATATATACGACGGAAATGGGATTTTTAAATGACTTTTAGATAAAGTTCTGGAATATGGCCAATTAGGAAGGAACTTGGCAATTTCTTATCCGATTTTGATGAAATTCAGCATGTTCGATGGAAATGGGATTCTAAATTGATTTTTAGATAAAGTTCTGGAATATGGCCAATTGGGAAGGAACTTGGCCATTTCTTACCCGATTTTGATGAAATTCGATATAGACGATGGAAATGGGATTCTTAAATGATTTGTAAATAAAGTTCTGGAATATGGCCAATTGGGAAGGAATTTGGCTATTTCTTACCCGATTTTGATGAAATTCAGCATGTGCGATGGAAATGGGATTCTAAATGATTTTTAGATAAAGTTCTGGAATATGGCCAATTGGGAAGGAACTTGGCCATTTCTTACCCGATTTTAATGAAATTTGATATATACGATGGAAATGGGATTTTTAAATGATTTTTAGATAAAGTTCTGGAATATGGCCAATTAGGAAGGAACTTGGCAATTTCTTATCCGATTTTGATGAAATTCAGCATGTTCGATGGAAATGGGATTCTAAATTGATTTTTAGATAAAGTTCTGGAATATGGCCAATTGGGAAGGAACTTGGCCATTTCTTACCCGATTTTGATGAAATTCGATATAGACGATGGAAATGGGATTCTTAAATGATTTGTAAATAAAGTTCTGGAATATGGCCAATTGGGAAGGAATTTGGCTATTTCTTACCCGATTTTGATGAAATTCAGCATGTGCGATGGAAATGGGATTCTAAATGATTTTTAGATAAAATTCTGGAATATGGCAAATTGGGAAGGAATTTGGATATTTCTTACCCGATTTTGATGAAATTCGATATAGACGATGGAAATGGGATTCTTAAATGATTTTTAAATAAAGTTCTGGAATATGGCCAATTGGGAAGGAATTTGGCTATTTCTTACCCGATTTTGATGAAATTCAGCATGTTCGATGGAAATGGGATTATGGAATATGGCTAATTAGGAAGGAACTTGGCCATTTCTTATCCGATTTTGATGACTATCAGCATAAACCAGAGAAATTTAATTCTAAAATGATTTTTAGATCAAGATCTGGAATATGGCAAATTATAAGAAACTTGGCCATTTTCAATCCGATTTCAATGAAATTTACTGGCCATATTCCAGAAGTGTATCTAAAAATCATTCTAAAATCCCATTTCCTGCACAAATGAAAAATTTAAATATAATCGGTTAAACAATAATCAAGTTCCATCCTACTTGGCCATATTCCAGAACTATATCCAAAAGAGCATTTTAGAATCACAATTCCATTGCGAATGTCAATTTTCATTAAAATCGGTTTAGGAATAACCAAGTTCCATCATAGTTGGCCATATTCCAGAACTTCATCTAACAATAATTTTAGAATGCCATTTCCATCGTATATGTTGAATTTCATCAAAATCGGATAACAAATAGCCAAGTTCGTTCCTAATTGGCTATATTCCAGAACTTTATCTAAAAATCATTTAAGAATCCCATTTCCATCGAACATGCTGAATTTCATCAAAATCGGATAAGGAATGGCCAAGTTCCTTCTCAATTGGCCATATTCCAGAACTTTATCTAAAAATAAATTTAGAATCCCAAGTGGCAATTTAGAATCCCAAATGGCCAAGTTCCTTCCCAATTTGCCATATTCCAGAACTTTATCTAAAAATCATTTAAGAATCCCATTTCCATCGAACATGCTGGATTTCATCAAAATCGGATAAGAAATGGCCAAGTTCCTTCTTAGTTGGCCATATTCCAGAACTTTATTTAAAAATCATTTCAGAATCCCGTTTCCATCGAACATGCTGTATTTCATTAAAATCGGATAAGAAATGGCCAAGTTCCTTCCCAATTGGCCATATTCCAGAACTTTACCTAAAAATCAAGTTAGAATCCCATTTCCGTCGTATATGTTGAATTTCATCAAAATAAGATAACAAATGGCGAAGTTCCTTCCTAATTGGCCATATTCCAGAACTTTATCTAAAACTCATTTAAGAATCCCGTTTCCATCAAACATGCTGAATTTCATCAAATTCTGATAAGAAATGGCCAAGTTCCTTCCTAATTGGCCATATTCCTGAATTTCATCCAAAAATCAATTTAGAATCCCATTTCGATCGCGCGTGTCAAATTTCACTAAAATGTTAAAAAATAGTCAAGTTTCATACTAGTTGGCCATACTCCTGATTTATCCAATAATGATTTTAGAATCCCATTTCCAATCGCATATCAAATTGCATCATAATCGGTTAAGGAATAGCCTAGTTATATCCTAGTTGGCCTTATTTCAGAACAGTAGATATGTGTAAATGTGTATCAGTTCGCTAACAAATCTGGCTTTCTAAAGAGAGCATTTTATAACGTTTTGAATACCGTTTGCCGTAATAACAAGAGCAAGAGCGAAATAATATTAGTAACGATTTTATTCTTCAGAGCAGAGCGTATTTGTTTTTTCAATATAGCTCAATAACAAAGAGCGAAAATATGGTAATACAAACGCAATAGTGGAAGAGCAAGAGCCTTATTATAAAAAATAATGCTCCTGCTCTTCAGAGCGATATTTTTTGTTTTACAATATCGCTCCTTATGAAGAGCGTTTTAATATTTTTTATTTTCGCTCTTGAAAAAGAGCAAGAGCGAAAAGCGAAATGACATCCCTTTTTAAACTCTGCTATTTATTATTCAAATATAATTTTAATCAGTTATCCCAAATAATATATTCGTCCCCGTTTGCACTTAAAGTTATTTGGAAAATGTGCTTTCATGTTAATTTTTCAATAGACAAATTAAAAAAATTATCAGTTTTTTCAACACGATATGCAAAAAAATGCTGATCGAAATAAATTGTATCAATTGATTGAAGACATAAAAATAATTTTTTCTTATAAATTATTACGTAATGAAGAACAGCAAATATTGGATCGGCGTCTAAATGAGTTCCAATACAAACAATGCTTCCATTTTTAAGCAACACGTCGTATAGCTCTAAATATTTCAATACATATAAATTAAAACTTAGAAGATAATTTTAAAGGTATATTTTGAAAAATGCAAAATATTTTATTTCACTATAATTCAATAATTAAATTAGCGAGATTCAGTTGGTTTTTGATTTTTAAACTCTGTAGAATATCTATGCGATTATTAGATCAAAACAAAGTTTTTTTAAATATTTGATGGTTTGATTCAAATCGTACAAAGCTTAGAGCCGAAATTGGGCCTATTTTCAATTCAATCACCCTTGCGAAGTGACGATAAAAAAACTTGGATAAATTCACTACATTTATACTGGGGTCGTGTTATCTTAGAGTGATCCTCATACTAATTTATTATTGTGTTTTTTAGGTTCGATTAAATTATATAGTGTAGAAGTAATCATTTTCGATTATGTATGTTTCATGAAAAATTATTCAAAATCTATAATAATTAATAAGGAGAAAATAACCTACTTAGGTTGAATTCTAGGATACTAATTATTTTTTAACCTAACCACAAGTGGCAAGTGCTTAAAAACAACTAATTTTTTATAGTATACTTAAATCATTCATTTTAAAATTGAAAAGTGTAATCGCATAATTCTTAACAAGTTGAATTCTTACAATTTTTGAAAGTTATTTAGTTTATTTAAATTAATTTAGTTTTTAGTTTTTTCATTTTAGTTTTATTTCATTTTATTAATTTTATTTATTTATTTTATATAATTTTTTTTTTAAATTCAAAATTCTTAGAATTTGTAAAATTTTAAATTTACAAAAGTCATTATAGGTCGTAAATATACCTTGAATTACTTAAGGGGGGAACCTCCTCCAGACAACTGGTTTTTCAATAATTTTTTACAAACAATTGAGAGCATTTATTCCAATGAAACAAATTGCATAATAATATTGACGTTTAAATGAACACAAACAATTTTTTTTATGAGTGAAAAAAAAACAAAATGGCGGCGCTAGAGGTGCTCGAACTAGACTACTAAAGTTTGCGCCGTTGAACGCCCAGGTCCTTGTAGTTAACTAAAATCAACGAAACAAATTTTTTTTATTAAAATAATTCAGTCCGCTCTGCATGAACCTAAAAGTTGCAAAAAAAAAATAAAATTAAAAATTAGAGGACAAAAAGACAAAAAAAAACGTGTTTCTTTATAAACAATTCGTTAAAGCCAATATTTGTTTGAACAATTTATACGAAATTTTAGGTTTGTGCAAAGGCCGATAAGCTAAAGAATATGTGTACAAAATTTCAAGTTGATTGGTCTATTACTTTTTGAGTTACATTCCTCGGCGCGCAAAAAAACACGTTTCAAGAAAAACTCAATTAAAGTTTTCATTCTTGAAGAGAACGCATCACTTCGCATCACTTCGGTGACTTCCTAGGGATCTTTAGGACTTTCTGTTGGGCTTGAAACTTTGGAAATATATTCTTCAGATACTAAATGAATTTTTAAAGTAAAAAAAAAAAAATGCAAAAAAATTAATATCTGGAGGGGGTCCCCCCTTAATTACTTAATATTTTGGATTTCTGCAAATTCTTCTAAATTTGATGAAATTCTAAAATTTGGAATTTTCTAAACTTAAAATTGTTACTCTCTAACGTTCTTTCAACATTTTAATTTTTGAAAATGCTTGAATTTTTTTTTTTTTTTTTTTAATTTAAGATATCTTAACCTTAAAGAAAATGTGATTAAAATTAATTCAATTTATGAAGAACCCAAATTCTTAAAGCTCTATGAACATTTTCCAAATATTTTTAATTCTTAAATTACTAAATTCTTGAAATCTTGATTTTTTGAATTTTTTAAATTTTTTGTAATGTTTTCTGATATTTAAAATTGTTTTTGTTTAATATATTTGTTTAAATCCGTAAAGTTGAAGTAAATTTTGTAAATTTCTTAGCATTGTATTAAAAATTAAATCCTTATGAAAATAACTTTCGATTAAAAAAAACAGCTACTTGAAATATTAAAATATTCTAATCTTAATTGGTTAAAATTATTTAAATTTTAGAAACCTCGAAAATCCTTAAGACATTTAAATTCGTAAAATAATTGGTAATTTTTAAATTTGTAATTGCATTACCGGCATCTCAACAATGCCGTCTATATAATATCTACATAAACCATTAACACCGGTACACATTCAGGGCGAGTGACAAGAACGATTTTTCCTTTTTCAGCAAATTATTTAAGCAAATTGTTAGAATAATAAAAGCGTTTGTTTTTAATTAACGATAGCTAAGATATCGTGCATTTACTAAAATTAAAATTTAAAATTTTAATAGTTTTAATACAAAATTTCAATTTATCGTTGATAATTTTTAATTTAAGGCGATAAATTGAATTTTTTTATTAAAAATGTTAAAATTTAACTTTTTATTTTTTAGCAAATCCACGATATTTTAGCTATCGTAATAAAAAACAAACGCTTTTATACCCAGGTGTGGCAGCTTCGGTAAAGGATATGACAGATCAGTTCATTTGGGTAGGAATTAGGAAAGATGTAAGAAAAATGGTGCAATGTTGTCTAGCGTGCCAACGATCGAGAGTGACCAAACACACCAAAAGTTCGCTCGGAAACTAACTGCCGGTGACCAGGCGATTTGCAGAAGTACATTTGGATATAGTTGGGCCACTGCCGATTTCCAAGGGCAAAAGATATTGCATCACTACTATGATTGACCGTTTCACTAGATGGACCGAAGCAGCTCCAGTTGCCGACATCCGGGGCGAAACCGTCGCAGTGGCCGTGTTTAGCAGTTAGATCGCCCGCTTCGGAGTGCCTTCATCAATAGTGACGGATCAGGCACCCCAGTTTGAGTCCGAATTATTTGTGGAGTTTTCAAAGCTGTTAGGTTTCGAGAACAAAACAACCACAACATATAATCCCAAACGTAATTGGTTGATTGAGATATGGCATCGAACTCTAAAAGCAGCAATTATGTGCCACGAAAGAGACACTTGGACACGAGCTTTACTATTAGGCAGTTCTATTAGGATTCCGCACCACCTACAGAGAGGATCTGAAAACTACTTCAGCCGAACTAGTGTATGGTGAACAAATTCGCATACCAAGTCAGTTCATCGTCGAAAAGACAGGAAACTCGAACCAATCAGAGTTCGCGAGGGAACTACGGGAGCATTTTGCAAAATTCGTCCCACCCCAACATCTGGTCACTGCAACAGAGCAGTATTTGTGTCACAAGAGCTCAATACTTGTACACATGTTTTTGTTAGAACGGATTTGTGCAAAAGATCACTACAGCCGGCATCCGAGGGCCCATTTGAGGTCATCAAACGAAACGAGAAATCATTTACCTTGAAAGTCAAAGATAAAATGAGCAACATTTCAATCGATAGGCTAAACCCGTGCTTCATTGAAGATAATCAAACTGACGCACCACAAGCCAAAGACAGAGGTGAACACACCTCTTCACAGGTTAACGGAGGATTCACAGGTTAAGTCACGCAGTACAAAAATTCGTTTTGACCTAAGAACACAGCCATCATCAAGTAGTAAATCATCCAGCGCACTCAGTAACCGGAAATCATGTTTAAAGGTCAACGATTTAGTCACCACCATCCCAAAAACGTCAGTAACCTGAAGTGGAAGATCGACAACACCGCCAGCAC
This sequence comes from Tipula helvola, assembly GCA_963556165.1. Taxonomy (NCBI): domain Eukaryota; kingdom Metazoa; phylum Arthropoda; class Insecta; order Diptera; family Tipulidae; genus Tipula; species Tipula helvola. The sequence goes on along the minus strand of OY744482.1, from coordinate 263,231,637 downwards.
GTTTCGTGGTATCACTAATCAGTAATTCGCTGGTAAGGGGGTGATGTGGCGGACTACCGACCATCAATAATCGGTATACAGTTATTATAATTACCATATTTTCGATAATCTATCAAACGTCAACATGCATGCCATTGCCACAGGTAATAAATGTGACAAACATGTTTATAAAATGCACATATAAAAATGTCATACAATTTTTGACATCAAATATTTAGTGACACCTAGAACGAACGGAGTTTTCCGAAAGATGGTAGCTCTTACGGTTGTTGAAAATTTGACATTTAAACATAATCTATATTCTCAATGCGGAATTATTAACTACTACATGGTTCTTTCCATCGAATAAACGCAACCATAATTTTATAATCAATAATAAATTGATAAAATTAGTAAAATGAAACTTAAAAAAATATCGTTGTAACTAGTTATTTATTTAAATTGTGTGGGGCATAAGCAATCCCCCACAAAGTATCCCTGAAGGTATTTACTATTGTAAAAAATTGGTATTCATATATTAAAGTAATACATTTTTCTAAAGATCCCCAACATTTTATCATTGAACAACCTATTAAAGTGGAGTCGGTTAAAAACAATAAACAATTCGAAATTCATAACTTCTCAGTGTGTAGTGACAACAGCGACTGTTCGAATATCGAAATATAAAATCAAGATATCCTAAATTTAATTCGTATGGAACATTTAAACTTTGAGGAGAAATGTGCCATACACAAATTGTTTAAAAAGTACGAAGATTTATTTTACAGTGAAAACCACTCACTTTCACCAATCAAGTAAAACATGCTATCAACTTACGAGACGAAATTCCAATGTAGAACAAATCTTATAGATGTCCATACATTCATAAAAACGAGGTGCATAGACAAATAAATAAATTGTTAAACCAGGGTATAATACGTCCTAGTTATTCTCCTTGGTCGAGTAATATCTGGATAGTGCAAAAAAGACGTGATGCTTCTGGTACACAAAAATGGAGGTTAGTGGTTGATTATCGTAAATTAAACGATAAGACCATAGATGATCGTTATCCACTCCCTAATATTACCGAAATTCTCGATAAATTAGGAAAAAGTATGTATTTTTCAACCTTAGACCTTGCTTCTGGGTTCCACCAAGTAGGTTACAGCGGATAGTGTGAAACCCAATCCGGATAAAATTAAAGGAACAAAAAAAATGAATTATAGACTCTCAATACATAGAATGTTTCTAAATATCCAAAATATTACTCTGTAACGATCCAACCTTGCAATACCCCAATTTCTCTAGACCGTTCAATTTAACGATAACACTGATCACAAACCTTTGACGTGGTTAATGTCTCTGAGACAAACAGTAATGAAGATAGTAATATTGATGAAACAATTTTAATCATACAGAATAATTAGAGGAAAATCTAACCGGCGGCAGCGGATTACCGATTTCAGATAGACCTCTAATCGAATTTACACATCAATTAGTTTTAGAGAAAGGAACCAATCCAAATCCTAATATTAAACTAAAAATATTATTTATAAATAAGAGAAGATAAATAATTAAGCAAAATAATTTAGATACAGAAGAAAGTATAATAGATATCATTAAGAATTATACTTTACCAAAAAAAGTTATATGTATTTTAACTAATGGCGAAACATTTAAAATAATCCCATTAGTAAATGATAAGTATTTTTATAATAAACATTTTAAAATAGTTAGATGTAAAATGTTAGTAGTAGATGAAAGCGACAGAGATAAGCAAGAAAAAATTATTAGAGATTATCATAACAAATCAAATCACAGAGGTATAAACGAAACATTACAACATTTGAAAAGGCAAAATTATTTTCCTAATATGAAAATCTTAATAACAAAAATAATTAATAATTGTGATATTTGTGCTAGATATAAATGAGAGCAATATAAAACAAATAAAATTCGAATTGACAGAAACTTCAGAAAAAAATTTGGATATTCTACATATGGGTATATATTCCGCACATAACGAACATTTTCTAACGATAATTGATAAATTTAGTAAGTTTGCTAGTTCGTATTTGTTAAACGGAAGAAATATCATTAATATTATAAAATCGTTAAAACATTATTTCTCACACCATGGATTACCAAAAAAAATTAATTGTAGATAATGGCGCCGAATTCGCCTTAACAGTTTTTCAGGATTTTATCAAATTATATAATATACAATTTCATTTCACTACAGCTAAAAATTCTTCCGGAAACTCTCCTGTGGAGAGGTTTCACTCTACATTGACAGAAATTATCAGAATAATTTTTAATCAAAACAATACTAAACCAATAGATGAAATAATGGACGAAGCTATCATAACCTACAATAACTCTACTCACTTTCCACTAAATTAACCCCTTTCGAATTATTATCGGGACACTACAACGAATCAAGTCCATTTATCATTCGATCCAATCTATCAACAGACAAGGATCACCTTCAGAATCATAAACAAAACTACGAAAAGTTAGGTAAACTAATTCATAACAGGAATTTAGAAACAAAACACAAACTAATAAATAAGCTAAATACAAAACGCCTTGACCCAATATATCTAGAACATAATGAATAAATTTATGAATTCGAAAAAATGAGAAATAAATTAGCCCCTAGATTTATGCAGCATACAGTAGTTAAAAACAACAAAGTTACAATAGCAACTAATAAAAGGAAAGTTCACAAACAGAAAGTAAAAAAAAGACGAAAATTTAGAATACTATATTAGCTAGAGATAATAATCCAACCGAGCCTAACTCCCACGAGTAAAATAGTTTAGTATAACATAAATGTTTTCAGATACATCCATGTTGATATTAAAATTGACGAGTTTTTGAAGTTTGAAGCATATTTTAACCAATCCAGCATAATTTGTATAGCACAGATATCCATCTTTTATCCTAAATCATTTTTATTTTGAATATCAATTGAAACAATTGCCTATCAATAACACGTATTCCTTAGAACTAAAATACCAATTCCTTTTATTCAATAAATATTTTTATCAATATTTTATTTTGCTTCTTCTTGAAAAAATCCTAAATCAAAATTATACTTATAAAGTGGAGCTTATACGTTAACTTTAAACTTTAACAAATTCAAAGTTTTAAAGGTACGAAAAAAATTGACATATTCTAGGTGGTCAAAACGAAAACAAAACCCTGTAAATAAAAAATAAAAAACTGACACAGGTTGGAAAAAGATATAAGTATACATAGTGTTTGCGCACAATTTTAAATAAAAGCCGGCCTATCGTATAACATTCTCAAATTCATAGAAGACCAACTAATCTGAAATATATTTATATAAATGCTTATTTTTATTAATTTTCGATTATCAAATTCCGTGTGTCATTAAGGCAAGAAAATATATTGTGAGTCCACAAAAACCCTAAATATCTAACCAAGAAAAATATAAATTTATATACAAACCCCGAAAGACAACCAATCCAATGACCTTAAAAAATACTTAACCAATTCATTGCTTTTCCGGCTATATTAAGTTGAATAACTGTTCGTTTGATTTATCCAAAACTAAAGGCTCCACGACACGAATACCACGAAACAAAACCATAATATAATTTTAGTTTAATTAAATGCAATTCCAATATAACAGTAATTAGACCCGAAAAACTATAATCTTTAACATTAGATCCACCTTAAAAATAAATAAACCAACAACAAAAATTTTAGAACCATATAATTTATATTTTTTTTGTTTAGTATTTCCGTTTGATTTTAATCAAAACAACCAAAAAAGAAAAAACTAAAGAAACACAAATTTAATAAGTTTTTGGGGAATAAATAAAAAAAAAAAAATTCACACATAATAAAAAAACATCTATTTCACATATTAGCTCTAAACTAGTTTTGTTATATCGCTCGCTATACACACGAAAAACCACCAATGGCAACATTTTTGTTTATAAACTAAATAACTTTTAATTCTTGGTAAAACATTTGGCAAATTAGATTGAATTTTGGTTTTAATTTTTTTTGGGGTATTCTTTAATTTCATTTTGATTGAAATACAACAAAAAAGATGTACAGTAGTTAACTAAAGTCAAAATAATTATAAACACAAATATTTTATTGACGCACTATACAATTTTTTTTCACTCATAATTTTTCATCGAAATTCAACAAAAAAAAGAAAACGAACTTAAGCCATGTGACTTAATTCACACACATTTTTATATAAATATATTATCTAAAGACAAAATTTTTTTATTTTTTTTTTAATATGTGGGGTATATATAAAACAACAACAACAAAACAACTCGCGGTTTAATTCAACATGAATCATTCCTTTATTCCCAATTTTTTTTTTTTTTTTTTTTTTTTTTTTGATAACTATAACCTCATAGGAATATGTATGTACATATATTGTATGTATGTAGCTACAAATATAGAAACAGACTGATATACTATAATACTAATCAACATTACAGAGGTTCGTGTCTATTTACCGTCTAGGACGAAAACATAAAGGTGGTTTTTTTTTTGACTGCAAACCAAAATTAGTTATCCTTGAAAAGTGAAAATATGTTTGCCCATAAGATTTATGATGATTCCAAAATGTTACGAATATTTAGGATATTTGTGTTATGGTTGATTAGGTAAAAAAATTGAAGAAACTTTCTATTTTTTATGATTTAGTTGTTTTGTCAGGTATTCGCAAAAATTTGTGTGATATTGTTTAAATTACAACGTTTAATGGTACTTTTGCACAAGGATATGGTCGCATATTACGACCTATCTGTTAACTTGTGTATATTGTAAAGATAAATGAATCATTGTACCTTATTCTTTTTATAACGGTAAAATTTATGAAAGGTAAACATGGATCATGGTTCTTTCAAACAATAATTGAAAATTAATAAAATTTTTGTCACAGTCTTAATGTGTGTGCGCTATGTCATTGCTACTTAGGGTTCCCAATTTTTCATTTTTTTAAAGAAAGAACATTTTAAAAAAATGCTAATTAACTAATGTTGCGTTATTTGAGACGATAAAACTGTTAAGATAATGCAGTCAACTGGTTTCAATTACCAGTTCGTATCCATTAATTCCTTTGTCTCCTTGTAGGAGAATCCTTCGGGTTGGTGGTCTTTCTAAACATTCGTCTCTCGCACCTTCACCTAAATATCCGATTTTATTGCCGGTTACACATCCAATTACCTTGTTAATCCTTGCTCATTTTCATAAAAAAACTTTTTCACGCAAGTCCGCAGTCATTACTGCGGCAAAATTATTGACGAATTAGTGGACAAAGGCCAGCAAAAAGGAATTGCTATAATTGTATCTTGCTTCAACAATTATTAGAATTTATATTTTAGTTTCTTGAATTATAAATACGATATTATTAGCACGTTGTAGTGCCGATCACGAAAAATTTGAATCTAACTATTTAGTGATAAAAATATCTCGAAAAATGTTTGCCCTACATGAAGTTTTTAATTTATAATTTCAAGCTTACCATCGAATTTAAACGTATGAATAAATATTCTCAAAATTACTGAAATTATGGTGTTTGGGTTTTAGCAGAATTTTTTATTCTTTTGAATGTAAATTACCAATTTTAAGTTCGCAATTTTCAGCAGGAAGTAAGACTATTGGATGGTGAAAGCAATATTTCAGTACACCAATATCTATCTGAACAGTTGTTTTTATATGCTTGCATAAATTGTTTGTTTATTTCAATTCACCGAACGCTTTCTCAAACACAATACTGATATTATGCATAACCTAACAGCAAAGAAAGTTGCGTAGTCGACTGAAAATTTCTTAAATATTTATTTACCATAAACTTTGTAACGGAATTTTACTAAAACTAATTTTAATTTGAATCATACAGTAATTTCACTTAGCGAAGTAATATGCTCACAAACATATAGAGAAACTATTAAGTTAAAGGAAATCGTATTCATTGATGTATTTAATTTTTGAAAATACTGAAGAATGGTTCAACAATTATATAGCTTTCTCCAATTACACTGGCCAGTTGAAGCCATTTTGACTCATACTTTCAGTTCTTTTACGATTTTATTTTACATACTTATTACGGACTCTTGTAAAATTCTTGCTGTATTTGAATCGCGAAGGAGGACTCTATAGGTATAGTATAACACGATGAAAATGTTAAAGTTAAATTCGCTCTTCTTTTATAACTGAAAATTAGAAATCTGCACCATTGTATAAGTTTTTAGGGGGAAAAAGCCCCGTAATCGACGTCCAATTTTATATTCTAAAACTCGTCAAACTTAGTGTATTAGGTACCACGTGAGTCACGTAATTTTCATGGGGTAATAATGACATCGATAAATGCAGACAATATGTAATTTTATAGAATATATTGGAAATTTGTATTGAATGTTTCAATTTTAGCATAAGATGAAGTGCCAATCAATTTACACCATCAGGTTATTAGCGTTGCCAAAATAAGTTTAATGCCCAAGGTCGATTTTTTCAATAAATTTTCGACTTTTTTAAATATTTGGTGATTTCATACCAGTTATTCATAGATGGCAATGTGTATAATAAAACATTGTGTGAAAAAATCAGGCTTTTCGTCGAATTCATCGAATTCCTGCAAAATTGATCGAATTCGAAACACTATTCCTTGTTTAGTTTGCCCGGAGGTGAACCTTTTTTTTTATTCAAGGTTAAATGATGGCTTATCTAACGGATTACGGAATACTCCTTACTTCCAATAGTGTCTGTATAAATCTGGTACGGATTTTCAACCAATATCACACGTTTACAATCCGTTTAATAAATCAACTTTTTCAAATTTAATATATTTGGTTGGATGAAAACAGAGTGCAGATAAATATTCTAAAATTATGCATAATAATTGCTTAGAAGATTTATTTGGAACTCTAATTGCCATATACCAAATAATAATTGTGGACAAACTGATTTTATTGCATGACTATACTCAAAAGCATTCCGCAAAACACTTGTGCAAATTTAAATGTCACATGATGCTAATTTTAATATATAGTTAGGAAAAAATTCCTAGAATATAATTTAGAAATTTTGTGAAGCCAAAATTTTAATAATTTGCAATTGCGAATGCAATTCAACAAATGTTTGACGTTTTATACTTCTTAAAACTATTAACATTTAAACCTCTAGAATTTAAAGGAATTTAGAATTTTATGATTCAAATTTATTTAAATTAATTTCAAGAATTTTAGGAATTTTGTGAAGAATTCCAAGATTTGGTTAATAGTTAGGGAATTGTAAACTCGAAGAACATGAAGAGTTTGTGAGAAAAAATGTTGACAAATTCTATAAAACTTTTAAAATTTTACAAGACATGAGATTTAACAATTCTGGGAAATTAAAAGTTTTAGAATTTTAAAGAAATGTTTAGTATATCAAAATAGCCTGAATTTATGAAATTTTATAAAATTTTACAATCTTTAGAAAGAAAGTCCTAGAATTGTATTTACGAATTTTATTAATTTCTTATGGTTTATAAATTTCGGAAGACAAGCTTTTCAGAATTTTAGAATTTTATGATTCAAATTTATTTAATTTAATTTCAAGAATTTTAGTAATTTTGTGAAAATTCCGAGATGATCAAATTTTCGTGGATTGTTATCTCGAAAGAATATTAAGAATTTGTAAGCAAAATTTTCAACAAATTTTGTAAAAGTTTTAAGATTTTGAATAGGTTTGGCGTTTAAACAATTTTGAAATCAAATTTTTAGACATTTCAAAGTATTTTTTAAAACATCAAAATTGCCCAAAAAATATTATGTTTATGAGATTTTAAAAAAAATTACAATTTTTATACTTAAGAAAATAATTATAGAATTTATGATTTTTAAAATTTTCGGATAATAAGCTAAAAGTTTTAATAAAACTGTTTAAAACTTTATAGTTCTAAACGTAAAGAACCAAAACCTCTAGAGTTTTTAGGAATTTAAATTTTTTAAAGAATTTTATGATTCACCTTTATTTACGTTAATTTCAAGAATTTTATGAATTTTGAGAAGAGTTACAAGATTCTCTAAATTTTATTGGATTGTTGATGTAAGAATATCAAGTTTGTAATGAAAATTTTTATAAAATTCTATATAAATTTTTAAATTTTACAAGATTTGGTTTTAAACAATTTGGGGAAATTAATTTTTTTTTAGACATTTCAAAGTTTTTGATGGTACACTACGTTCTGGGAGTATTATTCAGTGTGCCTGATCAGTGGCACTTTGGAAGAGAACTTATTAGCTAAGAATCGATTTAATGTTGGGCAAAATTTCGTTCTGACAAATTGGACAGGATGGAGGAGTACGAAATATACAGACGTCGAAATGATCCACTCATGCTAAACGACAAAAAAATTAATTCGAGAACGAATAAAATTTTTGATTTAATCATCCGCAAGAAGGTGTCGCGTATGTAATAAGTGAAAATTAAACACAATAATCATTATTAAATAAAAATATCATCATTACGAAAAGAACTGAAGAAGGACGAAGGTCCAAAACCGGTCTTAAAATTAAAAAAAAAAAAAAAAAAAAATCATATATCACTTTAAGAAAGTTACAACTTATTTTAATTTCGTTATTTATTTTATTTTTTGTAAATATCTTTTAAAATAAAGTTTAATATTAAATTATATGTTAACAAATTTTTGTGTTTTTTCATATATGTACATTATTAAAATCAGTGATATAAGCCACAGTTCAAAGAATTTTATTAAAAATGGAATATCTCCATCTTTATAGTAATATTTTTGAAATAAAAACGAAAATGCGATATATTTTTTTTACCATAATTTAAATGACTTTCTATTAATATGCTCCGAAAATCAATAGTGATAATTTAGTGCCGTTCACCAAAAACTTACATTTTAATGTACATCCTATAGGAATCTAGCAATTTTAATTTTACTGATTCAACTAGATTGTCTAGTATGCTCACATCTAGTGAATTTTTATTTACCGTGTAGATTCTAGGACCTAAAGGATGATGCGGGCCAATTTGTCATAAAATGGCATATTTGAGGTCCAAATAACATAAAACCACCACAAAATATTTTTTTTAGAGGATTTTAAAATCAGGAGTGAAAGGGTTAACAGCAGTTTCAAGAAATGTTTTCGATTCCATCACGTTTAATGTCAGTGAATTGAAACTTATTGTATTAAATTCCACTAGGATGGCAATCGCCTGCATAATATTAGCGTTAAACGGTGCCCTAAGTACAAATGCTTAGAGAATTAACGTATAAACGACATCTAAATTAAAAGGGTACCTCGCGTAAAGACTTTTCGTTGAATAGCGTAATGTAGTTAAAAAAAAAATTTCCAAAATTTAGTCAAAAAAAATTGACATGAGCAACACACCGGTGTGAAGTATTTCACACAAAGTGTAGCTACACAAATTAACGAAAAGTTTAAGTGTATGGAAAAAGTGTCGGCCTACATAAAAAAGTTTAAATAACCAGTAAAGCAAGGCATGGAACAATTTTTTCATAGAGTAGACAGATCAAGCTATCCGAAACAATTTCTGTTATTAAGATAAAAATGGTTGGGCCTGTGCGACGCTATTTTCATAATTGTGAAAATCACTTAAAATGTTCAAACCTGATGCTACACTTTGGCCATTTACTAAAATCACAGAGATGTTATCAGGTGTAGGATTATATCCCCATAAAGTGGACAGGTCAAGCTATCCGAAACAGTTTTTGTTATTAAGAAAAAAGTGGTTGGCGAGTGCGACGCTATTTTGAAAATTGTGAAACACTTTGAAAATCACTTAAAATATTTAAACCTGATGCTACACTTTGGCCATTTACTAAAATCTCAGAGATGTTACCTGATATGGGCTTATATTTCCATAAAGTGGACAAGTCAAGCTATCCGAAACAATTTCTGTTATTTAAATAAAAAGGGTTGGGCATGTGCGACGCTAACTTGAAAATTGAAAAAATCACTTAAAATGTTCAAACCTGATGCTACACTATAGCCGGTTTGTAAAATCTCAGAGATGTTACCAGATGTGGGTTAATATTTCCATAAAATGGACAAGTCAAGCTATCCGAAACAATTTCTGTTATTAAGATAAAACAGGGTTGGACCTGTGCGACGCTAAGAAAACAAACGAAAACGAAACAAATGTATTTTTTAAAAAAGAGTTTGTTGAGTTTACCATAATAGAATATATGGCTTATCTCCCACTTTGGGGAGTATGCTTTTAAAAAAAAATAGGTATTGCAGGACGGTTGTTAAATGCAAATGCGGAAAGTTATTTTTCTCTAGTGAAAAATCATTATACAAATCATAAAACACTAAGGCTAGGAAGGTTTATCAATATTATGAAGGATAAAACCGACAAAATAATAAAACTAATACAACTATCAAATAAACAGAAAACTGTTAATAAAAGAAAAGTATTAGGAAATTTGGATGATCCAGATAGCAATCAACACGAAGAGGGTTGGAATAAAAAGCTTAAACTGTATGATTCTCCTAAACACTTTGGTAAACGAGTATTAACTCGAAACTCCACGGTTAAGCAAAGTAATGAATATAAAAATACAAAAAATCGGATAGTGTTGCTGATGAACTACATGTTCTACAAAATAGATTTACTTTCATAGACAACGACAAACATGTGATAGAGATATCAAATACTTGTGCTTTCGACGCAACTGCCCAAATATTCCTTTGTTTGTATTCTGATGTAGAATTCTTCAAAGGTTTAATACAATCTTCCAACAATACCTTTTTCAAATTTATAAAATTGTTAGCAAATTATAAGGACCTAAGTGACCTTTATCAAGCAAGGTCGCAATTGATGTTAAATCTGTACCAGAAAAGTAGATCAATAATTCGCGAGAAAAATGTCATTAAGTTAAATGCAGCTTGTACCATAGCGTTCATTTTAGAAAATTCTTTATCTTCTCCATGAGGGAAACATTCTACCTTCCATTTGAAAATGTTTTCAGCTTTAATCAAATTTCTTTAACCAAATTACAAAATGCTATAGATTTTAGCAGCCCAAATTGTCCAACATGTCAAGGGATCAGAACAAAACATTATTTCAGCAATTACGGCATTGTTATAGCTGATGTACAGCCAAATAACAATAGTTATAATATATCACTTCAAGATATAAGCCAGACAATAAAACTGTCTGGAGACGATTATTATTTGAAAGGACTAATTCATTTTGAAAAATCCACAAGTATTAATGTTACAGGTCATTTTATAGCATATGGCAAACGTGGTAATATATGGGAGCAATTCGACGACTTGGTTTCATTTACAAAGGAAGTTAGTTCTAAGTATAAAGTTAATCCAGCGATACTATTTTTTTCTAAATATTAAAGACAACAGAAATTAATATGATTAACACGGGGCCAGGGAAAATAACAAGAATAAGCCAAGCAATATTTACGAGTTATTGTTTATATTGTGTGGTGGCATACCCACCGGGCATACCCATTCGACAAACACAAATTTCAGAAATTGACTCATATAAGGACTATAAAGGTTGTAAAGAGAATACATTAAGGAATTCAAACCAATCAGTGCAATTTTGATACGAGCCATACGGCTCTTGCAAAACAAACATTTTTGAAAGTTAATAAATCAACGAATTTCGTATGGAACAAGGACGTTTTTCAATTATTATTTATTAATTTTATTATTTTTATTAATTATTAATTATACGACCAAAAGGGGTAAGAAAACCGTCAACTAACTGACTACTGGCAAACCAGACGTTTCGTATCTCTTGAAAATAAAAGATGATCCCTACAAACGGGCTCTCAGTCGTGAGGGAAATGGGTCCCATTGGCTTGGGCGCTCCATATGAATGTTGTATGAACAACTTTGTACAATCATTCATATGGGAGATCCCTTTCATACCTATAAAGGGGTTCTCCTGCATGAATGATTGTATAAAGGCTAGATATCAAAACGTTTCGGAGCGTAAACGAAAAGTTGTCAATGCAAAATTCGTCGATTTGTTAATTTTCATATCATAATTTTTTGCAAGAGCACTACGGCTCATATCAAATGTAGATTAGTGATTTAAATTCCTCAATATATGCCCTAGTTAGCCTATATCGTTATTCTTGATAAATTCTCTGAGATTTTAGTAAATGGCCATAGTGTAGCATCAGGTTTGAACATTTTAAGTGATTTTCACAATTTTCAAAATAGCGTCGCATATGCCCAACCCTTTTAATCTTAATAACAGAAATAGTTTCGGATAGCTTGGCCTGTCCACTTTATGGAAATATAAGCCCACACCTGGTAACATCTCTGAGATTTTAGTAAATGGCCAAAGTGTAGTATCAGGTTTAAAAATTTTAAGTGATTTTCAAAGTGATTTTCACAATTATCAAAATAGCGTCGCACAGGCCCAACCATTTTTATCTTAATAACAGAAATTGTTTCGGATAGCTTGATCTGTCTACTCTATGAAAAAATTGTTCCATGCCTTGCTTTACTGGTTATTTAAACTTTTTTATGTAGGCCTACACTTTTCCCATACACTTACACTTTTTGTTAATTTGTGTAGCTACACTTTGTGTGAAATACTTTACACCGGTGAGCAACACAGCATCCGTACTGGTTGATTATAATTAATTTATTGTATAAGGATCGAAAATATTGCCATTTAAAGGTAGGTATTCTTAATTTTTAAATGTTTACGCATGCCATCTTCTCAATAAGTAATAGTTAGTTCGTCGGATATTAAAACAAAAATATTTTGAGCAGTTTACAATTTCACAAAATCTAAGCTAACCTAACGGCTCCGGGAATTCCAGTCAAAAACATTTCAGTCAAAAATTAAATGGCAACTCAGTTGAAATAGAAGAGATTTATGCCTTTCCAGAAGGAAGTTCAATCAAAAATCTAAAAAGGCATTCAAGTCAAAACTATTTTGACTAGAATTCCTTTCGCATTTATGACTGAAATACCTTTTGAGAAGGCAATTCAGTCAAACAATTAAAAAGGTATTCCAGGCAAAATTGTTCTCCAGAAATTCAGTCAAAAACCATTCAGTCCAAAAAAAAGTATTTCGGTCAGAAAGCAGTTTGACTGTAATGCCCTTTGTGGTTTTTGGACTGAACTACCTTCTTCAAAAAAATTTTAGTCACAAATTTTTTGACTGAAATACCTTTTGAACAGGTAATTCAGTCAAACAATTAAAAAGGTATTCCACACCAAAATGTTCTTGGGGAATATAATCAAAAACAATTCAGTCAAAAAACAAAAGGAGTTTCAGTCATAAAATTTCGGGTACAAATATTATGACTAAAACTTCTTTTATAAAGGAACTTCAATCGAAAAAAAGGTATTTCGGTCAGAAAACAGTTTGACTGAAATGCCCTTTGTGCATTTCAACTGAACAACATTCTTGAAAGGTGTTTTAGTCATACATTTTTGGACTGAAATACCATTTGTTTGGTTTCGTAAACAATTGATCGTATTACAATTGAACGTGAGAAGTTGATCGTAGACACAATTGATCGTGGAAACAATTGATCGTGGGTCAATTGACCGTATGGACAATTGATCGTGGATCCATGGTCAATTCCACGTATATATTTGCAATTACAAAATCTTGCATAACAAAATAGCGCAATTATTTTTCTTGTAGTAGGTGTAATTAAAAGATTCTATATAAACCGCTCCTACGCGCGGCACGCAGTGCGACATGTTTGCTCATCCAGGCTCCTACGTCCCCCGAAGTTCAAATCTAAAGCGTCTCGGAGGGCTAAGCGGGGGGGTGGGGGCGCTGCAACCTCCTACGTGCCCGTGAGAGTTACCGAAGCCGTTAGCCTCTACAATTTGAAGTTAAATTAGTCGGAATAGGGACGAAAGGCCAAATGTCGAAAGGCTAATGTCGAAAGGCCAAATGTGTCGAAAGGCTGAATGGATCGAAAGCTAAATGAGTCAAAAGGCCGAATGTTGAAAGGCCGAAAGTATCGAAAGGCCAAGTGTCGATAGGCCGAATTTCGAAAGGCCGAATGTGTCGAAAGGCCGAATGTTGAAAGATTGTTTGTATCGAAATTGATTTTAATATTTCATCTTAGTTACGTTTCTATTTGTCATATAATTAAAAATTAATTAAGGGTTGGTTACCTTATCTAGAAAACAAAAATACAGAAACTGAAAATCCCGAAAAAAATCCAGAAACAAAAAACTCAGAAAAACAAACATCCAGAAACTATCAAAGTGCAGACCAAATTATAATTAACATTTATAAAATGGCTATCAAATTTGAGTTCGTAAAGTTCCTAATATTTATGATAATAGAACTTGCTTCGTCAACCTTTCAGACACAGATCAAAGTAATCGTATCGCTCATATCGCATCTACTGATAGTCTAAAAAAGGGGTTGTCCACGTATGACTGTATTTCAAAAGACTGTTTACAAAATACTGTTTCTAAAATCTTTTCTCCAAAATCTTGTTTTACAAAATCTTGTTTCTCAAAATCTTGTTTTCAAAATACATAATAATGTTTTTATTAATCTTTTATAGATTTTACATTAAAATCAAATGACATCGACTAATTTAACTTCAAATTGTAGAGGCTAACGGCTTCGGTAACTCTCAAGGGCACGCGGGAGGTCGCTGCGCTCCCCCCCCCCCGCTTAGCCCTCCGAGGGACTTTAGATTTGAACTTCGGGGGCGTAGGATCCGGGATCAGCAAACATATCGCACTACGTGCCGCACTTAGGAGCGAATTATATAGAATCTATTAATGACACCTACTAAAAGAAAAATAATTACACTATTTTGTTATGCAAGATTATTTAATTGCAAGATTTTATATCGACCCCAGAAAAACCATTTCACTAAATATTCGTTATTTCACTATAAAATAATCAAAATAATTATTTCGGAAAACAATTTATACAGTAAGAATTTTATACGGTAAGAATTCAAAAAACAAGATTTTGTCTTGCAAGCAAATACCCCGATCCCCTCAAAACGCCAATAAAATTTATTTTTTTTCATTGATTTTAAACAAAATATTTTTTCTAGATTTTTTCTGGATTGCTTTTCCGGTAATTTCTAGATTTTTTCGGAATTTTTTTTTCTCTGGATTTTTTCTTTTCAACTATTCTGGATTTTAAAATTTCTGGATTTTTTTCCAGGCAAATGTAGTGATCCCATTAATTAATTATAATAAAAAAAAACAGAAATAAATTTGTTTTTTCACCAAAATTTGATCACCTTAATATGCTACATGCACAGAAGTTATTAGCACGTATTTTCAATTTATTTAAATTATTTTACATTAAGAAATAAATTCAATGGTTTTAAATAGTCATTTCAATCAATTTAGTGAAGGAAAATTTCATAAAAATTCGGCATTTCGACATTCGGCCTTTCGACTCATTCGGCCTTTCGACTCATTCGGCCATTCGACATTTGGCCCTTCGGCCTTCCGACCCATTCGTCCTTTCGACACATTTGGCTTTTCGACACATTCGGCCTTCCGACATTCGGCCTTTCAACATCGAACGATCAGTCACAAAACCAAAAGTAATTTCAGTAAAAAATGTTTTGACTTAATGCCTTTTTTGTTTTTTGATTGAACTTCCTTCTGGAAAGGCATAAATGTCTTAAACTATTTTGACTGAATTATAACTTTTAATTTTTGACTGAAATGCTTTTTACTGGGGCGCCGAAGCCAACATATAGGTCTAAGAAGGCATTTCAGTCAAAAAAAACCAACCAAACAAAAGGTATTTCAGTCCAAAAATGTGTGACTATAAAACTTTTCAAGAAGGTCGTTCAGTCCAAAACCACAAAGGGTATTTCAGTCAAACTGGTTTAGACCGAAATACCTTTTCTCTTGGACATTTCAGTCATTTTTAAAAGGAGTTTTAGTCATAATATTTGTATGGGAAATTTTTTGACTGAAATGTTTTTGACTAGAATTCCCGGAGCCGAACCTAACGCTATGTATCCAGTTTAACGTATTTTCGATGAAGATGCTTCTTTGTTCCAGTATTGTAACATTGAATTATGAATTATTGAGAATATCAAAAACTGTATGTAGCCCGCAACAATGTAACGAAATGCAGAGCGATCTTGATTTGCTTTATAATTGGTCAATTATTTAAGAATAAATTAAAATTAAATTTGGAAAAGTGCAAGATTATGAGCTGTTAAGGCTTCCACAAATGAAGGAATTTTTTGATTTTCTTGAAAGGAGATTTCAATCACTTGAGGCCATGGGTATCACCAAGGGTCAAATACGCCACCACAACAGATGACACCATTAAAACGGATATATAACGCAACGGTAAACAGCCAGTGTCTCGTAAAAGGATGTCTAGGAAGGCATCAATTGCAGGACTGTAATCAATTCAAACTGATGTCAACATTAGACCGAAACAAACTGGTCAGCGAAACAACCACTTGTGTACGTTGTCTAACACAACATCCAAAGGACCGTACATCAAAATTCAATTCATGCTCGTCCACGATACGATGTATTGTATGCAAAGGTCAACACCACACTCCTCTGCATAGCAACAACATGGCTTCAACCAACAAAGGAACAACTCAAACCTTGATAGTAAACCAACAAGGTCCAGTGATACTACCAACGGCAGTGGTCAGAGTAGCTACAGGCACTGGCCAACTCATCACAATGAGGGCACTAATTGATTCAGGGTCACAGGCAACACTAATATCCTCGAAAGCTGCCAAAATACTGAACGTCATGAAGAGAAAAACACATGTAAACATTTCAGGCATTGGTGGAAATGAGACAGGAATCTGTAGACACACAATCAACATAAAGCTGGTACCAAGATTCGATGGAGACTTCAGCTTAGACATCGAAGCTTTAATATTTAACCGGCTAACTCAACAACTACCTGAAACTGATATTGACACTAGAGCATGGACCCATCTTAACAACATAAAATTAGCGGATCCAAACTACAATAAATCTCAACCGATTGATCTCATACTTGGAGCAGATTATTATCCATTAATAATAGGTAATAGCATTATCAAGGGTAACCATCAAGAGCCAATGGCACAAAACACAGAGTTCGGATGGATCATAATCGGCAGCCTAAGTAAGATGGACAACCAAGTAATAACAACAATGGTGACTACCAAATCAATTGAGGACCAACTGAAATTATTTCTGGAGATTGACCACATTCCTGAGGAAAGAAGCCGCACGGAAGAAGAAGATCAGGTTGAAAAAACATTCCAAACAATATTGAAACGGCATGCGGATGGACGATACACAGTAAAGATTCCATTTAAGGACAATCACATCAAACTTGGAGAATCCCGGAGAAGAGCCTCAGCCAGACTTCTGCAAATCGAGAAAAGATTTATAAAAGACCCGTCATATAAACAATTATATCAAGAATTCATGCAAGAATACATCGATCTAAACCACATTGAATTAACACAAGAAAAACCAGAAGATTAAACTGCCGAAAAAATATACTACATACCTCATCATGGTGTTATCAAACCAGGCAGCATAACAACCAAGCTTCTAGTGGTATTTGATGCATCAGCAAAAACAACTACGGGAGTCTCACTAAACGACATTATGATGAATGGCCCCAAACTTCAAGAGGATTTAGCTGACATACTACTACGATGGAGAAAACACAAGATCGTCATTACAGCCAACATTGAAAAAATGTTTCGTCAAGTTTGGCTCAATATAGAAAATCAAGACTACCACCGCTGTAAGATAGCTGTAAGAACGTTAATTCAGCTAGCCAAAGATGGATCCAGTACACATTTTGTAGCGGCTAAGGTCATCATGACAGACTTCTATGTGGATGACCTACTCACAGGTGCGGACAACACTGATGAAGCTCTACTGGTACTACAAGAACTACAAGAGCTCACAGCACAGGGTGGGTTTCATCTAAGAAAATGGGCATCCAACTCTCCCAAAATATTACAAAATATTTCTGTCGAGCAACAAGCTGACGGATACATTCAAATAAAGCTAAATGAATGCATAAAGACGTTGGGAATACTATACAACCCGACAGAAGATTTGTTTGAATTCGACATAACCGGACTACAACTAACTAACAACCAGCCCACCAAACGCTCGCTCCTATCTGAGTCATCAAAACTCTTTGACCCCATAGGATGGTTATCACCAATAACCATCACGGCTAAGATTATGATGGAGGATGTATGGAAAACGGGAATAAACTGGGATGAACATCTACCAGAAAAAATACACATCAAATGACAGAAATACAAGGATGAGCTAAATGAAATCTCAAATATAAAAATTCCGAGATGGGTCAACATGACATCAAAATGCAAAATGGAACTGCATGGGTTGGCTGATGCATCAGAATATGCGTATGCTGCAGTGGTAGATTGTAGGACAGTGAATGATACCGGTGAAATTACAACCCAGCTATTAATGTCTAAAACACGAGTTGCGCCAACAAAAACAAAGATATCCATTCCTCGCCTCGAATTAAATGCAGCTTTACTATTGGCCAAATCGATGAAGCATAATATACGGGATACGATGAAACTTGGAGATATTAACACGTACGCTTGGTCGGACTCTACCATAACACTATGTTGGATCAAAGGTGACCCAAGCCGCTACAAAACATTTGTGGCAAATAGAATTTCGACGATTAAGAAATTATTACCAACAACCAGATGGCATCATGTGAAATCTCAGGAAAATCCAGCAGACACTATGCCTCGCGTGGCATAACACCCAGTGAACTCATCTACAACAACTTATGGTGGTATGGACCCTCCTTCCTGAGAATTACGCCACCCCAATGGAATACTGAAGAAGCTACTCCAGTCTTACCATTAAATTTACAAGCGGAGCTAGAAGAAAAGGTAGTGCTGATGACGGTTATAACGGGAGCGCTATTCAACAAGGTCTCTGCGTACAACAAAATTAAGCGCACAGTCGCATACTGTCTACGATTTATCAACAATAGCAGACAAAAAAGTGTTAGCAATGGCTGGCTAACCGGAAATGAACTTCAGGTTGCAGAAAGAACAATCATAAAATTAACACAAGAACAGGACTTCGGAAGGGAAATCGCATGTTTAGCCAAGGATCGAAGGCTAGATAAGGACAGCAAGCTAATTTCACTAAATCCATTCCAGGATGACCAAGGACTGCTACGTGTAATGGGACGTCTTCAGAACTCAAATCTGGCCACCGCCAGCAAACAACCTATAATCCTAAGCAAAACCAACATAATTACGCAACGGATAATCGAGGACACCCATAAAAACACACTACATGGTGGCATACAATTGACACTGACAATCTTGAGACAAAAATATTGGATTATTGATGGCAGGCGAGCCGTACGACAAGTGATACAAAGATGCATACATGCTTTCGACACAAACAAAAGAATATGGAACAACTAATGGGCAGTTTACCATCATCAAGAGTGAGGCAGGGAAGACCGTTCACTAAAACGGGAATCGACTATGCAGGGCCCATCCAACTAAGAACTATCAAGGGTCGAGGCAACAAATCCTACAAGGGCCATACACATCGAGATAGTGAGCAGCCTAACAACAGAAGCATTCATAGCGGCCTACAAAAGCTTCATCTCCAGGCGAGGACTGTGCACGGATGTATTCTCCGACAATGGAACCTATTTTGTTGGAGCAAATAACAAGCAAGCAACATTACTTGACGACATAGCAGCCATGCTGGCCACTGATGGAACAAACTGGCACTTTATACCTCCTCACACTCCACATTTTGGTGGAATATGGGAAGCAGGAATAAATTCCGTAAAATTCCACTTCAAGAGAGTGATAGGAGAATCAACTCTTACATTCGAAGAATTATATAGTCTCACGACTCAAATCGAAGCAGTTCTCAATTCTCGGCCCCTAATTCCACTGACCAACGATGCCTCGGATTCAACAGCCCTAACACCAGGACACTTTCTGATTGGCGACTCCCTCAAGGCGATGCCAGAGGCAACTATCAGCAACATGGGATTGAAAACAAGATGGCACAAGGATTCTGGACACGCTGGTCGGCAGAATACCTTCACCAACTTCAGCAACAGACCAAATGGAGAACCGTACAACCAAATCTAGCGGTAAATGACCTGGTATTATTAAAGACGACCAACTACCGGTATCACGTTGGAAATTGGGACGGGTTCTTGACACTCATGCCGGAAAGGATAGCTTGGTGCGAATTGCGACAGTTAAATGCAAAGACGCGACATACAAACGACCAATAACAAAATTATGCAAGCTACCTATTGATTGTGATTCAAAGGAGACACTACCTATGGAACCAATCTCACCGATGCAGGACGTAACAATCAAGGATGCCAGTACAGCTTCTACTGAGAACAACAAGCCATCGACTAGACAACAACCACACCGCCGAGCCAAGACTATAGGAAGGATGAACCACCTAGCGATAGCCGTTCTGTCAGTGTGCTGTCTATTCGGATTCGTTAATGCCAACGTCGAAATCAAACCTTTCAATCAGTCTACTGGCATATACTTCGAGAAGCTAGGCAAATTAGAAATTTTCGCTATGAAATAGACTCTGGCAATTCAATATAACATGAGCAGCTATTGGGAAGAAATCAAAAACTACAAGGTATCATAGCTCACAATGAACTATAAGCAGTCTGTAACGAGCTGTCTGGATTAAACTGTAACATTCTAGAACAACTGCAATGGAAATTCAGCAACCTGATCGCTGATAATGAGTTGCTACTAAGCATCAACAAGGAAAAACAACCCGTGAAACGGGGTTTTGGAGATTCAACAGGCATCATTCTGGGAGACATGTTCGGAATTCTCACTCAACCCGTAAAACCAGTGAATATGAGGCCCAGTTTGAGTAGCTCAATAAGAACGAGCACGAACTATTGTCAATAATAAGGACTCAAATAACCTTGATTGACAACACAGTCAAGATGGTGAAACATAATACATAAAGCCTATAGTATTAGATAACCTAAAGGATACACAACAGGGCTCACTTGACGTGGTCTACGATGCGCATCATGGAATATTACAACCCTCAATACTTGCGCCAAATCAGTTAGAAGAGCAGTTATCATTGATCCATCAACACTTGCCAGCCTCCATCACCATTCCAGGCCATGATATTCATGATCTCGTGCACATTTACCAAAGCATGAAAATTCGCAGTAGGGTAACACAACAGAGTATAATCACTGAAATTACTCTACCACTCTCAATCACGTGGGACTATACGCTGTTGTCAGTAGTTCCCGTACCAGATATACAACACGGTACTACCCAATCACAAATTATCACCTCAACCGAATATCTCGCCATAGATGACCGCAAGGAACATTTCGCAACGATGACAAGAGATGATGTAAATCGTTGTCAAATTTTCAAACCAACCCAATTCTTATGCGAAATTTCACCAATTGTGAGTGCACTATACAACCAAGAGCTATGCGAGTTATCCATACTACAACGTAACAAAAATATCCGCACCATGTACCGGAGTAAGACGATGAACGCAACCAACCTTTGGATTAAGCTCCACGCACCTAATCAATGGATATATGTAGTACCACACGAAAGTACGGTTGCTGTCATTCGCAATCATGGGATCCAGCCATACACCTTCAAGAACTCTGGACTAATAAGGATTGACTCCGGTTGCATATTAAGAGACGCTGAGTCAGTAATTATAGCTACAGGGGAAACCGGCAGCAACATCACAACCATGTTTCATGCCTCACATGGAGTGTTACTTGGAGGTAGTCACCTAAAGGACTTCAGCTCATACATAAGGAACAAAACGAGTGTGAACAATTCGCTAGAGCTAATCACTACACCAGCAACAGATGATTTCGAAAACCAAATTAGAATTTTGGAAAAGAGTAAGGACGTTTTACCAGATCAGAACTTCCACCATATTCATCACTACATCATGATTCACATAATATTCTGGGGCATATTGATAGCTGGAATAATTTGGATTATAAGGCGCCTATACGCAGAAGACCGGTTTCCAACCACCAACAACCCTCACTACTACCAAGGCTAAGAGTGAGTCCTGTGTAACATACAATCACCGTAACAACAACAATACCTATTTGAAAGCTGCCCGGGAAGGCAAGCTCAACAGGTCAACGAGCCGTGTGGTTAACAGGCATATCAATTATCCAACTTGTGCAACAATTATACTGATACCTCAGCATAATAAAAGTAAATTAATAAATACCGGTTAACAGCCTTTATTTTGCATACGAGGCAAACAATTATTAATGAATATAATTGTTGTTAGTGTAAAATTTTGTATATATAAGCGTGCTCATAAGTAAATAAATCAGAACAAAATTAAAATTCCAACTATATAGTTTTACTGTTTCTCACTATAACTAGCTTGGCCTCACCCGTAGTAACCAAGCTAATTATTAAAAATAAGCAATTCCAGTCGGTGATTGGAATTATACATGAGCTTCTCCAGAAAAAAAGTAGTTATTCGTCATCAATATCTTATTGGTAATCACCAGCTGGAACGAGTTATGACATTTAAAGATTTGAGTGTTATCTTGGACCATCAATTGAATTTCCGAGACCATATTAATTTAATAGTGGCATAGTATAATTCTCTACTTGGCTTTATTCGTCGTATCACAAAAGATTTTCGTAATCCACATCAATTAAAACTTTGTATTGTTCCATTGTTTGGTCTAATTCGGAATATGCGTCGAGTATTTGGGATCGTGCTTACGATATTTATATCGATAGAATTTAACGGATACCGAAGAAATTTAGTATTGACTGTCTTCATAAATTGAGTTTGCTTGTAGATGTGCTGCTTCAACATTCGTGGCTGATTTGCTAAACAATTCTATTGACTGTTCGGAACTACTTGCAAATATTGATATGCATGTGCCCTGTAAACCTGCTTGGGTCGGGATTTTTATATATTTAACGACATTTAAATCTAACTATGCATATAATGCTCCGATCCCGTCTATTTGTCGGCAATTTAATCAAAATTTTGATGTGTTTGATTTTAATATTTCAAAAGTACTTTTAAAAAGTAAATGAAAGCTAAATTGTGAAAATGTAAATATAATTGTAATCAAAAAAGTATTTTCATCCGGTTGAACCTCCAATCCTAAAATAATATATAAGCCGTCCTAGTGGCACAGTGGTTAGCATGCTTGCTTTAAGCTCCGGAGGTCCAGGATTATATTCCCGGCGGGTGATGAAAAAATCACAGCACATGAATCAATGAATTAATCACTCATAAACAAAAATATTACGAAACTTCTTAATGAAGCGGCCAAATCCCTCTATGGGAGGTAGCGCCAGCGAAAAAAAAAATTAATAATTTCGAAAATCTAACCCAATCGCAAATAGTCTTCAGTTATGAAATTATTTCGAGATAAGAGATTATCAAGTCAAACATTTCGAATAATTTTCAACATTTTCGAAAATCTCGAAAACTTCCAATTTGTAAAATATTTCCGAAGAATCTCAAATGTTGCAAAATATCTGCAAAAATAAAATTTATTCTCGAATAAATGTAATACCACAAATGCCGAGTAATATAATCGAAAATCGATGGTGTAAGGTTGTGCATCGACGCCTTATTAAATGAAACAAAATATCTCCGTCGGTATATTATTTAGCACTTCGATTTTTAAAGTGATAATATTTCTATTTTCCTATTAAATTCGCAATGATATGATTGAAACATTTCGGGGGTAAATAGGCGTATACAAATAATTCTGTTAGAAACTCCAAATTTATCATTCCAACTCAACATTTAAAATATAAAATTTTTTAGCATTTTAAACTCTCTATACAGGCATTGAATTTGAGCTACGCTTGAAGGTTTTATGAAATTGGTAGAATTTGTCAGAGTTTTAAACCTCAAAACTTATTTTTGCAGTTGCATATATAGTACATATAAAAACCAAAGTCATTTTCTTGGAATGACATATTAAACATTTTATAAAACAAAACAAAAAAAAATCTGTCAGACTGTATTTAATTCGGCACCAAATTCAAAATTTTTTGCCAAACCAAAAAACATGTGCAATTTTATATGCACAATGCATATTCCTTAATAATTTAATAGTCACACAAATATTTCAGATCTAGCGCATGGCGCTTAATTTCCATGATAATTTGTAGAAATAAAATATTTAATGATTAACCATAAAAAAATACATTAAAATTTACGACGCAACATGACGCAACATCATGCAACATGTATTATAAACAATGTGTCTTACCTTTTTTTTTTTGAAAAACAATTTTTTTTGCTGTTTTCGTTTTTTTGTTGTTTGATTAAACTGTTTTTTTTATCCAAATCTACAAAATAACGATAAAAAAAATTATATTAGAACTCGTATAAATTGTTATAAAATATTTAATTAGAGATTAATGAACGCGATTAGCATAATTTCTAAATTAATAACATAAAATGTTATAAACCGCATTAGCAATTCAAACATCACATCAACGAACAAAATACAAAAAAAAAATCAATTAAATGAATTATGATGCGCGCTTAGGTAGTTAGAAAGAGATACTTTTTAAATATGTAAACAACAATGAAAAAATTGATTTATGTAAATTTTATTTGTTTTTTTTTTTACTTGAGAAGATGTTTAAGCGATTTTATTTATTTATGTGCTTCAGATGTAATAAATTATTTAGCAAAAAAACAATAAAAAATGTGTACGCGAATGTATCCAACAAGTAGCATATAAATTTGGTATGGTATAAATGGTATAAATACGAAATAATCGGTTTGAGTCTTAAATATTATATATTCTCTTAACTATGTGTAGTGACACCTATGTTCTAATAGACAAAGTAAAAATATTTTTTTATTCCGTAGTAAAGCTTATTCACAAACCAAGTTAATCAAAAGCTTAGTTTTATTCATTTAAATTAATTTATCAAAATTCGTTTGTGTATTTGTTATGAATATAATATGAAGAGCGCTGAACAATTAAACTCGAGCCTTGTATGTGAGTCAAGAAGAAGAATTTTGTGTACACATAATCAGCCTCGGATATATATTAGAAGAAAACAAAACAAAATATTAAAAATTCTTATTTCTCTGAAATCGTCGTCTTTTGGTTTGATTTTTTTAGATTTTTAAGTTGTTTATAATTTATGTGTATATACGATACAGTAGACAATCGGAATGTTAGCGACAAAATTTAATCAGAACTATAAAACTAATCGATGAAATTCACACTGGATTCGTGATTAGTGAGATATATACCTATAGCCACATATTCTTCCTTCCTATATATGTAAACATACGTACGTATGCATATTATTTAAATTAAAATCAAGATTATATACATTAAATGCATTAAATAAATTGCATTTAAGAGACTTTTCCGATTCAACAAGTTTACGGTGTGCACAAAAAATGAACTGACTGAAAATTATAAAGTAACATGATTTATGGAGTGAGAATTTAAAAGCAACAAAAAAAAAATATTTGTAGAATTTAATCAGATTTTGTTTCGTTTAATATTTTTTCTTGATTTTCGATTGTTAAGAATATCCGCATAAGCAATTTTTGTTGTTTTCTTTCTATACTCTACATACTGATATGTATGTACATAACCAAATTCAACGAAAATGAACAAAAAATGACATCGCTGAATTTTTTTTTTTTTTTTTAAATAATCTTCCTCCCTTGAAATGTGTAAGTGCATTTATGGTTAACCCGCACGTTTCATATGCTATGTAAATTCCACATTTATTATATCTCCATTGCTTCATAAAGGGTTAACGTATATTCTCTATTTTTATTTTTTTTTTGTTTCAAGTTTAAATTTTTTTTTTTTTTAATATAAAGCATAAAAAATGACAGATGTATACGTTCAATTCGACACTACATATATACAGTATTATTTCAAAGCGGGGAAAAAAAATAAAATTCGCGCAAAACAATTGCATAAGGAAAACCAACAACACAAAATTGTAAAGTAACACCAAACACTCAATATACATAATATGTTGTATATGTATTCGGCGTATATTGTATGCGGCAAAATATAATAATAATAGATTTTATGATAAAACTATAAAAGGGAAATTTAATTTTATTATAATATGCCAAAACCAGATTCGTATATAATGTAAAATGAACTTTGAAAAAAAAAAAAAATTCTAAGCACAAGAATATTTATTTAAATAAATACAAATTAGAAATTTTAGAATGAAATCATTTCCTATTTAGTAAATATAAAAATTTCTAAATTTGTTAATAATCGTATATGGTAATATTTAATGTGAGGTGCAGCACTCTTTGACGGTACAATAATTAGGCTAAAATAAATATGTTTGTTTATAAAACATTTCCTGTACTATGTATACGCATCATTAATGTGCAACAAATCTTTATATGTAGTTTGATATAATAACTGTGTTTTTTTTTTTCTCCACTTGCAAATTCCTAAAAATAACCAAAATGCGGTTTAATGAAATAAAATATTTAGCTAACCGAACATAAAACATAAAAAAATATCGTCGTTTTGTTTGTACATATACATAAAATACATTCTCATTTTTGGTGGATTCGCGAATTAGTTTTCTTATCTGTTTATAATAAAAAAACAGAACAAAACAAAAATGAAAGTTCCCAAGACGACAAAGTTTTAAAATTCAATAGACGTATTTAACCTTCTCTCTGTGTATTGGGGTCAAATTGACCCCAGTCGGTTTTAAAATGAAAAAACTGCGTTTTTTATTATTTGAATGGCTCATGCCCTAAAAGAAAGCCTCAACTAATATCTTCTACACGTAATACAACGAAAAGCCGGTCCAAATTACTTGTAAATTTGGTAATTACGATACTCTGAAATGAACCAAGCGCATTTCTGTGTACTGGGGTCAAAATGACCCCAAATTATTTCCATGTAGGTACCTACTATTTTCTATATAAATCAAAAAATGACTTAATTTTTATGTTTATGAATGTATTGTAAAGTATGTCTGTGATGTTTTTCGATTTTTTTTGTTAATTAGTAAGTGAGACTGTCAGATGAAGGGGAAATAGCGAACGATAATATTGAAGTGGATTTTTCAAAATGCGACGAGAGTTGTACATGCTGAGCCGATAAACGTCTGTGAATACGATGAAGATGAACATATTGAGCCGATAAATTTTGATGATGATGACAATTTTGAACATTGCGCTGACCATCGAGAAAATGAACAGGCAAATGATGAAACTGCCACTTTTGAAGATGAAGAAGCGGTTATTGGTATATGGTATTCTGCCCAAAATAAAAAACTGTTTCCGAAAGTGGAGCCTAAATATTGCAAATGTGACCAGAACATGCGACTTTCTACTACTGCGGGAAATGGAAGGCTTCACAGTGCAAAAAATCTAATAACTCAGTTACTAGCTTTCCAAAAAAGCATCACAGAAATATTGATGAATATTATCGTGGCTGAGACTAATAGAAAAGCGCGGCAGTTTTATATAATGAATAATAAAATAACAGAAAAACACCGTGCTTTGTATTATACTAATTCGGTGGAAATGTTTGCATTGACCTGCATTTTAATTTACGCTGGCGCTCTTAAGAACTGGGACGACCGTTCATTTTATCGAGCTACGATATCCGACAGGATCCGCTAAAAACAGATAGATTGGTAGCATTCTGAAAAACTTATAAACCGTCATCAAATTTAACTATTGATGAACAATTGATTCTAACACGAGGGAGATGTTCTTCCCGACAGTTCGTACCATCAAAACCAGGGAAGTATGGAATTAAAATATTTTGGCTACGCGACGCAAAGATCTCTTACCCATTGAACGCAGAAGTGTATGTTGATGGGCAACCAGGGAGGCCTCATTCGATTAATTACGCCTTGAATTTAGTCCATCGGATATCCACACTTCACGTCAACAAAAGAAGAACAAATACTATGAACCAATTTTTCACTATTTGTACTTTAGCCGAGCAACTTTTGCAGAAAAAAAACCGACACTAATTGGGACAATCCTACAAATCAAACCCGATTTGCCCAAAGAGCTTAGTACAAGTAAGAATTAAAAAAAAACCGAGAACTAAAATCTTCAAAATTTAGTTTTGATAATAACATATAATACTTGAAAGTTTTATCCTAAAGAAAATCGTTTCTAAAAGAATTGAATCGTTTATTCTTGAAAGGGCTCATGTCCACTTTTTCAAATTATTCAGGAAATGAAAAAAACTTTTTTGATATGAGACCTTCCTAGTAATAAATGATTTTTTTGTTGCAAGGTAGGTACCGTTCCATTAACCATATGGTAATTTCGTCTTGTCATAAAACGTATATACGTGTCTGTGATACAAAACCGTCATAATACTAATTTTGACAAAAAGTGGACATGAGCCCTTTCAAGAATAAACGATTCAATTGGTTATGCAACTGGTGCAAGCCAGCTCTCCAACCCTCGAAAGTCTAAAAAAATGTAAGGACAGCAATCGATCTAATAGGTTATAGTGTTACTAATAAGACGGAAATCAACAGGCGCAAAAGTGGCGGCTAAAACCGTTAGAAAACGACCAAGATTCTATTTGCGCCCTTTGATTATCTCATATGAAATCCAGAACAAGTTGTCATTTTTGTAATGAGCTATCTTGCCCAAACCACACCAAAATCCTATGCATAGAATGCATCAAAGAATAGGAAATGGTTTCAGATGAACATTAAGTGGTTTTAGATGACGTATCTGGTTGAAACATAAATTTGACTAATTAAAGTGATTTTTGTGAATGTAATACTTTTTCAATAAAAATATAAATTTGTAATAAGAAAATAAACAATTTTTATTTACTTTCCCTATGAAATATATGAAGTGATCCATGGGGTCAGATTGACCCCTATACACAGACAACGTTATAATAAGCTATACACAGAGTGAAGGTTAAATCGTTAAATTGTGTTACAAATGTATATAGACTATTAAGATTTAAAATTGTTTGAGCCATTCCCTCTAATTTATAAAGTAATTTTAATTTAGTAGAGAGATCAATATAAAACTAAAAGGGCCACAACTTAGCATCGGAATTTACCAATTTATTCTGATTTACTTTATGTTGCTTAAGGTAAGTGCTGTATACAAACTTATTAAGGGGACGTACCACCTTCAAAATTGAAAAACAAAAAGTTTTTCAAAGATTTTTTTTTAATGGAATAAAAAGAGATATCTTAATGAAACTTTCCATTGACATTTTATTTTATTTTTTGTATAAAAAAAATTTTTTTTTAGATTTTTTTTAGCCCACTGTCGTCTGCTATAACGGTTTTCCAAAAACACTGAAAATTCGCGGCGTGCATCATAACTGCTCTCAGAAACGTCCAAAAAAAAAAAAAAACGGGGTTTTATTCAGCATTAAATTGCCCTTGGAATGAACTAAAAAAAGAAAAATTGGTTGAAAAATAAAAAAATGGCGGCATTTTTTCGAAAATTCAGCTTTTTTGTCCCCCCCAATTAGTTGTAACTCAAAAAATTGAAAGCCGATTATTCCCTCCGTAGTTCATTCTGAGCAGAAATATATGTAGATCAACGTGTTAAAATTTTAGAACGATTGGATAAGTAGTTTTTTCTCAATCTTGCACGCCAACTTGAAAAACGTCATTTCGAGATAATCGCGTTAGTCAAAAAAATTTTTTTTTGTAATAAACCTTACCAAAATTTAATCTGCGATGCCTGCACCGTACAATATACCTTCCTCTCAAAAATTTCTCCTCTACTTTTACAGCTGTTATGTGAGAGAATAACGTATTAAATTATATATGTATATGCATGTATATATAAGCAGGTGTTACTAAGAGAAAGTCGGTGTAGCGATATACAGCGAACTTTGGCGCCCTTCGCAATAAATAAAAAAAAAATATAAATAAATTTTTTTTTGAGATTTTCATGTTAAAATCATGTTCTTAAACGTTCATTCTAACATATTCTATCATAAAAAAAATTTCGATTTTTTGAAAATTTGAAGGTGGTACGTCCCCTTAAGCATATATTTGCTCGATTTAATCTATTTGGCGGGAAATATTTGCCAAAAAGTTGTTTGCTCAAAGTGAAGTGAAGTCAATTGGATTGGGCCGACTAAAACATCGATGAAAGTGAGTAAGAGGCTTGGTGATGCGTAGTGATAAAAGTGGCCACTATTTGAATTAATAAAAGACAAATTCGTTATGGAAAGAGAGTTGCCTTAGACTTTAACGTCGATGCACGTTTGTTTTTCTTTTCCTGAAAAATAAAACTAAAAATCATAAAAGCCAAAAAAACAAGAAAATTAAATACTCGACGCTCGAGAAGCGCTTAATACAGAAAGGATAAAAGGATCCCATACAAAAAAAAAATAGTTGAGACGAAAGGCTGAAAAGAGTATTAATTAAAGCATAAGTCAAAAATACAGAAATATTGTAACGGGAAAGTGAGCAAAATCAAAATAAAAGCGGAGAATGCCTAGTAAAGTAATAGTGGCACGATACCGAATAAAAAGTCGTTAAAAACATCGTCTATAGATGATAAACTCATCAGCTACATAAACAATAAAATATACACAGTGTTAAGTAAATTCAGTGGACAGCTCCAGAGCAATGTGGAGCAATCTAATGCTAAACGAGCCAGACAGGTGGAAGAGAGCACCGATTCCGACATTCAACGAAAAGTTAAAAAGATGCAAAAGATCCAACAATTAATTACCGACGGGAGGTTTACCCCGCTAACAGTTGACGCCACATACAACAAGACCTCAAAGCAGACCGAACAAGTCACTAACCATAATAATAGCACCATTTCATCAAAATCAACCAAGCTACCGCACATGATTTTAAAAGACTTTCCAAAGGAAAAGATATCTGAGCTAAAAAAGGGAATTACATATTGCAAAATATCGCGAGGCCATGCTGAATGTCACCTCAAAAAAATGTTTCAATCACGCAGTCAGCAAGAAAGCTGAATTTTTCGAAATACATGAGATGCTCAAAAACGACAAACAAGAGTTTTATAAATACACTCCAAAAGACATAAAAGGAAGAACACTAATTATGAGAGGTATTAACTATGACACGCCCATTGAAGTAATCAAGTCAGACTTAGGGAAAAACGGAGTCACTATAAAAGGAATTTACTTATTTATTTATTTATTTAAACCTACAGTAAAGTACAATCGGTAATAAGAAATTATAATGCAATACAAAAATATTAATAATACGTTAATGGTACAAACAATATTAATTATCAATAGCAAAAAATTTAAATAACTCATTTCTAAACGAATTTCTTGACATATTAAAATCAACAATTTCAAAAACAGAGTTAAAAATTTGCGACATTCTCAAGACTGGTTCAGAAAGTGAGTAGTTTGTAGTAACAGAATCAATGTGTAAGAAACCGTCTCGTTGCCGCAAACAACGCGTAGGAGCGTAAAAATTGAAACGCGTAAGTATTTCATCACAATCAATTCGTTAGGTCAAAACATCGCGCACAAAGACAGCTGATGCTATGTCTCTTTGGTGATTTAATCGTTGTAATTTTAATAAATTACAGCAATCTTTATAAGGCAGAAGAACATAGTTATTCACTCTATCAGAAGGTAGACCACGAAGAGCATACAGTACAAATTGCTTTTGAACACTTTCAATTCTATCTGAATGACACTTATAAAATGGTGACCAGATCTGAGAAGCGAATTCAAGAATAGACTGAACAAAGGACACATATAAAGATTTTAGTGTAAGCGGGTCACAAAAGTCTTTACAATTACGCTTAATGAAGCCTAACATAATGTAAGCCTTAGCAATAATAGAATCAATATGTTTTGTAAAGGAAAGATCAGAAGAGAAAATTATACCCAAGTCAGACATGAACTCAACTCTGTCAACCACCATATTATAAAGAAAATACTGCTGAAGAATAGGTGATCGCTTTCTAAAAAAAGAGATAACCTTACATTTGGCCACATTCAACAACAATTTGTTGTTAAACGACCAACTGCAAAATGTGTTCAAATCACTTTGTAACTTTAAACAATCAGAAATTGAAGAAATCGAGCGAATATTTTCATATCATCTGCGTAAAGAAGGCAATGTGCAAATTCGAAACACTCCACAACATCATTAATAAATAATGAGAACAGAAGTGGACCAATGTGACTATACCTGCGGTACTCCAGAAGTTACACGAAATAAATGAGAAGCAGAATCATTAATCTTAACGTATTGTGACCGGCCAAACAGATAAGATTCCAACCATTTGATAGGGATGAACTCACAATTTAGTTTCTCTAGCTTATAAATAAGAATTGAATGATCTATTTTATCAAAAGCTTTTGAAAAGTCAGTGTAAACTACATCTAATTGTTGCCGGCCCTCGATTCTGTTGTATAAATCTCCACAGAATGCAGCCAAATTGGTAATTGTAGATCTTCCC
Source organism: Tipula helvola (assembly GCA_963556165.1). Taxonomy (NCBI): domain Eukaryota; kingdom Metazoa; phylum Arthropoda; class Insecta; order Diptera; family Tipulidae; genus Tipula; species Tipula helvola. The sequence goes on along the minus strand of OY744482.1, from coordinate 263,199,163 downwards.
AGATAAAACCCATGTTGCGCAGTCAAAATAAGAGATTTCACATGAAAAAACAAAAATTTCTGCACCATGGCTTCGAAAAGTTTGGGAATAGCAGAAAGAATAGCAATTCCTCGATAGTTGCTAATTTCACATCTCTTGCCAGATTTAAAAACCGGACGAATGAAGGATATTTTCCAGGGATCAGGAAAAATCCCAGTCCAAAGGCTTTCATTAAAGATGTATGAGTAAGCGGAAGAGCTAAACTTTCTGCACAATTTTTTATGAGGATGGGTGGAATGCCATCATGACCAGCCCCCTTATTTACATCAAGAAGAGACAAGCAGTCATAAACCTCCGTTTCAGTGAATTTTAATAAATTGTAATCAGTACGATTACAAGCTAATGGAGACGTGTTATGTGATGGAAATGATATCGCGGATGGTTCGTACACGGACTCAAAATTTTTGGCGAATAGATTGTAGATATCAGGGAGTTGTCTCGCCAGTGAATTCTGATAAATCATCGGTGAAGGAAACCCAACTGCTTTCCTTTTACCATTGAGGAAATTCCAGAATTTTCTTGGATTAGACGTTAAATCAACTTCAATCTGCAAAATATAGTTATTATATAGGAACCAATTTAAAATTTTAAATTCTTTTCGAAATGCATCGAATCTATATAATGACCATGTAGCCTATACAGCCGCCATCTGGTAAGATATTACCATCTGGTAAGATATTAGAACCTCGTACTGCTTGTAGATTGTTTAACTTCGATTGGGTATTAACTTCGGATATTACCCCATTATTCATGGGGCTGCTAAGGCAAATGTTATCTGGTTTGCTAGATGATACCTCTGAAGAATCAATATTTGGGGGCTTAGTTATTGATTCAGCTTGAATCGTAGTACCGCAAAGGCCATTAATAACTTTCGCTTGGCCCTTTGTTAATCGTTCTTTTTGGCGATATGTCGGCTTCATTCTGCTATCAAAAACCACTTTGTCACAGTTTCAAGTTTTTTAAATATTAAGCTAATATTCTCCTTGTTCGTGTTAATCTCCTTCTGCAAGCACTTCACCATATCCTGATGCGCAATATTAATTTGCTTATGAATTGGAATGTTCCAGTTAGAATTTGGTGAAAATATTTTTAAGAAAATTTTGTTTTTCATCAGGTCTCTACAGTCATTGCAGAACCACAATATGTTGGCGCATTTCAGTGTGGCATTAAATGACGTTCGATCCACTTCTGCACAACCATAATGGTACGCTCTGTTGCAAAAGCCAGAGCACCCGATTTTCTCCTTTAAAATGGATAAATCTGCCTCACACTTGCCACAATTCATTATTATGAATAAAAGAACAAAACAAGGAAAAACACAAAACCAACGAAAAGTAACGAAAACACAAAACAAAAACACAACAATAACAATAAATGTACGTATAATGTGTATATATAATATGTATACTTATATGTATCAAAGTAGGATATTAATTATTATTTTATGTATAAAACACCCAATCACTATATATCACACTATAAAATCAATAATACAATTCAAAATTATTTTATTATTGTGGAAAAAATTATTTTTGAAAACAATTTGCACGTCACTTCTATTCGCGATGAAAACTCGATCCCACCTCCCAATTTATCCCATGTATAAAATAAATACAAAAAATAACACCAAAACTCAGCTTTCCTGTTTCACTATAAGCTTATTACCCAAAATCAGTCAAAATAGCAAATGTGCTAGCAATTAAGGTCTGCTGTCACTACCAAATAACATGGTAGCCAGGGCTTTGGTCATGCCGCATCGCACTGCTACCTCGGATACAACTGCGTAAAATGCGCAGGGAAACAAAATTCAGGCAAATGCCCCAGAAATCAGGATAAAAACGTACCGCTCAAATGTGTTAACTGTGGAACTGCAAATTTCAACAGCTGCACCAAACGACAGGAGTATCTGGGTAATTGCAAAACCAATTATGTTTTTAAAAAAGTCGTCCAAAGCTCTTTAGCTGAAGCTATGTTAATAAAAGTATTAGTTTTACTGAGGCAGCGTCAGGCCCAGGGCACAGGGGATTAGGCTACAGCTGCAAATAGTAGCGGGCTAAATGAATTTTTCAACAAATCAGTTAATTTTTTTGGCATTGACTTTTTCACTCTAACAAAAAATATGTCACAGTTCATGCTCAATCTAAAAAAAAAGTACAAGATAGAGAAATCCAGAAAAGAATATATCTCAACTTCATATTTCAATACTTAAAATGAAAATACTATAAGGGTGTGAAGTTTATAACAAAAAAATAGTTTGAGTGATTTATACTGTTAAAACTATTGTTTTACGAAATAGACATAATACAAGTGTAAAAGATGATACTTGCTATCTTGTTTTAATATTATATCTGTTTCCTTGTAATATTTATTACGTCACAAAAACATATGAGTGGAAAATTACATTGAGTTAAATACATGTTATTTTAAATTCAACAAATAAAATATTTTACATTACATAGGATAGTTTCTGCTACAACAAGAGATGAAAAAAAAGGAGGGATTTATTTTATATATTCTTCTAATATAAGGCCAAATTTTAGTGCAAAGAATGGGCATTGTTTTAACCAATGAACTAACAAAGCGACTACCGCAAGATCCCATTGATGGGAATTAAAAGCCTTAGAAGTCGAGCATAAGCAGTAGGGATTGTCGCAGGATGCCATTAGTGGGGAATAATAGCCATAAGTGTCGTGAACCTAATGGTGTATACCCTATTACTCAACGGTGGGGAGGAATACCAATTTTTAATTTTTTTGTTACGTCATATCGCTTTTGCTCGGTTGAGTGTTTTATTGTTCAAATCAATAACATGAATTTCATAGGGATTGTCGCAAGATGCCACTAATGGGAAACAATAGCCTTATGTGTCATGAACCCCATTTCCCAACGGTACACACACAGTGGGGCCGATTTCCGAAAAGCTGGCCAATATTCTGAAATTCTCTACTGGGGCGTTTTTAGGGTCGCTGATCACGAATCTCTAGTCATACTTGTAAAATTTCACCCCCTTCATCCCTTATTAACAAACCCTACAAAAAATAGGGTGAAATGCCCTATATATTACATTACAATTAAAACGCATGTCATTTCTATGGGTGTTTAGGTCACTGATTTCGAATCTCTAGTCACATTTACAAAATGTCATCCCCTTCATCCCTTATTAACCACCCTTATTCGTCAAATAACCTAAATTTTATGAAATTTTAATTTCTTTCTCGTTTTGTTCATTTAGTAAAACCAACAATTATTTATTTTAAAATGTCCATAACAAATCGAGGGGCAGCTAGGGGCAGCTGATTTTCATTTTATTTTATAGGTAATACTTTAACTGCAACCTATTATTCATTTGATGACCGAACACTACAGAACAACATAACTTTTATAATTTTTTTTTTAAACTGCCTAAGGCTTTATTCTTGAATCTTTCCTATATAGGAAACTCACAAGATGTAATTAAATCTTACAAACTAATACAAACTTTTAATTAAGACTTAACCTATGTTAGTTCTTAATACTAACTTGCACTTTGCAATTACTTAAAATTAGATAACTAGATCTAAAGGATCTTTTGTTTAAGACGCCGGTATCTGGACCTTTTTAAAATTTCCCTGGCTAAAACATTGGGATGATGCTCTAATTTCAACTGGTACTTTTGACTGTGCTGCTTGATTGTGTCTGCTACTGTTTCGATATGTAGGTCCCGATGTATGTTTGTGTTACGTATATACCAGGGTGCATTAACCATTATTCTTAGTATTCTTGACTGCATTCGTTGCAGTTTTATTGCAAGCGGACCCCCACAATTGAATACCATGCGTCCAGATAGGCTTAAGTACCATTTTATATAGCAAACCTTACAGTCTAGGCTTAAGTTGGAATGTTTCCCTATTAACCAGTTCATTTTAATACACCTTAACTTGATTTGTTGACGTTTAGCTTCAATATGCTAGTTCCATGTAAGCCTTCTATCTAAATGTAGGCCGAGATATTTAACGTTTTGGTGTTGTGGTAGAATGACATTGTTTAGTCTCACAGGCGGACAGGTAAATTTGCGGAGTGTGAATGTAATGTGCGCCGATTTACGCTCGTTGACCTTAATTCTCCATTTAGTTAACCAGTTTTGTATTTTGTCTAAATGATCTTGCAGATTTCTAAATGATCTTGCAGCTTTCTTGATTAGGAATAATTTTTTTCTCGTGCAGAATTGGTTTAAGTTTTTGCAGTAGCATTTTTTCGAATAGCTTAGAGAAAGTCGGTAGTAAACTGATTGGGCGGTATGAGTTTACCATGTTTTGGAATCATTATGATTTGCGAAATTTTTCAGGTTTCAGGAAAATAGCCTATTCTCATTATAGTGTTGAAAATGTATGTTATTAATTTGATACATTTTCCGGAAGATTTTTTAGTATTTTGCCACTTATCAGATCATGCCCTGGTGCTTTTCTTGGATCAATGTTTTCCTTGATTTTCTTTTGTACTTGGCGCCACTTGTATTTAATTTTCTGGATTTCCTCAGCTTCTATACATCATCAGGTATAAATTCAGGGCTTCTAATCTGTTCGTTGGGTATAAATACCTTACTAAGGTGTTGAGCAAATATGTGTGCTTTATCTGCATCACTTCTTGCCCAGTTTCCAGCAGGGAGACGAATCGGAGGACATGAAAGTGTTGGTCGTTTCAGCTTACGTGTGGCTTTCCACAGAGGATAATCTGTTGCTTCGGTCGCTGTGAGTTCACTGAGATAATGTTGAACCCCTTCATCACGTTCTTTTAATAAGGCCATTTTCAGGTTTTTGGTCGCTTTATTTAAATTTGATTTAAGTGTAGGCGATCTGTGTAGTTGCCATTGCCTGCGTATTGAGCGGTTAATCATTAACAGTTGCTGAATATTCTGAGACGGTTTGTCCAACTTTAAGTGAACTGAGGTACATGGTGTCGCATCCACTGCAGCTTGTTTTAATAAAGCCGTTAGGTTTTGTACTGCTGAATCAATTTCATGTTTTGTTTTTAGCGAGATGTTTAAAGAACATTTTTTGTTTAACGTAGACTTGAACTGGGTCCAATTAGTATGTTGATTCGTCAGGAATCTAGGTGGCGATAGTTTTAGATCTTGCATGTTCAGTGTTATTAATATCGGTGAATGATCAGAAGATAGATCATAACAGGTTTCGGCCATTATAAGAGGTCTAGCTATATACCCTTTGTTACACAAAAATCCAGAAAATTGGGAATTTTTCGTCTCTTAGTTGGCCAATAAGTTGGGTGGCCAGTAGATATGTGATCTAATTTTTCAATTTGCATACATTCCCACAATTGTTTTCATTTCGAAGATATTAGTCTGGAACCCTTGAAACTTTTTTTTAAATATAAAGTTTAAAAAAACAAACAATCATTGTTTAATTAATATTTATTGTTTAAAATACTAATATTTTAAAACTCATTATATTCTGCATACCTCCAGGAGTTGATTCCATTTTATTTGATTAAAATTGGTGGTATTTTTAAACTTCTACGTATGTTTCTGCACGAGTTTCTTTTAGGACTGCAGCTTGAGTGAAGCTACGTTGCAACTAAAATTCTAGAGCAAGTAAAGGTATTTGGACTCTCTTGTGAGTGTTTTAAGACATTAGAGTATTACTAAAGCCAACTCAACGTAAACAAAACCTAAATAAACAGTTTCTTTTTTTTAATTTTGGCCAGCTTTTTGGTAATCGGCGGCCCCACTGTGCGGTGGGGAGAAATCACAAATTTAAATCTTTTTTGTTACGTCATATCGCTTTTGCTCGGTTGAGTAATTTATTGTTCATATCACTAACATGAATTTCATAGGGATTGTCGCAAGATGCCACTAATGGGGAACAATAGCCTTAAGTGTCATGAACCTAATGGTAATTCATGTTATTGATTTGAACAATAAATTAATCAACCAAGCAAAAGTGATATGACGTAACAAAAAATATTTAAATTTGAGATTTCTCGCCACCGTTGAGAAATGGCACATACACCATATGATTTACTTCAATTAAACTATTACCTACTGACAATCGTTTTCGAAAATAATATTATTTTGTCAAAAAATTCTAAATCCTATTATGATATTTTTTGTTATAAACTTCATACTTTGATATTTCACTCAAAATTCTTATTGGAATTTTATTAACAGTGTACTTTCTAATACATGCATATATTTTGTTATTTGTTATAAACTTCACACCCATAATACTATCAATACATTGCAACAGTCTAGTAAATTTAGCACGAAGACATGAACTTTCACTGCTATTAAGCAGCGTCAAACCAGGTATTGCATGTCTGAGCGAGACAAAACTATCAAATAGGCACACACCGGCCATTCCCGACTACATTATTTATTGGACAAATACACTAAGGAATTGAACAGGAGGTACGGCTATTGCTATTTTAAACAAAATCAGACATTCTCAACCGAAGGCGTATGTTAGAGAAAATTTTATTCGTACTTCATTAGTAATCGGATTAGTCAGAATCAAACATCAATCAAACAAGTTGGACAGTAACAACCTAGTACTCGCAGGTGATTTTAATGCACACCATTCAATGTGGAACTGTGTCGACGCAAATCAGAGTGGTAGAAACCTCCTAAAGTACATCTATAGAAACAGCCTGCAATTGTTTGCGCACCTATTGATCATACGGGAGATAATGCGATTATAGATAGACCTAGTGATCACCAGGAACATCAACATAGAAAGGGAGGTTGAGGTGATGTACGATTTCGTCTAATTGTACTTAATATCCGTGTCAGATCTAATTTCAATGCGAAAGTTGACCCAAAACAAGTGCTGGACTACAGAAATGCAGACTGGCTGATGTACATGTTTTACAAAGTAAAATTAAAAATAGGATGGTAGTTTCTATTGAGTCTAGTGTGGAGATAGACGAAAGTGTTTTGAAACTCTCGGAAGCTATTAGAATGGACACGAGCAAAGCTATCCAAGTAGTAACATTTCAAACCAGACAGTTACCAGAGAAGATTATCTCATTAATTAAGATTCATAACAGACTCTAATGAACCGAATAACAAGGAACAACCACGCAAAAAATTTCGAATCATCTACAGTCGGTATTCACAAAAAAATGAGAAAACCATATCTCTGGAAGATACAGATGGACCCATCCTTGACTCCGGCCACATCGAGTGCCAGCTAATGGATTATTTCAGTGATGTGCATAGGAAACCCACTGGTCCAGATCAAGAAATCAGACAGGTCTTAGAAAATTACTTCAAAACAAAACAAGCCGAGAGAACTGAGAACATAGAATACACAGCTGAAAAGAGGTTAAGTTAAAGGAATTATCGCTAAGCTAAAAAACAGGAAATCACCAGGGATGGATGGAATTGCCAACAAAGCGATTAAAAATCTCCCATATACAGGTGTCAAACTGCTGGTAAAGATAATTAACGCAGTATTAGTAACAGGCTATTTCCCAAACTCATGAAAAATTTCAAAAATAGTCGTCTTCCCAAAATCTGGAAAGGAATTCACACCTGAAAACAGCAGGCCCATAGACCTACTAAGCTTACTCGGCCAGATCGTTAAGCGAATTGCAGTAATACAAATCAGAGAACACACTAAGATTATAAACCCAATAGAACAGTTTGGCTTCATCCACAAAAAATCCACGACGGATGCCCTTAAAAGAATAACATTTAATATTCTTCAAAAAAAGAAAGAAAATATTAACTGCGACATTTCTAAACATAAAAAAGGCATTTAATATGGTATGGCACGAGGGACTGATTTTCAAACTAATCAAATTTAACCTACCGTTGTATCTAATTAAATTTGTTCATTCATACCTGTCAGACAGAATTTTTTTTTGTTTCTATCAAAGATGCTAGCCCGGACATACACAGCATCGGAGTAACTCAGGGCCCACTTCTGGGACCACTGCTGTATATACTATTTATGGCAGACATACCAATCCATAAAGACAAGGAAAGCTTCTAATTTACGCCGATGAAATGGCGGTTATCTGCTCTAACTACAGCAAGAACCAGTGCGCAAATATAATTCAAAAGTATCTAGACGTACTGACTATAGCTACTATCAGACATGGAAAATCAGGATATACGCTACAAAAATGCAGGTCATGTTTTTCTAACCACATCAAAATTATTCCAACAAATTTAAAAAAGCAGAGAATATAATTGTTGACAGGAAACGTGTTGAAGTAGTAAAGAAGGTAGAGTACCTGGGGGTAACATTTGCCCACAATCTAGGCTTTAATGAGGATATTAAAAAAATCCGATCATAGACGTTTGGCGCTTTTCGAGACTCATTCTTAAATAAAAACAGCTGTCTCAGTCTAGATAACAAATTATTGATCTACAAACTTTACATCAGAAGCAACAACTAAAACTCAGAAAATAGATCTACAAAGAATCCAAAATAAGGCGCTACATCATATAGTCGATAGCTGGTCACGTCCACCAAATTACCAATTTGAGTTAAACCAATCGCTCCATAAGCGGACGGGACTTTAATTCGTAGAAGAATTCATTTATTGTCTCACAAACAATTACATAGCCAGAGCAGGGATGTACGATACCAGTTAGTCATGCGTGGAGAGACGATGACTAACTCGAGGTTCATAGTTGGTATTGCACCACCTTTAACATATATTTCTGAAATGTTGTATAAACTATTCATTCTAGTGTTAAAGTAGTTATAAGTTAGTGTTAAGGTAGTTTGTAGTGTGACAACAATCATAAACGCCAATACGCCATAAAAGCAAATATTCTTAACACTACGGAGTTGAGTAATCAAAAAATAATAATTTTAGCACTCATGAATTTTATATCAAACCATTAGTTATTAAAAAAACTAAATCACTTTAATTTGAAGAGAAAAAGAAAATAAATATTTTTCAATTAAAAAAAAAAATCAAAATTGCAATTATGTATTAAAATAAGCAAAGTAGAGGAGTAGAGAAAAGCGGTACAATAATATCTGGATTCAAAACGAGAAACTTATTATTCGACGTGGCAACCAAAGAATTATGTTTATTCATTCTTTGACGAACCTCGACAAACTTTAAGTTGTCTATCTTTAAAAATGTTCTTTTGACTATCAAACCCTGTATTAATGGAAATAATTTACATTCGTACATCAGATCCTTTTGTATATGCAAAAAATGTGGATCAATTTTTGCTTCACATTAATAGTTTCACGAAATCTCGTAATTTAATTTTTTTATTTGAACTTTAGATAATAGAATGTGAAACTAATCTTTATTGTATTGATGAGTATGAACTATTTACAAAGTGTTACTTGAAATAGGAGTCTAGTGGTGTTACGGACGGTTTCTAATCTAGAATTGACCTCACCAAATTGTATTCACCTTGATATTGAACTCAATAATACTCTGATTACTTTTATCTATGTATGTGGGTTGCACGTAAGTTTTACTGTTTACTAATTTATTCACGAATTTGAGTCAGTTCTAAAATTATTTTCATATAAGGCGATTTCAACACAGGGTGGGAATGATTTAAATCGGATGATGCAAATCATTGAGTTAAATCATTTTTTATTTTTATATGCAATTTAATCCTTTATTTAAGTTGGTATGCATTTATTGGATGTTATCCTTATAGAGATAAAGCCAGAAATTATGGATAACGATTTATACGAAGAGGTATCTAACTAACATTCCGAAGCAATTATAAGCCACACCTTAGAGTGGAAATAATCTTGAAATGGAAAACATACTGCGCTTTTCATTAGCCCTTTTCAAACGCCTAAAATTTTACTGCAAAATGTATAATTCTTTGATCCAACAAATTCAAAATAATTGGCACAACTAATTTAAAACAAAAAATTGATTTAAATAAAAATAAAATAAAAAATCATTTGTTGTTTTTAAAAAATACATGTATTTTCCCATCCTGTCTGAGATAATGGGATTCTGACAAGATACATTAAACTCTGACAGATATATCAAATTTTGACAGTATCTGTTCAATTCTGAGATGGTTTATTGAATTCTGACGTGATATTTCGAATTCCGATGTGTGTAGGTATATAGAATTCTGACATGATAGGTACACCAAATCTTAAAAGATATATCGAATTCTGACAGTATATAGCTAATTTTGAGATGATATATAGGATTCTGACATATAGAATTTTTACATGATACATGAAATTGAAGGGATCTTACAACAATTTGTATCAAATTCTGAAATGATATATGACTCTAACATGATATTTCGAATTTCTACATGATGTTTAGAATTCGGATATTAAAACAAATTCTGAGATGACATAAAGAATATTGACATCATGTATCGAATTTCGATGTAGTTCTGACAGATACATTGAATTCTGATAGTATATAGCGAATTCTGAGGTGATATATCGAATTCTGACATTATATTTCGAATTCTTACAATTCCAATTCTGAAATGGTACGTCGAATTCTGACATGATATATACAATTCTGACTGATGTATCGAATTCTGAGATGATATATCGAATTCTAACAATATGTGTACCTAATTCGGATGTGAAATATATAAATTTCAATATGATAATCTCCGACAATATAAAACGAATTCTGATAAGGTATTTCAGATCCTGAGATGATTTACGATGATATTCCGAATTCTGACATACCTATATCAACGATATATCAAATTCTGGCAGATATGTCGAATTGTGACACTATGTAGTAAATTCTGAGACGATACATCAAATTCTGATAGGATATTCCGAATTATTACATGATATACTCTATAGAATTCGGTTATGATATAATATTTTATAAATATTTTCGGGAAATATGAAAATTAATATTCGCGGAGAATTGAAGGTTTCAAAAATTTTAATATTTTTGGTAGAAATGAAGTAAAATACAAAATCACTGTTTGATTAAGATGATCTACGTTTCTCGGGGTTCTCGATATTCGATAAAACCGATAACGAATTCTGTGATGGTATGTCGAATTTTGACATGAATAAGATATTAGAAATTTGGAAATGATGTGTCTAACTCTGAAATGATAAATTGAATTTTGTTAGTAGATTGCGAATTCTGAGTTGGTTTATTTAAGTCTAACGCGATATTTCGAATACCGACATAAAAAATAAAATTCTGACAGTATAATGCGAATTCTGCGATGATATCGAATTCTGACATTTCATATATCTAATTCTGACGTGATATAAAGAACTCTGACATAATAATTATAAATAATTCTGACAGGATATATCAAATTCTCAGATAATTTCTAATGATATTCCGAATTCTGTCATATACATATTATCGATATATAAAATTCTGACAAAATTTATTGAAATCTGATATGGTATATCCAATAATAACGTGAGCCATCTGGTAATTATGAAACGGATAATTAACCAAAGATAATAACCTTCTAATGATGATTGATATCAGAGATTCAAAGTTGCCTTTCATAAAGGTTCATTTCCGACACATCTTAGAATCGAATCAATCTTGGAGTGGAAGCACTCTTTTGTACATGAAAGGAACTATTATGTAATTTAAAATATTTCATATATGATTAACAATAGCCTTTTAAATTTTACTGCAATCTTTATATTTTTGTATTCAAAAATTAAAAATAATCGGCAAAACTAAACAAAAAGTTTATTTAAATCAAAAGAAAAATCAAATAGTTTGTAGTTTTTTAAAATAAACATGAAATTTTCAACTGTGCTTCAAGATAAATATTATTGATAATATTTTCCAGGTTTGTAATTATTTAGTATTATAATGTGTTCTGGTCCATGCGTTACTTCGCTGATTAATGAACAAATTACATAGATTGTATATGGGTCATTAATTGATATTTTCTTCTTCCGGTTCCTCAATGAAATCTAGTGTGGGTTATTTTTCTAAGTTTCGTGGTTTCCTTAAAAATGAGAACTGTAACTTTGGCAGAGCTTAATTAACCTTGCTTTCCTTTAAAAAGGTTTAAAGAAAAAGGTTTGTGATTCATGCGAATTACTTATGAAATTTTAATATACATACTTGAGAATTTTTTGCAAGATTCCCATTACTGATAATAGTATCATCCGAACTGTTGACAATGTGATCAATAAATACTTCACCATTCCTAGATAATTCTTTTTCAATTTGGTTATTTTTAGATTTCTCCAATAATAAATCATTAATTATGTCCCACTGCCCTCGCGGAATGCCATGGCATTATTTGTAACGCCTATATGATAATAACTAGTTTTTAGACATTTAATATTGGATTTTAAATCAGTATGAAAAGATTAGCAAGTTTTTTTAAGAGAAATCTAAATCCATCCATCCAAAGCACAAACAACAATTTGAAAACACAAATTTTAAGCATTATAATCATTTAAACAATAAAATAACAATTTTAAAAATTGCAATTCTAATTACTTTAATTAGAAAGTAAAGCGATCCGAAAAGAAGTAAGACCAAAATTTCTTTTGGAATTAGATCGAATTTGCTCTAGCACAATTACAAGAACTCTAATTTTTAATTATGAATTCTGTTAATACTCTATGTTGCTATAATAAAGCAAAAATATCCTAATGTGGCACCAACCATAAATAAAATAAAATATCTTGTGTTAATTTTCCATTTTAAATATGACAAAATTAACTTACTCAAAACAACACCAATAATTAGTTTGTATTGTTGTTTATTTCGAATATGAAAAATTAACAAAATCCAATTGTTTTTGGTATACGCACCATAAGAATTGGCATCAAAAACTTAATGTACCTACATCGTGTTATTTACAATGTTAATCACTGTATACTTCACATATATAAGAAAATCTGAAACAAAATACAAACGACAAACCAACAGCTTTTACAAAAATGGACAATTGTCCTCACTCTTGTTAAAATCCAAAACATTATTATAAAACATCTATAGAACAAGAAGCTCCACACGTGATTTTCATTCAATTGTGTATATAGGTATTACATATAAGTATGTACATAATTTTCCCTTTGGTATACATATGAACACAAAATGTTTATGTACCTTTCTTGTAGAGCGCGCAGATACGTATATAACTATATGTTGGATTTTTTTACTTCTCTGTTTGTATCTCTTACATATGGTTTTGTTGTTTTATTATATTATTTGCGCGACACTTGTTGGAACAAACAATACTATTAAACTAACAGTTTCGACACTATATTCACTGTGTAAACAAAATAAGAAAACAATCAGCATGAAAACAAACAAACAAAAAAAAACAACAAACACAATATCTGCAGAAAATCTCAAAAGATTTTTCCATCTTTTCTTTTTTGCTTATGGTGTTTGGTTTTATTGTTGTTGGTTTTTCTGTGATTTTAACGTGTGATAAATAAGTACCTCCGCAGACTGAGAGTATACGAGCGAGTATATAAAAACAAAAATTATGAACAATTTTAATGATTGTTTATTGTATTGTTGAACAGATAAGATTATGATTTTCTTGTGATTTTTTTATTATTTCTAGATGGGAAAATATTTATGGTACAGATAATATCGGAATAAGTTTAGTTTTGGTAATAAATAGAAGATCGGAAAATTAATTGAACTAAACAGAATGTTATTAGGAAATGATAGATAAATAAATGAAAATAGATAATAGCAATTTGAAGACGGTGTTAGGCATCAATAGATTTTCATATTACTGATGGATAAATGAGATAAATGTATTTTAATAATTGAAGCTTTTAGAAATGAATTGCCTATCTAGGTATATTTATACGGCATATTAAAAATGAAATAAGACGAAATGCTTGTAGTGGTGCCCCACTATGATACGTGAAACAAGGTCGACTAAAAAGCACTGTAATAGGTTGTTTTTTAATATTTTGTCGATATTCTTTTGCTCAAACTTTTATTACTTCGGTCTAAAACGACCAAAGTATTGAAATCCTGTCAAAAATGATGAACAATTTGGTTGGTCCAAAACCACTTTTCTCGACGTTTTGATAGTCCCTGAGTCTGAAAAATGTACCAGTGGTATCTCAAGAATGGATTGTCCGATTTTGAATTTTTTTCGCCAATCTGTTTCTATGGTCAAGGCGGAGATTTGAAAAGCTTTTGGAGACTGTATGTCAAGAAGTTGAGGTACCTGCCATACGAATCGACCCAAAATACCTGGTTTTTTACGATTTTTTTTATATAATATGCTGGTTTGATTATTGAATTGGGAATTGATTTGAAGGTTAAGTTAGGGGTCAATTTGCGGGTTGAGTTGAAGTCGAATTGGAGTTGAGTTGGGGTTGGATTAGGACGTAGTGCGTAGTTAACAAATATTTTATATGATCTAACTTGCCTATTTACCAACCGATTATTATGAAATTCGACATGTGTATTGGAAATAGGATTTTTAAATGCGTTTTGTATGAAGTTCTCGAATATGGCCAAGTATGATGGAACTTGGCTATAACCGATTATAATTAAATTTGATATGTGTGTTGGAAATGAGATTCTAAAATGATTTTTGGATAAAGTTCTGGAATATGGCCAGTTGCACTGTTAGAAATACCAGTATAATTTTGTATACTACTTTCGGTATAAAGTTTTAGAATACCATTTTTCGTGTTAAATTGGATGCCTATACCCATGTTACTGAAAGTTTCGATTTTGACCTGTTTGGCTGTTGTTGTATAAGTAAATATATGTTGGTTAAAATAAAAATCAATACTGTCAAAACTGTCACACCAACTTTATGACACAGGTGAATGCTATCCCCATTGAAGATACCAAAGACCGAAGTTCTGATCACCTCGTGAGGTTTCAGCCCTTTATATTTTTATTTTAATTTTACTTTCTCACTACGAGGTACTCACGACGTCTGATCTGGTACAGCCTTTAGAAGTCCGATGGAATACTTTCACGACACATTAAAAACTTATTTACATAACTGAACAGAACAAGCCAGATTTGATGCAAGGTAAATTTAACATGAATTTAAGTGTCAAGAGAGAAGCGGAAGACTTGGTCAAGCTTTTAACACCCATTTTCAAAGCTATTGATACTTGTCAAAGCAATAAGGCAATAAGCTCTGAAGTCAAACTGGTTTTTACAAAAAGGTATGCTCACTTTGCTACGTTTCTTCTTTATATTAAGCCCAAAGGAAAATAATGCTGCTATTAAGTTCCTAGAAGCTTATCGCCCATGGCATTGCTTTTTTATAGTGCATTAATTATAGAGGCGATGATAGGTTCGGAATGGTGGACATCCCTAAGATAAGTTTCCCCTAATGAAATTTCGGAAGACAATGTAAGCCATATCCATAAATTGACATATCATTGACATATTTATATTTTTCAATAAATTGAAACATATTATTTTACGAAGCAATAATTTTTTTTATTTATTATTAAAAATAAATATTATATACATACTTATCAATGATTTAATTTTATTAATAAAAGGCATTTAAATTATTCAAAATTAATATTTCTTTACCTTATCAAATAAATTTAAAAAAAATAATCTAATTTGGACATAATCGAGAGTAAAAACTCTATCCCAAATCATTAATTCGATTTACGTAAGAATAACCAGTATAATTGATAAAGCACTAGAGGAGAAAAAGTCTGTTCAACGATATTTCTAGGGGTGCTTGTTGACAGCCTCCTCGTGGCGCATCCTGGGCAATGTGCTGTAGATCGAACGGTTGTGGTATCCAATCCCTACGTAGTAGAGAAACAGTATAGCAGATAGTCAACAAAAAGATGAAATGTCGGGTGTAAACAATAATGTACTCCAGGTGGGTCAGAACTTAGATTCTAAATCCCGCCCCGGTTTACCGGGCTGCTCCACGGATTCTGGAGGGAGCAACACGACATTGCAAGGGAAATTGTCGGTAGGCAACCAGGCTGACCCTTTTCCTAGTACTACTGGAAGCACGGAACAAAAAATAAATGTATGGCCCTTTGGTGGAAGAAGTACGGCACTTCATAGAACACTGCCGTCAACTCCACCATCAGGGAGCACCACACTGTTCAGTGAATCTAACAATGAGAAGGAAAATACCTCTCCTATGAAGCAATCAGTAGTCAATCAAACTTCTGAAGTCGTGCAAAGTGCACAAACTGATACAATAAACAACGCGGATTTAATAAGTAAATTTGAGCAAATGGAGAAGTTAATCGCGCAGCTAAACAATGAAGTTGTCGTGCTAAAGAAAGAAAACATTATGCTAAAGGAAACAGTAAATAGAAGTAACAACGCAGGAAACTCAGTATTAATGAACAACCAATTTCAAGTACTCAGAGAACAAGAAGAATACCACACTGATGAAGATGAGCTTGAAAGAGAAACAAGCTGGATACTACAGAGAGCCAGGAGAGCAAATAAGAAACCAAGAAAAGAATCCAATCCAATTAAGAGGAAAGCTGAATCATCACCAGAAGTTGAACCAATTCAAACTCACTCTAAAACTACCAATGCAATTACTGCACCTAAAGTGCATGAGCCAGAAAAGAAGAAACATGTTCCACCCCCGATCAATATTCTAGGAATATCAAATTACGGTAGTATTCAGAAATTGATGAAAGAAGTAGTACGAAATGACTACAAAGTAATATCGCTCAATAATAATATATGGAAAATTAATACAACAGAGCCTGACGACTATAAAGCTCTAGCTAACAAATTAAATGCTGATGGTCTCCAGTGGTACACCTACGAGGATAAAAATGATCGATCAATTAAAGTAATGGCACGAGGTCTACACCCAACTTGCTCAAAAGATGAAATCATTAAGGACCTGCAAAGCAAAGGCCTGAAAATAGTTGATGCAGTCAACATCATTAGAAAAGAGAGAAGAGATAACAGGGAGGGAAATGTTGAAATCAATAGAAGAGGTCTCCCACTTTTTATGCTAACCTTCGACAACCAAGAAAAAATAGAAAGTATCTATAATATTAGGGCTATCCTTAACCTCAGAGTTAAAATAGAAACACCGAGAAAGGTCACTCGACTAATACCACAATGCAAAAAATGTCAAGATTATAATCATACACAGAAGTACTGCCATCGAGAAGCAAGATGTGTTAAATGTGCAGGAAAACACGCAGGAAATGATTGCATAGTTCCCCGAAATACAACACCGAAGTGTATAAACTGTAATGGCCAGCATCCGGCAAATTACAGAGGATGTGAAGTTGCAGTAGAACTACAAAAAATGAGAGATAAATCACGCAAACCAGTTGCATCAAGAAATGTACAATCTATAAAAAAAACCACGGAGCCAAAATGGTTGACTCCTAATCCTAACGCACAAAGAGAGCCAGTAAATGAAAATGTTACTTATGCACAAGTAGTTCAGCAAACAGAGCAGAAACAGCTCAAAGTGGATCTTGTTTTACAGGACATACTGAGAAATCTAGAGAACCTCAACAAAAGACTTTCTTCACAGGAAATGAGCCTGCAGAACGCGCTAGAAGAAATGAAATCACAAACTAGTTTCAATAAAAAAATTGAAGGAAACTTTGATCGAGTGTATCAAAATATAAATTATATAAAATCGAATTATAAAATAAAGAAATGAATAAAACATTACGAATTGTAACCTGGAATGCAAATGGGCTATTGCATCACATTCAAGAACTAGATATATTTTTAAACATGTATAATATAGATATATGTCTTATATCAGAAACACATTTCACCAAAACTTCATTCTGTAAAATAAAAGGATATTATTGCTATCATGCATTACATCCAGAGAACAAAGCTAGAGGTGGATCAGCTATTCTGATAAAAGATCATATACAGCATAACGAAGAACTTAAAATTGAGAAGCTTTCCATGCAAGTCACAACAATCAAAATACAATTGAACATTAATAAAACTTGTAGTATCTCAGCAATCTACTGCCCCCCAAGATACAATCTCAAACAAGGAGATTATACTAATCTTCTCAAAATACTAGGAAGTGTCTTTTTAATTGGAGGTGACTTTAATGCAAAAAATACCTATTGGGGATCACGGTTAACGACCACTAAAGGAAAAGAATTTTTCGCAGCAGGCAAACAACTAAAATGTGAATTTCACTCAGGCGGTACACCAACCTATTGGCCCTCGGATATCAGTAAGACTCCAGATCTTATAGACTTCTTTATTACAAGAGGAATTTCAGATAATTATACCCATATAGAGAACAGTGAAAGTCTATCATCAGATCATTCCCCAGTTATTATGACACTTAGCCAAACAATTATTATGAAACAGAGCAACCCGAAATTAACGAGCTTCAAAACCAATTGGGATCTCTTCCAAACACGGTTAACAGAAAGAATTAATCTGCAGAACCCAATTCAGGGATCAGTTCAATTAGAAGAAGAACTAGATAATCTCATCTATAATATCCAAAGTGCTGCGTGGGAAAGCACTCCTAATAACAATCATGAATTGAAGCGCAATGCTAGCTATCCGGAGGAAGTAAGGGAACTACTTAAAATCAAAAGAAAAGCACGGAAGAATTGGCAAAAACATCGAAGCCCGGAAAATAAGAGGGTATTTAATCACTTGTGTAACAAATTAAAATATCTAATAAAAGATATTAAAAATCAATCAGTTAATAAATACCTCAGCACTCTAACTGGGCAAAAAGATACTGATTACTCATTATGGAAAGCAACTAAGAATCTTAAAAGACCCAAACTTCAGGTTCCCCCAATTAAAGATAAAGACAATTGGGCTCGAAATGCTAAACAAAAAGCTGATTTGTTTGCAAATCATCTTGAAGAAACATTTCAACCTTACCCAAAACAAACGGAAGAGGAAAATATTACCCCGATAAATAAACAGGATGAAATAAAAATTACACCAATAACATTGAAAGAACTAAAATGGGAAATCAAGAATAATCTGAATGCGTATAAGGCCCCAGGATATGATCTTATAACGGGTCAGATAATAAAAGTGTTACCGGAGAAAGCATTGAGGAAACTAATGCATATAATTAATGCAGCATTTCGACTAAGATATGTACCAAGACAATGGAAAGTTGCAGAAGTAATTATGATACTTAAGCCGAACAAACCTCCGAACGATAAAGCTTCATACAGGCCGATTTCTCTGCTACCAACATTATCGAAACTATTTGAAAAGGTTCTTCTTAAAAGACTAAAACCAATTATCGAAGAAAGGAATCTTATCCCCTCACATCAGTTTGGATTTAAAAAAAAAAAAAAAAAAAAAAAACGATATTTCTAGACGTTGCACAAGCGTTTGATAGAGTGTAACATGAAGGACTTAACCACAAATTAAGAAATGTTCTACCAATGCAACCTGCTAAAATACTGGAATCTTACTCGAAAGATAGATCCTTCAGGATTTAATTAGATTAAGTTAGATGACACCATTTCTGAATTAAATGAAATCAACGCAAGAGTTCCACAGAGCAGTGTATTAGGGCCGGTATACACTTATGATCTTTTTTTTTTCGCTGGCGCTACATCCCATGAAGGGATTTGGCCGCTTCATTATGAAGTTTCGTAATCATTTTATTTTTAACGGATAATGAATGATTTCCATTGATCCTAAATTAACCAGCCGTCACTTTTTTATTTTTTTTTTTTAAGAATATAGGATGAAAATTTAATAAATTGCACACTCTATCTTGAGCATTGGCTCATTCATAATACAGTGTCCAAGATGAGGTCAAATATGTAAATAAAAAAAACTGACGCTAAAATTACATCTTGATGAAATATTTCACTCTCCATTCGCTTTATTTCGATCCAATTTTCTTGTGCTGAACCCGCTGTTTTTTTGGAGCAAATCTTGGAGCACCACTTCAGCAAATCGCCATTAACGAATTTCCCGCTGCCTGTTGGCAATTTATTTTCCAGATATTTCAAGAACGCATTACAAGTTCCTGTGGTTCAAGACCAATTCACCTGTCGGGAATCGAATCTGGGACCTCCGGAGCTCAAAGCAAGTATGCTAACCACTGTCCCACCGCACCGGGGCGGCAACTTTTACAGATGACATGGCGATCTTACGAAGAGTCAACACAAAAATATGGCGATTAAAACTAACTGAAACTAAATTGTAGTGATTCACTCATGTAATTCGTTTATTACATTCAATCACTCCTGCAATTGTTCGAAATTTAACCCATCCGACTATAAATTATAATTCTGTGGTTTTTTTGAGAAACTAGTTAACTGCATTTTTTCCGATTTTGAGTTATGAATGAAAATCATCCTAAAATTGTGAACATTTTCAGATAACTATGCCAAATTTTCCAAATTTCCCTTAATTTCCCAAAAAAAAATTGTTGAAAGTGAATAACTGCTTAAAACAAATATATTATATTTTTATTAAATAAAAAGATAAGTACTACCTATATTACTTAAATTTAAATAATTTTTTTTTTCAATGAACTTGTTATAATAAGTTATATAGTTGCTATAAAACAAAAAAATGTTTTTTGGAAACTATTCCATTTTATTAAATATAAATAACTTCAATTACCGACTTGTTATGAAATAAAAGAAACGCCTAAATGATTATAGCATTTTTAAATGTAGTTAATGCGCCATTTCGCATCCGATCGGATGTCTTTATATTTATCTACTTTTCTGTGTATTTATTGTTCGTATAATCTTAATTATAATAAACATAGCTAATCTTATTCTTTAGTAAACCGTAAGTTGCACATAATACATTAAAATTCTTGTGATTTAAAAAATATATTGTGTTCATCATAACCCCATTTTTAAATTTTGTTTTATATTGTTAATAAAACACGTTCTTAATTTTTGTAAATGTAGCAACGTCGGTAACAATATTATTATGGATACTATTGATGAAGATTGATTATTATGTTGATCATTCCATTATGTTCATCAACAAATCCTAAAATTTACACAATAATTTTTGATTTTCATCCAAACTTTTTAATTTATGGAAAAATTTTCGTTTTTTTAAAACTAGTTATCTTTACTTAAATATTTATAAAGAGTCTCTTGTTTGTTAATAAAACTAGTTATCTGCAGATATCGACTTTATATGATTTTAAATTCAGATAACTCAAAACAGGATATCTGATATATTTCCATTTTACAGTATAACAAAACTGGTTTTACATAATATATTTATGTAAATTGATTTCTGTCATCGTGTTAATTTGATAATACAAACAAAATAAATAAATTTTTAAAAATTATTTGAATTATAGTCATTTTTGTTTCAAATGCAATTTCCCCAAAATGGTCTTTTTGCAGTTAACTAGTTTCTCAAAAAAAAAACACAGATTTGTTTTCAATGAGCTTTAAGCTCGATAATTAATTTATACCTTTTGGGTTTGAACTTAATATTTTGGAGAATTTTCATAATTCTATGTTTTTTTTTTTTTGTGAGAAACTGGTTAACTGCAAAAAGACCATTTTTGGGAAATTGCATTTGAAACAAAAATGACTATAATTCCAATAATTTTGAATAATTTATTTATTTTGTTTGTATTATCAAATTAACAAGATGGCAGAAATCAATTTACATAAACATATTTTGTAAAACCAGTTTTGCTATGCTGTAAAATGGAAATATATCACATATCCTGTTTTGATTTATCTGAATTTAAATTCAGATAAAGTCGATACCTGCAGATAGCTAGTTTTATTAACAAACAAGAGGCACTTTGTAAATATTTAAGTAAAGATAACTAGTTTTAAAAAAAAACAAAATTTTTGCATAAATTAAAAAGTTTGAATGAAAATCGAATAAACATAATTATTCTTATGTATCCATAATAATATTATTACCAACTTTGCTACATTTACAAGAATTACAAACGTATTTTATTAACAATATAAAACAAAATTTAAAAGTGGGGTTATGAAGAACACAATATTTTTTTAGATCACAAGAATTTTAATATAATATGTGCAACTTACGTTTTTTATTTCATAATAAGTCGGTAATTGAAGTTATTTATATTTAATAAAATGGAATAGTTTTAAAAAACATTTTTTGATTTTATAGCAACTATATAACTTATTATAACAAGTTCATTGAAAAAAAATGTATGTAAATTTAACTAATAGTAATAACTTGAGTTATCTTTTTATTTAATAAAAATATTTATTTTTTTGAAGCAGTTATTCACTTTCAATAATTTTTTTTGGGGAAACTAAGGGAAATTTGGAAAATTTGGCAAAGTTATCTGAAAATTTTCACAATTTTAGGATGATTTTCATTCATAACTCAATATCGAGAAAAATGCAGTAACTAGTTTCTCAAAAAAACCACAGAATTTGAGGTTTTCCTTAAAATGAGCAAAACTTATGTTTAGTAAAATATGTCAAGCATTATTAGTTTTAAGAGCTTTCAATTAGAAAAGCTTTTTAAAACAAACCATTTTACTTAGAAATTCGATTTTACCTAGGGTATCGGAATTTAGGGATAATTTAGTATACATATTTGCTCTCAGTGTAAATTTTCAAGAGCTTTTAATGAAATCAAACCATTTCACTAAGAAACTTGGTATTATTATAATCTTTCGTGTATCGAAGCTTTTTGAATCAAATCATTTTACTCGGAAATTTGGTATTAAAAAAAAGTACGGAATTTTGGGATAAATTTAGAATATTTGTTACAATGAGCTGTCGGCTTGATAGGTATAAATTAATATTATGTATTTGGGTTTAAACTCAACATTTCTCAAACTTTTAATAATTTCAGGTTTTGTTACACTGTTTTATGTATTTGCAAAAAGTTGCAAGATAAGTAGTTGTAAGAAGATATCGTGAGTTGTAAGATATGTATTTGCAAAAAGTTGCAAGAGCTTATAGTTTTAATAGATCTCACTGAGCGAAATTTTTTAAACAATTCATCTCAATATTACCTTTTGTAACGGAATTTTGGGATATATATAGAATGTTTGTTTCCAGTGAGCTTTAGGATTGATAATTAAATTAGTTTTGGGGTTTGAACTTATTTTTGAGCCTTATCATAAATTAAGGATTTTGTTAAATGTTTTATTTTGTATTTGCAAAAAATTTCGAACGTTTAGTTTAGGAGCATTCACGTATCGAAGCTTTTAAACCCAAATCATTTACTTTTTATTCTGAAATTCGATAGTTTAAAATAAGGTGGGATTTTGAAATAAATTTAGAATATGTATTTGTTTTCAATAAGCTTTAAGCGTGGCAATTAATTCATAATTTTTGGGTTTGAACATAACATTTATGAACTTTTTAATAATTTCTGGTTTTTAATAAAATATTTTATTAGCATTAATTATGTATTTCAAAAAATTGTCAAGAGCTTTACTTTTAAGAGCTTTCACTTATTGCATCTTTTTAAACAAACCATTTTATTTCGAAATTTCATAAAACAAGGGATGCGGCATTTTGGGTAGGATTTAGTAGATTTGTGCTCAATGTAATTTATTAAGAGCTTTTAGTTTAGGGAGCTTTTCAAACCAAACCATTTGACTTTTAAATTTGATATTACAAAGGACGGTCGTATTTTGGGATTAATTTAGAGTTTCTGTTTTCAATGAGCTTTAAGCTTGATAATTTATTTATACTTTCTCGGTAATTTTTGTACCTTTCCATAAGTTCTTTCTTTCGTTAAAATGTTTTAATGGCTTTCACTTATAAAAGTTTTTCAACTGAAATGGTTTTACTTAGAAATTTAATATTACAAAGTGTATTTTTTGGAAAAAATTCAGAAATGAAAATATCCTTCATCCAAAATGTGTTTCCATTTTCGAGCATGCCATGTGTAAGAAAACCAATCGGATTACTCAGATTTAATTTGGTGGACATATGCGGGCCATCGTTCTAAAGTAGAGGAAACGATTTGAATGGCCTCAAATAAAACGAAACATCTTGCAACTCTATGCTATGGCGAGTTCTAAATATATCGATAAAGCAGCACAAATTTCTAATATAATTTGAAAAATATCAAAAATTCCGAAATAATCTCAAAAATGTCGAATTTTTAGTGTGTCTTGAATATTGTTGTTATGTAAAACTAAAAGAAATCCTATACGTACTAATCACCGCATACAAAGTTCGAATAAATTTGAAAATCTTTAAAAATCTTGAATAGTCCTATGAATATCGAAAAACTTAAGAAATCTAGAATAAACCGCGGAACAATTTCGATTACCTCAGAAAAATTCGAAAAATCTCTATATTATGTGAATGTCGATTGATTTCGAGCAATTTCAATAATACCGAAAAATTTGGATATTAATGAATATTATCGGAAACACTGTAAACTACATACTACAATAGAAAACCTAAGAAAATTTTGAAAAATTCCGAAAATTCGTGTAAATTTGGAATTAATTGTCAAGTAACTTAATGTTACTAATACTAATAACGATAGATAACGATATGCAATAAAAATAGAACCCTCGGATCTTATTGGGTAATTTTTTAAATGGCGAACAATAGGCTCTAAAATTTTCGAATAACCTGACTGTTCCATAACACTGAATTTCCAATTAAGTCTCAAAAATCACGCATCGGGAAGCGAGAGTTTCCAAAATCAGGAAAACCCCACCAAAAACACCATCGCTATAGTTGCAAAATTAAGTTGGCATTTGCATTTTCCTTATATTTAAATTAGTTTTTCAAAATAAACTGGTAAATCTAATTTTTATTTACAGTTCACCGGTAATCAAAAGATCCGCTAATTGATTATAGAGGGAAACAAAAATGTATTTTCAGTTGTGGTTATGTGTTTCTAGTTTTTTCTTGAGTTTTATGAACATCATAATGATACAACACACGCTGCTAACACCAGCAGATTACCATATAAGCTCGCTTTTTCAATTAATCAAATTCAACATTTTCTAATCAAAGCTTGTTTGTAAAAGGTTGAATTGGGTTGACTAAAGGCTCAATTTGATTTGTAAAAGTTTGAATTTTAAATGCAAAAGGGGTAAACTTGGAGTTATGCAAAACGTATAATACAAATAAATCAACGCGGCAAACACTAAAATTGTTATCGTTTGGTGTAGAAAGCTTTGATTTCAAACGAGTTTTGCTAATTTTCTTCTCGGATCTAAATCTCGGTCAGAACCTAAAGTAATTTTGACTTCTATGGAGTCAGAACTGAGAAGAAATTGTTGAGTTAAGAAAATATTTTATAGCAACAGGAACAATTTCTTCATTTTCTAAAAATTAGAACACCGCCTTTTCCAAAGAATTTCTTATAAATGTACCGTTCTGCAACTTTGAAAAGGTACGCTTAATCTGACCTATCTAAGCTTAAATTTGAACTCAAAAGGAAATCTCGTGTGCATCAATAGCCGTAGATCCCCGCGGTTGCGGGTGCTGCGGGTTATGCCACTGTCAATAGAAATGCCCATCTAATTTCATTGGCCAAATTTTTTTATTTTTTTATTTTTTTCGCTGGCGCTCCATCCCATAGAGGGATTTGGCCGCTTCATTTGAAGTTTCGTAATCATTTTTTTAACGGATAATGAGTGATTAATTCATTGATCCAACATTAACCAGCCGTGATTTTTTCATCACCCGCCGGGAATCGAACCCGGGACCTCCGGGGCTTAAAGCAAGCATGCTAACCACTATGCCACCGGGGCGGCCAAATTACCAAAATAATATAAAAACAATTAACAACAAATAAGCAACAATAAGGCAATAATAGAATCAAAATTAAATTTAACAACACATCAATCATCGATGGTGAACTGATGTAGGAATATACAAAATAAATTTTAACGGTTGTTCCAAATGCGTAGTCCGTTAGGACAAACATTAAATAGGCCGTGTTTTTCAATATTTCTAAACCTTATAGATAACGAAAACAAAGACCTCAATAATAATTTTTCTTAAATGATAAAACGAATGTAGAAACTTAGAAAATGTATGACGACACCATTCATGACCTCAACAAAACAAGGAGGAGTTAATTCTCTTAGCATCTAAAATATATATACGAGGGTAGTCCGACGTACCCGACCTGACAAATGAAATGAAGTACAAAAAGTTTGGGAAACAATATCTTTATTTCCCAACATAGTTTTATTTTAGTTCGATACACTTTCGATGTTCAATAGCTTAGCCATTACCTTGCCGATTCTCCCCTTATCAGTCAATTGTTTTAACTGTCCCTTCGTCTCTGATTCTGAATAAATCCAAAAACTAAGCTTTATTGTTGTGAAACATCGCTAATCCGACGATTATAACATCCTCACGACAATGTTTTTGTTTCATTATGAAGTACAAGTATTAATAAAAACCATTGTTAAGGAAAACTGTTTTTTCAATAATTACATTAAAAAATAATTAGCTATATGTTGTTTTATTAACTAAGCCAGCGCTTTCCAACTTAAATAATATTCGCGGGACAAATAATTTTTTTAAAGGTGGGGCAACAGGCAACATATGTTCCATTGCTTAGTTCAACGGTGTCCTACTGGCGACCTGCGATAATTTGTTTGTGGCACTAAATAATATGTATTATTATTAAAAGTTGTATTTTCTCAAAGTTATTTTTCTCGAAGTAATCTTGAAAGGATAATGTTTTGTCAAAATGCGCTTCTAAATGCAATGAAAACTATCTAACATTGTAAAGTTAACAAGTTTTTTCTAACTCTGTTTTACAGTCGACTCTCATAACTTTTAAGTGAAAACGTAGAATAATAACCTAAAGTATCATAACCAGCTTTACGACCATGGTATTCTTTTATTTCTAATTACTTTCTCTAATCTTAAGCTAAAGTGTATAAACCATCTCCAAACAATTTAATGTAAATAAAATAAAATAACTAAAAGTCGGTTAAAAACCACTGAAACATGCCGGCCAAAGTCGCAATGATCAAGATCTAACAAGCAAGGGTTTTAACGTTATCGAAGTTCATAAATTTAAAAGCGAATAAAAGCGCATCAAATGCAAACGGATCCCCAAATTCCGCTGAAGTACGCCAATTGTGGAGGGCGTCGTGTGGTTGGCTTTCCAACTGGTAGGATCGCGTTTGGCCTAGTTTGGCAAGTTAAGCAGTAGACGTTGGTAGTATTAATAGTACGTTCGTTATTTCGTTAAGCAGGGCTTTTAATTTCCAAACGTGCGACCGAAAAGCCTAGGTCTCTACCGATCAAAATCGTATGAAAATCCTTTGGAACATTTTCCAAAAATGCCAAAATCTGTCTCGTAATTCGTTTGGCTATGGCTAGGTTAGAGCTATTAGGGACATTGCCTGCAACAATGCAATGCAGGATTTCAAGAAATTCAGATTTTTTAATATAAAATAAACACGCAAAGCAAAACTGTCTTAAATCAACTCGTTTATCGAAATATGTATAACCAATTGGAAAGCAACCAACCTCTTTGCCTGATTTCTTTTTCTGCGTTTAATTTTCAACACATGTTTATGCACCACGCTATCACATATAAAAGCTATACCCGCTGTTTAAATACCGGCAAAAACAATTTGGTATGAAGCGGTTTGTGACTCTTCAGCCAAAACCATGTTTTAGCAATGTTCAGACTTTGAGAGTGTAATAAAATTCCTTTGGTTTTGTGATTGTGACTTTGGTTTAAAATAAAACAAAAAAATTAATGTTTGAAAAAAGAAAGCTCCAAAATATCGAAAAATAGTATATTATTCAACGAGCATATAATGATAGCTGTTATTCACGAAGATGAAGTTTGCCGACACGAGCCGATAGGAGAGTGTCGTAAATCATCTGAGTGAATAAGAGCCATTATATGCTAGTAGAATACGATACTTTGTCCACGACCGACAAATATCATTATGTTTTATAATTAAATCCTTTAAATACTCCTCAAATAATTTTCGTCGACATTTTGACGTCACAGTTTAATAATAATGAAAATGGCAAGAGACTACTAGATAAAATTTTAAAAATCAAATAATTTACTTGGAAATATTGAATAATGAAAGAAGAGACTACTAGATAAACTAGCAGTGAATAATGGATATCATTATAAGTGATGAAACAAACGTATAATGAGCATATTATACGCTAGTCGTGGACAAACGAAGTTTTTTAAATGAGAAATGATGATAAAAAATTTTTCAAATATTATTTTAATTCGTTGTTGAAACACTAAATTTATATTTACGGGTACTTTAACCACAAAGCAACCGATGGTCAATTATTCTTTGCTCATCCTGGGCGGTTAGATGGAAAAAATTCAAAATCGCAGAAATGGAATTTCGTCATATGTTGCAACTGATGAAAATTTGTCGGCTGTATAGATCATCGGTAGCCTGTAGCAGGGAGGCGGATACCAAAAAATATACCGTAGAACGGTGACCATGTGGGGACTTTAGATAGTTGAATGCTGCCATCATACCCAACAGATACCCAGATATATGTAGATGATATTTTGGTTGCTAGTCGTAGTAGAGTTGGACATTAACACCACCTAAGACTGTTATATGAGCGTTTACAAATTTTCGGAATAAACATTAAGGCTTCCAAATGGGTGTTTGGAGTACTTTATTTGGATTTTCTGAGTCTCACAGATGCTTTAAATGTAGCAGTAGAAGCTGTTATTTATCTAAACCAATCAGTTTCTATTACCAAAAATTATCTCCTGCTCAAATGCGGTATTCTACCGTCGACTAATGGGATTGCATTAAATAAAAAAAGGAAGTCCTTGAACATTGCGTAATATTGTTGCATTAAACCATGCTTTATTGAACATTTTTCTTTGACACATAATACGTAATCCGCTTACTTAAATGTCTAAAAGACTGCGCTATAGCATACAAAATATGAAGTAACGATTGCTTTAGGATGAAACCACATAACAACACATTAATACAGCGTAGCATTTCTTTTCTTGGAACTGACCTGCGACTAGAACAATGTTTTGAAAATGGGGTTCTTAGAGAGCTTATATTTGTTCATACATTTATTTATTTATTTATGTCTAGTGCATTGAACTGAGGAATGTTGCGCGACTAAATAACATTCTGTAATATGCTGTCATCTTATTCTAATCATTTTAAAGGAAGTTCTAAACCTTTAAGCTTGCTCAAATTGAAGTATAAGACTTCATAAATTTAACTTTATTGTGATTTCAAACTTGATATTTATATAGTTTTACAACTTATAGCTTGAGCTGTTTAGTGAAAATTACAATTAAGGGATACTTGGTATTTTTTGAATTATAAGAAGGTTTACATTTATTTTTTGTTTTTATTTTAGAAGCTTGTGATTTAATTTTTGTGAAGTAGTTTATCCAATAAAGTAGTTAGTACATTTAGGCATCTGAAATTGTGTATGATATCAGCATTTTTATGGTTTGAAAATTTTAATGTTTCCACCATTTTTAATTTTTTAATGGTAATATTTGAATCATTAAACGTTAAACCAAACTGAAATGATTACAACTTTATTTGCAAATAAATAATCAAAGAATATACGAATACCTACCACAAATAAATTCACACATAAATAATGAAAAACTGCACATACTAAATGTCATCTAAATATCTTATAACCGCACACGACCATGATACAATGTATAAAAATATTATCTGACATCCACCTGCATAAAATAATAACCATCTTTCACAAATAATTTAATTTAATTCCAGCCAAAAATAACAAATTAATAATAATAATATAAAAATAAATTAAAAATACTCGTAAATGTGGAAAAAATTTATGATAATTTAATGATTATGACATTTGACAAAAACTTAATTTTTTTATTTCATTAAATTTATTCATACATATATGTATACCGCACACTAAACTTTAAATTATTACACTGCGAACGCGTATATACGCTAAATAAATTCCAAAATTCGTGGTCTGCCGCAATTTATGTACAGAAGGTGTATCCTAATATTTGTATCGATGTAATTTTACACACAATAAATGTTAGTATCTTATTTTATTATCACCCGATATATTTTAAAGTAAGTTAATAAAACAAACCACATATTAAAAGCCAAAAAACAACATAAAAATTTTAAATTATTTTTTAAATGTATATCAGTGATTTTTATTGAGCCATAAAAGTCATACAAAATGGCATTATATAAATATATAAACAAAAATAAAAATTAAGAAAATTTATTTTATCTTCTTAAACATTCTTATGAACGTCATTTTTTTTTTAGTTCATTCATGTTTTTGTCGATCACACAATTTAATTTTATTTATTTATTTTTTTTTAAATTGATGATCATGATCATCGCATCAGCATTGCGCGCGCTCGTTTACAAAATTTTGTGATTGTTCAATATCAATATATGAATGTTTATATATTTGTAAGTATATCGGTAGGGTATATAAGGCACACATTTAATATTTTGTTTGTTTTCTTTCAAATGTATACACACACAATAATATACTCGTGTACATACATATACATATATGTAGACAAACATATACAAGATGAAGAAAATATAAAATTTATGTGCATATAAATAAAAGACCAGATCATATAACTGACCTATCATAATGTCATAATAATAATCATAAAAATAAACATAAAATTTTATGAGATTTTGAAATTGTTTTTTAAATGGTGTTTAAATACAAGTTAATTGGTTTATGGTTGAATAAATTACATGATTATTATATTGTTCACTGAAAATTGACTTCTGTGTGATTCTGATATGTATAACACTTTTATGGATTTTTGATTGTGGCGTGTGTGTATTTTTGTATATATTTGATAATCAAGTTATATATTACACATATTTGGCACGCGGTACCGCAAGACGCTTTAAAACATTGCGGTTTCTACGTATCTCGCTGTCTTTTAAGGGTAGTTTTACAGAATCCTCATTCCAATGGACCCTAAACTTTAAACTTGAAAAGCGGATAAAACATGCTGTTGGATGGGGTACAGTAAAAAATCCAATATTTCTAATGGATTATTAAACAATTTTTGACTCATATCATTGAAAAAGAAGTTCATTTGGATTGGTTAAACAAATATCCAACACTATATGTTCGAATCAGGGCAACCCTGAGTCCGCCGAACGTTCGAATTTTCTCGGCGAAATTAATTCATTTTCCAAATGAATTTAACTCCGCCGATAAATATGAATTTATTCCGCAAAACATGAAATTATTCCACCACAAAAATTACCGATTGAAAAATAAATATCGTCCTCGAAAGTGAAATGAATTGAACGTTTTGAAATGAACTTCACATGTTACAATATTCATCACACCTCTACGACAGAGTAGTAAAAACCTTATGTGCTTACAAGAGATGGATATGAATTTAGCGTATTATGGTCAAACTAGAACAAATAATAATTACAGTTTGTTCCCATAGCGAAATTCTTTCATAGAAATGTAACGAAATTAATTAATTTTACTTAACTCGTGGTGCTGAATCCACCTCAGGTAAAACTTAATGGCTTGGAGCGATCCCAGCAATTCATAAGTGATGTAGTGGGTGAGCTAAATAACAAAGTGAGGCATTTAATAAAGGAAAATAGATTGATCGATCAGAGCAAAACAAAAATTTATTGAAAACCAAATTGAAGAATTTGAAAGTAAAGATAATTTATTGAAGGCTAAACTTGATATTCCAAACTAAATTATAAACTCAATAGCATTCTAGCTTGCAAATATAGATTGCGAAATCCTCTCCATGAACTCCTCTCGAGAATTCTCGAGAGTTTATAAAAAAATTTAAATCTCGTTTCTCGAGAAATTTTATTTCATTAATTTCGGAAATTCTTGTTTCTCGAGAAGTAATATTTTTCTAAACGGGAATTTTAAAAAAAATTTTAAAACTGTAATACAAGTTAGTTTCCGAGTTTAATTACGTAACTTTCCGGGTTTAGTTCCATTTTTGCGTAATAAACTCGAAAACATATAATGTTCTGCTGACTTAAATTTTCAAGCTCGTATATGAAATTTTGAAAAACGAATATTTAATTTTGAATTGAAAACCAATAAACCGTAGAATAAACGCGGAACTCTAGAATCGGAATTTCCTATTCTCCCGGGTTTAATTCCATATTTTTGTAATTCCCTTTTTTATGATAATAATTCCTGCTACTTTATTTTATTGCCACTAACTAGAGGGTACAAATTCGATTAAGGTTAACCGATTACCAAATTAGCTAATTTTACTAATCAATCATTAATTTGTCCGAACACAAACAACATCTAAAAGATTGCAATTTTATTTTAACTGATAATTTGTCTCAAATTTCTCAAAGTCGATGTTCTTGAAAAATGTCTCTCAACCTGCAAACCTTTCTAATACATATATCGTACGGATCCCATTCGGAATTTAAACGCAAATATTTGTGTTGGATGCTTTTCAGAGAATGTGGTGGTTCATTAACGCGCATCCAACAATTGTTACATAAAATATCGGCTAACATTAACCTATTTATAGCGAAAATTTGATATTAAATCCAGATTTACTTTTGCTCGAAATTTTAGTTCAACGATAAAGTATTCTTCGCCGTACATTGCCGTCGACCTTATATTCTTTAAAACTATTTGATATTCTCAATTATTGGGGCTTTGTTTAGCTAATTTATTATATTTGTTTGATTGACAATCAAATGCAAGTAACTTGTATCCTTTGGAAGGTTCGACATTTATTTTCTTCAACTGAGTTTAGGTTAGGAATAGATTTCGACAAACGGAATTTTCCTTTACTGGATCCAAACGCCGATAGGAAGATGAATTTGGATAACCTCAATTCTGATACAAACTTTTGTTGAATACAATTTTGGAAATTTTGATTATCATTTGCATAATTATTTAATGTATTTCATCGAAATATATGATTAATTTAAAGAAAAACAATCAAAAGTCGATTATTTGCTTTCTTGTAAGTTCATGTTTAGTCATTACTAAATTTGAAGGACTGAAATTTGAAAGAATTTAAAACTATTCAAGTCAGATTCGAATTAATGAAAAAAAATGTAGTTCTTCATTATTTATCTCGTTTAGGTGCTGTTTTTATCACTAAGTTTATAGAGTGTATTGGACCACGGTTTTGCAAGCCACAGTTTTTCTTGGCTTGTCAAATTAGTCGAGGCCCCATCAGTCAGTGAGCACTGATGCCTCACATCTGCCAAACTCCCTTGTGGCCGGCCCTACGAGGGTATAGAGAGGGTTTCGGACTATGATTTTCAAACTTTTATTATCAACCGCGTCAATGGAATAAAAATGCTCTGTTTACTCTTCGACCAGTACTTCAACGGAAAATTATAGAAATGTTTCTTCGTCAGGAGACTTGAAATAAATTAATGCAATAAAAGTATTTTTTTGATAAAATTTTATTAATTTAAAAAATACAAAAGTTCCTGAAATTTCCCGAGATTACTCGAGAAAAATTTTCAAAACTCTCGAATTCTCGAGAAATGAAATTCGTCGGGAAATAAAAATTCTCGATTTCTTGATAAATTGCCATCTCTACCTGTAGATCAAGACGGCAGATGGGAACTATATTGCTACTGACAACATAATAATCGTAAACGTATATGAAAGTTGCTTATACTACATAGCAACAAATTTTAGTTTGTTCGATAAGCTGCCAAAGAATCAGATACTCTTACTTCACTAATTTCCCAAGCTGCAAAATAAATTATACAGAAGCTAAAAAGTTTAGAAGTTAATATAACTTTCGTTTTCTATGGTGTAACAACAACAAAATTTTACTCCGAAAATGTTCTGTGTCAAATCTGTGTTTACCTGGCATTTTTACTACTTTTATTAGATTTAATGATCGTAAATGACGTTTTATATTTCCGAATTTTCGAAAATAGCTCTATCCACTGTTTTAGCCATTAATATCGCGGTATAAATCCGCGGATACAATTTTAATCATGTTTGATTCAGTGGATTTATCGTCATTAAAAAATACGAGAGGGCGGATAAATCCACCGAATTATTACTATCCTTGTTTAAAATTACGGGCCTAAGTGTGCCTCATCAGTTTACAGCGAAAGAGATGGGACTGTTGCTCGACTAATATCACGTAAGGCTACATTAACACCTAAGGCTAGCTGAGATTTAAATGTCACCTTCTGCATATTTCTTGGACCACTATGTGTGCGGGTTTCCTTTATTTACAGCAGCTGCTGGAGATTGCTTAAACTAAAGTTACTCCTGGATGCCCTTAATCTGAAACTTAAATGTAGCCACTCGGTCTTATCTACTCGTTTCATAAAGTTTCGTATGAATTTTTAACCAATGTAACTGCGGCCTCATATCGGATTCACGAAACTCCAATTATATTTTTCTTAAATTTCAATTAACTTTCGTGAATAAGCGAGCATAAGTCTAGTATAGCGTCTAAAAATGAAAACTGATTTGTTTGGTTGAAACTACTTAGCAATACTCATTTGGATCTTGTACAACTAATCCACTCCAGCAGATGATTGAAATTATTTAACTAAAAATTAAATTAAATCCCTTAAGCTACACCGCAGGTCATTTTACCCAAAATCAGTGATAAAACTAGCCATATTACCTGGAATAAAATCCAATTACTTAGATAGCCTCATTTCTTTAATGTCTCTGTAACGGTACCATTCACATCACTCTTTTATACAATAAATTAACAGAAACCAACTGACAGTATATCTATGATTGAATGAGAAACTAAAGAAGTCGATTGATCATTTTAAAAATGCCGTCCCAGGTCCATAAATTTGCCCATTTGAGAGATCAATATTTCAACAGGCAGAGCGGTCAAAATAATGTTCACGACAAAAGTCGCTATAAAGTCGTACGAGAAGAACGTGCTTCTCTGTTGAGAGAGTCGAGCTCATACTTTCTTAATTGTTAGTCATAGGGTAAAATTGATCAAGTCGTACCCCTTAAGAAAACGTTTTCACAAATTAGATAATAATTAGTAAACACATCCTTATGAGTTTCATTGGAATTCTTAGTAAATCCTGTTTTTATTTATTGCAAAAAAAAAAAATTAAATAGTCCGCGCACATTTTTCTTAAACTCATAAAATTAAAAAAATTGAAATCGGTACAACTAAGGAAATCAGTACCTTAAGTCGAACAACTACCTACTTTTTAAGTCATGTCAGTTTATAAAACTCCAAAACTATTTTGAAAAAATCTTTCACAAAACTGCTAGAGGCAAAAAAATTACTAATAGATATACAACTAATATTAAACAACCAAAATGAATTTAACTATAGAGTTTTCTTACATAAGCAGCTTCCACACCCCAAATGAAAATTACACTCAACCACTATAAATGAATTTGTTTACCAAAAACATTCTAAATTAATCGAAACGCAGATACGCACTGTCCATGCGCATTGAACAGCCGAGCAGTATAACTATACACTTTTGAAATCATTGAGGTACGATCTAAGCACCGGTACGACTTAAGCGACTTTCACCAACTACCATAATAATTAATTTCGGCCAAATTAATCAATCCGGCCGACTCATCGTTGTACCATTAAAAATAATAATTTTTTCTTTGATTTATGGGGAAAACGTAAATATATTTGAAAATAAGATTTAGTATTGTCCTATAATCATTCTAAAACTTTTCCCGTCACAGAATTTTTGAAATTCCCCAAATTAAATTTCGATGATCATCTCTTTCTTGTATTGTTTAAGTTTACAGAATATACAATCGGTAAACTTAAAAAACAAACAATATTAATAAATGTCGCTGAGAAACGAAACATTTTTTAAAATTAGCATTAAATAGACTTACAGGCCTCTTAACCATTTTCTTCGATTTTGCACTTGCAAATGTTCTTCGGTTGTTAATCTCTGCCTCTTGGCCTGCCAGCTCCACTTCAACAAATGCAGCAGCATCAGCAAAAATGAATTATTTTACTCTATATTCATTTAATTTTTATGATTTTTCAATTGACTTCAATTCACTTCAATCGTTTTTCGCTAACTGAACTTTTAGAAAAAGGCAATAAACATCATCATAATAGCGTGCCAATGAAATATCTAATTGCACCTCCTTACTGGACCATTATTTGCTGCCAAATACTTGCCACCGTGTGAGCTAGGAGAAAATATATTTATGCAAATATTTGCCGCCGGGGGATAACGCTGTCAAATCGATCAAACCAAGCAAATGTTTCCTAAACTAATATTTGGAGGAGAATGTTTAAACTTAATGCAACGTAACTTTTAGGGCTCGATTTACCCAGGTATCGTGTACCCGAGTACCCGGGTATTTAAAAAAAATGTAATTACCCGAATACCCGAGTAATAGGTTCGGGAAATAGTTAAAATTGTTAAAAATGTTCTGCCTTTTTATCGTTTATAAATCATTCTTATAATACAGTTTCTACATAAATGGTTGGTAAAATACTCGCGTACCCGGGTAATACGAGCCCTAGTGACTTTTAAAGAATATTTAAAATTATATAGATAAATGATACAATAATGGACACTTTGGAGAACTGATATAAATATTCGGCACCCTACTTTATAAGCATTTTGTGCCAAAATGCAATTATAATCTCTCATTCTACTCTATTGGTTTAAAACTAACAATTTTTTGCTTGCAACTAATAAGTGATTTTATACAAAATTTAATAAAACATTACAAAAATTATAATTTCAACGATAAAATTGTAAGTGTCCAGTATTTGTTCTATAATTTTGCTTGATTTAGTTACCATGCAAATTATTAAATACATGAGAATTAGTTATCGACATAGTTATGATTAATATGAAATAATGTGGTGCCGATAATTATGGAAACTCAATATAATTTGTACAAAAACCAGAATTTTTTAAAATTCGTTTTAAATTTCAGAATAGTTTTGATATCTTATTAAATTTTTTGACATCAGATCAATACAGACTGTCACCGAAATTTAAAAAAAGTCGCCCTGGCCCAATAACCGTTGTTACCGAACGTGAAGAAAAAATTATAATTGACTGGATTACCGATATGCCAAAAAGGGTATCTCTAAATGTCGGGAAGATGTTACTGCATCTGTAATAAAAATTTTGGATGATTGTCCGCCAGGTCATCCTTTTGGAGA
This sequence comes from Tipula helvola, assembly GCA_963556165.1. Lineage (NCBI taxonomy): Eukaryota > Metazoa > Arthropoda > Insecta > Diptera > Tipulidae > Tipula > Tipula helvola. Next base: position 263,162,152 of record OY744482.1, on the reverse strand, counting down.
ACATAGCATGCCTGGAAAAGGATGGTATAGTTTACACCAAGAATTCCAGATCGGTAATTATTTCTCGCGTATATAATTTCATCATATTTCAATAATTTATATTCATTTACATTGTAGGTAACTGCTGCCAGCTCTAAAATTAGTCCGGAAAATTTGTTTAAATGGTTTAATCAAATTGAAAATTTCCCGACAGACAAAAATTTATTTGTTTGACAGTGGATGGATGACTGAAGAGGGTTTCTTTGAGTAAATTTCCAATATTTTTTATCCGTACTTAACTAAAAACAATTAAATTACAGCGGTTATTTTGTTTGTTGATGGACATGTAACGCATTTAATGTATGAGTTGAGTGTTTTATGTAAAAAATCAAAAATAATTTTAATTGCTCTGTACCCCAATGCCACACGAATCTTGCAGCCTTGTGATGTCTCGACATTTAAGCCGTTAAAGTCGGCATGGCAAAAGGTTGTACTAAATTGGGAGCGAGACAAAATGCATAGCACTTTAAAAAGGGAGAACTTTGCACTACCGTTACAGAAAGCTATCGAGCAAGCAGCCAATGTGGTAACTATTATAAACGGATTTAAGGTATGTAGAATTTATCCGTTTAATAAATTAGCAATTTATTTCTCAAAATATTTGGGTAAATCAATACTTGGAAAGACACACGACACAGTGCAAGGACAGTCCAATGAATTGAACGAAAATGGAAACACAATTAATCTCCAATAATTTTGTGATATTGTAGGAACAAAATTAGGGGAACTTCAGTCAGCAGAATACCGTGATTTGATTTCTGAGACAGAGGAGTTTTAGTGTCTTCATAAAATATATAAATCACTTCTAATTACTTCATATATTATTAAGCTGATGAATATTATGGATATTAATGATTTTATATACCTAACTGAAAAATTAAAAGGAAAATGTACCGTTTGTTATTACATCGTCCGTATATTCCAAGATACAAAGGCAACAGAAGAGAAGTTACCACATCTTCTCCAGCAACAAATGATATCAAAAACAAAAAGAAAGATGAATAAGATTCTTTCGGCTTTTTATAGACACAATACATTAATAATAATGGCATTCACAACATTTTCAATCAAAAAAACTCAAGGAAAACTTTTCATTTCTGTGTGTTTTTGATTTAGTGAATTTATAATTCGCTAAGTCACTACGTTCTTGTCTCATGCTTAATGTATGAAGTTGGAATTGTATTTTTGTAGTTTGGTCGTAGCTACCTGATGAGTAGATCGAACTTTTTGTTTTGAGATTATCAGTACGAAACCAAACTACCACACAGAAAACTCAAGGAAAGGTTTTCATTTTTAGAGTCAATACATTTCGTACGGGAGGATTTTAATATTTCTACAGTTTTGGTACATATATTATAAATGACTGGCCTCTTCAATTTTTTAATTAACAAGTCGAAAATGTTGTGAATGCCATTATTATTAATATATTGTGTCTATAAAAAGCCGAAAGAATCTTATTGATTTGATACAAATTAGAAACTTCTCTTTCTAAGAAGAAAGATGATACCACTAATCTACAATTGCGTCAACAAGCTGAAACTGTCAGTTGAAGCAGTTTTTGTATGTACTTATTGCAATGATTAGGTACTAAGTCATTTAATTTAATTTTTAATTACTATTATTTATTATATGATTTATTATTTTTATTTTAACGTGATACTGAAATCGTAATGTGATAATAATTTTTTAATTATACCTATTGTTTGTAAATTTGAATTTGCAAATACATTTAAATAAACTTAGAAAAGCTAATGTGTCAGGTTAAACAGCCCTGATTTATATTAAGATGTACCAACCTCAGAATGTTTGTATGATGTTATAATTAAAAAATAATAAAGAAAGGAGTCGTTGATAATATCGAGTGCAGGACAGTCGTTTTATTGTTTTAATTGAAAAACGTGTCGAGTGTTATAGTTCAGAAGTGGGATGAGCTAAAGCTTTATTAGTGATTGAATTTAAATATTAATTATCTAATTGAAAAAACAAAAATTATTAATATAGAGCATGAAAATAAATTAAACATAAATATATCGAAAGGTGTATGAGAGTGCGAAAGACAAAGCATTAAAAATTTGTGTATGTGCGTAACAGAAGGACAAAAGAATACCAAAGCGACGAACGTATACTGACTGCTGTTTAAAATAAAAAAAAAATTGTTACTTTAATGGAAGTTGCAACAAAGTAATTGGAATAGTGAAGGTTCTAAAAAGGAATTACAACAGCGAATACTGGAAACCATGATTGAACAGAATGTTGAACAAAAATTGGTGTTAGCTGAGTCGGAGCGGCAAAATACCAAACGAGAAGAGGAAGAACAATTATCTCGTCAACAATCCTCGTATAATATTATACGAGAAAATAATCGTGTGCGAGAGGGGGATGCGGATAGTTTATGCGAATCAGAGATAACGAGACGGCGGTATGGTAGAATTAAGCTATATAAAATGGTAGCACCATTTAAGGGAATTGAAGGTGAATCGTTCGAGCTATTTGCCGAATCAATTCGGGCAATAAAGAACAAATTCGAGGCTGATGAAGATGAGATGCGATTGCAACTTGCAGATTGCTTAGAGGACCGTGCTCGAAATTGGTTTTTATGTGACCCAAACAATTTAAAATTGAGTGTCGACGAAATACTATCGGAGTTGAATGATTTATTCAACACCAAAAAAAGTAAATCCAAACAACCCAAGTTATTCGAGGAAAGAGTTTGGAAACATTCAGAAGATTTTTACGCTTATTACACCGACAAGATGATTTTGGCGGTACCATTGAAATTCGAGGACGACGAATTGGTAGATGGTATCCAAAATATTGGATTACAAAATCAAGCACTATTACAGTGCTACCAAAAGCCAAAACAGTTATTGTTGGCATTCATAAAAATTGTAAAACCGTCGAATTCAACGGTGAGAGGTAGATTTGAACAGTTCGATGATAAGTCAAAGAGTGAGAAACAAGCCGGTAATGGTTTCAAATCAGAACAACGTCAAGGTGGTAGTGTTAAGCAGTCAACTAGTTAGGGAATACGATGTTATAATTGCGGTGAGCGAGGACATCTTTCGAAAAAGTGTGAAAAACCGAAACGCGAGAACAATTCATGTTTTCAATGCGGAGAAATAGGACACAAATTAGGGGAATGTCAAAACGAAAGGAAAAAACAAGTGAATAATATGAATGAGGGTGAAGAAATTGGGGTATCGCAAAACTGTTCCGTATTTGCGGATGAACATCCAATTCAAATGACGGCATTGATCGATTCTGGAAGCCTGGTAACTTTAGTTAAGGTGTGTAAAATAGTGAAACCTGAATTAATTAAACCAATCGGAGATAAAAAAGATTTAACGGGTATTAATAATAGTAAAGTTAAGTGTATTGGTATTATAAATGTCAATGTTCTAATATCTGGTAATTTATATAATATTGATTGTATTGTGGTTGAGAATAATACTATGCTGGTCGAATTGTTGTTGGGAAGAGATTTTCTTCGGATCGCAAAAGCTGAATTAAAAATTGAGGATCACAAAATTAATTTTGAAACAAAATTTTGTCAAGAGCTAAGGCATATAAATTTTAATTGAAAATCCATTAGAAAATCAAATAAAAATAAATGATTCCCTAGATATTGATACGAAATCTGAAATATATCAAATGATAAATGATAACTATTTCAGTACCAAGAAACCAAATGTGTATGAAGTCAAATTTGAAATGAACATCGAATTAATGCTCGATAAGCTAATTACAGCAGCACCAAGGCGATTGTCATATGCGGAACGAGATATTGTTGCTAAAATGTTGGATGAATTATTGGAAAAGGGATTCATACGAGTCAGCGAATCTAAATATTGAAAAATAAAGAAGAATATCGCTTATGTGTAGACTATCGAGATCTCAATAAAATAACGGTGAAGAGTAATTATCCTTTACCAATTATCGAGGATATCTTGGAATTTTTACATCACTGGACCAGAAATCCGGATTCCATCACGTAACAATTGCTTCAGATTCGATACCATACACATCATTTGTAACCCCTTTGGGTCAGTATGAATATTTACGATTACCATTTGGATTAAAACATGGGCCAGCAGAGTTCCAGAAATATGTCAATAAAATTTTTGCTAAATTGATTGCAGAACGTAAAGTGGTCATATAATCGATGACATTTTCATCGCAACGAAGGAGATTGGTGAACACTTGGAAATCTTGTACCAAGTATTAAAATTGCTTTCCGCAAATTTGTTGGAATTAAGATTAAATAAATGTGAGTTCCTGTATACACAAATTGATTACCTGGGATATTCTATTAATGAAAGGGTATTCGTCCCAATGACCGTAACATCAGTGCTATTGAAGAGTATCCGGTGCCAAGAAACAATAAGGAAATCCAGAGTTTTTTGGGTTTATGCTCATATTTCCGGAAATTTATAGAAGGGTTTGCATTGATTGCCAAACCATTACAAGATTTGTTGCGCAGGATTGAAGAGGCATTGAAGAGGAAAATTAATTGAAAGCCCGATACTTGCGATATATTCACCTAATGACGACACAGAGCTGCATTGCGATGCCAGCAGTATAGGATTCGGTGCAATTCTACTACAAAAGAAAAAAGATGGAAAGTAGCATCCAATTAGCTATTTCTCAAGACGCACAACAGAGAATGAATCGAGGTTACACTCTTATGAATTGGAGTGCTTAGCAATTATATACGCATTCCGAAGATTTCGGATTTTTTTGCATGGTCGAGAATTTAAGGTGTACACAGATTGCAAAGCAATTAAACTGACATTAAATAAAATGACTATTCATCCAAAAATTGCACGGTGGGCCTTGGAAATGCAAGAGTATAATTATACGATTCATCATCGAAAGGGAGATCAGATGAAACACGCTGATGCATTGAGTCGAATTCAGAGTGTCTTAGTAATTCACGATAACCCTTTCGAGCAAACATTGGCCTTATTGCAATCACAAGATCCAAAGCTTGAAGAATTACGAAAGCAACTTGAGTTAGCTGAAAGTTCGCTTTATGAGCTACGAGATGGATTGAGCTACAAAAAGATTAATAAAAATAAAATAGGTTTTATTGTGCCAGAGGCGATGCAAAATCAAGTGATTAAAAACTCTCACGATCTCAAAGCGCAAATTGGATTGAAGAAGACGATGTAGATAATAGGAAGACAATATTGGTTTGAAATGTATTAAGTTCAATTTACCAACGGGGAAGGTAGAAGGTTTTCTTCACAGCATTCCTAAAGGAGATCAACCTTTTGAAATCATACATGCCGATTTTTATGGTCCGTTGGGCATGACTAAGCAAAAGAAGCGGTTTATATTGGGTATCATTGACGGCTTTTCGAAACATATTCGATTGTTTGCGACCAAAACCACGAGTGCTAAAGATACCATCGAGTGTTTCCAGCAATATTTTAGACAGTTTAGTCGTCCCGATAAAGTAATTACGGACAGAGACAGTAATTTTAGTTCGCATGAGTTTAAGAACTATACTTAAAGCAAAATTGTGTACAACATATTTTGGTTGCCAGTGCCGCGCCACATGCAAATGGACAAATTGAACGATTTAATCGCACGTTAACGCCTATGATAGCATAGTTGATCGATGCCGAACGAAAAATCGAGTGGGACGAAGTCCTAGAACAAGTAGAGTTTGCGTACAACAATAGTGAGCATACTACGATGAAATTGACACCATCATTTATATTATTTGGAAGAAATCTAAGGAGACCCGTAAATGATAAGCTTCGTGAATTTCTCGAAAGAGAAACAAATTAGATTCTGTTCCGGAAAACATTAAATCAATTCGGAAAACTGCACGTATTAACATTGAAGCATCACAAGTGTATAGTCGAGAATATGTGAATAGTCATCGAAAGGAAGCTGTTACGTTTAATGAAGGTAATTTAATCGTCGTGAAGAATGTGGACTACTAAAGATATTAACAAAAAACTAATTCCAAAATACAGAGGACCATATCAAGCTAAGAAAATATTGAGTAATGATCGATATCTAATTGAGGATGTCGCAGGATTCAGCATTACAAGCCGGCGGTTTGAAGGTGTATATGACATTACTCGCATGAAACCATTTATTAAATTGTCAGGCTAACATTATTTTGTCGTTCTAAATTATTAAAAACGAGACGGTTTCAGTCAGGATGGCCGAATTGTTAGGTTAAACAACCCTGATTTATATTAAGATGTACCAACCTCAGAATGTTTGTATAATGTTATAATTAAAAAATAATAAAGAAAGGAGCCGTTGATAATATCGAGTGCAGGACAGTCGTTTAATTGTTTTAATTGAAAAACGTGTTGAGTGTTATAAATGAGCTCCCATTTCATTTATTTTCTCTGACTGTTGATAATTGTAAATATTAAAGTGTCCAAAATCTATGGATTCGTAACTATTATTGTAATTAAAGTGGGTGTCCATTTTTATGATACATGCCAATTACTGTAGTTCCAAAGAGTGTCTATTATTAATTTTGGGTGTCCATTACTAGTGATTCAACATGATTTTTACATTAGTACATAATTTATATTAATTAAATTTTAAATTTTAATTTGATAATCTCCAAAATGAAAGATGAATGATGGTTCTGCCATAATATAATAAAACCAGCTTACAGATTATCAACCAACTTAAGTTTAATTGCGAAAGACTCCGAAACTTTCTTATAAGTACTCATTATTGTATCATTTAATCACGAAAATTACACCAAATTTTCTTTATATTCGAAATTTTAATAAAATTAGATGTTTTAGGTATGATACGCGTTGCCGCTCGACTAGTGCCGAAAGACCTGAATATTTTGCAAAAAGAACGCCAAGTAGAGGTTGCAAAAGCGATACTTGCCAACGTAGCTGATGACCGTACATTCACCAAACGAATTATTATTGGTGACGAGACGTGGGTTTATGAATATGATGTCGAAACTGCCCAACAATCTAGCAAATGGCGCACCAAAAATGAGGCAAACCCGAAAAAACCACGTCAAAATCGGTCGAAAATCAAGGTAATACTCATCGTTTTTTTTTTTCGATTACCGACTGCCGTGGTGTGGTTTACCATGAATTCATTCCAGAGGGTTAAACGGTCAATAAAGCATACTACTTGACCGTTTTAAGGCGTCTACGTGAAGCAATTCGTCATAAACGGCCGGATTTGTGGGAAAACAATCCTTGGATTTTGTACCACTAAAATGCGCAGTCACATTCCAGTCTGATTGTGACTGAATTTTTGGCTAAACACGAAACAAAAGTCATGGATCAGCCACCGTACTCGCCAGATTTGGTCCTGTGACTTTTTTGTATTTCCGAAACTCAAATATCCGCTCCGGGGAACGTTCCATAAATTTATTGAAGCCATAAAAAAAAATCACTAAAGGCCATCCCGGCCGAAGGCCTATTATAGATGTGTACGGAAAAATGGATTAACCGTTGGCATGCTTGTATTGGCTCAAAAGTAGCCTATTCTGAAGGCGAGAATAAAGATTTGTATTACAATACAAAGGAATGTTGTTCTTTTTATCAATCCGGGTCCAATTTGATCAGATGGTCTATTGTATAAATAAAATTAGGTTTTAAAATTCAAATAACGATATTGACATTAGAATTTTCAAATACATACATTTTCGTCAAATCGAAATTTTAAAATTCGTAAATTAAAATTTCATCAAATTACTATAGAAGTTGGATACTTCCAAAAATTCAAAACTTTCAAAATTATATGTATTTTGAAAAACTGAATTTTAGAAAAATGTGAAACTGATAACTCTAACGCTGCTACAATACAGCCACTTATAGGACAAACAAGAAGAACGAAAATCAGCAATACGTCGGCCGAAAACGACAAAGCGACAAAAATCCAAAACATGTTAAACACAGACGATAATGAGTATTCACCCGACTCAGAAAAGGCCAAAGCTAACTACGAACAAAATGGTCTAACAAGCGGAAAACAAACCAAATCAAGAAAGACATCATAGCAGACCCATTTCGCAAACCTCTCAACAAGAAGAAGGAAGGACAACCGCCGCCAATGATCCTAAAAGACTTTCCAAAAGGAAATTTCAATGAATTATAAAGCAAATTCGCTACAAAACACTCTTGAACATTAGTAAAAATCACCTCCAAGAATGTTACAATATTAGCCAGCAACAAACAAGCACACCCAGAAATATAACAGCTACTTAAAGAGAATAAAAAACCGTTTTACACCTATTCTTGTAAAGACGAAAAACCTAGAATCCTAGTAATTAGGGGTATGAACAACGGTACTGAGACCGAAGAAATCAGAGAGAATCTAATCAACAAAGGGATAGACGTGCTCAAAGTGTATATTATGTTCAAAGACAACAGTGAAAGCGGACAAAAGAAAATACTCCACATCTTCACTGCCAACATCAGCAATAATCATCGCTAGAAGCGATACTCGCAATCAGAGGATGCTGCAAGCATAAAATAACCTGGAAATCAAAAAGAAAAAACAGAAGCAAAAACTGCCAAAATTTCGGTCATGTGGCTTCAAATTGTTTCGTGGAGTACAATTGCGTGAAGTGCACTTCAAATCATCTCTTCGGGGGCTACCCGAGGAACACAGACAAAACAATTGCAGTGTCGTGTGTTAACTGTAAAGAAGAGCATGCAGCTAGCTACTAGAAGTACCCAAAGAGAATAAGAATGCCCAGGTGGTCCCAAAGGTAGCACAAGTCCCTCACTCAGCAAATAATAAAAGTAGCACTTCACAAACAAACCCTAACAACCAAATACACCGATCTTTTGAACTCCAAATACATTATTTTGAGTAAATTTATAAGGTTATACAGTGACCGAAATTAAATTAGCCTCATACCGTTTTCTTAAAAAAAATCACAAATTATTTAAAATAAAAAAATATATTAAATTTATTTCAATTAGTTTAAGTATTACAAAAGAAAAAAATATATGTTTTGTCAAAAATAGCGAACAGTATTAATTTCATTTAATTAAAACATAAAAAAATGTGCGAAATTGAATTAGCCTCAACTCAAAGGCCATTAGAATTATTAGAAAGTAACCTGGACTGTTGACTTATTTTATTGTTTAATACTTTGTGTGTCCACCTTGATTCTTAATTGCCTCGAATAACCTATCGGGCATGCTTGAAACTAATTTCCGGAGGACTTCTACTCGGATTTCGATCCATACTTCCCGTACCCGATTTTTTAATGCAACCACTGATTGAAACTGTTTCCTATTCTTACATAATTTTCGAGAAAGGATGCCCCATAAATGTTCAATAGAGTTTAGGTCCGGGCTGCAAGCTGGCCAGTCCATCAGCTCAATATTCTTCTCGCTAAACCATTTTTTCGTCTCCTTTGACGTGTGAATTGCTACATTATCTTGCTGGAAGATAAAATTTGACCCCATTAGACCTTTTGCATGCTCAGTTAAAGCATTTTCGTGTAATCTCTCGATTTCATTTTGGTAGAAATCCATGCAAGTGAAAGTTTTCCATTGTAGAAATCCAGGCAAATGAACGTTTTCCATTGTAGCAAGATCCACCGCAAACCATAAGCAATCCACCACCAAAGTTCCTATTTAAACGGATTTCGGTTTCATTTATAAGGTCATGCCAGTAATATTGATAGCCATCAGGGCCATTTATGACCTTAGAAAAGAGACCGAAATGGTGGAGGATCGCTTATGGTTTGGGGAGGATCATGCTACAATGGAAAACGTTCATTTGCTTGGATTTCTACAATGGAAAACTTTCACTTGCATGGATTTCTACCAAAATGAAATCGAGAGATTACACGAACATGCTTTAACTGAGCATGCAAAAGGTCTAATGGGGTCAAATTTTATCTTCCAGCAAGATAATGTAGCAATTCACACGACAAAGGAGGCGAAAAAATGGTTTAGTGAGAAGAATATTGAGCTGATGGACTGGCCAGCTTGCAGCCCGGACCTAAACTCTATTGAACATTTATGGGGCATCCTTTCTCGAAAATTATGTAAGAATAGGAAACAGTTTCAATCAGTGATTGCATTAAAAAATCGGGTACGGGAAGTATGGATCGAAATCCGAGTAGAAGTCCTCCGGAAATTAGTTTCAAGCATGCCCGATAGGTTATTCGAGGCAATTAAGAATCAAGGTGGACACACAAAGTATTAAACAATAAAAGAAGTCAACAGTCCAGGTTACTTTCTAATAATTCTAATGGCCTTTGAGTTGAGGCTAATTCAATTTCGCACATTTTTTTATGTTTTAATTAAATGAAATTAATACTGTTCGCTATTTTTGACAAAACATATATTTTTTTCTTTTGTAATACTTAAACTAATTGAAATAAATTTAATATATTTTTTTATTTTAAATAATTTGTGATTTTTTTTAAGAAAACGGTATGAGGCTAATTTAATTTCGGTCACTGTATCACTAAATTTTAATAGCTTGATCAAGGTCTAACATAGAGTAGACTTAGTCGCGCTAGTCGAAACGCTAAAGACAGATATATCATCTGTCTCAACGAGGCAAAACTATTAAATAATAACAAACTGGCAATACAAAACTACAGGGGATTTCAATGCTCATAACGTCTGATGGAACTGCTTGGACTGCAACCTGAAGGCAAAAATTTCATGAATTATCCGAAAATAATAACACGCAAATATTCACCCCTGACGCATTTACAAGGGAAAATGCTGTTCTGGACTTCACCATCTCAACAAACATAACAGTCTCAAACATTAAAGTCATCTATGACTTTTGCTCTATGACCGTTTGGCAATAAAGTTTCACATACCAGTAAAAGCGATCAAGAAAACGGTGTCTCCTACCACATTTCTTGATTTTGGCAAAGCAGACTGGCCCTTATTCAGACACCAGATGCATATGAGGCCGGTATAAATTCTAAATGTCTCAATAAAGTCCACATTAGAAATTGACCATTGCGTCAATGGGTTCACGAGCGCTCTAAAAAACGCTACGAATATCTCTGAACCAATTAAGTTTCTAAATCATGTAGCCCTGCCCGCAGACATAGTGGAGATGATTAGAGTCAGGAACATAACTAGGAACCTGCATCGCAGGTTTCTGCTTTTGTTTTCCCAGCACCTATCATTGCAAAATGAATGAACACTATCAAAGATCTATTTAAAGAAATAAAAAGTATCAAGTCGATCAGATCTGATAGAAACATTGTGCTGGAGAGAGCTTAGGGCCCCATTGTGGACCCTGTCATTATAGCTAATAGCGTAGCTGAGTTTTATAAGGAAATTTTTTAAAAACCGCAGGAAATCACGCTCCTGAAACACAACAGATGGAATAATTCACTTCTTCTCACCCAGCTCCTATGTCAGTTACTAATCAATTCAAACAGACGCCGAGGAGCTCGAGGCAATGCTAGAGTTCGGTTATTTGCCAGACATCTGGAATTTATCAAAGACACTGGCATTTCCATAACCAGGGAAGCCATTCATGTCAGAAAATATAAAACCCATCAGTCTATTAAGCTCAATAAGCAAGATCGTGGAAAGGATTTCTTCCGATATGCTATGGACGTCCATAGAATCAATGATCCCAGAGGAACAATTTGGATTTGTACTCCAAAAATCTACTTCCAATGGCCTAACTCGGCTGGTAAATGGTTTAAAAGAAAATAAAAGACGTCAGAAAATCACAGCGGTGGTCTTTCTTGATATTCAGAAGGCGTTCGATTCAGTATGGCATGCGGGGCTTTTGTGCGAACTAATCCAGAGAATTGTTCCGGCCTATGCATATAATAATGTTTCTAGCATCATACCTCAAAGAAAGGAAGTTTTTTGTCTCTATAAATGGACAAAACTCAGAAATAAACATCAGCCACATCATAAATAGGATCCGGATGGTGAAATATCTTGAAATTGGCATATCAGAAAATTTCAAATTTAGCAAAGATGCGGCCAGCGTTAGAGGAAAAGTATTTATGGCTTTCAACTCACTGTATTCCATTTTAAATTCCCATAGTAAACTAAGTCCCAAAAACAAATTATTAATTTTCAAACTATACATCAGACCAATCTGACTTATGCCAGCCCGGCCTAGTACAACCTCTTGTCCAAATCCGACCAAAACGTCTTACAAAGAGCACAGAACAAAGCACTTAGATTCATATTTAACAGCTGGCCAAGGCCACCTGATCACACGAACATACCGACCCAAACCATACACGAATGGGCAGAACTGCCTCGTCTAGAAGAATTCGTAGCAAGACAAATCGAATTTAAATTATATTTTTAGATCTAAGGCCCGAATTTATAGTCGTTGCTACAACTAAAACTACTGTTATAGTAACAGTTTTCGTATTTATAAACCTCACTATAAGATTTATTTGTAATGTAACAATGGTTATAGTGATCAAAATCCATCACTATAAACGTTGCTACAATATATCTGAGACAAGAAAGTAAATTCGAAATTCGTATCGAATTTTATACATGATTTTAAAACGATTTTCGAAAATCGATGCTATAACAATAGCAATAGTTACGACTATAAATTCGGGCCTAAGTTAGTTTTTAAGTTTCACTTGGTACAAATCAGAACTATTTAAATCTTTTATAACAACAGACGTTTAAAAATTAAACAAACCCATAAAAAACCTATTTTTTTTTTTTTTTTTATAATTTATTTAATTGGGTGCAGAGCGGACTTATTAACGGTCCTAGCTCCTTGTAACTGTCAGAGCTTCTGCACCCAATGCGCGATCCTGCAAGTAAAGATTAATAGCTACCTTAAATTTATTCATTTTGTATTCCTTCGGAAATTTGAAGTGTATTAGCGAATTCCACTTTTTTGATGTTCGGTATATAAATTCGCGCTTGATTTCTTCAGTTCGAGGTTTCGGGAGCTTCACCGTAAACCTATGTGCATTAGTTGTTCCTCTTGTTACTCTTGTTGTTGTAACGAATGGTGGTATTTTCTCCGATAGTTCTGCAGAACATTTACCATGTAAGCATCTGTAGAAGACGCAGAGTTCTGCAACATCTCTGCGATGCTGTAAGCTGTCTAGTTCTTGAGTAAGTCTGGGATTCCGAATTATTCTGATAGCGCGGCGTTGAACCATGTCCAATAAGTGGAGGGTGGTACCAGACGCACCTCCCCAAACTTGACAGCAATACTCTATACATGGTCGGATGAAGGTTTTATATATCTGGAGAACTTGATGCGATTTGAAAAACCTTCTGCATCGATTCAGGAACCCGAGTTTTTTTGAAGCTGATTTAGCTAATGCAACAATGTGTTCATTCCATTTGAGTTTGTTACTTATTTGAACACCAAGCAGTCGAATTGAGTCGCAACCCACAAGGATATGGTTTTTTACCACAAATGGGTAGTCGTTGCGACTTTTTTTACGTGAGAATGTGCATATTTGTGTCTTTTTTTCGTTAAATTGTACTAAGTTGTTGTTACCCCACTCAAATATTGTGCTTAAATCGGAATTAAGAGAAGTTACGACTTCTGACCGTTTATTATTTAGATCTGTAATGCTAGGCTCCGCCTCGAATGAAATAGAAGAATGCAATGTGGCATCATCCGCAAAGCTATGGATAGGGTTTACAGTGCTATCCAGCAAATCGTTGATGTATAGCAAAAACAGGGTCGGTGACAAAGGTGATCCCTGAGGGACTCCGGCATTTGGGGAGTGCGTCGATGATGATCTCCCATTAAGCACGACGCTGATTTTTCGGTCATTGAGATAGCTTTGAATCCACCTGGTGGTCATCGAGTCCAGCCCGTATGCCACAAGTTTACAAATAAGATTCTCATGCCATACCTTATCAAAAGCCTTGGATATATCCAAGGCGATTGCAAAGGCCTCTCCGTGGTGTTCTAGGGCGAGATTCCATTTGTTCGTGACATACGTCAGGAGATCGGTCGTGGATCGGCTTTCGCGAAAGCCGTATTGTCTATCCGAAATTAGTTTATTAATTTCAAGATATCTTACTATATGTTGATTGACGCATTTCTCAAAGACCTTAGCGACGGCTGACACAATTGATATTGGATATATTAAGGTAAGTTTGAAATTATAATCAAAGCAATGTATACCACAATGAAATTTAAGAAAATAAATAAATAATAATAAGTGCCTTACCTCTAATCCAATTACGATTAAACAATCCTAGAATATGAATCAGTATTTGTTGTAAAAAATAGATTCAAATTCTTAAGCAAATGATAATTTTCTGAAAATAAAAAAAAATAAAAATAAATAAATTAATATCAACTTTTAAAAACTCGTCGCCCGGTGGTAATAATGAATTTTAATCAACTAAAAAAGAATTACATAATATTTAAGTCGCAAACCAAAAAAGACTGCCACCTACATTACATCCTCACTACTATTAGAAATGGTATAAAGCGAACAGAGACATCTCGTAAATATTTCAAAAGCTTATTCGCAAACGGTATAAATCGAATTCAGCAAAAACATTACAAATGTGGTTCGAATCTGAAATGGTATAAAAAATCCTTTTCAGCACTTGGTTTGTTTATCGACTAACGTAATACAAACGGATATAAAATAGATGTCACTAAAATCGAATTTATAAAATATTAAATATACCATTAAGCTTTTTCATTTTATTTTCACATTGAAAAATAAAATTCATCCCAAAGGGATTTGTGGAGATTTTTATTGTGATGTTAAATTATGTTAAAGTGTTAGAGATTTTTTATTTTATTTTTTTTGCTGTAAAACATCTCTAACTTTATTTGTTTTAGTTTATGTTGGGGTTATATAATACCCAAATAGCAACATAAAGTTAGTAAACGAAAAAAAAAAAAAGATTTTGGTTTTTCTGTTTACGGTGGTAAACAAGATATTTTGATGATTTGATTGAATTTAATGTTATTTAGGTGAATATTATATTATAAAAGTATCTTTACGTATTGTATATGTTTGTATATGATTTATATGATTTGTATGATTATGGAAAACTGTAGCAAGATTTTTTTTTTTATTACCCAAACCTTAAGTTTCATTTTGGAACTATATAGCACATGAGCTTTTTGTGTTTAATATCATTTTTAAAATCCTTGTTTTAATCTCAACCATTTAGATTTGGCCTATTATTGAAATAGAAAAAATGTAGATTTGAAAAAAAAAAATTTTTTGAGAAAATAATAAAAAGGATTAAAATTTTCTATAGAAATATTTTCCTGGATAATTTTTTTTTTTTATGTATATTTCAGGGAATTTATTTAATAAAAATTGAATTTTAAATATTGTGTATAATATTTTAATTCAAAATGAATTCGACTAGACTTGAATATATGTATAATGCATATGCAGATATATTTTTATTGTATAATAGTATGTAGGTACAGTGTACACTGGAATCTGTTTGATATAATTTTCAAAATAGTAAAACAAAAACTTAAGTAGGATTATTAAATTTAAACTGTATAAACATCCCATAAATAATGTAAATTCTCATTATTTTATGTTTTTTTTTTTGTCTCTTCTTCATATAATAAATACATAGATATTTATTTATGTTAAATACAGACAGGGAAAGATTACAAGGAACTCAAATTAAATTGGGAAAATATTTTACTATTGATTTTCTTTTTATTATTTATATTTGTTTTTGTATTTGTCCAGGTTGGTCAATTGAAAATATATATACGCATATAAATTATTATAAAATTCAAATAACATTTTATGTCTTATTTTTTTTTTTATAATATGTAAATATGTATATGATTTCCAAAATAAAATTAATTATTTTGTTAAGAAAATGGTTTGACAAAATATTTCCTTTTCGAAATAAATGTATTCGGTAAAATATTTGTATATAAGAACAAGAAAATTGAATTTTTTTTTTGTTTAATCGAAAAACCAAATAAATTATACATTTTCTAAAAATAGAACTTGAAGAAAAATCCACTGTAAATTACATTGAACCTTCGAACCTCTTTCACTTTTTTTTTTTTTTTGTACAACGACTGAAATGAATATATAAAAAATAATAATAAAATCACATAAATTTTCCCAATTTCAAATAGAACTACTGTACGTACACACACAGTGTATGTATACAGAAGTAACAAAAACAAAAAAAAAAGTTGGCGAGAAAAATTGAAATTTAACAGAGGAAAAGCTAAAAAAAAACATTTTCTCTGTTTTATATTTTGATTCATTAGTTTTCTGGGTTCTAACCGCAGCACCAAATACACACACAAAATTAAAATTAAATAAATAAGTGTACGAACATAACTACACGTTTTAAATAGTACATTGGTCAACTCTGTATTGATTTTATGTACATACATATCGTAATAAATTTATTTCAATTACATCCAATCAAAATTAATTATTATCCATCATGTGTGTGTGTGTGTGGATGGAAAATTAGAAAATTTATAAACAAAACAACAAAAAAAAATCCAAAACAGAAAGTGAAATTGATATATGCTAAACAAATGTTTATATATGTAAACCAAATTAGACGTGACATGAATTTTATGTTGTATATAGAAAAACACTATTTACACATACACTCACAAAGAATTTGTTGTACATAGAATTTCGAGGCGAATGCACTCAAAAATCTGTTATTTATATTTATAGTTTGATTTGATGTAAAAGAAGATTTATTATAATACATAAGTGAAATGTGTATGTACGACGTAATCAATGGGAATTAATTAAAATTATGTCTTTATACAAAATAATACAATGTAACACAATTCATAATTTTTTGTTTTAATTAATTAAATTTTTTGATGCCCAATTACCAAACTAAATGTATAAGCGCGAAACATTTGTAGATTATTAAGCAATTAATTAATATGTAGCATAATGAATGTTGATTGCAAATTATTTTGATTCGTATATGGTGTGCGTAATAATATAATAATAAAATCATCGCCTTGATAAAGCGTAGTTAAACATAATTTTATTAATAATATACATATAATATGTATGCTTAATCTAATCAAAACACGGATTTTTATGGTTAACCCTAATCAACATAGATCATTTTACTGGCGTAAACGCTTGAGTCTCTCGGGCTCATATGTAATTTTAAAGAAAACTGAAAACATTTAGGGCCGATTGTATGAACACCGCTAAATGAAAAAAAATCCGAGACTAATGATTAATCACTACTCTAGGATTTTACTTTTCGTTGATTGTATGAAAGATGCTAAATAAAAATTTAGCCTCTCTTTATTGCAGTTTTTAAGCATCAAATTTTTATATATTTTTTTACAAAGTATAAAAAAATTCAATTTCCGAATTTGACATTTTCTTCCTTGTTGAGTCCATTTTTAATATGTAATTACATACGTTCTTTTATAAAAATGTCTCGTTTGTATGACACACCACATTTGAAATGTCCAAAAAATAAAAACAAATTTTTGTAGTCTCTGATTCAGTCACCAAAAAAAAAAGAGTGGATAAAACGAATGGTAAAAAAAAATCATTGATTAATTTTCTGATTTAGCATCGCTAAATCAGAGGATTAATCATTTATCATCGTTCATACAATCGGGCCTTACTACATTATTGAAAATATTTTATTTACTAATTACAATAACAAAAATAAAATTAAGTTTTGCAGTTACTTAGCTGGCGAACCTTCTTAAGTGCTGGTGGAAAAATGTACCACTGCAGCATTTTATATGTTACTTTACTGTAAAGGCCAAATAATCGTCGCGTAACATTTCCACAAAATTTAGTATGGGAATTGGTTGGTCGAATTATACTCAGACCCAGTAAGTGCCTTCTGTAACTTGTTGCATTAACACCGTGTTAGTGAATTAGACTTGAAGACTGAGAGACCTGCGTTTATTTCTATTTGGTTCAACGAATTCCTGTTTCAAATTTACAAGAAATATTTTTTGGTAATCATCATTTATTGTTTGCTAATTGGTTAGCTGTAGCATTATAATTACTGCTATACTCTCATCTATACTTTATAAAGTAAGGCCAGGGGTCATTGATTAGGTTTCTTTTTGTGAAGAAAATATGCGCCACCGAAAAAATCGACGAAATAAAATGTTTTACCGAAAACATTTCATTCATTAGACTTGTGAATGCTTCATTACCACTTGAGAAGTAAATCCTAAAGACCTTTCAATTTGACGAAATCTACTAAAATATGTGAAATCCCATACTCAACAATCTCTGTCCAAATTCGAAACTGCTAAACCTACTCCAATGTGACGTTGCAAAGACTTTCCATTTTTTGAAGACGCTCGTTGCATTTTCAAAATAAGGAATTCCTCGGAAATTCAATGGAAATGTTGTTGAACTATCGCAAAACTATACCAAATTTTCATTTCATATTTGGCATTTTGGCAAGCTTAGAAGAAATGTAATACTGGAAAGAAGTCTTGCTCGAAATTGTTACGCAATTATTGGCACTTTTGATTCTGTTTTCTGATGGCTCAAAACACTTTTGCAGAAATGATTTGATTTTTTATTTAGCTTTTTTTGAATTATTTATTAAATTTTGTAAAAAAAAATAATTTTTAAAAAGAAAAGCAAATTGTCAATTATTGCAATCCATTCACATTTCAATTTCACCTAATCGGGTAACCTCTGAGCGCCGATTATGTATCTCTTGTTTTTACATAGCAACGAATTTCAAGAACTCAATTTATAAAGACGCAATTGTAGGGAAACACAATTATGTAGGTATGTACGCGTTACGAGAGCTGAACATATGTACATATCTTGCATAATCACGTTTTGTCGCATTGAAACAAAATCTGTACCCTCGTTTGATACTAATCCATCAGACGTTCGATTTTCGGATTAACAGTTTTTTCCATAAAGTTTAATTTACCTACATTGTAAAGTTTAATTTACCTATACATTGTAATTGTCTTAATAGGGATTATTCGAAATGTTGCTGGCTTACAGGTACATCGATATTTTCGATATCGCCCCGTTATAGACGCCAAACGGTGAACGGTAAAGAAAACGCTTATTGAAATCTGGCATGGTTTCAATTTGGCCTTGCAATCACGTGACGAATACTGTGCTAGCGGGCATTGTGTAACGTATTGCTTAAAGATAACAGTGTGTCAATTTATAAAATGGCGTTCAGTAATTAAAATTGCTGTAATCAACGGAAATATAAGGATTTGCGAGAGTGTTTATACAAAACAAGGGCATTAAATACGATAGCAGCAAGTTATAGCGGTAAAACACAGAACCTGTACTTATAATGGGTGGACGTAAAGACAAAAGAAACTCCAGATCGTCTGCAGAAAATTTAAAAATGAATTCGCGGGAATTAGAGTTAAAGGAGCAGGAAATCAATTTGTTGAAGCAGAATTAAAGTTAAGCAAGCGAGTTAATATAGGTATCGCAACCTACATTGACAACGGATGCGCAACACCTATGACGACACCCACAACTGTTTACCATGAAACAGTACTATGACGTTTAGATTTAAAGACATCGAAGAATCGTTAAATGCATTCACTGGTGATGACGATTACCCAATCGAAAAATGGATTGCTGGATTCGAATGCGAGTTCATGTGCTAGATGTTGTGATGTACACAAAAATATTTTCGCGCGTAGATTGTTGAAAGGCACCGCAAAAGAAAGCCTTCGGATGGCTTCCGGTTTAAAATCATGGGAAAATCTGGCAAATTTTTTACGGAAAGAATTTCAAAAAATAGAAAAAGTGCAGAAGTTTACCGCAAAATGTTGGAACGTAAAAAAAAGATCGACGAGTCATTTAAATTGTATTTAATTGTGTTAACGGAAATTGCAAGCGCCGCAAATATCGAGAAAGCCGCAATCATACAATATTGTATTGACGGAATACGGGATTATGAGTCGAACAAATCCAATTTAAATGGCTGTTCCACGATGGATGAATTTAAGGCGAAACTTCAAATATACGAGGCGATTAAAAATAAAACGACCACTAACAAAACACATGGCAGCAATAGTAATAATGACAACACATCTTCTAAAAATAACAGTAGTGCCAGTGATAATAAAACAAAGCCGTCTAGTTCACAAAAAAATCGTCGATTACAATGTTTTAATTGTTTAGAGTTTGGCCATATATCCGACCGTTGTCCTGATAAATCAAAAGGTGAAATTATAAAGGTTAATTATAAGACATGCAATAAAGGTGATATGAACAAGTCGAAAGCATGCGTAACCTGCACAGTGCACAGGAAAGAATACCGTATTGGAAAAAAATGTGAAACAAATAAAAATTGGTGATAATATAATGTTCGCTATGGTTAATAGCGGAATTGACTTGAACTTTATGTCACAAAGCCGATATAATTCGCTTGGATCACCTATAACTTCAATGGTCAAGCTATACTTTTCAACGCAGTCGGATCTAAAGGATTATCATCGGTGGGTCAATTTCAAACCCAAATTACTATAGAAGATGACAATTATACTAGGAATTTTCACATAGTGCTAGACGGTATTCTGCCGTGTGATATTCTATTAGGCAAAGAGTTAATAGACCAAACAATCACGACTATTATGCCTGATTCTATTTCGATGAAGAAATTTGTGCCTGCGAATTGTGTGTTAGTTGTTAGCCGTGGTGACGTACCCGTAACCCTTAATCACATTGACGAGAAAGCCTACAGAGATGAGGTCAGCAGCTTGATTGTTGATTACAATCCGGGAAAGTCGGTAATTAGCGTAGAAACTAAAATGAAAATTTTTTTGACTATCACGAGAAGCCAATAGTGCAGAAGCCTAGACGACTATCACCCTTAGAAACAAAACTCGTAAGGGAACAAGTTGATGAGTGAATCGAAGGAGGAATTGTTCGTCCAAGTAAATCTTGTTTTGCGAGCCCGGTTGTTTTAAAGGTAGTGTATCGACTATAGGAAGTTAAATGATGTGGTTGTTAAAGATCGGTATCCACTTCCCCTTATTGATGTCCAAATAAACCAGCTGCAAGCAGCAAAATATTTCTCTACCCCCGACCTGAAAAATGGATTTTCCATGTTCCTGTAGAAAACGACTCCATAAAATATACCGCGTTTGTAACCCGATTTGGCTTATTTGAGTTTCTGCGAGCACCTTTCGGCCTTTGCAATTCACCAGCTGTTTTCCAGCGATTCATTAATAATATTTTCAGTCCGTTATGTGTCAAGAAGATAGTGTGTATATTTAGATAATTTAATCGTTCCAGGAAGTTCCAAGAGAGAAGCTTTGGAAAGATTGAAAGCGGTGCTTAAAACTGCTGAGAAGAATAGCCTGCAAATAAAGTGGTCCAAGTGCCAGTTTTTGAGCAAATCAATTGAGTACCGTGGGTATGAAATTGAAAATGGAATAATTAAGCCATCAGGACGTAAAAAGTTAGCTATCTCAAAACTCCTTGAACCACGCAATACAAAACAGATTCAACGATTCCTGGGATTGACCGGCTGACCGGCTATTTCCGAAGATTTGTTAAAGAATATGCACTGCTTGCTAAACCTTTATGATCTTGTACGGGATGATACTTAAAGAGTTGCTATAAGCGTTTGAAGCCAGTCTTAAAAATCTATTCTATGTGTGCAGAGACGCTACACACTGACGCGTGTGAGATTGAATTGGGCGCTGTTTTGCTTCAAAAAGATGAAGAGGATCAGTGTTTTTACTCCGTATCTTTCTACAGCCGAAAAAAAAACCGTGCGAGGAACGCTATAGTAGCTATGAGTTGGAGGTACTCGCGATTGTTTATGCTTTAAAAAAGTTTCGCGTCTACTTACTTGGACTAAACTTTCGAATAGTAACCGACTGTGCGGCGTTTAAGGGAACGATGGAGCGAAAGGGGCTGACTTCCAGAATAGCAGAGTGGTAGCCCTGGTAGTCGCATGAAGCATGTGGACGCTTTAAGCCGAGGTCCAATTGTATTGACAATTGAAGATGACGTCATTAATCGTGTTAAAGCGGCACAAAACAGCGACGATGAATTAATTCGGATTCAAAAGTTTCTTGAAAAAGGTTCGTATAAAAATTATATCATATTTTCATATCATAAGAGTTCTTCTTACAAATGTCGAAGGTTCAATGAAGCTCCCAAGAAAGATGAAAAACGAAGTAATCAAATATTATCACAAACATGGTTATTTTGCTGTCAGAACACATTAAATAGTAAAATTGCAACAAAAGATTCAGACGTGTATAAAAAATTTCATTCCATGCATTCTGGCCAAACGCAAAATGGGCAAACAGGACGGTCTGTTAAATTGTATACCAAAAGGGGATTGCCTCCTTTGTACATACCACGTAGACCATTTGGGTAATTTAGTGTCGACACCGAAACGCTACAAGTATATTTTCTGTAACGAGTAACGAAGTTATTCAAAAATTAAACTTGCAAAAATCAACTTTTGGTAATCCGCAATACATCATATAGGTATCGGATAAGGGTACCGCGTTTACATCGGCCGAATTCCAAGAGTATTGCCATATTGAAGGCATTGAACATCTCAACGACAACTGGCATTCCGACGAGAAATGAAGAAGTTGAACGCATCAATCGGATAATAATACCAGCTTTGGCTAAATTATCGCTTGAAAAGCCTGAACTGTGGTAAAAACATACCGATAAACTTCAGCGACTTTTAAATAATACCTACTATAGACGAGCATTAGCACGACACCGTTCGAAATACTTTTTGGCACGAAAATGAGATGTACGGAAGGCCTCAATTTGCGAGAAGTAATTGAAAGGGAAGCAGCTAATTTATTTGATGAAAATCGACGATGAATACGAGAAACTGCAATCGAGTTTGTTCGATTTATGTCAAGGGTTTTGATATTTTATAGGATTTATAGGAAGATTTTAGCTTACTTGAGGTTTGTTTGGAACGGAGTGTAATGTAGTAGATATTATTTAAAATTTAAAAGATTTTTCGATTATTCGAGTTTTGGTTAGAGTTCGATTCAGTGTATTATTCTGTTTTGTGATCTTACAGAGATGAAATTCTAAAGTCAGATTTTTGGATTTATCTATAGATTTCGAAATTGTTATAGTGTTGAATTATGTTGAGTGGCGTTTGACAGTAAAACTATAACCATTACATATTTCCGAGAATATTCGAGGTTTTGCAAAATCTGCTTGATATTTTTCAGATTAATCGAGATCCTTAGTGCGGTTTCTCGTTTTTCAAGATTATTATAAGATTCCAAATTTATTCGAATTTCCTGGGAATATTCGAAATTTTTTGTGAATATCTGAGCTAGGGTTTTCTAGAAATGTAAGACGATTAAACCATTTCGAGATTATTCGATCATTTCGAAATTTTTCGGGTTTCTTAATAGGTATTCCAAACCCATATTACAGGATTAGTGATTTTTTCTAAAATTTTCTTAGCATGGTGCTATAGATTGGATAACTTGGAGGGTGCTGAATTACATAGATAGATAACATTTTTGGGAAATATTTCAAATTTTCCAGGATTGCTTGATATCGAGATTATTTTTGAATATTTGTGAGATTTTGAGATTAGACGTTTTTTCCAAATTGTTGCAGATTTTCCAAATTATTCAAGAGATTTTCCCTCGCTAAACGTTGCTACTACAAGATTTTGGTCGAGGTGACCCAAAACAACGTCATTTCCTTTTATATTTTATTTTCACTTGCCCATGCTCATTAAAATCCCTATCTCTGCATTTAAACAGAAACTACACACCAGTTTTGCTTGCGACGAGGTAGTTGATGAATGAAAATAAAACGTAAACTTAATTAGCCTAAAAATTAGTAGTTCTATTAGAACTTTGTGGGACCTTACGTGTCTCAGAGATAAAAAGAAAAGTTGTGGTTCGCACAAAAAGTTGATGATGAAATTGAACAATTATTGTTTTTTTGCGCGTTTATTGTATATTGAAAAATTTGGAGTTCTTTATGCATGCAGTGAATGCGTTGCATTCACGGACCACCGGCTTCTGATTTGAGTATATGATTAAAATCCATAAATTGATAGATACATCTTGGCATTGAATTTTTATTCTACCAGTAATCTGTAACAAGTCTAAAATGCTGAACTTTTTTAACACCAACTTAATTTCCTTCATAACCTATTGAGTCTAAGAGACTCATCGCATACTTTTATGTTTGTTTTTTGAAAATGGGCAAGTAAGAAATTGTTAGTAGGTAATTCTAGATCTTAAAGAATTGATTGTTAGTAAGTGATTCTAGATCTTAAAATACATAAAGCTCAATTTTAATAAAAAAACATTTTTCGGTTAATTCTTAGCCAATAAAATTAAAATAAGTCTACGAGACTCAACCCATAGTGATTAGGGTTAAAGAAAAACTAATTTTATTTGTATTTGTAATTTTGTTGAAAGCTTAACGTAAAATATTTTGATTTTGAAGTTTCGAAGTTATTAGGTATTTTAAAAAATAAGTCGGTCTTAAATCCCATTTTGATTTTGTTTGAAAGTAGGCTTTTTCTCATACTCAAATACCAAAATAAGTACGAAATTGACACAAATTTGGTTTATTATTTTTTTCTCGATCAACTATGACACATACATAGTTATACTAATCCAATTACAAATGTCATTCCAGCCAAATGCTAATATCTTATCAAATCGGGTTCTAGAATTCTCAAAATATCAATTTTATAACAATTTCGTTGATATTTTTAAAATCATCTAAAAATTACGAGAATCTTGAAATTTAAAATTTCTTAAACAGTACGCCAGTTAAATAATATTTCCTTTCTTCTTCAAATTAAAAGCAGACTTATCAAGTAATTTTGTTTTTTTGTGACAGAATATTTAGCATTCAGCTAAATATTTATTCAGCTATCCGGTTAAAATGTTCTTGTAAAAAAGAATAAAATTAGTTTTCATTGATATTGAAATATGGCACAAACCGCAATTTCATAACAGAAGAAAGAGAAGTAATATGATTTAACTGGAGATAGGAAGTTGTTTTTTGTGAAACAGGGCATAATTTATATATTTAAGAAGGTAATTTTGAAGGTAAATGAAAAGGATGAAAAACCTTGTACTCACGAATTTTATTTATCAAAATTAAATTGGTGACGAAAGAAGAAAATTAATGCTCAATAAAACTTGGAATATGCTGTAGTGATTCCAATAAAAGTTATAATGAGCTGAATATAATGAAATTCGATTCGTGTTCGATTCGACCGGAATATACGTTTCTCGGCTTGCAGCAAGACACGTGCAGGAATTTTACTATTTGTGGTGAAT
Organism: Tipula helvola; assembly: GCA_963556165.1. Lineage (NCBI taxonomy): Eukaryota > Metazoa > Arthropoda > Insecta > Diptera > Tipulidae > Tipula > Tipula helvola. The sequence goes on along the minus strand of OY744482.1, from coordinate 263,136,892 downwards.
GGTGAGTTGGGTTTGTCTCAATTTCGGCCTAAAATAGAGGTATTAAATAGAGTATATAGAGAGTTCTCGAATTAAAAAAATGGGTGATCGAATAAGCGAAATTAATTAATAGCAATAAAATTATTGTAGAGGGTTATATTACCTAAAACTGTATTTATTACCTAAAACTTCTTAAATTTTTTAGCGGGATCTCATAGAAATAAAAAAATGATGCGTGTCAGTCCCGACGCGCGACTGAAGTTTACTCCTTAAGAACGAGTGTCTTGGAATATATACAATAGGCAAAGGGGGTAAATAAACGCGTCTCTTATAATACTGAAGCATGTATGCATATTTATTTATTTAATATAGTGTTGTATTCATAATTATTTAATATAGTGGGTACAGTACAGACCGCCCTAGGAAGGATACAATTTATATATAATGGTGATGTCCAGCGGCCGCTGCTATCACCATTTGACCATTTGATATTTTTTTAGCTGAACAGGAGTAGCTCGAGATTAAAGGATTTTAAGGATTATTGTACTTTAAATAGACCTTAAACCAAAGAGTAAGGGCTTTTAAGTATGTATGATTTTACATGTGCATGTCATAAACAAGCTTAGAGACCGACAAATAGCGGGAACTGTGTGTTTTTCTTAAAAAAAAAAAAAAATTGAAGAACAAAACTAAAATCCTTTGAGCACAATCGAACCCTAAACCTTAGCCGCTCTAGTCCAATACGTTACTGCTAAGTCACATCCAACTTAACAAATAAATTAAATTTTCATTGTTATAATTAGCCGCACTTCTAGATGTTTAATCTGATCAGGATCAGATCAAGTTTTATGAAACGACAAGCAATAAAAACCACTACTCGAATCAACATTTTGAACCAAAAACCAAAATTTGTTAAATTTTTGTTGTTGCTTTTAATTCCAATGCAAACTTTGATCTAATCCGGATCACCATGCCTTAAGAAATGCGGCTATTGTTCCGTGATACAACTTTATAGCATAGTAATCAAAGTAAAATATTTGTCTGCTACCTAAAAAATTAACAAAAAATAAAATTGGAAAGAAAAAAAAAATCCAAAAGCTTTCAGCAGAATCGAACCGTAGATCCTTGGCGCGCTGCTCCACAACATTACCATAACGCTACAAAGGACACAAATTTCCATATTTAATTTGCATTGTTTAATTGTTCTATTATTTCAAAGCATAATGATTTTACTTTTTGTTAACGCTCGATTTTGCTTCTCATCTAATTTGGTGCATCACGCGGCTATATAAGAAAATCGATTCTAAAGGAGTAAACTCCAAAAAAAACGAAAAATTAAGGATATATATACATATTTACATAAAGACTATCCGTTTTTTCATTAAAAGAAGCAAACGCAATGAAACCAGCATTCACTATGTATTTCATTAAGGACTGGAATGAAAATACATATAAGGTGTTTCATTTAAAATTTGAAATTTTAACAGCAACCTCTCTGTTTTATGGTAGTAAATGTCAATGGTGTACTGTTAGTGTTAAAGGTAATAAAAAGCGCAAATCAGTTAAACTACAATATTGAGGATTGTTAAAATATTCGAAGAACTCGGGACTGTTAAAATCCTGCACAGTTTCAGTAAACGTTTCACCAAATCATGATCGACTAACGTCCGTTTTTAAGGGTCACTCAAATTTCTTGTACTACATTTATTTTTTGGATTATCCATGGTTTGGTAGAACTTCGACATAAGGACCATTTCCTGTGAACCAATTAATTCCTTTAATTGGGGTATAATTGTAGTTGAAATTTTGAATAAATTTCCGGCAGTTTTAATAATTTTTTCCTAATGGGCTATTTACGTAAAATATCGGATGTACGTTGACAATCCACTGGGTTTGAATGATCAAGAAAAAAAATCGTCGGTTTTTTTTTTGGTAAAATCCAAATAAAATTTCAAATTTGAAATCGTTGCTTTTTGATTACTAAAAATAGGTCTAGTCGCATTTTACACGCCATTTTGAACACCTTGTATATACCTATTACTTAACCAAATATATAAAAAAAACCTTAAGATCTCTCACATTGAATTTTTTATTGGTTCTTCGAGCGTATGTTCAACATCCGACACGACAGCCTGAAATAACGCATTTAAATTTTTAATATTGAAAAGATGACTCCTTACTTTTTTATTTCAAGTTTAACGAACCTTTTTAACTTGTTTAATTGGCCGTAGTGCGTTTCCGTAATGAAAAATTTCTTAGCGAACTATCAATTCAGCATAACTTAAAAATCAAGCAAACAAAAAATCATTGAAATGAAGATAAAATCAGTTTACATGCAGTTTTTTTATGTAAGAACTTGCAAATTCTATCATCTAGCACAATTTCTTTAGGCATATTTTTGACAGTCAGTATTTCTGTAAATGTTGTGAGTTTTTTATATACAAATTGTTTGGGCATGGTAATTTCCAGGCTATTGTCGATTGGTTAAATCGTGTTTCGTGAGAGATTTGACAATTAGTTTTAAGATAGTTTGCGGTGAAGAAAAAGTATAACACTGGATAAAGTGAAAGAATGGCGCGCAGGAAAATACAAATTAACTTTTATATTTAAGGCAATGTGAAAGCCATGCGTATACCCATTGAAGGTGAAATTCAAACCATTTTAAAAAATTATGAGAAAAGGGACATTTTTAACGTAAATGAAACAGGTGTATTTTAACATTTTCTGCCTAATAAAACTGTCGCATTACAAGGCGATTCTTGTAAAGGTAGACTAAACAGGTGTTTACGGCATTGTTTTGCTGTAATGCCACGGGAAGTCACTAGTAATTGGAAAACCACTGAAACTAAGATGCTTCAAAAATATCCAGTTACTGCTTCGTATATACTGTGCCAAACAAACAGCTTGGGTGACACAAAACCTTTTCATCGAATGGATTGTCGAACTTGACAAAGTAATGAAAAATAAAATAAACGTAAAATTTTGCTGCTCATCGATAATAATTGTACAGCTAAAAACACAAATTGCAGCTGACGAATGTCAATCTCACTGCAGAGCTGTTTTACCACCCGTCGACTTAAGAATAATCCACGTAGTTAAAATTAGTTTTCGCAAGTATAGCTAGTTCAAAAACTACTCCTAAATTTATTGAATGATACCAAACTCAATATAAAAGAAGGTTTTGCGCTATAAACAGCGACTTGGTGATATGTTCGAGAGGCAACCATTCTGAAATGTTTTTTAAAACCCCAATTTTTTGAATCAGGAGCTGACGGAAGATTTGTGGGGAACAATCTATGCATCTGGTTACCTTTCAGGATTATGTAAATATTGATAATCACCTTCTAATTTCACATGAGTCAAAGTAATGACGAAATTATGAAGAGTGTTAAAATTGCCCCTAATTCAGTGGGAATAACACTTCAAAGCGATGATAACGACAGCAATGCTACGACAGAAACTATAAATAAAACAAAAACGTGTTTTTCAGCGATGATTTGTCATCCGTAATAATCTCCCAGGAAGCATTTCAAAATATTCAGGCCATCGCAAATTTTATAATGGAAACTATCACAAAGAATATGCTACATATAATCCAAACTAACCGATATTTTTACTCAATAATTCTGTACATATTCGGTACATAAGTTTAAGTCTGAATATATGAAATACATGTACATACATATTTTAAATGTACAAATTTCTGAATATGTAATTTACTATGAGTTTAAATAATTATTTGAATGGTTTTTTAATGAAATTTGTGATTTGTATTACCTTATGTAGTATAATAATTATGTATACTTATATATGTCTATTGAACTAATACTGTGATTTTAACCAAAAAAAAAATCGTTTTAATGAAACTTCAGTTTAACGAACCAATTTTTCCAACCCTTTGAGTTGGCTTTAACGAGATTTCACTGTATTTTGTAAAGTAGCAAAATCTTTCATGTTTTACGTAAATGCTAAGTAAGCAATGATAATCATTTTTTTTTAGGTAATGACCATGGTATGTTCCAACCAATCGAAATATCGCCATATTTCATCTTAGTGACGTCACTTTCAGTAATATATTTCGTAACGTTGACTCCGTTTGGTTGAGATTTGTGTTTTTTCTATCGTGTACAATCGTTGAAACTTATTTCCATTTCCAAAACCTAAAAATATTTTTATAAACCTAAACCAATTCGCAAAAAAACATCCAAATTGACTCTGAGTGACGTCACGGTCCACGTTCTTTTAGCTGTCAAGCATACCTTGTAATATTATTGTATCATGGGTAATGACCAATAATATGCGTAAAGGCACTTAAACGCCATAATTGTACCCTTAAAGACTTAAATTTGTAATTGTATCAGTCCAGGTTATTAAGTAAGCGATCAAAAATGGCCGGATGAGGCAATGTAATGGGTACTATTTAAGGGAATATGATAGGAGGGAGTTTCCAGAAACAGAAGTCAAAGGAATTTAAGGAAGTCAAAATTAAGCAGAGCGTAACTACCAAATTTTTTAAATTGGTTTAGAAGTACCTTCGGGCAGCCATCACAAACTAATTTATTGACATATGTACTTTAGGGTGCCAAGGATAGATATTAAATTTAATTTGTTTCAGAGACTTAAAAAGGGGATTGTCAGTGCGGTTTATTAACTAAGCGATCAAAAACGGCAGAAGGATGTAAGGTTGTGGTTAATATATAAGGGGATAAAAACAGGTGCCAAAATGGAAATTAAGGAGATCGAGATGATTTAATAGCTCTGAATTATGTAACTTATTAAGCAGTACGGAAGAAGAACAAATTATTTAAAATTTTGTTTAGAATAAGTACTTCCGAGAAGCCAGTATGTACTGACTAAATTATTAACTGCAGGATGCTAAGGAGTGGAAAACAGGAACCAAAGACAAGAGTATCTATTATTTTAGCTAATCTACTAATAATTGACGGTCACGGTGTTTGTAACTGGGTCGATCTTAATCCTAATTTAACCATCCTCTCAAATCCTTCCAAGTTTATGTAAAGAAGGGTGAACGGTGGGCCTGGCATCAAAAATGTTTATAATTACCAGGAGATTTTGCTAAATGCTTGGTCCAACAATCAACAAATATATACGTCAAGATGTCATATATGAAAATCGTGTGCCCGGTCTGCGACCGGCTATTTCGAAACAACTCATAATTTTTGTTCGAACTTGTGAAAGTGATTAATGAAAAAAGTTAAAATGGTTTAGGAAACTCGAAAATACTTTTTTGAATATGGTGAAAGAAAGAATAAATCGAAAAGAAATAAGCCAATGAAAAGTAATAAAAAAAAAAAATTAAAACATCCAATAAAAATTGTTATAATTAGCAAACCCCTAAATAAAAATACAGACCGCCCTAAAAAAACAACTTCGGAAAATACTCGAAGCAATCGGTTTTCAGTGTTACGCTATAACAAATGTCAGATAATGGCTGCTGTCGACTTTTCAAATAATTCCGCGGTTTAAGGTAAATGCATTTGGCTTTCTCAAAAATGATAAAAGAAATAAAAGATAAATACTTCACATTTAGATTACCTGTTTTTTATTGCTAAAGAGATTGTACGAACATTAAATAGAAACGCATTGCATAACCTAACAAAAACAAATAATAAAATCGACATTTACCGTAGTAAATGATTTACCCGATATAACGACCTTAGCCAATGAACACAAAGAATAATTATGCAAATCTTTGTTCATTGTTTTCAGTATTTCAGTTTTGATTTCTAGAAGGAAAATTTTTTATTTTAGAAAATAGCTTATACTCTAGAACGGAAGGTTTGGAATCTAATTAACTTTTAAGAAAATAAAGCTTCCTATAGTTTCTAGAATACTCAAAACAACATTATCGTACCTACTCTACGATTTTTTTTAGCTTTAGTGAAATATTCTATATGTAAATCTATCTCAATATTTTAGACTAGTGTGTGCTCAAACCAGAACTCAACGCTTCTCAATCTCTAAATCACCACGGTCCGAAAAATACATAGGTACATGAACGCAACTCAGTCCTAACTAAATAACCAACTCAACCCCAACATGACCCTCATCTTAACCTCAAACTATATTCTCAAATCAACGCGGTTCGATAACACAACCCTAACTCAACGTGTATCACAACTCCATCTCAACCTCAATTAAATCTGCTACCCGATGCTTAAATCCACCCCAAAACCAACTCGTAAATCAACATGGTCTGAAAAACTACATGCATATAAGCTCTCAGCTCAAATCAACTCAAGCTTACTCTAATTTAACCCGCAATTAAACTTCCAAATAAATCCCTAGCTATGCTTTAATGTGGTAAAAGTTTCTTAATGAAATTAAAATTATTGACTTAAACTTACTTTTGAGTAAAGTACCAAGTAAAATAATTGCAAACCAGTTATATCAATTATGTTTGAACTTTTGTAAAGCAAAAAAATTCTGATTTTGATACAGAGTCGCACAAAATTGGCAAAGAAATTGTTCGACTTTTAGAAATTTGAAAAAGTATAAAATTTTTTTTTGGTATTTTGCACTTGAGTAAAATGTTGGAAATGGCTTAAACAATAATTAAAATTATAAATAAATTTTAATCTCGTCAAATTTGTTGTTTTATAATGTATTCTGTTTTTAGATGGATACAGATACGCTGATGCCATTTGAGGTCAATCGAACGAGAAATAAGAAACGGAGAAGGGTTCACAATATACAATAAGGTTTTTGTATAAGGTGAGAAAACATTTCTTTACTCGATTGCTTTAAGCGAAAGACACACCTTGGAAAGTCAAATGAAGCAAATATCAGTGGCGGTGGCAAAGGGAAAAATATTAAATGTACGGTAATAGTTTCAATTCGAACAGTTAACGTGCCTCGACTGTTATCGACACATTTTTTGACAAATAAATTAAAACAAACAACTCCGTAGAGGTAAATTAAGGAAAATAATTTTAATTGTAGATTCGGAAATATGTACTTTTAGAATTAGGGTGAATAAAAGAAAGAGAAAAAAAAACAAAACACGCCAATAAAAAATCGAAATGAAATGTTGAATATCCTATACAAAAAATATAATAATAAATCAACTCCATTTGTAAAATCCACCCTATACTTAAATTGAAAACTCTGACCGCCCAAAAAAAAAAAATAAAAAATAAAATTTCAAAATTTACATATAAAACATTTCTTTAACTTTAAAAATACCACAAATCAATTAATGTAATTTCTAGCTCATTTAGATTTACATAATACACCAAAGCATTTAGGAATTTTTGCTACATTCCAAGAAAAAATATGACTTATGGAAAGCTTTAAGAAATGGAAGGAACTAGAGACTTGCTCATTACAAAAATGTAACGCAACTGAATCGAATTAAGTTATATTAGTTAGTACTGTAATCCAAAATAAGCATAATAGCATAATCCACTTTAACGCATGAAAACATCTTATCAACAAGACTACTATACATTTTCAAATTTTTAACGAAATCACAAAATGAATATGTAATAAAATTTATTACGTTAAATTTTCGTTAAAAATAAAATATAGTTTAGAAACTGATTTTCTAGGGATCTAACATATTCAATCTGGTGTATTTTCTTATAAGAAAACTTAACAGAAAAACTATATTCTGTGTTGATGTTTTCGGTAGAAAACTTGTTAATCTATGTTTTAGTTTAAAGTTTACAAATAAAACAACATTCAACTTCAAATTAAATTTTGATCTCCTAGTTTAAATACAAATAATTTAAACTTTAGTAGGGATTATAAATTAGATCTCACTAGTAGTGCTAAGTATTGAGTTCAGCATCGATCGGTAAAAAGAGATTCATGTATAGTCTCAGAGCATTGCGTTGTTATATTTTAGTATAAATTTGTGTAATCGAATTTTTTTTTCGGAAATACTTTCGGAAATAGACCTAAAAATCTAACGAAAAAACACACGACTAAACGAAGGTTCGTCCAAAGCAATATTTCGTTTAATATTAGATAACAATTACGAAAAACAAACGAAGAGGTATAAACGTTTGAAATTTGTTTTATTTTATTCAAGGTAAACAAATACATTCGAAAACATTTCGAGGAAAATCAGGACAAATGCCTCTTCAAAACAACTCTTTTTTGTTAAACCGGAAAAAAATCAAAAATTAATTTCTGATAAAATTGTAGTACATATGCTGCAGAATATTGTTGAAAACAATAAAATTGAATAAAATATGTTTAGAAAGTTTTTTTAACGGAAAATTAATTTTTGTTAGCTATTTTTAGGCGGATTGTTTACTGAAATATTTTCTAAGGTATTTCTACTCGTTGAATCTAAGAAATAAAATAAAATTCTAGCGTGCAAATGTAGTTTTTTTTAAAAGGGAATTTTTGTTTTCAATGTGAAAGGGTACAAGATGGCCTTGTTATATTTTTTTATTTATTATTAATTTTGACGCAACATTTGCGTTCATTCTAATTTTCTTTTAATCTACGCCTTCCGCTCTGTGTCGTTCGACAAATATCGATGAATCACAATTTAAATAAAATGTAAATAACTTTATGGGAGATATGAGAAGTATTGTATCGCGTCCCAATAAAATTATGAGAAGTAGGATATCGCGTTCCAATAAAATATTCCTTAAAATTTAATTTTAACAATGTGATAATTATAACTATTGGTGGCTTCGTGATGTTCAATAATCTGAATAACCTAATTTAAAAAAAAAGATGTTGGAATCCTATTTCTAATGCGATTGTCACCATTATTCATACTACAATAATGTGGTTGATTTTTAAAGAGATCGCTACTAAATTTCGCATTTTTAAAAAGAAAGATTGCTTTACAAAATCTCGCATTATATAATGTCGTATTACAAACTGCTGCATTACAAAACCTCGAAAAAATTAAACCATTTCAGTATCCCATTTCCAACGTACCTGTCGAATTTGGCAAGTTTCATCATACTTCGCCATATTCCAGAACTTAATATAAAAATCATGTTAGAATCCCATTTCCTTCGTGCATGCTGATTTTCATCAGGATAAGAAATGGCCGAGTTCCTTCCCAATTGGCCATATTTCTGAACTTTACCTAAAAATCATTTAAGAATTCCATTTCCATCGGGCATGGTGAATTTAACCAAAATCAGAAAAGAAATGGCCGAGTTCTTCCTAATTAGCCATATACCAGAATCCCCTCTAAAAATCATTTAAGAATTCCATTTCCATTGGAAATGCTGAATTTCATCAAAATCAGATGAGAAACGGCCAAGATCCTTCCTAATTGGTCATATTCCAGAACTTTATGTAAAAATCATTTTAGAATCCGGTTTCTATCGTATATGCTCAATTTCATCAAAATCGGATAAGTGGCCAAGTTCCTTTCTAATTGGCCATATTCCAGAACTTGCTGAATGAAATGCTAAATTTCATTAAAATCGGATAATAAATGGCCTAGTTCCTTCCTAATAGGCCATATTCTAGACTTTATCTAAAAATCACTTTAGAAGTCCATCGTACATTCTAAATTTCAACAAAATCGGATAACAAATGGCCAAGTTTCTTCCTAATTGGTTTTATTACAGAACTTCGTCTAAAAATCATTTCGGAATCCCATTTCCATTGGAAATGTTGAATTTCTTCAAAATCGGATAAGAAATAGAATCCCAAGAAAATGTTTATAAAAAAAATCACAAATCCTCAGTTCAAGGGACACCTCACTACAACGGATAACTTTTTTTGGTCCAATTGATGTCCGTTGTAGTGAGGTTTCTCTGTAAATATTCTTTAATCCTATGCTCAACAAACAAACTTTGCGCCAAAATTTTTAAACAAATACCGGAATCATTATAGGGTAAGATCTGATGAAAATTTTGAATCGCAAAACAAGAGGAAGCTTTTGGGCATTCTAGCAATAAAAGCCAAAATTGATCCATTTTATGAAACTTATATTAAGAAATACGGCGGCCGATGCTCAGGAATCACATTATATTTATCGAAAACCATATAAGAATAGGATTTTTAATTGGAGTTATTAAGAAGTAAACTGATTCTGCTCATTCCGGATTCTACAAGAAATACATATTCATGGAAACCAATTAATTCTCATAATACACGGTAGTTAAATGAAAATAATAAACTTGTTGAACGATTTTTAAAATTTGTAAATTCACTTGGACTTGGAGCCGAAAGTATGACGTCTTAACAAAATATGCATTGGTTGGTTTAGCGGTTAATCTCTTTAAAATACGTGATGTTGTAGTAGAGCAGATGGAACCAAAAACAATATATTTGTATTTAGAGTATCCAAATCACTCGAGTTTCAAAGTACCCAGGTATTAAACAAATTAAATAATACAACTTAAACGAAATTAAAAGGTTATCAAAAGTTCAAAACAAAATAATCTGTTATTTGTTTAATTTATTTGCACTAGACGATCATAAGCTAACATCATATCAATCTTAATAGTACATGTTTTTCAGTACTTTTTCATGAAATTGTAAGCTACGCGTAACATTTCGATTGTATTTCAGGACAGTTAATCTTTTGTAATACAATAAGCTTTTAATATTTTCTCGTGAAGATTGTAATATATGTATGATATTTCAGTTCTATTTTTTTTTCAAGACGTTACATTCATTTCACTTTCGATGACAATATTTGTACATATTTGAACCTTTGAATGAATTTGAATTTATTCCGCGCCAATTTAATTATTTTTCAATATGAATTAAAGCCGCCCCGTTTAACTTATAAAAACTGAATTAAATCTGCACGAAATTATTTTAAAAAACTTAGATGCCGCGGATTTAATTCAGGACAGGATTAATTTAGGCGTTCAAAAATTGTCAGCGGAATAAATTCCCGCGGATTTAGTTTTTGTCCCTAAATTAAATTACCCGGACGATCCATCAAAAGGATTGAAATATCTGAGTGTCCGGGTACTCGACAATAGGTATTGGATTCCCTACTGGTATTATAATGAAATAAAGAAAATCCTTTCAATTTGTCATGTAATGTAACACAAAACAACGACTATGCTTTAACCAGTATATTCTGAAACCAATTCGAAGTATAGATTTAATTCTTCACACTATTGATGAAGAATGATGGTGGTGTAGATACATTTCTACAATTTTCTAAGATAATTCCATAAAATCCAAAGATAATTCCAAAAACATCAGAAACGTGAAGTTTTCTTAACGATGACAGTCTATTTCTTTAGTATTCCAGCAACAAAAGCATTCGTTCGACGCCTTCCCGAATTAAGAACAACTTTAACAATACACTCTTATAAAAACGTTTGAATACGCTGACTCTGATATTTGCAGATTCTGACATGTAAAACGAGTTTTCACAACAATAAATAAGAATATGTACAATAAATATAAAAATGTACATTAGAAGTCTCTTTTTTAATAGCCCCAAAATTATTTCAGAACTAGCACTGGATGGTAGCCCCGTCTTTTAATGCGTAAAACAATAGTTTCGATATATTAACGTTCGTGATTTTAAGATTTCAATATCGAGATTTGAAATTCGCTGTTACTATGAATATTGAATTTATAGTGCAGGCAGGCATGACAGGTGTCTTATTTCAAGAATAAAGCTGCGTAATCTACTCCGCTTTTTCATTAATATTTTTCTAATGCGATTGCTGCCCTGTTGTGTACTTTTCTTTTTCTTCACATTGATAAAATATTGCAAACAAAAATTTGGATACAGGTAACTATTCAGTTTAACATATTATTTTGACTTTTACTAGATTTATGCAGGTTTTGTAAAATAAATTTTGTAATGCGAGATAATGTGGCCAACCCATATTGAAATATTTTGGAAGCACTTAATTTATTTAATAAATTTTAAGAATAACTGCTATTATACCAGGCTAGAAGACAACTTTTGAAACTGAATTTTCAGATGGGATATCACCAGTTTCGAGACTGCGGCGCCTCCTGTCGTCACAAAATTAAATTATCGGTTTGGTGGTTTGGCGTCTATTGGAGGGGAGGGGGAGGGGGGGGGGGGGTTGGACTAAAGTTAAGTAGATTAATCTACTAGCTCCGTAACCTTCCAATAGGGTGTGCATCACGTGAGCTGTTGGTCATATATCAGGCAGAAGCGTGATGGGTACAATTGTGTTAGGGGTAACCTGGTCACAATTCGCAAGTGTACGTTCTGCATCCTCGTGGCAACCACTGGTAACTGAGCCATTTGGTACATTTTTGGCCCTTTTGGCATAGGTTAGAGTACAGCTTCAAATTTAGTCTCTTAATTAGGATAAAAGAACCGATACTCTATGGGGAAATGTTAAATGGTAAGTCGCACTAAGAAAAAGACAAACAAAGAATATTTATGGGCCCAAATTTAGGGGGTTTAGAAGAATACAACGGCAGTCCAAAGTGCCTCTCTTAAAAATAGTATTGGCAGGAGAAGAAGTGTAGTCTTGAAGCAAAAGGGTTTCTCAACCGACTATTTATTTATTCACTACTACTTTTTAATTTTATTTTTTATTTGATAAACTGTGATTGGCAACCTAAGAATTATAACTTCAATTGTTTATATACATACATTTGAATTATTTAAAATAAATAAAAAAACCTAAAATAAAAACCTTTCTTGGAATTTTATAGGTTAAAATATGTGTTCTACTAATTGTGGATTAATTATAATACCACAACTGTACATCAATATTGATCGTAGGTCCTTTTCCATTACCGGTGGCATTTTGTAATTAAACTGGCTCGAATTTACAGTGGGTAAATTATTAAAAATTTTGTGTCGATTATATTTTTAATACGCAGCTGAGGATTTCGGCATTTCCATACTCTTTTATGAATTTTATAATACAGGTTTGATTGCTGGAAAAGTAGGTTAGATACGGAAGCAAACGGAGGAAATTTCATTAAAATTGAAGCCCCATTGTAGTGTTTTAAATTCTTTTGGTTTTAATTGAATAATTTGCAAATGAACTTTAGCATACTCTATAGATTTTAATAATTTAATTAAATATGTTGGGCTATAAATATTCTGATTCCACAGATGATTTTCAATAGTGATATGAACAGCATCAATTTCTTGCACCTGGGAATGATCCGCCTCTCAAAATTTTTGCTGAATTTCAATGAGCGATGGATGCCCTTCCAAAAATTTAAGAAGAGCGAGTGTTGTTACAAAATAATTTCCTTTAATTTTGGAATGTCAGGAACAACATTATCCAGAATTTTAATGAGAAACGTTACTAGGCCGTTGCCGGTCATTGCTTTGTTCTATATTGCGCAGTACGTTACCTTATTTATGCTGTAGTGTCCAGCTAGCTAAATTATACACTGAAAACTTCCTTCTATAAAAAAAGTTTGAAACAGCTGCACGTGGTAGCGCAAATACATTTTGCAGGTCGTATCATACCAGCGCTGTAAACCCATCTTTATTGGCTCTATCCAAATCTCACCTTATTGGTGTAATATCGGTCTTTTACAGTCGAAAAGAAATTAATAAAACAAATATTTCGTACAACAATTACGTACACCAAATTAAGCAAAACGGTAGGAGTTAGAACGAAATCGAATGGCAATGGTAAATTTATAAAACGCAGTGAATTTTTGGTCAAATGCGTACAAAATTTTCTAGTTATGGATATAGAACAAAACTGAACATTTTTGTTTGATTGTATGAACGGCTTACACCAAACTACACATTATGTAACTCGAAAACTACAGCAGATAGAACAATTTTGATTCAAGATATGGAAAGAGCAGATAAAATAACATATGAAAACTGTTAAAACTAAAAATTAGTATTGTAAAGATAAAATGAAAATTTACATTGAAAATAACAACAAAAATTGGGCAATCAGCAAAGTAAATTGTTTGAACTTCGAATAGTGGAAGAAATATTTGAAATAGTTTATATTTTGCGATCTCCAGTAGAAATTTGGAACAGTAACTTCCCTTTCTAACGTAAGTAGTTAAAATTGGACTGTGTTCAAAAATCTTGAAATGAGTAACAGTCCGATAATCTTCAAACTGTGTTGATAACAATTATACCGAATATTGAAATTTGTTTTAATAATGTTTGAAAAATTTCAATAAATTGAAAACGCGGATATTACCCCAAAAAATATTTAAATACCTTTAAAAAGATGTAGAATAATTTATTTGGACCCATACCAGTAGACATATTTTAATTTTCATAACGTGAACATGGCAAATGTCTCCTGCTAATTTTAACTCATCTTTATCAGCTTGTCTAATAACAAGTTTACAAGTTTTTTTTTTGAGATGTTAATCTTTCGATTTCGATAAACCTTGACCCAAGTGTATTGCATCACAATAAAATTGGATTGGGTATAAAAAAATCACCTGTTTGAATAATCTATTACATGCAAGTCAAATATATAAACAAAAACTGAATAAACATATTTTATCCAATGACTTTAATCGTTAATTAACTATTCTTTAAAAAAAAAAATATTTTACATAAAAGTTGTCCTTAATTAATAATTTATTATTGTCAAAATATTAACCGTATATATACGAAATAGAAAAAAAACTAAACTTCTCGATATATTGTATAGATAACAAGTAAATTAAAATTTAAAGCCGCGTAACTAAGCGAGGCAACAACACGAAATACAAAATATGTTAATCAACTTAGGTGTATACGAGCATATACATACATACATAATTTGTTATATACTTAGTTATCTATGTAAATTAACACACCAAAAAACTATTTATAAATTCTTCTCACTATCATCGAAACAAAAATAAAAAATAAAACTGACTTCATCGCATAGACTCGCGTTTATATAAAATAAAAATTTTGTTTAACACAAAATATATAAATAAATAAATAATTTATGTTATTCTTTGCTGTATAGCATATACCTATACAAAACTATTTTTAGGTAATCAATATTTTTTTGGTGGCATACATTCGGCTTTAGGTATAACAAAATTCATATCACACTGATTAACAATAAATGTTAAGGAATAAATATGCACAATATGTAGATTCGTCAATAATGCATCCTCCGAACCATTCATTGTACTCAAATATGTATAATACTATGTAAACCAAATTTGTGTTTTATGTAAAAGTATGTTTATTTATGTGTAGTTTGGATAATGTTTATAGAATTTAAAATGAGATTTCCCGTGGAAATATGTATTTGGTGCTAATTTTAATTTTAATTTAATTTTATATTTTAGCTTAATTTTTAATTTATTTTATTTTAAATTATTTACACACAAACACATCGATTATTCTCCTACAATATTAAAAAATATTTAATTACGTTTAAATATTATATTTAAAATTAAAAAATAGTGTGTATAACACCAGATAACAAAATCGAAAAAAATGTTGCGTGTCAATACAAAACAAACCCAAAATATGTTACATTACATTACATAGTACGTATGTATATACCTATGTATAATGTTTTGTGTTTGTTTATATGTGTGTGTGTTATTTATATACACAACAACCCCTAAAACTATTAATTTCACACGCACGAAATACCATATTTGATATCAAAATACAAAATATAATCCCAATTTTCACTATCATTCCTTATCAGTGTTTCAAACAAAACTACTTATTTATCAGTTCTAAGAAGTAGAAAATTACAAAGAAAAATAATAACTGGAAATTTATGATTAAAAAAAATTAAAAAACAAAAAAGAAAATCAAAATATGCCGAAAGGGGTTTGAATAATAAAATGTATCCTTATTATATTCACTCGTCTCATTTTATTTTACTATCGTATGCAGCTAAAAAATGGTATAAAAAAGGGTAAATAGGAAATAAAATGGAACTGTGCTTATTTTGGTATATATGTATGTAACTGTATAGGACTTTAAAAGGGGGATGCAAACAAATTTCAACATAACGCATAAAATGTATGGATGATTTAATTTTGAAAATCATAATAAGATTTACATAAATTTACAAGTATTTTTGTTTTGGTCCTTTAAGGATATAGAGACAAGACATAGTATGTGTCACATGTTTGTTTTTATAATGCATATGTGAACATATAAATAGTCTCGTGTTATTTTATTTGGAAAATAATCTGGGTATTTGTATGCTACAATTTTTAAAGAATAAAGAAATTATTTCAGGATATACAGCTTAAAGCTCAATAAATTGAAAACGCGGTTAGTTAATGGTAAATAGGAAATAAAATTGAATTGTGTTTATTTTATTATACTGTTTAAAGCTCATACTTAAAACCGAGATTACAGTAAGTTAATAAGATTTTTCAGGTTTAATGTAGGTAATGTTGGTTCAGCGTTAAAAATATGTTTGAGCTGCTGCGCTACACTACAACTCCAGACACATGAGTTAGGTATATTTGAAATGCAAAATCAAATACATTGTCGGGTACATTTTAACAATCTACAATGTAAGAAGGTTAATTTTTTATTTTAAATTCGAAATCCCTCTCCCGTTTTAGTTTTAAGCCACTTTTTTATTTTTTTTAATAAGACTTTAATTTGTAATATTCCATATCGCCTATGTAGTGCGAAATCTCATTAACTACAGTTTTAAAGAAAACGGGGTTTCTGCATTTTCTTCTATAACTTCTTACCATCTATCTATTCAACAAACCAACCTTACTATAATTTTATTATTTAAAACCGTTGCTGCTGAAGTGAAATGAAATTTTTCATATAAAATTGACCCAATCGAAAATTCAAATGAAGAGAGTTACCTTAGACTTCAACGCCGACGCGCGGATGTTTTCTTTTCCGAAAAAATTAAGAGTAAAGCTTAGTATGCAGCTCGAGCTAAGATAAATTTTCGATGCTAATTTGACGTAAAATTTAGCTAGCTAAATAAAATAATTTTTTTTTAGCTGACAATTTTGCTGAGCGGTATGCACCTTGGCGTGAAAATTTTGAAAAAAATTTAAGTTGTTTCATTCAAATATTGATTGCGCCACTATAAATTCTCCAAACATTTTAGCCGCAATTTATCTCAGAAGGACAATAATTTGAAGATAAATTTTGACGGTTTTGAATTTTGATTCGTTATATAATCGCAGTTAAATTAATTTATTAAAGAAGACAGAAGTCAAAATGGCCGACCAACATTACGAAGTCGAGTACTTAGATGATTTTTTGGACAACGATAATGATGTGGCTAGTGCGGATATAATAACCCAAACCATTGAAAGAAAATCTGCAGATGCATTAAATGCATCACCAATAAAAATTAAATCCTCTTCGTCAGTGGAATCCATTATAAAGTAATAAACTAAAAGAAACTTCATTCAAAAACGATCGAATAAAAATCAAACAAAATCAACAAAATTTATCTCTACGCAAATTTTTAGCTTGACGATTTATCTGTAATTAAATGGAGACTTGTGTAGACCGCGCTAAAATGTATCTTAGCTCGAGCTGCATACTGAGCTTAAAAGCTAGCTAAATAAAATTAGCTAAATTTAGCTATTCGTTAAAGCTAGCTAAATTTAGCTAGATAAATAAAATATTTTTTTTTAGCTGACAATTTCGCTGAGCGGTATGCAGCTTTGCGTGAAAAATTTGAAAAAATATCAGTTGTTTCATTCAAACCTAGATTGTGCCACTACAAATTCTCCAAACATTTAAACTGCAATTTATCACAAAAGGACAATAATTTCAAGATAAATTTTGACGGTTTTGAATTTTGATTCATTTTATAATCGAAGTAGCCACCAAATAAAATTAATTTATTTTTATGTAAAGAAGACAGAAGTCAAAATGGCCGACCAACATTACAAAGTCGAGTTTTTAGAGGTTTATTTGGACAGAAACCATTCAAAAACAAATGAAAAAAAGTCAAACAAAATCAACAAAATTAATCTCTACACAAATTATTAGATTGACGATTTATCTGTAATTAAATCACAGTTGGGCATGTTCGCGTAAAAAAACATTTTTTTACATTTTACAAGTAAAAAATGTAAATTATATGTAAGCAAATTTACATTTTCAAAATAATTTTAAGTAATTAACTGAAAATTTAAGATATTGTACAAAGTTAATAAAAATTATAATTTTAACTTTTTTGAAGTGTAAATTACGTTTTATAGATATTACAGATAGTTTTTAGTTTTCTACATTTAAAATTCATTTTTTACATAATATCATAATGCAATACCCTATCTGTTTGATAATATTAAAAATTATACTATTCGTTAAAACTATCCATCGCTATCTAGCGACTTTTCTGACAAATCTTCAAACAAATTAAAAGTGAATACTTTTTACGATATTAAAATAGAGCCATGCTATATACCTAAGATACGCAAAATAATTTACTTTTTTATTACTGATAACAAATCATTTTTTTAAAAAGTGCTTAAATTTTATATCAAATTTAAATGGGAAAATTATTCGCTCTTCACTGATCGAATAATCATTATCGCATATCTGTACCTTGAGCTACTCTATTTCCGACAGTAATGCTAATTGTTTTTAAATAGAAAAGATTTTAAAAACTTAGTTATATTTTGAACCGAAAATTGAAATTCTCTGAAGATGTCAACAGCATTTAAAAAAAGATCGATAAGGCTCAGTGGTGTATAACCACATATGCTAATAAAATTATTTTGTTACCAATTAAAATATTTTAATTTGTTTGTTTATTTATTAGTAAATCCAGTTTCTATCGTACCGTACATGCGTTATTTTTCATGAAAATCGGTAAAGAAGTACCCAAATTTCAACCAAAATGAACAGAACTTACATAGTTCAGAACTTCTTGTAATTATCGTCAAAGTTTATCACAATCAGTTAAAAAATATCCTAATTTCATCCCAATTGGCCATATTGCAAAACTTAATCTAAATTCATATGAGAATCGCATTTCCATTGGACATGTTGGATTTGTTTCAAATTTGTTAGGAATTATCCAAGTTCCATCCTAAATTCCCTTGCACACGTTGGATTTCATCCAAATTGGGTAAACATTAACCAAGTTATATCCTAATTGGCTATGCCATAATAAACTTCACCTTACATAATTCATTTTAGACCATTTTCATCGAAATACCCAGTTTTGTCCCTTATGTCATTTTGGAACGTTTCATTTCAATCGTAAAATGACTGCTATGATTTTTTCGCCAGACAATTTCCATTTATTATATTTTCGAATAAAGCTACTGGCCACGAAACAAACAGAAATTAATTGCCAGTTATATCAACCTAATGAGATATAATGTATCCAAGCTATTTACTACCATTCAATAAATTATGTCAGAAATCGATATATCATATCAAAATTCGAAGTATAATGCCTTTTCAGAATTAGAATCTTTGGTGTCAAAATTCGATGTCTCATATCAGAAATTCATACTTCATGTCACAATTAGATATACAATATCAGTAGTTGCATTTATGACGTCAGAATTCTATAACTTATGTCAGAATTCGATATATCACGCCAAAATTCGCCATGCACCATATTCGAGATATTATGCCAGATATAATCCCAGTCATGTCAGAATTTGAATTTTTGAGAGTTCAAGAGTTAAATTTACAATATCAAAATTTGTATTTATGATGTCAGACTCGATATATTCTGTCTCAATTTGTTATGTTATGTCCGAATTTGAGTTTTTGAAATTAGAATTCGGTACATCATGTCAGAATTCGATGTATCATGCCAGAATTCAATATGTAATTTCAGAGTTTGAAATTGTTATGTCAGAATTCGATACATCATGTCGATACATCATACCAGAATAAAATAAATTATGTTAAAAATCGAAATATCATGTCAAAATTCAATATGTCACGTCAACGTTTAAATCTTTAATGTCAAAATTCGATATCTCATATCATAATTTGAATTTTTGATGCCAGAATTCGAGTTATCATGAAGAATTCTATACTTTATGTCAGAATTAGATATGCAATATCAGAATTTGTATTTCATGCCAGAAATCGACATGCCACATAATGTCGAGATATTATGCCAGAATCCGATAAATTGTATCATTCGTTACTTTATGTCAGAATTCGATACGTCATGTCATAAATTTAGGCTACACGAATTAAAAAAGGCTGAATTAAAAAAGGTTGAATTAAAAATGGTGATTTTGTATGAATTTGTATGAACACCTGTTACCTTTTTTAATTCATTTTTTTCTGAAATAAAAATGGTATTCCTTTTTCATACAAAATTCGCCTTTTCTATTTCATTAATGCACACCTTTTTTAATTCAGCCTTTTTTAATTCGTGTAGCCATAAATTTAATATCAGATGTCAAAATTCGATATATCATGATATCAAGCCAGAATTCGATATGTCTTGTCAGATTTTGAATATATTATGATGTCAGGCGTCTGAATTTCATACATCATGTCAGAATTTATATTTTTGATGTCGGATTTTATGTATTAGGAGTTTATCCTTTATTTAAATAAAGGAGAGAATTGAAAATAAAGGAAAAAATGATAGATTTTTATGATTTTATTTTTGTGTTTTTATTTTTGAGTTGACTAATCGAAAATGTAGTGGTCTAAAGTGTTGTGGCCTAAAAAAATCTCAGTGTGTGAAGTGTTTTAAATTTAAATTAAAGAAAATTAAATATTTAAATATGGAAAATGTAATCCAGCGGGATGCATTTATCAGGCAAAATCTTTCTTGAAAATCTTAAATTTGTAGTAAGGGAAGTCAAATTTCTTGATTTCTCACAAATAATGCATGATTTTAGATTTATGTGGTTGTGCATAAGATTTTAAAATACAAAAAATCCCATATTTAATTTATTTGATATTGAATTGAGTCATTTTGACATACCCAGTTTTTTTCTGTTCACGCATGGTTTTAATTTTTAATTTTTTTTTTTTTACCCGCATACTCGAATGTTTTGTATTTTAGTTGTATGTATAATCGACTCAAGTGTCTTTATTGTAGTTTGGTGTGTAATTTTAATATATACATATGTATGTATCTTAAAACTAAAAGCTATAGAGGAGAAATAATCAAACGTCAAGTGTAAGAGGGAGAGAGAATAAAATAGTTTGGTGCCTTATTTTGAATTTTGTTCAGTGCATTGGAATGGAGTGTGTTGCTTAAAATAAAACAATTAAAGTTTGGAAATGCTTTTGTTTTGGTTGCAAAGGCACGGATAAGCAATCACAATGGACACCATGAGCTAGCAAGAACTAGCTACTCCTTCTTTAATCATCTCTCAAGTGGCGGGTCTACCTAAAACACCTGCCCCCACTAACAGCGAGGGTTGCAACAAGAAACGGGTTGGAGGCAGCTATTTCAGGGTATCCACCACGATACGGCCACTTAAGAAATACAAAATGACCTCTTGAGCAAAGGACTTAAGTTATATGTTTACCCCACATTAAAAAATTCAGGGACAACAACGGCACAGAGAAGCAAGGCACCTGATGTTGCAGTTACAAAATTATTTGAGAAACCAAGCAAAATCAGCCGATGACACAATGTCGAAAATGTCAGGCGTTCGGACATATTGCATCAGCCTGTAACATAGGGTTCCGATGTGTGAAGTGTGCCGATACTTATGTTCCTGGCAATTGCTTCACCAGCAAAGAAGTTATAGCAAACAACAACACACCTTTAGCGGAAACAATTCCAGCTAAATGTGCGAACTGCGCTGGAGTGCATGTCACAAGTTTTTCCGGATGTCAGGAGAGGACCCTGTATCTGGGTAAGCTAAATAAGAACAAAAACTTAACATCATATTTAAAAACATATAAACGGGCTGAAGGCAATTACTTTAAATCAAATTTTGTTAATTCAGGGGTTTCATTCGCTGATCATTTCAGAAGCAACACTCAGTCTGATTTTAAATTTAATAATCCAACTGGATTCTCTCAGCCGAACGATGGTTCGGGTATAACGTCACAGGCGGACGAAAGCAGTTTTTCGGGGTTAGCTTTTTTTCACTAACTGGTCAGGTATCTGGCTTTCTTTCTAAGATAAATTTAGTTCAGGACATTGCCTATCGTAAGGCTATGTATCTGAGCTTCGTTTGACAATTTTTAAAGTGAAAGTTTTAGCCTTAAACTGCAACAGTTTAGTTAACGTCACGCATCGTCAGGAGCTGAGGTTTCTTTTAAAAGCTCATAATCCCCATTTTGCTTGTCTCAACGAAACTAGATTGTCGGTCTGCCACAGTTTAAAAGTAGCAAATTTTTCGATACACAGAACCGACTCAAAGCCGCGGGGTTCCTGGGGCATGGCAGTTTTGGTCCGGAAAGGCATATTACATTCAAAACCAAAAGCTCTTATTAACGAAAATTTTACTGCGACCATAGTACACATTGGGACGGGAGAAAAATTGTTCTGCCAGACAATATCGTAAGTCTAATTAAACTAAGGAATTACATTAGGAATAGGGACAGGAAGACACCTCTCATTTTTACCTCCACCCTGGTCAACCGCATCACGAGGAATATTCAGGACGCTGAGTCGAGCGAGGAATATTCAGGACGGATAAGTCTAACTTATACAAGAGCATAAGAGATATCATGCCTGCAGAAAATAGAACCATAATACTTGAGGACCAAGATGGTCCCGTCATTGACCCTTCAGTTGCGGCGAGCAAAATGGTTGATTATTATAAATCAGTATTTTAGCGGATCTGATTACGTTGCCAGACCTGATATTGTGGATGCGGTTGCGAATTTCGTCCCCTCCATACCCTACCCCATTTAGTAAAGAAAGCTTTGCAGTTTCTGTTCAAATTACAGAGCTTGCTAATATTCGATCAGAATACAAAAGTATCTCGACTCTTTGACAGAGTATTTCTGTGAATGAAACATTGCCATAAATGATTCCAAAACTCAGTTATTGGTTATTAGATCTACCTTCGTAACAAATTCAAGGATGCAATTTCGGTAACGATAAACGATCAGGTAGTCGAAATTGTGGACAATGCTATAGATACCTTGGTGTTACTTTTGACAAAAAGTGAGTTTTGGCACACAATGAATGAAGTACGCAGACGGGCTGCGCTGGCCTTTCAGGAGATGTATCCGCTTCTGTGTGGCAGTAGTGTTCTCAACGATTCCACTAAACTATTAATTAGAGATATACCTAGATTCACACATTGGATTGAGCGCCGTTCGTATCTGGTTATAATACAGGTTATGATCGCTTATTGTAGGCTGATTATTCAACATATTCGTTTATATATCCAAATAAGAGTACGATAGAGAGTACTTAAGTGAAAGCGAACATTAATATATGTGCAATCGACCTATATTCGACCGATTGGTTTATAAGGCGAAAAAGAGGCGCCGATGGGAGAGATACAATTTTGAAAATTTTATGGTGGAAATTCCATTTTGGAAACTTGAAATTTTATAAAAACATTAACATATAGTGCATGGCAATTATACCCCAATTCATAAATGCCCACAAAAAAAAAAATTAAAAATTGTTCCGAAAACTGTGGGTGTTTTTGCATTATGAAATTATACCCCAAACAAAAATGGAAAAATGCCCCAAAAATAAATGAAATAAAGCCCCAAATAATTGAAATATTGTAACGCGAAAATTTGTAGCCGAAGACCGATATTCTGAAAAACAAATACAAATCCAAAAGACAATAGAATATCGGCTTGTAGCCGTGCGCACATATAAATTAATTTTAACTAAGATAAACGAATGTAAAAATTATGACGGGCTTACCAATTTTCCTTAACGCAATATATAATGTATACACTTGTATACGCCACATGCATGCGAACGACGCTAAAGCGTATTCCAATTGTCTATAAGGGGTGAGACACTTCACCGTTGCAATATTGAATATAGCTTATGTTTAAATTACCATTATGTAGTTCAATACACACTTTAAAAGACTACGCGCACGAAATGTTTACAACTATACCGTTTTATTTCCACTAAGTAATGACACACACTGATTTAAACGACAAACCTGTATTACTTAGGGACGATTATTAAACACGAACGATTATGCACTTATTGTTATACATTATTTTTATTATTATATAAGATTCACTACACAAAAAATCTTTGAGTGCAATCGAGCAACCATATTTGTGTTGTTGTTTTGCGTTGCTCGCAAATCGATTTTGCACCTCATCACATGATTTTTAGTCAAATTTAAAAGAAACACTAACTCTCGAGTCAAGCGATCGTTCACCTTTTATCACATTTAAGCTTGATGACATCGTATTATACTGTTATATATGATGATATCTCTGTCTTTCACCTCGTTCCTTCTATTACCATAAATTATATTGTGCGATTATAATTTGTAGAAACCCTACAACAGCTGGTAATGTTACAAGGTGGAAATATATGATATTAAAATATTACTTAAGTTTGGAAGCTTGGATACAAATTTTAAGTGATCGGAAAAATAAATTGTTGATCTGATTTTTCTTTCCCAACATCCATGTCAACATTAGCTGCCTCAACCGCCGATTTAACTAAGTAACTCATTTTGTTAGGAGATTCCTCTGAATCAGCAGGTTACAGTATTTAGGCAAAAGTACAAAAAACAAAAACAAATATCCTCAGAAAGTGGGGGTTTCAGGACGGTAGCCTACATCTAAGAAAACGTAAAACGATTTAAAATTGAATATTAAATAATTTCTTGAGCTCATTTCCAACAGTTCCAACAATTTATAAATGTTGGCAATTTATTATATTTAGTTCAAAAAAATGCTATTGGCGCTAAGCTTAATTTTACACTATAATAACCACTAAAAATATAATGTAATTTCAATCATAGAGATCTCAAACGCCATCGTGTTTTAGTGTGACTGACTTCTGCGTTGATTCTGATGATATGGTTAGTCTTACATTTCCACGAAAACATTGTATCGCTGGAAATGCTCTGAACCATCGAAGTGGAAAGTTAACAAGACAAGAAAAGATCGTTCAAAATGTTTGAAAAGACTCTAAAAATGTTGATTATCGGAAATGTCGCTTTAAATGTCATTTGAATAACTACAAAAGACAGAAAGATTTTATTTTGAAATGCGTTTCAATGACTGCCATAAAGCTAAGAACTAAGGCAGAAACCCATAAATCTCGCAGCGATTCCAAAACATATTTTCTTTACAATAGTAAGCGCAAATTATGTAGAGTGTGTGCAAAGTTTTTTTGAAAAAAACGTTATGCATTTCAAATCGCCCTATAAATATGGCTATTTCTGAGGGTAATCTCGCTGGCTCTTTTGATATGGTTGTGATAAACGTGTCAAGCAAAGTCTGATCAATAAAACTGATAACGATTCATTAAAGCTAGTAAAGCAATATATTGAAAGCTTTTTAACTATACCAGACCGTTATGTTATTATAAGGGTAACAAGGGAAATTCTCGTTTTAAGATATTATACCACAAAATATAGTCATGACATTTTTGTTTGTCATCATCAACAATTGAACCTGAGGTCCTTAAGTTGGAAAGGAAGCATGTTAATAACATGTTTCAAGTTTACAAAATGATTTCCAAAATATATCTAATTTATAAGCTACAAGTAAAGCAAAATTAAAATAAAAAAATTGTTAGATGGCCAATATTGTCCCAATTTATTAAGGCACTAAATCGAACAAGTATTTAATTAAAGGGAAACTTGGTTTATAGCACAAACCGATATACATTTTCATCTTCTAAAAATACCAACACGTTTTTGACTTGCCATTAGCGCCTTTAACCCTCAGGGTACTGACTGGGTTACCGTAACCCAGACAGATTTTGAAAGTCGCGCCATTTGAAAGGAAGTGAAAGGTGGGGGTCCGGAGTGGGGGTAAAAAATCTTTCTGGTAGTGTCTGTGTAAGCCGTGAGTGGCAGCCTCAGTCTGCGCTTGGTGCTCGAGTGGTACGAGTTAGAAAGTTGACCTCGGGTATTTCTCACCCAGTCAGTACTAAACGTTACAAAATCCGTATTTTCGGGAGACAGAATTTTTTGTTTATTTTTGGAGTTTTGGCTGGAAAATAAATATTTATTATTCATTAAAAATTTATTATTGTGTATCCTACCCTCAAAATTATGCTCTATGCTTATGTACAGTAGAATTCGCTTATAATGAACGGTCATAGGACAAATAATTTTGTTCATTATAAAAGTGTGTTCATTTTAACCAAAAATTTGGTTATAATGAACGGCGTTCATTATAATCAAATGTTTGGTTTTAAGAAACGGTGTTCATTATAACCAAATGTTTGTTAAATTCTTTTATCCTTTACAATTTAAATCAAAATAACACTCAAATGAAAAGAATTGATTATGGAATGGAACTTGCGATGCAACTTGTTAAACCTGCGCTAGCTGCTAGACTAGCGCTCCGAGTTCTCTCGACCGCAAAACATTTTACAAGTGCCTCAAATGTAATAAGGCTATGTGCAGAGACCATGTAGCCAAAATATGCTGCGAATGTGGAAATACAGTCTGATTTTGTTTTTTTTATATTTTGATCAATAAAACTTTCATTCAACAATCAATTTTGTTATTTATTTATATTACAGTTGTGCCTTGTTACGATAAATCAATCATGGAACGTTTTATCGCTATCCTAGAAAACGGGTTATTTCAAAGTTTAAAAAAAATATAGTTTTTGGAATGGCTCAAAAAACTGATTCGGCCATTTTAAAGAACAACTTTTTAGCTTTAAATTGCAACAAGAAAAATTTCGATATCTTTTTTTTCACAAAGTTATGCAATTTAAAAAAAGAAGTGATTTTTCACAAAAAAAATTTTCAAAATGTTTAAACTTTTGAATGTATCTTTGTTTAAACAAATTATTCGATAAATCTATCAGCACCCTTGTATTTGTGACAAAATGGACTATCGATTTAAAAAAAAACGTTTCAATTGGCCAACTACAGCCCAAGATACAGCCAATCAAAGTTGCTGGGTTAGGCTAACCCATGTCAGTACTGAACGTGACTTTTTTATAGTCGGTACCCTGAGGGTTAAGATCATATTATTATTTATATTCCCCATTTGATTATTCCAAGTGGAAAACCTGTAAAAATTTGATAATTATTCCAGCTATTGGCAGAAATTAATAACTTTATGTATGTTTATCTCATTTTTCTAAACTATTTATAAATTGCATTAACAGCGGTTTAATAAACCTTAAAGCCGTAAAATTAAGTAACATCAAAAAACCTAACTGTAAACGAAAAATTATAATTCTGCACAAAGAAAATGTAAATGGTTGAAATACGTATAATAATAAGAAGCATGTGATATTAAAGTTCAGAATAGAATTACAAAAGCTCTGGATAGTAATCGTGCAACACAAATGTTTCCGAGTATTTACCATTCCAACAATTTAATAAAGACCGCATCATACAACATGAATTCAATATTCCCGAATCCTTTCATTGGCTATATCGATATATAAGGACATAGATTTGCACTGCATAAAACCCAGCCTTCCTTAAATCTTTGTCGGCTGTCAAGATTTAAATGCTAAATTAATTGTCTTGCTGAAAAATGTTTCGAGTGTCGTTTGCAAGGCAAATTGCAAAACCGCAATCTTGCCGTTTCATGCTCCATAAAATTCAGACTAATTCCCTAATATTTATTTCGTCTAAACTGTATTGCTGTAGAAATTGTCTGACATTCAAATTTTTGTATATTTGAGTAGAACAGAAGAAGTTACAAATTTGCAATCAGAAAATTCTTTATGAGCAAGCCAAAACCAATTCCAATTTTATTTTATTTTTAAGGAGGTCAGTTGAAAATATGAAGTAGCTTGCTTAAACACTGTTGTAAGCTGCTTTCGGAATATCGAAATTGTTTTACAATTTTAAAATTATTTCAGATTATTCGAGCTTTTTTCAGATTATTCAATTCTATTCGAGTTTCTCGATATTATCCAAAATTTGCAGGGCATTGTGTTTGTACGGAATACAGTTGCGTTTATAGAAGAGAGAACTGACAGAATAAGTGATAATTCGAGATTGTTCGATACTTTCAAAATATCCATGAAACATCATCGTAGACACATTGTTTTACATATTATTCAAAATTGTCTTGAATTTTTCGATATTGTTGAAAATTGCTTAAAGTTGACTTGACAGCTTAGTTGATTAGTTGCTTTATATTGAGATGGATTATGTTAGAGCTCACAGTGATAGAATTTATTGAGCTGGTGCTTAATAAATTTTAACACTGGTAATGGCTTTCTTCAAATAAGGTGACAGCCTTTTGCAATATTTGTTTATTTTATAAATTTATTTCAACACAAACAGTATCCTGTACTAATGTACAATTTGGACGCCAAGCATTTAATTAGAATTGCAACCGTTATTACAGCCTGGATTAGAAAAAATAAAATAAATGAGTTGTAATTTTAAAACGATTGTTGACTAGTATTGAGGTCATATTTTATAAGCATTTTGAAAGCTAAATAAATGTTTTGGTTGAGCCTTTATTTTCCCCGACTTTTTAATTAATTCTTTATGGCTTTATTGCACATTCGATTTTTTGGACGTAACATTACAAAAATGGCCAAATCTTTTTTTATTTTATTAATGGGATTTAATGTACATACATATACCCTTTATTCTGCTATTTCATCTAAAATACAATAACAATACAAATTTCAATGTTTCCATACAAATTTAGTAAAACCAGAATGCAGAACCGTAAGCCAATAAAGATATAGGATGAACAGTGAACTGCATAGAACCAGTGCCGTAACTACAAATTCCCCACCCATAAAATCCATTAATTATCAAGATTCAGATTTGTATGTGTAAGAAGTCTACGAGTTCCCACAACTCATCGCTAAGCGCGGAACATTGCCATACAAAATTCTTGATTGCACAAAAATCTAGAAAACGCCCAAATATTTGGAAAAATTCTGAAAATTCGTGAAATTATCGAGTTATTTGTCAAGTCCCAATGATCCGGATTTTTATAATGAATTTAATTTGAATTCAATATAAAAAACTTGAAACTTTTACGATTCTGAAAGATTTTCCTTCTGAATTCTAACTTATTGTTATATGAAACTATAAGACAAATTTCTCCGAAATTGCCGATAGTTCCCCTTTTTTAAGAGAATTAATTAAGAATATTTTGTAAAAAATATGAGATACTTTAGACAGAAATTAGAAGAAAGTGAAAAGTTAGTTCACTAATATGAATTCTAAATGAAATAATAAACAAATATTTGGAGTGAGGATTTGAATTAATATATTTAAAAAAAATCTTACGAAAATTGGCCGATCCATAATAAAAGTTCGAATCTGGTACTCCGGGGTAACATAATGTTACTAGTACTACTTAGCAAAAAGTTATTAGGCCTAAGTTCAAAAAAGATATGCAAAATTCGAATAAGATTGGAACCGTCAAATAGTATCGGATAATTTCCTAAATATCTAACAATTACATTCTTCGAATCTTCGGTTTCACCGAATCACCAATTAAGCCTCGAACATTACGCATCCCATCTTCAAGCTAATCTCCAATAATCTGGAGAAATTTTAAACAATGACTAAAATATGAAATCCGAGACAAGGGGATATGAAATCGGGAACCGATCACTAATTACTAAATTAATTTGGAATTTGCCTTTTCCATATATTTAAAATAGTTTTTCAAAATAAACCGGTTTACCGGTAAATTTAATATTAATTTACCGTTTACCGGTAATTAAAAAGATCTGGTAAATGAAAAACTATAAGTCAAACGAACGCTTATTCATTATACAGCTGGTTTGGCTCAAGTATCCGGATTCGTTTTCTAAAGACTAAGGCGCTTCTAATGATAAGGCAAACCAGAAATTGTTTTCAATCGCAGTTAGGTATTTTTCTAGGAAAAAAGTTTGAACAATTTAACCTTGATTTTTATAAACACCACAATGATACTTCGCAAGCTGCTCTTCCTTTACAAATCAGGTTCTTCTTTTTTCAAATCAATTTCAACCATTTTCAAAAAATTTTTTATCTGTTTTCAATCACTTTCAATCTTAGGGAAACGTATATTACAAATAAATCAACCCAGCAAGCACTAAAAGCATTTTAGATGTCAAAAGGTTTGATTTCAAATGAGTTTAGCGAGTTCTCTTCTAATCAAAATACCAGTCAGGACCTGAGGGCATTTTTATTTCTATGCAGTCAGATTACGTGAAATTACCCTGACATTCACCTTCAGCTACTGTTAAGAAATTTTTGGGTCTGTCTTACAAAAATACCAAAATGCGACAGGAACGATTTCTTCTTTCTCTATAGAAATTAGACCACCGCATTTTCTTAAAATGTTGCTAGAAATATTTAACAAATTGGAAAATTTGGTTTATAAGTTAATCTGAGCTGCCAAAATGTATGGTGATATTGTAGTTAATTTTGTTACACAGTTGATTTTCCAGTGGAACAAATCTTCTGGTTGATCGAGAGTGACAAATGTTTCTATATTGTCCAGAACAGGATTGAAGAGGAAGATGATAATAATCGATCAATCAATCATGTTCTTCTTACAATATTGTGCTTTTATAAAGAATTCGAATGTTACAGTATCTAAATCAAACATCAAACATCGAATGTTATAGTATCTAAATCAAAACAACCTATTAAGACCATATAAAGAATTTACCATTAATAAGGAAGTAACAAGCGTTCATGAATGTGTTAATCTGAATTTGAATGAACTTAAATGTTCAAGCGTATTAATGCTCTTGCGATTCCAGTTTAAGAAAACCTTTCAAAAATATAATAATTTATCAAAATCAATTCAATTCACTGATATTCATCAATCTAACTCATTGTCGATTTCTCATTTCATTCGAGGTGAACTTTGGAATAAAAAGAAAACACAAATCCCGGAAACTGAAATTAAAATGCCGATTTTTTATATATTGATGATTTAGAAATTAAAAATCCACTAGGCTCATTATTCAGGTACTCACCACAGCATTACTAAGCATTAATATTTTTATCGCAGGCATCGTAAAATCTAGTGATATGAAACAGTTTGGCACTAATCGTTGCATTTATCCGCTAGTTCAGGAAATAAAAGATTTAGAAGTGGTTACATCGACGGGAACGTTCATGGTGTGATTTTTATTGGGTTTGATTTTACTTGATAATTTGGCCATAAATTCTGCTATATAGGCTTTACTTCATCATCTTCATCCAATTGTTCTTGCAGGTTCGATAAAATACATAAATTTAATCTTCATTTCTGTTCAAATGTAGACCATCTGATAGTGCGTACGGAATTAAATTATATTGAAGATGTCATTATTAATAATACAGCTTAAACCGGTATAAAATAAAATTCTGTTTTCAATGAGTTAAAGGCATTTAAAGTAACCGAACTACAGCGTGGATATAATGTACGATATTTTTGAAAGAGTATGTCATTGCAACCTTTGTAATATTTTTTTTGCATTTTATAGAGATTAGAAAGCTATTTAGTTTAAATGACTTTAATTATAGAAAATGCCATTTCATTTCAACTATGGTTCCGTTGCAGCTGGTAATCAATCACAATCCATAAAACTAAAGCACATAAAAAAAGAGATTAAACATGTCCGCAAGAGAAATGATGACCTTTATAAACTTTCTGCCTTTGATGATAGGTGATTTGATTCCTGAAAATGATGAAGCATGGAATTTCTTTATACTATTTCTAAAAATTATAGATTATTTGTTACTATTAAGATTTAGTAGTGAGGATATAGATATATTCATTAAAAGAGTGTATATCTAAACATAATTCAGAATATACTAAATTATTTAATAATACTTATTAAAAAATCAGATCCACCACCTCAGTTTTGGTGTTCAGGTTCGAAGCAAGCTTCAAAAATATTAAAATGTATGGCCATGCAACGAGTTCTAGAAGAAACGTTTCCATTACTATTGCGAAGAAAATACAAATGAAATTTTGTCATTTATCTTAACGCCTTCTAAAACTAAAGTTGAGTTTCATGAAAAAAATGAAATAATTAACATTGATATGCTTATACCGCTTATACAATATCAAACGCGATATGGTACAAACGCAATATTACCTATGGAAATAACAAACATTTACAATAGCTCAAAAATGGTCAGGCCTAAAAGATATTTCTAACAAATTTGATCTTATAATTAATTTCTTCTTACGAAGATGACTTTTAAATATTTTATTTAAGTTTCTAGAACAGTGGTCGCAAATGCGTAGCACGCGATTGTCCGGCACGCCAAACAAATTTTGAAATCGACCTTTATTGTAGTTATTCGAACTAAAAATAGAAAATATGTTTTTAAGGTTTTGATAAAGCCCAAATATCGCAATGCTGGGAAATGAGAAATAATGAAATTTTGTCATTATTATAACCACCTTTGGAATGAATTTCAAATATTTTCAACAAGTTGGAAAAGCTTTAAAAGATTTACTAGGAGCTGAAATATACGATTTGATAAAAAAAATCGTCAAATTTTTGAATTCGATGTTTAGTTTATTGTTGGCTGTCAAAATGGTTAGACAGTTTTGGTATGCTTTGGTATGTAAATTGTGGTATGGCTACGAACCTTTTTGTGTCTATGCCTGGTCCTAGTGGACCGCCACCCAAACCTAACCTAACCTTTGGTATGCTCGGCAATTTGACAGGTTTGGAGTGCTCAGTAGCATAACGATGCCGTTTTTAGCCAAAAATTTACAAATCGGCTAAAAATGTACAGGTGGTAAGAATTCATGGTACACTATGCCGTTGATATCAAAGAAAACAGGGAGCAGAACTTTCGCATTCCATTAAATTTGACTAGATTTTTTTTGGAATTGCCATTTTAGGAAGCTTCCATTGGGACGGTCGGACCTTAATTTAAACGTCTTATAAAGATAGAGATACCAAAGTTCAATGGATTTGGTGCATAATCGCAGAAGTTCTGTTTGGCGCACGGATGAACTTTCTTAAATAAAACATGGCCAGAATTCAATATATATTCCAAGACACTTCTAATGTACACAAATTCAAATTTTAAATCAAGCAATTAGATTTATCAAAGAGAAATTTCCTTTTTCAATATATAACCAACCCATGCATATTCTACATTTCAAACACTAAATGGAACAAGCAAGTCTGCCAATTAATTTATTTGAAATTTGATACCTGACTTATTAAGCCGATTCTGTAAGTAGTAGTTCCTAATATAAAATCGAATTATTCATGGCTCTGAAGAATTCCATGGGTCATATAATTTGGGGTCGGATTTTTTAAATAAAATAATAGTCAAATTCAAGAAATATTGCGGAACACCACTAATGTCTCTAGCTCAAAATGGTACTAGGTAACACGTTTGTGGATGGAAAACATTAAATTGTTGCGGACGCCCGCAGAAGTTTGATAAACCAGTACAAGTCTGAAAAACTAGGCCGTCTGGTAGTCATTCTAGTCGTCACTGTTCTAAATTGAAAAAAGTTTGTTCATTTGGATTTATATTTCCATTTATTGAATAGTTAAGCGATGAACCAAACGATTTAAGCAAGACTGATTTAGATTTGGAACTAGAAATTTGTATGAAGACCCAAAATTTAGAATCGTTCTACTTTCTCTACTGAAACCTACGTAACCATTTAATTGACGCTGCCAGATCACCGTATAACAAAATTTTAGCGCGCCGGCTAACAATAGCTGAAGTAAGAGATTTTCCTACAACATATCATTGTGTGTTTGTATTTGCAAAGATGAATATTATAACAATATAATTGGGAACAGAACGGCCAAAGACAATTGTTTTGGGTTGAGATGTTGGGCCCGATTCCGAGAAAATAAAATTCACATTATGTTATAGTTTTGTTGCTCTCTTCCTATAAAAAATTGCATTGAAAAACAAAACTAAAAATTTGGCGGAATTCTGACCGATCCTTAATATTTTACTTAATATTTAAAAATTATTTTACGGAATTAGTTCGACAAGCATAAAAAGCAATTACATTAATAAATTATTTTATTGGCACGCCAATAGCCAACTACTTGCGAACACTGCTAGAACATAGAAATTTTTATTTAAAATAAAATTAATATTTTATTCCTGGTTCTGTAGAACTTCCACCCACTTTAGTTTATTTAGTACATATACTATATTTAGGATAAAATGATTGATCAGAGTGAAAGTTATGAAGTATTTAAAGATATGAGAAAATACATAAATTTAAAATTTTCATAACAACATGGATATAACAATATTAAACGACACCAACGAAGAAATGCAAATTGAAAATGAAGTTTTAAATTTATTAAAATAGGCCCCAATCAAATTTATACCCTATTTTGAAAGGTACTTTTTTAACATAAAATTATTTAAAATGTTTTGCAATTCAAATTTATTAATTCCATTTAATTATTTAGAAAACAAAATTGATTTAGAAATTTTAACCTATAGGTTTTCAATTTCAAATTAAACTTTTTAAATTTCAATTGAAACTTTTTCTAAAATAAAAAAAACTTTTTCTAGACCGAATGAAACCTTTTCTAAAATAAAACAAACTTTTTCAATTTCAAATAAAACTACAGGTAAACCTCGCTTTACGAATGGGTTCGGTTCCTGGAAATGCTTCGTTAAGCGAGGATTCGTTAATCGAGGTATCGAGGTTTTATATGAGAAATTGTTAGTTTGGTTCCTGTAGTAGAAATTTAGTAAAAAAAAAAGTTTTCAGTACATACAAAAATTCAATTTTATTTAGAATAAAATAAATAATAAAATTATAAATAAATATGTATAAATAATAAAATTCGCAAACTAAAAAATTCAAAACATATCATAAAAAATAAAATAAATGCTTAATTTATTTTGTAAAAAAATTATCGATTTTAAGTTGTTTAGTAACAAAAGTGAAAGAAAAACGGTTTTTTAAATTGTTTTTGTTTTTTTTATTCGTTATTCCGAGGTTTGTATTCGTTAACTGAGGTTTTGTATCAAAAATTGATATTCGTAGATCCGAGGTTTTGTTAAGCGAGGGTTCGTTAAGCGAGGTTTACCTGTATATCAAAATAAAAAAAAACTTTTTCCAACCTGAATGAAACTTTTTCTAGATTAAAAAAAACCTAGCTATTCAATTTGAAAAGAAACTTTATCAAAATAAAAAAAACTTTTTAAAATTCAAAAAAAATCAAGTACAAAAAAAAGGGTCCCATTTGAAATGTAATATTTTAAAACGCGATTTGACAAAACGCGATATTTCAAAACGAGATATGGTACAAAACACGATATGGCACAAAATGCGATATTTAAAAACGCGATATGTCAAAACATGATATGGTACAAAACGCGATATTTCAAAACCGATATTTCAAAACGCGATATTTCAAATCGCGATTTCCTAGTTCTGATCGTACATGTTCAATTTCATCATTTTGGTGAAGGAAACTTTTATTAAATGAAGGAAGATTAATACTACGCCGCCCCGGTGGCACAATGGTTAGCATACTTGCTTTACGCTCCGGAGGTTCCGGGTTCGATTCCCGGCGGGTAATGAAAAAATCACGGCTGGTTAAGGGTAGGATCAATGAATTAATCACTCATTACCCGTTAACAAAAATGATTACGAAACTTCAAAATGAAGCGGACAAATCCCTCTATGGGATGTAGCGCCAGCGAAAAAAAAAAAAAGATTAATACTTTATTTATTTTTCAATTTATTTAATATTAATAATTATTATTATTTTAAAATAATATTATTATTATTTTAATTTTTATTATTATTTTAAAATTTTAATTTTAAAATATCGCGTTTTGTACCATATCGCGTTTTAAAATATCGCGTTTTGAAATATCGCGTTTTGTACCATATCGCGTTTTTTGACCATATCGCGTTTTGTACCATATCGCATTTTCAAATATCGCATTTTGAAATATCGCGTTTTGTACCGTATCGAGTTTTGAAATATCGCGTTTTGAAATATCGCGTTTTGAAATATCGCGTTTTGAGCTGATCCCAAAAAAAAGTACAAAGAAACGTAATTTCACTACTTAAAAAAAAATAATTTTAACGGTGGTTTTCTATTAATTATAGCCGTTACATTATCATAAAGTTAACCTTAAATTTTATTGACTCTTACTTTATAGGATCAATAACCTTGACAATGATTCCTTGAACAGATTTCGAGGTAGTTCTTCGCCTTAAATACGAACTTAAACAAATTTCATCAATAAAAAGTATTTTCTTGCCTTGAAAATTGGAAACATTTTGATGATCAGCTATAGTCTCTCATTTAATCCTGCGTTCGGCATTTGTTTACCTTGTGCAACTCAAAATACGTGTTTTTAGTATTATTTTTAGATTTGTATTCACTAGGCCTTTAGGTGGTTAAGCTTTTTTTAATTTCTTGTTTATTGGTTTTGAATTTGAAATTTTATTTTTTATTTGATATTAACGTTTTATTTGGGATTAGTTATTTTATAATAAATAAATGTTTCATTTAAAATGGAAAATGTTTCATTTTCACGTACATGAAATTTGTCCTAAGTTACCTTAAGTTGTCCTAAGTTGTCCTAAGTATGTCCTAAGTTTTTTTATATGTGTTGGTGTAAAAGTTTCGTTATTATGAATTTATTTAATTCATATTGAAATAATAAAAATTATGCTGAAGTTTAATTACTCTAACAGAACAAATTTAGAATTTTTCCATGTCTGGTTTAGCTGTATGCCTGAATAAAATAAGATCATTTTTTAACAACTGAGGTACCCGTGTTTAATATGCATTTGTATGTTTTATCAAATATAATAACTGATTTTCCGAATTTTCTTGAGAAAATCCTAGGAAGCGGCCACCAAAATGTTCTCTATACTAAGTTGTCATAAGGTCTTAACTATTCAAAAAATATTTCACTTTTGAAAAAAATAGGGGATTAGGGTATTTAGGACAATCATGATTGCTTAACAGATTTTAAAATCGTAAATAATGAATGTATGTTTTGTTCTTCGCAAAATTAATTCGATTTGTGTTTAAACAATAAAAAATATTAAAATGTAAAGCACTTTTTTCAATTATTTATCTTTCTGAGTCTGAATTATTTATTTTTCTCGAGAAAATTCGGAAAATCATTTATACATATATTCGATGTATCATATGAGATTATGTCAAACATGGTTGTCCTAAATACCCTAATCCCCTACTTTTTTCAAAAGTGAAATATTTTTTGAATAGTTAAGACCTTATGACAACTTAGTATAAAGGATATTTTGATGGCCGCTTCCTAGGATTTTCTCAAGAAAATTCGGAAAATCATTTATACATATATTCGATAAAACATTTAAATGCATATTAAACACGGGTACCTCAGTTTTCAATAAATGATCTTATTTTATTCAGGCATATAGCTATCCAAGCATAGAAAAAATCTAAATTTGTTCTGTTCGAGTAATTAAACTTCAGCATAGTTTTTTATTATTTCAATATGAATTAAATAAATCCATAATAACGAAACTTTTACACCAACACATATAAACAAACTTAGGACATACTTAGGACAACTTAGGACAACTTAAGGTAACTTAGGACAAATTTCACGTACGTTCATTTTCATTTATTTTAGAAAAAGTTTTTCTCGATTGTAAAAGGTGTGTTACATTTTGGAAAAGTTTCGATCAATTTTTTGAAAAGTTTAATTTGAATTTGTAAACCTATCATTTATACTTGCTAAAGTTCAATGATATGCAAGTATCCGCTCCTTAGAAAAGGTCTTATAGCTTCGGTAAGCTTTTTTGCCTTTTAATACCTCGTATTTTTGTGATGCATGTCAGGGTTCCCAATTTAACCACCTAAAGTCCTATAATGAATAAAACTCTAAATATAACACTAAAAAAACGTATTTTGAGTTCCACAAGATAAACAAATGCAGAACGCAGGATTAAATGAGAGACTATGGCTCGATCATCCAAATGTTTCCAATTTTCAAGGCAAGAAAATACTTTTTATTGATGAAATTTGTTTAAGTTCGTATTTAAGGCGAAGAACTACCTCGAAATCTGTTCAAGGAATCATTGTCAAGGTTATTGATCCTATAAAGTAAGAGTCAATAAAATTTAAGGTTAACTTTATGATAATGTAACGGCTATAATTAATAGAAAACCACCGTTAAAATTATTTTTTTTTAAGTAGTGAAATTACGTTTCTTTGTACTTTTTTTTGGGATCAGCTCAAAACGCGATATT
This sequence comes from Tipula helvola, assembly GCA_963556165.1. Taxonomy (NCBI): domain Eukaryota; kingdom Metazoa; phylum Arthropoda; class Insecta; order Diptera; family Tipulidae; genus Tipula; species Tipula helvola. The sequence goes on along the minus strand of OY744482.1, from coordinate 263,098,807 downwards.
TTAAAACGCGATATTTCAAAACGCGATATTTCAAAACGCGATACGGTACAAAACGCGATATTTCAAAATGCGATATTTGAAAATGCGATATGGTACAAAACGCGATATGGTCAAAAAACGCGATATGGTACAAAACACGATATTTTAAAATTAAAATTTTAAAATAATAATAAAAATTAAAATAATAATAATATTATTTTAAAATAATAATAATTATTAATATTAAATAAATTGAAAAATAAATAAATAAATAAAATATTAATCTACCTTCATTTAATAAAAGTTTCCTTCACCAAAATGATGAAATTGAACATGTACGATCAGAACTAGGAAATCGCGATTGGAAATATCGCGTTTTGTACCATATCACGTTTTGACATATCGCGTTTTTAAATATCGCATTTTGTGCCATATCGTGTTTTGTACCATATCGCATTTTGTCAAATCGCGTTTTAAAATATCACATTTCAAATGGGACCCTTTTTTTTGTACTTGGTTTTTTTTTAATTTTAAAAAGTTTCATTCAGGTTGGAAAAAGTTTTTTTTTATTTTGATATAGTTTTATTTGAAATTGAAAAAGTTTGTTTTATTTTAGAAAAGGTTTCATTCGGTCTAGAAAAAGTTTATTTTATTTTAGAAAAAGTTTCAATTGAACTTTAAAAAGTTTAATTTGAAATTGAAAACCTAATGGAACGGTTAGGTGTGCGCGAACTTCCTAAAAATGAAGCTTTAGACATTCACATCAAATTCAACTTTCAATTGCAGCAATGGTTGAGCCTGCAGGTAAGAAATGGCATCAAATTATATATTTACCTATTTACGATTCTGCTGTTCGAAATCAATCCCAACTATGCCAGTAATTTTAGAAGGAAACAGCTCCACACTATTTGAAAATGAAAATATTAATAAAAAAGTAAAGAAATTTTAACACGTTTAAGCAAAAATATCTATAACAGTGTAATGTTTCAGATATACGTAAAAGGCATTCTAAAAGAGACAGTTCCCGGGAGAGTCTTACTAACCATTGCTCAGAGTAGATATATTATGAGTAAATGCTTCTTAATTTCACTGGCTCACCAAGCCGTAATTATTGGAATGCATTAAAAATAATATGTATATTTGTCTATAAAAAAGCCGAAAGAATCAAATTGTTAAAAAACAGAAAAATTTTAAAAATTTCTGAAAAAAATTTAAATATTTTTCTGATCAACATTATGGTGGGCCTGCAAATTTGTTATGTCTGTTTATTTATGGGTTCTATGGACTACCTCTTGGCCAATTCTGAACGCGATTTGTTATTAGAACTTTACCTACAACGATAAATATAATTCCTTTCATTAGTTAAAAGTGAATAAAATAAAAATACATTTTTACTTTTGTATAGTACGACTTTAATTTTATTGAGGATACTTTGTACGGTTTTAATGTTTAAATAAAATTTAACCAAAAATAAAAATTTATTTTGCGTCGTCAAAAAGTACAAAAAAAATGTAAGACTACAAAAAATAAATTTTAAATTGAAAAAGTCATGATTGGTTTTAACAATCTAGTATTTATATTTCTAGAGTATACCTTATTTACGATCGAATGGAGGATAACCCCTATAAGCTATTTTGTTTTATATTTTGTACAATGTGTTATCCATTATATTTTGTGTCCCCAATATACAAATAACAATTGCAATTCTTGTGTTACTGATATATTGGGTTTAATAAATCGAATGGTTTTATTACGTTTTTTTTCGAGTTGCTTAAAGGGTACCTTTCTATGAAACATCAAATTTTGGCGCAAACATAGCTTATATTTTTGTTAAAACATTCATTTTATTTTCTTAGTGGTAGGTATTCGAATTCCAAATACCGCTTAGGCGTTTCATTTGATTTTTTTCCTTCATTTTCAAAATGTTCGTATTTCCAGTTACTCCCGAATAAAGCGCCCGATATTTGGGTCGGGTCGGGTATCAAGAATTATATTCGGGTTCGGGTCTGGTTCGGGCCATGCCTTTGGGTCGGGATCGGGACTCGGGCCAGCCTAATTATTTCTGTATTTGCTTTGGTAAATTCCTAAAAAAATTTATTTGATTTACGTAAATCGAATATAATTTTTAGGAAATAAATTCATTCACACATTAAACGAATTAAATCCAAAAATTGACACAAATTATTTTATTTGTAATTAACACATATAAGTGTAATGTGAACGTATAACATGAATTAATTAAAAATAATAATAAATGATAAAATTAAAATGTTTGTGTTTTCGATATGATTTTACAAAACTAGTAGCAAGAGCAACGAAAATTGTTAAAAGAATTTTATTTTTAAAATTTTCTTTCAGACGGGTGGGAAATGGAAATAAAATTTAGTTCGTGTCGGGCAGGGTTCGGGTAATAATGTCAAACAATCAATCGGGCTCGGGCTCGGGTAAAAATGTAAAATGACTCATCGGGCTCGGGCCGGTTTCGAGTAATAATATAAAATAACCGATCGGGCTCGGGTCGGGTCGGGCCGTTTGTACTTCGGGTCGGGTCGGGTACAAATGAAATATTTTGGCCCGTGCAGGTCTCTACTAGGTAGGCATTTTTTACGGTGGAAGACTAGCGGTTAAAGATATAGGCAGTTTTATTGAGAATACAGTATTATTTGATACGTGGTAAAGCGGCAAAATTTTAGAGTTGTCGAATTTTGAATTTTTTGTAAATTCATGTATAATTGCCAATCATAGAATACACAGAAGTGACATAACGCAGTTTTTATATGGAGAAAAGTGGACTCATTTTGTTGACCTTGGTTTATCGAAGGTAAGATTTTCGGTATTAAATTATCGTTATTATCGTTCAGTGGCTGAAAATTTAAAATTAACATGTAAAATAATATAAGTTAAAAGCAAAAATATTTTGGTCCATCTATTCTGGTTGTTTATTATTCTGTGTGTCGGTCTTATTCATCGTGATTGCTTTTGTTTACATTTTTCTTTCGATACAAAAAAAAAATGTTTAAAAAAAGTAGTACTGCCATCTCTAGAGATTTGCCATCTAAGGCCGTTTTTTGACAGTGATGCCTTTTATAGTATTATAATTTATCAGTATCTATAAAGGGCATTGCCTTTAAACATTTTTTATGTACCAACAAAAATCAAAATTCTTAAAGCAGACATCTCTAAAAATTATGTGCTAGTATTACACACAGATGGGTAAAACGCTACAAAATCTAACCATTAACTAAAGCGACATAACAAATTTCAAGGCCTAGCATAATCCTGATCAAAAGTTTTTTTTTATGTTTTATTAATTTTATTCATTTTTAACTATACGAGAAAAAATCTTATAATAAATAAAAATCTTGGCATGGATTTTTTCGCTCTAGTAAAAAGTCTGGGATGGATTTTGAAATTCGTACACTTTAATAGTGTAGAAAAAAAAAGTCTGATATGGGTTTTCACGCTTGTGTTGTCGTATTTTGCCTGGGATGAAAGCTGCTAGATTTTCGATTGTATTATTGCTTGGCCCTGCATTGATAAAACTAACCACCATACGCTTGTATATTACTTAAGAAAACTCTTGGATATTCTTTCCAAAAGAAAAAAAACGCAAAATTTGTATTAAAAGAATGAATTTTTGGTGATATACGATGACATCAGATACAAGTGTGCCACTATGTTAGCAGCATTAGATTGTCCCTTTAAACATTTTCAAGTTTTCAATTCGGAATACCACGAGGAAAGTAAGGCCCCATGGCAATTTACACAACAATATTTATATAAAATATACATATCCAGCCGTGGATTTACTAATTCCTAAATTAGAAAATACAAATTAACATTATTTTACTAACTAAAATTTAGTTTTTTTTATTACCTGAGATTATATGTTGTAAAGTTTTGTTTTATTAATAATTGTAATGTATACTGAATTTATCTTAAAGTAAAGAATAAACAAATATTCTAACATTTTATTAGAAGCGTACCTACTTACATATGTATAAGAAAAAAGTTTATAATTTTTTTAAATAATCTTCCAATTTATTTTTTTAAATTTAGTATTGATGAATTGATTAAGCCTTGTGGTTTTTAAAAAAAATCACAATTAATTAGATGAATTGGAAGTACTGATTCTTTTCATTTCTAATTTGAATAATTATCTACCTTGTACCTACATAAAAACCTTATAAAGTTTTAGTTATTGCTAAACTTAGATGACCGTGATTTTTGTAAGTTTGCTTTTATTTCAATAAAATTGTTGAATTAAATGTGAATTTTAAATTATTTATTATAAAAAAATTGGTTTTTAATTGATCCGAGGTTAATTATGTATGTGTATTAATTTGCGTTCGGAACCTTAATTTCTGTAACAAAACAGTTTAAAAACGAATAAAATCGATTTACTTCAGGATTGATCTAATTTAATGTGTAATTAAACTTGGTTTTATTTCTTAAATTATTTTATTAACGATCATCTCTATAATTCTAGCCAAAACTATCTCAATAAATTAATAAATTTCCGTTTGGATTTGGGGTCGGGCCCATTTATGTAAATAAACATGTAAGTACATAAAAGGGTCCGGTCAACATTCTAAACAAAAATTAATTTATTTATTAAGAAAGATTCAGTTAGAATTATACAGGTGGCAGCACCATAAAGCAATGAGCATTCAATTCTCACAAAATTAATAGATTTTGGTTTTAATGTTATAATTACCTACCATAATTAAATTAAATTTCTTTAAACTGTGATTTTTCAAGTAACAGTTATTATTTCTCTAAATAATTATTGTTGTCTGTTGAAATTTAAAATAATTAATGTTTCATAAATATGAAGAATTATATTTAAGTTAAAATTATAATTTGAAGAATATCTATCAGTAGCAAGAATGTTGGTCAAACCAAAATTTAAACTATGTATAATGAAAAATTGTTCATATTTACAAAAATTAGTTTAACATTTTTTTGATGATTCATTAATAAGGTTGTTTAAATAAATTATGTGTGAGTAAAAATTTAATTGGAAATAATTTCGTTTCATCAGAATTGCAAATTTAGAGTCACAATATTTTGTACCAATAAAAAATGTCACGCAAAATTGTCATTTCATCAGAATCTACCCCACTGCGATAAATATTTAGAGCCCGTGGGGCTTATCAACTTTTTATCATATTGTATAACGGCAATGAACATTGAATGTACATATAGTAATTGTATGCGCACAGTGGCGCCCATAATAATTAATCGACTGTATTTATCTCCGTTATATATATCGCGCTATCTAAATTAAATTATATACACGAATTTAATTTTAAATTACATTTAATTGGTTTTTTTTTGTTCGTCTTTAAAATAAGAAAATTAAAAAATACAAGAACAACAAAACTGTAGAAAACAACACAAAAACATTTTTTTTTTTTGTAAGAAAGCAAACGAAATATATTACAAAATAAACTCATAAACCATAATGGTTGCTTTTTTGACATTTTGAATTATTGCTTTTTATTTCCTTCTTTTTCATTTTAACAGGCTATCCCTGTTTTATTTGGTATTTTTCGTTATTTTTTTTAATATGGTTTTAATTTTATTTATTGTATTCGAAACGCCTAAAATTCGTAAATTTTTTTTGGTTTTGTACAAAAAAAAAAAAAAACTTGTGAATAGACAAAAATTATATTTACGAAATTAGGGTGGAGTTAGTTAGAATATACTATGAAACTATGTATATAAAATAGAAAAATGAGATATTTGTGTTATAACCTATAAAAAGAAAGCAAAAGTAGATTTGTAGGTGAAATGATTTTTTTAAAGATTTACCTGCGTATGTTTGTTAAAAATTTAAGGTTACCAAATTTTAAATTGATAAGAGGTTTTTCTCGTTTGCATATGTTAAAATTTTGATAGTCTTCTTAAATGTAAATAAAATAAATAATATAAAAATAGGTAGAAACCTCAAAGGTGAAATCTAGATAAAAGTTTTGTAAAAAAATAAAAATCAACAGAAAAATTTATTTCTTTTCTAACCTTTTTGGGATAAGTTACACAAATTGTTACCAGAAATATACTAAATAGCTTAAACAGTATTCCGAGTCAACCCCAAAACTTTAATTTATTTTCTATCCATTAAATACAGATAAAATATATAAATACAGAGGAATATTAATGAGGGTGGTTTTTTTCTAATTTAAAGTTTTAATTTTTGTATATATAGAAATGAGCTATCTCTCTTAAATTAATTGAACGACAATAGAAACACACATTTTTAGTGTTGTTTTTAAATATTCGAAACGTTCGTTGTTCCACCGACCTAATTCATTTATATAATATATACGAAAATAAAAAACTGTTGAAAAAATATATAAATTTTCGGCAGAATAAACTGGAATAAATACACACATAAATACACACATGACACAAAAAAGCAGCAGCAAACGAATAACATGGCATCGCATTTTGGCAATGAATCATTCTTTCATGTTAAATTTTTTCTTTTTTTTGTATTTTTTCCTATTTTTCAAATTCTCATCCTTTGTATTCCTATTTTTGTTGTTGTTATTGTTGTTATGGCATTCTTCATTGGCAAATAGAAAACAAAGCAAAACTTTGGATAAAAAAAAAAATTAAACACCGAAAAAACTCTTTATTCTACACACTCCCACACGAAATACCCTCAGCAGAAACAGAAACAACACAAAATTTCAAATTCTCAAAACAAAAAAAAATGTTACCTTCTTCTGTAAACTGTGTTTGGATTTATTTTTTGCAGTATTCGGTGTGGAGTAGAAGAAGAGGAAATTAAGAATCAATTTTATTATGTATGCATAAGCGAGGGACGAAATATTTACGAAAACAATAGAAATTGGGTATAAAAGAATTAGGTAATGCACGCAGAAGAACGAATAAGATGGGTTACAATAAAAAAATCTGTTTAGTAATCGATTTGGCCTTGAAAAAAAAATTTGTAGAGTAATATTGTGCTTATAACATTTTTGATCTGCTGCTTAAATTTTTTTATCTATTTGGCACTTAACTAAACCAAAAATGCGGAATTGTTAAAACTTAAGAGATGACGAATTAGGAAATGTAGTGAATGTGAAGTTAACCGAGTTCCAAAATCCAGTATTTTGTTAATAAAAATTGTGGACTTATTCTTTATTGTCATGACGAAAAATAAAAGAATCACCCGTTAAAGCATTTGAATTTGGAATAATTTGCACCATTTCTGCAGTATGTCTGAAAACGTCCCTGCTTTGAAAGCTCTCTCGTTACATATAGACAAATAGGCATTTCATTTTCAGGAGATGATGTGCAGGTGATAATTGGACGTAGCTTTGACGATAATTCCTGAAAAAAAACTAAAAAAAATTGCAACAATTTATCGAATTTGTCCAGTTAATTAATAATGGGTTCTACATGTAGAAAGAGTACTAGAAATATGCAAATACGTACGTTTAATTTAAAATTATCAATCTAAAAATTAATTTAGTCCTAAATTATCTCTTGGACCTAAACTAATATCTAGCCATATTCTATTGCCTCATTGACGATATATAAAAATCTAAAAACTGTGGCTAGGTTGCACTTATAATTGTTTCTCCACTTTTCAATAAACACAATTTGCGGGAAGGTTTGCTTTTTTTGCTTCCATTTGAACAAAAGTGCTGCTGAAAGATAAGGAATCCCCAGACCAGCCGAGAAAGTTTATAGTTTAGGAAATGGAAGCTTTATTCGATAAAAAACCCAAGTCAAAAGAAAAAAGAACTTACAGAATCATTATTGATTGATCACATTACACACGATTTCCAGATGCTTAAATGGCCTTGGGAATGATTCACGTAAAGGGAGAAAAAAGAGAATGTGTGAGTTGTTGCTTGAAAAACACAGGAGAAAAAGTTATTTGCTTCGTATCGTGAAGGTTTTAGGTGTGAGTTCTGTCCTACAACCAGAAAAACTTTGGATGCAATTTTTTCAGTACTAATGGGGTAATGCGGTAGAGGTAGTGTCTGTACAAAGTTTGTTCTGATACTGAGAGCTAAATTGCTGTAGAATCGTATCTATTTGTCGTATCCGTTGTAGAGCGTTGGTCAGTTTAATAAAGTTGGATTATTCGTGTCCGATATGCAGGTACAGGCACAAATATTAAGTCAGGTTCAAGAAGATTACACTTTTGTAATTGATCTAAATGTTTTTAAAGCTAAAATGGTTTCAGAAAAGTATAGATTGTGTGTAATTGTGCTCGATGATTCTTTGTGGATTTTACTTTTATTCTATAGATGCAGTAAACATGAATAAATTGAAGGTTATTAAAGTAAAATCATCCAGCAGTAACACTATTCTGGTTTTCCCGGGGTATTGCGAATTGGGATTGATTTAATATGACTTTTTAGTGTATTTTGGTTTTCTTTTTTCCAAAGCATACTAAATTTTGGGGAAAAATACTTCCATTTCATAACAATTTTTTTGTATATTTTTCCCTAAAAATTTAGTTGGGAATTATTTTTCTCCTAAAACATGAACAGAACACCAATCGCTCAGTATGTTTCGAGAAAAAGAAAACGGGTTGGCCACATTATCTCGCATTACAAAATCTTTTTCACAAAATCTCGCATACAAAATCTCGCAATACAAAATCTCGCATAAACTTTTACCCTTAAATATATAAAATCGCGCGATTTCATATGTTTACGAGAAAAAGTTTATGCGAGATTTTGTATTGCTACCAATAAGAAAGTTATATTTTATAGTTTGATATATTGTACTTACAGGTGCAAAATAAAATATTTGGAAACCAATATTAAATACAGCATAACAAATTTTATTTCTATCCTTGGAATTTTTTCTTGAGCTCAATGCACCCCCAACTTTTTCGCGCGAGTAGCTGGTGAAGTATTTGCTATAATAAATATTCCAATGCAAATAGATATCTGGACAGGCTATTCTCTAAACCGGCAATATAAATAAACAGGTTTTTTATTCATATCATTCATATCGATACAAATAAAAAAATACAATTTTTTGCTATAATTGAATTCTCATCGTTTTCAGTTAAACATTAGCTTACTATTATTCCTGCAGACCTATTCAGTATCAAACTGATCAGTTAATTTATATGAGAAATATCAAAATATCAAAAAGTCAACAGTTAACAGGTATGTACCTATGTATATAGTAACTTTTATTTTATTCAAATTACAAAATATAATTTCATATTGATTATAATTGGAGAATAATAACAGATTTATTATGAATATATCTATCGTGAAATCAAACAAAGGAAATGATAAATTATTCATTGATGGATATTGTTATCATTTAAGTAGAAAACCCAAGGAAACGTTCAATTGGGTTTGTGCCGAACAAAAAAATATAAGTGTTAAGGTCGTGCTATAACTTACACTGTGGAAAATAAACACAAAATTATGAAACATTCGTCGCAATATTGTCATGATCCATCGTCATCGGAAAGATGTCATTGTGTAGCTAAAGCGAATTATACTGTCAAATTCCAATCTAGAAAAAATATAAAGGGCTGAAACCTCACGAGGTGATCAGAACTTCGGTCTTTGGTTTTTTCAATGAGGATTGCGTTCACCTGTCACCTGTGTTATAAAGTTAGTGTGACAGTTTTGACAGTACTGATTTCTATTTTAACTAACATATATTTACTTATACATACAACAACTACAGCCAAACAGGTCAAAAGCTTTAGTAGCAGGGGTACAGGAATCCAGTATAACACGAAAAATCGTTTTTTAGAACTTTATACCGAAAGTAGTATACACAATTATGTGTAACTGACCATATTCTAGAACTTTAACCAAAAATCATTTTAGAATCCCATTTACAACGCACATGTCAAATTTCATCATAATTGGGTAAGGAATAACTAATCTCCATCCTACTTGGCCTTATTCCAGAGCTTTATCAAAAAACTATTTTAGAATTCCATTCCCAAAACCTATCTCAAATTTGATGATACCCCATTAAGGAATTGCCAAGTTCCATCCTACTCCAGAATTTCATCCAAAACTCATTTTAGAATCCCATTCCCAACACACATGTCGAATTTCATCAAAATTGGTTGAGAAATGGGCAAGTTCCACCTACTTGGCCATATTCCAGAACTTCATCCAAACAACATTTTAGAATCCGATTTTTAACGCACATGTCGAATTTCATCATAATCGGTTAAGAAATTGGCAAGTTCCATCATACTTGGCCATACTCCAGAACTTCACCCAAAACGTGTTTCAGAATCACATTTCCAACACACATATCAAATTTCATAATAATCGGTTGAGAAATGGGCAAGTACCACCTACTTGGCCATATTCCAGAACTTCATCCAAACGACATTTTAGAATCCCATTTTCAACGCACATGTCGAATTTCATCATAATCGGTTGATAAATAGGCAAGCGCAAGTTCCATCATATAAACAATTTATTAACTACTTACTCACTACATCCTAATGCAACCTCAACTCAACTCCAACTCAACTTCAACTCAACCCTCAAATTTACCCCTAACTTAACCTTCAAATCAATTCCCAATTCAATGCCCAATTCAATAATAATCAAACCAGCATACATAAAAAAATCGTAAATATTTATCAAACCAGGTATTTTGGGTCAATTCGTATGGCAGGTACCCCATCCTCGTGACGTACAGTCTCCAAAACCTTTTCAAATCTCCGCCCTGACCATAGAAACAGATTGGCGAAAAAAAATTCAAAATCGGACGAGCCGTTCTCGAGATACCATGGGTCCAGACACACAGACATCCAGACAGACGGACGGACATTTTTTTTGTTGCATTTTCAGACTCAGGGACTTTCAAAACGTCGAGAAAAGTGGTTTCGGACCAACCAAATTTTTCGTCATTTTTGACAGGATTTCAACACTTTGGTCTTTTTAGACCGAAGTAACTCAAATCAGCCACCATCGATTATAACAAGAGAATTCATATAGTAAATACTTCCAGTGACACTCGAATTTACCTTCCATAAAAAAAAACCAAAAAATTTAAAATACAACGCGCCTGCCGTAATAAAATAAAGAAACCAGTTAGCATTAAAGATAATATTCCAGAAAATCTTCGGTATGTTGATGGAGAGCTGTTTGTTCTAAATGAAGAAGAGTTCAATGGCGATACAATTATTTTATTCGGAACTATGTACATCGTTAAAACTTCTCGCTGAATCAAGTTGCTTCGATGTTGTGCAAACCATAATGCGACAACTGTTTTCCATAGACGGATGTATTGATGGTGAAATAGTTCCACTAGATTTTTGCTTAATGAACAAAAAATCAAAAAGTATGTATATGATCAATTGTTCTTCAATTTAAAATAAAATTGCATTGAAAATGAAATTAACATAAAACTTAAAAGGATAATACGCGATTATGAAAAAACAATTGTTTTGTCGGCATCATTTTTCTTCCCTGAAACTAACATTAAGAGATGTTTATTCGATTTTGGCAACATAATATGCCGAAAAATACCAAAAGAAAGATTGACAGTTAAATACGAGAATCTTTTTCTATAAAAATTACGATGCTTAATGCTGTGGCTTTTATTCCACCAAATCAAATCTCTTCGTATTACACAAGTTTGAGTAGTGAATTCGATGACGAAGATGCCAAAAAAATTGGATCTTGGTTCAAAAAAAAGGACCTAGATAAAAACCAGAATTTTGGTCGATTACTAATTCAGAAACTGGTTCGGAATGCTTTCCACGGACATAAAATAGTGTTGAAGCATGGCACCGTCGCTTAAAAGTCGTGGTTGGTAAACGCTACACAGGTGTCTATAAAATAATTGAGGATTTGTCGAAAGAAGCTGGTCTAGCGGAAATCCGGATAGATAGACTTAAATCTGGTGAACCGAGATTAACTCACTCCAACACAATTTTTAAAGAACATTGCTACAACTTAGTGCTTACCTAATTTAATTTTTTCATTTGTTTTAGTTTTATTAACATGTTAATGTATTAAATTATTTCCATATTAAATGCGAGATTTCTTTACGATGTTACTAACTAAATATTGTACTATGCAATATAACAATATGCAAGATTTTGTGTTGTGGAAATTTGTAATACGAGAATTTTTATAATGCGGGATTTTATAATGCGAGATTTTGAACGCAAGATTTTTTTTTAAAATGTGAGATTTTGTAATGCGAGATTTTTTAATGCGAGATTTAGTAGCACTCCCAAAGAAAACCAAAATATACTTAGAATAATAATAAGGTTTCTAAAAAATAGTTGTTTTGAATTCATTTGAAGTACGTGGGCTGCAACATACTTATTTACTGATTATATAAAATTGCTGAGGAGTAACTTTTATGACCTTCGATCATCGTATTTAAACTGTTTTATAATCGTCCCCAATTGAAGTAGATTGAACCATGTTTCTGAAATACCAATCACATGCAATGGAACATCCCTGTAGTAATAAGCCTAAGTTCATCCAAATGAGTCAGCAGGCTACCTGGATTAATATGCGCGAACTTCAGACCATCATTATGCGTTTTATAAGATGATTTGAGTACTATGTTACGAATGTCCATGTGGTGAAAACCATCCCTATTCCCCAAAGGAAACATACCCATCACCAGTCAATACACTCAAGAAGCACACAAATATAAAACATTTAAAAAAAGGGAAACTTCATATCCTCTTATAAAAGTCCCCATACTAACGCCGACTCCAATACCCAAACCGCAGATAAGGGTAGCATGATGTAACACCGTAACCAAAACATTCAAAAAGCAACAAGGCTCTAAATCAATATTAGCGAATCTACAAATAGAAATAATTAGAAAAATATTCATAACAATGTGTACGATTTATTCACAACGGTGAATTCGACTCTTAAAGAAGTAAACTGTTCATATATTCGAGACTAACGCAGATTACGTATTTGCCATTCTTAGAAGCTTGAATTCCAATTTTGCCATCAATGACTTTTACACTCTTAACTTTATTCTCCCTTAATAATCTCAAGGCAGCTTTTTTAATTTTGTATGATGCAGCAGTCAAATTATGTTGAATGTAGATCCGTTCATCACCAATATAGCCAGGTAAAAAAGATAATTTCAGAGTTCTAGCAACCTTGAAATACTGAGTCATAAAAAGATTTTTATGGAAGATAGTGGCAAAACGAATTATAAGCACCGGTTTATTATTATTACTGGACGATTTAATTCGAAAAATGTTAGCTTCCACATTATTTTTGATATTTAACAGCTGCAAATCAAGTTAAAAATGTATGAACAATTCTCATTATCCAACACTGATATGCCATTAACTACAACCTCGTAGCTTTTTTTAATCGCGTCCATTTCATTGATGATTTTACCATCCAGAAAATCAAATCAATGTCCTCCAAGGATAGATTTTTATGCGCATCAGCCCGCGTTAGCCTGGTTTTCGCTTTGCTTTCACCACCAGCCATTATTTAAATTATCCGCAATTGCAACACTACAGGCAGTATGTAGAAGCCCAATAATTAGCACTAAATTTAACGACAATCAAATGAAGTTGATGTGTATCCAAGAATTAACATCAAGTACCGTAGATAACACAATAACCCGATAATACACACTGTTTAAATCCAAATGTACAGTTTTAAAGAACAGTGCCCATACAATAGTATTTTAACTAGTAATTTCATTAGAAATAGCCATACAGCCTAGATAACTATGTCAACAATTGTACATTTATTATTCACTAAAACTTTAGCACAACATATTTATTATCATTAAAATGGATTTTTAGTTTAATTAAATAGTTATGAAATCACTACTTTAACAGTTATAAAATCCCTATATTTGTCCATAAATGTATTTTATTTTTCCAGAGAAAGGAAGGTGTTTAAAATACAGATTCTCAAATTTCCCTATTTTCCAGCAATAATCAAAATAAAATAAGGCAAATTAAATTAAAAAACATTCTACAATAATAACAATGTATATTAAAACGAGGAAATTCAATTTAATGACGTCATCATATGTTCACATCTAAAACCAATGGTAAGAAAAACCTCTATGGGGAAAAGATAACCCTTTTCCCATATAGTTTCATAGTAAAAAAAAATTGTATGTACCTTATTTTAAGCTTAGTAAAAAATAGAGTCGCGACTGGAGGCTCTCATTTATACAGTAGGGGCTTTGGTTATATCAACATCAGTGGTAGTAATGAGAAAAGTGTAAATTTAAATTTGTTTTGTATAGATTTTCCTAGACTAATACATCTAAAGGTTGATATTTTTTAAAGTCTGTCTGCGCGTGCCTACAAAACTAGCAAGCTTTCAAGGGAGAATTGTCGCAGCTTTTAATGATAATACAATATTTCTTAAACACACAATTTTACTTAGCCGAATGTGTGAATGTATACCTATTTTTACACGCTGAACACACATCCATCGTGTAAAAAGGACTGAGTAAAAACAGGCTCAGTTGCACTATTTTATTAGTATCTATAAGAACAATGAAAATAAAGGTGATCAAAAAGGACCGTGTAATAACAGGTTTAGAAAACATTAAAGATTTAATTTATAAAAGTAAAAGGGACGACTCATTATTGTATATTCTTTCACTTATCTTAACAATAACAATTCATTAATTTATCTAAATCGTATACAGAGCCTTCTAGAATATAGAACCATAATCATCATGACGTATTTTTTAGAAACTTTTTTAGTGGTATAACTTTTCACTAATTTCCATAGGAATCCATAGTAAAAATGGTGTTTTTTAGCTTCAAGTTGTTCAATGAAAAAGCAAAACTTTTATAAAACGTTTTAATAAAAGTTTTCTACATATCTTTAACGACAATATACAAGAAAGGAAAGGTGTTAATTGATCATGGTAAAATTGTATATGGCCTTTCGTTTGAGTTACAACCCGTATTGAAAAGTGATTAAAAAACAGAATGCCAATTTGGCTATACCGGACGATTAAATATTTGAAGAATACCAAATTGAGCGCACCAGTGCATTCATTATGCTAGTGCATTGCCATGTATCTACTAACATAAATAATTTTGAATAAAATATGTCGGTCAAATTTAGCTATAAATTTAAAAAATATTTCCATAATTAATTTTATGGGCTTAATATGGTGATTAGATTGTGACTGTGACTGAAGATCATGAAATAACAAATGCAAGATTTTTTACTTACAAAAATGGAGAACTTTTATGGTCTCCAGTATAAGCAGGATTTACACATGATTGGATTATCTAAATATGTAATCATTTAGGTGTTATAATGTTTCACACTTATAAGCCATATACAAATATCACCAGCAAGAAATTTGCAATTTGTGATAGAAGTAGAATTTTTAGTTAATCTTTATAAAATCCTAAAAATTATCAAATATTTTTGCCAAAATATTGAAACTTGATTTAGGTGTACACTATTCTATAGATGCGGAATAAAACTTGAGGCAGATAGGTTTCGTTTCGTTCCGTTTTGTTTCTTTTCATTTCGATTTCCATCCAGCACATCATTTTCGTTTCGTTTAATTTTTTTTGTTCTATTATTTTAATCCATTTTAATGATATTTATTATATTTTTATACGAATTCATTTATCTATATTTTTTTTCTATACACTACCTACAATAATTATCGTTTACTACAAATGTCAAAATTAATATATTGAGGTGATGGTTCAATTTGTTATTAAAATTTCATCAACCCTTTCGTTTCGTTTCGTTTTCGAACTTAACATTGTGACACTGTTTTTGGGTTTCCATACGTGTTGACACATCCTACTTAGAAGTCGGAACGAAACGAAACCTATGTGCCTCAAGCTTAAGGCTTTCAAAATTAAAGGTAAGTAAAAATATACAATTAGATGGTGAATTTCAAATTAACAATATAAAGTGCAAGCCACCTAAAAAATGAATATTAAATAATAATCACACTCATCTTTCAAAACTAAAAATGGAACTATCAACAACGACTACCACGCAATCTTCAATAATTAAGTTGTTGCTCCATTAATAAGGTATTAAAAGATTTTCACACGTAATGATGACTCAATATGTTTTTAAAAGTTCAACAAATTAATTAATGTAATCTTTGCTCGAAGGCCACTTACACCACATGGAACTTTCAAAAGAAAAAGAAACTAGTATTTCATTAAAAAAAAAAAATTACCAATGACATATCATTTTTTCTAATTAACACTGCTAATTAATCTAAGACCAATACCATGAGCAACACCGAGTTCTTTATTCGAAATAAATAAATTATATGCTATTTTATGCAATGCAGATAGACAGCCAAGTGAAAGGTGATTTCTGCAGAAAAACATATTCATATGAAATCATGGTAATGAAATTTAATATATTTTATGAAGGGTTTGAGACAAACACAGAGTCAAGTGATAATTTATGAACTTGTTTAGTTAATTCATTATCACATAATGGTTCGCCTTTCGTTTGTTATAAATTACAGTCAAATACTATACCTGTATACTTTTACATATTTACAAGTTGTACAATAAGTCATAATAAAAACACAAAACAAATTTGAATCAATCAATCACGCGATAAGATTATATCGATAAAGGATATTATATTGATCGGATATACACATTTTTTGTTTGTTATTATTGATTAATTGTTCTTTTAATAATAATCAGATTAAAAATTAGTCATCGTTTCAATCAAAATATTGACAAAACAAAATAATAAAAAATGAATACAGCTACGCGTTATGTACATGCAAACAACTGATCATATTTTTTTTTAACGATCGACACATTATTTATTATTATTAAAAAACATTTCACGTTCAATGTTTTACGATCAAATAATTTGTTGAATAATAATGTTTTGTATTTTACGATTTTTTTATTATTTTATAAATTTAATATACGAGTAGGTTATTGTGTGCGATGTGTTTTGCGAGCTTAAACAATCTTAGTTTTTACTTTATACTCTCCCACACTTAACATGTGAATCGTTTTTTTTGCAATATTCGTGCGTATATACATTTCGTGAAATTTAAAGTTTAACTTCCCATAGTAATATTTTTCTAAGTACTTACCTCTATTTTTGAGGCTATGAATTATAAGCGTATGCTGGAAACTGGACAATTGGTGATTTAACTTTTATGTGGTAATATTTATAAGGCGATACTCGATCATTAATCGAAAAAAATTCATCATGGAAAATTATATAATTCTCCAACTAAGTGTGTAAGACCCGTCAGTAACAGGTAAAGGTAAAGACCTGTTTATATTACATTTTAATAAAATAATTAACTTAGGATTTAGAGCAATTAAACAATGCAGACCCTTATAATGTTTCAAACTACCTTTCAAATAAAACCTTTATACTATTGCTCTCAAAAAATTTAACATACTACATTCACTCGATTGCGCTTTCACGAACTCGAAAATAATTTAACAATCGTCTGAATTTAAAAAAGCTTCTTTCTGCCTCAACACCTGATCTGGAGACACATCCATTCCTAAATCTGTCTGTTTCGCCAAAAAATATTTTATTAAATTTAAGTTTCACTCTTTCAAGGCGTTAGTTTAGGGTTAGCTTAATTTTAAAATGGCTTCTCAATCTACATTTTCTAATCCGTCATTCATTTTACGTGTAAAACGAGTGTTTGGTTCTTATTTATGCAATTTTTTCAAGACTCGAAGCAGCCGCCTGTATCATTTAATTGGTTATAATTGATTCTAAAAAAACTTCTAATTATTTAACCCATTGTAGGAAAAACCAACAAGCGATCTAGAAACTTTTGTAATTATTGTCCAGCACCCAAATTCCAGTTCGATGACGGATCATAATGAGAGATGATTTTATTTTTTAAAGTTGAACTAAAAAAATCAATTCATTTCTCATTGTCATTTGTCATTGAACCGGAATCCAGGTGCATGTCATTGAAAATCTCTTTGGTAAATTTTGTATTAAAACCTAATTTCAAAAAATTTACGATAGTTACAACTTACTTTAAAATTTATTTAAAACGTCTTTTTAACTTTAATTTTTGCACAAAGCTTCGCAAATTTTATTTCTTGATTTCTTGGAGTTTTGTTTCGGAAGACTCCCAACTTTCAAATGTTCAGAAATTGACGATTTTAAATAATAACTTATACATAGAATAAAGAAATTCTACTAATTTTACAACTCACAAATAGCTACATATGTTTGATTTTTGATATTCGTTTACGCATTGAATAAAAGAATATTTTTGGAATTTTGAAATTTGGGATATAGATATAAATCAGTCAATTTTGAATTTTCGATTTTAAATGTTTTCTTTCGAAACTGGCAGTTAATATATTTTTTTAATTATCAAATCTTGAACGAAGGGAAGGTTCTTAAAATGGCGGTCTTCGAATTTAAAATCTTGAACTTAATTTTTAAAATTATAGGAACTGAATAATCTAGGTCACCTGAATCCGTCTAATTTGAATTTGCGAACATAAAATTTCGAAATTGTGTATGAGAAAGATATGATACGATACGAAATACTCTATACACCAGTGAAACTGTATGTATAATGTGTGTTTTGTAGATATTGCAGACGGCGCCAAGAATGTTGAGAGTGAATATATTTGGAACAATAAATTATGAGCAGCCGCCTTTATTCGCATGCGTAAAAATATTCGGATTTTTAATACAAAATAAACACGCAAATCAAAATTGTAATTTGTTTATGTTCTCGTCGACTCTTTGAGCGAACCATAACCAATCAGCAATCAGCTTTTCATCTTTTTCTCTTCAACTAATTTTCAATTACAAAAATTCTCAACAGCCTTTAGACAATACACATTTTTCGTCCGAATTTTCATTTATCACACACATGTACCTAAAAACTTTTATTAGCTGTCTCAATGGAGAAAAAAGCAGTTTGGATTGTGCATGCAAGCGAGGATATTTTACGAGAGAAAATTGTGTTATTTGTATTTCTTATAACCTCGTTTTAACAATATTTAGAGTATAAAAACTCTAATAAAGATAATATTAATGGTATTGCCGATAACACCATTACGCCCAAAACTCTTGCATTATTATTCCTTCATTATGTGCCAAACATACACAATTATCTTAAGTGACATTAAAATAATGAATGAGTAATGACGCAAGAGTTGGAGAAGTAATGACGTAAGCTGTAGTGACATTAATATTGATCGTGAAAGTTGGCTTATAGCTTCACGGATCTCAACCCTTTGCAAATTTCGAGTAATATTGAAAACACGATTATTCACAACATACCTCGAATATTCCCGAAAAGCTTTAAAAGCATTTAGAATCCTATAATAATCTTAAAAAATTAGAAAATCATAAAGAATCTCGAATAACTTCATGCTAAAACTTTGCCGCAAACGTTTAATTACGGAAATTTAGGTAATTCCAAAAACTCAATTTCGAGAATGTCATTTCTGTAGGGTCATGTGTGTGCTATGCTTAATTAACTTGTAAGATATAATCTCGAGTAATGTCGAAAATTTCCAATAATCTCAAAAAAATTATATTACGTAGTTTCGGGGGATTGGCGTTGAACTTTTAGTTAATGTTCATTCAGTGCACAAGAAGGGCAAAACAGCCGCTGCGAATTGTCACTCGATAACTATTGCTTCTGTCTTTTAATAATAATCCATTTCTTTCTGATGAAATAGCTGGAAGGACCCCAACAGTTTAGACCACTGTTTCAACGTGAATCGATCGGGGATTTAACTAACCACGCTATATCAGCAAGGTACAAGAGCTTAAAGTACAAATTGAGTGCAATTGGACTTAATAGTAGCTTGGTTTCTTATATTCTTTTTTTTTGCCCATTAAATGTTGGTGTTCCTCAGAGATTCGTTTGATTAGAGAACATTAACATTTTCTACAAAAACAACCCAAAGAGATTTTCTTTCCTATACTATAATGAAACACTAGCACTTCAAACAAATTAATTGAAAATATCAAATAGGTTGCTTGGACTCGGTGGCATCGCAGCTTAAGACATTTCTGGTAGGAAAATCAAAATCGTTTGTGGGTTGATCAATAAATTTCAACTTTTCGGTTACTCGATCAGTTATTAACCGATTTTCTGTAGGGTGTTGAATAAGTATCTTCGAGTTTCGACTTTCGAGTTCGAATTTCAAAAACTGTAATTTTTAAAGTCACAATTGCAAAAAAAATACGATTATGTAAGCGTTACTACGAGAACTCAAAATGTTTTACATAATCGATGACCAGGCTTCTCGATATCGGCTTTTTACATAAAGTTAATTTCATAAGAATTGTATTTACCAGGACTATTCCTGTTTCTCAAATTTTGAAGCTGACTTGCGTCATGTTACCGACTTACAGATACATCAGGATTTTTGGAAATTGTAAGTGATTTTTCGAGGTCGATACTCGGTTATTATTCGAATGAAAACAAATTTAAAATTGTGCTTCCCGATGCCGCGAAATTAATTTTCTGGAGGCGTTATCAATTTGATTGCTGCAGTTAGTTAAATATTCATTATTAGTATCACCTATATTCTCTACTTTTTTATTGGCATACCTTAGTTATTGGTAGTGACCGGTGGTAAAAACAATCATAATTATTCGAGTTTGAGTTACTTACATAGACTATTCGAGAGTTTTTAAGATTAAATTAAGAAGCTTTTTGGATTAGGTGAGACTCTTAAAATCCAGAATTTTGAGATGTATGGTATCATATTCGATATTTTCGAGATTATGCAACGTCTTCCAGTTATTTGTCCGAGAAAGGTGTTTTTTGGTGCTTTTGAATTGCTTAGCATTGATGCTGATTTAATACAGAATGTTAGTGATTTTGTTAATTTTTTAAGATTATTCTAGAATTCTAATTTTATTTGAGATCTTCGTAAAAATTTGGAATTTCTTAAGAGTATCAAGTTGCTTTTCGGGATTATTCGAGTCTAATCGAGTTTCTCTCACTGAGTATTATGTGGCAGATATTAATAATGATTTGATTCTTTTTTCGATTTTTTTTTCATTTTTCGCGATATTCTTGGAATTATCCAGATTTCCGGATTTAAATAGCGGGAAGTTGTTTGGCACCGAAATTATTCAAAAATATCGACATTATTAAATATTTTTGATATTATTTGTGCGATATCTGCATAATATTTTTCAGTTTATTCGAGATTCTTAGTGATTTCTTAAGATTATCCTATAGATTCCTGAGCTTATTCGAGTTTTTCGGGTAATTCGAAATTTTTTGTGTCACATTATTCGAATTTTTCGAGGATATTTTTACTTGCATATGTTACGATTAATTTAAAAAATTGATGATGTTGATGGAAATTTTTCGCGATTTTTTGTAGTTTTGCCGATTCGAGGAGATTTTTTGATATTTTATTAAAAAAAAATTCGAAGTTACTTAACTAGGATTCAGTATAGCTGCTTTAGGTGGTTTGGCGTCTATTGGAGGTAGGGGGCGGGGGGGTGGGCTAAAGTTTAGTGGATTAATCTACCAGCTCCTTAACCATCCAGTAGGGTGTGCATCACGTGTGTTTTTCTGGTCATGTATTAGGCAGCTGCATGATGGGTACAATTGTGTAAGGGGTAACCTGGCTACAATTCGCAAGTGTAGGTGCTGCATTCTCGGAGCAACCAATGTTGGCCATTTGGCACATCGTGACCTTTTGACACAGGCTACAATACAGCGCTAAAGGAGAAATCATTGACAAAAAAACAATAATCTATGGTGGAACAGCATATGCCGATGGATGAATGGCTGATAGATTAATCAGTCTAAGTATACGGACTCTGGATATCAGGCACCCTCCAGTTTTATGTGACCTGCCTGTAATAAAGCTGGGTGACCTACAGGCGACTTTGCATTCCCAGCGACTCATACGAGTAAAATAAAAACGGTAGACGGGGCAGGGGTACGAATATACGGGAATGGGACTACTCTCTTGATGTCCTTGGGTCCCAATGCTGCCATCTTTCTAGCAGAAGTAATGCTATTATACACATCTAGGAGGGAGAACAACAAGCCCAGGTAGTATGTTTCGCTTACCGCCCCGCAGTATTATCAGGTTCATTAAGAGCCTGAATATTGACTGGACGGATAATTAAGCAGGGTGTGAGTATAATAGATCTTTTAGGTTGAAGTGCGAGAATATATAATTTCCCACTCCACAAATAAACCAATGTTACCAAATATCGGATAACAGGTAATCCTACACTCAAATTAAAATTCTAAGAAGACACTGGATCCGATTCCAGCAACATAGATCCTAAGTTTATCATACTATCAAAGATAAAAAAAAATAAACTTTTGTTCATGAAAACTCTCTTCAAGAAGCACAAAATAAACCGGCAAGTCACAGTTCCAGGCTTTTCCGAATTCAAGACGAAAGAACTATTACCCTTTTACCTTTCTAAATTTGACCAATACTTTGATGAGTTGATAGGTTCAGACCTAATCAAACCATTAAAAATAAAATTAGATTTTACATTCCTTTCATATATAGACCAAATTACACATCCCAAATCCATAAAATTTCTCCACGGAACAGAATTTTCATTCTTATTTCAGTAGACTCAAGAAAGAGGCCTGTATATTAAACACATTCATATAAATTCTCAAACAAGACTTCGAGAGTATTTTTCTAAAAGAAATCAAGATTTAACATTCATCAATGTGGTAACACACTATATCGACCTTAAATAAGAAAAACCTATTTTTACTAAATCGTATCGGTTTCCTTACATACATAAGGTGGAAGTAGAAAAACCCGTCTTTAAAATGCTTCAAGATGGTCCTCCCCAATATGAATTCGTCCAAGAAGAGTGATGCTTCTGTCAAAGTAAAATGGCGCTTAGTCGTGGACTATCGTAAATTAAATGACCAGACCATTAATGAGAAGTATCATTTGCCTAACATCAATGAGATTTTCAATAAAAGGGTGATGCAATTACTTCATTACACTATATTTAGCATCTGGTTTCCACTTGATTGAACTAAATCCCAAAGAGATCTGCAAAACTGCTTTCACGGTGCATTTTGGACACTATGAATTCGTAAGGTAGCTTTTTGGGCTTAAAAACGCTCAATCAACTTTCAAAGGGTTATGGATAACGTTCTGCAAGGACTCCAAGGAAAGTCTTGCCTTTGTTACATGGATGACATAGTCATCTTTAGCTCATCTCTTCAAGATGAGAACACATCACGAACTTAAAACAAGTGTTCTTGAGACTAAAAAATGCAAATCTGAAAGTATAATTAGACAAAATCGAATTCTTGCATAAAGATTTTTAGGCCATATCATACCTGATGATGGTTTTCAACCAATCCCAGAAAAAATAAAATCAGTAAACAATTTTTCATTGCCTAAAACAGAAAAGCAGCCAGAATCCTTTTTATGGTTACTGGGCTATTATAGGAAATTGATAAGGAAGTTTGCCAATAAAACTAAGCCATTAACAGTGGCGACGCTGTAAATCAATTCGCCACTTGACTTGGAATTTAATAACTTTTATTTAGTGGACTGTATCTTTATAATTAAATTATGTGATTATTTATGGAAATTACTACTTTTTATTTTTAATTTATTTATTGTTAATTTTATTATTTATTGTACATTTTTTATTTATTTAAATTACACTTTTTAAGGTACCAAATGATGTGTTCTTCACGAACGTCGAAAAGCAAGAGAAAGAAACTTTACAAAAACAATCAAAATTAAAGGTTGGAGAATACAATACAAAAAGTGCGAGAATACATAACTCGTCTACCTATAGTACATATTTTATCATAGACGGCTACCAACTGCATGAATTACAATTTTTATTTAAATGTTGGTAGCTATCAAAATATGAAATAACCAAACTAACTACTACATTTTTAGTTATTTACATAATTTATAAGTAATAATAATTACCAATTTATCAACTTTTAATATGAACCCTTTAGATACATCTTGGCGTCATGAATTTTATTAAATATTTATTTTAGGAACGCTGGTACACGATTCCGGCGTTAACAAACAGTTTGTCTTAGAAAAGACAAAAAGATAGTTTTAAATGAAGAATACATCAACTGCTTTAATATTTGCAAAGAACTGTTATGTAATAATCCTATTCTGCAATATTCAGATCTTTTAAAAGAATTCATAGTCACCACAGATGCTAGCAATTTTGCTTTGGGTGCTGTACTTTCCCAACGAGAAATAGGGAAAGATCTGCCCATCTCCAATGAAATTGGAAAATATCCAATTACGACATACAATATATTTCCCCAACGCGAAAAGAATTATACAACAATACGTTAACAAATGCCATACCTGCCTAGCAAACAAATATGACAGACTGAATAAGGAAACCCAACTAGAAATAACAGAAACTTCAACCAAATCATTAGACATACTTCATATGAAGACATTTCATATTGAAGGAAGGAAATTTCTCACAAAATTAGATACATTCTCAAAATACAAACAAGACGTTAGAGGAACAAGTACAAGAACATAACGACTTATATAAAGAGCTTTGCAAAGCAATCACCAACTGAAAGCACGACAACAAAATAAAAGTTAAACAAAGATTAAACAAACACAGGGTACCATCAAAATCGATACATCCCAACGAAATCGTTTACGAAAAAATAAAGAAACAGCGAAATAAAGACCTTCCACGCTTTAAAAGACTTACGGTCAAGAAAAATAATAAAATAACCATCACCAATGGCCAAAATAAAAGAATCTTTCATTCCAGGGCCATCACAACAACTAACATCCAACTAATAGAGGTAACTGACTACTACAATAACAACGGTATCATACCAATACAATTAGGCAACGTTAGAGTTATTCAAGACAATACAAAAATTGCTACATATAATTAACAAAACAACATACGAGCCACTGATACGAGGAATCAAAGGAAACTTACCCAAACAACGAGAAATTCTCGAAAGCCATTTACCATTCGGTAATTTGAGCACGCTATTTACTACACTATTCAAGTTAAAAAGCAATAAAGCATACATATTGGGTGATTCATTAAATCATATCAAACTAGGACCTAGAAACATATACCTGGCATCGATTATACGATAATTCAGAACGCGTGCAATAACATACATGGAAAAACCGACCAAATTAACGATCAAATTAGTTTAAATAATGAAATGGTAAATCGATTTAGAGACATAGAGGATGTACTATCATCAGAGTCAAAATTAATACAATTAACAATAATGCAATTAAGAACCGGCAACCCAAGAGAAATTAGAAACTTACACTCTCGAGCAACACTTACTTAACACTGAATACAACATAGAAAGATTACAGAGACATTTAGACGAAATATTATTGCACATACAATAACACTAGCTAAACAAGGTTATATCTCACACTACCTAATAACAACAGAAGGAGCGCAAATTAATAATAAATCGAACATTTTCTATTCCTATTCAAAACAACTATACCACACTGAATGACCAGAAAATGCAATATTCAAACGAACCATGTAAACAAGTAAATTATTAATATTATTGCAAAGAGCAAAAGGTTCAGCCTACCAATGCCGATTGTATTGCCAACATCATGTTAAATATACAATCACTGTGTCATCTGAACAACAGTCCAATAGTTCCAAATATTTTAGCAATACCTCATCATTAATAAAATGGATAATACTAATTATAGTATCACTTGCGGTAAGAAAGGAACCCGCTACTTTAAAAATATAATCCTTAACGGTCCGGAAGAATTTCAAGTTTACTTCCCACCAGGTCCACGTTAGTTTTCATATGGAAAGAAAGTGTGTATTTATAACTGTGTAACAACAATAACAGTAATAAAAATAATGAAATGTATATTGTCGCCATATACGCGGCACTGGACCCAGTAAGTAAAAGTGACATGCCGCTTAAAATTAATAAAATTCATCAACTGTTCAATCACAATTAATGGAACAATAAATCAAAATAAAATACAAACATTTACAACCTTTTCACGAAATAATAATAAAAATATTTCCACAGCAATTGGTCAATCAACAGCATAGAAAAGTTAATCAAAGTGCAGAATACAAGAATTTTAAATATCCATCATCATTTATATTGGATCAGATAAGCGATTGTTATATTCACAATCCTATAACTTAACTCAATATATGGAGATACTACCCAAACAGCAATCCATGTAGATGGAACTCGAATTTAAAAATTTCATAAAACCATCAGTAACAATTCCACAAATTCTGAGGTTAGAATTTATCTTCGATATCTCATTCGGTCTCTAAATAAGTAATCGGATCAATTAATAATAGCATAAATGCATTTTTCTACACTCAATGGGAGAACGTTGACATAATAAAAATAAATAAAATTTTTGCAAAATAAGTATGTATATCGCATATAATATATCGTATTTTTGTAGATGTAATGGAAGAACGTTGGCACAATTACAAATATAATTATGCCAAGTAAACATTTATACCTACAAGATATAAACTTATTTTTCTTAGAAATACTGCAGAGTATATTTACTGCAGTTAACCGAGACGGTTTAACATAAATTTTGTTGTTGTAGTTACATAAATAATAAGATTCTTTCGGCTTTTTATAAACAAAATATGATTTTAATACAGGCAAACTTCTCTTTCTATTATTTGTGTAGGCATAAAAGAAAAAGAAATAAGGGGTTTCCTTGAGTTTTTGTTTTAGTGAATATAATTCGCTAGGTTAGTACGTTCTTGCCTCATACTTAATCAAGGAAGGTTTTCATTTTTTGGGGTTGATACCCTTTGTATGTACAGTACGGGGATTTTGATATTTCCGCTATTTTTGGAGATATATTATAAATTATTGGCCGCTTCATTTGTCTAATTAGCAAGTTGAAAAATGTTGTAAACGCCATTATTGTTAATAAATTTTGTTTATAAAAAGCTGAAAGAATCTTATTGATTTAATACAGACAAACTTCTCTTTCTAGTTATATAATAGTATATTATTCAACGAGCGTATAATGATAGCTGTTTTGACAATGAAGTTTACCGTCACGAGTCGATAGGAGAGTATCATAAGTCATCTGAGTGAATAGCAGCCATTATATGCGAGTAGAATAAGATACTTTGTCCACGACCGACAAATAATATTATATTTCATAATCAAATCCTTTAATATCCTAAAATAATTTTCGTCTATATTTAACGTCTCAATTTAATTATAAAGAAAATGGCAAGAGACTACTGGGAAAACTAGCAGTGAATAATAGATATCATTATAATTGATGAAACTAACGTAAAATTTAAAAGTTTTATTTTTATTTTATCGAACCTAAAAACAATAACTGGCCCGGCTTCCTCCAGGAGAATTACTGAACACTTGCTTGTGCAGTCAAATCAAATAATATAACTTGTCATACACAAAAATGAAATGAAATTGAAATAAAAGAAATAAAATAAAAAATTATTCAAATCTGCCAAGCTTTGATGTAATAGTAAATTTCTCAACATTGCAATCAATTTTAAAAATGTCATTATATAAAAAAATTGGTAGTAGTTGTCAAATTAACAATCATTTCAAAATAATCAAAAATTCAAGCACATCAAAAAAGTATTGTTTTAAAATATGGACAAATAATTTGATTAACAAAAATGTATGCTCAAATTATAACTTTCACCCAATTGTTGCGTACATATAAAAAAAAAATAAGTAAAAATGTTGAGACCAAAGTTCAGACCAACATTTATTAAATGTTTAATAATTATTTCGTTGACCGTACTATTTTAATAGAATAAAATTAGTGCCTAATTTACACATTTTCCATTTACATAAAATCATAAAATAAAATAAAATATTATAATAAACTAATAAAAAATATGAGTTGTCTACAATAATAATTTTGGCGTTGACAATAAAATATTAAATTTATATTTAGGTGCGATTATACATAAAAAAAAAAATTACAATTAATATACGATAGGTACATACAAATTGACCACACGCCGTGCGCCATTTACTATTTTTGTATTTTTATTTTAATAAATATTCAATATTCATAATATTCCAGCTTATCAATCAACGTTTATGTTTTAAAAAAAAAAAAGGAATTTATTTTATTTCAAAATTTATTTTAGCGCTAAATTTATTAATCGATCAAAACTATAAAAAAAGAAAAATTGATTAAAAATATTCTAATCACGATTATTTATATAATTCATTTTTATGTTATGATTCGGCCTGAAAATTTCTATTTTTCAAAAAAAAAAAAAAAAAAAAGAGAGAAACATTTTTTTATTTTATTTTAAAATAATTATGAACAGCTGAGCATTGAAAATAAATAAATAAATTTAAGATAACACAACAACAAAATGTTTTATTTTTAATTTAAAAACGATGTGTTGTTGAGAGGTTAGGTATTTTTTATGTATTTATAGTTTTTTTTACTGTAAGGTAACAACATTTTTTTTTAGGTTGCTTGATGTGCGGGTATCGATAAAAAGTCATAGATATAGAAAAACAGGAAGCATATGGTCAAATATTTTTAAGCCATATAATAAATGTCAAAAATTTAATTTATTTCACACGTAATAAAATTTAGTTTCGATCACCTTCTTTTTATAACTAAACTCTAGGATTAATTTATGTAACGAATTTCAATATTCATATTTTATAAAAATAAATTTTAAGGATTTACAGAGAGACTGCTAAAATTGAGGTGTGAAAATTATGCCAACGAATCAGAGTCTTCGGAACAGTTTTAATGTCGATTTCCAGAATGACCTTTCAAACCTTCTCCGATTCGTCTTATATCTGTTCAATAGAGTCAAAACGAGGCTACCGGAGTGTTTTTTTTAGTTTTGGGAATAGTCAGAAATTATATAAATAATAAATAATTCCAACGTTTTGTAGACCGAAATTTCATATTTAAAGCGACATTTTTTTCGACTACTCGTTTGGAGATAAACCTGCGCGATTTAAATGGTAACAAGTTTTTGGCTATTTTGAACGCTTAATGACTAGTAAAATTTGTTGAGAATGTAAAAATCGTTGACAGCTAGCAAAATAGCTAATTTACTGGTAGCAAAATATCCAATACATTTTCGATTGCATTAATCTAATGATTTTTGGAATTTAAAATTTTATAAATGATAAATAAGATCGGAATTCTAGTAATGTAATTAAATTATTCTGGCCGTAATGTAAAGATTTTAAAATATAAAATTCAGATCAAATTTAAGCATATTTAAAAATGATTAATTTAAAGCTTTCGAACTATAAGAGATGTTAAGAATTTGTGAATCTTTTTGTTAGCGAAAATTCAATGTTGTTAAGCCTCTCGAAGACGAAAATTGTCAAATTTCTGAATTAAGTAAGATAGATCAAAAATATTTCCATATTTTACAAACAGAAATCCAAACAGAATGCTCGTTTGATTTGACCACTTTGTCTCCCATTGAAGAGATTTACAGAAAAGGTCATTGCTTGAAAACTAGCGAATATTTTGAGTGAATTGTTTTTGATAAATGGTAGAAATTTGGATGATTCAAAAATTTGAGAATATTTCTTTTTAAACTAACTAGTTACTAGAGACACGACAAGGCTGGTATACAAAAACGCGTATAATATAGCTACCCTTCATTGTACCTATACAAACAGGTGCTTCTAAAAAAATATTAAAACACTATATTGACCGTGTTTGCTTTAGAAACTTTCATTAAAGAAAACATCAACCCTCACAAAGAAAAACTATTTGTTGGTTGAAAAAATCGAATATACTTAGTCGGAAATGAAACAAAATGTTGCAGAAACTTCTGAAATCCTGTTTGTGGATGATCTAGATTTGTGCACACGAATTTTGTTTGGCATTTTATTTGTGCCTCAAATATGCATACAGCTGAGTGTAAGCAGGTACTGACAGGTAATTTTAATGTATTTCCCTATTTACGAAATCTGGTGATCTTTTCATAATTTTGGAAAGCTCTTCTAAATAAACACACCTTAAAATTATGATGTTACTTAAAAAGTATTTGGCTAAGCTACTGAATAAAAATCAAATTACAAAAAAATTTAATGACCTCAAGGTTTCTTTTACATTTACAATTTTTTGAAACAGTTTTATCTATTAATTTAAAAAAATGTTTTAGACTTTCCGAAATTATGTAGATACTTAAAACCACAGTTTGAAAAAATTAAGTGTTAAAGAAAATAATGAGACATTAAAGGCGTGTGGTTATTAGTAAAACTTTCTATCATGTGGAGCATGTAGTTAAAAACAAACCAAGTTGCATGGTTTGTGAGGGCGGGAAACGTGAAACAAAAGGTTATATACCAAGGGAGCAATTGATTACGAAATCTAGTGAAGCAAAATTCAGCATTGCAAATTATGGTAACAACGACATCCATAACAACGTGACGGAAGGTAATAACAGAAAGCTAGGTGACCTTGGGGCTATGGTCATATGGGTGTCCGGTCTGGACTAATGTGAGTTTCATTTATGAAATGGATTTCCTTTATTGATGGATGTTATAAAGAGCGATAATCATCAATCGTTGGTGGATTGGGGGTTTTGCAGGCTTTGATTGCTTATCGGATGCTATTAAGGAATACTTTTGAAAACAATAGTACTCCGAGTCAAGTTTAAGTCATTGTTGTTACTGGTGACCCTGTCACTTCAATTAAGCCTGTCGGGTTCCGGAAAGAAGATAATATATTCGTAACTCGAATGGAACAAGTAGTTAGACACGCGTCCATGGTGGATTACGTTTATACTAAGCTGAAGGCTTCGGTGGTGGATTACATTTATACTAGGCTATTGCCTTTTAATGAACAGCTCACTTACCATTATGTCGTTCCAAATTGGCCTAAAAGATCTTCATTTTAAAAATTAAATGATCCCGCAATGTGACCTGTGGAGTAGTTATTTGTCTATTCATAAATTAGTTTCGTAAGTCAATAATAAGCGTGTTTCAGAGATGCGGCTGCTACATAAAATAATGTTACATTCAGGCTGATTGTACATTAACACCATGTCGTCGGCGAAAGTGATCAATTGGGAATTAAATTCAATATAAAAAATAGAATTCAAGTATATCACAAACGAACACCATGACATTTATCAGACAAGTATGAGCAAAACTAAAGCAAAGTGACCTCACGAAACCCAGCATAAAAAAGCTTTTTCAATAGAACTTTGCGACCGCATTTCTCTGATCAAGTCTATAATACAAAAGTTAGTGAATAATAGAGTAATTAATAGAGCATTTTGTGCGCCTCTGGCTTTTCTAAAGCCAAACTGGCTGTCATGTAAAAAATTGGTGCTGTTTAGAAACCTAGTAACCCTCGAATGGACGAGCTTCTCAATGATTTTACGAAACACAGAAAGCAAGGAGATTGGTCTGTAGTTTGAAAGCTTCTTTTAATCTTTTAATCCATAAGGGGTAAACACAGGTAGAACAACTTAAATTTACCATACTATGTGTGAAAAAACATCAACAATATAAATGGAGATTTTGTTGACGGCCAAGTTGCTAAACAGAACATTTCCAGACGAATGCGATTTTTTAAGTTGCGATATTTCATTTAGAATTTCAAGCGGGAAAGTTTCTACGAACACACACAGAATTATTGTAAATAAGTTTGGCGCAAGATTCATCATCACAGCTAATGGATTGTTTCAAATTTAAAACAGCATTTGCAAAGTGATTTTTATCAACCAATATTTCTTCTATTTGATCGTTTGACGTGTCTTTGTTTAAAATCTCATGGATTAATTTCAAACTATATGTTTAATGTTACCATTGATAGCTTGAAACTTATTATTAAAATAATTAGCTTTGGCTAAAAATATTTCCTGTTTAGTGTGACTTTTAAGCATACTTTTTCTAAGAAGGGCAGGCTTTATCCATGGCTTGATAATTCTACCTTTGGCTTTAACCTCAACCGACGAAGTATTATCAACAAAAAAATTTCACATCAGTTTGAGAGTAGACAAAAGATCATCGTTCATCCCAATTGCGGATCGCTATTTAAAACTTAAGAATTTGATTATTTCTATATTTATTGTAGAATGTATTTATAAACAAACCTATTTGCTTTTATCTAATTTTTCTTAATTTAATTAATAAAAAAGTTTAATTTTTATATGGCCCATTTGTTGATAAATAAATGACTCAATCACAATGTCCTGATTGTGGATCGCTTTAAAAATTCGATTCCCTAAAGCGGATCGTTTGCTGTCCCTAATGTGGATCTCATCAAGATTCGCGTTTGGTTACAAAAATGAATATTTTTATGAGAAAAATGGGCATGTGGGTGTTAAAGCTACGTCCCACTGCGACCTAAAAGATCGTTTGTGCTTGACAACTGCTCAATTAGTCGCCCAGTCAATATTCAGGCTCTTAATGAACGTGACAATTCTATACAGGCCAATACGTGATACATATTATCTGGGCTCATTTTTCTCCCTCCTATATGTTGCAGTCTGTAACTTTTGAGGAATCCAGTTAGCAGCCTCAACTCAGTTTCATAAGTTCAAGACACTTATTTGCCCTGACTGACGAAGGTGATATAAATCTCTTCGCCAGTAAAACCTGGAAGCTCCGGGTTAATAAATGCTGCTCTTCTTTGAGCTTGGATCCAACGTTATCTACTGGAGCGGATCATATAGATATAGTTTCGATATGAATACCATTCGTAATCTGCTTAAAAGCGATCGACCTACGGTAAATCATCATTCTTCGTGGTTACGCCACATCATACGCTGCCTCACCTTCTCCACGCAGCAAAAATTTTAATGAAAAAATAGGCTCATTTGAAACCGACGGAATTAAGATTTAACTGTTGTTCCACGTGCCGAGTGTAACTTTTCCGTACTACTCACCTAAATTCACTTAATGAGACTGGTACTTAGATTTCACAAAACTATACACTCGTATTCTGATAGCTCTTTTAATGATAATTTTGTATACTTCTCAATTGTAAATTTGCCCTAGCTACTATTTAATGTGATTCTTCATGGGCCGTAGCCAAATGGAAACCCGAAGCATTCGAACTTTCTTCAATATTACTGAAGGTAAGCATTCGATCATGTTCATCAGTAATTATTGTTCCAAACTTCAGGAGAAATCGAATATTATCTTTGCTTATTCGAAAATGATTCACAAGTGTCAAGTGCAATACATGAATTGAGGTTCCATCCAATGGTGGTCTTAAGAAGTTTGGAAAGGAATCAATAATTGATTGAGTTTGAATCAGACAAGTACGTTTGTTAGTTTCGTGTCTAGTTTTTCTGGTTGGAACAATTTTATAGCTAATCTGGGGCCTGATTTTGCACAAAAGGCGAGAAGCGAATACTTAGTGTAACTGGCTTAGGCCAAATAGTGAAACAGCGTAAAAATGTATTCTTGGAAAAAGATATAAACTCGCTTCTTGCCTTTTGTAAAATCCGCCACTGTGATGCGCCATTTTAACAAATTTTGTAACATTTATGTATGTTGAATGTTTCGAATTCACTAAAATTTATTTTGGTACAAGGAACCCAATTGTTACATTTTGGCCCCCAACCAACAAAGAAATTTCTGTTAGCAAAATACTTGTTGCCCCTTTATCAGTATTTAGGTTTTTTTTAAAAGTGGTTACCATAAAAATGATTCTACCAAACCATGCGGCAAAAATAAATAAATGATGGGGCGTTTCGTTTGCAAATGTTTGACGAGTTGAATTTAAATTCGGGGTGGAAGAATTTTTAAAAAAATGAAGATGCCCATAGGAAAGGTTGGTTCAGTTCATTTTATTAAATTAAGCAAATATGTCATATTTGCTTCAAATTTGATACATTAAAATTATTTTAATAAATTTTGCCTTGGGCCGTCAAAACATCAACAGAAGCACCTTTATGATGATGTATCAAGTTCATCGCACGTGTAAAAACATCTAAAAAAAAAATGTTTATTTCTTATGTATAAAATAGTTCTAAACGATATGTTTTCAGCACTTGAGCAGATTTACAGATAAGTATGTAGATATATAAATATAAATTTTGAATTTCTGTTGTGAGATTTTCATTTTCTTATAAAATGTAAGAGTGTTAGTAGCAGCTTAATAAATTCCAATGCGTGAAAAATGACAATTTTCATTTACAATATTTATAAAACGACTTTCATTTGTTTCTTTGGTTTAATAAATTAAGATTGTTCCCCAAGCTAACACAAATACACAGATACGTACAAGCACCAAATTTATATTTATATGGAGGCGTTAAAATTTATTAGTTTTTGGTATTTTTATATTCATTTAAAATTAATTTACACAGATGATATTTACCACAAAATGAGTCGTCTTTTGTTGTTTTTGCTTAAATCTTTTTTTTTTTTTTGTCAATTTGATAAATCTATTAGAATGGTGTGAACTTTTAACAAAAACAAACATTTAAACGCGCAGATTGAACAAAAATATATGATTCTGTTGATTTTGGCCAATATTTAATATGTGTAAATAAACATTGGATAATATTCTGTCAACATCATAAAAAAAAAAAACATTTTATTATCCCACAATGTTAACTTAAGTGTGACAAATTTTTTTTTGTACTCTATTCATCAAAATCGCATTTCTTTTCTTTGAATTTCATAATTTTACCATAATTTAGTGTGGCCCATAATTTTTGTATATCCTAAAAATATGTACCAAAAAGGATATACCTAAAAAAACAGGCTAATGTCACCAAACAATTTACATGAAAATACCATAACAGTATAACGCAATGTTACAAGTAAAAATAAAAAAAAGTTTCCCCGAAAACCGCAATTAAAATTACATAAAAAAAAAAAACTCTTAATTGTGTTTTTACTCTCGTACTAACATTTAGCTACACCGAGTTGTTTAAATTCTGTGTGTTACGCTCAAGGATGACCTTTTTATGTACAAATTTTTAATATGACACAATGTTTTAGAGACGAGAGAGACAAGTTAAAATAAAAAAAATTTAACGTTCATAATATAACATTACATGATTTACCTGACATTATATGACATTGCGCTCGTATTTAATTTAGTCGTTTTGGTTTTTTTCCCTTAGATTTCGAGGTCAATCTTGGAAATAATAGAATTTGAAAGGTTGTCTTGTTTCTGTTTGCCAATGTTGTACTCTACACTCATTATTTTTATATGCCAGTCATTTCGGATTTATGTTTATCATTTTTGAAGGACGACACACAAACTTGACATATTTTTACGTTTTTTATTATTCCGTAGCCAGGTGTAACGTATCACACAGGTGGGTACGCATTTTATTTTTTTCCAAAACATAATTACTTACCAATTAGCATAATATAATAAGAAATAGTTTGTTTACTTATACATATTATGATTTATTGGTAAATCGTGTAATTTGATGGTAACTCATTGATAACAATTATGTTGAAAACAAAAATTTCTTAGATTTTAAATATTTTTTATTTTTATTTTTTTGGAGCTATTCATTGTCTAAACAAAATGGGAATTTATTAGATTATAGCATTCTTGGTAATTATCGTTATGTATGGTGGTTAACGTGTAGGTATGCCCAGAATTTTAAACATAATTACAAATAATAACAAATTCTGAGATATAATTGTTGCCTATATATACTGACACATTTTATTGGGAATAACAATTCCACGTTTTAGTGTTAATTAATGTTCTATCTCATAAGACTTCCTCTCACTGGAAGGTAATGAGAATATTAGAACGCTACAGTTTCGACATAACCTATAACACGATTTGAACAATAGAACAATATCAAGAAAATTTCAAATAGTTTATATGAACGTAAACTAATACAACAGTTGGGCGAAATTTCTTGGTAACCCTTTACGTAAAAAAAAGGTAATGTTACAACTTTCATTTAATGCAGCTCGATCAGCTTTAAATTATCTTATTAAAATTTTAGTAATGGAATTAAGCCTCAGAATTAAATTAGTCTATTTCTGAAGCGAATTTCTGTGACTAAAATATATTTAACAACATATATATTAATTCCAACTAATGTCAACCGATTAGGTCCAATCACTCCTCTTTTTCGTAACAAGCTCTATGTACAGCGGCGTAACTAGGCACCCGCAGCACTCGCAGCCGCGGGTTATCAAACGTTCGAATATTAGTTCAAAGTCAAGATCATATACATAGGGATCGACGATAAACGTTCAAAGGAGACAGTCGTGTTTTTTGTCTGCTCCATAAAGTAAAAGTTTTTTAGTGTAATTTATTGTTATTTTGATTATTTTAAATTATGTAATCAAATTTTAGTGAAGTGTAAAGTCTAAATTAATTTTATTAATTTTAATTTAATTTAATTTTTAAATTTTTGAGTGAAGAAATAAGCGATATAGTGATATAATTAAATGTGAATTTGGAAAATGTAATCCATCGGGATACATTTATCAGGCAATGTTTTGTACTTATATGAAGGAAATTAAATTTTTTGATTTCTAAATTAATTGCATGATTTAGGCTTTAGTGTCTGTTTAATTGTATGTAAAATTCTAGTCAATAAAGCTTCTTTTGATTGATTTTATATCAAAAGTAAAATTGTTTCAATTTAATAAACGCGGTTAAATTTAATACGCATGTCTGTTCTTGTTTCATCTAGTTCAAATACGTATACATATTTTATTTTTTATTTTTATTTTGAATACAATTGAACAAACATATCGAAGATTGATACGTAGAACGGGCTTATTGGTAAAAGTTTTATATTTTGGTACATCGTACATGTAGTTTTAATGGCAGATTAAATACATACAGTGGCTCACGGCTTGTTTGATCCATTTCTCTCAAACAAAGTAAGACATCGCGAGATATTTACAATATATTAATGAAATGCAACTGGATCAAATGGGCTGTGAGTCGCTGTAGAATGGGTTTGTAGCAAAACCTGCTAAAATTCTCTCTTGAGAAAGCCCAACGGAATGTATACTAATGCTATAAAAATATATATCATGGTGCATGTATTTGTGAAATAATTTCGTAATATATATGGTTATGGTATTGATATTAAGTAGTGTGTGATATCCATTGGAATTAGTAGTGGTAATTTGTATTTTTTTTATATGGTTTTTCGTAGCGACCAATACACTAACCATGATATATTTTTAAATATGTGTAAGAGAGCTATACAACGCAGTCAGGCTTTCTCAAGAGAGAATTGTAGAAGGTTTTGGTTTGTAGTGAAAATTTTATAATTTTTGGTGTAATTTTAATATTTTAATATTGTGCATGGCTGTATGTATGGATGTGTATATATATGTATATTGTATATATATACATATATGTATACTATATATATGGATGTATATATATACATATGTACGTTTGAATTATAATTGGTATCGGTTGGTATCGGTTAGCAATTGAGGGGTTGTGAGTGTGTGTGTGGGCTATCTATATAATGAAAACATGTGCACATCGATATTCACCGAAGTATGTGTAATTGCGTAAGGATTATATGAAAAGATTTATTGCGCATGTGCATATGCATAAATATTGAATGCGCAGATGGAAGAGTGTATGTAGTTATTTATTTATTTTGTTTATGTGGATTTTAGTGTATGTTTCTATTATCTTTTTCTGGTTTTTGATGTGTTACTTATATTATGTTCAATTTCATTACCAATATTTATAGGGTCGTTATAAACACACATTTGTAAGGTTTTACATTTGAAAGTGAAATGTGCATTTAGCGAAGACACATATATAAAATAAAAAACTACATGCGATGTAGTTTTATGTGCATTTTTAATACATCTGTTTGATGTCAATTTATGAGTTCATCTTTTTCAGGTTTTTCCGTTCTTTTTCACCAAAAAAAAGTTGTGTGTTGCAGTAAATATTATTAAATAATCCTTTTTGAGTCCTCATTCTCATTTTAATTCAAGGAAATTATATAAAAAGTCATTTTTGGTCGTACATCTTTGGTCTTTTGGAAGAGGACAAAAGATTGAATGTAAATCAGCTATAATACGCGATATGAAACACAACTTAAGTAGATGTCTCGGTTGTTGGTCTACGGCAAGATTGTCAAATAATAAATATTTATATGGAAAAACGAGGTCTTGCATATTATATTAAATTAAACAAGCAAATTTAAACTAACGGAGAATTATAAAAATTGTGCACGGACACAAAACCAAATATAAATCTCCAAATTACTAATAGAAGTTCCAGTTCAGTTATAATTTAGAAAAATGATGATTAACTGTCTTCGACGCAGTATACATCAAAAAGAACCGGCTTGTTAGTGAAATTCTTTCTAAGAATTTCCTAAAAATTATACATTTTAAGATTGAATGATTAAAACAATTTCTTTAAACACCAACCAATACTGTGCAACTGTTAAAAACGGAATAATTATAGTGCTACATGCTTTGTATTGCGCTCCATTTCCTCCAACTGTTAAACAGTTACAATTTATATTGTTTACGAGCCCATTCACATCTCACTTTTTCGTGTGCTTAGTCATTTCGGTAATGCTATATTTAATGAACCTCGCATTGCTAAACTCTCCGTACATTCGAACAAAGATAGTAAGTTTCCTTCGTGTAAGGTAGATAGTTTTGTTCTACTTATATTGGTTATACACTATAGTTTGTTATATAAGAGATGTTTATATCCTTATATTTAGAATCTATGTTAATTAAATAAATAACTTATATATTGTATAACAACATATTGTAGTTAACAATTTTAATGGAAAATAATTTGTTTGTAATTAATTAATTCTTTTTAATTAAATTTGGCTAATTTTATATTTTAAATAAGTTAAATTTATATTGTCCTACTAATTGATTTTGATTTAAAGTTTCTGAGGGATTAGTGAGCGTGATGAGAAATTTAATTAATTAATTACTTTTACTATAGCCATTTTAACAACTAAACTATGAGGATTTCAGAGTTTAATAATTTTTAGTTTATTTTAGAAGTAGTAGTTGGTGACAATTAACAAACTTACATAGATCTTGATTTTCAGAAATATTCGGAATAACCCAATGCAAATTTTCGAGAAACTTTGTATCGAATTAATTTGGAATTTTATCATTAATTGAAGCTGGATAAAATGTATTACCTATGTTCTAAAACTATGCTATAGAGGGTCGTTCTGAGTGGCGTGTAAGTGGGTGTTAACGTTTTTGGTGACGATTGGAGGAGTTCCAGAAGGAAGCTAATTTAGCAATAATTTTGTAAGCTTTTTGATAAAATAGTTAATAAATTGTTAAAATTGATGGGGTGTCACCAAGAGGACTTTTTAAATTATTTATTGAATTATTTAGGTGGTATAGGATTGATGCAGATATAACTTTAAGTAGACTTAGATTAATAAGATCATAGGTGGCTAGAGGGCTTATTTTAATTTATCATTACTGATAAATAATTTAACTTATTTCAGAATCTAAGATTGTTCCAGAATTAACCATTTTAATCCTAATTTTCAGGAATAAAGTTAAGGCTCAACTCAAAGCTCCAAGAATCAAGCAGTTAATATTCATGTAGTTTAGAAATGGTGTTGTCTTATTTACTAATTATCAACTACTTGAGTGTCTGGTGTCGGGTTGATGCTTTATTACTAACATACTTTTCCTGTCCCTCGTTTTGTTATTCGTAAAAGGGTGTACGGTGGACCCGGCGTATTCCGGGAAACTTGCTGGGGGCTTGGTCGTACACATTGAAGCAGCAGGGTTTATTAGCGCCTAATAATTAATTTTGGTTACTGGTAACATTAATTATAATTCATTACAGGATAGCGCCCATTACAGATCAAACGCCTAGAATCTTAGTGGCAGATTTTGCTGAAACTATTATATAGATGTATTATAGTTTGAACTA
The DNA here is from genome assembly GCA_963556165.1 of Tipula helvola. Taxonomy (NCBI): domain Eukaryota; kingdom Metazoa; phylum Arthropoda; class Insecta; order Diptera; family Tipulidae; genus Tipula; species Tipula helvola. The sequence goes on along the minus strand of OY744482.1, from coordinate 263,059,005 downwards.
AATAGTAGTTATAAGCAGCGACAGGGACCGGTATTGAGGGAATCATGTAAATAAACAGCTGATTTTGATTGTATTTATTAGCTTTAAGTCAATTCTAAATTAATTATGATTATGATTTGCAGAAGGGCCAAGGAACCTGATCCAGCAAACTAATAATGATCATTTTAGAGTGCAGTTTTAATTTTAATTTTAATAAAATATAAAAGTAGATTAGAATTATATTAATTTTCTTTCTAAGATAGGTGGGCTATTGTTGATTAGGTTAATTGTATGGTTAATTAATTTTTCAGAATATAATATAGTTACAGTATTAATCATTATTATAGAGATTAAAATTATTCCTGATTTTCAGAATTTAATTTTAAATTGGATCAACCCTACAGGATCAAAAAGTAGTGAATAAGTTGTAGTTTAGAAAGTGTGTTGTTCTGTGCTAACTATTCGATTATAATTCGAATATATAATTACTAACAATTTTTATTAAATATCGATCGCTGAGTGGCTGTAGCCGGGTCGAGTTTCTCCTAACTAAGAAACCTATCTTAGCTTAAGGTTTTGTTATATGTATACGGGTGTACGGAATGGACCCTGGAGTTTGGGAATCCTTCTATAATGATGGGCCGTACATCCAAATCCATCAATCATATCTAGGAACAACGCCTTATAATATTCAAACTCATAGAATTTAGTGGATGATCTTGCTGAAACTTATTATGTATTATAGCGTGAACTTAAGTATATTTATAAGTAGCGACAGGGACCAGTATGGAGGGAATCATGTGAATGATCAGTCGATTTCGATTATATTTATTAGTTTTAAGTCAATTTCAAATTAATTTATGAGTATTATATATTTATTAAGTATATATTTTTTAATTACGATTATGATTTCAGAAGGGCGCAGGAATCTGATTCAGTAAACTAATAAATTTTATTTCAGAGTGCAGTTTTAATTTTAATAAATATAAAAGTAGATTCGAAATGTGCTGTCATTGTGTTACTAACTATTGGCTATACTTAGGTGTCTGTAACCGGGTCAATTTCTATCTCACTAACTAAACCTATCCAAATCCTCTTTATGTTTTATGTAACAAGGTGTTCGGTGAGGCCCGGCCATTAATAACTCCGGGAGATCTTGCTTAAAGCTTGGTCGAACACTTCAATCAATCAATCAATCAATCAAAGTCAAGATCATATACATAGGTTGTAGCTCAGGTTAAGCTTAAAGAAGAGTTCCATTTCAAATTTGCAAAACGTGACATTTCTAAATTTTTGAGACAAGGCTTTGGTCTAGTTTTTAGAGAAAGAAAAATCATACCTGTTGCTTTTAATTATTTTGTTAAGACAGGCCCAACAATTTCTTTCCGGTTGGTGAAGATGAATGTCAGAGTAATTACACCTAAATAATCTGACTAAAAAGAAATAAAAATGGCTTTAGGTTCTGACAGATATATTCAAATTTAGAAGAAAATGTGCCAAATTTATTTGAAATCAAAGCTCGAACATCAAACGATAAAGATTTTAGTGTTTGATTAGAAAAGGTTAAATTTGATTTGTAAAACATTGAATGTGATTGATACAGTTTCTCGTTTACCGAATCTTTTTTATTACCGGTAAACGGTAAATAAATACTTAATTCACCGGTAAAACCGGTTCATTTTGAAAAATTGTTTTAAATACGGAAAATGCAAATATCTCTTTGTCTCGGGATTCATCTTTTGAAAACTTTTTAAAATTTCTCGAGATTATTGGAGTATAGCATTGAATGCGTGATTGGTGCGTTTCGGAATTTCGAAACTGTCAGGTCGAAATATTCGAAATTATCCGAGTATGTTTGAAATGTTCGGGTGTATTAGAGAGTTCGCTGTTATTCGAGGATCTTAGAGTGTACTCAAAGAATACGATTTATATCGTTTTGGTGAACTTAGCCCTAATTGCTTAATAGCATTTTGCATTTATTAGTAACACTAAATTAATTTACAAATAATTCGGTATTTACACGAATTTTCGGAATTTTTCGAAGTTTCGAAGTGGGTTTTCTAGAGTTTTACAGGCTTTCCGAAATTATTCATTGATATCTAGATTTTTTGGTATTATTGAAATTGTTCGAGATCAATCGAGATTCACATAATATAGAGATTTTCCAGTTTTTTCTGGAGTAATCGCGATTGATGCGTGATTTATTCTAGAATTCTAAAGTTTTTGAGCAATGTTTTGAGCATAGGTTGGAATTGTTGAAACTTGCAGAGTTACACCGCATCCCAATGAATACTTTTTACTTTTACCTCACAGGATTGTATGAATTTCCAACATAACAAACAAAAATTACGTTATGTTGGAAATGCATACAATCCTTCAAGGCAAAAGTAAAAAGTATGTCATTGGAGATGGGAGCGCCCCGAAATCTTGCATTACAAAATCTTGCAAGTACAAAATCTTACATTTTATAAAAATCATGCAAATCAAAATCTTGCCAACCCAAAATCTTGCAGTTACAAAATCTTGCAAGTACAAAATCTTGCAAATACAAAATCTTGCAAATACAATATCTTGCATTTAAAATATTTTGCAGTTTTAGTATCTGTACCTGTCTTTAGTATCTAACATAATATTTATTGCGTATTCATAAAAGTTCAATATAATTTAAAAAAATAACATAAAAAAGATTGTGCAGATCCGGATAACTATGCGTCAAGAAATACAGCTAATATTAAAATTAGAATGGAAATCTCCATTTTTCAAAATATTTCAACAAAATATTCTGGATAAAGAAGATTTAATCTACATTTTCCAGAATTTAAATTTTCGTTTCTGATTAATGAAAATTGAATATGTAATAAAATTAAAACGGAAATCTCCATTTTCAGGAATATCTCAACTTATTATTCTGGTTGGGGTGGGATATTGTAACATCACTTTCGATTCGAATTCAATAGAATTTATGTCTCATGTTTCAAGATTAAAATTGTACTCTATTTCGCTTTTTTATTACGCTTTTTTTATTGCGATCTCTTTTTGTTGCGTACTTTTCTTTTCTTTCAAATCGATAAAGTATCACTAAACAAAAATTTTAGTGATAAATTATCATGAGTATAAGTAGAAATAGAATGTTCTTTTGTTCGAGCAAGCTGAGATAGCAAGAAAAACAGCATAATTGAAAAACGAAATAGAGTACAATTTTATTCTTGAAACATGAGACATAAAATCTATCGAATTCGAATCGAAAGTGATGTTACAACATCCCACCCCTGACATTTAATTTTTGATATCTCAAGCAAAATTCTACTGTATAATTAAGTTATACAGTAGAATTTTGTCAATGCGATTTGTTATCTTGCATAACAATTTCCCGTACGGGAAATTGTTATGCAAGATTTTGTAATGCAATATTTTGTAATGGAAGATTTTGTAATGCAAGATTTTGGAATGCAAGATTTTGTACTTGCAAGATTTTGTAATTCAAGATTTTGTACTGCAAGATTTTGTAATGCAAGATTTTGTAATGCAACATTTTGTAATGCAAGATTAAGGGGCTAACCCATTGGAGATGCCGTGTTACACATATAAATCTGAACCGTGATATTTTGACGATTTTTCGAAATTTCGACATTTCTCCAATTTCCTAGGTAATTCGAAACAATTCCAGAATGTCCAACGCGTATTTAATTTCCTTTGGTTTTACATACAAGATACTTTGAAAATTCGGCATTTTTCAAATTATACTCGAAATTCCTGAGGATTTTTTTGAAAAATCTACCAGAATGTCATTACGAAAAATAGAAAACATGTTTTTGCAATTTTTTATACAGATAAATTAGAACAAAGGATAGAGGAAAGTAAAAATGCTTAAATGTCAATCGGCGCTAGCAGTGTGAGTGATATACACATTGAGTGTGATGTAGTGGTTCGAATGAACGACTAAATTTAAAAAATGTTTATATGGTTTTTCGTAGTGACTAATGCACACAAAGGTTGATATTATAAGTATCTGCATATCAGCAAAACAATCAGGCTTTCTAGAGAGAATTTTAGTAGGTTTTGACGAAAAATCACCCCACTATTGAAAATGTAAACTTTCCGTTTTTCGGAAATTCACACGTTTAATTTCGCTTGGGACGAAATTGTTAAAATTCGAGATTTCAAATTGTTTTTCAATGTTAGGATGCAATCATCTCGACTCATATAAATAAATACGGGTTTTTTGTATCTTATTCATCTTATTATTTGAAATTCGGGTTCAGTACCGAGGGGTTGAATTACTTATTTTCGGATTAAAATAGCGTTCCATAATTTGTGAAAAATTATTACGAACTGTACTAACTATTTGTCTTAAATGTATGTATACACAAATTATAGGAGCCCCTTACGGCCTTTCCTAAATCACTATTAACTTGAAGTGTCATCGACGTGTTTTTGAGAAATGCGGTTTCGATGTTGATGTCGGATCATTGGGATCTACAGAATGCGGCTCAGAACGTATAATCCTGCTGCATTTTATACGCAAAAGAATTAATACACGACGCTATTGATGTGTATATTCATGGTCAGTCTCAACTAGATGAGTTTTATAAAGGTTGCGTTTAAATGTTTGTTTATAGCAAATGCTCTAATCTTTAAATCGAATTTTCGGACCTCCAGCTTATTTACTATCAGCTCGTCTCAGTACTCCATTAGGCATTTTACTGATCTCAGCGATCGACCGACCAACTATCCACAGTAATTACGGTTTGGTGAAATTGACAATAGTTTTTATTTTGCGTTACCAAGCAGCAAGCCAATGGCTGTTAAACGAAAACATTAAATTAAATGAAACATACATGAAACATGTACAGTTTAAATCGTAAAAGTTGGGAATTAGACTCATATCTTTAACTAAGGAGCTTTGCAATTGTCAAGCCTATTTTCCAGCATTGAACTAGGAAATTGTCAATAATTGAGCGAATATCAGATTCCTTTATCTGATTGATAGGGAGAACGGAATTGAACTTTGTTCTTTCTGGCAATAATAGAATCCACGGAAAAATGGGTACGAGAAAGAATGACTTAGCAAACATGTTTTGATTTAATTCCATCACCAACTTTTTCAGTGAACCATAACAGTGAAAATAATGAATTACGCGGATTTGGAAGAATAACCCAATGCTGATTGCATTGGGTTATTCTTCCAAACCCGCATAATTCATTATTTTCATTTCTTTTTTTACGGGTCAAATTCTATTCTAGCCATAAAATTTTGGTAGAGAGAATATAACATGAGAAAATGATGTCGTTTCTGTCTTTTCGAAAAATTACCTTGCTGTAGCGATTTACGGTAAGCGCTTTTTTGTGACCAAGTTTTTTTTTTTAGATTATTGTTCCAACAACAACTTTGCTTTACTGTTTTATTTTTTCGTTTACAACATCTAGAATTAATCAACTGGTGACTTGATATATAGCCCCAGTTTTATTAGTCTGCCTCTTTATTTGAAGAAAGCTATAAATACTAATTTAAATAAATATTTGGAAGATTTATCGACATTTATGAAATATTTGGAAGATTTATCGACATTTATGATTACAACAATATTGACCAGGTGAAAATAATGCGGGACTGTTACCTATATTTGTGTGTATATAATGTACATATATCGTCGTATCCAAATAAGAGTATTACATCAACAAATCATTAATTTGTTGGAGGGACGTGTTAAGTTTTTAATGTTAAATTTGGCTTAATTTTTTTTTTAAATAAAATTCTTGCCACACTTTGTGGAAAGGACTTTATTTAGAAAAAAAAAATTAAAACGAAATTAGCATTAAAAACTTCAAAAAATTAGCGATTTTTAGATGTGCATTAATACTCTTATTTCATGACGATATTATCTATGAAATGATCAATATGTTGAAAGAGAAGTTTAGTTGTCTGTATTAAATCAATAAGATTCTTTCGGCTTTTTATAGACACAATATATTAATAATAATGGCATTCACAACATTTTCGACTTGTAAATCAGAAAAATGAAGAGGCCAGTCATTTATAATATATCTACCAAAAAAAGTAGAAATATCAAAATCCCCCCCGTACTTTAACCCCAGAGTTAATACAAAATGTATTTTGACTCTAAAAAAGAAAACCTTTCCTTCCGTTTTCTGTGGGTAGTTTGGTTTCGTACTGATAATCTCAAAACAAAAAGTTCGATCTACTCATCAGGTAGCTACGACCAAACTACAAAAATACAATTCCAACTCCATACATTAAGTATGAGGAAAGAACGTAGTTGACTTAGCGAATTATGAATAAATTCACCAAATCAAAAAACACAAGGAAAACTTTTCATTTCTGTGAAATGGTATTTCTGTGAAATGAAAAGTTTTCCTTGTGTTTTTTGATTTGGTGAATTTATTCATAATTCGCTAAGTCAACTACGTTCTTTCCTCATACTTAATGTATGGAGTTGGAATTGTATTTTTGTAGTTTGGTCGTAGCTACCTGATGAGTAGATCGAACTTTTTGTTTTGAGATTATCAGTACGAAACCAAACTACCCACAGAAAACGCAAGGAAAGGTTTTCTTTTTTAGAGTCAAAATACATTTTGTATTAACTCTGGGGTTAAAGTACGGGGGGGATTTTGATATTTCTACTTTTTTTGGTAGATATATTATAAATGACTGGCCTCTTCATTTTTCTGATTGACAAGTCGAAAATGTTGTGAATGCCATTACTATTAATATATTGTGTCTATAAAAAGCCGAAAGAATCTTATTGATCAATATGTTGCAGATCATGATGCAACCCAAATTAAAACACTAATTTTCGGAAAATCTAAAATATTCTAGAAAAAATGACGTCTTATTAACTCAACATCCTCCAAGTTTAACTATTTTTATCTAACGCTATTAAGTAAGTCTCGGACATTTTTAAATATGTAACAATAAGCAATTAAACCATGCTTGAATAATCTCAAAAATATGAGACAATGATGATAATTTTCGAGCTACTCCATAAATATATCCAAAGACCTTCAATTTCTTTTCTCTGTAGGATAATTTAACTGGGTGCTATGTTTACTCGTAATTCGAAATTCAACCCACAGTGGCTAAACTTAAATAATATCGAAGTCTATAAAAGTTCAAATAATGAACATCCCGTATAAAAAATCCCAGAAAATCTATCAAAAAATACATAAAACACCCAAATCCGAAAATCTAGATTATGTAAAAGATTATAAATTGTGAGTTTCCTAAACTCGAAATCCGAAACTCGATTACTGTGCAATTTAAGCTACTGTACTTCAATTCAGAGCTGACAATTTGCTTGGGGTTTCTAATTCCTTCGAAACAAATTTCTTTAATACGTGAAATGGTTTTGTTTTGCCTAAATAATAATGGATTCAGAAGCCATGGGGCGGCTCGCCCCATAGCTTGCTATTTCATATATAAAATGAATGCGGAAAAAATAAATGAAAAAAATCCACCGAAAAGAAATGAATTAAGCCCTAATTATTGAATACCCCAAGTTTATGAACGATGAAATTGTTTTTGCAAAACAAGCTCCTTAATTTGTGCCTACAATGTATACGAATCATTTGGTTGTAGCTGTTAGTAAATTTGTCCCAAATATTAATTTTGTTGGCCAATTATTATTTTATTTCTAATGGTGGTCTCTCAACTTTGTTTTATTTTGATGCCTAAAAATAAATGTTTGTGTTCCTTACCAATGTATTATAGTTCCAACCAAATATAAACGTTGCCAATTTATTATATTTTGTTTCAAAAATTGTCCCAATTCACTACTAAAATGGGGAATTTTTTCATTTAAATTAATTGAGGTGTTTTGGCATTTTTCGGTTACTATAATAAAATGAAGCTAACTCCATTTTAACAATACCCTAAAAATGAAGGTCCAAAATTTGAGAAATTTTTTCATGTTCTTAAAATGCTCCCAATCCAATACAAATATTTGGGCCATTTTGAGTTTTTGGGGAACTTTTGCATTGGGATGGAATTGACAAATACAAAAGTTAAAATTGCTAAAAAAAATTGCGTCATGGAATTTACGTCATAAGCTAGCCGCCAGTAAAAACTTTCCAAGAAACGCAACACGTATCAAAGGCAGACAACAGAACAGGACTTTCTTTGATAAATTGTCAATTAATTTATCAGTTTGGCAGACAAAAATAATTTATTATGAAAGTAGCCAAATCTACATATTTTTTAAATTTATTTGTTACTACAAAGTTTCGTCTACTTCTTAACTAGACTCAGCACCACCAGATTCGAGAACATCTTCTTTATCTATGTCTGCCAAAAAAAGACGTAAAAATAAAAGATTCTTAGACCTTCAGAAGTACTATTGCCAAGATTTTTAAAATGTTTGAGCAGAACAAATGAGGGGGAATTTTCTAAACACTGATTAATTATTACCTAAATAAGATTCATTTAAATCACATAGAACCACTACACATACTTGTTTCAGTACTCCATTTCTGACTGCCGTTACATATATTTGCTGTTTCAATAGGATATAACAAAATGAAAATGTTGATGGATTCAAGCAGGGAAACATATAAGTTAGACTCAGCTTTACAGATATTTGCTGCCTAATTGCAATTCAACAGATATTTTCCGCCTAAATAGCTAGTAAAAATCGATAATAAGTTAATTAAAGAAGTTGTTGCTATTGGCGAGGGTACTGTATATGTTATAGCCGCCATCTTCTACGCGACTAAAGTAGAGGATTATTTTTTCATAAGTGAGGCAAAAAAGGAACATTTTTTAAGGATAATAAAGCCGAGAAAAGGAGGGCATCTGGTTAGTTTAATTGAAATTAAATCAGTAGTTTTCACCAGGGAATGCTGATGTGCAAAATTGTATCCGTTCCGTTTTATTGGTATTTTATTTGCTCCGCCTCGATCGGTTTTTGCCCACGAAAATTTATAATTTTGCGTTTAATGCTGCATTAACTTTATTCTCTTTCATTCATGCGTTCAAGTTTCCATTTTTCCTACAAAATGACGACTAAAATGTCAAAAATTAAATTAATGATTAAATGAAACTACCATTTTCATAGTGATGTCAAGTTTTTATATATCTATTCGTTTTTGGTAGGTGTAAAATCGGGGTCAGATGATCATGACCGCCCGTGTTTTTCACACACTCGAACATGGAATTGGCGTGGCCCGGCGTACAACACAAATTCACCGAAATATGCCGAAAAAAAGTCGACATATTTGGAGGGAAATATAAAAAAACCTGCGACGCGGTCATTAATGGAAAAAATTGGAAAGAAGACAGCATCTAAAATGTTTATTGTTCTTCGGCCAACAATACAGTACCGATTATCCTCAAAATTTAAAAAAATTCGCCCAGGGCCAATGACTATTCTCACTAAAACGGAGTAGAGAACAATTGTAGAATGGATAATAGAGTGCGCCAGAAAAGGATTCCCTAAACGTCGCGATGATGTTATTGAATCAGTGAAGCGTAGATGATTGTCCCAGAGATCATCTTTTTGGGGAACATAACCGACCTGGAAAAGGATGGTACAATCTGTTTTTGAAAAGACATCCTTGCATAACCACCAGGGTCGCAGAAGTGGTAATTATTTTCTAATAGAATTTTAAAATATGTAGGTTGTTATCAAAATTTATTTATGTATTTATACTGTGAAGGTGACAGCTGCCAGCTCAAAAGTAAGTCCTGAAAATTTGCACAAATGGTTTGATCAAATTGAGAACTATTTAAAGGAAAAGAACTTAATTTCGATATTATCTGAACCATCTCGTATTTTCAACGGGGACGAGACAAACTTCATTCTATGTCCCAAATCAAAAAGCGTGTTGGCAAAAGTTAGCAGCAAAAATGTCTACGAATTTGAGCGGAGTGTCTCTAAGTCGTGCTTGACGGTAATGTTTAGTTTCTCAGCCGTAGGAGAAATGATACCTCCCACCATAATATATCCATAGAAAAGGATACCAGAAGGCATACGAAACTCAGTTCAGAAACATTGAGGTTTGGGAAGAAGCGAAAGTGGTTGGATGACAAAAGAAGTGTTCATTGTATATATTTCAAACGTATTTCATCCGTATATTATTAAAAATAATATAAAACTGCCAGTTATATTATTTGTGGATGGGCACGTGACACACTTGACTTACGAGCTAAGCATTTTGTGTAATAAATTGCAAATAATTTTAATTGTATTGTATCCGAATGCCACACGGATATTAAAGCCATGTGATGTTTCAGCATTTAAGCCATTAAAATCAGTTTGGCAAAAAGTAGTCTTAAATTGGAGACGCGAAAATGTCGATAACACCTTAACTAGAGAAACATTTGCTCCACTGTTCCAACAAGCTGTAGGCAAATCAAATTTGAATAAGGGTGTACATCAAACAATTCCAGGATTATTCAATCCAGTATGTAATATTAATGGGATTACAATTAATATGGAACAATTTTCTGATATTGTTGGCACGAAACTTCCGGCACTTCAATCGGCGGAAGTAAATTGATTTTTGAAACTGAGGAGTTTCAATGTCTCCACAAAATTTATAAAGCACTTATGCCTTCCGTAAATTTAAAAATTTCACAGAATATTATAGACATCAATGAATTTATCTACCTGCCTGAAGAATTCTCCTTTGAACAAATAGAAAGCTCGGAGCAAGGAAATATATGGAACCGATAGAAAGTGGGGTCAATATAAATAGTGCACAGATAGAAATTACGGAACAAGAAAAAGTTTCAGAAATTTCAGTAATATACGAATTAAACCTGAAAATTGTACCGAAGTTTCCGTTAAAACGATCGATCAATATGTGACGTGGCCCAAAACCCCAGTCACTTCGTCCGGATACAAATTAGAAATGGAATTTGAAAAGGAACAACGGTAACTCTTACGAATTCAAAACAGAGAAAATAAACCAAAAATAAAAGAGGAAAAATAAAATCAATTAAAACACTTACATTTAACGAATTTATTCCTTTGGAAAATTTGTCTAATAAGCAACAAAGTTCAATGTAGCAGTTACATGAAAACGTAGCATTTACAATAATGTCAGAAGAAAGGATAACCGATGATCTAACCAAACTAGCCAATTTTGAAGAAATGCTACAGAAGGCAGGACCGTTGATAGCTTTAACAGCTAGTCCCGCGACAAATGCAGAATTGCCTACCCCAAACGAAGGAAATAGCAGTTCAACATCGTTTTGTAATAATGAAACGATTAAAAAAGCGTTGGTACTAAGCGATACCGATGTAATGCCGAAACGAAACGATTTTGAAGAGCAAATATTGCCGGCAGCTTCTTTAACAAATTTAACAGCTTCTTCTAATGCTACATTGGACACACCAATGTCAGAAAAATACAGCAACACATTAGCTTCGGGAAAAATGTATGATAGCACATTTAATATGTCTGCCAATCAAATTTTAGATTTTCATTGATGTCAAACAAAGCGCACATTAATTTTGAGTCTGCCACCAACTAGTGAAAGGATCTTCGAAAACAGATACGTTCATTAACAAGAAACAAAAGGAATCTGGAAAAGGAACAAAAGGAATATCTGGAACCACTGTAACTAACGATAGACAAATTTTTAGCTTGAAACCAATTTGTCACTTTTTTGACTTTATCTCTCAGTGATGTGGTCTACTAGATTTCAAGGCTTCTTTGAACTGCGTTTTATGTCAATAAATTCGAGATAGTTGGAACAACATAATTTCTCAAATTTTTTTATTAATTTATAAAGAACAAACACTTTCGAAGTTAAGTGGAAACAAAATTATAAAATTTTGTCAAAAATTACAACAACATTCAGGCAGCAAAAAAAAAAACGAAATTTACTAAGAGAGCATTTTCGGTCTTTATAATCATCCAACTAGACGAACCATTGAACGTCTTATGGAAAAATTCGAATCAACATATTCAATTCATAATGAGACAGTTGACAAAAATTGACTGTTTGGTGTGGATTTCAGGCTGGAGGCGTCATTGGGACATATTTCATTTTAAACTAAAATAAACAATCCATGGAAACCGCTACCTTGATATGCTGACTGATTTCTTGTGGGATAAATTAGAAGAATTGGACCTAGTCGAAATATGGTTTCGGCAGGACGAACACCACATGCCACACAACTGGTCCATCCATCGGTTTATTGAAATCGAAGCTCAGTGAACGCGTTATCTCCAGAAATGGATCAGTCAATTGGAAGCCTTCTTCATGCAATATAACGCCTTTATACTTTATTCTTTGGAGATATGTCAACCCAATGGGATATTCCCATAAGCCACAGACTTATGAAGCTCTTAAAGTCAACTAACAATGTGAAATTTCTGGAATATTTGCCGATTTATGCAAAACAGTTATGGAAAATTGTACGTTCATAACATACATATACAAACCAGCGATCAAAATAAAGAAAACTCAGTTGGTAATTAAAGTTAATTGATCCTGATAGCTTTATTATATGTATGTATTTGACACTAAGACTGCGATTAGGCTGCGACTTGAAAAATGTTCATTACTAATGTGAGCCGGAAATCTTGTTAAGTTATACTTTGTTTGTGTATTATATGAATGAATACTAGCGGTCTGTTCAATTAAACAGTCCAGAAAACTTTTTTAGACCAACCGCATCAAAGGTGTTTTTAAATAATTTTGTGCCCTATACACGGCTACTCTTGTAGTACCATTACCACTACCACTATCACTTAATCAGGTTATTCCGTTTTTGTAGCATAATAATTTAGGAATATTGTTCATTGTTTTATTAGAACACATATTATAACACTATGAAGCTTAGGAATAAAATGATTCATAGAATTTAAGAATTTATTGAAGTATTTTAATTTGGTATAAAAATAACATTTCAGAATTTGACGAAACTTCAGAATTCAACACGAATATTTCAAAATTGAATAACGACAGAAAATGGTACACTTGGTAACTTGTTAAACTTGAAATATAACTTAAAAATTCCAAATCAAATTCGGATAATTTAGAGTTTTATAAAATTTTAAATGGTAAAATATTAAGGTTTAGTGAACCTTTTGTATTTCTTAAAATTTTAAAATAGAATTTTGTTAAAACATTGCCGACCACTAATGTTTTGAAATTAAAAATATTAAATTTTAAATAATTTAGTTCTAAAATACCGTGATTAAAATCTCCTCTTCTGTTAAACAAAGTTGATAGTCTGCAAATATAGTTACCTTAAAATTTTCCGGTGTCTCGTCGAACCAATCCCTCACTATTTCAGTACTCTGAATCTGTTGTGTCTATTTATTCAAAAGTTATAAACAATTCATTTTTATAATTCTATGTCAATTTGAGCATTACTAGCATTTATGTAACTACCTTATTTAGAATTTCATTTAGAAATAATCATTCATATTTGAACCTCTTAATGTTACGTCAACTTACAATAAATTTTGCTAAATAAGCTAATATCTGACTAATTATTATAAATTCGAAAAGTTGTTTCAATGTCTGTAGTGAAAAATTGTAGCTTACATATTTTCTCGTCGTTACTAAAGAATCAACTTTTCCATCCCTGCACAGTATAAAAAAGACGTTTTTTATTGGTCAACCTCATTTTTATACAGGGGGAAATAATATATGCACCTTTTCACGTACATATTTTTTTCGTAATAGTGATATACCTAATTTGATGTGACTCCACCCCAATTGATTGTTCTTTTCACAGAAAGTCTTGTGGAAACAAAACACAGAAATATGTACTAAAGCCTGTATTCTATAGGTAAATTGACTGACAGTAAAAAAACGAAAAGAGAAAAATAATTTGATGCTCCATATAAGAGATAAAGCCAACGAATTGTTTATTTTATAGCAAAATTGTTTTGCTATAAAATAAAAAATAAAAAAAGCGTTGTGTTTGTCTCTTATATGGCGTATACGATTATTTTTCCCTTGTTTTTTTGACTGTCAGTCAATTTTTCCTATGGAATACAGGCTTTAGACTGTGTCCGGAAGCTGTGATAAATATTTTTTAGTACAACACAAATAACATTCGTACATTCACAAATTTTTGTTATGCAACCCGAATCGTGTAATAATTTTTTGAAATATTTCCCCGTCTATCATTTTGTTATTCGATATCAATAGCAGGCAATTCTGTCATACGCATTGAATTGGCTTTTGTTTTGTAGCGAAGTATATAGTTTTACAGTACGAAAGAACAATAGTTCTCACAAAAATCGACCAATTGATTCAATAATCTGTCAGGCGATTTGGTAGTTCTTTCATTTAAAATAAGATCATTATATTTGATAAATCAAATTAACTATAGTTGACTTACACAGACAAATCACATCAAATGAAGGCAATGATGGTCGATCGGCAGCTGCAGTTGATAATAAAAAATTAACGATAAATGATTTGCTTCTCATATTACATATTTGTGTTACTGCAAACGATAAAATCACCATTGACTAGTTGACATTTTATTTTGTTGATATAAATTGCTAAGGCGATCATAATGAATATCGACTGAACAATTATTCTGTTTGTGGCAAAAATTGTCATAGCGAAAGACCATGATCATTTGGGTGTACCTCTGCGATTTTTTCAAATATATGTCCAAAATCTGTACTAAAAAATATTTATCGCAGGTTTCGGTTACACTTTCAGAATATCGCTTAATTAACAGCAGCCCTAATCCACACTTTTTCAATAATGAAATTTTGTCTATAAAATGCCGAAAGAATCTTATTGATTTGAATACACAGACAAACTTCTATTTCTATTATTTGTGTGGGCATAAAACACACAGAAATGAGGGTTTTCCTTGAGTTTTTGATTTAATGAATATAATTCGCTAGGTCAGTACGTTATTGCCTCAAACTTAATATATGAAGTTAGAATTGTATTTTGTAGTTTGGTCGTAGGTACCTGACGTGTAGATCGAATTTCTTTTCGTGAGAACTTTTCAGTACGAAACCAAACTAAGCATCGATATATTTCTAGTACTAAACTAAAAAATCAGTTCTAACACATTGAATGGACAGTTGGAAAACAGAATGAATTAGAAGGCAATTCGTGATCTTTGATTTTTTGAAGATTAGAAGAATTGTTCTAGCTTTACGAAAAAAAAAAATACAAATTTTAAACACATAGAATGATCAAATTCTAACTCAGTGATTCTCTTTGAGATCAACATTATTTGACATTAGCAGATTTAATTAAATGTGCAACTCACAAAATAATTAAATTTTATTGTTATAGAATTTTTTTAAATTTTAAATTTCATAAACCCTGCATAACATTAGTACTCTAGATCTACAGAAATCTACTTATATTCACTTGAAGATCTTTGCCGAGAAGGTTTCTGTTTGGACAAATTTAAAATTTGTACCGACTTATCTGGTTAAAGCCATCTAAAAATAAATCTAACAACATTAATGCCGACTGCACTATATACATATATATATATAAAACTGAAAACTAAAAGATTTTATTTTATTCAATCAACAGAATTGATATAATATCAACAGTGACATTAAAATTTGTTAATTTACGGTTATAAATAATGCTGTATTTAGGTCGCAATAACGTGCCGAATTTTTGAAAATGATTTATTTTGGTTTGTTTTAACATAATTCGCTGCTTTAGATTTATTATTATCTATACGAAAATGTACGCACACAAAACTCAACAACAAATCACAAATAATAACTTCATCAAGAAAGTTTACAACAAAAATTATTAAATTTACCATAAATTCTAATTTTCATAAAAAGTTTCCTTTGCTACAATGTACATGTACATACACTAAAATTACATTACTCACAGCAAATTAAACACAAAAAAAAAAAAAAAAATTACACATAAACATAATAACAACAACAACAACAAAAGTTAATCAAAGATGATGAATTACAATCCCCCCGACGGTTATGTTATAATTTAGCGCACAAAAATTAAAAAGTTTTCAGCGCGCATACAACAAGAAGAAAATTTTTTTTATAAAGTTGGATTTAAAATTAATATTAAAATATTTTGTTGTTGTTGTACAAGTATTCGTACTTGTTTCAGGTGTTTTTCTTCTTTTTCATTATGTACATATGTATATATACAATAATATAATAATTATAATTAATAATTATTATTATAAAGAACAACAAAAACAAACTTTACCATCATATATCATCGTCTCTTCTATATGCGGAGGCAAGTTGAGCGTTTTTGTGTTAAGATTTTCTTGTTTATAATAAGAGATTATATTTTACATTGTGCGTTTTTTTTTTTTGCATCGAAACCCGTTTTGGTATATGTACATAGTATATTATTTAATGTGTGCTTTGTGATATGTTATCGATTAATAATTTTTAATTAATGTGGAAAATATCGCAATTAATATCTAAATAAAAAAATTTCCATTTTTATTTATTTTTGTGTGACTGATATATTGAAACGTACCTTTCAGGCTTCGATTATACATTAATATTCTTGATGGGGTAGAAGTAAAGCGTTAATAAAATATCAGGGGAATCACGTTTTGAAAATTGAAGAAATAAGAAAGGTTTTTTTTTTCTTCAATTTATAAATTAAGTAATTGTTCCATTGACGCTTGGAAGTTTTACATGCGTGTAATTAAAATTTGCATTCCATGGAGTATTGACTCACAAGTACTTGCGAGAAGCATTCAAATCAAAAAATAATAATTTCGGGCCTTAATCGTAAACTTAATTTTTAAATAATATTTTTTTAATGCAAAGACGTAGGATTTGATATTTATAATTTCAAGTCTTTCATGCGAATTCCGATTAATCGAATAAAAAAAAAATTCTAATAGGAGTAAAGTGCTTTCCATACCGGCTGCGTTGACTTTGGACTTTAAAAATGTAAAGTCGTTTTCTAACTTTAAAGTTTTGTAATTTAGTTTTATTAGATTAGTGTCACATTTTATAGAAATATTTTGAAACTGTTATAAAAAAAATTATTTTTAAGTGATAATTATTAAAAATAAAACGTAAATTTTTTAAAGTCCAAAGCCAACGCAGCCGGTATGAAAAGCACTTAAAACAATAATGAACCCTAGCCAAAAATTATATAGATATTCGCCACTCTAATTTGATAAGCATTTTGCGAGTTACCATGTATAGATATGTTTGTTTCATTCTAATTAGAGGAAATTACCAATGCCACAATTCGATTCCTGCCTAATTTCCAGATCCTCATTAGGGTCACATTAAAAAATAATAATAAAAAAAAAAATTTCTTGTTTGGAAGAGAACATTCAAAAGGCACGTGAATACTGTTATTAACGGCAAAGTCGCCAAAAAACATGCTTCACGATTATTTAGTGTTCCTCGCTCTAAGATTTAGTGCAGGTTGTCCGGAAAACTAAAAATAACCATTCTGGTTCAATGGTCGTTCTAACGGAGAAGGAAGAGGCTACAATAATTGATTGGATTTCGCAAAGTGTTAGAAAGCCAACATCTCTTTGATAAAGATAAAAAGCCTGGCAGGGGACGGTACAATTTATGTTTTAAAAGACATACCCTTGTATATAACTACTAGAATCCTGGAGTTGGTAATTTGTCGCTTTGTCTATGAATAGATACATTATAGCTCATGCTAATTCAGAAATTAGTGGCAACCTATATAAATGGTTTCACCAAATAGAAGGCTATTTAAAGCGACAAAAATGTTTTCTTTGCTGAATGAACCATCCAGAATGTTTAATGGCGTTAAGCCAAATTTTATCCTTTGCCTCATAATTAAAAGCGTACTGGCCAAAGTTGGATCGAAAAATGTGTATGACGCTGAATAAGAATCATCTAAAAGTTGTGTGACTGCCATGATCGCTTTCTTGGCCTAATATGGTGCCACCGGTGTTTATTTACCCATAAAAGCGGCTTCCTAGAAATATTAGAAATTCAGTCTCAGAACACTGGGATATTTTCAATATCTTTACAGAATTTATAAGACTTTGTTATCGAAGCCATATGTAGAGAATATGCTGAATATTTTAGATGTTAATGACTTTGTATTCCTGCCTGATGAATTTTAACTGGAATAAGCAAAAAGTGGAATTGTGCAACAAGGCGCACCTAAAATCGTAAAGTTTATTGAAATACCGGAAAAAAAGAAATTATATGAAGAATTTATATCTTTGAAGGATTTGGCGCGAAATAGTTTCTACAGGCTTTTCAGTGAGGATATTCCTGATTACGATACGAATACGTAAGCTTAATATTCTTATTTGAATTGAATCAGACTTGAATCAGATTCGCTCGTTTCTTATTTAGCTTTTTAGCCCTCCTGATAATATTATAGTTTTGATAACTCCTGACAAAACTATTCCTATTGTATAATGTGAAAAATGTAAACATAGAAAGGAATATTGATTTCAGTTTAAACCATTTGAATTTAATGTCGTCTCATCGGCGTTTAATATTTCAACTGTCAACCGAATTACATCTAATAATCTTAATAGCAGAACCACTTTTTACTTAAAAAATATTATCCAATAAGCAGGTTTTAAGAGTTTATCGTCCACCACATCCATATACTACTGGATTCGATGGAATGCCTCTCTAAATAATTGTTACGTTAAGCCCAACAAATCTGAACCATCTGACATATACCTATTTAAAATTGCTGTCTAATTTCGATTTTACCTACTATTATAGGATATTGCCCATGCGCGTCAAAAAAAGGAGATCAGAAAATCAAGCCGTCGCTCGCTTTATCTCAAAAACTATCATAATTATCTCAAAAACTCAATTTTTGAGTTGTGTCACTTTTCTAAGTCATGTGCGATGTGTGAACGTGAAAACTTGTAAAAGGCAAAGTTTACTTTTATGAGTTTGAAATTTTCGAGAGGATTACCATTAAAGCTCAGTATGCAGCTCGCGCTAAGATAAATTTTAACGCGGTCTCCACAAGTCTCCACTAAATTACAGATAAATTCACAAGCTAAAAAGATTATGTAGAGATAAATTTTGACATTTGTTTTATTTGTCCTACAAATAAGTATTTGTAGTCCTATGTAAATAAGTATTTTAATAAAAATTTAAATTCAACGTTACATAAAGTATTCAGTGATTTTTATCAAATGGATTCAACTGACGAAGACAATATTATTATTGGTGCCGCAGCTATTGTCTAGATCAGGGGCGTCCAAGCCAAATGAGTATTTTTGGCAAATTTTCAAAATAACTAGAGCAATAAAACTGCGATTTAAAAAAAAACCAAGTGGACAACGCGGTAACTATTTATGTATCCATAGCCACAGAATTTATTACTCTGGGATGAGTGTGAAGACCACTGATATTTTTATTCCATTTTGAGGCGTGCGGCCCGCGGGCCGCATGCTGCAATATGTAACAACTATTGCGGTGATCTTCACATCTATTCCGGAGTCATAAATTCTTTGGCCCTGGATACATAAATAATTACCGCGTTGTCCAGTTGGCTTTTTATTCTAATCGCAGTTTTAATGCTCGAGTTATTTTGAAAATTTGTCAAAAATACCCATTTGGCTTGGACGCCCCTGGTCTAGATCTTCTTCACTGTACTCCATTTTGCGATTTAAAAAAATAAAAGTTTATTTTTTGGTCGCTGTCAAAATTTATCTCAATTTTATTGTGCTAGGCAGATAAATTGCTGCGAAAACGTTTGTAGACTTTCCACTAGCGCAGTCTGTATTTGAATGAGATAACTACAAAATTTTCACGTCAGCTGCGTACCGCTTCTGCGAAATCGTGAGCTAAATATTTTTTTGTTATTTCGCTAGCTAAATTTTACGTCAAATTTGTAAGGAAAATTTATCTTAGCGCGAGCAGCATACCGAGCTTAAAATAATATCGAAAAATTGCAACTCATAAAAGAAAGCTTTGCATTTTACAAGTTTTCACATTTACACATTATCTTTAGAGAATCTGGGCACAGTTAGGAAATTCCTCATTTTGTGTAACGAGTGGGATATTGCGAAATGAGTGAAGCGAAGCGCCCCCGTACAGCTACATAGTTTCATTATAAACAGTAAATTATTGAATTTTGAGAAAGTCTTTGAATGGTTAAATTCCAAATGAATTTTAAAATTTTTTGGAAATCAAGTAGGCACAAACTGGTATTGAAATTAAATATTCCCCATTTCCTAACTAGTTATGAAAAATATGCCGTTTCACAACCTACTACGATTTTGAAAAGGCATAATTTGGTAACAAAACTACAAAATAGTAGCAATTAAGTGCTTTTCATACCGGCTGCGTTGACTTCGGACTGCAAAAAATTTACGTTTTATTTTTAATAATTATCACTTAAAAATAATTTATTTTATAACAGTTTGAAAACATTTCTATAAAAAGTGACACTGTTAATCAAATAAAACAAAATTACAAAACTTTAAAGTTACAAAACGACTTTACATTTTTAAAGTCCAAAGTCAACGCAGCCGGTATGAAAAGCACTTTATATTTTCAAGCGGGGCGAAGCGCAGCGTAGCCGAGCAAGTGCAAAGAATGCGAGTCAAAAAACAAAGCCGCTTTTAATCCGAATAACGCACGTACTATTTTTTCTCCACCGAAGAAAATACATTGCGTACCCTAATTATAAGTACAAATTACGCGCATTTAAAATTTTTACATTGAAAATTTGATGAAATATCTAGCTAAGAAGGAGGTCTTAACTTTTTTTCGTTTGGGAATTTTACCAAGTTATGACGTGCCATAAAGAACATACATCTTTAAACATTTATGTATATTAAATTATTAACCCATTTTTCTTTCCTTCTACACACAATGTAAACACGAAAATTATTTTAGATACTTAAACTAAAAACTGGAAAGTTGGAGTTTTGCGGGGCCCCGGGCGCGCGCCCGGTGCGCCCGCCGTTAAATCCGCCACTGCATATGATTGATGGTCTGGCTGAGAATGTTGAAGTAGCCTAAGTTTAAATACTAGTCTTGATTTTGCTAAAGCGTTTGTCCAGCCAATTAAATTTTTCTTTCTAGACACCAACAAAAAAGGATTTAATAACTTCTGGTGTACCTTATTGTTCGATTTTTGGTCCTCTTCTATTCAGTATGCTCATTACCATCTCTTCATCATTGAACTCTGTGAAATTTCATAGTTTTATAGTGATGTGCTAAATCGGTTCTTTTTGTCTTTTCTGCTTATTTTCCCTTACGTTTAAAAAAAAAAAAAAGTACCGACTTAGCCCATCACTACCAATCAGGTTTTAGATAACATTTCTTATTAACTAGGCTAATTGCAATAACATTAAGATTAATCCTGTGAAGTCCAAGGCTCTAATAATAATTAAATTTAGAAAGTGTACACCTGTAAATATCCCTTTATTAATCTCTCGCTAGGCTTCGGATTACGAATAATTTGGATCCAATTTCTGACAAAAACTATAATTTCGAAAACTCTAGTATTCCCCGTAATTTATTGTGTTCCAATATTTTCGGGAAAATATACCTCTAAGATCCGTCAATGCTAATCTTTAACGTATTATTCTATATTACGCAGTTAATTTAAATAAAAGTAAGGATTACTGAAGTGTAATTTAGCGATTCGCATAAATATTACTGTTACTGAGAGAGTTACTCGTATTAATGGCTTAAATAGCTGATTTTTGTATAATTATTATACAAAATGATGTTTCGATAAAACTTGAAGATATCCGAGTTCAAATCGTATCTCAAGAATTTGCTTTATTAAAATTGCTATAAGGATTGTGATAGTTGTTACAATTAATTTTGTTAAATAATAGTGCTTGGCTTGTTTTGTTTTTATTCATACAAAAGTTTCTTTTTGTGTGGCGAGTAGGGCATCCAATTTTTGGGAAAAATGTGATTCCGGAATTTTTAAATTTGAATGCTCCCGATTCCGGAATTGCGGAATCAATTCCGGAATTGATTTTTTATTAAAAATTAAAAATAAACATTTTACAAGAATTAATTAAGTGAAAAATCAAATTTTTTCTGTTTTTCTGCTGTTTCTCAATAAACCTAACGCATCAAGGGTTGTGTTATTTAGGCAGGCTAGAATTTTAATGGCGATATTTTCTGCTGTTAAATACGCTCTTTCAGGCTCGATGCTGATTGATGGTAAATTTTCATAAACAATGTGGTGCATTGGGCCTCACGCGCACCTCAATCGTCCCAAAATAAAAGTACTTTGCAAAACGCAGAGAAAAACGTTGTTACATGCGGCTAGTTCGCTAGTCACAATGCAAAAGCTGGCACAGTTTTTCTTCATTTCAAGAAACACAATTCTTACATGAAGAAAAACTCGATCGAAATAAGAAAATTAGCGTTTAAATCAAGAAAAAGTACATTTTCTTGAATTAAAAGTCCGTGTTCTTAGCTGAGGGCCAGTTAATTTTTTTCCGTGTGCACCTACGTTTTTAATAATTTTCAGGAAGCCTGAAAAACGCGCGCATTTGCCATAACAGAAACACCAAAATCAACTAACAAAATTGAATATTTTTTCACTTTTAAACTTTTGCTGTCACAAATTTAATTTAAAAGACTAGCAAAGCACTAATTTTCTTAGCGGTAAATCAATAAAACAAATTTAAGGAATTTTAGATACACTTTTGCGATATGTTTATCTATTTTATTTTTGAAGAACTGATCAAATCATATATTTTGTGTTGAAGCAACGTTCCAGCAATCAATATTCTAGAACAAGATTCAAAATTATTGAATTGTTCAGATAAATCATCACCGTTGGAGCTTGAATTGTTCTCATCAAATTTATGAGGATTTGCGTAACTACGAGAAATTATCTGAATTTGGAATGAACATCTTTCCCATTAGGCACATTGTTCTTAACCGGGCTATATACGGCGCTGCGTGGTTATTACGTACAAAGTACCTTTTGACGGTTTTGAAAACTAAGAAGCAATAACTTATTTGACAGGTGTCTTTTAGGGATGGATAAAATGTATTTTGTAGGGACCAGCATTTATTGTTTCATAATCCCTTTATTAGGTGTAATATCCTAGTGAAGGCAAAAGAGAAACACAGTGAAATTTTCAAAAGTAACCAATTTACCACTTTTGTCGGTTCCTGGAATATTATCTATAACATTTGTTACAAAATAATTTGCTACAATTGCAGAAAATTTTTCTATCAGGCAAGACTTTCAATTTTCAAATTATTGGACTGTTTTATTCCTTAAACTGACCACCTCCATAAAGTAACCAAAATTTCTGCGACTCTTGAGTGGTCACTTTAGATATGTTTCACAGTTTTCTCGTACAATAAATACCATAATTACATAAAATTATGTTGAAATTACTTAAATTAGTGTGAGAAATGGATTTTCGATAATTTCGGAATTAAAATTTTCAATTCCGGAATAATCGAAACTAAAATATGAGCCGGTATTCCGGAATTGGATGTCCTAGTGCCGAGCTTTGTACTGAGACTGATGTATTTTACATTTATTCACACCAGAATTGTTTATGCAATTATTGTGTGATTGAAATTTGTCAAATCATGCAAAACAAAAGTTTAAAAGCTGCCTTCACGTTTCTCATCATTAAAGTGAGTTGTATCAGTACCAAGACTCACTATACATGTATAATATGTTATATGTTTCTTCAGCGCTCTCTAATCTTGAATTTTATAACTGAAATCATAATTATGACGCCAGATTTGCTACTAGCATATCATGCGGATCTATCTAAAACGAATTTGGACGCAAATCGACAAGATTTTCCGGCCCTTGAAATTACAATAAGTTGCCAGAATTACTGAAAGCTTCAATGAGTTTTCTTCAATTTAACATGCAAATTGCTTACAATTAGATAAATAAAAATCAATAAATTTAATTGATATACAGGAGCAACTAAACATCTTCAATTCCACCAGATTCAACAAAACTATGTTCAAACATTTCGGATGAGTTCAATTTATCCGTTTGTCGAGTTGAACAAGTGTCGAAATATTAAAGTTCTTTTTTATGTTTTGGTTTTATTTATTTTTTATATGGGTTTATGCTTATACAATTATCATTAACATGCCTCTACATCGACCCCAAGCATTACCAATGGAAAGGAAATAAACAAGGAAAGAATTATAAGGGATTGGGAGTTCAGTCTTCTAAAATTATATTTTTGATTTTGAGCTTGAAATTCTATAAGGTATGATCTACTTGGAAAGCCATATCGTCCAGTTCATACCAAAATCGAGGACTCCGGACGAAAAAAATTATTTTCAATCTTCAATAACTTTCAATAACTGATTGTCTTAATGTACGTCTTGGCCTGTACAGGCCGGACAGAAGTCCATAAACCACTACCGAGGACTTGCCATGAAAATAATTACCTGTATTGTGACTCGCGGTCTGCTCGTTATAAGCATGATTGACTCCAGATAAATTACCAAAGGTACCAATTTATGAACCAAACAAAAGTTCCTGATCGAGTTCTCTTAATCAAGATCGAGTTGATAATCAAGAAGCATTGAGATTAGATATCTTGTAGAGAGAGCCTTGATTAGTATTACCATTTTAGACCAATATATACTGCCTTATCTCAACATTTAGCTTTTCAAATAGAAGATTACACGATTGCACGAAAAAAACTACTATCTCACCTTAAGTTTATTAGAACGACTATTGACCTTATGAAGACCGTGTATTTTTTAACAATTGATGCACTCTGCTTTGTTTGGCTTGGGTTCTTATTCCGACAAACATCTATAACTTCCTTATGCGCTTAAAAAAATAGCAAAGAATATAAAATGTAATCAGTATTGAGAGGAAGGAATCCATGCCTTCAATAATTGTAAAGCAAATTATGCCGAGCTGTACCATTATTATTTATCCGCCTTCTTCGGCTCCGTGCTCATGTTTGATGCATTTGAGTCAACTAATAAACAACTAAACGCGATTTTACAACAATTAGTCAAAATACCTACCCTCTGATTTTTTTCTCAGTATATCTCTCTTATATTTGGCGGATATAGAATACTTACGATCGGGAATTATTACCCGTTCAAACAACAAACATTTCCGTTACTTTTTGGGGAATCATAATTTCAGGATATTTAGTGGCCCATAAATGTAAACACTTGAACTTCCTTAGTCATTTTATTTTGTTTTCATAATTTATTGCGTCCAGCACCCTGATTCTCTAAAAACTAAGCTAATGGGTAGACGTATAAACCTGTAAAAAGCAAAGCTTTCTTTTATTAGTTTGAAATTTTTGATTTTATTTGAAGTAGTAGCCAAATCGAAAAATTGCGAACTCATTAATTTAAGCTTTACACATTATCTTATTTTTTAGAGAATCAGGGTGCAGGGCCCTAACATTAAAGCATCGGTTAAAATTTGAAGGAAAACCTCATATATGGCCTTCTGTTAATAGGGATATTAGAGACAAGACAAGAAAGTACTTCACTTTCCAAACGGCAAAATTCGCTAGATTTTAGATACATTCCAAATTACCGACGGGTATTTTCAATCCAACACTCAACGGTATTCTGAGATCCATTCATTTATTTTGGGCACTTTCAAATTTCTATGAAACCCAGATTGATTGATAAAATTACGTTGGATCGAAGCGAAAAAAAAAAGGTCAAACATATATTTTAGTACAAATTGGATTTTTTTTTGCTAAAATTACAAAACTTTTGAAAGCAATTGGCTTATTGTTTCATTTTAAATACAATTACGACCCAAGTTTAAAAAAAAAAAAAATACCTGCAATTTATTGGGAAAAATCGAAAAAATGCCAAAATATTCAAAGTACCCTATTTTGGACTTAAAGGCATGTAAGTAGTGGAATGTTTGTGCTTTATTGATGTATGCAACTTCTGTCTTTAATATTAAAGTTGTACTGGACCACCTTTTGCTTTTAGTACGGCGGTACATTCCCGCATATACTAGGCAAAAGCATTGGTCAAAGAATTAGCTTCCTTTTACGCTTATCGTCATATGATCTAAGGGGGGATCTGGAACGGGCATCGGGTAAATGAATTTTATCAAGCTTTGTGAGAAGAAGTTTGGTTAAAGCCGCCTTGTGAAAACCTGCAACAGTTCAGAAGCCAGAGTTCGTAATACGAGTCAAACAAAAACAGTGAAAAACAATTTGCTGTGAGCCCAGGAGCATGTTTCTTGGACTCAAGAGATGTGGAATAACGTGATTTTCGTCGAGAAAGGCTTAGCAACGAAAGTCTTTAAAGGCTTCCACCGAAAACGGGAAGAGTTATGGTCTGCGGAGTTTTTTCTGGAGAACAAATACTGCTTAACGCTAATATTTCCGTATTTATTGAACTGAATTTTTGAACGTGCATTTAAAAATGTGTTAAACAAAATTTTAATTAATTTCGAATTTAATATTGGCCACCTTCTCTTACAAGCTATTTAAATAACCAACTCACATTAACAATATTAATTTAACCCACACTATTTAGGTATTATTTAAATTAAATTAATTTATTTATAAATTTCATTGCACATTGTACATATTACGTTATGTTTTCGTCACATAGTTCGTCTTCTTTGTAATTTTTTTCAAGATTAAAATCTTTGTAGAAACGTATATACATAAATATGATTTGAATTCACAAACGAAAACAAAAATAAAGTCCCGTATTACTTTTATTTTATAATATGAATTTCTAAAATTTTTGAAGTTGCTTTTTGATTAAATATCTAAAAATATTTTTTGCTTTGTTATACGAAAATCAAATGAATCTACACAAATTGTTTATAACGTATGTTTGCCAAAAATTATGCAAGCAAAAAAAATCGGTTTTGGGATATTTTATTTATATTCGTGTAATTTATTGAACAATTTAGCTAACGAATATTTTCTGTGTACAGTATAAAACTGAAAATTCGGGTGATTGATTGTCATATGCCAAACGAGTAAAAAATTAATTTTTGTAAACAATCAAGACTTTATAAAAATTTAAAGCGCCAACAACAAAATCTTAATTTTTATCAGTAAATGTTAATCCGTTTCAATTTGTCAACGTGTAATTAGTGAATATGCTGTATGATAATCTTCAAACAGCTTGTATTGAAATTTTATTTTTCAAGTCATCAAAATGCAAAAAATAAAAACTTTTGTAATCTAAATTAAAATCGCAATTTTTTATATTTTAGTTTTTGAAATTTTTTGTTTGCTTGATTTTTATTATAAATCATAATACATCGTTGAAAATTCCGGAATATTATAAATATATTTTACGATGTGTGCTTTCGGTAACTGTAAAAGTTGTTTAAGCTTTTAATCAAATATAATTTCAAATACTTTTCAAACACATAATTTATTAACCAAAATGCAATTTCTTAGAGAATCCAAATAAAATTAATTATTTTGTGTAGGTGTTAAATAATATACCTCGTTAACAATATTAATCACAACGTATGAAATAATGGATTTTATTTATGTACCGCGAAAATTTATTTCCATTAGTAAAATATTTGTTTCTTGAACCGAAATCTTTAAATCGGTCTGGTATTCGCCATGCAACCTTAATATCAATAAATTAATTCTTCTTAGATAACATACGAGTTGCATTAAACTATAATAATCGAATAATCAGATTATACCAAATATAAAAAGTGATCGCAGTAAACCTTCCATATACGGATACGGACCTTTTTTGTGTCCATGCCTGGTCCTAGTAGACAACTACCCAAAACTTAACCTTTCATATGCCCTAATGACGAAGTAATTTTGATGACAAATATTGTTCAATTTCACCCAGGTATACGTAAAACAATATTCGAACTGGTTGATCATAATTGATTTTAATTTATATGAAACGAAGATTATTTTTTATTTGTTAAGCTTAAACTTGGTTTACCTCAATTCATACATAATTCTTATAGGTTAAAACATTCTAATAATCATCATCAGTATTCCATATATTTTTTTAAAAACATCACTGCCATAAACATCCGCGATTGAAATCAGTGCAACTTTATAATCACAATGTAGTGACCATCTTACTTTATGGAACAAACCTGAATATTTACGACAGTAACCTTTCGAAAATTATTAAGTTAAAAAAGCTAGAACATTCAACATAGAATCTTTTCAGAACTCATCGTCCACTGTCTATCCATGATGGCTAGCTGACTTATTTGAGTTTGTTATAGAATCAGCAAAATTCTCAAACATAATTTGAGCCAGATCAACCTTTAGCTGATTTATTATTATAAAGCTTCAATGCTACGGAGGCATACTATGAAGGTTAACAAAAAGTTTTATTGACCAGAATTACTCATCTAAAAATATCAATGCAACCATTAGAAAATTTCAGGCCAGAAAAACTCTCTTAGAACATTGAACTTATATATAATCTTAACCACCAAAATTAATTTTAAGTAAAATTCGAACACCCATCAAAAGTATAATATCATTAGGTATCGCACGGAAAAAAATAAACTGGTCCTCAGCTAAGAAAACGGACTTTTAATTCATGAAAATCTAATTTTTCTTGATTTAAAAGCTAATTTTCTTATTTCTTTCGAGTTTTTCTTCATTTCAAGAAACACAATTCTTACATGAAGAAAAAATCGATTGAAATAAGAAAATTAGCTTTTAAATCAAGAAAAAGTACATTTTCTTGAATTAAAAGTCCGTTTTCTTAGCTGAGGACCAGATTATTTTTTTCCGTGCGGTGAATCTTAAATTATATTCTAAATAATTCTAAATACAACATTTATTGAATTTTTAACTTTTGTAACACTTTTGCAACCGAACTTAATAAAATTTAAAATTTTATTTAAAATCATCAGGCACTTAATTTAAAAATAAAATGGTGCAAATCTAACAGGAAACTCACGGTTGATCTTCCTAAAATTATTTTAATTTGATTTCTGTCGGAATGTATGTAGGTAAAATCTTGGCCGAAAGTACAAAAAAGACTAAAGTTGGCGAAATAAAAGCCAATGTTTTTTCTTGTGGACTCCTTTGACAATTTCTGGTCACAATAATATCTTGAGCAATGCCTTAGATCATAGACAAAATCCATGATTTCTCATTCAATATATAAAACAAGTTTCGGCTGTTAAAGAAAATCTCATGCGTAATGAATAAAACGTGAATCGCTACATAATTAAATTAGGATAAATTAGGTTCTTAATTATACGGGATTCTTAATCATACAGGAGGTCTATTTATGTATTTATAAGCTTTCGGTAGAGAAGAATTTTTCTAAGTTATTGTGATGATAACTCAATAGGCCCCAAAATAGCTTTTCAGTTTACTCGCAAAGAAGCAAAATCATTTTGACATCAGAATTCAGAACGTTCCAGGAATGCAATGAACACGTGTACTTTTCCAAATTCCAGGAACACCTATATAGATTGTTATTATTTACTTACAAAACTTAAGAATGTGTTTTGTTACAGTATTTTAATAGTTTAAAATTTTAAAGAAAATGTTGATCCCTGGGATGGCTCCTAAAGTACTTTTGTAGATCCCGCAATTTAAAATTTTTGGATATTTTTATTTGAATATATCGATTAGAATTTTTAAAATCAGAATAATGTTTTAATAAGTACGGTTTTTTAAATTAAAAACGAGCAGTTAAAAACGTGTTATATGTACTTATTTTCAGTGATTGAAATAAGAACGTTGGTAATTATTTTCTACTAATTACTACTTTTGTTTAATTTTACATGGAGTAGGAAAGTCACCACTATCGCTAGACGTTGGTAATGTTGTTGGTTGGTTAATAAAAAAAAAATACAAATAAATGTTGTTAATTTAGATAACGATATGACCATAGCTTCAATCAAGAATTCGATATCGAATGAAAACATAAATTCTGATTAAACCAATAGAACCAAATTTCAATCGAAGAATTTGCATCAACTGAACGGGCGACGCAAATGAAAAATATTATAACAACGGCTGAGGTAATTTTTATAGAAGATGATCAGTTTTCTTCATAAGAATTTGATGCATGTACGAATAGAAACGCGTTTATGTTTATATATGTAGGTCGAAGAAATCGGAGAATTACCATTTCTACATGTATACCAACATTTTCATTTCACACGGTAATCCAACCAACATCTATATTATCTGAGTGAACGCTTTCAACGAGATCATCTTCCGATAATTCATATGAGCTCCACCAGAATTAGTTATTTCAAAAAGTGAGAAAACTTACACGGATACTGTAAGCATCACGGATGTGTGGCGTTCTTGATTTTTCTTGAGGTTTTAGATTTTTCTCGGATGTAATATTCCTTTTTCAGCGGTAGTCTCGGATTTTTTTTTTTTTATTAAATAATTTTATTTATTATTTCCTTTTTAATTACAATCTAGTCTAAGACTAATAAGCAATTTTATTCTAACTTAAATTACTACATTTTGCTCAAATTTAAGGTTTCATCCATCGATGTACTCCTTAGTTTTATTTATTTTAACTGATTTTACACTGACTCAAAAGGCTTTACTGTTTTGAGCCTTCTAACTAAATCCTTATTATCCAGTAGCTGGATGGCCTCTATGTTATTAACATGGTGAAGTAACCGTTGTTCATGACTTCTAGCAAATTTCATAATTTCGGTTTTGATGGGTTCTATGCCCAGCCCATAGGTCTTTGTGGATGTTGCTACTTCTGACAAACCATGGTGCGATGACGATGTTTCTTAGCACTTTATTTTGGAATCGTTGGATGATATCCATGTTGCTCTGCTTGGTACATCCCCACAGCTGTATACCATAAGTCCAAACAGGCTTCAATATCTATACTAATATTATAAAGAGGTAAAGTTTGTATGTTTAGATGTATGAGGTAATCTCCGAAACTACTCATCCGATTTCAACAATTCTTTCACTAATATTTAGAATGGACCTTCAGGGTGGACATAGGCTGTAAATTATTCCGTTTAAATACAAACGCTCTTGCTGAAACCAATTTTGTATAATAATTGTACGGCTAAGTAGTAAGAAAATTATTAATTTCAATATTATTAGAAGGCTTTGATCGAAAGATTTGATTTTACTTTTAGCTCTTTCGTACACACACACTGTTGATCGGCATCAGATATGAAATAAATTTGTAGAAACTGCGGACTTTGACCTAAAGGTGGTAGGAGACTGCCAATCAATTGGTACACCTGGGGTTCTACCTTAAATAATAATTGATGACTGCCTGACAAAAGATCTTTAGTTGATTGCGGTAGTTCCTGTATATTAGGGAGAACTACTTTGTCTCCAGCACAACACATACCGTTTGCTTCATCACTCCATTTTTTAGAAAAGCATTTAGGGCAAGTTTTATATTTGTCCAATTTTTAACAGTATTTTGTTGAGCATAATTTATATTTGGATCACAGTTGAAAGCTGAAGTTTTGTCAAGTATATACCGTTAAAATATATTACAATACCTGCTACGTCAGTTCCTTTAGAAAGACATTTTTCAGCAACCGGGGAAATATTAAGTAACCGTCCTAGTCGTCTTAAACCACAGAAAGTTAAAACGCTGGTGTTTCTCCAAAAATAGCAATATCTTATTGATTAATTAAAATTTAATTAATTCTTTTTAGTTAAAGTCAGATTCCCCAAATTAGCCAGCCGTGATTTTTTCATCACCCGCCCAATGAAACAAAAGAGAATTTAATTTCAAGTGTAAATCCGAATATTGTACGTAATTATAAAAATTATCAATGGTTAAGCAATCGTGCTACATTGGCAGCCAAACATAAAGACGTCATTGATATTAATATTGACATTCAAAATAAGATTTATAGCCAAAAAAAGCCTAAAAATCCACTGATTCCGTTATGGATCCAGATGAAGTTGTGAATTACCCAACTGAATTTTTAAATTCCCTTGATTTGCCTGGAACTCCATCTCATATTCTACAATTAAAAATTGGTAGGCCAATCATTCTTTTGTGCGAATTTAAACGCATCCAATTTCCGGTACGTCCAATTACTGCAAGTATGTGGATTAAATCTTGAAACACCAAACCATCAACATTATGCGTATTCGCACATGAAGGAACTGTACAGATATGCCAAAAATTAATTTTTAATTACTACATGCAGTGACATCTATTTAAATCGAGAGTCAAAACAACACAAAATGCTTAGTTAGGGCCAGCAAGGCGGACTAGGCTCAGCTAGTTTGCTTGTAAAGTATAAGCTTATTAGGGATTGGTAGATGAGAGTTTCTTCCCAGTAACCAATACATTTTATTGTATTTTAATCCCAACTCGTCTCTTTTTTTCTAACATGAGCTTTCCAGCGAAGCTTCTGGTGTTTCTTAATTATTTAGATTTACTGGTTTGGGTACTAATCTCTTATTCGTAAAGTAGACATGTACAGATTTAGCCTTATTTAATTTTATGTGCCATTTTTTTGTCCATAGTTGTATACTTCTTGTATGGCGGTTTGTAATTTCACTGTTGTATCTGAGTTATTGTCACCTACTGCCATGATAGCTGTGTCATCGGCAAAAGTGGTTATCGTGTTGTTTTGTAGGGTTGGAACATCTCGGGTGTATAGTAAATACAGAAGTGGTATAGGTACACTTCCTTAAACGTCAGAATATTCATGTAGGTAAAGAACCCGTACTTCTCAAAAAATGTTGCGCTGCTTCAAAATAGTAATAATAAACGCGCATTTTAGAGATCTTTGATTTTACCAGCTTGCCTGAATGTATTGTGTTGTTTCGGATAATGCCAGAAATATTATGAAAATGGGCACATTGATTAATATTTGTTTCCCTAATTGCTATAGCCAAGCTGGTGATTTGTTAGCTAAAGATGTTGATAATTGAAGTGAGTATCTTTTATCTCAAATATCACCAATTCTAGAATTTTTCCAATAATTTATAAAACTTAAGTTTCATGAAACAATTAACCGCAGTTGAAGAAAACCCTTAAAGGTCCGCTTAAACTAAATTAACATCTGCAAATAAAATAAAGCTGTTTGATGATATTCTAATCGTTAACGCACAAAAACAAATTGAAATACTATAGGTCCTACTTGTGAACTAATCAATACCTGTCAAAAAAAGCGATTGTTATCTTGGTGAAGCAGCGGAAAAATGGCTGAATGAAGAAATGGGAACCACCTAACCGATATGACGAACTTCTAGAAGAAAGGAAAATATCGCATTGACTTCCGCTTCGGCCGCAAATAGAATTCATCAGCTAGCAGAAGTTGAAATATTTGCCCTCGATAATTTAGCTGTAACGGGCTTTAAGGGCTGTCAACGATTTATTAAAAGTGAAGGCATTTTTGATATGAAAAAATAGGATTGTTAGGAATAACCTACTGGAAATTTGCAGCGCGTCGTGTTTAAGATATTTTCTCTTTGGCTCTAAAATTGGTAAGAATACGGTCTTTATCCGTGCAACTGGAGCGAATATTTTCAAATCATCCACACAAATGTAAGAAATCGACTAGGATTCGAACGATCAAAAAAATTAACGAACTCGTATTATTCCTTAAAAGTAGCTGATACTAATAAAGCAGATGAATAATGACTGAATTAAATTTAAAATTTTGCATTTTTAATTTTTGTAACTGTAGCTGGTTGTGATGGTAAATTAACAAGAAAAAGAATATAAATCATTGGGTCGAAAATAACTAATAAACCAACCAAAAAATTTGTTAACCAACATGATAGTAATCGGTTAGTAAATACTAGAAAAATACAACAATGTTGGCCAATGGAAACCGAGGTAGGTTGGTAATTTTGTTGGTATATGGTTGCCATTACTGCTTATTTTGAATTTTAATAAATTGATTTTCATATTGACAAAGTAAAAATGTTTTAACATTTTTATATACAAGAAATATAATCTGTTGGATCGAATTTAACACAAATTCAAAATGGCTGTAAAATATTTAAAAAATATTAGGTTTAATTTACTTTTCTACATTTTGCTGGATTTAAAATTTTAGAATTTGAAAGACTATTTCTTATTTTATAGATTCAACTTAAATGTTAGTTCTGAAACCGTCCAATTTGGGGAAGTCATATTGAAATATTTTTATTTGATAACTGGTACAATTCAAAATTTAAAAGAGCTTCAGGAAAATTTATAAATACCTTACAGAAAACTTCCCATTTCTATAATAATACACAAGATTTGTTATAATTTTTTTCATTCGATATTCTAGAAAAAAACTCTTTTCCATAATTTTGAAAATTTACCAAAATTTTTTCTTTGAT
Source organism: Tipula helvola (assembly GCA_963556165.1). Classification (NCBI taxonomy): domain Eukaryota; kingdom Metazoa; phylum Arthropoda; class Insecta; order Diptera; family Tipulidae; genus Tipula; species Tipula helvola. The sequence continues at coordinate 263,024,866 of OY744482.1, read as the reverse complement.
ATTAATTTGGAAAATTAATTCAAATTGCAGTTTTATTCTCAAACGCATAAAAAATTAAATTTCTTTGTGAAATCTTGTTGATTGAATTTTATTTTGACAGAAGCCAGATTTTATCATCTCTCCTTTTTTATTCAAAAGTTCACAAATTTACAAATTTTGGTTTACAACATTAAATTTTGGGATTTTTGTTTACAAAAATTTGTATAAGGATAGTCTGTTTGTAAAAATTCACAAAGCCACCCATTTGTCTAATTTTAGAGTTACTTGAAGATGTCCATTTTGCGGCAAATATCGATGGCTGTCACAAAAGAGCAATCTAATTATCTTAAACAATTTGAATTTTTGGTAATTAGAGAAAATTTTTGCGAATATGAAAACCACCTCGATAGCATTATATATGCGTCTTTTAATTTTAAATTTAAGATAGTTAAAATATTTTGACGTCACCGGAAAAAGTGATTCTGAGTTTTGATCAGCAGCAATATGATCGATTTAAACAGTTTGAACTAAAAAGTTATGAACTTGGTCGCGGACAAATTGGATATAGAATCTATAGTGTCTATTCTGGTGTGATTAGCACAAAAAATAAAAAAGGTCATTCCTTCAAGTTGCTTTCTGAGTGGTTTTTTAATTCACCATATTAAATCTCATTTAGATAATGACCATACAAAATAAATTAATTCAGTTATGCCTGCCTGATTCAATTACAGTTAAAATTTAAAAACTAAATTTACAAATTCTCAATTCTTCGGGCTACAAAAATTATTTTCGGAGGTCATTTCACAAAATAAACTTTCATGGGTCATTTACCCGTAAATCATGTAGCTAAGAACTAATTCTTTTTTACCTATTATTTTAAATTATTAACTGAACAACGGGCGGGCATTGGTTGAAAATAGAAAATAAACAATTTTTTTTTTTAATTTCTCTAAAACCTAACGAAATTTTTACAATTCTAATTGTATGAAAGAAACCCTTTAAGTATCGCTTTAACAAGTATTGCAGCATAATCGGAGATTTTTGTTTTAGTTTCAATTTAGATATGAAGAGCAGCCGGAAGAATTACAGCCGACAGTCGCTTTTTGCGGCAACCGAAGCTGTGAAACTTAGAATGCCAGCCTATGCTGCCAGTAAAAAATTTGGTGTTCCTAGATCCACCATCCAAGATAAAGGGTCAGGGAAAACGCGGTTCAACAAAAATAGTGGACCGCCAACCACATTAAGCCAATAACAAGAGGAATTGGTAGTTAAATGGGTCCTAATGGGTGGGGAAGATGGGGTTCCCTGTAACGAAAGCGCAATTAATTTGATAGTGTGGCGCTTTTAATAAGAGAACTAAAATGCCCAAATTCATTTAAAAATGGAATACCTGGCAGACATTGGTTTTACTTGTTCCTTAAAAGGCATCCAATTATTACGGAGCGAGTATCGCAAAATTTAGCGTCAAGTCGGACATCCTGTCACTGAACCACAAATACGGGTTTGGTTCAACAAAATCACGTCATTTATCAATGAAGAAAACTTCCAAGATGTGTTAACCGATCCTTCTCAGATTTTTAATGCAGACGAAACAGCATTTTTCTTATCCCCGCAAGAAAAATCTGTCTTGGTGCGTAAAGGTTCGAAGCAGATACAACAGGATTGCCAATGACGAGAAGGAATACCTAACAGTGTCGGTTACTGTTTGCGCATATCAAAGAATACCAGTAAACATAATAAAAAAAATTCCAGCCGATTGGGAAGTTGGCGGAAAGCGGATGAATAACTTGCCAAACGTTTTTTGAATATGTGGCAAATGTTTTTTACCCGTGGCTTGTCAAATTAGAGCAAAAATTTCCCCCTTTGCTTATTTCTGGATGGTCACAGCTCCCACTTGTCACCTCCGTTAGCAGAAATCTGTATAGATCACAGAAGTATATTGATAGCACTGCTCCCGAACGCTACACATTTAATGCAACCAAAATCGAAAGCAAAACTTTAAAATTAAACAGGGAAGATTTTGCGCCTTTATTAAAAATTTGCTTCGACCACGCACTTAAAAAACAAACCATTAAAAATGGATTCAGAACGTCGGGGTTATACCCCTTTAGTTCTGACTCTATCGATTACACCAAGCTTTTGGAAATTACAAGAGCGGAATCATCTTTTGAAGACGTTCAGATTCTCACTCAGAATGATGACAACAATGATCAAATTAACCAACTTTTTTTTGCAATTACGGAAAAAAGGCTCCCATCAGAAAAGCTTTTAACGTTCCGGAAAAGTGATGAAGTTTGGAATGGTGATATAAAAGATGAAAATCTTTTTCTTTTCTGGAAAGATTTGAGAGAAGGTGTCAATTTGACAAGCCAAGATAATTGTGACGCACCATTGATAGTAAATCAAGCATTAGATCTTATGCTAGACGACCAATTATGGATAGGAAATGAGGTGTTTAATTATATCGTTGACAATGATGGACCGGTACGATTTTTCAACGATTTAAGCTTGAGAATTGATGCTCAACAACAACCGCAAAATGCATCAAATTCACTCGGAGTGCGCCAAACACAAGCAAAGATGAAAATCTTTCCACTATCCAGATCCTCCTGCTGAGAAGAAGAAGAAAAATGTAAGACGGAAAATAACACCTGACGCAATCACGTTAAATAAATATTTTGAATAACTCAAAAATTTAGAAATGGAAAAGGAAAGGGCACTGGCTGAAAAATTGGAAAGAGCGTTACAGAGAGATGAACGAAAAACACTTAAAGAAGGAAGAGCAGAAGGACCGAAACCAATTAATAAAAGACCTTCAAATCAAAATAACGATGAGGATTTCAAAATATGAGAATCAGTTATAAAAAAAATTAAGAAAACATCGTGTCCTGGTGATTTCGTGATAGTTGCTTATGAAGGAAAGTTTTTTTCTGGAGTTGTAATGGAGGTAAGAACTGGGGAAATAAAGACGATGTTATTTGGTATAAAGAAGAAGAAATATCTTCCTTTATAAGCCCACCGTCACTTTTAAATGTAAGAGATATACATTTACGCCGTACCTGAAATTGAAGCCTTCCGAAAAAATATTTGGTAGTTTTTTATTAATTTTAATTAATTTATTTGAGTACCTGAAAACAGATGTGAATTTAAGGGGTTTTGTTAATTTGTTTAAAATGTTAATGTGATAATGTAAATATGTACTATGTAGCTGTGAATTAAAAGTACTTGTTTGGAAGTTATTCATTATTTAGAAAATTGGAACGAAATAAATTGAATTTTTTTTTTCTAAAACTACTATGCTGTTTTATTTACAATATTTTCTACATGAATCTAAATATGTATGCCAATAATACGAACCTCAGTTGCCGAAAATAAGAACAAAAATAAATCGAATATGCCGGTAATAAGAGCGCAGACTTATTGTTACAAAAATTTTTCATTTTCAATAAAAATATGATAATACCATGAAAATTAATCGTTTAGACTATTATTTACAATATTAACTGTAATTTGAAGGTAAATTAGTTCAAAACATATTTGAGCTCAAAAAATTATCTTAAAATAATGTGTAGTAGTTTCTTAAACTGTCGGTAATTGGTACATTTACCTTATTGATAACTTAACACATTATCTAGTGCAATCGAAGTTACTACGATTGGAGTATTTGTACTAATTTCATCTAGTGCTTACTCCTGTACTTCGCTATTTCATATTGTACTCCCCTGTTCTAATAACCAGCTATACTAATATTTTTACACAATATTTTAACTTATCGTCTTTTGCTTGCACTAATTATAATATTCTGGGAGATAGCTAGATTTTTTCAAAAGCATTTTTTCAAAGCTAATCACAAAAAATCTAATACTATTTTGTTTATTTAATATGAAAGCTGCTTGCTTGCTAATCAATTGTGTATCTAAGTCCCTATTATCAATTCAAACTAAAGCGAATTAAATTACTTACATTCACAAAGCTTGAAAATTTGCTAGTAAAACTTATAAAAGGATAATTCCGATTTTTTTACAACTTATAAAAACATCAAGGAATAAGTACTGTAGGGGCACCAGATAAACAACTTTTATCTGCTTTAGCTAAATATTTAGATTGGTACCTCCTGAATACAAAAATTAGCTTCAAGTCAAATTATGCGTTCATTTACCTGTCTGAATGTACAATACTCTCAAATTATTCTTTAAGCTTAGACTAGGACTTCTATAAAAAAATAATACTGTAAGATAATTTCTACAGTCATTCAATCTCTCCAGACTAGAACGTTATATGGAAGTTTGGATGGAGGTCTAATACGCCATGACATCAATATTCTCAAATCTTTTGTTTATTTTTTAATAAAATCGAGACTCCCATGCAACTTTCTTGTCTGGAAATTAGTTTTCAGTTTTATGCTGACATTCTCCTTCTTGCCTAGTTAGGATCTAGGTAGTGTTTTGGATTTTCAAACTTCTGTGGGTATCCAGGAAAATGTCTTACATTGTCCTGGTTTTTAGATAATATTCCTTCAAATCCCTAAATTTATTAGCGGTAATGCAAAATTCAGGAGGGACCAGAAAAATATTATTTTCAACAAAATTTAATTCAAACTCCAGCCTAAATGACTGGCCCAAAAAATCTTTTATGACTTTATTTAATATGTTTAAGGATAGGAACTCTTTATATATCATCGGCTTAACATCTCCGAAATAAAATTTCGCTAAAATACATCGACAAATGTGTCTGGATGTGTGGTGCTGGAGGCGAAGAAAATTGTGTGGGTTGGCTATGTGTATGGAAAACCAACATTGGTTAATCTAATTTTTAATACTCACATTAGTACGAGTAGTGTTCCAAAATATTTCTTGCCGACGGGAAAGGTTTTATTTAAAAAATTCTGATCTTACTCCCTCAATATGGCAGACAATTTTTTCAGGCGTTGAAATAACAGGTTTTATAATAGGAACTTAGGAACTATTAAAATCCACAAACGTGCCACTTAGTTCCATTTGAGCCTACAGACGTAGTACGCTGCCTGGCTGGTTGTCTATGTTAAAAAACATGGTGAAACAGTGTTTTTCATAAATGGCATCAATCAAAATATCAATACAGTGGTGTTTCGCAATATTTCTTGATTTTAGCTCTTATTTTAATTAACAAATTCGACCTCAAATGAGGTGAATTAAAAAATTTTCAGAGCATGAATGCGGTTTTGTATTAGGAATATGTGATAGAAACGGATTAATAACTTATATAAAATTACACTAAAATCTATTGACAAACGTGTTTCATTTTGTGCTGAAACCTGGAAATGTACTAAGGCCTGGAGTGGTTTTGGAAGTAAGCATCTAACTTTTCTTTGCAAATCTAATTTCCACAAATTTGTTTTCTGATAACCAAAGTGTATAATGTCCTGTGTCTTGCAATATTTATTGAATTCTGGTCATGTTCTATTTAAGAAACTTCATCTCTACCCCAAATGGAACTGCTCTTACTATGTCCAAATGCCATTGAAATTTATTGTCTGACTTTACCAATATAGTTGACAATCAGTGAATTTATTGTAAGTAGCACCTCCAAATTGTGAATCAAGTTAGAGGGTTTACAATTTTTCTAGAAGAGCTTTCCCCACGTTCATGTCTTGTGACAAATCGTCGCTACCAAACCTATTAAATATAGCATCTTTTTTTAAATCAAATACATAACATATTTCGAGACTTAATAACTGCCCTGTTCTTTTAGGGCAATTTTTTCAAACTTCGTCCAGGATTAATCATTTTGACTTCTGGTCACCCTAGATACTTACTGTGGTAGGCATTTCTTCCAATTCTCAAAAATTAGCTTTGTGAATATGACGGACATGATCGCATATTTGACATGTCTGAATTGGAACATGTGCCAAAATTAAGCTTTTGAAAATGAAAAGGGTTCAAAGGTAAAGTTACTTGACACCATTTACTACTTACGGTTTCGCTGATCTCTTATACGGGGAAAACATAAAAAATCTCAAAACGATAATCTAAAATTCTCTTCGATTTCGTGGAGAATTGTGGCCGCGTTAAAAAAACTATTAGCTCAAGCAGCATATTGCAACCAATAAATTAATCATTAAAAACAATTTTAGTATAATTTGCTAGATCGTGATTTTTTTAACACAAAACATCAACTATTATTTACCATATATCTAATGTCTAACTATTGTATTTCGTATGTACTGTCCTCTAACTAGAAATACTCTCCTGAAAATTTAAAACGTACTCTATTGAAAGTTTTCAGAGCGACATCACTGATATTATCTATCAAGGGGCAGCCGATAAAATGTTTGCACACAAGCGGCCGTGTACTTAGGCGGATATTCCTTCATTAAGATGACAAAGATAATTAGAAATCCGAAATGTATAAAATTACTATTTACCGCCGGACAAAACTATTTTAAGAAAAATGTCTAAATATAACCTATAAAATAAAATTAAATTACTTACGTTATTTTGAGTGTTTCGTTTATAAATCTCCTTTTTGTAATTAACTATATTATTGAAAATATATTTCATCCAGCATTAAAAAATATTTCAAAAATATTAAATTTTTCATTTTATGATCATAGCAACAATTATAATGATCATTAATATAATTTAGCATTTTTTGCACGATTCATGTTATCAAATTAAAACCAAACCAAAAATTAAAAACATAAAACCATAAAACTAAATCAAATTAAATAAAAAATAAACCAAAAATCACTAAAAAAAATATTTTTCTATATTTATATTTTTCACACTTGTTTTATTAATTTTCACAAAACTATATAATATAAATTGCACAAATAATATATATATTTATATATAAATATATAAACAAAATAATAATAATAATAATTAAATAAAACACTGGTGGGAATATTATCACTTTTCCACAATATATATTTTTATATTATAAATAAATACACTTGATAATTTAAAAAACCAAAACAAAAATTCGCGCGCTTTTTTGAATTTTCCAAAATTTTGTGTCAACAAAAAAAAAAAACCGAACCACTTCCGTTTTATAAAATTATGTGTTAAATGTCTGTGTGGTTATATTTTATGAAATCGCCATTTAAATTTTATGTGTTTTGTTTGTACTTATTATGAAAATCACCACTAATCATAATAACAATAATAATAATAAGAACAATAATAAATAAAGGATGTTTATTAGTTTACGACTTCTTTCAAACTGAAACAATAAAATAAAAAAAATATATCTCAAGTCCATGTGAAAAATGAAAATCCTAACAGAAATACAAAAAAAAAGTCCAATATATTCAGAAAACCCCTTTACAACATCAAACTATAAAATATATATCCACAACACAGCACATAACAGTGTAATAACTCCTCTATCTAAATTTTTTCTCTTTGGGGTTTTTTTTTTTTTTTTGTATTTTTATTCATTCGTCGGATCACAACAAAATCATTATGTGTACGTGAATTTTATAGCAGATAAAATGAGATAGTTAGATTTTGTTTTTCACATATAAATTAATTTTTTTAGTTTTTTTTTTTCACTTTGCTTCGTATTTTATATACATATACAAATTTTATTTACGACAATGAGTGAGAAAACAATATAAATTTGAACAAAATTTATGTGATCACATACTAACACATTTTTCGTCATCGTGTGTTTACGAATTTTACGATACGAAAGAAATGTACATATGTTTTATCATTTTATTTTTTTCGTCTCTTTCTTTATAGTTTATAACTGTATTTTGTATAATAGTAGTATAGTAAAAAAGAGACAATAAATTAGATTTTTATTTATTTGATTTTTTTTTTTTTTCGGTCTTCGTTTTCTATTTTATTTTTGTGTCGGTTGGGGTTTTATGTTTTTTTTTATTTTTTTTGTGTTCTACAAAAGGAGGAGCAAAACTCATAAACCATTCTATGTATTATTTTATATGGGAGAGAAGATGGATGGTATGTTGGAATGAAATAGAAAGTCGAATAGGTGGCTGCATTTGAGCGAGATGGAACAATAAATATTGCGTGCGAGTGTGACGAAATGGACTTTTTATTTTATTTTATGTACATGTCGGTGTTCTTAGAAGATATTTTTTTTAATGTTTATGTGTGTTCGTGGAACGACGATGTTGATGATGATGATTTTGATGATGATAATTGAAATGAGAGATGGTGAAATTATTGAATGTATTTTTTTTTATTGTGTGTTATTTTTTTTTTTTTTGTAGTTTTGAGGGTTAATAAATTTTCCAAATTATTTCTTAATTTGAAAGACAGGAATTTAAGTTTTTTTTTTGGTGTTATGGATGAAGAAGAAAATAGGAAGGGAAACAAAAATAAAAATTGAAAACGAAAGGATTAAAAACAATGTGGTGTGTGCATTTGTGTTATGATAATTTTTTGGGTGTTTTAATTCCAAAATGATTGTTTCTTTCCTTTTTGGTGTGTGTGTGTGTGTTTGATAAGCAGATGTGAATTATGAGTTTAAAAATGTTATGGCGCAACAATGAATAATGAGCGGAAATTGATATATGGCGGGGAATCATAAATATTTTTTATTTTTACTAGTTTCTAATGCAACGTGGTTGTGTGTATGATGTATTTTTACTCCGAAGAGATATTTTTAAACTATGTAAAAAGCAAGCATAAATATAAAAGTTCCAAATCAGCTATATTTTCAAGTGTTTTGTCATTAAAATTTCATATTTTGTTTGTGTTTTGTGTATATATCTCTAATAGTAATGAGTGTCAAACAGTGTGGTTGTGTTCAACAAATGAGCCGTTTATTTTGAAATTGGAATAAGTCAAATTTTTAAAAAATTGAGTTAACGTTATACGACATGTTAAAGTATCGTGAACTTTCATATTTTGTTACATTCTTGCGCTTAATTGTAGAATAATTCCTAGAAATAGTGGTTAAATAATGAATACTAAACGCTATCAATATTTTGTTTATTATGAAAGTGGAATAAGTAACATTACATGCTTGTTCATTCGTGTAATGTCACAAAAACTAACAGTATGATGAGTATATTATAAATCTAGAAGGCATTGAAAGCAAAATATATAACAACAACAACAATTTACATTTAAGATTTAGAAGATATTACATTTACTACTGTGTCCAAAAAGTAAAGCCAGTTTTCAATTTAAATCGCGCGGGTAAACCGCACATCATAAATATTTTGTTTCTAAGTTGGCAGCATTGTGATATACATATGTGCATCTGTGACAAATTTTATTTCAAAACATTCATCAGTTTTTGTTTTACGCTTGGTTTTGTACAACGCTAAAAGTGTATTCGGCGATTTTTACAATTTCTAATTATATTGAGCAAAGAAAACTTGCATTAAGTTTTGTTTGCGAAATGACATTTAAGGTGCAGAAACGTTAAGGATGGTGCAGAAAGCCTTCGGGGACCATGCTTTGTCGGAAAGGAATGTTTACAAGTGGTATAAACAGTTCAAAGAAGGTCGTGAAAGTGTTGATGGCCATATGTTGACAGTTTTCATGGATCATCGTGGTGTTGTCCATTCAGAATTCCTTCCACCCGGCCAAACCGTCAACAACTAGTATTATTTTAGTGTTATCCGTCGTTTGCGTTATACTGTTCGCAAGAAGAGGCCAGAATTGTACACGGTAAATAAAAATTCACTAGATGTGAGCATACTAGGCAATCTAGTTGAATCAAGTAAAATTAAAAATACTAGATTTCAGGTTGCAATAAAATATGGCGATTTTACTTGAAATACAAATGTATAGTACCGGAAATCAAGTAAACAATTTTACTTGAATTTACGAATGGAATTCCGGTAAAATTATGAGAAATACTAGATTTCTGGTTTTAATAAAACATGGCGATTTTACTTGAAATACAAATGTAAAGGACCGGAAATCAAGTAAACAATTTTACTTGATTTTACGAATGGAATTCCGGTAAAATTAAGAGAAATACGGTATTTTAATTAGATTTCAAGTAAAATCAAATACTAGATTTTCTTGCAAAACTATAAGATTTCCCGTATTTATTCTACTAAATTTCTAGTAAAATAACCGGAAAAAACTTAATTTAGCAGAATTCTAGTTATTCCTATACGTCACCATTGTTTACTAGTTTATCCGTTGATTATACTAGATTTTCGTCTTAATAGATTTCAAATAATAAAAAAACGTTTTTGAATTTTATTTTAGTTATTGATATTTTTTATTTCCGATATTTCAATTTTCAATTTTATTATTATTATTATTATTATTATTACAATTATTAACAATTTATTTACAATAGAAAAAATAATAATAATGAGTGCCCTGTGGACAAAGTCCAGTGACAGGCCTCGCTTCTTTTAACACATATAAAAATCATACGATGACGTAAAACAAATACAAAAAAAACAAAGCTTAACATAATTCTCTTGCATATTCTACACATAATTTGATGTATAGTTTTGACGCGCGAGGTGTCGGAATCACACCTTTAATTTTAAAAAAATAAACCTCAATAAAAATATAAAAATATACAGAATTTTTTGGAAATTTTAAACCAAAAACATAAAAAATTTTAAATAAAATGTCGAAGGCGCTCAAAAAAGTTTTATAGCCCAACGAAATTGACTGAGCGTCGATTATAACATAGAATAAGCCTTCGTGGCCCAATTCATTTTCTGATAGACACATAAGGTACGGCTGCGTCTGCTTAATTTTTTGGGTGATGACTTGTATTGATTCATCTACCTGCAAATATATAATTTTTTGATTTAATAATCAGAGTAATCAAATGAACTATACATCAAAATGTCAACGTTCAACTAACTCACTAATTATACTAAATTAAATTAAATCATGTAGATTTTATTTATCATTTTTTTTCCCAATTTTCGACTTTTCAAGTCATCAACATAGTAACAATTTTATACCTTGTACATTAACATACTATTATGTATGTATAATAAGTGTAATTATATTTTGTAGAGTAGTATTATAGAGTACGATAAAACAAAAGTACAAATTTGAAAATTCAAATGTGCCTTTAAGTTCATTAGTTGACAGGTAACGAAAGTTACGTAAATACTCGTAGTATAATGTTTTATTGTAATGTTCATATTTAACATAATATTGTATAATTCTATTGTTTATGTTTTTTGTTTTATTGTTACCCCGGTAATGATTAATGATTCGAAAAGTCAAAAATTGGGAAAAAATGATGAATAAAATCTACATGGCTTAATCCAGCTTAGTTAAATATTCTATAAGAAAGCCAAAGTTGAAACTTTTAAATGTAACAAGACTAATAAAAAGCATATAATAATTAAAATCATATCAATAAATAATTAAATACCTTAGCCCAAATGCACACGCTGGACATGCAGCTTAAAATAAATTGGAGATTATCCGATGAAGCGGCAGTGGTTTTAAGTGTGGTGGTGTTACTGGACGTCTCATATTTGATTGTGAGAAAGGCTCGTAAATAATCTAAAGCGAAATAAATTCTTGGATTATTACGCTATCCATTCAAAATAACACTAAGTCAAAAATATCGGGTTACGGGAGAAAGCTTTGAAGTTGGAAAATTTTAACAAAACGGAGTCTGAGCAAAGTTAAATAACTTGTTTAAAATTTCAAATTTCCAAATTTCTCCTGAAAATGACGATTTTGACCTATCGGTTTTTGCATGCAATGAGCGAATAAATATATATATATATATATATATATATATATATATATATATATATATATATATACATACATCTATACATGTATATTAATATTTATAAGTTAAATGTATATACCGTCTTTAATAATTGGAAACAACCCAGCATTCAAAATATATCCAATAGAATTATTTTCTAACTCATTCCCATTTTTCTCCAGAAGACCGAATTCAAAATTAATCTGAAATGTACATAATTGACAGTTAATCTGAAAATAATTTAATTTATATATTTATCGAAAACTTACACATTCACCCTCGAAATCCATTAATTTGGGAACATTTTGAATAAGTTCCGTTGCGGAGGCCAAATTTAGTCGCAAAACCTGCCGCCGACCAAATGTTTCCTTCAGCAGTCCAAAGATTATGGTTTTATTACCCTCTGTTGATTCTATTGTGTTTAGGTCTTCAATATGATTGGATAAATTCTTCATGGAGACAAAATATTAATTATAAGTAATAGATTATATAAAAATAGATATCTATATATTATATACGAATATATATATATATATATATATATATATATATATATATATATATATATATATATATATATATATATTGTATAATATAATATAAAATATGTATGTTTATACAGATATGTATATATAAAGGGTGGTATTGGGATGGGTTCAAACGAGTAGCGCAAGTAGCTGGCTCAATGTTATGAAATTTAGTCCACTAAAATTGTACCTGACTCTCCTGTGGTTTGAAAATTGGATTTCGTTTCGACATAATATTTTTTTTTTTTAACTGTAATATTTTTGTTGCACGAACACCCGTAAATGTATAAAATAGTTTTTTATTGTAATACCAAAACCTTCCACAATTCTAAAGAAATTTTCCATCCGCAAAGAAAAAAAAATGGCAAGATTAATAATCGCACAAAAAAAAATCGCACAAGAAAAAATCGCACAAGAAAGGACCGCACAAAAAACGGTTTAAATGTACATATTTTGCATACTGCCGTACTAAACATATTTTACATAACTAAAGAAAACGCATTTTGAGAAAAACTTTAACTCCGTTTTGAAACTAAATAAACGTCTTAAATACGTATACGTACGAAATTGTTTTTCTTGTTTCGCGTTTCTGGATTTAGTTTTAATTATTTTTTATAATTTTGTTGATAAAGTTTATTTTAGCTTTCGATTGGCAGCAATAACTCAATTTTTCCAAAAAAGTAGTTATGTAAATTATGTTTAAATATATACGGCAGTATAGCTCTTGCATAAAATTTTAAAACCACGTAATTTCAACACTCACTATACTTACATATTTTATAATATCACTCAGTCACTCACAATTTATATACTTATATTTTTTTTGTTTGAACTGTTTTTAATTTCACGTTCACTACAACACACCACGAAATTCAACGTTTTACTGATACAAGACGACGAAAATGAAATTAATACGCGAGCAAACGGCTAAATTTACTAGAATTCTAGTAAATTTACTAGAATTCTAGTAAATATAATTATAATTTTACTAGAATTCTAGTAATATTTTAATGTAAGTTAAAATTTACTAGAATATTACTAGAATCTGTTTAATTTACTAGAAATTCCCTGTACAAGCAAACAGAAATTATCTTGTATTTAATTTAATTTAACTAGAATTTTACTAGGTTTCAGGTAACTACATTAAAAAATATGGCGACGCAAAAATTCAACTGGAATTCAAGTAATGTGTATTATTACTGGAAATCTGGTAATAAAATTTACGTGATTTTCATTTAATTTACCAGATATTCTGTTTTAGAGAGTAAAACTAACCATCCAGTATTTTTCTAGTAATTTTTTTTGCTAGATTATCACTAGAATTCCAGTATAATTTAAAATATTACTGGAAATTAACTAGAAAATAGTTCAAATCTGGTTTTGATTGCAATTTTACTAGAAATCGGTTAAATTCATTTTTAAATTTTACTAGAAAATTCATTTTTCTTGATTTTTAACTAGAAATTCACTAGATTTTCACTAGAATTTGCAAAACCAGAAAATCAAGTATGCAATTACCAGATTTTGTAATGAGCGTGTAGTCAGACAATTCTTGGTATTTGCACCACGATAATGCACTTTCTCACACTTCACTTGTTCTTATAACTTTTTCGCCAAAAATTCGATCCATATCGTTCCACAACCACCGTATTCGTCTGATTTAGCACCGTATGACTTCTAACTATTCCCGAAATTCAAAAAACCACTGCGGGGAAATCATTTTGAGACAATAGAAGATATAAAACGTGAATCGCTACGTGCTCTTGAGGCTATCCCGGAAGGCGACTTTAATTCTTGTTTCGAAAATTCGAAATTCGTTGAAATAGATTTGGAAGAATAAATAATTATATATTTTGAAATACATAAAAACTGGCTTTATTTTCTGGACACAGTAGTACAAGAGATTCTCCTTATAAAATACTCTACAAAACATCCTTGACTAGTGATGCAGAGTTTTATATTTTGGACTTAGCACTAGAAAGGGATGACCTAAAAATTTTGGTTCTATTGAGTTACTGACGTTATACTCAAATGTGCGACCGGCGAGGCAGAGCAGTAACGAATTACATTTATTTGAATTAGGTAATGAAAACACAAATTACAATTTGTAATTTGTATTTTAATAACTCGTTTTCCAAGTAACAGTATCTTGTATTTTAATTGCTTATATTCTAATTAATTGTAATTTGTATTTTATTTACATCAGTTTTTGTAATTTATTGTTTACGTTTTTACAAGGTTCATTAAGATTTAGTTCTAGATCCATCTGTGTGAAACCTTATGTTAATGATCGTTATTTTGATGATATGTAAAATACAAATGTAAAGTATTTGTAATTTGTGTTTTAATTGCCGAGTTTGCTGTAATTTGTAAAAGTATTTTAATTAGTCATTGTAATGTAATTTGCCCAGCCTTTGCGACCAGTCACAATCGCGAAATATAAAGACATGATGGATTTGCTCCCATATATTCCACCTGTTCATCATGGATATTTTCAAAATTAAAAAAGTCGGATCAACTTGTTGAGAAGTAAAGTGAAATCCAAACCTATTAAATTCATTATAATTTTCTCTTTGTAATAACTGGATGTCATTTATAATGTAAAATTCTCTTTATTGAATTAAATCAATATGAAATGATGGTATAAGTCATTTTTATTAAAAAAAATTATTTTGAAAGTGGAATAAGTCATTTCCAGTACAAAAAACTCATAGTTTACCAAGCCTTATTATGAAATTTATCACTTTAGCTAAAAGTAGTAAGTCCAGTAATATCATAAATGCAAACACTTTAAACAAAAGTTGTATTGATTTTTTTCATAACATGAAAACACAAAAGTTTAATTATCTCAATATTAAGAAAACATGATTTATTCCACTTTCAAAATAAACGGCTCAAATATTTATTGTAAAGCATTTGCATTTTGGATGAATCGTTTTGCTACAAGTATAAATAAACCTAGTTTTCGATGTGATCTGTAATGATAACATGTAAACTTACCCTACCTACCCATAAACGATATGTATCTCTACTGTCAATAAACATTATTAGCCTAACATCCGAATGGATTCTTTCTCGAACCTCTATTGTGGTGCGTGGACATTTTTTTTTGTGAAGCGTTTGTTTTACAACAAAAATAAATTTAATTTTTCGTTTAGTGTTTGTAACGATTGAATCGTTTCAGGTTTTATGAGTGCCTAAAAATAAAAAAAACTATCTCAGATGGCAAGAAAAAAGAAAATCTGTGTACATATTTATAGTTACGTAACTTATTGTTCTTGTTGACAATTTTTTTATTGCTTTAATCGGTATTCCACTATTCTATCGGCAAATTAATTCTTTTGGTGTTTAGTTTTTCATTCAGTCAGCGTTTACCCAGAATTTTAATTTTTCAGTTTGACAGGATAACTCGAAACAAAAACAAACTAATAAACATAGGTACCAACATAAAAAAAAACCAAATACCAATTTCATTTTGGGTATACAAATGTTGCTTGGGTTATCAAAATACTCAAGAGATGGCTCTCTTTTTGGGAAACAGCACGTTGGGTAATAAAAAAAAAACAAAATTTTTTTTTTCACAAGCTAGAAATGAAGACGGGAAAATTTTCTTTTTGGATTGGGACACCACACCAACAGGTAATTATAAAATATTATATACTTATTTTTGGTTTTATATACATATGTCTTATAGTATATAAATAAAACCAAGTTTTATGTGTGGTTGTGATTTGAAACAACAACAAAAAATACCATATTTTCACGAAAAATCAAACAATTAAATTGTATTAAATAAAACAAGACAATACAAAAACAACAAACACGTGTGGTGCCATTCACGAGTGAAATAAAGCAACGAAAAAATAAAAATTGACCCCCTATCAACGGCGGAACAAGAAAATAAAGGAAAAAAATCATTTGGCATCCCTATCAAAGGCGGCAGCAGATTGAGGCATAACGAGAAAAATATCCAGCACCCAGGAACGGGCGTAAACAATATTTCGAGCAGCAGCGGTCGGTGGGCACAGTATTCAACCGGGGTTCAGGTAATTTCATTGTAAGCATTTTTTTTTCTTTTTTTTTAAATTAACGTCATTTGTGTCCGGAAGTGTGCTAAATTTGGTGCAGAAATTTTTTTTTGTTTAACCAATCATTTTATTGCTGGTTTTCCGTAGAGTAGGAGATTTTTTAGTTTTAATTACAGATCAAGGTATTGGCATCAGAGCTCTGGACCCAGCACCTTTGGACAATTTGAGTTGCAGAATAAAAAAAAAACCCAGGCAATAAAGTGTAGTTGTTAGAAAAAAAACCTCGCTCTTTGAATAAAAAAAAAAAAAAATGTCAAATAAAACAAATAATTTTATAATGTAATATAAAAAAAAAATATATGTTAATTTTTTTCCTATTCGGGAGATATTTGAAGAGTGATGTGCGTGTGTTACATGTGTGTGAATTAGGCAGCTTCTTAGGTCCATAGGGCACCACCAATTAACCCCACCCCAAGACTGACCACAAGTGGTAAAATGCTGCGGGTGGTGACAATGGATATTTCTGAAAGCGACAGGGCTACGGTCACGTCGTTACATGTTTTATAATCTATATTCTATTATTACTTTTACTTTTAACTAATTAATTTTATCAATTGATATATAAAATATCGGTAAGTATTTTCTTAGTATTTCATTGTTTTTTTTTTTGATAGAAATTACACATTTATTGAGTAAAAATAAGGAGGAGCAAAGTACGCAGTACTTTGCCCCTCATTTATTCTCTAATTTCTCTGATTCAGAGGAAGATATTAATACTAAAAAATGTAAAATATCCTTTGATGGTGATACATTGAATAATGGCGTTTATGATCAAATGCCAAACAAGGAATTAAAGAGAAAAACTAGAATTACAATTGAAATTAATCCATCAAACATTTAAATAGGGGATTCACCTTCTTCGTTTATGACCACATCTGTTACAAATATGACGCCTATTAATAGTAATATCACAAATACAACAACAAATATGAATTTATATGGTCGTTTTGACAACGGACCTTTTGCGGTCTTTGTTAACAATAAGGAGGGTATAAATTTAGTGAAATTAGGTAAAGCTGTTAAACTGAATAGATTTCAAAATATAAAATCAATTTCAAGTATTGACAAAAATTTGACAAAAATTATCTTCAATAATTATGACGATGCAAACAAGTGTGCTAAATCTGAAGCATTTAAAAGTTTTGATAAATACAACGTATATGTTCCAAATAAGTTAACTCTTCTATTGGAGTCATTAGAAATATCCCGTTAGGTCTTTCTATTGATGAGAATAAAGAGATTAATTCAAACATCCCTATAATTAAAATTGAAAGAATGACAAAATGGGACAATATCAATAATACTTCAAAAATCACAGAAATGATAAAAGTCACCTTTGCATCAGGTACCCTTTATGAAAACACTCTTTTAAAAGTCAATTTTTTCATACCAAATCCACTTTTTTGTAGAAAGTGTCTAAATTATGGACACACCAAAAATAATTGCAGTTCTTAAATTGTTAGGTGTCAAACTTGTGCAAAAATTTTTGAGGAATCACATGAATGTGACAATAAAAAAGCTTGTAAATTTTGTGGCTCAGGTTCGAACAGGCAACGAAAAATTTCGTCAGAAACAAATCAGAGAATATATGATCTTAAACAAAGCAAGTTTTAGTGAAGCCAAATCTCACCTTTTTGACAAAAGTGACAAACAAAGATTACCCAAACAAAATGACTGTACTAATGATATCTCCTCTGATAACCAAGCATGGAAGAAAGTAATTTATGTGACGTTGAAAACAGAACAATAAAAATATTAACAGATTTGGTCAATGAATTAAGAAGTCAAGTTAAGGATAATAATTTTCTATTAAATGATATTTGTTCATAGTTCAATAACACTACCGATACCAATCCAGCCAAACTGGATATGATCAAAATAAAATTAGCAAGTTTTATTAATATATAAATTTCATCTATCATTATTGTTCATTTTATTATTTTCCTTCAATTTATAAGCTTCTTTTCTCTCATTGCCTTTTTGATGTTTTCTATTAAATTTCTTCAAATAAACATCAGAAGTCTTCATAGTAACAAGGATTTATTTTATCATTACATAACTTCTAATAATATTGATGTGATCATTCTATCTGAAACCTAGACTAGTCTTGGTAACAATTTGAGTTTGAAACAAGATGGTTTTGGTGGGGTTGGTTTTCTGATCCGTAAGAATTTCTCATGGAGAATTATAGAATATGGATATAATTTCTTTTTATAGTAACTCAATCATCAGACCACAGAAAGTAATAGCCGAATTTGATTATCTCATTTCAAATAATTCACATAATTGCATAATAGCAGGTGATATTAACATTCATAACAGTCTTGGGGACAACTTTTTGCCCTCTACCTACGACAGAACTGGGGATACGATTGCAGACATAATTATTGCCAATAATGTTTTCTTACTGAATGATGGTTCTCATACGAGACAAGATCTTTACAGAAATAGTTCGTCAGCTTTAGATATTACTTTGTGTTCACTTAACTTAACAAGAAATCTCATATAGAAAGTAGATACGACAAATTTGGGAAGTGATCACTTGCCAATACTCATTGACTATAATTTAAATTACTATCAAAAAAAAAAACAAATCATTGGTCAATGATTTTGGAGAGTTTTAACTTAACAAATATGGATATGAACATGAACATCGAAGAATTTCTTGAAGAACTAATTCACAAACACACTTCCACTATTACAATGAAAAGTAATTTTAAACCTAAACCTTGGTGGAATGACAAAATACAGAGATTATGGAATATTAAAAGACAAAAACAATTAATTTATAATTCAAACAAGAACTTATTCACAGCCATAGAACTTAAAAAATCGGTACAAAAGCTTAAGTTATTAATTAAAAAAGAGAAAAAAAAAATCATGGAATCTTTTTTTTAACAAGTATCAATCATAAATCAAACAATTCTGATGTATGGAGAAACATTTCCTCCTTCTTTTGATTATTCATACATCCCTACCAATTCCATTCCTATTCCTCTGAATTCAAAGACTATGAAATCTATGATATCATCAAAAAGTCTAATAATACTGCACCAGGACAGGATATGATAAAATATCTTAAAAGTGATTAAACAATTGGTTTCTACTAACAACGACCTTATTTCATTTATTACAAATTACTTTAATTCAATCTGGCATAATCAAATTTACCCAGATAAGTGGAAAAATTCAAATTTAGTGGCTATTATTAAAAAGGGAAAAGAATATAGAGACATAACTAATTATCGACCCATCTGTTTACTTCCTATATTCTCTAAAATGTTCAACAAATTAATTTTAAATAGAATTAACGATCATATTGCCAATAATAATATCATCAGTTACTATAATTTTAGTTGTAGAAAAAATAAAAATATTACAGATTACTTCATTGAAATGTTTAATTTTATACACTCTCTTAAACAACAAAATAAAAAAATAGTTCTAATAAATATTGACATTGCCAAAGCATTTGATAATGTGGATAAAGGCATTCTTTTAACTATTCTTAATAATTAAAATTTCCCAGAAAATATTACACATTGGATTTATCAATTTCTAACCAATAGAACCATTTCACTTCAAAACTCTAATCAATTTACATCACAGTACACCAATAAAGGCATTCCACAAGGCAGTTGTCTAAGTCCTACCCTTTATAATTTATACACCTCTTCTCTACATGATACTAACAAAAGCTATGCAAAAATCTTCCAATACGCAGTTGACATCTGTATTTTAATTTCGGCAGACAATCATGATATTTTACAATTATCTATCGATTCTTTTCTATCATCTTTTACACACAAATTAAAATTTTTAAAATTACAAATTAATGAAGAAAAATCACATTATCTAAGCCTTTATACTAACAAAAATAACACTAAATTTATTAAAGTCAAAATCAATAATAAATATCTATGTAGAAGAAAAAACAGTCACTAAAATACTAGGCACAACTATTACCAATAGACTTTCATTATCCAACCATTATGTATACCATTTAAAAAAAAATATTTCTAGTGCCATCAACCTATTTAAAACCCTCACACATTTTAAGGGAGGAGTCAATCTGGAAACAATGCTAAACATTTACAAAGCAATAGCTAAATCTAAACTAGAATACACATTTGTTTTTACAGATACTAAATTCAAAAAAAATCTCAACATCTGTCAATCAATCAAAAACGCTTGTCTTAGAGCATGTTTGGGTTTTGTGAAAACCACTCCTATTCCGGTTATTTTATCAGAATCATTAGAGACATGTGTAAATTTAGATTTGATTAAAAAATCTCTTCTTTACATTGCAAAAAATATACTCAATAATTCTAAAATTGGCAATGATATTAAACTCAATAGATCTCTTTCAAAACTTAACAATTTATATTCAGATTTTTCTTTTCTCTCTAAAATTAAACCTATACATATTAAAAAAACTTTTCCTAAAAATCTCAGTATACTTACAAATATTATTGGACTTTCAAATAAAAATTCTTTAAACCTTTCAGAACAATATGCGTTATCTATGAATGAAATCAACAATTACAATAATTTCTCAAACATTTTTACAGACGGTTCTATTGTCAATGGAAAAGCTGGAATTGGTATTTTTGTGGAAGATAATAAATGGAAATTTGCCATTCAACTGAATAATGCCACTGACATTAAAAATACAGAAACTATCGCTAATTATTAAAAACAAAAATATAATTATCATAACAGATTCCAAAAGTTCTTGTTTATCCCTAAAAACAGCTTTACTAAGAGATTCCAAAAAACACTATGAAAATCAGATTATTGACACTGCTGGCTATAACCAAAGCAACCTTGATTATACAAGCCATAATCTAGAAAACGCAGCTTTTATAAGGGAATTAGAAACGAGGAAAAAACCTAAATTTCCATAGTAAAACGCATAAAACATAGGGGAAATCACTTTTTTTCCAAAGACAAATTTGTAAATGAAAACGTTCCAAATTCTCTGTTATGATTTCTGAAATATTTTCAAAAAAAAAAAAAAATACTATGGATTCTACTATGGTTTTTACTATGGATTCCTATGGAAATCAGTGAAAAGTTATACCACTAAAGAAGCTTCTAAAAAATACGATAATGATTAAGGCTCTATACTCTAGAAGGCTCTGCTATAACCCAAACAAAAATTTCATCATACATTAGTTTCCTGGCCATTGTGGTATTACATATAATGAAATTGCTGATAGTCTAGCTAAAAAAGCAAATTTTCTCCCCAACCCATAATTTAGACAACGAACCCACTCACTCTGATTTAATCAATAACATTTCCAAAGATATTAATGAAAAATGGAAAGAAATTTATTCAACTATGTTTAACTCTTCAGGCTACTTTTATAAACAGATATGTCCCTCCCCGAGACCATCTTTCCTTTTTAAATACTTTAATTTCACGTCACACCAAACTAGATTGATCTTCAGGTTAATTTCTGGGCATGCGGTGAATAAAAAGTTTAAATTTCTGATAAGAGTCGAGTCTTCTCCAAATTGTGATGTGTGCAATATACATAGTGGAGGACAATGATCACATCATTAACAATTGCATTAAATTTAATAACACAAGAAGTAATTTTTCGTTACTCTGTACAAAACCACTTTTAAACATTTTAAAGGATAATAAAGAGGAATAACTCAGAATGTTGTGTGATTTCATTAAGGAAATCGATTATATGCTTTGAACAGACTTTATTTTTCAATATTACAATTTTATATTTTACACACAATAGGTTTCTTAAGAATCACTACCTTTATATTATTATTACTTATTTTATTATATTATTTTGTAATTCTCTTAAAAATAATAAGATGAAATTAAAAAAAAAAAAATAATCTTGAATCATGAATTTATATGATAAAAGAATTTGTAATCTTTTGGTTTATATAATTTTTATTTTTAACTTTTTTTTTATATACATTTTGACATAATTTCTCATGACATGAATTAATATCCTTTGTATTGTTTTTATAAATTCAAAAATTTGTGTATAATAGTGTAACACTCTATAATTCAATTCATACTTAATATACATATTATAGTAATTCAACTCTCTGGAGTCACCCCTGAGTGGTTTTTAGAAATCTGAGTTGCCACACATCATCGGTCATATGGATTGCTAGATCTCACCTCTACAAACTAAAAACAAACAAACAAACAACCGAATGAAAGCATTGTGTATTTATTAATCTTATATGGGGTCAGATGTGAACAATTAAATCGATTAGCATTACAATAATTATAAATTTGAAGGTGTTAAAAATTAAAATAAACCCCGCGACAACAATAATATATGTCGTAAAAACACCTATTTGAAAATAATAAAAAATAAAAGTAAAAAACACGTGAAAATAAAACTGAAAAAAAAGTTCGACAAGACCGAGAAACAAAATGGCAGAACATCATCGACCACCGAAACAATTGACCATCTCAGAAAATATCGCAGATGATTGGAAGATTTGGATTAAATAATTCCAATTCTACATCACAGCTGTGACGGGACGATGGTTCGCGCTTATCAATTCTGGGTGGCCTTTCAGCAACGTATATAACGCCATGATTTCCTCGACCCGATATCAGATTACTTCCCCTCATCATGCGACTGAAGACGCAGCACAATTTGCTAGGCTAGCTTCAGAGAGAAATGGGGAGGATCTTGTCCTCAGTCTCCGAAGGAAAGTGTATATGCTGCATGATTTAAAAAACCTCACCACCATTATGTTTCAAATAAATAAATAATTAACACTGAACTAGAATAACGACACAGCCATAGTACACAGGGATTCACAGTTAATTAATCCCTTAATAAGATAGATGTTTTTATCACTGTTCACTTACCGGATGTTTTTTAGAGCCCCAGAAGGACATATAAACGCCACCCCATTACCGCGGATGAACTGCGGTTTCCCACTGAGTTCATTTATGCCACTATCATCAAAACACTTTAATTTCACTTAGCACATTGTATAACACTTAACTCGAACAACTCAAGAAAACAAAAACGAACGCATTTAGAAAGAAAACTAACGAAGGTTAATTACACTATGATATAAATTTTATTTGTAAATTTGAAAATAGAAAATTGATTAGAACAAAAGAAAATAGTTAATATTTGGACATTTAATTGGTTATTGAAAACATTTGATTATATTTATAATTAGATTGGAGAAACAACTCCAATGACAAAATATTAGATTTAAATTGGTTTTTATATTATGTTATTTAAATATAGTTTATATAATTTAATTATGTGGTTATGATTAAAACGGTAGGTACTTACAGTTTCTTCCCAAAGCTTTGTGAAGTCATCTCTGTATCCGGCGATTACAACAAATATATTCTTTCGCCCACGCGAAACTATATAAATAGATTTAAATAACGCAGGCAAAACACAATATACACGGGATCCCGAATATGGAATCTTACACGACCAATCTTGCTTTCCGTAGAGTATTTTGATGATGATGGAATTGACCGTTACTGTTCGATCCGATGTTCCGCTTTAAATGGATCAAATTATCCGTCTTGGTGTATTTGAGTAAAATTAATGTTCGTCTTTTGAATTTAGTTTTTTTAGTTTAATAGACGATTCTTTCGCACGGGAAACTATTCATGAAACGTGGCCAGCTGGTTTACCAAACTGTAAAATAACTAGTTGGTGTACAACGCGCTTTATATGTGCGTAACTGTAACCACACCCTATCGATATCCTCGTACCGCGCTATATCAAACACAGAAAGTTTCTTTATAATAAATAACACAACAATAATTGGCCGCGAATAAAAATACCTTACCTATTTTGTAGAATCGTTTAGAACAAAATAGTGTATCCAAATAAATAGAACTATCGGATAATTTCACCAGTTTAAATTAAAAACTAACACACAGAATTTCGTCCGATCAAATTTAATGAATTTACAATTAAATTTAAAGGCCGGACCGACTTGTTATCACACCGAATATTTATAACCAACAGAAAATAAGAATACAAAATAAATAAAATTTTGTGCGTCGGTGATAATCATACCAAAACGAACGGAATAATTCAAATACCTGTAGAAATGCAAGATTGGTGACGTATGCTATGACGAATAAAGCGATATAATTAAATGTTTTCAATGTACCACAACAATAACAAAAACATAAAAAATATTTTGTGTATAAGAACAAAATAAATTGGATTTATCATCAGGGACGTAATAAGGCGAACTTGGAACGAGGCATATGTTACACAGCAACAATCATGAAGATAGACTTTAAACTTGACACTGGCAGAACACTGGTGCCCAATGCAACGTTATAACGAAAAAGTTAGCAGATGATTTAAGTCTATTGATCGAGAGATCAAACACAAAATATTTAATTGCATTCAGCGGTCACAAAATTAGCGTTATTGGACAAGCAACAATCTATTAAATCATTAAAAATAATATGGAAACTTGTATAGATGAAAATACAGTTCCAATACTATAGGAATTAAATTATGTAAAGAATTAGGGTTAGCTAAAAGGACGGACCTAATATACGTACATACGATTGGACTTTGATAACAATAAAAAAAGAATTAGACAACATGAAAATAATATTAGTGATTAAACCAATTAAAAAACCAACACAAATAGTATCACAGACGGTCTTAATAAAACAGGCAAACATGTTACGAGGACGCATAGATCCGTCTAACATAAACAAAAATATCTTTCGACGACATTATCCACTAAACACGCTGGAAGAAATTACAGCGCGAGTGAAAGGATCTGGGAAATCAAAGTCAGTGAAAGAACACAAAGCTCCTGAAGTGTTCCAACAATTATTGTCGCAAATGTTCGAGGACTTGCTAAATGTAGTGTTCAAAATAACATCGGCGGGACTGAAATTAAATAAAGACAAATGTTTGTTCAACAAAAGATCACTAAAATTCCTAGGACACATTTTATCATCAGACGGGCTTTTACCGGATGACGAGAAAATCAAAGCAATAGAAAAGATCGAGACACCGAGAAATGTAAAATAATTGCAAAGATTTCTTGGAATTGTCACGTACGCACATAAATTTTATTGGAAATAAGCATTGAAAGCATTCGAATCTTTTATAATATGTTTCACTGTAGTAAGAGATTGTGGGTAACTTCACTTCAGTAAATTACATTTTTTTTTTTATTTAATCAACACAACATTGATGAAGAAAAAATAAAAGCATAATTTCTATATATAAAATTAATCTGAAATAATCCGTGTTTTATTGATCAAGCTTCCAGCTCTGTTTAGTAATAATCCAAAACAAAGTTTCCGGTCAAGTCGAGTAATAAAGCAGTTGCAGTCATGGATCTGATTCATTCAGATGTTTATGGTCCGATACAAACGACCACACCATCAGGTAATCGTTACATTATGACATTCATAGATGCTTACTCAAAATTTATAGTCAGCTACCTAATCGCAAATAAATCATCAGTTTACAGCAAATTCAAGGAATATATTGCGATGGTAAAGGTTCAATTCGGAAAGAAACCTAAATGCATCCGTACAGATCGAGGAGGAGAGTACATCAGTAATGGATTCGTGAATTATTTAAAGTTGAGCGGAATTCAAATCCAGAGAACTACTACGTACACACCTCAACAAAACGGAACAGCGGAACGCAAAAACAGAACGCTGGTAGAAATGGCTCACTGCATGCTAATTGACGCAGGTCTAGAGAAAAAGTTTTGGGGCGAAGCTGTAATGATGGCTAACTATGTCCAGAATTGTTTGCCAACAAAGAGTACAGAAACAACGCCTTATGAAGGCTGGTTCCAGAAAAGTCCGAATTACTTCAGAAAATTTGGATCAGAATGTTATATGCATGTGATAAAACAAACAAGGCGCAAATTCGATTCAAAGGGTGTGAAAGCAGTGCTGGTCCGTTATGATTACGAATCAAAGGCATATCGTTGTTACAATCCGAAAACCGATCGAGTCACAGTTAGTCGAGATGTTCAGTTCGTCGAAAGGGGCAATTTGTTACCTATATCAAGCCCAGTGAAAATTATCAACGGGACCAAATTATCGTCAATTCAGAGTTGAACAACTTTGAAGATGCAGAAAACGATCAGGTGCAAAAGGAATTAGTCGATGAAGAAGTTCAGGAAGAGAATCCAATACAAGATCACGTTCAGAATGAAGATGAAAAGCAAACTGTTAGACGATCACAACGGGCTAACAAAGGAATTCCGCCAAAGAAATTTATTGAAGAAATGAATGTGGTGAGTTCAGTCATTCAAGAACCAAAGTGCTGATGGAAAAGTAGTCAGACATAAGGCAAGGCTTATTGCTCAAGGTTTTTCGCAAAAAAACGGTACTGACTATGATCAGGTGTTTGCTCCAGTTGTTCGTCAAACTACGTTTCGAACATTGCTTACAGTGGCAGCAAACAAGGACATGAAGGTTTATTATCTAGACGCGAAAACGGCTTTTCTCCAGACAGCTTTTCTTGAAGGCGGCGAAGATTTAGTGTGTCTACTAAAACGAAGTTTATATGGTCTAAAGCAATCAGCGCGCAATTGGAACAAAACAAATCATCAAATTCTCATCGATTTCGGTTTTGTCCAAAGCAAGAATGATCCATGCTTGTACACCTACAAACATGATGGAAAAATATGCTACGTATTAATCTACGTAGACGATGTGGTCATTGCTGGTGAAAACAACGAGATAATCTCCAAGTGCGAAACGTTTTTAAGTTCGAAATTCAAGATTAAGAACTTGGGAGAGATTAAGGATTTCTTGAGTCTTCAAGTCAAGAAGGAAGCAAATGGCCATTACACGTTGAATCAGACTGCTTACATTGGAAAATTACTAGATGTCCTCATTTCCATAATCAGTTGGATATGGTAAAGGAGGAGATACGGATTTGTTGTTAGGCAACGGCAAATATCAAAAATTGTTCGGTTGCTTACTGTACATATCAGTCAACACGAGACCTGACATATCGGCAGCAGTTTCAATCCCACCACAAAAAATGTCCAGTCCCAACCAGGATGATTGGAACGAATTGACACGAGTATTAAAGTATATCAAGGGTACTGCCGCTTTGCAATTGTCACTTGGCAAAAGTGATGGTACGGATCAGTTAATCGGATATGCAGATGCAAGTTGGGCTGACGATCGTGCAAGCAGAAAGTCACAATCTGGTTACATATTCAAATATTGTAACGGTATTCTCAGTTGGTGCAGGCGAAGACAGGATTGCATTGCGCTATCATCAACAGAAGCAGAATTTATTGCGTTGTCTGAAGCATGTCAAAAAGCGAATTGGATTCGTCGTTTACTCAATGATTTCGGTCAACGCATGGAAAACCGACAACAACTTTTGAAGACAATCAAAGTTGTTTGAAATTCATTAAGGAGGAGAAATTATCATCATTGATGTTCGAGAGGGCTGGATCTCATGTCAATGTTCTTCGGGATGCATGTGGAGTTAACTGATGATTCAAATGAGGAGGAGTATTGGAAATAAGCATTGAACGCATTCGAATCTTTTATAATATGTCTCACTGTAGTAAAAGATTGTGGCTAACTTCACTTCAGTTAATTACATTATTTTTTAAAATTTAATCAACACAACATTGATGAAGAAAAAATAAAAGCTTTACTTCTATATATAAAATTAATCTGAAATTCCGTGTTTTATTGATATTTTTATAAAGGAAAGTGTACTTCATTAGTTGCAAATAGTTATAAGTGCCAATACTCTAATGAAACACATTTAATATTTAATTGTCCAGAATTTTCTGACGCAAATATCACTCAACAAATGAGATTGAGATAGTGTCAACTATATGCTCACTAAAACATCATAAGCTGCTTCACTTTGAGAGTAAAAATGCTTTTGAGGCAATTTCAACATTTCAGAGCCGCAAGACCATTCCGATGACTAAATCTATCACTGCAAATATATCAAATAGTGGCTTAATAATACCAGATAATTCTCCTCAGTTAAATAGTGTCCATCCAGCCAGTATTTCAAAGTGTAACGTGAAACATAAGTTAGGACCATCGGGCGAGAAACATGTACAACAAATTCTGATTGGAACTGCATTAGTTAACGTGACATTAGAAAATAATATTAATTTGTTATGTAGAGTACTGTTAGATAGCGAGTCACAATTGAATTTTGTAACTGAAAGTATAGTCAACTTAATGAAACTCAAAAGGCAGTCGATCGGTGGAAAGGAAATTACCATACATATAAAGGTTTCCTTGACAATCTCTTCAAGAGTATCTGACTTTTCAGTAAATTTGGATTGTTTGGTGATTCCAAAAATCACAAGTAATCTGCCAGCAAGTTCAGTTAACGTCAATTTAAATCTATATACCAGTTGAGATTGAATTGGCCGATCCTTACTTCCACATACCAAATAAAATTGATTTACTGATTGGTGCTGAAGTCTATCATCAATTATTTAACGGTCACGCTATTACAGTTTTGGAAAACCTCTCATCCTTTTATCCTAGTGTATTCGGGTACGTCATTAGTGGTCGTGTAATGGCACCCAATCCTGTTGAAGATTATCTTTCAACAACATTATGCCTTCTGCAGACCATGGTCGATATTCGGTTTCTCTGCATGTCAATGAAAATATAAATTATTTAGGGTCTTCGAATGATTCGTCACTTAGTCAGTTTTATGCCCTTGAAAAGAGGTTAGCTCGTCAACCAGAAATTTATCGTCAATATCGAGAATTCATTAGCGAATACATATCTCTAGGTCATATGACATTAATTAAGAATCCTGATATTATTACTAGAGCATATAATAAGGCATTCTATTTACCTCACCACTTCGTTATTAAAGCTAGTAGTACGATGACCCAATTACGAGTTGTATTTAATGGATCCTCAAACTCATCGTCCAAATTATCGCTTAATGATTGCCTGTTTAAAGGTCCTACTGTACAACACAGTTTATTGTCTATTGTTTTAAGATTTAGAAAGCATATCGTTGCTTTTACCGCTGACATCGCCAAAATGTATAGGCAAATCATGATTGCTGAGGATCAACAGGATTTGCAATGTATATGGTGGAGAGATCATCCATTGGGCAATTTTAATTGTTATAAACTAGCTAGGGTTATGCTCCCCAATGATATTAACTGCGAAAATAATAATGCAAACCATTTGGACGCTTCATAATGTAGACTGGGATGACATAATTACACATCAAGTACGTGATGATTAGATAGAGCTCAAAGGACAGTTAATAACACTCAATCGAATTACTATCCCACGATGTATTTTAGTACCAAAGTTTGAAGCAATACAGATTCATGGATTCTCAGATGCTTCCGAGAAAGGTTTCGGTTGTGTTTTGTATCTGCGAATCACGGATCATCAAAACAAGCATCATACAAGATTAATATGCTCAAAATCTAGGGTTGCGCCGCTTAAGAGGCAAACTATACCCCGATTACAAACTTTGTCTAAGGTAATTGAAAGTACATATTTAAATATGAAGTTTAACCATATTTATCTTTGGTCAGATTCTGAGATAACTCTACTTCGAATAAAATCTGAACCTTCTAAATTTTCCTCGTTTGTGGCAAATAGAATCACGCAAATACAGGAACTTTCATTATTACATAGCTGGTGTCACGTACCAACATCACAAAATCCAGCCGACTTTATTTCATGAGGCTTAATGCCAGATGAATTTTTGAAACAGAGTCTGTGGTTGTCTGGTCCTTCATTTCTTTTTAAGGATCAATCTCATTGGCCGAAAAATCATAATCCAACAATTAGCTCAGATTTATGAAATATGTATCTTCGGAAAAATGTCTCAATAACGGTTTGCAATGCTGTGACGCCGCCTTGGAACATATTTGACCGAGATGCGTCGTTTACTAAGCTTCTTCGAGTGACTGCTTATATTTTAAGATACATAAATAATATAAAACCTAAAAGACGATTGAAAATTACTGGTGGGCTCACAGCTACTAAATACTGCGAAAATCACTTTTGTTTGATTTGAGATCTCACTACTGGATTATAAGAGGTCGAAATGTATGCAGATAGGTTATAAATCGGTGTATCCATTGTTTCAGAAACAAACCAAAATTTACGCATCAGAAAATGGGTGACTTACCAATAGATCGCGTGACGCAATCTAGACCATTTTCCGTAGTTGGCATCGATTTCTGCGGTCTATTCTTCGCAAAACCAAATATAAGATCAAAAACTAAAACTAAAACATATATTTGTTTATTTATTTAATTGCAGTAAAAGCCATTCACCTAGAGATCGTTATGGATTTATCTTCACAATCATTTCTGTCTTGCCTTCGTCGATTTATAGCGAGACGTGGTTGCTGTACTAAATTATACTCGGATAACGCTACAAACTTTATTGGATGCCGCACTGAATTGAAAGAATTGAGAAACTTATTTCTATCAGAGACTTTCCAGAATGAAACAAAAAAGTTCTGTGCGAGTAACCAAATCGAGTGGCTTACCATACCTCCACGATCTCCCCATTTCGGTGGTTTATGGGAATCCGGAATAAAAATCGCCAAATGGCACATGAAACGAGTAATAGGGTTACGTTCAATGACACTTGAGGATTATTACACATGAGTAAGAATAATTTTTTTAAAATAGGACCAACCCTACTTAATAAATTAAATAAAGTTTGATATTATAAAATAAACATAATTGTTACAATGACACCTGGTTAATGAATTTAAAGATTGTCAATAGTTGCTTTCCAGTTGGCCAACCGCTAGTACCCGCTCTTCAGGATCACCAGAAGCCTTGGATATACTAAATAATAAAAATAAAAAGCCTATCCGCACCAAAGAGAAAACGGAAAATTGTCTTTTCGCAAAATGGCGGCTGTCTGAAAAAAACGAATTGTTCGACTCTATTTGTTCATAATTTTTATTTTTTTAAAATATGTAGTAAAAAAATAATTCTGATACAAAAGTGGTATACTACATAAATACAATCGACATTCTTACTAATTAAGAATCTTTTTTTTAATTTTGTTTCAGACAAACACAAAGGTTGCAAACATGCGACAACCAGCATATATACAACCTATTTTATTAGCCCTTATTTTACCAGCTTTTAACTTATTTAATTTTCATTCAAATTTTTTTTTTATATTTTCAAAATATCAATAAATATATGTATTTTGTAGACCAATGAATGGTAAAAATGTTTTTTGTTTTTTTTAAAGAGCTTGAAAGGAACGCCCAGTATGTAAGTCTCTAGACCAGAATATCCCTTAAGAAACCCATTTCAAACGCTCATGTCTAATTTCATCATAATCGGTTGAGAAATAGGCAAGTTTCATCATACTTGGCCATATTATAGAACTTCATCCAAACATAATTTTAGAATTCCATTTCCAACGCACATGTCGAATCGAATTTCATCGTAATCGGTTGAGAAATAGCCAGGTGCCATCGTACTTGGTCATATTCGAGAAGCTTATCCAATAATCATTTTATAATACCATTTCCATCGTGGATGCCAAATTTCACTAAAATCCGTTAAGAAATGGATCCTAACGGCCATACATATAATTTGCTACAGGTTCAAATTGAAATGTAAAAATCTCAATTTGAAATGTAAAACCTATAGTACTGTACAGTGTATACATACATAAAACACTCACTTTTATAAGTCGATTGTTCAACTGCTCACTAAATCCTAATACAACCCCAATTCAACCCCAGTTCAATCCGCGAACGGAACCCAACTCAACCCTCAATGCAACCGAATCCTCAAACCAGTATATATAAAAAATTGTTCAACTGTTCACAATATACTAATCCAACGCCAACACAACTTCAACTAAGATTCAACTCAATTCGCAAATTGATCCTTAATTCTACTTTCAACTCAACCCCAAACACAATGCCCAACTCTAAATTCATATATAAAAATTTGGTAAATATTTATATAACCAGGTATTTTGGACCAATTAGTATGGCATGTATCTGATTCTCTTGACGTACAGGTTGCAAAAGCTTTTCAAATTTCCGCCTTGATAAAACCTGATTTACGAGAACAAATCGAAATCAGAGCAGTCGTTCTCGAGATGCTATGGGTTCAGACATCCAGGCATTCAGACATCCAAACATCCAGACCGACGGTCGGTCATTTTCTTTTTTTTTTGCTTTTTCAAACTCAGGTACTTTCAAAACGTCAACAAAAGTGGTTTTGGACCAACCAAATTTTTGCACATTTTTGACAGGATTTCTATACTTTCATAGTCTTTTCAGGCCGTAATAATTACAAGTTACAGTAATTTTAGTATTGCCAAATTTACAGTGAAGCAACCTTGGGCACAAATTGACGTTGAAAACCCGTAAAACACATAATGAGAAAATTTTCTTTCGAAATTTTGTTTTCTGAGTGTAGTGGAGTATATTTACCATATGTGAATGATATTTGCTGCTATTCCAAACTGTGCTGGAAGAATCTAGCTATCTACAAAACTTGAGAATTTCAACACACACGTTGATGGAACCACATATTTTAATCGATCTGGAACACTATCAAAGTATCAACTGTTGGCAAGTAAGGATGAAGTTATTTGTCGAAGTAACACGAATGCAAGGAGTGACAAAATGTTACTTAAACATTTTTGCGGCAGTATAGCAGTAGTCAACCGATGGCAGCGGTTTTGATCTACTGTACCAATTAAAGAATGTTAGTGTGCCATCAAGTAAGCTTTACTTAGAATATTAAAAATGCTGTTGCTATATTTTTTTAATTCGGCCAAGTACGAAAAACCCGTTTCGTTATGATACTGAGTTTTCGTATGATACTGAGTTTTAGAAAAATTGTAAACTTTATAATATTATTATATTTATAAAAAAAATGCAACATTACACAATTAAAGAATTTGTAAAAATTCGGATATTTGTCATTTAGAATATAGTCAAGTACGACTTGAACTTTCAGAAACCGAAATTTTGATTGCTTAATTTTAGGATGTTAGATATTTTGGAATGATGTAATATAAAATTAATTTAAGCTTTTAAGTTTTAAAGACGTTCTCATATTATCTCAAAATTCCAAAATATCGGTAGAATTTCCATTTTTCGAATTTTACGTCTCTATATAATATTTGTTTGAATTAACCAACTCACACAATTATCACGGTCTAGCTAGGCCAAAATTATAATTATACAAATCTTTGCGTCTACGGTTTTTCCCTTCTAAATGGGGCAATTTCGGTATATTATTGATAATTTCGGATGCGTTTATCATTACGGGTTTAACTGTATTAAGTTGGTTATAAATTGTTCCGAAATGCGACAAATTTTCCAGTTAGTTACTGCTTAATATTTTGGTTCAATTTCAGGACGAAACTCTTATCATTCATAAGTAGCTATGTATTTTTTTTCCGAAGCCTTTTTTTTTGTTTCGTATGCTTATGTTTCATACTCGTATTTATATTAAACTTAAATATAAGGTCTTTCGGTATAAAACCAGATAATTAATTTTACGAAGAGCGAAATTATGTATTAACAATTTTGCAAATTCAGTATCGATCTGAATAAAAATTATGGAAAATTTCTTTCTTTCCAGTCAATCTCATCAGGCTAAAGCGACTGAGTTGCTAATTAATTACACTTTTGATTACTTTCTATATTATATAGAAAGCAACCATGTAGTTAAGTAAATTATACGAAACACATATTAAACTCTTACTAGTTGTTTAACGCATAAAATACGAATTCTATTAGAAATATAAGGTTCTTCCGGTACAGTTGAATCAATCATTCCCAAGAATATTAAATAGATTAAAAGATATTAGGGAAAGGCCTCTTTAGTATTTTATCATCTATCTTCATTTCCGACGGCAACTTCAATGTTACTACATCGAAAGCCGATTTTTTTGTTTGCAAAAATCGTATAAACAAATTCTATTAAACCTTCTATATAAGATAAATAACCAGTTTTATAAACCAATCTGTCTCTTTAAACATCAAAGGAAGGCATTTCCAAAGATACATTTAAAAATTAGTTTTTCATACGCAAATTGTAACAATGATTTTTGTATTACTATGTTAGACGATGACGTCACGTAAACATTCACACATTCAGCTTCGTAGCGCATAATGACAATATTCAATAGATTATTTACAAATTAAAAACTGCCGAATAAAATTTAAATACTAATATTCATTAATATTTGTGAGAAATCATTATATATATGTGTATACATGAGAGTGTTTGGCTGTGTGTGTACCGTAAGCATGAGGGAAATAAATCAATGAATACCATATGGGACAACTTTTATATCCATATGTAAGTACATACATACATATGAACCAATTGTATACATAGTAGACTCAAGAAGATAGCTATACTATATAAGATATTTCTTTTATGATTTTTCTTAAGAGCAAGTACTATACTGTACATGTACATATATAGTACATATCGTACATCTTATGATACAAGTATACGTATATAAACATGCTTGTTCATTTATACGAGAATATTTATGTTTAATTTATATTCGAAATTTGTTGTTTTCAAATTTGACGTTGGAAAATGCAATTAGATTTATATCTAATTTTATATTTTGCTGTTCTGAACTTTTTTTTTACAAAAATTTTAATTATGTTGTTTTATTTACTTAGATGTGTTTAGATGATTTTAATAACAAGCAAGATTTATCATTGTAATTGGCGCAAATTTGAATTCAATTAAAAATTAGATATATAAACGATATAGTTTATCAAACGCTATTATTTATTATTTCTATATACAGTGAACCCTATACGATGGGCTCGCAATACAACTCACGTTGCTGTCAAACATTTCTTTTATCCCAAAATACTTAACCAACTGCTATTTACGTATAATCACTGAAAACATGTGGGCCGCCATTTTTATGTGTCGATCAATTCATTAAAAATACTACATAAATATTAATAAATAAATAAATATTTATAAATAGCAGATATTTATGTACAGTTTTCTTTATCAGGTAATTATATAATTATTGCAATAATGTCAAAGAGAACTTATTTTAGAAAAATAAAAAGTGAAGTAGACAATTTAATAGAGTTTTCTGTAAATAGTACAAATCATAGTGAAAATACTAATTCTAATATTAATAATAACAAAAAAGAGATAATATATAAAGCAGTGAAAAATTATATGGAAAACCACAATAGTGGTAATAGCATTGTAATAATATTGATTCGACGCCTGAAAGTGAGAATAATAATTTAAAAATAAACTGCGAAGATGATGAGCATGAAACTATCAATAAATGTTTTGATTTGGAAACAGAATTAGCAGAATGGAGGATAAAACATAATGCGACAAATGACGCGATGAATGTTTTACTGAACATATTAAGGCCTTCCGAAACATTGTAGGACAGTGAAAAAAATCTCCAAAAAAATAGAATTGACATCACTGGGTGCTGGGTTATATTTAAATTTTGGACTGCGACACAAATTGCAGGTATTATTGCAAAAATACAAAAATTTTAACGGAGACCTAATTAATAACATTGGTATTGATGGTCTTTCTCTGTCAAAAAGCTACAATAGTCAATTGTGGCCTATATTAGGAAACGTCGTAGGTTTAGAAAATGTATTTTTGATTGGAGCATAACACGGTGGCACAGTGGTTAGCATTCTTGCTTTAAGCTCCGGAGGTCCCGGGTTCGATTCCCGGCGGGTGACATTACCAAAAATGAACAAATATATTAATCGTAAATATAAGAAATAACTTTTTGTTTACCTTATGTGCAGATTTTTAAAATGCTTTATTTGATTGTATTTTATTATAGTAATTAACGGAAAGTTAAATATTTCCTTTGTGTGTATTTGTGTCACATTTCGAATTGGTGGTTGCAATCTGTGCATAAAAAAAAATTGCTCCGGTGGTGTATAAACAAAAGAAATTTGTTTGTTTTCGTCTTGTGTAAAGTATACATTTGGGCTGATTTGTATTGTTTTAAAAATAGCTATGTAGTGCAATCCCATTATATGTAGTTGGCTTAGGAGTTAATGAGAAATTGGACTAAATGTTGATTATTTATTGTACAATTACAACGACTTTTCACATATACATACATTGATATTTTTGATGGTTTTCTGTTCCCATTTTGTTCTTTCTTTGTATTATTAGTAGGTTTCCTTTTGGAAATTTTACAACAACAATGCCATGTAGCACAGTTGTTAGCATGCTTGCTTTAATCCCCGGAGGTCCCGGGTTCGATTCCCGGTGGGTGATGAAAAAATCACGGCTGGTTAAGAATAGATCACCCATTATCCGTTAAAAAAATTATTACGAAACTTCAATATGAAGCGGCCAAATCCCTCAAAGGATTGCAGCGCCAGCGAAAAAAAAAAATGCCGTGTATTTTCATTCCAAATTTTTAAAGATGCTGTTTATTGCTTCTGTTGTTTATTGTTTTCCAAAAACAAGGCATTCCATTCATTGTCAAGTTCTGGATGTTCCGATTGGAGCCATATTAGCCAAATATTTAAAAGCCATGAGAACAATTCACTTCATATAGAAAATTTTAAATCTTGGAAACTTTTAGAAAATGGATTAGGAAAAAATCAGACTATATAGATTACGGTTTAGAATGTCTAATGAAAACTGAAGTTACGTATTGGAATAATGTACTTCGTAAGCTATACTAATTCTAGTTAAATTTCTCGGTACTAAGTCAATAGCCTTCCGAGGTACTTCAGAAAGACTGTAACGAGTTGTATAACCATCTCGATATTCGACATGAATATAAACCCGCTGCAGACTCTTCCTCGGTTGATCCACGCAGCATATTTCAGCCGGCTAGCTTTCAGTGGCTGGGGGGGTTGTTTTGTGGACCGAGGTCGAGCTAGTTATTGCTGCTTGGTGTTGGTTAGTTACGTCTAAAATGGTATATGCCGTAGGGAGGAAAACTGTGATCACATATTCAGTGGAAAATTAAGCAAAATTACGTTGACATTATGTTCTCATTTATATAAAAAAACATTGAATTATCATAATAAATAACTAATAGTAACAATTTCATTTATTGATGATCAAATTCCAATGAAATAATTATAATTTATAACATAATAAATGAAAGTAAATTATCATATGAATGTACGCCAATGGCGACTCAAAATTTAAATATCGAAACTTACTATGTTTGAATTTAGCTTTATATATTAAATGATCAACAAAAATATTACCTTAACGGTATTTAAATTCAAATATAAAGATGTATAACTAATTATTACAACAACAAAAATAAAATTTAAGAAAATATAAAAAAAATGTAATAATAATACAATAATAACTTGCGATTTGGATTGTATGAATTTTCCGATGCGTGGCGGATCCGATCCCGTACGTTATTCGCAGTTTTATTCCACGTCGTCTCGAAGCATTTAATCCGTTATATCAAGAAACGAAAACGGTGATAAATATGATCTTAGGATCTTGAATTATATGAAACAGCTGTGACAATAAAAGACGTATGTGAAGTTATCCCAGGATTTCATCCCAGTAAATGAAAAAACTTGAATCAGGCAACCCTAGAAAATTTAAAGCTATATTTAATATTACGTGAAGTTAGCCCAGCCCAGGATTTAATTAAAATTAGGCTAAATACCAAAATGACATGTTATCCAATAAAATAAAATAAAATCCACATACAAAATTAATACAATTTAAATCTTCACTGATATATTGTATTATTTGAAAGATTTTATCTAGTACCTAAAAATTTATGGATGTTACAACAATTGGTACATTTTGCCGCAAATAAAAATGTCTCGTATTAGCGAAAATCATTTTTGAGAAGGGGATATCAATAGCATAATTTAAAAAAAAATTCAAGAAAATCGTATTGTTCCAAGTGCCCCAAATATAGCCCTGGGCTGAGAAGTTTCATTCATTTTTATACTGTCGATCAGATATTCGTCTGGTTCGCCAAAACTAAAAATGTCTCGTATTAGTAAAAAGCAATTTCGAGAAGGGGATACCATTAGCATAATTTAAAAAAAAATTCAAGAAAATCGTATTGTTCCAAGTGCCCCAAATATAGCCCTGGGCTGAGAAGTTTCATTCATTTTTATACTGTCGATCAGATATTCGTCTGGTTCGCCAAAACCAATAATGTCTCGTATTAGTAAAAAGCAATTTCGAGAAGGGGATATCAATAGCATAATTTAAAAAAAAATTCAAAAAAATCGTATTGTTCCAAGTGCCCCAAATATAGCCCTGGGCTGAGAAGTTTCATTCATTTTTATACTGTCGATCAGATATTCGTCTGGTTCGCCAAAACCAAAAATGTCTCGTATTAGTAAAAAGCAATTTCGAGAAGGGGATATCAATAGCATAATTTAAAAAAAAATTCAAGAAAATTGTATTGTTCCAAGTGCCCCAAATATAGCCCTGGGCTGAGAAGTTTCATTAATTTTTATACTGTCGATCAGATATTCGTCTGGTTCGCCAAAACTAAAAATGTCTCGTATTAGTAAAAGGCAATTTCGAGAAGGGGATACCATTAGCATAATTTACAAAATAATTCAAGAAAATCGTATTGTTCCAAGTGCCCCAAATATAGCCCTGGGCTGAGAAGTTTCATTCATTTTTATACTGTCGATCAGATATTCGTCTGGTTCGCCAAAACTAAAAATGTCTCGTATTAGTAAAAGGCAATTTCGAGAAGGGGATACCATTAGCATAATTTAAAAAATAATTCAAGAAAATCGTATTGTTCCAAGTGCCCCAAATATAGCCCTGGGCTGAGAAGTTTCATTCATTTTTATACTGTCGATCAGATATTCGTCTGGTTCGCCAAAACTAAAAATGTCTCGTATTAGTAAAAAGCAATTTCGAGAAGGGGATACCATTAGCATAATTTAAAAAATAATTCAAGAAAATCGTATTGTTCCAAGTGCCCCAAATATAGCCCTGGGCTGAGAAGTTTCATTCATTTTTATATTTCAGTTGAAATTTTCTACTGGTTCGTCGAAATTTAAAAAGTTCCAATATAAATTTTCTTGTATTTTTTTGTATAACGATTTTCTTGTATTTTTTTACAAATTGTGCTATTGATATCCCCTTCTCGAAATTGCTTTTTACTAATACGAGACATTTTTGGTTTTGGCGAACCAGACGAATATCTGATCGACAGTATAAAAATGAATGAAACTTCTCAGCCCAGGGCTATATTTGGGGCACTTGGAACAATACGATTTTCTTGAATTATTTTTTAAATTATGCTAATGGTATCCCCTTCTCGAAATTGCCTTTTACTAATACGAGACATTTTTAGTTTTGGCGAACCAGACGAATATCTGATCGACAGTATAAAAATGAATGAAACTTCTCAGCCCAGGGCTATATTTGGGGCACTTGGAACAATACGATTTTCTTGAATTTTTTTTTAAATTATGCTATTGATATCCCCTTCTCGAAATTGCTTTTTACTAATACGAGACATTTTTAGTTTTGGCGAACCAGACGACTATCTGATCTACAGTATAAAAATGAATGAA
Source organism: Tipula helvola (assembly GCA_963556165.1). Taxonomy (NCBI): domain Eukaryota; kingdom Metazoa; phylum Arthropoda; class Insecta; order Diptera; family Tipulidae; genus Tipula; species Tipula helvola. The sequence goes on along the minus strand of OY744482.1, from coordinate 262,985,044 downwards.
ACTTCTCAGCCCAGGGCTATATTTGGGGCACTTGGAACAATACGATTTTCTTGAATTATTTTTTAAATTATGCTATTGATATCCCCTTCTCGAAATTGGCTTTTACTAATACGAGACATTTTTAGTTTTGGCGAACCAGACGAATATCTGATCGACAGTATAAAAATGAATGAATCTTCTCAGCCCATGGCTATATTTGAGGCACTTGGAACAATACGATTTTCTTGCATTTTTTTACAAATTGTGCTATTGATATCCCCTTCTCGAAATTGCTTTTTACTAATACGAAACATTTTTAGTTTTGGCGAACCGGACGAATATCTGATCGACAGTATAAAAATGAATGAAACTTCTCAGCCCTGGATAGGGATTCCGACTGAATTTTGGGTTACTTTCTTAAGCATTATTTTTAGCCTAAATGTAGGCAGTAAAAATATATATAAAATATTATTAATTGGGTGCCTATCGCTGAAAATGTAATAAAAAAAATTCGCTTGTTATAATTTTAACAAATTATTTTATGACCGTTGTTTGAATATACATATGTATATGTACAGTTGACCTCCAATTTACAAAACAAATTGGTCAAAAGATGCCATCGTTTAGTGAAAATGTCTTAAGCTGAAACCAATATTTCGTGACTATTGTATAATTCGTTTAATTATTCGTAAATCAATATGGAAAATTTTGGTTCATAACGTAAATTCCCTTAATCTTTAATAAGATTTAATTCCCTTAATAGCATTTTGATCATTTATTCGTTTTTGGGGGTGTTCTTCATATAAAAATATTACTTACAATTTGTGAAACCATTCATAACAAAGTTCTGTAATATGGCCAATTAGGAAGGAACTTGGCCATTTCTTATCCGATTTTGATTAAATTCAGCATGTGCGATGGAAATTGGATTTTAAAATGATTTTTGGATAAAGTTCTGGAATATGGTCAAGTAGGATGGAACTTGCCCATTTCTCAACCGGTTTTGATAAAATTCAGCGTGTACGATGGAAATGGGATTCTTAAATGATTTTTGGACGAAGTTGTGGGATATGGCCAATTAGGAAGGAACGTGGCCATTTCTTGTCCAATTTTGATGAAATTCAGCATTTACGATGGAAATGGGATTCTCAAATGATTTTTTAACAAAGGTATGGGATTTGGACAATTAGGAAGGAACTTGGCCATTTCTTATCCGATTTTGATGAAATAAAATGGACTACTACTATACGTGGACTACTTTCGACGATCACAAATAATAAGAAACATAAAAAATTCATTTAAAAATATAATGTTATCACAAGTAGTTTCTACTCAGGTACATAAAAATTCATTTAATCATAAAAATAAAATAAAACATTCAGTTTAAATCATAGCTATAGCTACATAGCTAGCTAGCTACTTGTCTTCAGTCTCTTTCTGAATTTGCCATAGCTAAACATGAGTTGCACGCAAAGCTCGGAAGATATGAGCATTTTAATTCCTTTAAACATTTAATGTGGTATTCCCTTGTACAATTTGTACACCTGATGCCACAGGCTTCGGAGTTCATATCCCCCGACATAAATTTTGTGCATTCATAACACATTTTCCCACGACATACGAAATTTGTTCCGAGTCCATCCAAATTTTTTTCGGGCGAAAAAAGTTTTCGCACATGAGGTGGTGGACTGGATTCTTTTTGAATTTCCGCTACACTTTTTGTTGGAGAACAATATTGTAATGACGCTAAAGCACCGGATGTTACTGTGTGCGTTGGTTCGTGTGTCTTTTTGGCTGTTGGCAAAAGTTTTACAATATTGTTTTGGGTTTTTTGTTTGGTTCTTGATGTCGCCTTCGGATTTTTTTTTGTTATTTTGCCAGTTTCTTTAAGTGCTTTCTTCTTAATTCTTTCAGCTTTTCTTTCTTCTTTGAGATATTCGATTTTCCTTTTTTCTTCCTTTCGCCTTTCTTCATCTTCTATCCATAATGAGTTGGTAATGACAAAACTCTTTTTGTTTTTTTGAATTTTGGAACCCTTTCTTAATGGTGTCTGCGGCCAGTCTAATATGTCTTCCATGGGTGTATATGCTTGTGTTGATGGATTTAGTTTAGTGCAGGAAGGAGTGATAAATTCAAAGTCTTTTTGAATCTTTTCTAGGATATCCATGTTCCCATCAACGGTTAAAATATTTTCTGAAGACCAGTCAATTTTATCATTAATGACGGTGTACGTTTGAGTAACGGAAATTTGACCTAGTTGAGAATACCTGTGGATTCGTGGCCATTGAGTATTGTTATGTTTTCAACATCATTTATATTTTCAATTACTTGGTAAAGACTACTTAGTAAACAAATTCATTAATATTTTCCACCGTTCTTTTAAATTTATTGAACTTAAGATAGGTATAAATCTTATGTAAAGTTTTAAAATCATCCGACCTATCTTCAATATCTGCAGCATTATCAAATGTTTCCAACATCGCTACTTTTTCGGTTCCTAAAATAGTACAGCATTCATGAAAAGCATCTGTGTCATCTGAATTTTTAATATTTTGAAAATGCGCTACTGACGGTCTACCTAGGCACTTGGACGTATTTATGGCATACTTATTCCAGGGAAAAAGGCCACATGCCTTAAATCCCTTCCGCAAAGTATCGGAAGACACCGATTTTTCCACCACTTCTTTTAATAATGGACCAAATATATCCCTAGTGATATTTTTGCTATGGTTCTTACGCCTCCATTCTAGCACTATGCTATTCCATGCACTTTTCAGCGGTTTAAAAGCTGCTACGTCCGCTGGCTGTAAAATTCTGGTTGAGTTTGCATACAGAGCAATTAATATAATACCCAATCGGACCCAAAGCTGGCTAACTTGTAAAGTAAGATAAGTGCTGTGTCCATCTACAAAATAAATAATTGGGAATTTTATTTTGTTATCTCGAAGATGCGGATAAAAAACTTTCGAAATATATTCGTAAAATGTTTGTTTAGTCATCCATCCGTTTTCGCTAATCCCATAGCCCCAAGTATCTGGCACCGTGCTTCTGATTTCCTCTCGCACTCGTTTGTATGGGTCATTCATTGGTGGAGTCATGATTCCCGATGCTGAGAACGAAAATATGACGGTTAGATTTGATTTTGCCAAACCCCTATCAACTTCGCAGATATTTTTGGACCCTTTCGCTGCTAAAACACTTTTTGCCTTAGGGCACAGCATGAAATTTGTTTCATCTCCATTAAATATGCGGCTGGGATTGCTCAAAATTGAAAAATAATCATTCTCCAATAAATAATTTTCTATAGAGTCGAACCAATTGAATATGTCGGTAACTGCGACATTAGCACTGTCAGATGAAACAGGATCTGGTACTCTTAGTGTTATAGAGGAGTGTCGCTTTAAGAACGAGTGAAACCAGCCTTTTCCCGGCAAGTTTTCTTCACCAAAAGGATGATCACGATTATTTTCCTCGAGGAAATCCTTGACGGCATGAAGAATATCTTCCTTCCGTTTAGGGAAACCTTTTCGTTGGGATACTTTAACCCAGTCTACGATTGCTAGCTCCTCCGCTTCAGTCAATACTGTTGATGTGCCTGGCCGGATTTTCGTGAATTTGGGGCCCAATCTAAATTGAATCGTTGACCTCGGAATACTATAAATTTTGGCTGCTGATTTTTTTGAAATTTTACCAGCCCTCACCTCACCGAGGACCTTTTGTAGTTGGCACTCGTCATAAGAGTTCTTCTTTCGCGGCATAATTTCTGAAAATTAACGATTTTACTGCATTATTGGCACCCCAAATAAGTACAATTATTGACAGTGCCAATTATTGTAGTACATAAAATTCATTTATCGGCACCCCGTGCCAATAATTAGAATTTAACATTATGTGGTATCAACTATTGGCATCCATTTTATTTAACTTTTAACACATTTTGGGAATTTGAAAATTCTAAGAGAATTGTTATTTCACGGGCGGGTGCCAATAGTTGGGTCGAAATATTTGGGTGCCAATAACTGTGTTCGTTACGCTAATTAATAAAAAAATAAAGTATTAAGCTAAAAACCAAATAAAATTAATTTATTTTTAAAAGATATTGCTGATAACCAAAAAACAATCCCTAATACTTGTTGAAAAATAAGAAAATTCAAAATCCCGTATATTTTTGCATTTATTATTTCTCTATTCCTTCATTTTCTCGTTTCAACAAAATGTGGACTTGCCCCAGTTTCAAAATAAACGGCCCAAAAAGCATTTTTTATTTTCCCTTCAAAAAATGTCAAAAAATTATAAATGTTGCCAAATTATTATATTTTGTTCCAAAAAATTAATTTTATGATGCCAAGAAATTATTGTATGTTGCTCATTTATTTGTGCCGATTTATTAATTTTTTGTATCCTAAATATTAATTTTTTGTGTGCCGGTTTATTGCCAGCCCTTAATAATAGTTATGTCATTTGCAGTTCGCCATTCTTCGACAGTTTTAGAAATAGGCCCATTTCATTTAGCGATCCCGCAATTTTTCGCCAACACTTTTTTTTTATCAGCCTTACCCGTTGCTGAAGCATGTTTTCCTAGAAAATATAAAATTTTCATTATATACAATTGAACAAGTGTAAAATATAGTAATATATGTTATACATATTTGAAATTACCTATAGCAAACTGAAAATTTTGAACTAAATCAATTAGTGCAGATTTTTGGGCCAAACCAATGCGTCTGCACTTTTTATTCCCTGCGCCTTCCCTTGACTAAAAACATTTTAAGGATAATACAATTCATGGTGGAAAATACAACGTTACAAACCACTTACCATTGTCTCCCAATTTCAAATATTTATTTATTGGATACACAAATTAGCTAATTTGATTTAATTTCGTTTGCCTTAGTACATACAAAATACGATAAAACAATTGATTAGCTGGGCTAGTTTGTAGGCTATAGGTAAAGCAACCTTGATTATATAAAGCCATATGGTTTAATTAGTAAAATTTATTAGTATAAAGGTATATTTATTCCCATAGTTATTTTCCCAAGCAAGAGTAAACATGAACGTTTCAATGGAATGAGTCTCATTTCCATCGTAAATGCTGAATTTCATCAAAATCGGTTGAGAAATGGGCAAGTTCCATCCTACTTGACCATATTCCAGAACTTTATCCAAAAATCATTTTAAAATCCAATTTCCATCGCACATGCTGAATTTAATCAAAATCGGATAAGAAATGGCCAAGTTCCTTCCTAATTGGCCATATTACAGAACTTTGTTATGAATGGTTTCACAAATTGTAAGTAATATTTTTATATGAAGAACACCCCCAAAAACGAATAAATGATCAAAATGCTATTAAGGGAATTAAATCTTATTAAAGATTAAGGGAATTTACGTTATGAACCAAAATTTTCCATATTGATTTACGAATAATTAAACGAATTATACAATAGTCACGAAATATTGGTTTCAGCTTAAGACATTTTCACTAAACGATGGCATCTTTTGACCAATTTGTTTTGTAAATTGGAGGTCAACTGTACATATACATATGTATATTCAAACAACGGTCATAAAATAATTTGTTAAAATTATAACAAGCGAATTTTTTTTATTACATTTTCAGCGATAGGCACCCAATTAATAATATTTTATATATATTTTTACTGCCTACATTTAGGCTAAAAATAATGCTTAAGAAAGTAACCCAAAATTCAGTCGGAATCCCTATCCAGAGCTATATTTGGGGCACTTGGAACAATACGATTTTCTTGAATTTTTTTTTTAAATTATGCTATTGATATCCCCTTCTCGAAATTGCTTTTTACTAATACGAGACATTTTTGGTTTTGGCGAACCAGACGAATATCTGATCGACAGTATAAAAATGAATGAAACTTCTCAGCCCAGGGCTATATTTGGGGCACTTGGAACAATACGATTTTCTTGAATTTTTTTTTAAATTATGCTAATGGTATCCCCTTCTCGAAATTGCCTTTTACTAATACGAGACATTTTTAGTTTTGGCGAACCAGACGAATATCTGATCGACAGTATAAAAATGAATGAAACTTCTCAGCCCATGGCTATATTTGAGGCACTTGGAACAATACGATTTTCTTGTATTTTTTTACAAATTGTGCTATTGATATCCCCTTCTCGAAATTGCTTTTTACTAATACGAGACATTTTAGTTTTGGCGAACCAGACGAATATCTGATCGACAGTATAAAAATGAATGAAACTTCTCAGCCCAGGGCTATATTTGGGGCACTTGGAACAATACGATTTTCTTGTATTTTTTTACAAATTGTGCTATTGATATCCCCTTCTCGAAATTGCTTTTTACTAATACGAGACATTTTTAGTTTTGGCGAACCAGACGAATATCTGATCGACAGTATAAAAATGAATGAAACTTCTCAGCCCAGGGCTATATTTGGGGCACTTGGAACAATACGATTTTCTTGAATTATTTTTTAAATTATGCTATTGATATCCCCTTCTCGAAATTGCTTTTTACTAATACGAGACATTTTTGGTTTTGGCGAACCAGACGAATATCTGATCGACAGTATAAAAATGAATGAAACTTCTCAGCCCAGGGCTATATTTGGGGCACTTGGAACAATACGATTTTTTTGAATTATTTTTTAAATTATGCTATTGATATCCCCTTCTCGAAATTGCTTTTTACTAATACGAGACATTTTTGGTTTTGGCGAACCAGACGAATATCTGATCGACAGTATAAAAATGAATGAAACTTCTCAGCCCAGGGCTATATTTGGGGCACTTGGAACAATACGATTTTCTTGAATTATTTTTTAAATTATGCTATTGATATCCCCTTCTCGAAATTGCTTTTTACTAATACGAGACATTTTTGGTTTTGGCGAACCAGACGAATATCTGTTCGACAGTAAAAAATGAATGAAACTTCTCAGCCCAGGGCTATATTTGGGGCACTTGGAACAATACGATTTTCTTGAATTATTTTTTAAATTATGCTAATGGTATCCCCTTCTCGAAATTGCCTTTTACTAATACGAGACATTTTTAGTTTTGGCGAACCAGACGAATATCTGATCGACAGTATAAAAATGAATGAAACTTCTCAGCCCAGGGCTATATTTGGGGCACTTGGAACAATACGATTTTCTTGAATTTTTTTTTAAATTATGCTTTTGATATCCCCTTCTCGAAATTGCCTTTTACTAATACGAGACATTTTTAGTTTTGGCGAACCAGACGAATATCTGATCGACAGTATAAAAATGAATGAAACTTCTCAGCCCATGGCTATATTTGAGGCACTTGGAACAATACGATTTTCTTGTATTTTTTTACAAATTGTGCTATTGATATCCCCTTCTCGAAATTGCTTTTTACTAATACGAGACATTTTTAGTTTTGGCGAACCAGACGAATATCTGATCGACAGTATAAAAATGAATGAAACTTCTCAGCCCAGGGCTATATTTGGGGCACTTGGAACAATACGATTTTCTTGTATTTTTTTACAAATTGTGCTATTGATATCCCCTTCTCGAAATTGCTTTTTACTAATACGAGACATTTTTAGTTTTGGCGAACCAGACGAATATCTGATCGACAGTATAAAAATGAATGAAACTTCTCAGCCCAGGGCTATATTTGGGGCACTTGGAACAATACGATTTTCTTGATTTTTTTTTTAAATTATGCTATTGATATCCCCTTCTCGAAATTGCTTTTTACTAATACGAGACATTTTTGGTTTTGGCGAACCAGACGAATATCTGATCGACAGTATAAAAATGAATGAAACTTCTCAGCCCAGGGCTATATTTGGGGCACTTGGAACAATACGATTTTCTTGAATTTTTTTTTAAATTATGCTAATGGTATCCCCTTCTCGAAATTGCTTTTTACTAATACGAGACATTTTTAGTTTTGGCGAACCAGACGAATATCTGATCGACAGTATAAAAATGAATGAAACTTCTCAGCCCATGGCTATATTTGAGGCACTTGGAACAATACGATTTTCTTGTATTTTTTTACAAATTGTGCTATTGATATCCCCTTCTCGAAATTGCTTTTTACTAATACGAGACATTTTTAGTTTTGGCGAACCAGACGACTATCTGATCTACAGTATAAAAATGAATGAAACTTCTCAGCCCAGGGCTATATTTGGGGCACTTGGAACAATACGATTTTCTTGAATTATTTTTTAAATTATGCTATTGATATCCCCTTCTCGAAATTGGCTTTTACTAATACGAGACATTTTTAGTTTTGGCGAACCAGACGAATATCTGATCGACAGTATAAAAATGAATGAAACTTCTCAGCCCAGGGCTATATTTGGGGCACTTGGAACAATACGATTTTCTTGAATTTTTTTTTAAATTATGCTAATGGTATCCCCTTCTCGAAATTGCCTTTTACTAATACGAGACATTTTTAGTTTTGGCGAACCAGACGAATATCTGATCGACAGTATAAAAATGAATGAAACTTCTCAGCCCAGGGCTATATTTGGGGCACTTGGAACAATACGATTTTCTTGAATTTTTTTTTAAATTATGCTATTGATATCCCCTTCTCGAAATTGCTTTTTACTAATACGAGACATTTTTAGTTTTGGCGAACCAGACGACTATCTGATCTACAGTATAAAAATGAATGAAACTTCTCAGCCCAGGGCTATATTTGGGGCACTTGGAACAATACGATTTTCTTGAATTATTTTTTAAATTATGCTATTGATATCCCCTTCTCGAAATTGCCTTTTACTAATACGAGACATTCTTAGTTTTGGCGAACCAGACGAATATCTGATCGACAGTATAAAAATGAATGAAACTTCTCAGCCGAGGGCTATATTTGGGGCACTTGGAACAATACGATTTTCTTGAATTATTTTTTAAATTATGCTAATGGTATCCCCTTCTCGAAATTGCCTTTTACTAATACGAGACATTTTTAGTTTTGGCGAACCAGACGAATATCTGATCGACAGTATAAAAATGAATGAAACTTCTCAGCCCAGAGCTATATTTGGGGCACTTGGAACAATACGATTTTCTTGAATTTTTTTTGCAAATTGTGCTATTGATATCCCCTTCTCGAAATTGCTTTTTACTAATACGAGACATTTTTAGTTTTGGCGAACCAGACGAATATCTGATCGACAGTATAAAAATGAATGAAACTTCTCAGCCCAGGGCTATATTTGGGGCACTTGGAACAATACGATTTTCTTGAATTTTTTTTTAAATTATGCTAATGGTATCCCCTTCTCGAAATTGCCTTTTACTAGTACGAGACATTTTTAGTTTTGGCGAACCAGACGAATATCTGATCGACAGTATAAAAATGAATGAAACTTCTCAGCCCATGGCTATATTTGAGGCACTTGGAACAATACGATTTTCTTGTATTTTTTTACAAATTGTGCTATTGATATCCCCTTCTCGAAATTGCTTTTTACTAATACGAGACATTTTTAGTTTTGGCGAACCAGACGAATATCTGATCGACAGTATAAAAATGAATGAAACTTCTCAGCCCAGGGCTATATTTGGGGCACTTGGAACAATACGATTTTCTTGAATTTTTTTTTAAATTATGCTATTGATATCCCCTTCTCGAAATTGCTTTTTACTAATACGAGACATTTTTGGTTTTGGCGAACCAGACGAATATCTGATCGACAGTATAAAAATGAATGAAACTTCTCAGCCCAGGGCTATATTTGGGGCACTTGGAACAATACGATTTTCTTGAATTTTTTTTTAAATTATGCTATTGATATCCCCTTCTCGAAATTGCTTTTTACTAATACGAGACATTTTTGGTTTTGGCGAACCAGACGAATATCTGATCGACAGTATAAAAATGAATGAAACTTCTCAGCCCATGGCTATATTTGAGGCACTTGGAACAATACGATTTTCTTGTATTTTTTTACAAATTGTGCTATTGATATCCCCTTCTCGAAATTGCTTTTTACTAATACGAGACATTTTTGGTTTTGGCGAACCAGACGAATATCTGATCGACAGTATAAAAATGAATGAAACTTCTCAGCCCAGGGCTATATTTGGGGCACTTGGAACAATACGATTTTCTTGAATTTTTTTTTAAATTATGCTATTGATATCCCCTTCTCGAAATTGCTTTTTACTAATACGAGACATTTTTGGTTTTGGCGAACCAGACGAATATCTGATCGACAGTATAAAAATGAATGAAACTTCTCAGCCCAGGGCTATATTTGGGGCACTTGGAACAATACGATTTTCTTGAATTTTTTTTTAAATTATGCTATTGATATCCCCTTCTCGAAATTGCTTTTTACTAATACGAGACATTTTTGGTTTTGGCGAACCAGACGAATATCTGATCGACAGTATAAAAATGAATGAAACTTCTCAGCCCATGGCTATATTTGAGGCACTTGGAACAATACGATTTTCTTGTATTTTTTTACAAATTGTGCTATTGATATCCCCTTCTCGAAATTGCTTTTTACTAATACGAGACATTTTTAGTTTTGGCGAACCAGACGAATATCTGATCGACAGTATAAAAATGAATGAAACTTCTCAGCCCAGGGCTATATTTGGGGCACTTGGAACAATACGATTTTCTTGAATTTTTTTTTAAATTATGCTATTGATATCCCCTTCTCGAAATTGCTTTTTACTAATACGAGACATTTTTGGTTTTGGCGAACCAGACGAATATCTGATCGACAGTATAAAAATGAATGAAACTTCTCAGCCCAGGGCTATATTTGGGGCACTTGGAACAATACGATTTTCTTGAATTTTTTTTTAAATTATGCTAATGGTATCCCCTTCTCGAAATTGCCTTTTACTAATACGAGACATTTTTAGTTTTGGCGAACCAGACGAATATCTGATCGACAGTATAAAAATGAATGAAACTTCTCAGCCCAGGGCTATATTTGGGGCACTTGGAACAATACGATTTTCTTGAATTTTTTTTTAAATTATGCTATTGATATCCCCTTCTCGAAATTGCTTTTTACTAATACGAGACATTTTTAGTTTTGGCGAACCAGACGACTATCTGATCTACAGTATAAAAATGAATGAAACTTCTCAGCCCAGGGCTATATTTGGGGCACTTGGAACAATACGATTTTCTTGAATTATTTTTTAAATTATGCTAATGGTATCCCCTTCTCGAAATTGCGTTTTACTAATACGAGACATTTTTAGTTTTGGCGAACCAGACGAATATCTGATCGACAGTATAAAAATGAATGAAACTTCTCAGCCCAGGGCTATATTTGAGGCACTTGGAACAATACGATTTTCTTGAATTTTTTTTAAATTATGCTATTGATATCCCCTTCTCAAAAATGATTTTCGCTAATACGAGACATTTTTATTTGCGGCAAAATGTACCAATTGTTGTAACATCCATAAATTTTTAGGTACTAGATAAAATCTTTCAAATAATACAATATATCAGTGAAGATTTAAATTGTATTAATTTTGTATGTGGATTTTATTTTATTTTATTGGATAACATGTCATTTTGGTATTTAGCCTAATTTTAATTAAATCCTGGGCTGGGCTAACTTCACGTAATATTAAATATAGCTTTAAATTTTCTAGGGTTGCCTGATTCAAGTTTTTTCATTTACTGGGATGAAATCCTGGGATAACTTCACATACGTCAATAAAAGCTGTGATTTCGTTCTATGTATTTCGAGAACGAAACTGTGATCAAAACTTAACTGTGATATTATATTTATAAAGTTTATAGTTTATTAATTTATTTAATGTATTAATTAATTTATTTTTAGTAGTATATTATATATGTAATTAATACACAAATGTTTATTTTTAGTGTCACTTTTAGTTTTTTTCTGTTGTTCATAACTTTATTTATTTATTTGTTTGTACAGTTATCTGAGCTACTATATATATATTCACTTGGTCGAATCATAACTATCTGTCCATACAACCACTGTTACTGCACATTTTATTTATTTGTTTTTATTTATTTAAATCAATTTATCATATCACTAACATATTTGAATTAAGCAGTCAATTTGCTATTCATTTCGCACCAGAATTTTAACAATTTGTTTAGTTTTCATTTTATTATTTAATTTACTAAATTGTTCACTAATGTGCCTACTACTTTAGGTCTTTATCTCTCCAATGTTAAAACACAACTCCCCGATCGTTGTTTATTTTTTTCATCTCATCTATTTGCCAAAAACCATACAATCACAACCAAATTTTATATCCATACAATCCGCAAAATTTTCTTCTGTATTTAATTTTATAGCCCTGTATATACTCATAGTAGGGTTACCATTAATGAATGAATAATTACAAATATTTTAAAAAAAATACAGTAGCTTAAATAAGTGTAAAAGAGCCAAATTCAAACGAGCGATGCTAACAAAAACGCGGAAAATTATTGGACATATCCTGAATGCAAACTATTTACGTCACAAGACTATGAATTGAATAATGATAATTTTTTGAAACTATTAGAGGCAGTGGAAAAGTTTGACATAGTTTTAGCTGAACACTGGAGACGAATTAATAATCAGAAGACACAAAATAAATACCTCAGTAAAAATATTCAAAATGAAATTATAAATCTAATATCTTATTCCGTAAAAAATAAAAGCAAAAAATATTTCAATTATTGTGGATTCAACTCCTGACAAAAGTCATATAGAACAAGTAACTTTGATCATTCGATTTGTAAAAAAGGAAATTCAAATTAAAGAACATTTTTTAGGATTTTTGGAATGTAAAAATAAGACTGGTGAAGGACTAACTGATTTAGTGTTACAAGAATTAAAAGATGCGGACATTTCTATTGGAAATTGTAGAGGTTAAGGCTATGATAATGGTTCCAACATGAAAGGCAAACACGCAGGAATGCAGAACAGAATGAGGACTCTTGAGTCGAGAGCATTGTTTGTTCTGTTTTCTTCTCATTCATTAAATTTAATTATTCTCATTAAATTTCATTGCTCATTGGATGCTATAAAAATTTTCGATATTGTCCAAAATGTGTATGTATTTGTGTCTAGTTCAACGATTAGATGGGCCACTTACAAAAAAATGTTCCTAATCTAACTTTTAAACCTTTTTCTGAAATTAGATTGGAAATCAGAATAGATGCGTTGAAGCTGCTGAAAAATAATCTAGGAGATACATATAAGGTTTAAATGAAATTTTCGAAGATGGAAATTCAGAACTTAAAATTACTGCGAAGTCCTTAGGCAATAAGATCTTAGAATTTTAGTAAGGTTTGATATTTTACAAAAAATAAATATCGCAGCAAGTATGTATTTACAAGGCGAACGCATCAATTTTTTTACGAGCTTGAAAAAACAAATAGATTCTTGAAAATACAAATAGATTTTTGCTTGAGATGAGAACAGATGAAAAGTTTAATGAATATGTTAGTGCATCCGAAGTAATTGCTTTATATTTAGATGTATCTTCCCGGTTTCCAGATTTGTCTTCCTTACGTTCTCGATAAAAGAAGAGAGTTTATGACGATGAAGGTCCAGAATCAATCCTAGATCCTAAACTGAGTTTTAAAGTTAATTTTTATGATAAAATCTTGGATCAGGCAGTTAGTTCTCTTAATGAAAGATTTGAACAATTGAATTCTCCCAATAATTTATTTTCCTTTTCACATATCATAAGTGAAGCTTCCAAATTCCAGAACGTGAAAGTCCTTTGTAAAAATTTAGAAATTGCTTTATCTTATAACCAGTCGAAAGATAAAGTAGGTGATTGCTATTAAGATCTTGAATACTCTACCTGCTATAGTAACTTCAGGAGAGGGTACATTTTCTAAATTAAAACTTATAAAAAATTATCTTAGAAGTACAATCACACAAAATAGATTGGCTGGATTGCCTTTATTAGCGATAGAAAAAGAATTAGTAGAAACTTTAAATTATGAGAAATTAATAGAAGAATTTGCTAAGTTAAAGGCTAGGAAAGTGCAATTTCTCTAACTCCGCGGCAATAATGAGTATATTTAATAAGAATTTATTTATGTTTAACCTGTTATACAGGGTGTTTGGCACATGGACCAAAAGAATTTGTTGGGAGATTGGGTGGATCATTAGCTAGTTTTCACCCATTCACTCTACGTCCTAAGGGTCACAGTAATTGAGATATGATTTTTTTTTCGTTTTTTATTTAAATCACCCGAAATCTCGCATTTAAATCGTCATATTTTTTTTGTTTGTCATTGTAGTAGCACGAAAATAACTTTTATTGTATTCTGCAAAGTATTTTGAGTCTAAGTAAACCATAATTTGGTACAACTGGTTTCAAGAAAATGACTTATGAGCTTCGAAAGTCTTTCAATGGTGTAAATGTATATGAACAATTTCAACTTCTAAATTCAATATAAAAAAAAAATAAACATTATTTTGAACTTAGGTTTATTTTAAAAAGTTCTCTAGTTTATACCCTTTCCAACGGTATGCTACATGTTGGAGGAATCATTTATAATATGGTCAAAATAAGAGATTCAAGTTGTCAGGGTCAAGAAAATTATTTTTGTTTATTACGTTTTTATTAAACATGAGTTATAATATTTGTTCAAATTGTTCTCTTCTACTTCGTATGCATGCAGGACACCTTTTACTTATCTAAACTGTTGTTGTCCGAAATCGCATTTCTGTTTTCATTGTTTCGAAAGCAGCTGTAATTCGTTCCATTAAAATTTCTCGTGTGGACAACTCTGTTCCATAAACTAATTCCTCTGCACGTCCCCAGACGTAGAAATCGAGTGGTGTAAGCCAAAAAATAAGCCCACATCTACCAATCCGATTTACCTGAACTTTTATTATCAGTTTTAGAAGAAGGTATGCCGATCGTCTTTCAAAGTGACGACTGTCCGTCACATTATCATCGAACGGTACGCGAGTACTTAGACAATTCTTTTCTGAACTCATGGATTGGTAGGTGCGGGACTATTTCTTGGCCCGCACAGTCCCCAGACCTGACACCCGTTGATTTCTACCCGTGGAACTGTCCACACGAACAATTTTAATGGAACCAATTACAGCTGCTTTTGAAACATGAAAACAGAAATGCGATTTCGGACAACAACAGTTTAGATAAGTAAAAGGTGTCCTACATGCATACAAAGTAGAAGAGAACAGTTTGAACAAATATTATAACTCATGTTTAATAAAAACGTAATAAACATAAAAATAATTTTCTTGACCCTGACAACTTTTATCTCTTATTTTGACCATATTATACATGATTCCTCCAACATGTGGCATACCGTTGGAAAGGGTATAAACTAGAGAACGTTTTGAAATAAACCTAAGTTCTAAATAATGTATATGTTTTTTTTTATATTGAATTTAGAAGTTGATATTGTGTATACATTTACACAATTAGCCATTTGCCCAATATCGATTTTAGTTCATTTGTCCCCCCGCTTGGGCAGCGCTGACTACTTTTTTTTTTTTTTTACATGCAAAAACAAGTAAAATCATGTTTACAAATACAAGTTTCTTGTCTAAATTAGTGGATGTCCCCCTACTTTTTTTTATGATTAATAAAATTCAATATGTTGTGATTAATAATAAATAACAAATTTTAAAATTAATTTAGTCGAAATTAATAATATAATGAAACATTCAAGACACATTTTGACCATATAAAACTACATATGAAATATTTTAGCCGCCAGTCAGCCAGCGTTGCAATTATATTTGGGAAAGTCACTAATTGAAAGACTTTCGAAGCTCATAAGTCATTTTCTTGAAACCAGTTGTACCAAATAATGGTTTACTTAGACTCAAAATACTTTGCAGAATACAATAAAAGTTATTTCGTGCTACTACAATGACAAACAAAAAAAATATGACGATTTAAATGCGAGATTTCGGGTGATTTAAATAAAAAACGAAAAAAAAAATCATATCTCAATTACTGTGACACTTAGGACGTAGAGTGAATGGGTGAAAACTAGCTAATGATCCACCCAATCTCCCAACAAATTCTTTTGGTCCGTGTGCCAAACACCCTGTATACATATATTTTTTAAAATGAATAATTATTATTTTTTGTTAAATTCTATTCGAAGACTAGGCCTTCTGGGGATACCTCGCTAAAAACGCATTAAAATCATACCTCATGGGTAACGTAAAAATAAAAAATTTAGGGGCGCGAGACTTTAAAATTGCACGAAACCGGGCCTGCTGCGAGCTTCTGGGTGTCATGCGACAAACAATAAGATATTGGGTATCCGTTAAAAAGAAACAATTTTCGTTGTCATCATCCAATCTTGAAGAGATTAAGGAAAAATTGAGAATAATAAAATCATCGATACCCTAAGAATTTTCCAGAAAGCCACGATCCCTAAAGGAGCTTGACAGATGGTAAGCAACCGAGCTACGGCAATTTTTGTGCTATGCTGGAATTTATGCCTTAAACCAGGGCCGTCCAAGCCAAATGAGTATTTTTGGCAAATTTTCAAAATAACTAGAGCAATAAAACTGCGATTAGAAAAAAAGCCAATTGGACAACGCGCGGTAACTATTTATGTATCCATAGCCACAGAATTTATTACTCTGGGGTGAGTGTGAAGACCACCGATATTTTTATTCCATTTTGAGGCATGCAGCCCGCGGGCTGCATGCTGCAATATGTAACAACTATTGCGGTGATCTTCACATCTACTCCGGAGGACAAATTCTTTGGCCCTGGAGACATAAATAATTACCGCGCTGTCCAGTTGGCTTTTTATTCTAATCGCAGTTTTAATGCTCGTTATTTTGAAAATTAGTCAAAAATACTCATTTGGCTTGGGCGCCCCTGCCTTAAACGGAATATTGCCGCAACTGTATTACAACCATTTATTATTACTATTTTGTTCGATGCGAATATTAGGTGACAAGAATGAATGCTCCCTCAATAATGCATGTGCAACAGCTATGATTAGGGAATATGTGAGAAACTTTGGAGATTTGTACGGAGAACATTCAGTATTATAAATGTTCATAATTTAATCGATATCCTGCCGATGTTTTAATTTATGGAAGTGTAGATAGCTATAGTTCTTTCAGATTTGAAAACAACAAACAAGAAGAAAACACAGCCCCTGCAGCAACTCAGAAATAGACAATTGGAAGCTGAACAACACATCACAAATATAAATTATGTCACGCCATATGCTATTGTTCAATACAAATTAGATGATTCTTCCTACCGAGAAGGGTTAATGAAAAACAATATATTTTCCATAATTCCACCAAACAATTATTGCTGTATCGGTAACGAAGTATTCAAAATTCAAAAAATTTGTGACATTTCAATTATAGGCTACTTTATCCCAAATTTAAAAAAATTATTTCAATTCCCCAATAGAGTCTATAGATCTTAAAATGTATTACAAAAATCCTACGGTTACCGAAAATAATTTCTCAAGACAATTTTATATTAGTCCAATCCAATATAAATTTGTGGCACTCAAAACTAAATTAGAAATCATATTCATACCACTTATGCCATACTATTTTTTCCTTACGTAGAATGTCGCAGTCCCAGGAACATTGGGAAAGCATATTTGCTAAACGGGTGACTTTATTAAAATAATAAATTTCCAAATTAAAATAACCTGGATATTTTTACTTTCAGTTAAAAAAATTAATCCTAGTGCTCCTACAATTGCCGAAGAATCATTTTACTGGTCCGACGATGAGATGGGATACCATAACTTCTTAAAAATTAATAAAACAATGCCAACCACATCCACCGAGAAAATTGTAGAGGATCCTCCAAATTCCCTAAAAAGGCATAAGGATGATAAGGAGGATCCTCCAAATTCCCTAAAAGGCGATAGTACAAGAAACAAAATATTGTTATCATGATAATCATATATATTATTTATATTGAAACATTTTATCAAATAAATAAAGTCTAAATGTTTTCAACATAAAAAATAAACATCATTCTCATTCAATAATTTTTCTGTAATTTGTAAGGAAATCCGTTATAAATCTACATAAAAATTTGTTTGAAATGTATAAGGAAATTCGTGTAATTTTCACACAGAAATCGCAGTACGACTTCCTAATATAAAACTGTGCGATTTATACTCGAAATTCTACATACTATTACTCAGATTTTCCATCGCTAACACATTGACATACTTGGAATTTTGCGCCACTTTTCTTGAGCTAACAGCACGGAAAACCGTGTAAGAATATTAATGGAATCCACGTTCCGAGTGAATCTTTCGTATAGATTTTATTGGAGAATTCCGTGCGATGCGTTTATTGGGATGATACCCAAACTGAACTTCACACCGAGTTCAGAGAGTAGTATAAAGTAGGCGTGCTATTTTGCTAGATGAGTTTTTAACACAGGCCGACGTGAACATGAATCCAAAAAAAGAAAACTTTGGAGGTTAATAATCGTACTGTGATGATCACGACCAACGTATTACAGCAGAATCACTGTTGTCGTTGGTCATATAGATAAAAGTGAAGTGAATGCATTTTAGCGTAAGTACAGTACGAGTTGAAGTATTTATTTCTTCTACTTTAACAATATTTTAGTATTAAAAGTAAAAGCATACATGGAAAGTAATCGGAAAAATAAAAAAAATAATAAATAATAATGAAGCTGCTTCCCTTAGGCAGAAAAACCGCTTAAATTTTTTCTAACAATTTCCACCTCATGCATACACATTCTATTTTGAGCAATAGCTCATTTACAATAAAATGTACAGCAAGAGGTGAAATAATATTAAAAATTAACAATTATAACAATAATATTAAAAATACATCAAAAAAATTTCGTACTGCCCATCAATCAAGCCACTCCAAATATTCCATCAAATGTTGACTTAAATAATTTGGCTGATCCTAACCTCCTAATTTCCAATGGAATTGATTTCCAAAGAGATACTCCCCTTACATAAAAGAATTTGTTTAGCGACCTACAACAATTTTTGGCCGGAATCAGGCGGAAGTTTGAGGAATGAAATCTACTAGACAGTAACTTCCTATAAAGATAACCAGGCTTCTTAGCTTTGAGAAATTTAAAAATAAATAGACAAACACGAAATTCGTAAAAAGTAGATAAAGTACATCCTAAAACAAGGCTAGAGTAGGCAGAAATATGATCGAATTTCCTTACACTAAAAATAAACCCAGTACAAGCATTGAAACATCTTTGGAGAATTTGCTTGTTTCCCTGAAGCATACCGAATCAAACTATTTCACCGTAAATAAAATTAGGAAGACGATAAGGCAAAAATATTTTTTTCCTAAACTGACTATCAGAAAATCCTACTACTTTATACAAGCAACTAAGCATGCCAAAGACCTTCTTACTAATACGAACTAAATGGTCACCCCAAGATAGAGTTTAATAACTAAGCCTAAATCCCTAATAGTATTTGAATACTTAATCAGCGAACCCTGCAGAAAAATACCAGGAAAGGAGGAGGTGTTTAGCGTTTTTTTATAAATTATAATCGACAGAAGTTTATTCGCATTTAAAACGACCCTATTAGAGACCGAACAACTAACGATATTATTTAAGTTTTCATTTATCAGAGAAATATTCCTATCAATAGAATCCTGATCTAAACGACTATTTCTATAAATTTGAGAAAAAATTTGAATAGAGGATTCGATGCCATTAATGTATATAGAAAATAACAAAGGACTCTGCACTGGAACCCTGAGGAGGAACGCCGGTCGAAAATAATAACTGTCGAAAAACTGCACGATTAGAACGATTAGAAAGATAGTTAAAAATAAATTTGGCAGCGCAAACCAAAAATATAAACTAAGATAAGAGTTTATTAATAGAATCAAAGCCCTTAGAAAAATCTAACAAAGCTAAAGAAGTCGATTCCCTGTTATTCATATTACGCCTGATATCATCACATATATTTATTAGCGTAGTAGAAGTGCTAGATGCGATTGCATTTGATTTTTAACAACTATCTCGAAAGCTTTGAAGAGAGAACTTAAAATGCTAATTGGCCGCAAATGGGATAGCTCTGAAGGATTACTAATATTTCGGATGGGGATTATTTTACTTAGCTTCCACTGATCTGGATAGAAAGAGGACCGTAAGAATAAAATTGAATATATAACAAGTATTTTGAGACGAAAGGGAAAACTCGCTTAACGAATTTTAAATTAAAGCTATCCAGACCAGAAGATTCCGATTTAACCTTCCAAATGGCATAATGTAAATCCTCAAGAGAAATATTTGAAAACGAAAACGAATTAGAGGACTAGCAAAACTAACTATTGATATCATTGGGTTTGAACGCTCCACTAGGAGTACTCTTGCATCTATCTAGGCCTAAATTACGAACATTATGCCAGAAAATCTTGGAAGGGAAGAGTCTAACTTGTCCTTGAAATAATTACGTTTAGCAATCCGAATTAACCCTACAACTCTACTACAAGCCTACTTATAATCTAAATGAGACCGACTAGGATACCTTTTCCATAAACGATATTTACTAGCTCTATAACTTATGGCATCGAAACTTCCTGAGACAACCAAGGCGGAGATTTCGCTTTGAAAGCAACCTTTTTAAGCGGAATGCAACTATCAAAGACCAAACTAATATACCAGTTGAAAAATTCTACTTGCCTAGTTGCAGAACTAAGGCAAAAAATATCCTCAATCCTAACAATTCAAAGAACAAAGTAAAAGATCATGATGGGATCCTATACCGAGAAACAACTAATTGACAAAACAAATAGAGTTATTAGTAAAAAAGATGATATGGTCAATAAGGGAATAAGAGGCATCGCTAGCGATTGGACAACAAAACGTCGGCGCACAGTTTTATGAACTGATAAATTAAGATTGTTCAAAAGATTCAAATAATCCCGAGGGACGCCGGAATTTTGGAGTATATCGAAATTAAAGTCATCTGATATATACGTTTCATCGAAACTTACTATAGTCTCTTATTATCTCTTGCTAGTTTTTGGAGGGTTATAGACGAATAACATTTTACGGCCATTCATGAAAACGCTGACAAATAAAAACTCTAAATCCGATACTAACAATTCTGAAAGAGAAGAAGGTATCGTAACTAATCTAGCCTTAATATGATCACCTACAAACATACATAAACCACCTAAATTAAGGAGAGGTACCGCCTTATATTTCCTAAATATATTAAAACCCTTGATGGCCAAAGCTGAATTAGGGATATTTGGCTTTAGAAAGGTCTCAGAGAAACAAAGTATGCTAACTAAAGCACTATTAAAAATGTGACGAATCTTATCAATATTTGTGCTCGATTCTTGATGTTTAAACTGGCTTCATTTAATAATGACCTATTAACTAACAAAGATTTCAAAACTATGCTAGGATTGTAAAACGACATAATTAAACCAAAAATCGAAACTTAGCGTAAATACAACTTGGGCGTGATTGCAATACTTACAAATAATCTCAATTATTAGTATAATTGATTTTCCAATTTTTTTAAAAAAATCATATGCAGCAAAAATGGCCTATTTATAAATTATTGGCATAAGGTCTATAGACTATCCGAAGCAAATCATGATTTTCGAAAAAGTATGAGATTCTGGTGTTTAGGACAACCATATGTAGCCCAATATGTAGCGAATATTATAAATACACGAATTTTTATTGCCTGGAAAGGTGACACCAAAGTAGCATAGGGTCTAGGCTATCCGAAACAATTTTCAGATGTTATATTTTTGGTACGATTTTAAAAATTGTATTCACCACATAAAACAAGTCACGCGCATATCTTTATAATTTAGGCACGACGCTCTATAAAACGTATTTTTTTTTTACAATGCACAACTCTCTTGAATGACTAATGGTACATTTAATCTTTATTAAGTAAGGGGAAACTGATTAGCAAACTGGAAATTTCCCTGATACAAACAAAAGTATACCATGATTAAACCAAAAAAGGAAAGGTTAAATAATTTCGTGGATCGATTATTATCATTCTTGCCATTGTCGTGAAACCATTTACCAGTGATAATAAAAAAGGCTAGTGTGTAGCTATATGAAATAATGGTGCAAATGTTGTTCCGGTATATAGAAAAATTTAATCAGCTGTTGTGTGGACACGAGATTATTTTATCTTTTCATATAAGGCGCTTACCAAGGGAAATAGTTGAATTTTGGTTTTGTTCGAATAGTGCAATATTTAGTTTAGTGTTTTGTATATCGAATTTTCACAGCTAAACCTTGTACTGTTGGTTAGCGTAATTGATAAGGATATATTGGGCCCGATTCTGGAACGATAAAATTTATGTTCTGTTATTTTATTTCCCCGCTTCTTATATGAATTTGTATTGAAAAACCAAAAATAACAGAACACAACATATGTAAAATGTTGGAAGGCAGAATCTGGCCTATTACTGCTTTATTATTATTATTACATTTACATACCATATTCCAATAATTCAAACTGGAATTCTTAATTCAACAAATTGTTCAATACAAAATAAAATTAAAAAAAATACATTGGATAACAAATTACCATGGTTGACCATTGCCAGTGGTATACAACAATGATGTCGGCCAATGGCGAACAATTTACATGAAATACAAATTTATAACATAAGAAATTAATTTTAAAACCAAGTTACTATTACATTGTATGTATCATATCGATATCTTAGGGCACACAACTGCTATGTCTATTTTTACAATTTGTGGTAAATACAAATTTAGGCTTTCAGAAAGGCATTCTTTAGCATTTTTGGTTCTGTTATTTGGGTATTATAATCATTTATAGCACTATTTCCAAGGCATTGAATGAAAATTAAAAATATTTTCGAATTTAGAGACATACTGGTGGACATTCAAAATATAGACATATCATTTTTGTGCTCTGAGGCAGTGCTTCTCTAATTGGGGGCCGCGGCCCCTTATCGCTTACTAACAGCAAAACTTCCTCGCACACAAATTTCTGAATCTACCTATTATCAATGGCCGCTACAATTTTCTGTGTTGTTAATGGTTTTTGAAAGATATGTGATGTGTATATGAATTTCACAATCACGAAGATTTACGTAGGCAGTTTCTTATTCTGTAATGAACATGAATAGGAATTTCAAATTACAAAACCTGATCTGCGGGCCAAAAAAATCATGGTTAAAATTATGGCCTTATTATGACCAGTGGTCGATATCCGATGTAAATTCTTGGAAATTTAGAAACTAAATTTAAAGTAAAGCTACACGCTCATTACAAAATCCGGTAATTTCCTACTTGAATATCTGGTTTTGCAAATTCTAGTGAAAATCCAGTGAATTTCTAGTTAAAAATATAAAAAAATGAATTTTCTAGTAAAATTTCAAAATGGATTTAACCTATTTCTAGTGAAATTGCAATCAAAACCAGATTTGGACTATTTTCTAGTTAATTTCCAGTAATATTTTAAATTATACTGGATATCTAGTGATAATCTAGCACAAAAAATTACTAGAAAAATACTAGATGGTTAGTTTCACTTTCTAAAACGGAATATCTAGTAAATTAAATGAAAATCAAGTAAATTTTATTACCAGATTTCCAGTAATTATAAAAATTACTTGAATTCTATTTGAATTTTTGTATCGCCATATTTTTTAATGTAGTTACCTGAAATCTAGTAAAATTCTAGTTAAATTAAATTAAATACAAGGTAATTCCTGTTTGCTTGTACAAGGAATTTCTAGTAAATTAAACAGATTCTAGTAATATTCTAGTAAATTTTATCTTACATTAAAATATTACTAGAATTCTAGTAAAATTATAATTATATTTACTAGAATTCTAGAAAATTTAGCCTTAGTATTAATTTCATTTTCGTCGTCTGGTATCAGTAAAACATTGAATTTCGTGGTGTATTGTAGTGAACGTGAAATTAAAAACAGTTAAAACAAAAAAAATATCAGTATATAAATTGTGAGTAAGAGCTATTCTGCCGTATATATTTAAACATAATTTACATAACTACATGTTTGGAAAAATTGAGTTATTGCTGCCAATCGAGAGCTAAAATATACCTTATCAACAAAATTATCATATAAAAAATAATTAAAACTAAATCCAGAAACGCGTAACAAGAAAAATAATTTCGTATTTAAGTCGTTTGTTTAGTTTCAAAACGGAGTTAAAATTTTTCTCAAAATGCGTTTTCTTTAGTTATGTAAAATATGTTTAGTACGGCAGTATATACAAAATACATTCAAACCGTTTTTTGTGCGGTCCTTTCTTGTGCGATTTTTTCTTGTGCGATTTTTTTTTGTGCGAATATTAATCTTGCCATTTTTTTTTCTTTGCGGATGGAAAATTTCTTGCTTTAGATTATTTACGGGCCCTTCTCACAATTAAATATGAGATGTCCAGTAACACCACCACACTTAAAACCACTGCTGCTCCATCGGATGATCTTCAATTTATTTTAACCTGCATGTCCAGCGTGTGCATTTGGGCTAAGGTATTTAATTATTTATTGATATGGTTTTAATTATTATATGCTTTTTATTAGTCTTGTTACATTTAAAAGTTTCAACTTTGGCTTTCTTATAGAATATTTACCTAAGCTGAATTAAGCCATGTAGATTTTATTCATCATTTTTTCCCAAATTTTGACTTTTCGAATCATTACCGGGGTAACAATAAAACAAAAAACAAAAACAATAGAATTATACAATATTATGTTAAATATAAACATTACAATAAAACATATACTACGAGTATTTAAGTAAACTTTCGCTACCTGTCATAATGTACAAGGTATAAAATTGTTACTATGATGGTGACTTGAAAAGTCGAAAATTGGGAAAAAATGATTCATAAAATCTACATGATTTAATTTAATTTAGTATAATTAGTGAGTTAGTTGAACGTTGACATTTTGATGTATAGTTCATTTGATTACTCTTATTATTGAATCAAAAAATTATATATTTGCAGGTAGCTGAATCAATAGAAGTCATCACACAAAAAATTAAGTAGACGCAGCCGTACCTTATAATGTCTATCGGAATTATAATCGACGCTCAGTCAATTCCGTTGTTTTTTAATATTAATTTTTATGTTTTTGGTTTACAATTTCCTAAAAATTGTTTGTATTTTTATAATTTTATAGAGATATATTTCTTTAAAATTAAAGATGTGATTCCGACACCTCGCGCGTCATAACTACATATGTATATACCAAATTAAGAAGCTTTGTTTTTTTTTTTATTTGTATTTTGTATCCGAAATAAAAAAAATCTATAACTAAAATAAAATTCAAAAACATTTTTTTATTATTTCAAATTTATTTAACGGCAATCTAGTGTAATCAACGGATAAACTAGTAAAAAATGATGACGTAGGATTAACTAGAATTCTGCTAAAGTATATAGTTTTTTCTGGTTGTTTTACTAGAACTTTAGTAGAATAAATACAGAAAATCTTATAGTTTTGCAAGAAAATCTAGTATTTGATTTTACTTGAAATCTAATTAAAATACCGTATCTCTCATAATTTTACCGGAATTCCGTTCGTAAAATCAAGTAAAATTGTTTACTTGATTTCCGGTACTTTACATTTGTATTTCAAGTAAAATCGCCATATTTTATTACAACCTGAAATCTAGTATTTTTAATTTTACTTGATTCAACTAGATTGCCTAGTATGCTCACATCTAGTGAATTTTTATTTACCGTGTATAGGAACTTAGATCTAGGAAAATTTGCGTAATTTTATATTGTTACTCGCACTTTAATTTTATTTGAGATTTCAAATGGCAGTTTGGTTAAATTGTATAACAGGTTAGTAATGAGAATTCCAAATTTAGGATTCCAGAATTCTAATGCCAAGTTTTTTGTAGGGAATCCCATACCGATTTTCGGTATACGGTTTATTTTCGAAATGTTGGTAAATTTTTGGAATACATAACGATAATTTCTGTAACTTTCTTCAGCCAAAATTCCTATAAAATACATATTATTAATAAGTTTTAAAAATTTGTCGAAACCTTTACTTTAGTTTTACACAAAACATGTCATATTCGTCATTGGTGTCATTCTAATTTTCAGACTAAAATCTTTTGATAGATTTGCATATCTACCCAAACCAACCAAATCTAAAGAAAATTTAATTAATTCGAACAGTTTATCATGAAAGTTTGCAATTAAGGAAAAAGTAGGCACCTGTTTGAGGAATAAAATCTTTTACACAGTTAAAAGAAATGGGTTATGTAATGCCAATTGCATTACATGTAGGTCCGGTGCTACCTTACATCACAAAATATTACTAACCTTGTATTAAAATAGATGTTAATGCACAGTGCATTAATTTGTATAACAGTAGCAATTACAATAAATTGTAGTGCAACCTTCCATTAGAATATAAAGCAAATTGTAAAAGAACCGTCAAGCAACTGCATTAAAATTTATCAAAGACTGCATTAATAAAATATTTTAGAAGTACATATTAAATTTTAAAGAAAGTTGCATTAAAACTTCTGTAACTTTAGCCATGATTTTTTGTTTTTTATTCCTGTTAATAAAATTTTGATAGCGTGGTGTTTTTGGCGTTGGTCTTTGTTTTTGGCGCCTTGAGGGTCGAGATCTCAGAGACTCCAACATTTTTACAGTTTGGCGACTAGATCATTTTATGATTGCCCAAGGTAATAAATTATATTTTAAGAAATGAAAAGTTTACCTGTAACATAATAAAAGTCGGTTTGATTTAGTGAATTTTATGTCAATAACGCAAAATACATGCTTGAATTTATAATTCATTTATATACATTGAAGTTCGCTTGTTTTAGCGAATTTTATGTTGGTATAATTTTTTAATTTCAGCAAGTTTCTTTAAAAAGTTTAAATAGTTTTATTAAAAATAACTTTTAATGCAAATGCTGTTTTAGGAACCTTCATAATTGCGTTAAAATTCATTTTAATGCTTTACATGAGTCGTAATGCAAGACTTGTATTAAAAATTAAAGGTATTTTTTCAACTGTGTACTATTCAACGCAACAAACTTGCATGTGCACACTTTTAACTAACTTCCGTGGAATCGAAAGTGTTTTTTCGGCCTTGGGGCAGTTTTGCACAAAACTGCACTAACTATTGATAAACTTTATTTAGGTTTAAAACGGCCATACGTAAAATTTAAATTAAAAGTTTATTTTATTTCTAGTGAATGAATATATGTATTAATAAAATAATGAGGTTGGTCAATTTTCTAAAAATTAAGAACCAAAGTTTGTGCGGCAAATTACTAATAAAAACATTGAAAAAATGAGGTTTTAATTCTTACAAATTATGTGTTTTCTTAGAATTTATAAGAGAAGGAGGAATATTCTTTACTGTTTTTATAGCAAAGTCAATTTTTCGGTAAATTACGGATATTAGAATTAAAAAATCACCGAAAACCGGTAATTCAAAAGTTCAGTAATTTTCGGTTCCCTATTCTTTGGGACCAAAAAACAGATCTATGAGGTATCATTTTCTATATTACGGCGAGTTCCGTTATTTTTTTTTAAAGAACTCGTCATAAATATAATTTCAAATTTTTGATGTAAAATTGCTAAGCGGGCTAAAGCTTTAAAATTGGTCGATTAGAAAGAAAATTGGTAGTTGAGAAAACCTTAAAAAACTTTGGATAACTCTGAATTTTGTACAAACCTCAATTTTTTTTTTAATGTTTCAATAATTCAGAAGAATATTTTGGGTTTTTAGAACATTTTTTTAAATTGCGGAATACGGAGATGGATTACAATTGATAAGCTGCGCGGGACATCTGAGTTCCTTGAACAAGAATGCCCAAAATTCTTAGCTGTAATTTCATTATTATTGAAGATTATTTTTGTGGGCACTGGATTTTATTTTTGGATTTCGAGGGCCGCAGAATGAAAAAGTTTGAGAATTACTGCTCTAAGGTATCGATATTATAATTTGCCAATTTTTAATTTGTACATTATTTTAATTATTGTTAAAATTAAAACAATTAATTAATTAAAAGGAAACCGAAATAAAAAATTTTTGAAACTATTTAAAACTGAGATAATTAAAAGGGGCCGGTTTGAACCAGTGTATTATGTAGGTACTGATATAAATAGTATGATCAAGCTGATTAACCTATTTATAATATTAATTATAAAATTTACAGTTTAAAATTTAAATTAATTTGTTTTTCACTTTACCAAACATAGCATTAGAAGCATAGACATAGCATTAACTAGCTCTTGAGGATTGGTGGAAAGATCCCACCCAATATGGCTGCTACCTACCCGGCAATATGCTGTCCCACCAACAAAATACTCAAGAGATCTGTTAACGGTTATATTGCAGGAATTTACAATTTTTAAAATATTGTACAAGGCTTGAACTGACCGTTACCTTTGTTTGATACGATCTCATCTACTAAATTCCAAATAATATTATGAATAAACGATTTTCTCTATTTTCTTTAGAAAATGATAAAAAGTTGACATCAAAGTGGCCTATATACTTATAAAGTTGGCTTTATATGTAGGTAGAGATATATACCAAATATTACGAATACATCCTTCCGATTTTTTGAGAAAATCCTAGGAAGCTATGACACTAAAGTGATCTATATATAGAAGTTTACATAGGGCACAGCCTGTCTAAAACAATTTTCGGTTTTCGAAAAATAGGCGATTAGTGTGTTTAGGACAACCATGTATATATAGGTATACCGAATATTTTGATTAAATATTTTTCCGAGATCATAACAAACACCCTAATCGTCTATGTTTCTAGACTGAAAATTGTTTCGAGTAGTCTAATTCTATATTCTATGCCAAATTGAAGATAGACCATTTTGGTGTCAGCTTCCTAGAATCTTCTCAAGAAAATTTAAAATTCATTCATTCATAATATTCGCTATATTGTGAAAGATCGTATAGAACATGGTTGCCCTAAACACCCCAATCTTTATTTGTCCCAAAACTGATATTTTTTCGGATAGCCTAAACCATATGCCAACTTTGTATACATATGTATATGCAATTTTGGTGTCAACTTTCCATAGACGGCATCATGAAATCCTGTCGGTAATGTCTGACGGTTATTGATTTTTGTCATGATTCTGATTGTAAACTACCTGTTAAACTATTTTGATGATGATGATTTGACGGTAAATGTTCGATCTCCGTCGATAATCCGTCTTAGGATTTTCTCAAGAAATTTGGGGAAATTATTTATTCATACTAGATTCTCTTATTAAAACATCGTATTCAGTACAATTGCTAAATAATTTTTATATTAAAAAATAAAATTCGTTATAACGAGAGTTTCTGCTTTTACACTAATACATGTAAAGAATAATATTTGTTGGCAATTTAAGGAGCGGTTTAGGTCAAAATTCACGCGAATAACAAAGTCTTTATCCAGCATACCAGTCTTAGTTTGATGAGAAATTGATCATTAAGCGGTTATAGAATTTATTCCAAAGAACTAGTAGATAATGGTAAACCTTGTTTGGGAAGGTCCCACGAAACACACGATGGTGATGTTTGTTTCAGTTGGTCCACTATGTTTTATATCGGTTGTGGTCTAAAATCCTATCGAGGATTTCGTGGCACCGAATACCCGTTAATTGTCTTAAAGTGTGAAAATGGGTTATTTTGCAAAAAAACTACACTGAACATTTTTTTTTTTTATTAAAAAATAAAAAAAGCGTAAAATATGTACGTATATAATGACTTGGTCAAAGGGTTCTCTATATGGTATTACTGGTAAATTAAACCCTAATTCCTCAGGTTAATTTCAGTCATTATTTATACAATCATCTAAGTATTTACGGTAAAATTTTTCCGTTTTCCGGGCTATCTACAAATTTAGTGCCAACTTGTATAAAATAGGTAGTCGTACTTGCGGATAAATAAATTAAAAAATTTGCGAGGTCTTCTCTTTTAACAGTGCATTTTACTTTGTATTTTATTCGGATTTTATTTTGGGACTTTTATATTTGGAAATATGCGCTTATGTGGAGTTATCCTAGGATTTCATCTCAGTAAATAAAAAATTTTGAATCAAAATGAGATGTAAAATGTAACGTGCTTATAAAATTAAAGCATATTTAATATTATGTGAAGTTAGTTAGATTAAGTACCGAAATTACATAATATCCAACAAAAATTGAATCGGTAATGTTCAGCTTTATTTATTTGAGATGGAGACACCCGGAGCCTAATTTAGAAAATATTTCATGAAAATCGTATTCGCTCGTACTAAATTAAACTAACGGTGGTATCCCCATCTAAAAGCATTAAGCAACAACAATTTAAATGTATATTCGCAGAAATTAACACAATCAATGAGAAATCGATCATCTTTAAGGGACATCCTCCTTAAATTTTACCAAATCATCCCCTAAATAGCGAAATCCAAAACTAGGTCAACCAGTATAGATTACAATTTAATTATTAATTCTGAAATCTATACAATATTAATATTATTCGACATAAAAATAATTCAAAATTAATAAAATAAAAGGGTTAATTGTGTGAAAGAGATAAAATTATTAAAAAAGGATATGATATAATTCGTTTAGGATATAATATGCGGTTATATTTTTATTTAGAACCTATTTTAAATATTTTATATATGTATTATGTACAAAAGATAAAATTAATCTGATGGTCGTTTATATTACATAAAATGTTATGTATATATTTGAACATAAACTGGCCCCCACACAACACAAAAAATACACTGCATAAAGAAAATCGAGAAAGGAAAATATGACAAAACTTCGGTAAATTTGTTTACCCATAAATATGGCATACTGATAAGTATTTTGTTTGTTGTTGGTGAAAATAAAAACATAACCAACATAATTATCACTGTGTAAAAAGTAAATTTGTAATAGGGAATGATTTTTGGTAAGTTTTAAATTTATTTGTACAAAACATTCTGATACTTACTTAATTTTTTATGAACAAGGCATGAAAGTACAACAGCCACATAACCTGCAATGTCAAGAAAAAAAAATATTTTCGTTAATTTTATGTTAAATTTTAATTTATTTATATTTTTAAAAGTTTAAAACAAAATTCGTACAATCAAAAAATCAATAAAAAAAATGTGTGTTGTTCGTTATGTAATTTCCAAAAAGGGTTAGAACTACAATTTATTTAATTTTGGACCATTCTTCACAAAGATAATATATAAAAGAAAAATTTATTAATACATATGTGCACAGGTTTTCAAACGAGTGTACCTTCATTATGTATTGGGGATAAATCCTTAAAATTCACATATGGACAAAAAAACTTATTTGTATGAGTGTATGTTTATTATAAGCAAACACCACCATGTTTGTGCCATTTATTCAAATAAATATAAATTTTTCTCCCCTAAACATCCTGTTTTGTTAGTTTCGGAATTATCTGTTTGTTTAGTTCGCCATACATCAGACAATTTCACCAAAAATGCAAAAAAAAAAGGAAATTTGTTATTAAATAATAAACAAACAAAATAATTTGTCCTATATATTATAATTATTGTAGATTAGTTTTTAATGGGTTCGTAATTTTTTGTTTTGTTTAATTTTAATCAAAATGGGTAAAGAAACCGTTGCATATGTTTGTTGATGTGTAAGATGTGAATAAAGGTGTGAACATACTGATTTATTATGGGAAGGCATAGCCATTCATTTTTCGTTACAATTTTTTTATTATAAATTATAACAAAACAAATAAGGATTGTTTACTTTTTAAGGTTCATTTTATAATAAAATATTAAAAATTAAAAATTATTTAACAAAAAAAAACAATTGTTGATTTATTACTGATTTGTTAAAAAAACCTTTTTCGCATAAGTTTATTAATGTTTTTTCAATTACGTATTGTTTATTCAAGGTGATATGATTAATGTGATTTGTAATTGAACGCATATTCAAAAAAGATGAGTCAACTAAATGTACTCATATCAAATTTTAATATGTTATTGATTTCAGAACCCAATAAAGCTAAAGTATGTAATAATTTTGCGGCAAACTTTGATAAAAACTGGAAATTTTATTCACGTAAATGAGTGTAATTTGTATATTATATTTAATTTTAACGAATATTTATTACTTGGTAACTGTGAAACATCCCACGTAGTGGCTTATTTGTCGTCTAACTGACAGCTAATGAAAAACCTTAATTCATGAATGATAAGTGAATTAGTCTAAATTTCCTTCAGCTAACAAATTTATTAAACGATCGTAGTAAAGTTTATCAAAGTGACTGAACAATCATTTTTAATTTCTAGGAAATAAAATGAAACCAGTGTGGCGTTGATTGTCAAACGATAAAATGTTTTTAGTAGAGTTAGTAATTGTTTGGCTTTGTTTTTAAATGCAGGAGCAGAAAATATTGAACAAAATTTTTTATGACGATTAAACAGATCGACCATCTGAATTTTACAAATATCAATGTTATAAAATATTTTTCTAAATATTTTAAACAAGCTTAGTAAAACAACTAGTAAAATTAATACTAATGAAAAAACTAGTAATTATATTTTTTTAATTTTAAATATAAATTTTATTTTTAAATATTTGCTTTCTAATTATAATTTACAAATTATTAAATTAAATTTCTTTCATTAATAAATATTACTCATATTACCTTACTTTATAAAAGTTACGAAATAAAATTTTCAAAGCAAAAAAAGTTATAATTTTATTAATTATTGTTATAAAAATTGAATTAATTACAATATGCATAATTTTCAAATTGATAAATAAAATTTCTTTAATTTAAAATAAAATATAGTTATAATTATTGTAATTAGTATTATAACATATATATATATTATATATATATATATATATATATATATATATATATATATATATATATATATATATATATATATATATATATATATATATATATATATATATGTATATATATGTTCAAACTTTTTTAAATTATTTTGGTATATTCCAAATTGATAAATATTTATAAGAAGAGGAGAAATTGTTAAGAGTTTGCAATTCAGTTTCGATCTGCGAGCATGTGAAAAATAAATCATCTTTCAGTACATCTCATCAGGCTATAGCGACTGAACTGCTAGTTTTTATTACACGAATCAACGTGCACTTGTAGTATTAGCGAATTTTACATTCCCCTTTTGCTAATACTACAAGTGCACGTTGATTCCTATATATAGGAAAAGTCAGTGTAATAAAAATTAGCAGTTCAGTCGCTATAGCCTGATGAGATATACTGAAAGATGATTTATTTTTCACATGCTCGCAGATCGAAACTGAATTGCAAACTCTTAACAATTTCTCCTCTTCTTATATATATATATATATATATATATATATATATATATATATATATATATATGTATATATATATATATATATATATATATATATATATATATATATATATATATATATATATATATATATATATATATATATATATATATGAGCTTATCCATTACTTTTTTAAAAAACCGGGCGCATGCATTTCATAACATTCACCGATTTCGCTGTAATTTTTTTCAGGAATAGTAGTCGATGAAAAATGTTGTTTCCCAAAATGTTACCCCTTCATGGCCCCTCTTTTCGAGTTATGATTTTTTAAAGTTAAAAATTTAATGATTTTAGGCTCTTTTCGATAGGTAACCGTTCTTCTTAGGTTGCTTTGTTTTCAATGTTATGGGCCTCATTCTCTTCGTATTTTATTGAACTTTTATTTAAAAGCAGTTTCAGAGCTAAATATTTAATATTGGCCAAATCCGACACAAAAAAGTGTAATTATTTTTTTTTTAAAAACAGCATGTTTTAAGATGCTCGCCAAATTTATGGGTTTCATCTAAAATCCTTCTACATAGGCTCATTTTTTTCATCTTTTCATGATCTTTTCAAATTTTTTAGCCACATTTAATTTAGTCAAAAACTTCTAAAGTTACATGGCGTCAGAATACATCCAATTTTTCGGAAAACGTCATATTCACACATCTGTAACTTTTGTCGTTTTACTCCAAAAGCCACCAATTTTTGGAAGAAAATTCTTTATTTTCTCCCCACTACACCCCATGAACTACTGTCTTGGATATTTAGATCCTAACTGCGGTATATTTTTTTCTAAAACACCTTATAACTCGTTAAAAAAAAGAAAATCAGGAGTAGTAACGTACGATTTTTTCAATATTTCACAAATATCTCGACTTCAGGTAACCGCATTAAAAAAAAAACAAGTACATACATATATATCACTTTATTCACTAAGAGTTTACCTTTTAGTCTAGATAGGTCTAACAGAATTTGAATTTTAGAAAAAATTATCCTGCTGTTGGGATCTAAATATCCAAAAAAGTATTTCATGGGGAGTAGTGGGGAGAAAATAAAGAATTGTCTTCCAAAAATTGGTGGCTTTTGGAGTAAAACGACAAAAGTTACAGATGTGTGAATATGACGTTTTCCGAAAAATTGGATGTATTCTGACGCCATGTAACTTTAGAAGTTTTTGACTAAATTAAATGTGGCTAAAAAATTTGAAAAGATCATGAAAAGATGAAAAAAATGAGCCTATGTAGAAGGATTTAAGATGAAACCCATAAATTTGGCGAGCATCTTAAAACATGCTGTTTTTAAAAAAAAATAATTACACTTTTTTGTGTCGGATTTGGCCAATATTAAATATTTAGCTCTGAAACTGCTTTTAAATAAAAGTTCAATAAAATACGAAGAGAATGAGGCCCATAACATTGAAAACAAAGCAACCTAAGAAGAACGGTTACCTATCGAAAAGAGCCTAAAATCACTAAATTTTTAACTTTAAAAAATCATAACTCGAAAAGAGGGGGCCATGAAGGGGTAACATTTTGGGAAACAACATTTTTCATCGACTACTATTCCTGAAAAAAATTACAGCGAAATCGGTGAATGTTATGAAATGCATGCGCCCGGTTTTTTAAAAAAGTAATGGATAAGCTGATATATATATATATATATATCATATATAATATATTTTATTTAAAATTTTAATTTCCAATATTTTGTTTAACGAATAAGTAAATTACATTTCTTTAATTAATAAATATGATTACTTTAAATAATAAAACAGATTTTAATTTCTTTTAATTATATTATAAAAATTTAATTATATTTAAAATGGTACCTCAAGGTAAAGAAATATTGTTTTGCTGTTTTTAAAGAGTTCAACCTAAGAAATTTCACTAAGTGAAGAATAACTAACTATCTTCTTGAAAGGCAACACATTAAACAAAATATTGAAACTATTTGCTTATATGATATAGGCGTAAGTCCTACAAGGCAGCGTCCTAGGACCAATATATTACTGTCGATTTATCTATAACCAATAAAGTAATATTATCAACTTTTATCAATGATACAGCCACACAATATTGCCAACACTCTCTCAAAGGAATTACAGAATCACTTGACCAAAATCGAGGATTGGCTGAAGACATGGCGAATAAAAGTGAACGAAAATAAATCCACACACGCCAAATTTAGGATGAACAAACGCACTTGCCCACCAATGGTATGAAACGATATAAATATTCCACAAGAAACCAATGCCAAATACTTAATTTTTAACCTGTATGGAAGGCTAACGTATGGAAAACATATTGAAGCAAATCAATGATCTATAGTACATTCGAAATAGTAATACAAATACCCAACGACCTTGGAATCACACCATTAAAAAACAATTAAAGAATTCAGTTTAAAATATTATTCCAAACTACAAGTACAAGGAATTGACTATGAAGAACATATCCACTAGGACTGATGCACCTGGAATCTAAATTAATTAATTTGTAAATACTAATAATAGGTATAACATTGGTTAAAATTGTAATAATTTTAGGTTAAAATTTGAATAATGTTTGTTATTTTTTTTATAGAAAGATTTAAGAATAAAGCAAGCATTACAAAAAACAATATTAAAAATTTTAATTTGCATGATTTTGTTTTTAATTATATTTTACGAATTACTTACTTAAATTTCATTAATTAATAAATATAATTACTTAAAATGTTTTTTTACAGAATTTTAATTTCTTTTAATTATTAGTATGAAAATTTAATTATATTTAAAATTGTAGGTATCAATATTTTAAATTTAATTATTATTTAAAAGTTAATAAATTAATTTGTTATAATTAGTACATAGGTATTATTACTTTAAATAATAAAACGGAATTTAATTTGTTTTAACAACTATTATAAAAATTATATCTTTTTTAAAATTGTATTTTTCAATATTTTAATTTTAATAATAATTTACAAATTAAGATATTAAATTCTTAAATTAAAAAATAATTATAATTACCAATATTTTATTATTTTATTTTTAATTATTATTATAGAAATGTAATCATATTTAAAATTGCTTTTTTCAATGGTATTAAACCATTATATTATTATATTATATTATAATTAACAAATTATAGAAAATTAAATTTTTTTTATTAATAAATATTAATGCTTGGGTTCCGAAATTAAATTCTTAACTTTTTATTCTTAAGTAACAAATAGTTATACCTAATTAATATAATTTCAATAATTTTGTTTTTAATTTTCATTTACAAATTAATAAATTAAATTTTTTTATTTAATAAATGTTATTGCTTTAAATAATAAAATAAAATTTTAATTTATTTTAATTATTATTATAAAAATTATTTTATATTTAAAATTGCATTTTGCACAAATTTAATTTTTATTATAATCTAGAAATTAAAATATGAAATTTATTTTATTAATAAAAATTAAAATTATGATTACGAAATTAAATCCTCAAAACTAAAAATGTGTTATAACTACTTTAGTTAGTATTATACAAATTAAGTTATATTTAAAATTTTAATTTTCATTGTTTCATTTTTAATTATAATTTATAAGTTAATAAATTAAATTTCTTAAATTATAAAATATTCTACTTTAAATAATAAAACATTATTTTAATTTCTTTTACATATTTTTATAAAAATGTAATCATATTTAAATTATATTTTTGAATATTTTAATTTTAATTATAACTTATAAAATGAAATTAAATTAATTTTATTAATAAATATTAAAAATGTAATTACGAGACTAAATACATAAAATAAAAATAGTTATAATTACTATAGTTAGCATTAAGTTATATTTAAAATTTTAATTGTCATTATTTTATTTTTAATTATAATTTACAAGTTAATAATTTAAATTTCTTTAAATAATAAATATTATTAATTAAAATAATAAAACAGAATTTTAATTTCTCTAAATACTATAAAAAGAACATAACTTTAATTAAAATCCATAGTTTAATTTTAAATATATTTCAATAATTTAGATTTAATTATAACTTACAATTTAATAAAACTTTTATTACGAAACTTAATTCTTAAACAAAATATAGTTTTAATTATTTTAATTAGTATTTTAATAATTATATTATATTTACAAATTTAAAATGGTATTATTTTACTTTTGATTAAAATTTACAAATTAGCAAACTAAATATCTTTATTAAATAAATATTATTACATTGAATAATAATCAGAATTTTAATTTCTTTAATATAATAGTATGCAAATTTAAATATGTTTGAAATTGTGTGTATCAATATTTTAATTTTAATTATAATTTACAAATTAATAAATTAAATTTCTTTATTAATAAATTTTATTACTTTAAACAACAATTAAATTCTTGAAGCAAAAAATGGTTATAATTTCTTTAATTGGTATTATATAAATTTAATTTTATCTCAAATTTTAATTTCCATTATTTTATTTTTATGTTTAATTTCCAAATTTATAAACTATTTTGAATAATAAAACCGAATTTTTTTTTTATAAGTTTATTTATATTTAAAATTGTATTTTTCAATATTTTAATTTTAATTATAATTTACAAATTAATAAATTAAATTTCTTTGATTATTTTGAATTACAAAATTAAATTCTTAATTTAAAACATAGTTTAAATAACTTTAATTATAATTATAAAATTAAATTTTATTTAAAAATTTTATTTTCATTATTTTATTGTTAATTATAATTTACAAATTAATATATTGAATTTCTTTTATTAATAAGTAGAAATTCTTTGATTACGAAGTTAAATTCTCAAAGTTAAATATGATTTTTCATAATTTAATTAGTATCATAAAAATTAAATTATATTTTAATTTTAATTATAATTTACAAATTAGGCAATTAAATTTTTAAAGTAAAAAATTGTTATAATTACTTTAAATAGTATTATAATAAATAAATTATAATTCACAAATTAAGTAATAAGGTTTCTTTTATTAATAAATATTAATACTTGAATTACGAAATTAAATTCTTTAAGTAAATAATTCCTTTTAATTATTATTATGAAAATTATTTTATATTTAAAATTGTAATTTAATATTTATTATAATTTACAAATTAAAAAATTAAAATTCAATAATTTATAAATTTTAAAATAATAAATGCCTAAAAATAATAATGCCTAAAAATAAAAATTTGTTATAATTACTTTGGATATTATTATAAAAAATTAAGTTATATTTGAAATTGTAATTTTAATTTTTTCATTTTTAATTATAACTTACAAGTTAATAAATTAAATTTCTTGAAATATGAAATGTTATTACTTTAAATAATTAAACAGGCATTTAATTTATTTTATATATTTTTACAAAAATGTAATCATATTTAAATTATATTTTTTAATATTTTAATTTTAATTATAATTTACAAATAAGAAACTAAATTTCCTTTATTAATAAATATTAGAAATATAATTACGATACTAAGTACATAAAATAAAAATTGTTATAATTACCATAGTTAGTATTATAAAAAAGATACAATTAAAATTTTTATTTTCTTTATTATAATTTACAAATTAAAAAATTAAATTTTTTTATTTAATAAATAATATTGCATTGAATAATAAACAGAAATTTCTTTTAATTATTAGTATGCAAAGTTAATTAATTATATTTAAAATTGTATGTATCAATATTTTAATTTTAATTCTAATTTACAAATTAATAAATTAATTTGTTATAATTAATACATATTATTATTTTAAATAATAAAGCGAAATTTAATTTGTTTTAACAAGTATGTATTGCAAAAATTAAATCATATTCAAAATTCTAATTTCAATATTTTAATTTTAATTATAATTTACCAATTAATAAATTAACTTTCTCTATTAATAAATATAAACATTAAATTCTTTAAGCAAAAAATGGTTATGATTTCCTTTCCAAATTTTATTTTCCGTTATTTTATTTTTATTTTAATTTATAAATTTATAAATTAAATTCCTTAAATTAATAAATATTATTTCTTTAAATAATAAAACAGCATTTTGTTTTTGCTTTTTAATTTATTTATATTTAAAATTGTATTTTACAATATTTCAATTTTAACTGTAATTTACTATAATTTACAAATAAAGAAATTAAATTTGTTTGACTAATACAAAAATAATAATACTTCAATACAAATTAAGAAATTTAATTTCTTTAATTAATTCAAAAATATTAATATTTGAATTACAAAATAAATTCTTAATTAAAAAAATAGTTAAAATAACTTTAATTATTATTATAAAAATTCAATTTT
Organism: Tipula helvola; assembly: GCA_963556165.1. Taxonomy (NCBI): domain Eukaryota; kingdom Metazoa; phylum Arthropoda; class Insecta; order Diptera; family Tipulidae; genus Tipula; species Tipula helvola. The sequence goes on along the minus strand of OY744482.1, from coordinate 262,945,427 downwards.
ATTTAAAAATTTTATTTCCATTATTTTATTGTTAATTATAACTTACAAATAAAAAAAACAAAATTTCTTATATTAATAAGTATTAATAATTTAATTACGAAGTTAAATTCTTAAAGTGAAATATGTTTTGTATTAATATAATTAGTATCATAAAAAATAAATTATATTTTAATTTTAATTATAATTTACAAATTAAAGAAATTTAGTTCTTTAAATAATAAAACAGAATTTTATTTTATATTTATTATTATTATATAAATTTAAATATATTTAAAATTTCTTTTTTCAATGTTTTAATTTGAATTATTATAATTAACAAATTACAAAAATTTAATTTCTTTTATTAATAAATAATAATACTTGAATTAAGAAATTAAATTCTTTAAGTAATTAATTTCTTTATGAACAATATTTTATATTTAAAATTCTATGTTACACTAATTTAATTTTTAATATAATTTACAAATTATACATTTTTTTTTAAATAATTAATATTAAAATTATAATTACGAAATTAAATACTTAAAAATAAAAATATAACAAATTTACTTTAATCAGTATTATACAACAGTTATATTTAAAATTGTAATTTTCATTGTTTCATTTTTAATTGCAATTTACAAGTTAATAAATTAAATTTCTTAAAATATAAAATATTATTACTTTAAATAATAAAAAATAATTTGAATTTCTTTTACATATTTTTATAAACATTTAATCATATTTAAATTATATTTTTCATTATTTTAATTTTAGCTATAATTTACAAAATTAGAAATTAAATTTCTTTTATTAATAAACATTAATAATATAATTACGCAACTAAATACATAAATTAAAAATAGTTATAATTACTATAGTTAGTAATAAGTTATATTTAAAATTTAAATTTTCATTATTTTATGTGAATTATAATTTACAAGTTAATAAATAAAATTTCTTTAAATAATCAATTATATTACTTTAATTAATAAAACAGAATTTTAGATTCTTTAAATACTATTAATAACATAATTTTAATTAAAATCAATACTTTAATTTTAATTATATTTTAATAATTTAGATTTAATTATAAGTTACAATTTTATAAATTAAATTTCTAAATATTAAAACTTTAATTACGAAACTAAATTCTTAAAGTAAAATATAGTTTTAATTACTTTAATTAGTATTATAACAATTATGTTATATTTACAATTTAAAAAGGTATTACTTTACATTTGAGTATAATTTACAAATTAATAAATTAAATTTCTTTATTTAATAAGTATTACCGCATTGAATAATAAATCATAATTTTAATTTCTTTTAATTATTTTTTTTTAAAACTTAATCATATTTAAGATTGTGTTTTTCATTATTTTAATTTTAATTTCTATTTACAAATGAGAAAATTAATTTTCTTTTAATAAAAAATAATGTTCTTTAATTAAAATAATAAATTCTTATAGTAAAAAATGATTATACACTGATCCCCCTATTTACGTGAATTTAGCTTACGCCAATTCGCTTATACATGATTAAGGTTTTGCGGTGTTTCCTCAACTTTCTCGACGTTTAACGCCATTTAAAAATCACATTTTTTTTTTTTCATTTCTGTCTTGTAGAGATAAAGATAATTGGTATAATGCAGCGCACCATTATATATTAAAAAATCAATATATCTGTACTATTAATGATAGAATGCACCACTAGAGACCACTTGAAGTTACCTTTTTCAATAGTTTAATTTGTATTATTATATTTAACAAATTACAAAAATTAAATTTCTTTTCTTAATAAATATTAATAATTCAATTACGAAATTAAATTTTAAAGTAAAAATTACTTCAATTATTTTAAAAAAATTAAATTATATTTAAAATTTTAATTTTATTTAACTCATGTTTTGTATTCACATGGTCGTTTTTGCTATGCCCATATGAAATAGAAGCTGGACAAATGGTCTAAAAATGTGTTGATCAAATAACCTTTAATCATATGTATTCGAGTAAACAGATACTCTATAAGATCTTAAGTAGAATGTCCAATTTATTTTGACAAAATTAAATATATGTATTTGCGGAAATATGCAACCGGGCCATTTATAAAGGAAATTAATTGATTTAAGTTAAAAAAATAATGTCAAACTTTTGTCAGTAATAATTTAATAATTTATGCGAATAATTTAATAATTTATTACAAACTACCGAGAAATTGCATGCCCTAAATCACAATCCTATCGGTTTCATTGCAAGACTTTTACATCATTAATTACAAAACCAGAAATATGGAGAGAAGCGAATGAAGAATTAACTTCATAAATTTTGTAATAAATATTCAATAGCACTTTATCCAACACCAAACACTACAACAAATAAACCTCGATACGAGCAAAACTAAAGCATAAGAAGGAAATACATACACTGCACGCTCCTTATACATATACAATAAGACCTAAACGCAACAACAGCAAAACAATCAAGAATAATAAAAAAAAATATCAACATGTGATCAGTTTTATGGCTTTTAAATTATGACGTTTATGGCTTGATTAAATATTATCGTTTTTATATCCGAGTTGAGTATTTTGTTTATGGCACCATAAAATTTTTTTTTTGTTCGTTTCTTGTCTTATTTTATGTGTTTTTAAATGACGACGAGAAAGGTACACAAGTTGATGGCAAAACTAAAGAAAACCAAAAGAAAAATACATAAAATATAAGGAGTAATTTTTTTACGTGAGAATTTTGTTTTTTCTTCTTGCAACAACTCGTGTAATTTATTTTTTTTTCTTAGATTATATCTGATGATGATTTTAAATAAGACGATGATGAATAATACATGTGTATGATGTATGACTGTACGAAATGATGATGGTGTGATGAATAAGTAAAAAATGGCAAACATAATGGATCATAATATCATTCAATACAACAGCCTTACATAAATACAAGGTAATGTATTTTTTACTTTATGAGAAATGCCTTCGGTTGGTGAAGTATTTTTAAATGGAAATGGTTTAAAATTTTCTTTTCGTTTTTTTTTTTTAAATAATATTTATGGTTAAACAGAATGATTTATAACTCCTTTCGGATTTCAGATTTTTTTTTTGCGTCTTTTAAACATATAGGGTGTGAAATATGTAAAATGTTTATAAACGTAAACCCTTACAATCAGAATAAGAAATATTGAACCCAATTACATTATTTTGTCTTGTTCACAAACATATCTCATTGAATTTTTCTTCAATTGATAAAATGGAATCCCGGGTATAAGAGTAGATACAATAAAGATTTGATGAAAATACAAAAATCAATTTCCCTTAAGTTCAGATCCTAAATTTCTTTAACAAAAGTATATTATAAACGTACCCAAAGCAATTTTATTGAAATGGACAAAACGAAAATCAAATTGAATCACATATCATCAATTCAATTAATCAAGAACACAATTGATAGACACAACGGTGATGAAAGGAAACACCGACAATAACACAAAATGAAACAAACTCTCAAGCCAATAAGGAAATAAGCAAAAACTATGTAACTTTTATATCTTGTGCGGCTATTGTTCGAATTGAAAAATCGAAATTTTTGGTTTTCTTTGAATTTTTCATGAAAATGTAATTTATAGGCACGAAGCTTATATACATATATGAAATGAATAAAATGACGGTAGGTTTTATCATGGCGCGTTCCATATTACATCCCAATACAAAGAAAATGACACACTAGAGGGCCCTTTGATTTATTCTAGTGCCGATTTCGAATTATTCATAATGGTCCGTTTTGATAAGCACTTTCCTTGCGCTGCCATCCGGGGTACGATAATTACTGAAAATTAATTATATGAAACCTCTAAAATATCGAACTCCTGCTTATACCGAATTATTTCCATAAGTCCATAATCACATTTGAAAGAATATCGCCGGTGCCATATTAGGATCGTACGCCTCGAAGAAAGGGCGGATGTTGCCGTTTATATAGTTATGCGGCATACTAACCAATCAACCAAAATTAAACAGAGCAACCAATGTTAAGGAAATCAATTTCGGAAGCGCTGGGAAATGTTGGTCAGGTGGCATTCAAATTTGAAACTCCAATGAGAAGGAATGCGAAGACATACGAATTAATTTTTTTTTTTGTAATAGTTGCCAAAGAAACTCTTTATTTATTTATTTATTTATTTATTTATTTATTTATTTATATATATATATCATGTATAGCCTACAGTGATTACAATCAGCTATACAAACATGTTAAAAAAAAATTAAAAAATGAAATGCAACACAAAAGGAATAAAAGATAGATAGAAAACGCCGACTATTTAGTTATTACTACATAAAAATTTAAATAAAGCTTTCTTAAACGACTCTCTGGACAAGTTGAAATCAAAAACATCATAAACTGAATTAAACTCTCGCGATGCTCTCAAAAGTGGTTCCGAAAGACCGTAATTAGTTGATACCTGGTTAATGAGTAACAGTCCATCGCGCGGACGCATTTGACGTACCGGAGCGTAAAGATTTAAGCGTGAAAGCAGCTCAGTACAATCGATTCGAGAACTAAAAATATCACAAATGAACAATGCCGAAGCTACTACACGTCGACAATCTAATCTGTGCAGATTCAATAGGTTACAGCGATCTTGGTAGGGTTTTCATTGAAAAGAAAAAATTAATTAATTTGTTTGGAATTTTGAAATATTCCAATTTTTTATATAAAGTTTATGGCTACAAAGCATTACCGTGTATCTACAAACATTTTAAAAATTGTTTTATTGGGTTATCGCTAAGAAAATTAGTGCTTGCTGCCTATTTTAATTAAATTTGTGACCATAAAACGTTCAAATGTGTAGAATTATTCAATTTTGTTAGGTCATTATAGAGTATCTACATTGCAAATCCAATCGGTTTTTCTCACCTCCTGTAAAAATACAAAAAACGTAGAAACCGCAATAAAGTGATTTCCAATGCTCGTTAAATTTTTAAGTATTAAACAATTACACTTACTGGAAAATATTCACTTTTCTTTAGTTGTGGAACAATCTATTATATGTAGTTCCTATTTAAGTGGAAAAAAAGGAAAACAACATTTTTCTTTTTTGGTTTTCTTCACAATTTTATGATTATTTCGATAACGGATAAACGGTCACTAATGGGACAAAAACCGGTACACGCGGCTTGATGATATTTTCATAACAATTTTTATTTGCGAATATCGTGGGGTTTTTAAAGGGTGTGATGGATGCCGCGCCCAACGCGTTGCTTTAATATTTATATTTGATTTAAAAGAAACTACCAAACTAATCTTATTGCGGTCAAACAGAAAATGAATTCGCTAAATTGATCCAGCAACTTGGTTGACTTTGTTGAAAAATAGATTTCAAAATCTATATCAATCTGAAATACATTGAAAACACATTATATTTATAAGTGTATATTCGTCTGACGGAATGTGAAAAGAAATATTTTGGTATAAATTGTGGCCAAAGTACCAACAAATGTGACCATATTTTAGTTATATCCGTGCATAATTTTATATTTCTGTGGTTATATGATATAGGAGAATAACTCGAAAATCGCATTTTTCAGAAAACGTTTTTAAAATGTTACACTCAAGCAAATTATTTATTCAAAATTATTTCGCAGTGCCTTTTCTATTTCCTATTAATAAAAATCTAATTAATATTATGCAAGGTTCAGAAATTCCACCAGTACTTAGGAAACTTACGTGAAAAAAGTGCCTCATAGAATTAAAAGTTTTTGGATTTGACGTGTGAATTTAGAAAAAAATTAAATATTTAGTTACTAATTGATATCCCAAGTAATATCTGTGCAGCGGCCATTCTATTAAACATTTTATGATATTTTTAATTGTTGATAATTTAAAAGTATTCATTCGTTCAAGCGAGGTTTCTGTCTACTTCTCACTCACTAAGCCCCATGGTTCGATGTTCTGCTTAAGCCATTTATATAAAAGATTGTCGCGTGTTAAAAATCCTAAACCGCACATACACAAAATAATATAAAAATAAAAATTAAAACAATTTAATTTACACACCATAACTATTATAAATTCTTCAGTAAGGTTAATATAAGGTATTTACCAGAAGAAAATGAGGTGGAAGTGGATTGTACAGAAACTGTTTCCATTGTGGATTCTCTTTTAAGTTTCAAAAATTTGGTATTAAAGCGCACATACTACTGATCATATAGTAGAAACCTGTATAAAAACGGGGCATCTCCCTAAATGGTGCCCGGCATATACAGCAATCATAGAAAATAAAAATAGAAACAACAAGCTGATGATCGATCAAAGAAAAAAATGCAATTAATCAATGCACAACTTGGTGTAAAAAATGTCTGTTTAGAACATTTACAAAAAAGTATTTTTGAATTTACACTAAAGTTAATTGCTGAAAAGACTGTGCCAAGGAATATGGTATTCTGGATCCAAAATTCAATTGCGGATAATATCTTCAAACATATTAGTTTATACTCCCGTTTTCTAATAATTTATCTGGCAACTCATACAAAGAATATAATAGGTAATATAATTCTAAGCTTTCTCAATAATCCATTCGAACTTATAAACATGTATTATAGGTTTTATAAACACATCGAATATTTGGGCTTTTACTCAAAATCGAATCCATTTTAATTTAACAATAATTTTGTTGAAATTCTCGTTAATGATATCCCATCGTTAGAGAATAGAAAAGTTGAGGGTTGTTTTCACACCCTTGAAGTTATCCCGAACTTTCACAACAGGACAATTTGAAATTACCTCCGACAACACAAGCCTAAAAATCCATCCCAGACTTAAAGTGTACGAATTTTAAAATCCATTCCAGAATTTTTACTCGAAAGAAAAAATCCATTCCAGGATTTATATTTGTTATACGATTTTTTTTTGTATAGTTAGGAATAAATAAAATAAAAATAGAAAGAAAAAACTTTCTGATCGGGATTATCGTTACGTCATAGAATTCTCGCTTTGTCAATAAATGTGTTGCAAAAAATGAATGAAAAAAATTCTTCTGATCATAAGCCTGGTGGGCCTGGAAATGTATTATATCAGTTTAGTTAAGGGTCCTCTTGGCAAATTCTGACTACCCCTTGGTAAATGCTGAACGCGGTTCGCTTTTTAAAATTTTTTGCACGTCAGTAAATGTGCTGCCTTCCTTTAGTTAAAAATGAATAAATTAAAGAAAAAACAACGGGCGAGTTCACGCTCAACTCGCAAAAGAATTATGTGAAAACCTGCAACTACTAAATCATTTCAAATCTCTTCGATGGGCCTGAGGACTGTTCGCTCAGTATTTAAATTACGATACAATTTTGAGTTAAAAAGTCAATAAGTTATTCTATTTTGGATTTGGAGGACGAACCTTACCGACACTAATTGTTTAATTGAAAATTGAAATTTATAACCGACTATATTTCAGTATAGCAATGTCTTGGTGAGCTTGATCAAAGTACAGTTCTGTTAAGTTAATCATCTATAAACCTATCCTCAACGCTTTAAAATTCACTATTACTCATTCAAGATTTGGGATCACAAAACAAGACATTTTTTGGCCATCTATTCAATAGCGAGAAAAATTCCGCCAACAAAAATAAGGCGGACAATTTTTCGATTGATTTATTGTTGAGGATTGTGACAAGTGTTTGCATCTAATCTAAACGAAAATCAAAACTAGTCTCAAAATAGTGCCGCGTCCACTGACAAACGTCATTATTGAATGCGTTTGCAGCCTTTTCGATAGAGGAATTCATAATAAGAAAGTTGAAGCGGGTCGGATAGAACATGATAGAGGCGCTGGTGAACAAAGAAAAGTGGCATCGCTGATTTGATTCATTTGAACTAAATGAAATATGGCGGATTGTGCTACAAAGCACTATTTTGAATAAAAGCGCAATTTTGACTGTAAAATCATAACAGCTGGAAAGACGATAGCATGTCTCCCTGCACATTCTTGCTTGCGCGTATCGTTAGAAAATGGCGTTCGAATTTGTTTACCACTCTTATACTTTTGGTTTCCTATATGCCCCGCATAACCAAACTCAGCAACAGCATGAGCAATACTAAACATAGCAATATAGCATTATTATGTATCAACGTATGTATAAGTGTCATTTTTACAGCTCGCTAAGATGTATGATATTTAATATTTAAAGTATGTGTGCATTTGTCTTTGTTTAACGTACTTCCATTTCAGTTTTTTTGAATCACTTACACTACACATCAGTGATGATTTTTTCAGTACAATCAATTTTCAAAAAGTACATTAGTACACTTAAGCCAAATTCAGTACAATTCCAGCGAAATTCAGTTTTATTACAGAGCACATGTCGTTTTCGATTAACCAAAAAAACTAAACTCAGTGCAAAAAAAACTAAACTCGAACATTTTTTACTATGGCGAGTTTAGTTTTTTTGCACTGAGTTTAGTTTTTTAATCAATCGAAAACAACATAAAAAACTATCGGATAAAAAAATGTTATCATAGGATGATTAGTTAGGAACTCAAGTAACTTTTCCATGCAACATTTAATTAAAGCGACATGCCGATACCGATATCGACGTTGGCATGCGTTCATCTCTAATACAATTGAAAGATTTGATTAAGAATGAGTAGCTCTAAAACTCAAACCATTTTTTTCAAACCAGCCTCACAGTAAAATGAGGATGAATTAGTTAAGGTAAAATGGTCCGTCTCCAATGGTATGGATTTCGATTTTTTATTTATATTTTCTAATATTGAAAATAGAATTATGTTGAATTCTATTGACGCAAAAAACGGATCTAAATCAAAAAACACTAAATTGAGATCAATTTCTATTTTCTACTATGAAGAGTTCAGCATTTTTTGATCTAGGTTCCGTTTTTATCAATCAATAGAAGAATATGACATTAGTTTTATTATAATTTTGTAGCAAATAGTAGCTAATTTTAAATATGTATTTAATTTGTACGTATTATTTTACGATTCTGTAGGATGATTCAGATCATCATTTCTTAAATTGTATAACGTTATCAATAAAAAATATCGTTTGCGCTTCCAATAAAAAACATAACTGGCAGAAAAATAAACTTAAAATTTCAAATAAAAATTTAAGAGCATGTAACCAATTTTTGTGCCGCCCCGGTGGCACAGTTGTTAGCATGCTTGCTTTAAGCTCCGGTGGTCCCGGGTTCGATTCCCGGCGGGTGATGAAAAAATCACGGCTGGTTAATGAAGGATCAATGAATTAATCACTCATTATCCGTTAAAAAAATGATTACGAAACTTCAATATGAAGCGGCCAAATCCATCCATGGGATGTAGCGCCAGCGAAAAAAAAAACAATTTTTGACACACACACACACACACACACACACACACACACACACACACACACACACACACACACACACACACACACACACACACACACACACACACACACACACACACACACACACACACACACACACACACACACACACACACACACACACACACACACACACACACACACACACACACACACACACATTTGCACTTGCACTTGCACTTGCACTTGAACAGCTCAGAGCCAACATTGAACGCGAAATAGCGGCCGTTTCGGCCGAAATGTGTGGCCGAGTAATCGCAAATTGGGTCCAACAAATCGACAGCTGCAAACGTGCCCACGGTGGTCATATGAACGAAGTAGAGTTCCATTCATAAATCTTTTGATTGTACTTCAAACCGATAATAAAGTTTTTGAAATATCTCTAATGGTTTGGATTAATTTAAAAAAAAAGTTGTCAAGTCCTTATTGGAAAACCCTTTACAATAAATTATATGGAGCCAATTCAGAAATATTAAAGAAAAGGTTTAATCCCCATGATATGGGTCTAATAAGGCTCATTGCCTAACTGGACATACAAAATCCTTATTAGATTTGTTTCTAGTATTGGCTCAATATAATTTAAGAAATTATTTTATTAAAAATAGACAAGGAAAAGAGTAAACACTAAACCGCACAGTGTGAATTATCAAACAGTTCCATGAACTACATTCTCGATAACACATTGCGTGAGTAAATTTTCACGAGGGTTTAAGTAGCATTTCTCAAAAAATCAAGCATCTCTTCGAAAATTCTGTTGTAAAACATATTTTTAAATATTTGTACATATTGGGTAATTTTTTCAGAAATGAATGGTAATTAATTCGCCAAATTAATTACTTCATCATCGTGCAGACGATTTTTTTTTTGTTAAATGCTGATTGTTTTTCAATAACAGATCTGAAATGAGAAACTTCACGAAGGAAGGTTAGTCCGCCTAATTTGACGATATGCTATTTACTTTGACGTTTTCAGCGTGATAAAACTGGCAATTCTGCCATTTTCGGTAATAGTACGGCCCGTTGCACTTTTCAGCTAAGCTAAGAGAGAAATACAGTTTGCGTTAGTTTAGTTAGCTCGCCAAGCGCACTCCTTCGCATTTTTTAGCTGGTAACTACGCTAATATACAAATACAATGTTGATTTTATATCTTCTCATTCAAATTTTGTGTTTACAACCTTGAGAAAATAATTTAGCCCACATCGCTTGGCTTAGCTTAGCTGAAATGTATAACGTTAATAATATGGTTAATTCAAGGTTATTCGAGTTTCTCGAATTTTGACGTTGAGTTGTGTCATATGTGACCGAACCTAATTACTGTAGATTAATGTAGATTTTCTGCAAAACTATCAACATTATTCAATATTTTCGAGATAATTTGAAATATTTTAGTTATTTTCAAGAGAAATATGGGTATATCCTTTTAAACTGCTTAGCTTCGATATTTTTAAATTTCAAAACAAAATGATATTTTTCTGAAACAACAAATTCAGTACAATTCAGTAATATTTCAGTCGCAATATAGATCTTGAAGAGTGAACATCTTTATTGAGCTGGTGGTCCCGGGTACTGCGTAATATCGTAAAAGGCCCGTTATATCGTGTACAAAAGCGAGGGTATCACAAATAACAACTCAATAAAATAGATAATGGTACTGGGTACTGCATTTTTTAATGTCTAAGGCCCATAATATCCGTGCTAGTCGGTGGTATCACAAAGTGCGAATCAGTGAAAGTAAATAATTAGACTCGGGACATCCATACTTCTTTCTAGAAGTTTGCACTAACCGTTTTATATAAATACAATAGTAGGTCATATACAGCTATAAGTGCTAGTCGACCTGAACAAACGAAAATAACAACAACAACAACAACATTACTATTTACTTTAAGTATTTAGTACAATTTTAAATTTCCAAATATCAACACTGCTACACATGCATACTTTTTGTGCCTTTTTATTTTAATCTGACGGAAATTGTAATTCGAATTACATCGTATGCAAGTTCGGTGCATTTTATGTTCGTTTTTCTCGTATTTAATTTGCAATTTCGGTCGTACCGGATTTTCCGTTCCTTTTTTTACATGAAATTTTTGACTTACCCCCGCTATAGATGTTTTCACATCAAAAAAATTTACTGATCCAGATTGGGAATTGGTGAACCTGGAAATTTTTTATGTCTGATCAGAACATTTTTTTATGGTTCTTTTATGCATTTTTAACTATGAGAAGGCAACACATTTATTGATGTAGCAAAAATTCTCCTTTTCTGGTAGCTTCTACTTAACCGACATAACAAATTACCAGGCCCACCATAGTCCTGATCAAAAGAATTTTTTTCAAGTTTTTTTATTCATTTTCAACTAAGGAAAGGAAACAAGCAAACCTCGTTCGAAATTTGTCAAGAGGTAGCAATATAACCCTTACTAAACCGATATAATACATTTCCAGGCCCAAAGAAATGCTGAACAGAAGAATTTCTTTTAAAAAAATTGTTTAATCATTTTACTTTTTGCTATGGGAAGGAAACACATTTATTGACGTAGCGAAAATTCTATGACGTAGGGATAATCCTGATCCAAAAGTTTTTTTGTTTGTATTTTTATTTTATCTACTTTTACCTATACAAAAAAAACCTTATAATAAATACAAATTCTAAGATGGATTTTTTCTCTCGAGTTAAATATCTGGGATGGATTTTAAAGTCACAGTCAGACACTTTAATAGTGTAGAAGAAAAGGTCTGGGATGGGTTTTTAGGGTTGTGTTTTCGAAGGTAATTTCAAATTTTCCTGGGATAAAAGTCTGGGATAACTTCAAGGGAGTGATGTTTTCTTGATCTGATATTTCAAATTACTAAGTATTGCGAAACAACCAACATTTTGGAAAGAACAATAAATAATATGAAACTATTAGTAACAGAAAACAGAAATAATATTATTAATGGTTCTTTGTGAAACAAAAACAAACCCAGATTGGAACAAAAATTGTAATTCCGTTTAACCGTGGGACCGCTCTACTCTTCAAAAAATCAAATTATCCCCACTCCGTTTAATTTTTTTCTGAAATTTTTATTATCTTTCTAATCGAAATTTTTAGCATTGTCCTAATTGAATAAAAAATAATTAATATAAAATCACGACGCACTTTACGGGTTAATCTTTATTGATGGCTTCGAAATAAATGATCCTTAGAGTTTGCATGACGGAAAACCTTCAATATATGGTATTTACCACACATTTCCAAATATACCTCAATTTCAAATTTCCAAATAATATTTTTGTTGCTAGTTTTGTAAAGTCAAAATAAAGTAAAGAGTTTGGAAATCACCATTCAATGAGACCCTTAATTGAAGTAATAAAAATATTAGAGCAATATGGTTTAGAAATAAAAACTCACAATTCCATATTATTTCAAGTACACTTTGCGTTAGGTCAAATTTTAGGTGATAATTTAGTGGTATATAATATTTTGTAGTGTTCATCATCTTTCAATACTTCTTATTTCTGCCGGTTATGTAAACGAAACAAAGATCAATGAAAACAACTGAAATTGGCAACGTCAGTGCACCTATTCAAAAAATCCACGCAAAGCATCGAAATAACAAATTGACGGCCAGAGAAGTATGTACATTGTATACATTTTTGCCGTTGATTATTGCATATGATATACGGTGAACTGATAATATTTATAATTTTCCTCTTATTTTTATTAAATTGATTGTTATATGTGTTCTGGGATATTACAGTGACAGGATTTTTGTAGAAATGGAATTGTTGATTCAGAAACATGGCAAACTTTATGTGGAATTATTTAATGAAAAATTAAAGCCAAAATACCACTTCCTCGTTAATTATCCTACGATATAGCGCAAATGATTGATGGTCAGCAAAGATTTCTTTGGTGTTATCATTTCAAAGCTGAACATCAGATATATAAGCAATACGCTATATCACGTCTTAACATCCCTCTTACCTTAGCGATAGAAGCGTCTTTAAAATTTTCACACGTTCTAATATCCATTAACCAATTTCAAGTACTCAGAGAACAAGAAGAATACCACACTGATGAAGATGAGCTTGAAAGAGAAACAAGCTGGATACTACAGAGAGCCAGGAGAGCAAATAAGAAACCAAGAAAAGAATCCAATCCAATTAAGAGGAAAGCTGAATCATCACCAGAAGTTGAACCAATTCAAACTCACTCTAAAACTACCAATGCAATTACTGCACCTAAAGTGCATGAGCCAGAAAAGAAGAAACATGTCCCACCCCCGATCAATATTCTAGGAATATCAAATTACGGTAGTATTCAGAAATTGATGAAAGAAGTAGTACGAAATGACTACAAAGTAATATCGCTCAATAATAATATATGGAAAATTAATACAACAGAGCCTGACGACTATAAAGCTCTAGCTAACAAATTAAATGCTGATGGTCTCCAGTGGTACACCTACGAGGATAAAAATGATCGATCAATTAAAGTAATGGCACGAGGTCTACACCCAACTTGCTCAAAAGATGAAATCATTAAGGACCTGCAAAGCAAAGGCCTGAAAATAGTTGATGCAGTCAACATCATTAGAAAAGAGAGAAGAGATAACAGGGAGGGAAATGTTGAAATCAATAGAAGAGGTCTCCCACTTTTTATGCTAACCTTCGAAAACCAAGAAAAAATAAAAAGTATCTATAATATTAGGGCTATCCTTAACCTCAGAGTTAAAATAGAAACACCGAGAAAGGTCACTCGACTAATACCACAATGCAAAAACTGTCAAGATTATAATCATACACAGAAGTACTGCCATCGAGAAGCAAGATGTGTTAAATGTGCAGGAAAACACGCAGGAAATGATTGCATAGTTCCCCGAAATACAACACCGAAGTGTATAAACTGTAATGGCCAGCATCCGGCAAATTACAGAGGATGTGAAGTTGCAGTAGAACTACAAAAAATGAGAGATAAATCACGCAAACCAGTTGCATCAAGAAATGTACAATCTATAAAAAAAACCACGGAGCCAAGATTTTTGACTCCTAATCCTAACGCACAAAGAGAGCCAGTAAATGAAAATGTTACTTATGCACAAGTAGTTCAGCAAACAGAGCAGAAACAGCTCAAAGTGGATCTTGTTTTACAGGACATACTGAGAAATCTAGAGAACCTCAACAAAAGACTTTCTTCACAGGAAATGAGCCTGCAGAACGCGCTAGAAGAAATGAAATCACAAACTAGTTTCAATAAAAAAATTGAAGGAAACTTTGATCGAGTGTATCAAAATATAAATTATATAAAATCGAATTATAAAATAAAGAAATGAATAAAACATTACGAATTGTAACCTGGAATGCAAATGGGCTATTGCATCACATTCAAGAACTAGATATATTTTTAAACATGTATAATATAGATATATGTCTTATATCAGAAACACATTTCACTAAAACTTCATTCTGTAAAATAAAAGGATATTATTGCTATCATGCATTACATCCAGAGAACAAAGCTAGAGGTGGATCAGCTATTCTGATAAAAGATCATATACAGCATAACGAAGAACTTAAGATTGAGAAGCTTTCCATGCAAGTCACAACAATCAAAATACAATTGAACATTAATAAAACTTGTAGTATCTCAGCAATCTACTGCCCCCCAAGATACAATCTCAAACAAGGAGATTATACTAATCTTCTCAAAATACTAGGAAGTGTCTTTTTAATTGGAGGTGACTTTAATGCAAAAAATACCTATTGGGGATCACGGTTAACGACCACTAAAGGAAAAGAACTTTTCGCAGCAGGCAAACAACTAAAATGTGAATTTCACTCAGGCGGTACACCAACCTATTGGCCCTCGGATATCAGTAAGACTCCAGATCTTATAGACTTCTTTATTACAAGAGGAATTTCAGATAATTATACCCATATAGAGAACAGTGAAAGTCTATCATCAGATCATTCACCAGTTATTATGACACTTAGCCAAACAATTATTATGAAACAGAGCAACCCGAAATTAACGAGCTTCAAAACCAATTGGGATCTCTTCCAAACACGGTTAACAGAAAGAATTAATCTGCAGAACCCAATTCAGGGATCAGTCCAATTAGAAGAAGAACTAGATAATCTCATCTATAATATCCAAAGTGCTGCGTGGGAAAGCACTCCTAATAACAATCATGAATTGAAGCGCAATGCTAGCTATCCGGAGGAAGTAAGGGAACTACTTAAAATCAAAAGAAAAGCACGGAAGAATTGGCAAAAACATCGAAACCCGGAAAATAAGAGGGTATTTAATCACTTGTGTAACAAATTAAAATATCTAATAAAAGATATTAAAAATCAATCAGTTAATAAATACCTCAGCACTCTAACTGGGCAAAAAGATACTGATTACTCATTATGGAAAGCAACTAAGAATCTTAAAAGACCCAAACTTCAGGTTCCTCCAATTAAAGATAAAGACAATTGGGCTCGAAATGCTAAACAAAAAGCTGATTTGTTTGCAAATCATCTTGAAGAAACATTTCAACCTTACCCAAAACAAACGGAAGAGGAAAATATTACCCCGATAAATAAACAGGATGAAATAAAAATTACACCAATAACATTGAAAGAACTAAAATGGGAAATCAAGAATAATCTGAATGCGTATAAGGCCCCAGGATATGATCTTATAACGGGTCAGATAATAAAAGTGTTACCGGAGAAAGCATTGAGGAAACTAATGCATATAATTAATGCAGCATTTCGACTAAGATATGTACCAAGACAATGGAAAGTTGCAGAAGTAATTATGATACTTAAGCCGAACAAACCTCCGAACGATAAAGCTTCATACAGGCCGATTTCTCTGCTACCAACATTATCGAAACTATTTGAAAAGGTTCTTCTTAAAAGACTAAAACCAATTATCGAAGAAAGGAATCTTATCCCCTCACATCAGTTTGGATTTAGGGAAAAACATTCTACTATAGAACAAGTACATCGAATTACTGATGTAATCGAGAAATCACTTGAAAGCAAACAAATATGTTCAACTATATTCCTTGATGTAGCGCAAGCATTTGACAAAGTATGGCACCAGGGGTTAGAATTCAAACTTCATCGAGATCTTCCAGAGCAATTTTTTCAAATTCTAAAATCCTACATATCAGAGAGGCACTTCCGAGTAAAGTATGAGAATGAATACTCCCAGCTAAAACGAATAACAGCAGGAGTTCCACAAGGGAGTGTTCTTGGACCAATCCTTTATCTCCTATATACTAGAGATATACCAATTATAGAAGCAACAATGGCGACTTTTGCAGATGACACGGCAATACTTGCAACAGCAAAAAACATCAATGAATCCACTAGTAAACTTCAGAAGGCTACTAACCTGATATGTAAATGGACAGAGAAATGGCGAATTAAATTAAATGAAGCAAAATCAGTCCAAGTGAACTTTACCAATCTAAAAGTTAATCATATACCAATAATGATAAACTCTATAGTAGTACCGCATGCGAACACTGCTAAGTATCTTGGCATGACTTTAGATGCTAAACTTAGATGGAAAGAACACATAAAAAAGAAGCGAGAAGAACTAAACATAAAATTTAGAAAGATGCATTGGCTCTTAGGGAGACAATCTGAACTAGCGATCCATAACAAACTGCTGTTATACAAACAAATCCTTAAACCTGTATGGACGTACGGTAGCCAACTCTGGGGTTGTGCCAAGAGGACAAATATTAAAATCATACAAACAGTTCAAAATAAAATCCTGCGATGTATTGTTAATGCACCGTGGTACATTCGAAACGACAACCTCCATCGAGATCTAAAGATCGAGCTTGTCGTGGATGAAATTAAGCATCATGCAACAAAACACCTACAACGTCTGCACCAGCATGAAAATCTGGACATACGCTGTATGCTGACTACCACACCTACCAGAAGACTGCAAAAAATAAAACCATTGGACTTATCGCGACCAGGAGGTCAGTAGACTTGCTGTGGCGAAAATCCAGGGGATGAGTTACACGAAATGGGGGATAATCTTGTGATTGTGCCGACTAATCAAATACTTTATAATGCAATGTAAATTACTAAATGGGTGTAAGACTCAGTCGTAATATAAATAAATAAAAAAAAAATAAAAAAAATAAAAAAAAAAAACGTTCTAATATCCACTCAATTTTTACAAAATGATTCAAAGTTAACTAATAAATTATTTCGTTGTAAAGAAAGAGACCCAAAGTACTCTTACATATTTACAAATTTTGAAAATATTAAAGAATATATACAGACAGTATATTTTTCCGTGGAACAAAATTTAAAATAGGAAATTTCTTTACTAATATGAACACAAAAATTACCTATGAAATACTGATACAGAGATACTGATTTATCAAAATAATTTATTTGCAGTTTGCAATTTATTCAGTAACCCTATTTTCATCTTTCATTATCATTGTTATGAAATCGGAAAATCTTCGGACTTAACCTTGATTAATTGATAATATTTAAAATCGGTTGCAAGGTTGTCAGAGCTAAAGAAAGCTTATTCACGCAAGCTTAACGTTGTAGCCTTATCTTCAATAAACAATAAATTATAATTAATTAATATTCAAAATTAAAGTAAAACTAGCTTTCACAGAAACAGAGCTGTGTGAATGTTGTAAAGAAGAAAAATTGTAATAGAATTTGGCTGTAGTAGTAAAATTCGCTAATACAACCTGCACAGTACATTCTGTATATGGATGGCTTATTGCGAATAAGAATATTATTTGAACAATAAAATTATATTTTTAAATAATTTTCTTCAGCCCTTCAATAGCATACTTTAAATAAAGACTACCGTACTATAAATCAAAGAAAACAGGAATTTAAACTAAGGACTTTTTATTCTTCTACCTAAATCCCAAAATGCGTTACATCTCAAGATTTAAATCATTATTTGCTTGACAAAACTTTTAATTTTAAGTATTTTTTTACTAATAATAAAGTGGTTTAGGTTAAATAACTAAAAAAGTCTTTATTTTACAGTTTTTGAATATTTTAATTTATATCCCAAAAGTTTTGGGCAAAAGCTATAGCCGCAAATCCTTTAGAAGTTCTTTGTTTTTGATGTTGATTAGAGTTGCCCTTATTTTGAGCAATATTTTTAAAACTTAGCAGCACCCCCTAGAAATTTGATGATGGACCAAAAAATAAGATCATCAAAATTTGAAGTGTGTAGCTTGATGGGAACACGTGCCAACAAAAAAAAAAACGTTTTTTCTTATTTAATAATTTTACACAGCTTCGGTAAAATATTTTTAAAATCCCAATGATCCAATCATATTCTTGGCCTATATGGTAAGCTTCTTTTTAATTATTAATATTTTAGAATCACCTGTAAAATGTATCCCAATGCATTATATACCCAACCACGTTATTTTCAAGTAGCTAGCTATCGCTTTAGGTCACTGCATTGACGATTTATTTATAAACCGTACCTCTATACAACGTGCGCGGGGATTGATTCGAAAACAAACTGCTCTACGGATAAAAAAAAAATTTTAAGGTAGAAATAGTTTTTAGTTATCATTTATGATAATTCTATTTGATTTTCAAAGCATCTGGGTCATTTGTATTGCATTGGGATGGCGCAATTTTACCGGAAATAATCACTCTTCCGGTTATAATCACTCAAGGTGATATGGATCAGCTTTTAGGGGTTTCTAAATTTTCTTCCGGAACTGGACTAAACACGGCTGTTGCTGTTTTTGAATTAGTTAACGGGATGGAATATTAAAGATTCCGTGCAAGGTTTTTGTTTCGATACCACTAATGTCAACACTGGCAAATTGAACGGTGCTTGCTGCTTGCGTATTATTAGAACGAAATTTTCAGAGAATCATATTGTTTTTAGCTTGTAGACATCATATCTACGAATTAATTTTAAGAGCGGTTTTTGAATTAAAGTTTCCAGGTACTTCTGGACCGAATGTGCCGATTTTTGTGCGATTTAAAAGTGTGTAACGAATTTGGATGGGCATGGCGGTATAACGATGCTACTCGTTCCCTAAATAACTAAAATGCCATTCGTCACTGAATTTTTTTTTTCTTTCAACCATTCAGAGCTTCGGTGTGGTCTTTCATTGCCGGCTAAGGCTCAGGGATTAGGGTGGGTGTTCCCGAAGATGAATGGAAGCTAGCTTGACCACATAGGATAGTAGAAAGGAAAATGGGACTTGGATAGGATCCGACCGCTAATACTCACCTTCACCCTGTTCTAACTTACCTACATGTCACACTCTCAAGGACTGTTATTACTCCATCATGAGATAATCACTATTTCACAAAAATGAGCGAAAACGAAATCAATTTCCCGAAAGCGAACTTAACACCGAAATAAGAACACCGAAAATTCATTTAAATTAAATGCGAAAATAATTTATTAATCAATGATAAAAAACCCATAACCCAGAAAAAAAAATGTCGAAAATAAACAATTTAGAACTAAAGTTATTTGTTAGTGAGCATTAGCAGAGCCTTCTAGAGTATAGAGCCATAATCATTATGACGTATTTTTTCGAAGCTTTTTTAGTGGTATAACTTTTCACTAATTTCCATAGGAATCCATAGTAAAAATGGTGTTTTTTAGCTTCAAGTTTTTCAATGAAAAAAGCAAAAATGTTACAAAATTTTTATACAAAAGTGTTCTACATATATTTAGCAGCAATATACAAGAAGGGTATATTGGTATTAAGTAAATATTAATTGCAGAAATATTAAAATTAAATTATTTCTAAAATATATTTTGTGAACTTTCATTTTGAAAAATACATCAAAGTTGGCTCTGACGAATTAAAATAATACTTGCTAAATTTATCTTTAGTTTTACTAGTGTACGTTAGATGTCTCAGATTTATACAGAAAAATACGAAAAAGATTGTTTAATCACAAAATTATGACACGTTCTTAAATATTTTGCGAATTTGTTTTGCTTTTCCTACAACTTTTGAACTCAAATTTCCCCAAGTGGCGATTTTTTGTACGGTTTTTCAAAATGTTTACTGCCCACTGCCATCTATGTATATTGGCTTAATGCACACGATTTGTAGTAAGCTTTTCTTTTTAATTTGACCAGAAAGCTGTTGTTATGAACTTTTTTTTATAATTTGGTTTAAATAAATCAATTATTACAAGAAAATGAAAACGATTTACTTAAACGACATTTATATATGTTGAAATTCAAACATTTATGAAAATATTTCAGAAATCATAATTAAGAATTTGCAACATTTTCATTTACAAATTTGTCTTAGGAAAAAAAGTGATTTCCCATATGTTTTGTGTGTTTTACTATGGAAATTTTGATTTTTTCGTCGTTTCTAATTCCCTTATAAAAGCTTCGTTTTTTAGATTATGGCTTGTATAATCAAGGTTGCTTTGGCATTAGTCCTAAAAACTACCTACACCGACCTATAACTACTAATTGGAAAATTCTAGCCTAATTAATTTTTCTATCAGGAGTACAAATTGAAAATGCGGGATTTTTTCTATTTTTGAACGTTTATTCTGAAAAAATGGTAACAAATGAATTATTCAAAGTATTGTCCATCGCTAGCCACAACTTTTTCCCATCTTTCTGGCAATTTACGGATACCGTCGCGAAAAAATTCGGCCGGCTTGGCTGCTATCCAGTCATCGACCCATTTTTGGGCTTCTTCGTAAGAATGGAAGCGCTGGTCAGCTAGGCCATGTGTCATCGATCGGAAAAGGTGGTAATCGGAAGGAGCAATGTCTGGGCTATACGGCGGGTGGGGTAAGACTTCCCATTTCAGCGTTTGTAGGTATGTTTTGACCGGCGCTGCAACATGTGGCCGAGCGTTGTCATGTTGCAAAATTACTTTGTCGTGTCTTTGCTCGTATTGTGGCCGTTTTTCTTTGAGTGCGCGGCTCAAACGCATCAATTGAGTTCGGTATAGTGCTCCTGTGATGGTTTCGTTCGATTTCAATAGCTCATAATACACCACACCCAGCTGGTCCCACCAAATACAGAGCATGAGCTTGGCGCCGTGAATATTTGGTTTGGCCGTCGATGATGATGCATGGCCGGGGTAACCATATGATTTTTTGCGCTTCGGGTTATCGTAACGGATCCACTTTTCATCACCAGTGACAATGCGATGCAAAAAACCCTTCCGTTTTTGCCGTTCGAGCAGCAGTTCGCATGCAAAAAAACGGCGCTCGACGTCTCTCGGCTTCAGCTCATACGGCACCCAATGTCCTTGCTTTTGGATCATTCCGAGGGCTTTTATACGATGGGAAATGGCTTGTTGTGTCACTCCCAATGAATCTGCGAGCTCTTGTTGAGTTTGACACGAGTCTTCATTGAGTATTGCCTCCAATTCAGCATTCTCAAACTTTTTCACTTGGCCCGGCCGCTCTTTGTCCTCAACGTCAAAATCACCACTTCTAAACCGCACAAACCATCTCTCGCACGTTGAAACCGATGGAACATGACTCGGATAAGTCTCGGAGACCAATCGATGTGCTTCAGCAGCACTTTTCTTCAAATTAAAGAAGTAAATTAAAACTTCCCGCAAATGCTGTTTTGTTGGCACGAAACTCGACATATTGAGAGCTCAAAAAAACTATGAATTTGACACTGCGACAAATTGACACATACTGAAAATTAAAGCTATAAGACGTAGCTTTGACATGAACATAGTCACAGTACTGCCTGATGCGTATAGCGTTAGTAACGCCATCTGTTATCAATCCCGCATTTTCAATTTGTACCCCACTTTTAATTTTTTTATATAAACAAATTTATGTAATAATAAGTAAAATTATAATAAAAAAACCTTAACTTAATATTTACGGAATGGTACCATACTTAATGTTGAATGTTGATTGTAGCGCTGATTTTTCTTAATTTTTATTGTTTTTATTTTTATTTCTTTAATTTTTTTTTTCAATGTTCATTAGAACCACACACTCATTTTTTTCATTTTTTTTTTCCACTTATAGTTTTTAATTATTTTGGCTTTCTCAACTATGCCATCTTAAATTTGTTTGTTTGTTTTATTTTTTTTTACTTTTTATTTGTTTATGCCACCAAAATTCGATGAATACCCTTTTTTTTTATTATTATTAGCAACTGTGCATACAAAGCAATACTTGTTGCAGCAACTGTACAAAGCACCTTTTTAATTTTTTTTATGCTTTTATAATTTTAATTTTTGGTACGTTGCTTCATTTAACTATTTTTACGTGTAATAAGGCGGGAATTATGTTATCTTATTACTTATTACACATTCAACACATTTCATATATGTATATTATTTTATATGATATTAATAATTATATTATTAGCCTTCTTTTTTTTCAAGCCACTATGTCCGTTTTTTTTTTTCGTACTTAACTGAGCTTTTATATTTAACAATGTTTCTAATAATTTTAATTCTAATTTTTATTTTAATGCATTTCCACAATGCACTAACATTTTAATTCATTATTGATTATTATGATAATTTATCTTTTTTTTCCGTTTATTAGTTGTATATTTTATTAATTTATTTTAGTTTTTATTTATTTTTGTATTATGAATTATCTTAACTAACTATAACTAATAATAGTCTCTACTAGACCAAAAAAAAACTTTATTTAAGCACATAACAAAGGTTTAAATTTTAATTAACTTTAATTATTTATTTCCAATAAATTTTCTTAAGCCAATGTGGCAAGTTAAATTATATAAACAAGACTGCCCCGCGTGTTCAAAATTTCGGCTATTTAAATGATTCGCCCAATCCGTTAAATTAGGAGAAAATCTACAGTTCGGAACAACAAATAAATCCACCAATGATAACTTTCCACAAATAGCAATAAAAACAAATTCAGGGAACGTCAACCTAAAATTGGAACGAGCAATTCGTTTCAAGTGCTTGGAATGGCTTGGATAAAACAAGATACAAACCGGGAATAGAAAGTGAAAGAATTGTAGAAGCTTTGAACGATGCCCAAGTTCTGACTGTCATGTTTAAACGAATTAAAGAAAGAATTTTTAAGGGATGATTACAAATAGCTTCTACAATTATCATATGTTTTCCTTGGAGGAACACCAAATTCTTCATTTTATGTGCCAGGACAAGTATCACATGCAAGATGGATGGCAAAAGCTTTATATTGTTTAAAAATATTTTTGTTTAGAGATCAGTTTAAACTAACAACAAATGAGGAAAATCAATTAAGCGTACCTAATCTTCTTTAAGCAATTATCAATTACGAACAGGAAGATCAAGCACTTTGTCATATTATTTTAAGAAAAATGTGTGATTATTTATGGTACCTATCGGGTGAAACAATCGCTTTCGCACTCTTTGATAAAAATGGGTCAAACGAGATAAAAAAATATTGACTGATCAAAAACGCGTTAAGATTTAAGCCATTTTATTAATGGCAATACCAGAAATTCGACGAACCTATCAGAAAAATCGAGAGTTTCCGAAAAAAGTTTATACGGTATATAACGTGTAAAGACGGATTGGATTACGACCATGACTTACCGCACCACGTTAACCTGAAGCGATTACCATCATATGCTACTGGATGCAAAACCTATCAAATGACAACATTGGCAAATAGACGAGAGCTTTTAAAGTGTTCGTTTATTGGAAATATTTTACTTCGTCAATCCATACTGGAATCAATTAAAATAAAGGCACCGAGTAGGAATTTAAGAGATCATGAGTTCCTTTACTGATTAAACACAGAACAAACTATGGTGGTATGGCTAAAATCGACCATTTGTTCGACATTTACTTAAGTTCTTTACTTAAACGTAGGTTGAACCAACATTATGCTCCAACCTAAAAATATTTTTATGTCAATTTTAATTCTTTTTTTGTTTAATTTAATTTATATTCTACCCTGTTCAATATGTTATAAATTCAAGTCAAATTTGGAGACTTTTCTCTGTATAAATAAATAAATAAATTTCTTTCGGCGATTTAATATTTCGCTAGAATTCCGGGATCATGATCCCTCAACTTGTATGACTCGCAACGATTTCAAAGAAGGTATCGACGTCGTTTCCAAATTAACAGTTGTTAATGACACAGCGCAACGAACTATTCGATTGATGGAAGAATTTAATACAATCCTGACACGAAAAGTAACAGAAATCCAGTACTAAGATTTCCATCACATTCAAAATCAGCACTATCCTTAAATTAATTTCATGAACTATATCATTTAGAAAAAACTATGTAAATAAAAAATTATACAAACTTATCTTTTTTTTCTTTACTTTAACGGCGGTAAATATTATAAAGAAGTCGTCCAGCCGCATGTAACGACCTGCCAGCTTTTATCACGATATAAATTGTAACCCAACGCATGGTTAATTTTTCTTTTTTTCCCACTTTAATGGCGACCGTTTTCACAAATAACGGGATTCTTATAAAGGCATATCAAGCTGAGGATAACAGTTTCGGCCTTATTAAAATCCATCCATTCGTTAACGAGAAAACAAAGCAGAAGGACTAAAAGTAGGCCAAAATCCCGCTCATTTTTGAGTCGTTATCAGGCTTAAGTGCAACAGACCAGAACCATTCGTATGTTTTCTGAATCTCTACTCTTCCTTCTACTTTGAGGTGTACATATAATGCGTCTGTTCACTAATTCTTTCCATTTCCGAGCAACAACGGCGAAATGGGGTGTACACATGTACCGAAGCTATAGGAGAAAAAATATTCTACTGGTTGTTTGCTAATTAAAACTTAATTTGTCGGCCAATTTTCATAATTATTGCCTTGTTTTAAAGAAAATTGGGATGCGTAATATCCAAAGAATATGATTGGACCATTGGAATTTTAAAAATATTTTCCGAAGCTGTGTAAAATGATTAAATAAGAAAAAAACGTTTTTTTCACTTCAAATTTTGGTGATCTTATTTTTTGGTCCATCATCAAATTTCTAGGGGGTGCTGCTAAGTTTTAAAAATATTGCCCAAAATAAGGGCCATTCTAATATATATGTATGTTGAAATTCAACCATTTATGAAAATTTCTCGGAGATTTTATAATTAAAAATTAGTAACGTTTTCATTTAAAAATTTGTCTTAGTAAAAAAGTCCCATATGTTTTGCGTGTTTTTATGGTGTATTGGTTTTTCTCTCCATTCTAATCCCTATCTAAAAGCTAGCATTTTTCCAAATAAAAGTATAGTGATTACAACGCACGTTCTTAATTTTTATTAGTGGACAAATATCACTAAATCACTTTCTTATTGTTATATTTATTTTTACTAGACAATTAAAGTTATGATCCTTTCGGATATAACCTCTTTTTGTAAAATTTCTAACAAACACTCGTGTGATCCGAAACGATCATAACTTTAATTGTCAAATAAAAATAAATGTCACAATAAGAATGTGGCAAAACCAAAACAATAGGGTTGGATTACAACAGTTTGAATTGCTCTAGTTGTAAAAACAAATTTAAGCTTGATTATAATATAACTTTGGAAACTGGTCGCTTTGCACAAAAGTATTGTTAATAATGTTAATGTGCCTACAAGAATAGAACGGTTAATAATTGTTCCGACACATACTAATCAAAATTTGCGATTTACAAAAAAAAAAATACACTAGAAGTGAAACACACCTCACGAATATATCATCGACATGCATAAACAATAAATTTTGTATTATTTTTAATAACCAACATAAAATGGCACATAAAACAAAAAGGCTGAAAAAAAAAAAAACAAAAATAACATTTGTCTTGTATTACAACAATCTTCTTCCATAAAAGTTTACGTGATGACTTAATCGATTCCAAATCGATTGTGTGTTGTTGTTACAACGTTTTCATGTTGATTTTTGTTGTACTCGTTTATACGAGAAAATTGTTGGTCACAAACCGTATCTATATGCAAAGCAAACCAAAAACATTAAAATATATGTACATGCATGTGATCGCGCTAAAATTAAATACAAATGTTTCAATTTAGATGTTATTAAAATTATTTCTATAATAAAAAGCCGCATATATATCATCACCAAGCTAATTGGATTATGTATACGTTAAAAGAGAAATTTCTTTGTAAAAAAATATATTTATCCCTTGACATTTGGATGTGAACAAAAAAACAAAATTAAATAAAAGATATTTCATTATACCTTAAGTAAATTAAAATTAAAAACACACAAAATTAAAATAGAAAAACAAGCAATAAAAATACCAAAAATTTACTTAAAAAGTCACGTGAACTCCCCTTCTTATATACATACAGTTACTTATGAGTACATTGTAAATGTTTTTCTAAATAAATTCTTGGCGCATTATAATTATCATCTTTTGTTATTTTTTTGACGGTTTTCTTTTATATTTTGTTTCGTTTGCTTTGTCCTATCGTATGGTCCCATATTAAAACAAAACACAGAGATAAAATGTTCCAAACCAACAGAAAAGAATTTTTTCGTTTTAATTTTTTTTTTTTTTTTTGGTTTAAGAAATACTTCAAGAGTCCCATTAGAATGGCGTTGAATTTTATTTGTCTTCTTATAAATTAAAATAAACAGAAGTAGCGCATAGCAATTGTATAATAGACGATGACAAAAATGAAATGAAGAAGACATAAGGAATAAGAAAAAATTGGAGATCTTGTGTTATTTAGTATTTGTGTCTTATATTAACAAATGAATAAACTATTTACGAGTGGATATAGTCAAACACTAAATTAACTAAAATAACGAAAAACAAAAAAATGAAATATTATCGAACCAGCGTCAAAATGAAATTATATTGTGCTCATGGGATCCATAAAAATTAAATTAATGTAAAAGGTTTAAAAATGTCTTCATTATTAGAATGTGTGACGGATTCATACAATTCTATTTCACATAAGGCGGAACTCACATTTTACTATTTAAAATATATTTAAAAATGCCACATAATTGCTTGGGCATTGATATTTTCGCACAACAAATTTTGAGATAACATTTACCAGAAAAAGAACATATTATTCTGGTTCTAAGTAAAACGTTTCAATGAGTGACTTTCCGTCATATACATTTCTTAGTAGCGATAACGTCAAAAATGTGTCTTGAATTTTTCATACACTAATCCTACTAACATCAAGGCATTTACTTAATAAAATTCGTAAAGTTTGTTTCATTAAATAATATAGGCGAAATTAGCTTACATGAAAAAAAGATGAATAGAATGAATCCCCGGGACAAATGAACTACATAAATTGCTATCGAGAAATTCCCTCATTGTTTCAAAATGCAAGAGTTATATTAAAGTTTAAGATTATGAATTGTGCAACCCTCCGAGGGCGAGAACACACAGGGTCAATTTGACCCTTATCTCAAATTCGATCATAAATATCTTAAAAGCATTTTGAAAATTGGCGTGCCTGCGGCACTCTAGCTATAGTTTTAAGTACTAATTACACGTTAAGATGATCCATTTGTAAAGCCTTTGCATTCTGACTCTGTTGTGTACCAAGTGTCGGTTTACTAGGAAAAAAAAATATATTTTATTTAAGGTGATGCAGGGTTTAAATTTCAAATTGAAACTTTTATATTTGGAGGATGGAACTTAATTATTTCTTAACGGAGTTTAGTGGAATATGACATATGCGTTGGAATTGGATTTTTAAAATGATTTTTAGATGAAGTTCTGGAATATGGCAAAGTATGATATAGGCATTGGAAACGGGATTCCAAAATGATTTTTGGATGAAGTTCTGGAATATGGCCAGTTTGGATGAAACTTAGCTAATTCTTAACCGATTTTAATAAAATTTAACATCCGCGATGGAAATGGGATTCTAAAATAATTTTTGATTAAAGTTATGGTCAAGTAGGATAGAACTTGGCTATTCATTAACCGATTATGATGAAATTTGACTTGTTGTGCGCTATAAATGGGTTTCTAAAATGATTTTTAGATGAACTTCTGGAATATAGTCAATTAGGATATAATTTAGCTATTTGGAACCGACTATGATGAATTTGGACGATTCCAACAGACACAAGGAAATGTGACCCAAAAATTGTATTTGAATGGGGTTGTGAAAAATGTACCAATATGGCTTCTATAATCTTGTATGTTGATTTTTCTAGTTTTTGCCAATCCTTTAAGTTTAAAACTTTGGGTTATGTTGCTATATGTTGTCATATTAGAAAATTTGGCCATGTTTAAAAAAAATAGTGTGTGGTGGATACGTGCCATAGAATTGAAACTACTAACGGCAGTGTAAAGCCTAGAAATCGAACCACTCAAATAGCTCACAGGAAAAGTCATAACTCAAAAAAAGTGTTTATGGACAAGTTACACAATTTTTAGAGGAAAATGAAATGATGACCCCGAATTTGACCTTGATGTCAAATTTCAAGGTCATTTATAGGTCGTCGGATTTTTTAAGGCAAACACCTATTTTGACTTTGAATTCTGAAAGCACGTGAAATTCTACGTTCATATAATCATATATACCTATACATTATATTCATAGATACAGTATCATTACAGGGATCGTAGGCCATTTCAACGTCAGGTGATTTAATAATAATCTCAAGTAATTTTTTATTCTTTACACAAAAATAAAGAACCAAACGATCAGTCTTTTTAGGTCAGATTAAGATTATATAAAAGCAATTCCAAAAGCCGTTAGATAAATAATAGAATTGTAATGAAATTTTTCCCCTTAATCAACAATTTGTATTTGTTTTTTGAGGCTTGAAGCACAACAAATTTGTTAAATTTTTTTCCATGAGAAGATGATTTCTACCGACTGACCTTGAAATTTGACCTTAAGGTCAAATTCAAAGTTATAATTTGATTTTTCCCTAGAAATTGTGCAACTATAAACACTTTTCTTTCTTGTAAGGCTTTCTCGTGTAAATTATTTGAGTGGTTCTTTTAAAATGGGTCACCCTGTATATGCTTGAAAATAAAAGACCCCGATATTATTATAATTCCGAACTTTGTGCACATAGTGATATAGAGATTTTTGGAATTTTATGAAGTCTTACGCTAATAAAACTTAGAATATAAGGTAAAACTCGGGCTAATTTGCTAAAGCTGGTCAATGAGATGATTTCTTTATTGTATGGAGTTTGAATATACATTGATTGACAAAGCATTTCTTCTCTGATATTTGGCTCCGTTTTTATATTTATTAGCCAATCCCTGCGTTTGATAGCCACTTTAGTCTGTTAACTGTAAAGTAAGATCTTGTAATTTCTTCGGACTTAAACTTTTAGATGTACAGTCAGCTGGGTTGTCTTGCGAATCTAAATGTCTACACTGAGATCGATTCATATTCGTGAGTATTCCTCCAACTCTATTTTCAAACATTTTACAAAACTTAATATAATTTTGGTTAGAGTCTAACTTCGGTTATTTTAATTTTTATCGCTTCCTTTATGATATAAACAATCTATTTAAAAGCGATCCACCACAAAATTCTAAGCGCGAATTTGATGTTTGCTTAAAGGTAGAAACCCCATTTGATCTTGAATTTTGCATGCACTACTGCTAAATATACCTGCCTTGTAGCATCTGAAAATCAATGCAATGCTAACTTACTGCTGGAACTGATTCCTATATGTCGGTCAATCTGGATTTGCTCTATTTTCGGTAGGCTCTCACGAAATTCGCTAGAAGTTTGAATGTCCCACGTTAAATTCTCTATCCACAGAGCTTGAAAGGAAATTTTTATTTTTACAGTTATTGGTGCGAGCTATCTCAATGCGTCAAATAATCGGCACTCATCGGTTAAAATTCTCCTTTTGTTAATTATTATATACTACTTTACTTTATACTACTTTTGATGGTCAGTGAACTAAAAACGTTTAAATATGCTCTACGATCCGTTCTTTATATTTTCTGGGTACAAGTTTATTTGCAAATTTTTGTCGAAAAATCTTTTCAAACTTGATAGTCTTCCTCGGCATTATCTTCCATTCACTATTTTGATATTGTTCACTATTATTCATAACATTGGTATTGTGATGGCTGACTTCCATTTCTGAATATTTGTTTGCCGTTTTCGAGTCTGCTGATTCGCTTTTCCACCACTTTGATCGGAGTCTGGTGCAGCAGTATTTTGAACACTAACATTAGATGTGTAACTCATTTGATTTCTTAATGTTGGTTAGAATCTTTTCATTCCGGGATGTGTAACTCATTTGATTTCTTAATGTTGGTTAGAATCTTTTCATTCCGGACTCGCGATTTTAAAAAATATGTCATACCTTAACCTTCCGTATTAGCATCATCCAGTACAAATGTTCGGCTATGCCTTGGAGATGACACAGAATCAGGGAATCATTGGTTGAAATTTGTTCTGATCACTAGCCTATGGTTCAAGCGCCAGCAGATCTAAATTTACCGACACTAAAACAATTATTTGAGTTTCTAGCTAGAAGAATAAATGCACTTGAATTTACTAAAGGCGCAACCAAACTGGAAAATCCACAACCTAACCAGCTAAAACCAAATTGCCTGAACGACCACCATTCCGTCTATAATTGCAAATCAAGATTCAGATGTATAACCACTGTAATAGAAATTATCATAGTATGATGCACGAAAATCGTACAACAAGGACGTAAATTCATTGCTTCTAGTATTAAGAAAATGAATCATAAAGCACATTCACTACTAATAGCCACTTAAGTACTACCTACCGCATTAGTAAATGTATAGATAATAAATTTTATCAAAAACAATTATGTAGAATACTATAAAAGATTCAGGTTCGCAAACTTTCTTAATTACAGACAGCTGTGGTCAAAGGTTGCAATTAAAACGAAATGCAGCAAAAATTGCAATATCCGGCAAACGCAAAAAACGTTGTTGTTATACGTGATTGTCCCTTAATTCATTCTAGGGAATTGTAACGGCAGAAGTGAACCCTAGCCGTGATTGTCCCTTAATTCATTCTAGGAAATTGAATCAGTAGAAGTGAATTCTTCCCAGTATCCTAGGCAAGTCTCAATTCACGTACCTCCCACCTACAGGACGCTAGCTTCGCGAGAGATAAGGCTCCGGCTCAGGTGAGTTCCTGGTAAATCAGCTTATTATAAGTATTTAATCATTCTCAGTATAAAAATCTTTTCTAATTTTTAATGCAAGGAAAACAGGTGGTTTGACAACTAATTACCGTAGTGGGAAAATATTAGGAATCTATCTCCATATGTTGAAAGATGTAAATCCTTGAAAATTGTGCTCCTTGAAATTCGTCGTCAGAACGCTGGAGCTATTTTTATTTCCAATTTACTTAATGGGCATATTTCAAGTTCGTATTTGTTATTGAACTTGAAGTTGTTCTAAACATTGTAGAAATCTTCGAACTTGCACAATCTTGAAAATAAGTACTCACAGAACTAATTATGGAAGTGATCAAACTTTAAATTCAATGTCGAGAAATGTTATAACTAAGTAGTTTTTGTGACTTTAAAATGATGAAATTGGAAATCAGACAGTTATGTAATTTTAGTAATTTAGTTGTTTTTGTGATATTTTAATATTATGTTCGTAAACGTAATAATAAACTTAACCGAAACAATTCCTTTTGTTGTTAATTTCTTTTTGTTTTATTTCTTCTTATATTTTTAGTTAATGCACTGTTGTAATGGATATCTACCATCAGAATTGCCGTGGACTAAATTCTAAACTTTTGAACTTTAAGCTTAATGATTGGGAGTGTGACTTCGATTTGATATGTTTTACAGAAACTTGGTTCAATGATTCCATCAAAAATAATGAATTTATTGATGAGCGGTATTATGTTATCCGGAGAAAAAGAAATTTTGATATTACTGTTAAGGCTGATGGTGGTGGTGTGGCAATTCTCATCAAAAAGTCTATTATGGTTTCCGAGTTGTGCAGTATTAATAATATTTTTTAAAATACTTGAATCCGTCTGAAAACGGAAGATGGTGAAATTCTAATTGTATGTTTGGTATATTTTCCCTCGAATTCTACAGGATTCGAGCATTCCGAAAAATTTTGTAATAAGCTTTCTGTGATGATGTTTGTTTCTCTTCATGACTCTCAATTTACTATATTTGGTGACTACTTCAACTCCCTAGTATCCCTTGGAATGTAAATTCAAATAATGTTTCAGCAAAACTTTTATTTTGGTAGCAACGTGCGAATCTCTTGTTGGAGACAGAAATACTCACAGGGCTAAGTCAGTACAATTTTATCAAAAACGCCAGAAATAGGATTATATCTAGTGCTCTCTAATCTTGGCTGTAAGGCTATTAAAGTAAACTTAAATACCTACCCATTGTCTAAAATAGATAGATACCACCCTCCTCTAAATATTAGAGTTGAACATAAATTGTTAAGTTATTTACCGTACCAACAATTAATCGAGCCCAATCTAAAAAAACTCGACTACACTAAAATCAGAAGTGAGCATGAAACAGTTAATTGGAATGATGTTTTTTATATTGTAGGGTTGACAAGGCAATTGATACATTTTAAGAAATACTCTTTAGTTACATTTCGCCTGGCAATTATGCTAAAGCTAATTCTAAGTTTCCTTCGTGGTATTCTTCTAAACTGACCAAATTGATATTTAAAGAGTTAATATCATAATCGTTACCGTAAATATAAAAGTGCTAATAACTAAAATTTTGTAAGTTATGTTACGTATATTGACAGAAATATAATGAAAAATCCAAAGTTATTTTGGAAATATTCACAATCACTTACTACTATGTCACCCTATCCCTCGTGCATGAGACTAGGTGATGTTGAAGGAACAGAATCGTATCAAATAAGCAATTTATTTGCTGATCATTTTGAATCTGTGTATGTCGAAGCATCAAATTATAAGGTAGTTGAAGCGTAAAAATTCCTTTAAAAATCGATTGTCGATTTAATCTCTGTATATGGTGATTTTAAAATTTTATCGTCAATTGTTATTTAAAAGGGTGCCGGGTCTGATAACTTAACGAACTATTTTATTATCCGCTTGAAGACACAACTGATCAGGCGGGTAATCCTCATATTTAATTTATCGTTGAATGAGAGTGTTTCCTTCGTATTGGAAGAAAGCTTAATGAATAATGCGTGGAACATACAGAATTACCATCCTATTTCTATTTTAAATAATTCAAACAAACTTTTTGAAAAACTGGTCTACAAAATCATTTTCAACGAAGTGAAAAGCTCAATTACCCCCAACACCATGGGTTTTTTCCCGAAACAGTCTACAACATAACAAAATTGATGAACTTTTCAAGTTTTGTTTTCAATCATGTTGCTAGAGGTGATCATTTTGATTGTGTTTACACTGACTTCGAAAAGGCTTTTGACACAGTTTCGCACAGTATTCTATTGAAAAAATTAGGTAATGTAGGTCTTTCTGAATAAATTATTAATTGGTTAGAATCATATCTGTCTGCGCGATTACATTTACGACAAGTGAAATTTAATGGATTTTTTTTAAAACCATTTTGGCTAAGTCTTGTATGCCCCAGAGTTCTATTATAGGCCCACTTTTATCTCTTATATTTATTAATGACTTTCCAAATATCTTGTCTTATCATGCTGATGATTTGAATAAATATGCCCATATTCAAAATTCTTATGATTGTATCCGACTTCAAGATGATTTGGATACACTTTTAACTTGTTCCTTAATAAATAAACTTTAACTTCATTAAAAAATATTTTATGTGGTATCGTATACTAGAAAAATAAATCAAATTATGTTTTCATATAAGCTTGAGGAGCAGATTTTGGATAGAGTTAATGAGATTACTGACTTATAGGCATAGTTTTTGATTCTAATCTAAAGCTCGATAGTCACACTAGTGATGCTTTTTCTAAAGCGCTTAAAATGCCTGAGTTTATTTTCCGTCTGGGGAAAGAGTTTCGGGATTCTGCTGTCTTTTCTATTTTATCTAAAAGTTTTTGCCGCAGCTATCTGAAAAAGTTTCCTATGAAGTTTATAAGGTGTAAATTGAGAGAGTTCAATATTAATTTACCATCTTCTTAATGTACCAAGTGTGTTCCATTTAGTAATCGCATTAATTAAGCAGATAGAATTAAAATTGTTGATTTACATTCAATTAGAAGTGAGAGATTTTTTATCCCCTTTTTTTCTAGAACAAACCTTGGCTTTGAATTTCCCTTATTGAGGCTGCAAATAAATCACAACGAGTATTTTGGAAATTACAAACCCTTTGAAGTTTCTTTTAATGTTCCAGATCGGCTGCCTCCCAGGTTAAATTAAGGCATTGAAAATCGGTTTTGTAGTTTAATACTAGATTTGCTTTACATTAATATTAATTTTCTTATTGCGTATTTGCTTCATGTTTTTGAACTTTTTCTTTTATTGTTGTTAATAGTGTAGAGGTGGCACGTATGTGAACTTCTTCTATGTATTGCCCTGTTATGGAATCAATAAAATAAAATAACCATAGGACAATACAATTAATTGTTTTTTTGTTGTTGTTATTTATGTTTAAAATGGTTCCTAATTAATTTTTCCGAAATAAATAAACATGTTAAGTTAAGGGGATATGGCCACTAAATTCATAATATTGGGTTTGCGCTGAATAAGAATACTGAAATAGACTGACAAACTGTTGCTAAATTTTATGTTTGCGGTTTAGTTGCAAATACTACAAGCACAACAGCCAGACATATCAAATACACCCTATCAAATTATACACGGGTTGAGAGAATTTCTACTTTGCTTTTATTCATTTTGAAGACATCTCAATTTTACTTGTAAAAACCTCTAACTTCCAAAAATATACTCCTCTTTAGTTAAATAGAATTAGCCACGATTTGCAGAAAAGACAAACTTTTTAAATTAAAATGAACGATCATTTTCAAATTAAATTTAATATATTTTATTGCTCGATCGTATTTTCATATACGATTTTAAACGATTTAATTTTGATTTAAAATAATTTACAATATATTTCCGACTTTCTGGCACTTTTTTTTAGATTTTGTATTAGATTTGTACATAAATTTACAATTTAAATTCAGATTTTGTTGTTTAGCTCAGACTTTTATTCATTTTGGACACACTAACTGTATTTTGCAAATAGAATTAGACGAACTTTTTAAATAAAATATGGACATGTTTGATTAATTCTCAACAAAATATAGCGTTCTACAGAAATGGGAATCTATTTCGTTAAACTGCTATTCACACATTACGTTTACAAACATATCGTTCATGCACCACTTATATTTAAACACTTGTGCTTATATTTAGTATGATATATTTATACAATATATGTATAGGTATTGTATACATATACATAAACGAATAAAATATACTTCATAAATAAAACACCTAAGACGTGTTTCATTTGTTGTAATTTTCAATTTAATTTCCTTTATTTATTTATTTCCTATTTTTAGTTTCTCATTTTCTGCATTTTTTTTTTTGTTTTAATTCTTAGACCACAATGAAACAATTCCAAAAGAGCATATAGTACTATACGAGTACTTTACATCCAAAATTTATACATATGTAGAAATGTACTCATTCGTATTGATATTATGTATTGTATGTATGTTCATAAATAAGTAAATTATTTTTCTTAACATCTTAAATTGTTTTTTTTTTATATATTTAAAATAACAAAAAAAAAAACTTTTCTTTTTTTTATATATAAATACAACAAGTCAAAATGATTTGTTTTAATTTATTACCATGCTAAAACCAAAGATATCATTTATAACATTGCGTGCGCATGTTTTGCACAAAAAGCTGAATTTAAAAAATAAAAAAATAAAAAAACAAAAAACAAATAAATTAAAAAAAATAATTTTATTTTCCTTTTATTTAGTTCAAATTCAAATAAAACAAAACAAAAAATTTGTTGGTTTAAAAGATCTTCTCTAAGCTCTGGTTTATTGAATGTTTTGATCAAAATAACACAAATTTCGATTATCAAACAAAAAAAAAATTAAACCAAACAATAAAAATAAAAAAAATTTGAAAGAACCATAAAAACATTTAACAGAATTATCGAAATTGAACATAATACATTTTTTTGTATAGTTTTTCTTCTGGTGTTTGGAGATTTTTTTTTTTTTTTTGTTATTTTATTTGCTGTTTGAGATAATTTGAAATTAAACACGCGAATTTCCGTTTTGTTTTTATTTTTTTTTGTATTCTATATAAATATATATTTCAACAAGATCAGTTTACTTTTATCAGATAAATTCGTATGTAATACTTGGATTTAATTAAGAGAAGCTTACCAGTATATTGAACATGATTTCAAAGTGTTACGTTTTCAATTCTTTTAAACCATCGGTCGACAGAACTGTTTTTAATGTAAATATATTATATTTGATGTCGCAATGTCATATGCGATATTTTTAAATTTGGGAATTATGGGTATCTTACCTACCTACTTACCTATTAACCAATAAACCGACAAATTAAATTATGTTTTCCCCACCTTTATATATCATATTTTCCGTACCTGCCATAACTACTCTCTGCTCCTTTGACACCAATGAGTGAGCTGATGTGAGTTACTTTCATGGATGTATAACTTTTTCTTAGCAGCATTTACTAGTTTTATGTTTTCGAGGACTGGAAGACACCCAATTTTTTTAAAGTCGCCCGAAAAATATATTTCCGGTTAGATATTAAAATAAAATGTTTCGAATGTACCTAAATACCGCCACGTCTTGCCAATCCTTCTTAATATATGTATACTGTATGTGACAGTTTTGTAATAACAAAAAAAATTAATAATTGTTTTTATTCTTAAAAACTGACCACAGACTTCCTAGTGATAGATCCAGCAGCATTTTTACAGCCGGCTAGGTTGCAGTGGTTGGGGGAGTTCTTTTATGGATCACTAGAAAGCTTGATTAATATGCTGTAGACAAATAAAAATGTTTAGATTTCAGGTTCGAGATCACCGTTTCACCACCAACAGAAATAGCACTAGTTTAACGTATCATTTTTGTTACACGCGACACTTTAACTGAAAAATAAAATTAATTTTGCGAACAATTGAAAAAAAAACCCGTTGATTACTTACTCAATTCATAAACAAATTAATTTATTAAATTCAAAAAAAAAACAATTAGCAATTTAAATGAAATATTCATTGATGAATAAAAAAAATAAAATACCCAATCAAAACCGTTATAAAAAAAAACGTATTCTTAATCCTAATATCTAACTAGCTAATCAAACTAACTTATAAACTAATTATCACTTATCAATAATATAATAATAAAAAAAAATCAATTATTATAAATCATAAAACAAAAAAAAAAAAACATAGTTACAATTTGTTTGGCAATGTGGATTATTCCGTGTTAACACCTGGTGTTGCGTGAAGGACATCCGAAGATTTTACTCTTGTTTTGGTAAACGTTGCGATGTATGATATTTAACTCCAAACCAGCACTGCATTTGTTTACCACTTCGAAAAGAAGTGATGTGGTTTTGTTATCCCACGATTATTAACGGTTATTATATAATTTATTATTTATTTATTATTAAGATTATGTTATATAATGATTAAAATTACGTTAATAAAACTATTATATTTTTAGATAGTTATTAGATAAATTTATGCTTTTTAGCTTATTATCATGAATAGTATCACAGATTAGTCTTTTACTGTTTTCTTTATATGTATCAGCCGATACAATATCCATTATGTCACTATCCAACTTAGGTGGTAAAACTTATCACTTGAATGTTTATTCCGTTCTTGGGTTTTTTGATTATAATCATCACTATAACCATGTTTCATCACAATATATGTTTTTTATTAATATTATTATCGTATCTTATAACATCGTAAATTATTAAATTATATTAATGATTATTATATATTAATTATTAGATTATATTAATTATTAAATTATATTTATTAGTTTTAGTTAGTTTTATTTTCCATTTTTAATATATTTATTTTTCTTCCACCAGTAATCGAACTTGTCTCTCCAACAAAAATTTCTCGACTCCTCATCTCGACCATTCCATCTACCTTCCGTTTTTTTTTTCTTGTTTTTTTATTTTTTTTGTTAATTATTATTCACCAACACATTTTTGAACAATCCAATTGTTATCCTATATACATCATTACATTGCTTATCTATCGGTCACTTATACATTATGTGAATCATTAAAGCTAATAAACAAGAATACATTTTTCTTTAAATACATTGAACATAGGTATAGTGAAGGAAACAATTTTCTTTTCCTGTATAAACAGAAAAGGTTAGCACAACGTAGTGAACGATATGCACTATACAAATATTTACATTTAA
The DNA here is from genome assembly GCA_963556165.1 of Tipula helvola. Taxonomy (NCBI): domain Eukaryota; kingdom Metazoa; phylum Arthropoda; class Insecta; order Diptera; family Tipulidae; genus Tipula; species Tipula helvola. The sequence goes on along the minus strand of OY744482.1, from coordinate 262,906,772 downwards.
ATGTTTAATCATTCTATTTAGCAATTTGCCACAACGAATTTTATGCGTCAACGCATGTTTTAAGATTGTCTGCACGCAAATGTCGACAACAACGTAGACAATAGTTTGTGACTTAGATAATGTAGACACTATGTAGAAAATGTATACAATTCGTAGACATTGAAAATATTATTTTTGTATGTTTTCCCTTTGTATCGAGTTCCTAACTTCTTTACAAAAAAATATTACACGAAGGAAAAAGCACGGAGGACCATCATCAACCATATCTTAATTTGCCGTTAGCAAAAGAAATTAATGAAATATGTGACACCGCTTCTAAGGGATACGAAGAAATACTAAAAATAATAAACATAATTGTTTGTTGTAACATTTATCAAGGTTTTCTTTTTTTTTAAATCTCCAGAATCGTATAAAGGCAATGGGTGGCCATTTTCCCTTAAATGATTTGTAACGGTACTATGCAAATTTTTAAAATTGTTTCGTTTGTCCTACATATTCTTCGCCACAAGAACACTTCAACTTATACAGCAAATTAGACGGTAGTTCTAAATGAATTTGATTTTTCAGTTTTGTAAGCAAAAACTGCCTAAACTTCTGGACTATTGTCTATGTCATTGAATAAGGAACTAATTCTTTAGCGCTAATTTATTGTTTCATATGTTGGATGGTAGCCGAACAATTATAAATCCACAAAGTGCTATTAAATTTAGGCTTGGACTTTTGAGGACGGACTAAATTTGAGTAAATTTGGACACCTTAAAGATTTTTAACTATAACTAAAAAGCTATGCATTTTTAGTATTTATACACGTTATACGTAAAAAAAAATTTTGCGTGAAAAGATTAAAATCCCACGGTATAAAGGATTCGCGAACTTTTGATCTAAAACAATTTATCTAAACCAATTTTACTAAATCAACTTACCTAAAATCAATTTATCTAAAAACAATTTACCTAAATACAATTTGCCTAAAAACAATTTATCTAAAAGCAATTCATCTAAAAACAATTCGTCTAAACCCAATTCATCTAAAAACAGTTTGTCTAAAAACAATTCGTCTAAAATCAATTTATCTTAAATCAATTCATCTAGCTAGAGCGACTATAAATATTCATATAAATCACTCGCCCAAAACAATTCAACAAAAAAATTGCAAAAAAAAGTGCATATAAAATATTTTTCTAAGAGATAACCTCACAAAACTCAAATATTGACATAACCTCACAAAACTGAAATAATGCTCGGTGTTTAAACATGAAATTCTTGTAAACCAAAGGCTTTTCTATTTGTTTTATGTTAAAAATATATTAATTATTCTTTTGCTATTCAATTGTTTTATTTTGCATTTTGTATCATGATAATTTTCATTGATTTTTTTAAAATTTTAATAGAGCTGTTTCTGATCAAACTCCATATAAAAAAAAATGTAAACAAAACTCATTGACCACACGTTCATATACTCTGGTGCTAAGTAGACATACTAATCACATCATCATGTCAAATTTGCACCAACCGCAAGAGCTACCATCTTTCGGAAAACTCCGAAAACACAAGCAACTTTCCAATAATGACACTAGGTGTCACTAAATATTTGCTGTCAAAAATTGTATGACATTTTTATGTGTGCATTTTGTAAATATAAACAAATATATTTTCGTGTTATAAAAGTGATTGTTATTATTACGTGATAATTAAATTCATTTTGGCTGTTCCTTTTTGAAAAACGTCCGTAATATGTTTTGATTGTGTAGTGACATCTAGTGGCAAACGCTCTTTACTTCTTTTTCAACAATCGTGCTGCCTCTTTCGGAAAACACGATCTATAGATGGTGTGATTAATATGTCTACTTACCACCAGAGTATATGAACATTGGGTCAATGATTTTTGTTTACATTTTTTTTTCTACGGAGTTTCATCAAAAACAGCTCTATTAAAATTTTAAAATTATCAATGAAAATTACTATGATATTAAATGCAAAATATAATAATTGATTAACAAAAGAGTAATTATTATATTTTTCACATAAAATAATTAGAAAAATGTTTACTAGAATTTAATATTTAAATACCGAACATTATTTGAGTTTTGTTAGGTTATATCAGATGATTCATGTTTGTTTTTGTTCAAGAATTTCAATTTTTTTTTTTGCCACTTTCTATTAGGAGCTCCCTGTGGATCATTGTTATCGTGAAATTTGTTATTCCAGATAGCTAGAACGGTTAGTTTAATACATAATTTACTATACAGTTATACAGAACTCAAACGTTGATGATGTTTATATTTCGTTTTTCTAGCAATTGTAACGGCGATCCTTTATTTTATGTTAAAAATAAACAAATCATTCTTTTGTTAACAAATATTGTTTAATTAAACTTCGCGGAGAAGTAAATTTCTTTCATTTTTTAAAATTTTTGTTGTTTTGGGCCAAACTCCATATAAAAAAAAATGTAAACAAAAATTTTGATCCCGTAACGAAGAGACCTCTCATGAGAAAAAGGTTCAACTGATGTACTAAAACACAATTTATAAGTACTCGCGGTAGTTGATTAGAAAGCAATTGGTAAATCTGAGTTGAAACCCGAGAAACAAATCCTAAAATCGACTTTTCAAGTTGGCTTTTCAAGATAAGACGACGGTTGGCATCATTTTCTGCACAAACATAAATAAATGCATAAAATAAGCAAGATATGATATAAATATGTGACAATCAAATCAATTATTATACGTTTTATGATATATTTTACTAAAGTTTATTTGTTATGTGGAAAACTAACAAAAATTTCATAGAGGGAATAAAGAATTCTTCATCTTCAAAATTTCGTTGACTGTGAATTACGTATAAAACCAACATGGACGTTTAAAATTGACTCTTATGATCGTATAAAATCTGTCTTCTCGATCGTATAAAATCTATCATATCTATTTTACCTAAATGAGAAAGAGAATATGTACATAATCAGTATCAGCATTCAGCAATCAGCAAATACCAAGTTTCATTATACGCATGGCTGTGAATCTCCTGCAATTGCGCGCATTTTGTCATTGTGTTTGGAATCTTTCCGTACTACCAACAGCAACTCCCTTATTTCTGGTGAAAAGCTCATATTTTTACACATTTTTAACTATATATGTACATATATATTATCAAACTAAATATTAAAATCGTTATTTAAATTTTAAAAAATGCCTTACCGGTGAATTTAAAAAATTAAGTTTTGTCTATTACGTTATTCAAATAGCACATTGTTTTTCAGCAGTTATTGGCAATGCAGTGAATCAACTTTTAATAATTCTCGTTCAACACATTAGACAGAAATGTAAAACAATTTATATTTTGACAAATCGATTATGTTATATTTGCCTTAAGTGCCGCGAGAGTCCGTTTTCGTACAATCCAAAGGGGGTCATATTTATTTCTAAACTAAACTGCACGGAACTTGGATTATTGCTTGTAATTAGAGATTGCGATTGGTAATTCTTGTTTGGAGAATTCTCGAGACTTTAAAATTATTGCTGAGAAGATGGTGGATTTCCATTTTTCTTCTGTTAGTTCGCTGTTGCTTTCGTCACGATGATTATTATGATAAAAAATAAATAAAATTACTTTTATTTTTATTTTTAATTTTAATTTTCTATTTTTTATTTTTTATATATTTTCTCATATATTTTTTTATTTTATTTAAATTGAAAAAGCTTTCTTTTTGTGACAATTTTATATATTTTTTATTTTCGGAAAACTAGTTTCGGATATTCGTCCTTCCTCAGTTCCTTATTTTTCCAACTAATTCTAATTCATCCAAATTCATGATTTATATAGCATAGCCTAGTATTTCGTCAACTGTATAGTATCAAATCATATACTTTGTTGTTTCTTGTGTTGATTTTGTCATTCATCATCAATGGATTGTTTCTATTTTTATATATCTCGATTTCCTCAAGTCTGTCCATATATTTTCCCTTTGACAACTTATGAATTATGTGTAAATTGGTGTTGATGTCAGTGTATGTATGATTTTCCGTGATCATGTGCTGGGCGTAATTCGATTTTAAATTATCTACGCGCGCGTTTTTTATTTCCTTTGTGTGTTCCGTAAACCGCTTATTGAACGAACGTCCGGTTTGCCCGATGTAAAATTTACTGCAATCATTACATGTCAATTTGTAAATGCCACTGTCAATTTCTATGTTTTGTTGTGGTTTTATTTTTTGTTGTAATTTTTGATTTGTTTTGTATGCGATTTTATAGTTGGCGTTTTTGAAAATCCTACTTACTATGTGGCTGGTATTTTTGTTATAGTTTAGGGTGATGAATTTTTTAGTTTCATTTTGGACTGCAGTATGCATTGTGGTTAAATGTTGTTGTGATATTTTGTTTTTTATTTTCGACAATGTTTTGTATATGGTTTTTCTTGTGTATCCATTTCTTATGGCTATTTGTATTATGGTGCGGAGCTCTTCGTTGTAGTCATCTTCACTCATTGGAATGTTGATCATTCTGTTCAACATATGATTAAATGCGGCATATTTGTGTTGTGTGGAATGATATGATGTGTTATGAATTGTATGATCAGTCTGTGTTGTCTTTCTATAGATTTTGAAGCTGTGTCTGCTGTTATTGTTGCTAATGGTTAAATCTAAGAAATTAATGGATTTATCTTTTTCGTGTTCCAAAGTGAATTTAATGTTATTGTGAACGTTGTTAATGTAATTATGCATGTTACATAACTGTCTTGATGTTCCTTTGAATAAAATTAATACGTCATCAACATATCTATGCCAGTATATGATATTGGATTTGTATTGATTGCTGTTGTTGATTATGTGTGTACTTTCAAAATAGTTTAGGTAAATATTTGCTAAAGTGCCTGATAAGGGGCTACCCATTGGTAATCCGTCGTTTTGTATGTAAATGTTATTATTGTGTTTGAAGTAATTTTGTTGTGTAATCGTTTTTAACAGGTATATGGCTTCTTTTATTTTTAGGACATCAATTTGATTTTTTATTAGTAACTCCTGTGTTATACGAATTGTTTCATCAACTGGTATTTTTGTATACATATTTGTCACGTCAAAAGAAGCTAATTTTGCGCCATTCGGAATATTGATGGATCTAATCTTGTCCACTAATTCCATGTTGTTTTTTATTGAAGTATCATTTTCCAAACTTATATTTTCTGTCAACCATTTATTTAGAAATTTGGCTATTTTATATGACGGTGAGGTGGTAAAATTGATGAGCGGGCGAATCGGTGTATTTATTTTGTGTAGTTTTGGTAAACCTGTCAGTGTTGGTGCAACCGGTTTTATCATTTTGTTAATATACATCTGCCTTTTTGAAAGGAGATGTGTTGCTTGGTTGATAGAATTGTTAACAGTTTTTAAATACAAGTTTGTAGGGTCATTTGTAAGTTGATTAATATTATTGGCTGAAATGTATTCGTCTATTTTTTGATCGTACTCCGACTTGTACATGATTACCACGGTGTTTCCTTTGTCGGCTTTAGTAACTATTGCCTCGTTTTCTATTAATTTTACCTGTATATTTCTCAAAGTTTTTGATGATGATGATGTATTCGATATCTTTCGTGTTTGTTTTTTGATTTTATTGATCACGAGCGTTCTGATTTCTTCTTGATGTATTTTATCTGTATCTAAAATGGCGTTTTCAATTTCACATAAATGCCTATTGAACTCCTTTTTGTTGTGTTTAGGTTCAAGATTGTGCTTTAGACCTTTTTCGAGTAGCTGTTTTTCATTATCATTATTTCATCAACACCAATTTACACATAATTCATAAGTTGTCAAAGGGAAAATATATGGACAGACTTGAGGAAATCGAGATATATAAAAATAGAAACAATCCATTGATGATGAATGACAAAATCAACACAAGAAACAACAAAGTATATGATTTGATACTATACAGTTGACGAAATACTAGGCTATGCTATATAAATCATGAATTTGGATGAATTAGAATTAGTTGGAAAAATAAGGAACTGAGGAAGGACGAATATCCGAAACTAGTTTTCCGAAAATAAAAAATATATAAAATTGTCACAAAAAGAAAGCTTTTTCAATTTAAATAAAATAAAAAAATATATGAGAAAATATATAAAAAATAAAAAATAGAAAATTAAAATTAAAAATAAAAGTAATTTTATTTATTTTTTATCATAATTAAAATTATTGTTACACGGGTTTCTCGAGAAATATTATTCCAATAATTTCGGGAAATTTTCTTTATCGAACAATAATGTTTTTATCACGGGAATTTTCAAATAATAATTTTCACTAACACTAAGGCCCGCGTGGAAATAATTTAAATTTTTGGGTTAAAAAAAAAATCAATGATAAAATAAATGGACTCATTCATTTTGATATCAATTGAAAGGATATTTCATACATTTCACAAAACTGATCCGGGTGTTAGTAATCTCAGTCCAATTTCCAACGCCTATATCGAATATTAAATGGTTAATTTCCATGCCGAAAACTGCAGCTATATTTACAAAGGAGTTGTTTTCGATTTTTTTTTGTACAATTTTTCAGACCTTCTAGTTATAAATTCTTGTACAAGCCATGGGTTTTCTAGGGTTGAGTGCCTTGTATTCGCCGTACCGCCTTATAGGAAAGTACAGATAGTTTTGACTATAAAAACGTAGAAAATTATAATTTTATTTTGAAATAAATTTAAATTGTTTCGGCTGATACACCACTGCTTCATCGGCTTATTTCAATCCGTTTGTTTAAATTAAGGATGATATTCTGGCATAATTGCTAATTATTTTAATGGCCCGAATTGAATGATATAAAGGTGTGCGATACGTGGTTTCAATAAGAGATAAGTGTAGAACCGGTCATATTTTGCTTAAGAAATTTATTAATTTCAACCGTAGTTTTTTTTTTAATAATCACTAAAACTGTTTAACAAAAATTCACAATAAAAAACACGTCTTGTATGTATCGACTTAAAATCAAAGAAAAAATATAATTTTTTGACTGATAATATTCAAAAAATAATTTTAGGTTATGTCCAGTTATACATAGCAAAGACAAAAATTGAACTACTAGCGGGAACTACCGGTTAGTCGACTGGAAAGCAGCTATTTCTAAAATTTAGTGAGGACACATTTTTAAAACCTTTTTTTATTGGAATGGCCAAGTTTACGTCGGTAATTATTTTTATTTAAATAATTTTACATAAATTGAGACGAATTGTTTTAGACCAATTCATCTAAAGAATTGTTTTTAGACAAATTGTTTTTAAATGAATTGTATTTAGACGTATTGTTTTTAGTTAAATTGCTTTAAATTTCCGGTACAAAGGTGGTAGTAGATAATTTTGAACGACTGTATCTCAGCCAATGTTTATCAAAAATACTTTTGACAGTCACCATTTTGACGGGACTTACGTCAGCTTATTTACTCCGTTCTCAAAAGTCCAAGCCTAAATTTAATAGCACTTTGTGAATTTATAATTGTTCGGGTACCATCCATACACATATGAAACAATAAAATACCGCTAAAGAATTAATTCCTTTTACCACTGTTTTATCCGACATAGTCAATAGCCTATTCTACCAACAATTTGTGTGTCACAATTTTGAATAGCATATTTGATTTTTTGGAAAAGGCTATTTGTTATTCCCATTTTTAATATTCCATACCTTTGGAATTGAAATTCAAGTCTATCGAATATTTTCGACATTTAAATTTTGCAAATCGGAGTTACTTTCTAAACGTCTGTTGTAATTGTTGATAGCCTTTTTTATTTTCTTGGATATGATACTTTTTGAATAACCCTTTTAATCAGTAAACTTATTATTTTGGAAAATTTTCCGCAAGAAAACATTCAACTGATAGTTTTAAATTTTTTCAGCTAAAAGAATACCGTATTGTTTTTAAACGACAATGGAAGCCGTGATAATTAAGACACCGACCTGATCATGTTGTTTTATGATATCTATCGGAGGTCCAACTTCCTTCCTCATTTTATATAACCTTCTTATCCCAAAAACTAACAGATTTTCTTTTTCAATTTTCCACGTAAATTTTATTTGCTGAGTACATTTACTAATGTTATTAAGAAAAATATTAATTTCAGAATTTGGTACAGCCGCAATAATAGCATGCACATACTTAAAAAAGCAATTAGGTTAACCGAAGATACTTCCAACACTTTAATCTTAATATAATCTGTCAGTAGGTTAGCTACTGCGATGTTAACTGGCAAAACTAACGGTTAGTAAAATACTTACTTGGAGCATCTTTCGTTAAAACTCAATTCATTATAATGAAAGAAAAATTTTAACGCTTCTTCGGAAAAATGTAAATTCAAATTGGTAATACATACATTTTAATTCTAATCATTCCATAATTTCCTAATCAACCTTAATAAAATTGAATCCACATTAGTAAATAATGAAAATGTTTCATTTGAACTTTAACCCACTTAAAATAAATAACTACCTAATTTATAAATATAAAAAACAGAAAATACAGAACTAACGATGATTATAAATGCGCTTATACAAAATAAAAACATCCACTTGGATTACTACTGTTAAACAAATCGGGAATTCGCTGTATTTCATAACTTCTTGGAAGTTCCACTCACCACTTTTTGAAAAATGTACAAACTTCAATCAGCTTCAGGCAAGTTCAACCGCTATTCTCACGTCATTAACCATCTGGAATGGTTGGTTAACTCCTTTTCTAAATGATACTCCTCTTAGGTTTTCTGCGTAGTTCTGGTGCGCCAGAATAAACTATAAGACGGCATCACTCAAGATACTTGGACTACGAAGACCGAAATTACTTAATTTCGCTCTTCGTAAAAAATAATTATCTGGTTATTTACCAGAATAACTTTAAACTCATACATGGACTAGTTTAGACCGACAGTAATTTTACAAAAAGTATTAATTAGCTAATCAGATATTTAAACTTAAGACTTTGTGAGCTTGTCGAATTTGTATTACTTCGACCTTACTGGAAAATTCATTTATGTCAAGTTATCGTTAAATTTAAAATATGTCAAAATGTTTACAAATCTGTTCCAGATACAGGTTTGTATTGTTTCACCTAATTTAGAAATGCGACTCTGTAAATCAACTACAATTCTGAGATATAGAATAAAATCTTTCTTGAAAGGTAATAGAATGTTTTCCCTAATTTTACGGATTTCAAAACATCCTGAGGAATTCCCAAACCTGTTATGAGTACCATATTATCAAAACTTGCCATTTGCACTTTTCACATAAAAGTAGTTGAAAGCGCATAATTTTCCAGCTGTTTAATTGGATTCTATTTACAAATAGGTATTCCCTGCAAAACTATTCTTTCTTATTGTAAAACTTACAATAAAATCGATGTTAGTATCAGAACTAGCCATAACTTGGACAGTTTGCGAAACAAAACTGGCTATTTTTTTCTTTATAACAAAACTATCCATATTTTCCTTTATTTATACATTGATTTTAATTTTTGTTTTCAAAACTAGCCTTAATATTCATTTACTTTTGGCGCGAATTTTTGACAGTTTACTTGTAAATTTTTAGTTGTTGAAGTGTTTTCAAAATGAACAGACGTTGTGATACTCTTGTGTGTTCTTTTTAGAATTTAATTAAATAATTGAACTGTGATATATAATTAATCCAAATGGACGAGATTGAGCCTAATTTAGTCCAATTAAGCACCAAAGGAAAGGGCCGGAAAAAACTTAAAAATATCGATTCTTGGACAGCGAAAAAGACTCAAAAGGCAAGGTAAGTAGAAATACGTGTTGAAATTGGGATAGTTTAACAAACAATTTAATTTCATACAGACATTCCAAGAAAAAGACACCATCTCTGCCTAACTGTAATCATAATAGTGTATCGAAACGCTGTGCCACACTTACAATTCGGGATATAAACCATTTCAACAAAATTTTTTATCAGGATCCTAATAAAATAAAGCAGGATTGTTTTATTTTAAAATATACGACAAGCTGTTTACCAAAGAAAATGAAGGCTGGTAAGAAAAGTTGTAGCTCAAAATTCTTTATAAAAAAATCAGTGTTAACGCCAGGAAGTAAGACAAACAGAATACCAGTGTGTCGGCAAACATTCCTACAAGTTTTGGATATATCCAAAGACAGAGTGCAGAGAATTTGCAAACGGCATTTACTGACTGGAGCCCTACCAAAAGAAAACAGGGGTGGTGATAGGATAAAAAATAAGTTTATCGAAAAGCACGACTCAGTACTACATTTTATTCAAACCCTTACTACTGTGGATAGCCATTATTGCAGGGAGAAAAATAAAACGCGGCAGTATGTTTCCTCGGACTTAAATATTACGAAAATATGGAAGCTCTAACACCACTGTTGAGGATGAAAAGCTAAAGGTAAAACAATCATATTTTAGAAAAATCTTTACCATTAATTTCAACGTTGGTTTCGGTACACCTGCCACAGATGCTTGTTCACTTTGTATTAAGTTGAAAGAACAGATTAAACATGCAAATGGTACCGAGAAAGTAAATTTTATTACCGAGAAGCGCATTCATAATTTGAGAGCATCAGCGTTTTACGATATCCTAAGGAACAATGATCCTACAATACTGAAGTTATCGTACGACTGCCAAAAAAACTTGCCACTTCCTAAAGTTCCCGACCAGGCAGCGTATTACTCGCGCCAATTATATATATATATAATTTTACAGTATGTTTAGGATCATCAAAAGATCAGCAGACACAAGATAACACATTTATATACTATTGGAAGGAAAGTGATTCTCCTAAGGGGGCGAATCAAATTTCATCAGCTGTCTATGATTGTTTGACAAAAAAAATAACATTATCTCAGGAAGTTAAAGAGATTCACTTGATCGCTGATGGTTGTGGAGGTCAGAATAAAAATTCTGGAATAATCGCAATGGCAACATACTGGCTAAAACATAATGCTCCGGAACACGTGAAGCAAGTTGTACTTGTGTTTCCTGTGGTTGGGCATTCGTATCTACCTTCAGATCGAATTTTCGGCAGAATTGAAAAGATTCTTAAAAAAATGGATACTATCATACTACCAGAATAATATATAGACGTATTCAAGCAGCACGGGACGGTAACAAAGCTCGGGCAAAACGAGAGCAATATTTATGATTGGATGAGTATGGCTAGAACCAATTTTAAATCTTTATGTGGTTGGCATTTCAAAATTAATACTTCTAAGAGGATTGTTATGCGACGAACTTCTCGGAAAAACGGTGTGGTGGTTAAAGGAGAGCCAAATTACCGAGCTGACATTGGGGTATTTAAAGGAATCTGCAAGAAAACAATATCTACTACTGGAATAATAGAAATTCAGCCAAAGGCTAATCTGAAGAGTGAAAAATTGAATGACGTCGATAAGCTGTTGAAAAAACATTTTGGCAAAAGTTGGCGACTTCAAGATAACTTAAAATACTATAAAGATGTTATTGACAATTTTGATTGCACTCAACTTGTCCATCAAGTCAGTGATATTGAGGAGTTACACCAAGAGATCGAAATTACTGTCTAATAATAAAGTTTTTGTTATTAGTATACGTACCTGAATTGAAATTAAAATGCTTTTATTTGTGATTTATATTTTAAGTTAAAATATATTGTTATGTATGAATTATTATTAATAAAAAGATTTTATTTTTGAATACCAAAATTATATTGTTTTGTTTTCAAAATGCGCCATAACAAATTTAATGTATATCAAAACAAGCCATAATCGAAATTTAATATCAAAACTAGCCATATGAAAAATTAAATTGCTTTTACTAAGCTTAGTTTAGATTTTGTATCAAATTTAATCACTTGATTTTAATTTATATGGTGTGGTCAATCTGATTCAGCTAATATAATTTATTTTTGCATACGGCAGTTTAAATTAAATGTTTTTTACGTTTTACTCGAAATGTAAAAACATGCCTATGGCTAGTTTTGATAATTAGGTCCTCGTACGATCCATTCCTCTTCATTAACATTTTCGTATCACATAGATCTGGACAAGGTTTGTCTCCTGCATCAATGGTACGTTGCCTTGGTGAACCAACCTCTAGGGTCTAGACAGATCAATTTTGAAAAGTTGCATTGCTTCAAAAATGTTATGTAAAAATATCTTTAATTTTGATTATTAACATTAATTATTGAGCTAAAAAATATTTTTAAAAGTGTTTTTTTAATTTCTTACGTTTTTTATATCTCGACTAGCCGGGTACACATATTATTTTCTACACTTTAGCAAACAGCTGTTTTGCTAACGCCAATTCTTTTCTTAAACAATTCTTTGTTGCTGAATATCTGTGTTCCCAAAGCCTCTTATAATTTGATGACAAGAATATTTTTTAAGTTTTAATTCCATTTTCAACACTTGGAAATTACGATGTCTTTATTTTAAGCCTAAGTGCGCTGTCTCACTAAGTACAAGGAGGTCCAACACATTTCACGTGCTAAAAAATCTATTTTTGACCGAAGGCTAATTATAATCAGAATTTATATGAAATTATTAAACATTAATTTGCTTTATATCTAAAAGTAATGTGTTTAATAATTCTATAGATTTTTAGAGTAAAATTTCCTTTGACATAACTTCGAGTAAACAAAATTTTAGAATATGTATATAAAGTTAAATAGCATAGGTTAAATAAATTTATGTAGATGTATTGATGAAGGCGACAAAGGCTAATTTCTAATAAATGTATTGTAGTGAAAATCACACTTGTCATAAATCAAAGATTTACTCATTTGGCAGATGGGAACATACATATTATGTATAATGTCGAGACGTTGGCTACATTATCGACGTCATTTTTTGGATGTCTACATACGTTGTCTACACGAATAGACAATTGGTTAATTTTTTCAGAGATACTACGCGGCACAATACTGAATATATATTAAAATATAGCTTATTGGACGCTCGCTCAGTCGTAAACTGGAATATTGAATATCCAAAGCTGCGAAGTTTACAGACTCTTTAATCGTTTTATCTTCTTCAGAATTTGTTATGTTTTTTGAATTTTTAAAGTACCACACTTGCTCAACCTGTGATTTTTGGGACTCCAAGCCAATTTCTTTATGTAGATGGAGCAAGTGGCGAAGCCAGAAATGGGTTAAGGGGTAGTTCTTAAATAAAAAATTATTTCTATTTTGTATTACAGTCATCGGCCAAAAAAACTTACGCATCTATTGAACCCACATAAATATTTGTTTTAAAAGTCGATTACACTGTTTAAAATTAAAAAAAATGTGCAGTTTTCTGGCTAGACTGCTATAAGATTGTTGCTCAATTTCAATGACAGCGGTTGCGGTAGATTTTACTTTGTCCCTGATGTCCTTTCCACCAATTCTTTCAATAAACATAGAATTTGGTAATGTTATACAAAATTTAGGATACAAATTTTAAACTTACCTCAAAATATGACGAATTAGCACGTAAACAAAACGCAAAAAAAACCGAATTTTTTCACATAAACAGATTTTTAATGGTTCAAATTCACTGTCTACAAAAAAACACTTTTAAATAACAACAACGAGTCGTACCCCGATCGCTGTAAAAAAAATTGTGTCTATTCGACTCTCGGACGACACTTTTCCCAGGAAGCATCCATTAAAGATCACCAACCATTTATATTTTAGAATGATTTTGCGTTATTTGGGCAGGCGTTATTTTGGGCTGACATAATATGTCACGCCTTTTCTTAAATTTGGATATCTCTTTCCCAATATTATAATTGATCACGACAATATAAACCTTCAACTCTGATACCGACAAATCACAGATCGATAAATAATGTTAGATTATTTAGAACTAACACGTGTTGAGCAGTAATCAAAGTTGTATTCATCAATTTTCATCTTTGACCTTTAACAATTAGATCCAGGTATGGATCCAATTGTTAAAGGTCAAAGACTCCATTAAAAGAGTATCCACAATGTTCATAAATTTATTTTCTGAAAATTTGTGCCGTTTGTTCAGATCATAATATTATGTGAGCAACGTGAAAATTTGTCGATATAATTCTTTACTCAGCGCTTCATTCAGTGCTTGGCATTACTGTGGGCCATTCGAGAATACAAAATAATAAAACACATATAATACAAAATCAGAATTAACGTTAACTATCATTTGTTACCGAATACCACTTCCTTGCCATATAGCATTTCATTTTATATATCTCCCAGCTCTCATTAGCCTGTTCCACACTAGTGGCGTGATTTTATTTTAAAACCTATCGTTGATATTTCAATCATTAAAATGTCATAAAATGTCAGTAATACGTCACAGAAATGTCAATGTCATAGAAACGGGAATATCTTGCTATATTTAAAAGCTCAAGATATAATTAATTTTAAATATTATTTTCCACCAGCAAAGTATTTTAGATAAATTTAGAAATTTAAATTTCATATTACACGGTAATCTATACATTTTATTTTAAAGACACCTAGGAACAATTGTTGGAATTTGCAAGGTAATACACCTATGTGAGGGAATACCCTGAATACCACTGTAGAAAAATATTTCTTCGGAAAGTTCGACATTACCTCGGTAAAATAATAAACAAATTTATATTCCTCCTTTTTGTTAACAAGTACATGATGAATTGTCAAATTTATCATCAACATATTAAAAAAATCGTTGGTCCCATTTTTGGGAAACTCTGTTTGGCAGTTTTCTCTTCCACTGCAACCCCCTCCATTCTATACTCGAATGGACCTAAAAGTTGACACAAACTGCTTATTACTAAAATCTATCTTTGAACAAAATGTCGACCAAAACTATCAATATGTATTTGTGAGAATGGGAGGCAAAACAAAAATAATAAAAATGTGCGACTGGAAGGACGGACGGATAGAAGGACGGACGGACAGAAGGACAAACACGAAATTTTTCTGATCGATGTTTCGGAGTCCTGGTCACCTAATTCATCGATCAATGTGAAAATCTTGAACAAAATTGTTTCCGCGATTATAATACTTACCCAGTATAACTTCGTTATAGTGGGAAAAGTAAAAATCACACATGGACACGCTCAAGCGATCGGGCATTTAACACACGTATAAACAAGAGCACGTAGCATGAAATAAAGTTGAAGCAATCTTAAAGAAGAACGGAAAACAAAATGAAATTGCATTGAAATGATGGAGTCGCGAAAGTTTTTTGGCTAACGACTGTAAGTTGGGATCAACAATAAAAATTCGGTTTCATTGTGTTTTGTTAACGTGATATTTCGTCATACTTTGAGGTAACTTTAAAATTTTTATCTTACGTACAGTGGTGTTAAAATGAAATTTTGAATAACATTACAAAGTTCTATGTTTTTGAAAAAATGGGTGGAAGGAACATCAGCGACAAAGTAAAATCTACCGCAACCGCTGTCATTGAAACTGGGCAAAAATCTTATAGGACTCTAGCCAGAAAACTGCAAATCTTTTTTTAATTTTAAACAATGTCATCGACTTTTAAAACAAATATTTATGTGGTTTCAATAGGTGTGCAAGTTTTTTGACCAATGACTAAACTTTATTTTGATTCGTCGTGACACTAAGCCGACAATGTCGTTTATTGATACATATATACGCATCTCTGTGAATATTTAATATTGCTAATGCTTCATTTAGTTGCTCCTCGCCGATTCAGTTCGTAGATAATTATTTAGGCGCCTGAGCGCCCTGGAACCCTCTAATTGGAGAGATTATCCAGATTAGGAGCCTTTCTAAAAGCCTGACAAATATGTTGTGCTAATTTTGTTATTTTACATAGATAGAAGTGTTCCAGATCTACCTGGCCGTCTTTTAAACACTTTCATAACTTCGCTTGGTGCTTTATTTTAATGAAAAGATTATTTTATTGTATAGGTACATAAAAAATAAAAAAATTGAAAAGCATTCTAAATGATAAAAAAAATTGTATAAACAGTTTCCGTATTTTATTGTCGTCTTTTATGTTATTCTCCAGATTCATAAGATTCATACGACTTATTCATAAGATTCGTAAGACGCACGACATTCATAAGATTCGTAAGACGCACAAGATTAATAATGCTTATGAGATTCATATCTAAAATTAATAAAGTTCTTAAGATTCCTATGATTCATAAGATTTGTTTAAGTTCATAAAGAATTCAAAAATTCGTAACATTCAAAATATTCTTGAGATTCCAAATGTGCGTAAGATTTAGTTGATCCACAAGGTTCAAAGAATTCATAAAATTCTTAAGATTCATAAGATTCGTAAAACCCACAATATGCATAATAAATATTAGTGAGATCCATAAGATTCTTACGATTCAAACTACTATTAAGATTCATAAGATTTGTAAGATTCATAAGATTCATAAAATTCATAAGATTAATAAGATAATTCGTAAGATTCCTATGTTTCAAAAGATTCGTAGAATTCAAAAATTCATAACATTCTAAATATTCTTGAGATTCCAAAGATTCTTAAGATTTAGTTGATCCACAAGGTTCATAGGATTGGTAAGGTTAATACGTTACATGAGATTCATAAATTCATAAAATTCGTAGGACGCACAAGATAAGGTTTGTATAAAAGAAGATAACATAAGATTTGTGACTCATAAGATTCATAAAATTCATAAGGTTTGTAAGATTGATAGGATTGGAAAGATTCAACAGATTCATAAAGTTTACAAGATTTTTAAGATAAATAGGATTAATAAGATTTGTTAGACTCACAAGATTCATAAGATTTGAAGATAGATAAGATTCATAGGATTCGTAATACTCACGATATTCATAAGATTTATAAGATTCATGAAATTAATAAAATTCACAAGACTCATAAGATTAATTATTCATAAGATTCGCTTAAATTTATGGAATTCAAAAAATCGTAAAATTCATAAGTTTCATAAGTTTAATAATATTCATAAAATTCTTAAGATTTATGAGATTCATAAGATTCATAAGGTTGATGAGTTTCAAAAGATTCATAAATAATGTCAACAAGTTACATTACATTTACAACTGAATAGACTGGGATGGGTAATTTGGAAATTTAGAATAATTTTGTAAAAATTCGTTTTAAATTCAGAATAGTTTGTAAACCAATTCAGTGTGTAACACTAAGGTTAACTCATCGAGGATACATTCACATCTCTTCCAATTCTTCGTAATTATTAAGGCGCCTGAGCGCCCTGGAATTCTCCAGTTGGAGATATTATACAGGTTAAGAATCCTTTTAAAAGTTTGACAAACTATTTTGTGTTTATTTTTATTATGATAGGTAATACCGTTTTAGATCTACTTAACCATCTTTTAAACATTTTGATTAACTTCGCTTAGGTAAACTAATTTCGACTTGGCTAATATTATACCACTTACTTCACTTTTATTTTTAGTGAAGAATCAAATATTACGTATATTACACCTATAACCGGTATTGAATATTTTCCTAATTCGAATTATAAAAACATGAGTACTGTGTGGATCGACTAATCACGAAGTAATAATTTTATGATATATGGCTGTAGTGGAACAGATAAAGTATTTAATATGCCTAAACGAAAGATAAATGTAATTTTCTTGTGCAATCACGGCTAAGCTGAATCACAGTGCAGAATTTAGTGGATTTCATATACCGAGAGACCATTCATATGACTATTAATCTCTTCTGATTTTCCGTGTGTTAATATATGGACCGGATTCTAGCTATGTAGCTTGTTTACGAGTTAGCTAGGTAATACCGAAAAAAACTACAACTACTGCTTGAGTGTAGTTTTGCTGTTGTTGTTTGATTCATAAAGTGCGTAACGAAAATATGTTGGTTTTGAAAATTAACTGGTGGGAAATTACATTCCCTCTATCACATTGCCATGGAATTTCCGATAAATCCAGAGGCATCCAGAAAAATCAAGTTTATCTTGCCAAAAGTTGGTTGACCTGAACGCGCCCATTCATTTTAGCCTATAACTTTTTAGTAACAAAAGTGAAAAATAACCCAAATGAACAGACTACTTAAGTACTTTTATTAAACATAAAAAACTGCTGTGTGAGGGAGCAGGTTAACGTAACATTTAAATCAATTTTTTTTTTCGATAATCTACGAAATATCTAATGAGGCATGTAAACAAAATGCGGTTAATAAGTCACGTCTCTATTTCAAAGACAATACAAATTGAAAAGAATCTAAGTAACTCGTCGTTTTTAAATTTAAAGCTTGACCTCCTTTAATTTTTCGGTTTAAACCAGATTCTACAACAACGACATAATACAAAAAATCTATTGTTTTCAAGTTACAAAACAAAAATATTTTCTAATACTGATGATTGAAGATGAAAACAATTTTTTTTTCGTTTTTCTTGTATTAAATAACAAAACAAAAATAATTTTTCATTACATTAACTAAATTCAATGGAAAACGAAAAACTGGAAAAGACCACAACAAAGAATTAAAAGTCCTTGGAAAACAAAAAAAAAAAACATAAATCCGAAACCAACAAACGGATACACACCATCATGAATCCATTGTTTAGCTGATTATCATTTTGTAAATGTGTACGAAATTTTCTTTCGTTTCTTACGTGTGTGTGTGTGTATGTGTAGAACGTATATTTAGAAAAATTACTTTTAGTTCTGGCCTATTTTCTTCCCATACCTAAAAAATTAGGCAGTTTCTTCGAGATTAATTTATCCATATACCCCAAATGTCCATATATCTTTTGCGTATCCGCAACAAAACAGTGAGATTATACTTTGCCATCCAAGGGAAATTATATAATTTCATCTCTGGTTATTATCCAAACCATTGTGAATTTGATAAATAGGTATCTATAACGAAAAATCGTTTACCAGAAAAATGGGGAGTGTGCGGTTTGTTAACAAATATTCACGCACACACAAAATATTGAGTAGAAGAAAGTCGCAAATCATATAGATAAGAAATTAAAAAAAAAATGTTATACGATTTTTTTTTTTTTGGTATTCAGAAGATCGGAGGGTGGATAAGAAACTCTACATACACACACACACACATACCAAAAGAAACAAACAACTCCGAACCTAAAATGTTGATCATGTTACCACAGAAGAACTATCCTACTATACTTTGTAAGCATATTACACACTATGCGACTGTTCTATTCAACTGTACCCTTTTTATAATTTTCCTTTCTTCGTATAATGCAAACATTTTTTTTTTCCTTTTTTGGTTTGATAAGAAAGCAATATATTATAAAAATCGAATCATGGAATAAAGAAAAACTTGGAATTTTCTTGTGAAATATATAAATAAGTTCGATATAATATAATATTTTATCAAGAAATAAAAATAAATAAATAAAATTGGACGAGAAAATGAAAAAGTTTTTATTTTTATCATGGTGGAAAATAAAATGAAAAATGTTGAATTGAGTTAGTCCCCTAGTTTGGTTGGGTTTGATCAATGGCCATTTAAATTTAAAGACAAGTTTTTTTTTGTATTTTATAAGAGGGTTCGGAAGGAACTTAAATATGTACGTATATAGAGGAGATATGATTTAAAAAAAAAATGTGTAAGGAGATAGATACGAAAAGGAATTGTTTACGATCTGTATGTGTGATTTATGCGTTCTTTATTATTAATATTATTATTGTTAAAATGAGATATTTAATTTGATATATTGGCAATGGATATGGGTTTTTTTGCGCTTTTTTATATTATGGAATATTTAATATATAAAATATAGTTTTGTTCCTTGTGGGCGTTTTCGAATACAGAATAATGACAAACATACTTAAATATTCCTTTGTGCATACAATGTGGATAAGAATAGCGAGGAAACTTTGACGCTAATCGTGATTAGAATTTGTAATCTCTCGTAATAGAAACATACGGTTCTGTTACAAGATTCTTCAATTTTGTTATCATAAATATTCTATCACCCTTGTGGAACTCTGTTGTGATACAATTTATTTTTCGGGACGAGTTATTTACTTCGTCACTCATTAAGAAGCCAATCACTACAGAAATGGGTTCAACAATTATTTCACGTTTCGTTTTTTTCTCCTAAAGGTTAGAGACGTGTTTCTTAAGATTTGATTAGCCAAGTGACGTGGTTATTTCAATTAAAACAAAGATTTCAAGCCTACCACTTCAAATCCCTTAATAATTAAAACTCCAAAAATAAAACATAACAAACCACTCAAAATACAATGCAAATTTTGCTTAAACATATTTTTTACGTTCCCTCTAAAGCAAAGTTAATATGGGTAAGTATTGTAAAAGGGAAACAATTTTGTTAAAGTTTTTCGCATATTTCGACCAATTATAGGTTATAATGACTCCAAAACAGCGATCAGAAAATTGTCGTGTTCGTCCTTCCGTCGTTCCAATTGGTTATTTCCGTTATTGATGTGTGAACATACTTACGCACGCTATACCATGCACCAAAAATTATAAGGCTAAATGTGTAAAGAGAAATGACGTCGTTCGTATTATAAAATATTGTTGAAATCTGCATAGCTTTGATAGCCGTAGCAAAAATTGTCGTCTATGTACTTGTTGGTTTTGTTTGTAATTAGTAACGAACTTGATCTAACAACCGCTTGATTCAAAGCTATAAAAAATGTATTAAAAGGTTCAAATAATTTGTATTCCCTTTTTATAATATTGTGTTAAATTTTCGATTCAAATGCTGTGTGTGGGTTTGCAATTCTGAAAGTTGAAACCCACAAGGACCAGATAAAAAAAAAATGAGTTTATGAGTTATGGGCCTTGACAAATTTGAAAATACAGGAAATTGATTTGAGATAGATAACTTTGTTTTTAGTATGCATACACACGTATAGCTCAAGATTTTTAAGTAAGATAAGTGTAATTTCTTATTGCGCTTTCTAATTTAATTTTTTTTAACACAGCATCGACGAACAACAATGCTTCAAGCAGAAGCGCCTTGTATCCAGAACAAACAACATAATTCTCCAGAATTGATTTTTTTAACATAATACTACGTTGCAGTTCTAATTAATGAAAAATTGTTAGTTTATAATTTAGTAAGGGGATTTTTATTAGTCGAAACCAATTGTAATATTAAGAAAATGTTGTCCAAATTTAGGAAAAACCCATACGTCAGCAGCACGTCTCTTATTTAAACTGAAGGAAACCAGTGACATTACGAACATTTTTGTTATGATGCTTTATGGGAAGTTCAAGGAGTCTGGGTTTTTATTGTTATGTATTTTATATACATATGTAGGTATGTGTTTATATTTGGATTTTAATTATAATATTAATTTTCCTTTTAATTATAATTTTAATTTACATTTTTATTTGTATTTTTTTTTATTTTTATTTTAAATAAATTTTTTATTTTTTCTTTATTATGATTTTTATTTTTATTTTAATTTGTATTTTGATTATTATTTATATTTTAATTTTAATTTTTATGTTATATTTAAATTATATTTTAATTTTCATTTTGATTCTAATTTTAATTTTTATTTTAAATTTAATTTTTATTTTTATTGTTATTATAATTTTTATTTAATTTACATTTTTATTTTTACTTTTATTTTTATTTTATTTTATTTTTATTAATTTTTATTTTATTTTTATTTTTATTATTAGTTTTCTTTTTATTTTTACTTTTATTTTTATTTTTATTTTATTGGTATTTGTATGTAGGTATGTACATATTTTAATTTTTTTTATTTTATTTTTTTTTATTATTAATTTTAATTTTAATTTCATTTTTATTTTTATTTTAATTTTTTTTATTATACATTTAATTTTAATTTTTTTTTTATTTTTGTTTTATGTTTTTTTTTATTAATTTTTTTTTTAAATTTAATTTTTATTTAAATTTTTATCATGATTTTTATTTTTATTTTAATTTTTATGTTTAGGTATGTTAAATTTAAATTTTATTTAAATTTTTATTTTGATTCTAAAATTCTTCTTAAAATTTAAATTTTATTTTAATTTTTAGTTTGATTCTAATTTTAATTTTAATTTTTACTTTTATTTTAAATTTAATTTTTATTTTTATTGTTATTATAATTTTTATTTAATTTACATTTTTATTTTTACTTTTATTTTTATTTTATTTTATTTTTATTAATTTTCATTTTATTTTTATTTTTATTATTAGTTTTCTTTTTATTTTTACTTTTATTTTTATTTTTATTTTATTGGTATTTGTATGTATGTATTTGTAATTTTTTTTATTTTATTTTTTTTTATTATTAATTTTAATTTTAATTTCATTTTTATTTTTATTTTTATTTTTTTTATTATACATTTAATTTTAATTTTTTTTTTATTTTTGTTTTATGTTTTTTTTTATTAATTTTTTTTTTAAATTTAATTTTTATTTAAATTTTTATCATGATTTTTATTTTTATTTTAATTTTTATGTTTATGTTAAATTTAAATTTTATTTAAATTTTTATTTTGATTCTAAAATTCTTCTTAAAATTTAAATTTTATTTTAATTTTTAGTTTGATTCTAATTTTAATTTTTACTTTTATTTTAAATTTAATTTTTATTTTTATTGTTGTTATAATTTTTTATTTAATTTATATTTTTATTTTTACTTTTATTTTATTTAATTTTTATTAATTTTTATTCTTATTTATTTATTTTTTATTATTAGTTTTCTTTTTGATTTATTTTTATTTTTACTTTTCTTTCTATTTTAATTTTATTTTTGTTTTGTATGTATTTTTATTTATATTTTTTTTATTATTATTGTTATTTTATTCTTTTTATTTTCATTTTAATTTTCTTTATTTTTGTTTATTTTTATTATAAATGTTTTTTTAATATTATTTTTATTTTATTTCTATTCTTATTATTAGTTTTCTCTTTCGTTTCTTTTTATTTTTACTTTTATTTTTATTTTTACTTAATTTTTATTTATATGTGTATTTTTTTTTTATTTATAATTTATAATTTTTTTATTATTATATTTAATTTTATTTTTAATTTTATTTAATTGGTATTTGTATGTATTTGTATTTTTTTTTATTTTATTTTTTTTATTATTAATTTTAATTTTAATTTCATTTTTATTTGAATTTTTTTTATTATACATTTAATTTTAATTTTTTTTGAATTTTTATTTTTATGTTTTTTTTTTTAAATTTTTTTTTTAAATTTAATTTTTATTTAAATTTTTATCATGATTTTTATTTTTATTTTAATTTTTATGTTTATATTAAATTTAAATTTTATTTAAATTTTTATTTTGATTCTAATTTTAATTTTGATTTTAATTTTTACTATGATTTTTATTTTGATTTTAATTTTTATTTTTTATGTTAAAATTTAAATTTTATTTTAATTTTTAGTTTGATTCTAATTTTAATTTTAATTTTTATTTTAAATTAAATTTTTATTTTTATTGCTGTTATAATTTTTTTTTATTTTTATTTAATTTATATTTTTATTTTTACTTTTATTTTATTTAATTTTTATTAATTTTTATTTTTATTTATATTTTTTTTACTATTAGTTTTCTTTTTGATTTATTTTTATGTTTACTTTTCTTTCTATTTTAATTTTATTTTTGTTTTGTATGTACATATTTGTATTTATATTTTTTTTATTTTTATTGTTATTTTATTTTTTTTATTTTCATTTTAATTTTCATTATTTTTGTTTATTTTTATTATAAATTTAATTTTTATTTTTATTTTAAGTTTAATTTTTTTTTTTATTGTTGTTATAATTTTTTTTTTTATTTACATAATTTATATTTTTATTTTTACTTTTATTTTATTTTATTTTTATTTTTATTTTAATATTTTTTATTATTAGTTTTGTTTTTATTTATAATTTTTATTTTTATTTTTACTTTTATTTTTATTTTATTTTATTTTTATTAAACTTTATTTTTATTTTATTTTTATTTTTGTTTAATTTTTATTTGTACTTGAATTTTTGATTTTATTGTTATAATTTTTTTATTGTTATTTTTAATTTTTTTCATTTTTATTTTTATTTTTTTTTATTTTGATTTTTATTATAAATTTAATTTTAATTTTTATTTTTTTTTTATTTTTATTTATATTTAGATTTTAATTTTAATTTTATCTTTTATTTTAAATTTAATTTTTATTTAAATTTGTATTTTGTTTTTAATATTTTTTTTTTACTTTTATTTTTTTTTACTTTTATTTATATTTTTACTTTATTTTATTTATTTGAATTTGTATTTTGATTTTATTTTTACTTTTATTTTCATTTTTATTGTTTATTTATTTTTATTTCTATTATTATTTTAAATTTTATTGTTATTTATATTTTTGTATTTCTTTTTTATATTTGTTTTTTTTTAGAACTGTTTTTGGCCTTGACCAATCCTAAGCTAATCGAAATCTGCGGCTGTTACAGTAAAACAAACATTCGTTGTTTAATTAGGCAAGTATAGCTATATTAATGAAATATTTTTTAAAAAATTGTCCAAACTGAATTACCCATGTGTACAGCTGCGGCAAAAATAATAGTAGTGAATGAATCAAGATTATTCAATACAAACTGCCTTGAAAACAAAGCATAGTTTTTAAAAATGTTGTTTTCCAAATTTCCATTATTTATTACATAATAAGAAAATAATATCATAATTTTGTTTAAAAGTATGAAAAATTCGAATATGTTGCAATTATGATTTAGCACTACTATTATTTTTGCCGCAACTGTATATTATTAAAATATCATATCTTTTCAACATTAATAGGATTGCTCTATAATGAACTGGATACAGTGTACAACAAAAATAATGGGTAAAAATAAAACCTATCTAGTGTGTGTGACGGAGAAAGAAAAAATAGTTTCCTTGTCTTTAAAATCGAATTTTTGCAAACCAAACTCAACATTTTGAAATAACGTCACTTATTTATTTTAATAAACAATTGCTAATCATTTGGAATTTCCCGTAATTATTTAAAAACGTCTTAAATCTTTTTAAGTTCAATGCCATTCGTTAAATTTATTTTGTGTTGGATTATTATGTTTATGAAGTTTGCCCCGGTGGCACAGTGGTTAGCATGATTGCTTTAAGCTCCGAAGGATCCGGGTTTGATTCCCGGCGGGTGATGAAAAAATCACGGCTGGTTTATGTTGGATCAATGAATTAATCACTCATTATCCGTTAAAAAAAATGATTACGAAACTTCATAATAAAGCGGCCAAATCTCTCTATGGGATGTAGCGCTAGCGGAACAAAAAGAAGTTGTTTGTTGTGAGTTATGTTTTCAAGAATTTAATTTAGTAGTTATTTGATCTAATTAACATTTCAAAAATTGCAAAGATGGAAATTTGGTAAAGTTTGAAAAATAAATTTAAAACAAAAGAGAACTGTGTCGTGCCAAATTATGAGACGAAGCGAAATAAAAAGAATTCTCAGGTTACCTTATTTTCGTAAGTACATAAAGTAAAATTGTATTCTTCAAATTGGAAAAGTATAATTACATAATTTCACTGATTGTGTAAAAAACGAAGCGTTGACAAAAATTTGGAGAATTAATTTGGGCATCACTGACCATAGGATGGTTGCAAAATATAATAAATTGCGTGTTTGCTCTCTATATCTTTCATTAAATGCTATAATTAGGATTGCAGTAGATTTATTTTGACTCCTGAAGATGTAGTTCCAAAAGTAGTAACAACAACAAGCTGACTCGCAGATAATTTATCGCTGACTATAAACAATAACTTGTAGACAGTCCAGCTAAAAGTTTTAGTGGAAATGTTGAGGAAAAAGATGTAACAGAACTGTTGGCTACAGTATGCCGCATCGATGTAACTATCTAGAACGGATGGTAGGAAATCAATCAGAATTTGTTTTAATTCACAACTAAATAATAAAATTACCACAGGTGATGATAAATATCCAATAGGTATGTTCAATTGGTGAAGATGATGACATCAGATACGGTTTCCAGTTAGATGTTTCGGATTTTTTTGGGAACAAAATAGTTTATCCCTATTTCAAGTAAATGTTGTAGGTTACATAAGTATGTATGCAGTAAAATGAATGTATTACTTCACTGCATTCCAAATTTGGTGGGGCTCATCCAACAGCTTATTGTTTTCTAAAACAAGGAAAAGGGCTGAACGAAAGATGTGACTGATTTGTGCTTAGTCACAAATAAATATTTTAAAAACGCCAACATAAACTTTAAAACAAACATCAATAGAAAAAAATGGCATCAACGATCTTACTAGATTTTAACTTCAATCAATTGTTTTCATCGTTACATACTTACTAACATGATACAGCATACAGGCAATAATTAAGCCGATTAATTGTATTTAGATATGACTAGCTTTAAAAAATACAATTATTGAATTTAAATTAATTTTATTTTAACGTTTTATAAAAATTAATATATCCGTAAATAATAATGATATGCATTTAATTTTTGAAGTTTCAAACGAATTTTATTTAATGTTCAGAGGTGCACTTCAAATTTAAAGGGAGAAATGGTACACTAATTAATTCATCAAATTATTGAAAGAAAACAGGTAAAACCATATTTTAATGTTCAACATTTGATATAATTAATTAATTAAATTGATTTTAGTAATTATTATAAAATATTTTTGTAATATTCAAATACAAATTTAATTTTTCGAAATAAAATTTGTGCTAGTAAAGCACTTTTACGAAAGTCGATTTTTAAAGCAAGAGGAATGTAAACCTATATACAAATTTGCTTCATTTCTTGTTGTTTTTTTTTCAATTTTATTTTCGGACGATACTGTATCCATTTTTTATTTAAATCCGTGATTAATAGTAATAACTGCGACTACCAGAATAAAGCAGAAATCGGCCAGTACAAATATGGGAATATTTTGTCGAAACGAATTTTCAAATTTTAATAGTAGTCTTGTGAGTCTAATTCTGATAATTGCGTTTATCTCAGTTCTATGTAAGCAATGCAAGACCACAGAATGTCAGAACCACTTTATCCAATTGTACGTATTCACAATTTTCTAGACGGTTATTTTATTAATGACGCCGCTCGCCTTAAACTTGCTCACGATAGAAGGACAACTTGGTTGACAGATCAAGAAAAAAATACAAAAATATTGTTCTCATGAAATCACAAAACACTATACGTTAGCTTATAATAAATATATTTAGTTTGACAATAGAACATAATTAAAAACCCAATTACACACCACCTATAATTTATTTTGTACTATAGAAGAGACAACAAAAATCAATTGAATTTGACTTAAATGTGCGTGATAAATTTGCTATGCTTTCTGGTATCGAAAGAAAAATTAGATTCATTTAAGTATTTTGTTGAATTTTATTGGCTACGAAGTAAAATAATACCTAGACAAGAAAACCTAAAAGTTTGAATTTATCTTGTCATCTTTCTCCATTCTAAATACGGTTTTTTTTTACTTTTCAAATCATATATACACAATAGAACTTCAAGTATAAAAACAAATATTCTTGCGCCATATTCACAGCATTACCATTTTTTTTTGGTTGGTATCTAACAAAAGGAAAGAAATATAAAATTGGGATAAATTTTGTACATTTTTTTATTTTTTTATGTTTTATTCTTCAAGAGATGAATTCAAGCTGAGATTTTTTATTTTTTTTTTTATTTACCATGTAATAAAAAAAAAATTCAAATTTTTTACTTTATTTTTGTTGGAATAACACGAAAAACCGAGAAGGTACCTATTTTAAACGCTTTTATAATTTTTTTGAATGTTGCCTTGAAATATTTTTTAACTTGTCGTTTTTATTTAAGAAAGAAAAAAATTGTTTCTTAGTGATTTCTTCTTTCTCGTTTTTTTTTGTATTTCTTTTGTCGAATAATCATAATAATAATAGCAATAATAAAAGAAAAGTAATAAATCATAAAAAAAAAAAAAAAAAAAATCTTTTTTGAGGTCTCTCAACATTGAATGTTATGTGTGTGTATACTGTAGTTTGTACCAACCTTTTTATACATTTTTTGACTGCTCTTGCGTCAGTATTAATTTATTTTGTATATTCCAAAAATCTTTCTTTTGAATAACATCGAAATCTTTAAACAGGTTTTCGGTTATTTGTTGAGAAGTATAATATAAAGGTACGATATGATGATGATGAAGTTGTATTAATTTTATTTTAGTAGAAACTTTTAATAATACTACTTTTTGTATATTTGGAAGTGATAGTGAGATCAATTTTTTTGTTAAATTTTTAATAAAATATTACGGCAAAATTGTGTGGAATTCTGTGCGTTAGAAAGTAAGCCAAAATTATAATAATTTTAACATTGTTGAGATCGATACTCTTAAAACTCGATCAAAATCTTGCTGATGAAATTCTAACCAATTTTTAGAAGGTTTAATGGCTAGGCTTTCACGCGTGTGAAGTACTTCCTAAATCTTTCCTAAATACAAAAATGTTTGAAAATATTAGTAAACAATCAATATTGAAATTTTTTATCGAGAAATTGAAAGTAAAGTCTGAGAAGCACGCGCGTTACTAAATAATCTTTGATAGTTGTCCATTCCAGGTTGGTGCAAAATTTGGGGACATTCTCTTGGAGATAAGTGGGGTTAATATGACAAAATCACGATCTAGCGCTCATCTAGTGGGGTTAATATGACAAAATCATGATCTAGAATATCCCCATTCTCTTGGAGATAAGTGGAGTTAATATGACAAAATCTCGATCTAGCGCATATTGAAATCAAATTGAATGATGCTTGTTGTACATTTTATTTTACTAAACCACTTTTCATGTTTTGTCCGGAAATCGGAGTATGTTAATAAAATAAATAATGGTCCATTCCAGGTTTGTGCAAAATTTAGGGACAGTCTCTCGGAGATAAGTGGGGTTAATATGACAAAATCACGATCTGGCGCATAAAATGTACAACAATCATCGTTCAATTTGATTTCAATATGCGCTAGATCGTGATTTTATCATATTAACCCGACTCATCTCCAAGAGAATATCCCCAAATTTTGCACAAACCTGGAATAGACAACTATCAAAGATTATTTAGTAACGCGCGTGCTACTCAGACTTTACTTTCAATTTCTCGATAAAAAATTTCAATATTGATTGGTTACTAATACTTTCAAACATTTTTGTATTTATGAAAGATTTAGGAAGTACTTCACACGCGTTAGGCTTTCATAGCCAATATTACCCGTTTGATATTATACGATTTGCTGAAGAAATGTCTCTGCGAAACCGATATGTAGTATTCCGGAATTTTAGTGTTTAAACAACCCATGGACAAAAACAACCGCCGAAACTAAACCGCCTTAATTTTCACTAACAAATTTGTCATTTCCTCCTTGGTAAGAATATGGTAACACTAATGATTCTTTTTAGATAGACTATCTTCGTTATAATTGTGCGTTCCCGAATTCCGCGAAAGACAGACTATATAAGGACTGAAAAAATTGAGAAAATTCATTTATTTAGTTGATTATTTCAGAATAGCTTTCTATCAATAACTGATTACATGTAGGTTTATATACGGATTGGCGCATCACAAACACATTTTAGAGTCCGACCGAATTAATCATTCCAACTTCCATTTCAAACTGGCTCGCAAATTATCCACTTGTTTCAAACAGTAATTTATTACTTAATTTACAGCCAAGTATTACGGTCAACAGAGAGCACTTTATTGTAAAATTTATAATTTTAAAACAAAAATTTCACTTTCGGATTCCAGGAGTTTATTGCTTGTAACCGATATATTGGTCGTCTACAGGCACTCTTAAAGTTCGATTCCGAATACCTTCTACCGGCAAAAGCTCCAGCATATTATCATACTGTTGAAGTTAGCCGAAAGTAAATGTCGATAATGAAGAATCCTACTAATAACAGCCTATAGTAAAAATGAGTATTGCAGATTGTGAAATTCTAGCTGAAAATAAAAGATGTAGTCGTTATCAGCCGATAGCAATGTTCAGCCAAAAGATACTATGTATGATATACGAAAGAATTTAGTAATGTATATTTTAAAATACATAGTATAAAATCTTAGCTATCGCTGAAAAAAAATCAGTCCAAGGTTCCCATGAAAATCTGAGAAAGTGCAATTTTCCAAAAATCAATAGAAACTTTGTATAAAATCTGCCTCTAGAGTTTTATTTCAGGAAATATCTTACGTTTATGTGGCTTGTCAAAAACTATCGCTGGAAAAAATTTCAGTTAAAGTTTCCCGTGGAAAATATGGGAAAGTTCGACTTTTCAGAAATCATTAGAAACTTTGTATAAAAGCAATCACTACATAATAAATAACCAATTTGTATGTCCACGATTTTTTTGGGGATCACGCCCATTGGTTACTACTATTTTATGGGCAATAAGCAGAATAAAAATCTAAAAAACCTTTCAAATTCTTTGAATTTCCAAAACTTTTGTGTATGCTTGGAAATAGTGATTGATATTTTTAATGTCTGGCAAACAATTTAATATTCGATATAAAATATTCTTCCTTAGGGCGATTAGAAGAATACAAAACGCATTCTCATTGAACTATAATCTCACCGGCCAAAGAAAGACGTCTCACATAATTCAAAATATTTCGAGCCTTTTAACAAGCAATATCGTCAACGATATCGGTTTGTAAACTTCTCTTATTAAAAGTGCGTTTCATGAATTTTAATTATGTCTTTCAATAAGAAATCTGATGTCTTTATTATCATGTCATAAAAAATTACAAATGGTTGGAACAAAATGTGCAAAATCTAAATCTGAAAATTCTTCTAATATGTAACACCAAGATATAAATTCAGCCAAATTATCTTGTTCTAAACCGGTTTCCGAAATTTGTTTAGTTTTTGCAACACTTTAATTTACTAATTAATTAAATATTATCGTTGTGACTATCCGGGTGTCCACAAAATTTCAACATCTCTCAAAACAAGAATTCGAAAATTCATTTGGCTATTTTGACCATTACCTGCGGATTTAGAATGTTTTTTGAATGCAAAGAACTGGCTTTGAAAAATAAATAGAACATATCTGGGAATGCTTCTACTAATTGGAATAAGAAAAAGTTTTCAAATGTATCAACACTATTTGAGAAGCAACAAATCAATAATATTAAAGCAAAACGAAATACTTAAAAAATATTCAAATATTAGTAATAAACTTTCTTTTCAAGTAAATGCGCATGGAACATGCGCTTTACTTTCTTATAGTTGAAGATCACTTATGAGGGAACAAAAAAATAACTTATATTAATTGAACGCATCGATTATTGAAAGAACACTTTGTAAATTATTTAGAAATTGCGCTATATTTCAATTTTCGATTGAATGATCCAGAAGCAAGATACCGCTCTTAAATCGGAATGTATTTTATGGTTGTCAAAATTACTTTACTCAACAATATGAATTAAATTCTTGTTACTTTGACTGTTGCTTTCTTGATTTCTTGCTAGTGCATTCGTTAAAAAGTCCAGGTTTAATCCGAATTAACACTCCATAACACCCTAGATACTCCCTCTAGATTCCCAATGGAAACCTGAACTGGACTTTTTTCAAGAAACTTAAATGGTGTTAATCTCCGGACAAACACTCTATAGGTTGAAAAACCTGAACTGCTCTTTTCCCAGTGATAGCTATTAGCAAATCACATCAAGACCATCCATCTCCAGACAAACACAGGGATGATTTTGTTCCAATATTAAATGTTTTTTGAATTATTTTGATTTTCTGATATTTTTCACGAGTAGATGGGACAAGGTTTTTCACGTAAGACTATTTACAAAAGTTTTAAATGCAATCCAATGGTGCTGTTGACATGCAGCTGATAAACGCTATATTTTTTGTTTTTTCCGGGAATAATTTTGATGGAACTCCACAAACAGCGTTGCAAACAAAGAAAGTGTGTGTTGCCGCCTAGTTTACATGTAAGTAATAATTAATCAATTGTTTACTGCTGTAGACAATATATGTAATTGCGTCGATAATAAGCAGCAAAATTAGTAAACATTTTGATTTAGATTACAAAAGCATTTATCATATAAATTTATTATATAAATAAACGAGAGACCACAACCATTAGTCAGTCATTAACTTAGGCATACTTAACCTATACAATTTAACATACGTACCTACATTACGTTATTAAAACCCTAAAATTAGGTAATACATTCTGTTTACCATCCAAGAAAGATTTTATTCCCTATCCTAGAATTGTAACTAATTTAATTAAGCTGAAATTAAGAGTACCTTGGAGAAATTTTTAATTTAACAATAACCGGACAAATACATTTTTGAATAAGAGCGAACTATTTCGACAACCTTACAAAGCTAAACGATTAGCAATACCGATGTGCACATGCAAAGGCCGGCGAATAAGGGTAATGTTATAGTACTCATGATAAAACCAAATATATGAATGCTGAAAGAAATACACTAGAAGAGTAGTATTGTGACTTCTAAAAAAGCGTATGGGAGAGAAAGTTATTTTAAAATCCTTACCAAACATACAACATACCAAATAGTTCTTATCTAGCTGCAGAAGCATCTTCATCTTGCAGCCAGCAGACAATTTTAAAAATACTTCTTTGTTTTATTCGAAAGCAATTTAACAAATTGACATAAAGAATATCAGATGTCAAAAGCAAGCAAGTGTTGTTAAGTAATCAGATATGAAACAAAATCTCTTGGATCTTAATTGTTAACGTAATAATGGATGGGCAGTATCCCAAGTATACGAATCAGTAGTTCAATCGATTTTCTGACACAAAATACATGATATCACCCTAAATGCTATTACAAATTCAGAGAGATTTCGAGAAGCTCTGCCCTACGAAAACCTAGTTATGAAAATTGTAGACTAGCATTTGAAACCTTGCGTGAATTTATCAACAAAAGCGATGAGCGCTTATTTAAATTACTTGTTCTAAAGGAAAAATATAAAGAATTTAGCGGCAATGGTGTGGATTTGTATGGTGATTACTATCTGGGGGATCGAGATTTGGCAAACATATATTTTTAATTTTTGGGTACAAGCTACTTACTGAATTGCTTAAGGCGTCCAATCCCAAATTTACATAATATCAGAATATTCCGCATTTGATGAAATTAAAAATAGTGGTGCACAACTTGTACCAGAGATATTAAAAATATTAACGGATGAATTACAATAGCAAACAAATGCATCTTGAAAGTCAGAGGTTCTAGGCATGCCTTCTATTTAATTCTATGGGAATAATATGTTCATGCTATGTACCTTGAACGGATTAGACACATTCCATACTCTAGGCGGCCTAAAATTCATTACATTTCCGACATAAAATATTATAAAAGAAGATTGCACGAACATCAATAGCAGTGACAAGTATATGAATTTATTATTTTCCTTTGAGGATTTAATTACTCATGTAGTGATGTCATATGAATCGTCTTACAAATGGATATTTCATGAAAAAAGCGGACTAGAAAAATTATGGGCAATAATATATGATAAGCGAATATGGTTTTTCGCTTGTTGTACGATATCATTTTTGGACCATTTCGGCGTTTTTCAATTTTATGATATGATAAAAATTTACAAGAATCTACTAGAAAATAAAATGTTATGTGACTAATAGTAGGCAAATGCCGAGCTGCTTTTAAAGCAATTTGATTATATTTAAACGGACAAACAGAACAGGTAAAATGTGGCATACATTTGTTTCATTCTGCGGGACATAATTTATATGCAAAATTTGCTCATTTGTATCTGCAGGAATTGATGAACTTCGAAAAAAACTGACCGATGAAGAATTCAAAAATGTCCAGAAATATATTTTTCTATTAGAAGAAAAGTATGTAGTGGAGCGGTGATTGGACGAACATGTGCATAGAGCATCGATGGAGACGATAGCAGATTATCTCGAGGACTAAGTGCTACCATATACACCATTTTAAAATCACACATCCTGGTGATTTACTCTATAAGGACATTTATACCGCAACAGGTTGAGCTTCGAGACAGCAGTAAAGGAAAAGATAAGTTGAATGGGCTGGTGATTTCGTTAGTTTGCCGACAGGGCTTGTTGCTCACATTAAATTGTCGACATTATCTTATATACAACCCTAGATAACGGTAACTTTTAACCTCTTAATTCAAGCTCAAAATAGGGATTTCAAGGTCAAAGTCCACCATCCGGTGTCTACCGCCGAACCCAACAAATTTTGTGTTTGGTTATTTTTGGATAAGTGGCTGCTTTGACGAGATATTCAGGTGCGTAGTTTGAAATGGGACACCCTGAATAAGAAAAAGGAATCCATCATCTCTTATGTAAATATTTCTTTGTAGTATGAAGATCGTTATTTTTATTATGTGTGAGGCTAAACGGGCAAGAGAACCTGATGTCGTATTTGTATTGCGAAAAAGCATTTTTGTTTCATCCCTACCTACTTTTAATATCCTTTTATTGTAGTAGCAATTTAATTTACAGATTAACAGGCCAATTCGGACGTTAAGACATTTAAGACTTTTTAGCTAAGAACCATTTTCAAATTTTTTTTTTTTAAAGCGAAAGCCTTTTTATAAAACGCAATCATCCTTTCCAAAAAAAATTCGCCTCTATCAAAATCAAATTCACCTTTATTCAAAATATATTCATCCTTTTCCAGATCAAATTCAACCGTAGACGATATAAAACCAACAGAATTTGTTTAAATTAAAAAATTTACCGTATTTAAAATAAATAAACTTTTATTATAATAGGGGTAAAATTCACCTTAAAATTCGCCCTAAAATTATTATAAATTTCACCTTAGATGTCATCCTAAAATTCACTGTAGAATTCATCCCAAATTGATCTAAATGCAATATAAAATTCAATTCCAAATTTGCCATATAATGTCTTCTTAACTAAAAATTCACCTTAAACGCACCTTAAACTTCACCGTACAACCCAGCCTTAAAATTCATATTAAAGTTCATCCAACATCACTCCAAATTCTCCATCAAATTCATCATAAATTAACCCCAAATTTATTTTAAAATTCTTCCTAAAATTACGAAAAATTAAATTTAAAATTCACTGTTAAATTCAACCTACAAGTCACTCTAAAATTAAGCCTTCAATTTTACTTAAAATTTACTTAATTCAACTTACCCTAGACCTCACCCTAAAATTCATTGGAAAACCCTCTCTAAAGCTAGCTCTGAACTTCACTCTAAAATTCACCCTAAAGTTCAGGAATATAGAAAGCGAAATCCCTCAGAAGCTTAAATACGAATTTTATCAAATTTAAGAATTGGAGTTTGGAAATTTTAATAGTGGAAAAATTAATTTAGAATTTTACAAATTTTATAAAATCGTTAAATTCAAATTCATCATTTATTTGGAATTTGGAATTATTGATTTTCGAAATTAACAAATTTTGTAACGTAGTTTGGAAAGAAAAGAAATAAGGAAATTTAGTAAAATTTAGAAGTTTTATATTGTGGGGATATTAGCATTTAATAAAATTATTGCGAATTTGGGAAGGTAAAAATGGAAACTGGGAATTTAAAGATCTAAATCTTTAAAGTTAGTATAAACTTAGAAATTAGTCAAATTTAGGAATTCTGATATTTAGAGGGTTTTTACAACATTTTCGAAATTTAGAATTTTTATTAGGAATTACATAGTTAATTTAGACGTTTAATACGTTAAATTTAAATTTTGGAAATTTAGAAAATTAAAACATATGGAAATTGCAAATATTAGGAATATGGAAAGTAAAATGAGTCAAACTTCTGATTTATTACGTATATGATTTTCATGGAAATAAATTTTTAAGAAGTTAATCTTTGTATAGTCTTTATATCAACAAAAATAGGCGAGACACTTCAATATTTACCTACACAATTTAACATACATACTAAATATATACAGTATTTCAAAATATATTTTTGCTTTACCGCTGTTCTACGAGAATAAAATGGGTTATAGAATAAACTAGGATATTGCAATACTCGTTGATCGCAACTTTACTCGAAAGTATAATACCGATAATCATAATTTATTGTCAGTTATATTGAGCCCATCCAGCGTACAGAGCTGTCACAAAGCAATGGTTTTTTAGCACGTGAAATGTGTGAGGCAATATTTTTAGTAACGCCTCCCTAAGGTTAAAAATATTGAACAACTAAGGAGAGACTTTGGAAACAGAGATGTAGTGTAAACAAAACTAAAAATGTTTGCCATTGGCAAAAATCCTAAAATTGGCCAAAATTCTAAAATTTAATACGATTACATTTTTCAAGCAACGAAACAAATCCAAATGAGAAAATTTTCAAAATTGATCTGCCTAGCCCAACGGTTTTTTTACTAACGCAACATAACACTTCTGCGGAAGAAACGAGCGCGTCCAGATCTATGAAAAACTAATGCGCAGAAATAAAGAAAGATTTTATTCTATGTATATGTTAGAACTGTAGCTGATTTGGGGAGTGGCATTTCTAAATTAGACAAGAAAACACAGATCAGTATCAAGAACACTCTTGTAAATATTTTGACAAATTTTAAATTTAACAATAAATTGACAAATAAATATTTGACTAAGGATAAGGAATACTACAAATTCGACAAACTTGCTAAGCTAAACGATTTTTAAGGGACAATCCCGATGTATACTTATTGAAGCCTGGTAAAGGTAATGTTACTCATGAAAATTCCGAATATATTGGAAAGTGGACTCGCTCTAGAAAAGTTGGAATTTCGTCACTACAAACAAACAAACCAACGAATATAATAAACAAACCATTTGCTAAGAAATTAAGAAAATACTGTGGTGCGATTCCAAGGATGACGGTCTTCCTAAAGAACGCAGAGAAGTCAGTCCTTTGAGGTCAATGGTTAACTTTGATAGTTCTGATTAAAAATATTGTTACCGGAAATCCCCAGGACCAATTTCTCAGAAAAATAGATACATTTATATAAACCCGACTCCCGGGATTTTCATCATAAATCGCGGGAGTTTTTTTTATTTTTTGCTTAAAATTTATTGGATTTTCTCAGTGAATAGAAATAGTGTTTGGGCGGGTAAAATAATCTATAAAATTGTTTTATTCTATTTGATTAAATTTTTTTTTTTTTTACATTAGCCGAATTTCTTGGCACATAGTAATCCGGATCAGATTAAACATTACGTTGAAAGCAACAACAAAAATTTACTAAATTTTTAAATTTGGATCAAAATTTTGATCAAAGTTTTTGATGTGATTTTCATTTCTCTGTTGTTTCATGAAACATACATTGACCCGCATCAGGGGTGAGATGTTGTAAGTTGTAACCATCACGTTTTTCGCTTCGATGCATTTTCGATAGAATAATTGTACTCCTTTGTTAAAAATATAAAATTTTAAAACAATTTAATTCTAAAGTGCCGTTATTCTATCGAAAATGCATCGAAGCGAAAAACGTGATGGTTACAACATCTCACCCAGATCTAACGTCACAAAATGCAGCTAACATATGATTTTAAAGTTTATTTATGAAATATATCAATGGTCAACGTAATAGATAAACTTGCAAGCCTTGGATTCATTTTAGGCCCTTTTTGATTTCCCCTGGAAATACATTTCTTGCGTTTTTAATTTTTATATAGATTGGAAGTTTACTGATATGAGCGTTTAGTTAGATTACTAAAAACTTGCTCATCTTATTTTACCTATGTAACAGTATATTAAAGTGAGGCAAATTTAAGAGATGACTACATCTAAAGGACAATATTTAGTTTTTTTTGACTATTCTATGAACTCCTCTAATAAACCATTAACCAAATTAGCAAAAAAAAAAAAAAACGGCGGGTTGTGAAACTCTTTGTAAACTTGACGGCGAATTCAGGGTTCAGATCCTGTTCCTAACAAATTATCGTTATATGTAAATTATAAACCATCGACAATAGATGAAGAACCATATAGATCAACGACACAGAATCATTAAAATTTTAAACACAGCTGGGAAAGCAACTCACTATTCAGCATTATTCAAGTAATTTGTCTAAATTTTTGTCAACTATTTTAAATTGTTTCTTGTGTATTGTGTTATAATTTGTCGGCAAAAAAAAAGCGAAATATTTCAAAGTTAAAATCAAAAATATTAATTTGCCCCCAAATTATATATTAACGAAAATCTAACTCACCGATTAAATTAATTGAGACTAAAGTTTTGGAAGCATCTTCGGTTAAACTTATATTTTCTTTTTTAGAAATGTAAACGATATTATTAGGACTATACCAAATTCTGAACTTAATATTACCATAAATGATACTTTACTCAGCGAATAGAATTTACTTGCGATATTGAAAAACAAAATTGTTAGTTTTTTTGATTGTGATGGTTACGCAATGAGAATGGAAGTTTAACCACTGATTGACATCAGATCGCAGCATAGTCTCGGTACCTTGAAGGTAGCTGAAACAAATTTTTAATTATCAGATGAATCTTTTCATTCGCGAATTTTTTGCTGATGAAAAAAGACCCAAAAAATATAATATCCAGGAATATAAAAAAGTTATCGGTATCGATAAGTATATCAGTCATTTAGAAACTCAGTCCAATGTGTATAAGTTTAAATATTCTCGAGAGAAAGATTATATACGACGGTCACGATTCCAGTTTTGAATTTCAAAATTCACATAATGGCACTATCATTGAATATTAGAGCATGCTATAGTTTTAAATACGGAAGAAAATCTTTTTAAACGTTTAATTTTAGAAAATATTTAATATACAAAAATCTTGTGTCAAACACAAATTTATTAAATGTTCAAGAAGTTTCCAAATATTTGTTATATCATATAAATATCTGAAGGAGCTATCAACCCTTAAATAGCGTACTCATATACTCCCAAGTTCATTTTCTATTTTTGCACTAAGAATTAGACATTAATATGTAAAAATCAACATTTTTCGGTGTAATCTTAAAACTCAAAATTATGAACCTTTACTATTTGTAGCCAAAATCCTGAGATTTATGGGCTTAAAAGAAAAAGTTAGGACTCAATGAAAGAATGATTCAATCCAATTTTTATTTTTTCGAATATTGGTAAAATCTTGAATTGAAACTTTAACGAGTTATAAGTTATAACGGAGTAATGATAAAAAAATTTAAATATTAATTTAAAATTCGTATTATTATTTTGTTATTAACATTGTAATAATAGGTAAGTAGAAGTAGTACACCTACTCGTAATAATTTGATTTAAATTAAATAAATTAAATACAATATTTAATTTTTTAGTACAGTGGTGAAGCTTCCATTCATTTCCTTTCATTCATCTTATCCAAATATTTGTTTCGTTTCCTTTGTAATAACATCAGTATCTGAGTGCATCTCAGTATAAATATCATACCCATTTACGGTTTCATAAATTAGACAACGATGCAGTTTTTCAATGTTTTTTTAATAAGTGTGGTAAAGTTTTTTCAAAATT
The DNA here is from genome assembly GCA_963556165.1 of Tipula helvola. Lineage (NCBI taxonomy): Eukaryota > Metazoa > Arthropoda > Insecta > Diptera > Tipulidae > Tipula > Tipula helvola. The sequence goes on along the minus strand of OY744482.1, from coordinate 262,867,378 downwards.
CAATAAGTACGCATCTCATTATTTTAGACAGCATAAAAAACTAGAATAGTGTTAACTGCAAAAAAATACTGACCCGTTTTTTATTTGTAGTAAACAAGGTTGTCACTTTAAATCTCTTGTATTAGAAAATACGTTTCGTCACGTTTTGCAACATTTACGAAGTCGAAATAATTTCGAGTTAAAGTGCCCTCTTGATAGTTGTTTTAAAAAATTTAGAAATGCCAAAACTTTTCGCAACCACATTAATTTTACTCATAAAATCAAATTTTTAAATTGTAGAGCCGAGCGTGAATTGAAGACAAATCAAACAGACAAACGAGTAAATTTATCCGTACATTTGGCTACACCCTCACTCTTACACGTTCATCTGAAGAAGTTACAATAGATGATTTAAATGAAAATAAAAACTCAATTATTGACATTAGTTGTGAAATAAAAAATTTGTTAGTGCAGCTTAAAAGTGAATTTAATATGCCAGAACATATAATAGGTATAATCGCCGAAAAACTAGCATACTGTTCTGATATACTTGTTTCCCAAGTGAAAACAGCCATTGAAACAATTTTTGAAAATACGGAACATAATAATTTGAAAACCAAAATGTTGCTTTCCATTATTCCCAACATAAATTTGATCAAAAATGAATGAATTCAAATTGAATTTGAAATTACGAGATTATACGGATGGTTTACTCTACACCAACAATATTTTTTTTTATAATCAAAAAAAGGATTAAACTTATATTTTATTTAGACGCTTTAGAAATTTGTAATCCTTTGGGTTCAGCTAAATCAAAGCATAAACTTTTGGCAGTTTACTTTATGCTAGAGAATTTAAATATTTACAATAGATCTAAAACTAACAACATCAATTTAGCCTTTATTTGCACGGAGTCACATGTTAAATTATTTGGAATAATTAAAATTTTCGAAAAACTTGTTTACGATTTAAAACTTTTGGAAACAGATGGTATTCAACTTGCCGAAAATAATGAATGTTATGAATATTATTTCCTTACCCTGTTATCCTTAGTACTTCATGACAAAATTAAAAACCAGATTACAACATATTATTACACACATTTTTAAATTTTTTTAAAAACACTTGTTAAATATTTCGCAAAATTGTGTACGCCATTTTTTTTCACATATTGGCGCATACAATGTGGAGGACGTCCATGGTAAAAAAATAATTAATTCTAATAAAAATTTTACCAACGGTACCCAACAATTTTAAAATGGACACGTATATACAACAAGGGCAGCCGCAGCACCAGCAGCGTCATCATCAACAACGCAGCATAATAGCAGTAAAACAGTCGCAAGTTTTGAGTTTTTTTATTTTTAACCCTTAAAAAACATAAAAATTGTTTTTCTCAAAATAATTAAAGAATAATTTATATATTATAACATAAATACCTACTAACAAATTTTCTTTTCTTTAAATATTTAACATAGAATCATTTAAACATTTGTAATTTTTTGAAAAAAAAAATTTTTTTCACACCATTTTGTTGCTTATGGTTAGAGACCACGCTGAATTTGATAGCGGAGTTTTCAAACAATTGTTGTTGTATATAGTTTTTTTTAATAGAATGGCGTGGTGCTGCCAATTAACGGGTACATATTTACATAAAAGTCAATAGGGTGTGGTGTACCTATTATTTTTCCGTATTTTTTTATTATTAATTTTTTTTGGAAATTAAATACTACTTTCTTCAATTGTTTTTCCAATTTGAATTAATTTTTTTTAAGTAACTGGTGTTGACCGTTACTTCTCATAATTATATATCTCCATTATTTAATCAAGTAGTTAATAGCTTCATAGTAAGGCAGCACGTTTCTACTCGAAACTATTCCGCCGTGCTGTCATACTAGTTTTCTTAAATTTAATTTCTAAAATATTTCAAAAAAAAAATAAAAAAATTAAAAAGATTAGTTTCGCTAGTGCTTTGCAAATTTTAAGTATTTTGCTGAAATTTCCACTATAATTGTAGTCAATTCGATACAATTTGTCATGAGTGATAACGACGATGACAAGCTGTTAACGGTTAGGCACAGTGGAAATGGACACAGTTCAAATTAAGCTGCAGTCATTTTGGACCGGACCTCCGGCCATATGGTTCAGCACAGCAGAGCTGCAGTTTAAGTTCAAGGGCATCACTATGTAGCGATAAAACCAAATGCAAACATATCATCAATGCATTGTCTCCAGAGACGTGTGCGTTAGTTTCTGATTTTATCAACAATCCTCCGGAGGAACACGTTTATAAACAATTAAAGGAAACTTTCAACTTCGTGTTCCTTTGATTGGATTAAAAAAAAATTCAGAACGAAAGAACAAATGAATAACTGCAACTCAAAACCCGCCTTTAGTCGATCTAAAAAGGAAACGTCTACTAGATTCGAAAAGTTTATTGTCAGTCAGTACATTGATTACGCAGGTTGAAACTCCAACCCCACTGAATTTTTCTGTTGACAATGGTTATGAAACGCTGTTGAGTCGTTTTCCGTCTCTTACAGCGTTGCCAGATTACAATATTCCGGTCCGTCATAATGTTGTGCATCATATTGTAACAACAGAGACCATGTGGAGATTATCGCAGATTAAATGCGGTAACAACACCGGATAGATATCCAATTCCACATATACAAAATTGTTCAATGCATTTGCATGGTAAAACAATTTTTTCAAAAATCGACCTAGTCAGAGCTTATCATATTATTCCCGTAGCATTTGAATATATTTTTAAAACGGCTATTTTACAACCCCTTTTGGACTCTTTGAGTTCACGAGAATGCCGTTTGGCTTACGTAATGCCGCACAAACGTCTCAGCGTTTTATTAACGAAGTAATCCGTACTAACACATCAAAGCATTCAAGTGTGTTTTTGGTGTGTCCTCTTTGGAATTTTTAAACCACAAAATTAAACCTGATGGGATTCGACCTTCCGAAGATCGAATTGTAGCCATCAGGGAATTCCCGGTACCAACTACAATTAAACATATTCAACGGTATGTCGGTATGATAAATTATTATCACCGATTTATACCAAAATTAGCAGAAATTTTTGCTCCAATTCATGGACATTTAGCAATACTAAATAAGTTACCAAAGAATCTCAAAAAAATTTCATGGCCTGAGGAATGTCAACTGGCATTTTCACGGCTTAATAGTGAATTAATAAATGTTACGCTCCTGGCACATTCGTGTGAGGATGCTAAAATTAGTATAACGACTGATGCATCCGACTCCGGCGTTGGCGCCGTCCTGCAACAGCTTAGTAAAAATAGTAAGTCAAAATGGGAACCGTTGGGATTTTATTCTAAAAAATTATCGAGTGCTGAACGTAAGTACTCAGCTTTTGATCGAGAATTACTCGCAATTTATCTTGCAATTAAGCATTTCAGATATTATGTCGAGGGTAGAGACTTTATTGTTTTTACCGATCATAACCATTGACTAAAGTTCTACAGTCTAAGATGGAGACTCGCCATCTGGATTTTATAAGTCAATTTACGGCGGATATCCGACATGTTCCTTTTTCAGATAATGTTGTCACTGATACTTTATCAAGAACCAGTGAAACAGCCGTTGTTTTAAAAAACATTTGATTATAGTGATATAATTAAAGCACAGCAATTCGACTCAGAACTCCAGAATTTACTTTCTGGTTCTGGTCGTAAAGCTAACTCGTTATTTAAAATCGAACTTTTTACCTTGTCAGGTTTTGAAATTTACTGCGAAATATCTACAGGCAAAAATCGTCCGTACATAGCAGAACCATTACTTCGTTTAGTTTTCAACACTTTGCACAATTTGTCACATCCAGGTATCCAAGCAACACGTAAATTGATTTCGGAACGTTATTTTTGGCCAAGCATAAACAAAAATATAAACCATTGGGCTAGTTCTTGTTTATCATGCCAACGTGCCAAAGTACAGAGGCACACTGTTTCTCCACACGAACAATTTAATGTTCCGCAAGGCCGATTTGAACATATTCATTTAGATATCGTAGGTCCGCTCCCGATATCTAACGGTTGTTCTTATATTCTTATATGTGTCAATCGATTCACTCGTTGACCAGAGGCATACTGCATGACCAACATGACAGCTACCACCATTGCAACCACCTTTGTAAATAATTACATCAGTCGTTTCGGTGTTCCTTCTCAGATTACCACTGACCAAGGATCACAATTTGAATCTAAACTTTTTAGCGAATTAACTAAGCTATTAGGCGTCCACAGGATTCATATGACAGCATACCACCCGCAGTTCGGAAATTCCAATTATTTTATTAGGAATCCGTGCTACAGTGAAAGAAGATTTAAAATGTTCTCCAGCTGAGATGGTTTATGGCCAGGCCATTAAACCTCCTGGAAAATTTTTCGTGGACAATCCTCTTTCACCATTGCCCAGTAGTGATATAGTGATCGACCAACTTCGTGAAGCGATGAAAAATTTAATACTCACACCGACACGACAATCTGTACAAGATAACATCTTTGTTCCAAAATCATTGGACAACTGTAATTTTGTTTTCGTGAGGCCGGATAAAGTTAGAGTTGGGCTTTCACCTCCATACGAAGGGCAATATAAAGTTATAAGGCGTTTTCGAAAACATTTCATTGTTCTAATAAAAGACAAAAATTGTAATATTTTAATTGATCGTTTAAAGCCTGCTTTTGGTATTCGCGATTCGGGTGCTCATCAGATATATCCAACATTCATAAAGCAGTACATTTCGTAGTTTAGGATTCTCGATTTTTTTTGTTTAAAAAAAAACCGTGAGTCAAACTGGAGGGGAGTCCTGTAGCGACCGATTCTAAATATTCAGCCGAAATATTTGAACCCTCACTACAAAATTATAAACAAACAATTTCAACGTACAATTTTATTTTGAATTGCTACTACTCTGGGATTTCCACTGTAGAATAGCAATTTCATTTACAATAATTATCGTATTAATGTGTGTGATACATACGTAATCAATACACATTTCTACTACACCGGTTAAGCTTTTTGCTTTTAATTTTAGCATTTTGACGTACGTAGTGCTTCCGGAATTTTCGTTTCATTATGTTTAAACAAATCATTATCAAGGTATATCGTCGTCCCTGTTTCGCATGTGTATGCGGTTAATAGTAGAATAGCATGAACAGAGACAACAACAATTGTTTGAAATGTTATTCTTGTTTCTTGGTTAAAAAGTTTTTTTTTATCATTAACGGTTCGATCTTTATCAGAAGTATGTGAAAAATATAGCAGTTTCCAATAATATGGAAGGGGTTTCACCTGCTTAACCATTAAGAACATTTTAATTACTGGTTATGGTTAGTAGGTTCTTTAGGTTCTTGTCCCAGTTTGTTCACTGTATTATCAGCGATATGCGCCGCCTTTCAAACTACATTCCTCAGCCAATTTTCAGAAAAATTGCATCTCAGCTTTTAGGTGCATTTCCAAAAAGTGTAGGTGTGGTCGATAGCGAGGGTCATTTAATTTGCACCGAAGTTGTTTCATTAGCTGCTAAATTAGTAAACCACAACAACTATTTAAGTAGGATATTAAATACCGGACATTATCAGCAATCAAAAAGAAAACTTACAGTATATCAACGTATTCCAAACTTCTACGGAAACAAAAAAAAAATCGCGAATTTTCAGAGGAAGAGTATGAAGAGAAACGCCTTTGGCTTAAACAGCAATTTAACTACATACAAATAAACGATGAAATAATGGCAACACTTCGGAGCACATTTTTGGCGCAGAGAAAGTTTCTATCTACAAATCCAGCCATGACATAAGTTAATCGGATGTGGCCTCATTTACTTAAGGACGATTTTTTGAAAACCCATTTTCTTGATTTAATGGAACTAAAGGCATCGCAGTATTTTGATAAATGTTGATAAAAAATTTGAAGAGATAGTCACTGCTGAAGAAGACGAAGATGTAAAAATTATGAAAACCATAGCAAAATATTTCAACGAAAATTTAAATTTTATGTTTAAGATATTCCCGGTAAGTTCTTGGTTCAAGTTGTTTCTTAAACAAACATAAATTTAAGGTCACACATCAGGAGTTTTGAGTAAAAATAACACGTTTTTTTAAAAAACGATTTAAAAAAAAGTTTAAGAGATATAAACAAAATATTTTTTACTCATAATTTTACATCATTATAGATTATAAAAAAATTGGGCTTTTTTTTTTTGCAAAATTGTTCATTATTAAAGATGGCGTTAAAGTGGCTGACTAAAAAAAAGGTGGAAACCGGCCCGCATCATAACTCGCCTCTGGATGGTCTGAAAAAAATAAATAAAATGCATGTTAATTTAGACACTAAAATACACATCTTAACCCTCAATGAGAAAAAAATATTCAAAATTAAGAAAATTATGCGACTTTGAAAAGAAAGTTGCACAATGGACGCCATTTTTGGTCCATTTTTCGCGTGTAAAAACTAAAATAATTTTTCAAGCACGTTCATTAAGTTAAGTTGTGTATTTTAGTGTCTCAATTAACATGCATTTTTTTTTCAGACGACCCAGAGGCGAGTTATGATGCGGACCGATTTCCACCTTTTTTTTTTTTGAGGCAGCAACTTTAACGCCATCTTTAATAATGAAAAAATTTGCAAAAAAAAGCCCAATTTTTTTATAATCTATAATGATGTAAAATTATGTGTAAAAAATATTTTGTTTATACCTATTAAACTTTTTATTAAATCATCTCTCAAAAAACGTGTTATTTTTACTCAGAACTCCCGATGTGTGGCCATAAATTCAATTTAAATTTTTTCAATTTATTTAAATTTTGAAAAAATTTAAATCAGGATAATTTAAATTTAAATAAAGAAATTTAATAATGTGCATATTAAAAATTAGACCCATCCAACATTTCCGATATTTTCTATACGAGAAATTTTAAATTACGACGCTTAAGTCCATAAAATCTGTCGATGCTACGTAAAACCGTGTTTAAGGACCAATGGCAGGCATGTTACGAAATGGATCTTTGAGTACTAAAATAAAAAAAAAAAGATTTACATAAGGCAATTTTTCAGTCTTTTACTGTGCGTCAGAATATGCCGGTTAATTTAAAACTTACAAGCCTATCGACCAATACCTTAATTACATACTCGTATGAAGAGAGAATGTTGCACTTAACCTCCAGTTCATACATCAAAATAAAATGGAAGAAAAAACTAAGTTGAAAAGCAATATTCAATGCCAATATAATTCACACAGTAATCAATATAGAAAAGTTGAATTGAATCAATTTATTATATTTTATAGAATGTATTTACAATAACCGCGCTTATAAACATTAAAAGATAAACTGTTTTTTGTATATACAATTTATAATGTGAAAACAGTTTAAAAAATCATTAATCATACTCCATTTAAATTATTCTGTAACTTTTTTTTACAAACATACATATTAATGGATCCCATTACAATCAATTTTGCTGCAAGAGTATCAATTGACTTATAACCATAAAAATTCTGCATCCGTAATAATAACTTCTTTATATGCGAAATTATATAAGCGTTTTATGTCTTGTAAATTGAATCAAGTTTTTATGAAGTGAAACAGAAGAAAAACATAAAAATTATGTATAAATATGAAAATTACATATAATTAAAAGCATCGTGTTTTGTTCGCATATGTTTTGCAACTTAAACATATTTCTTTTTAAGTAGTTTACCTGTACGCTCTATAATTTACTTAAATTAAATTATTATAATTTTTTTTACCAATATTTTTGTTTTTATTTTAAGACCGTGAATATGCGTTTATTAATAGTTATTGTTGTGAAACATGTTTTATGATTAGACGTGCTATCAAAAGCAATATAATGTTATTAAAATTTAGATTTTATCAGCAATAACTTTTAATACATATATGTCATGAAAAAGTTCTGGACTATCCGACTCCTCGGACGACACTTTTCCTATAGAGCATCATCCGTGCCTATCTAAATTGCTAATAAAATTTGTATAGGGATTCATATAAGAGTGGTGTTGAAGCTCTATATCGACCGTATACGCTGCAAATTGTTTCGATAGTTTACACTAGTGCCACTACCAAGAAACCAAAAACTATTGAAACTAACGGTTATTATGAAGAAAAAGAATGTTTTATTTGATTTTTTATAATAAAAAATATGCGAGGGATATTATCGATCATAGGAAAAATATCGATTATTATCGATAGTGTGAAACTGTCGATGATATAAATCACCGATCGTAATCAGATGGTGACAAATTCCTTTTGAGCATTATTTACACAGGAGAACATGTATGTCTACATAGAGTATACCAGAAAAACAGAAGGACGGTCACAGCAATTTTGGGTCTTTGAAAATCGAGAACTAGAAGTGCTGTTGCTTTCTTATTTCGACTGGACGGTTGCATTTTTATTTAGCCATTTCTAAATTTATTTTATTAGGAAATGTGAAAATCTGGAACAAAAAGTATAATACTTACCGTTTATAACTTCGTCATAGTGGGAAAAGAATACATGCAGTAATTTAATTGTGTGAAACTACGTAAACAAGTTAAATTGTGGTTGATTATATAGTAAGTTAAACGAAAAATATGTTGAACATAAATGTCGTGCCTTTACTTAATTTTAATATAGATAATTACAAATACATATTATTATTAAATTAAAAACAATTATATGTACAACATACATAATTAGTTGTCAAACGGGTTTATATTTATTTTGGTTGTTCTAATCCCAATTCACATATTCTTTTATTGAAATAACCTAATATTTGCTAGTTTTGTGACAATAAAATTGTGGGTTATTCTGTGTTGCACTGAAAAGAATACGAACTAACTAAAGTTATCATTTAGCAATGAAAATACAAATTCGATATTACGAGTTTACCGTTAGTCTGGTATTTGAATTTTTACTCTGACAATGGTAAAATTCTAAGTTCAAGAAGCTTATAAACTTATGAGAGCCTTGGTGAAATGAAAAATATTTGACTCTTTCAAAGATATTATGCGTGCGTGTAACAAAACGGGCAGGGCAACCAACAAATTTGCAGCAACTCCGAGATGCTTTACATGCTACGAATATGCCACGGCATATGTTTTTGCCACGGCATTTGTTTGTTAGTAGTTGAATACCGTTTATCTTGTTAGTACCTGATGTAAGTTTAGGCTTACATCGAAATGCTAATTTTGTATACGTCATATCTTGTAGACCAAAAATATTATTGAAATTAGTAACAATGAATATAATAATGGAAATCATAGGAAACGTTTTTAAACGATAAAAAAACAACAAATAAATGTGAAATTTGGGCAAAATCTGTCATTCAAAAACTAGCATTAAAATGAGTCGCAAGTGGTAAGAACATTTTTCATTTATTTTTAATAAATATTAAGTAAATTTGTGTTTTAATTTAATTTTGTTCGTAGATACACAAATTTTCTATCGTGTTGATTACCATTGTTTTAAAGCATCAGTTTAAAATGACAAAGTTAAAATGTGATGATTTTTTTTACATTACAAATTGTATTGTTCATTTTCTATTTAACCCACAAAAATTAATCTAGCCTGCATTTTTAGTTTAGAAGATGCGGAGTGGAAAATATAATTTCAATATTTTATGTAATCTTCTTTAGGCATATCGAGAGAAATTTAGAAGAAATTCGAAATTATATGGACGAATTGGATGAGGAAGAACTCCAAAAAACTAAACTAGGGACTGCCGAAAGTTTTCAAGTTGTATTATCCTCACCAGCACAGCAATATTGGTCACAAAATGAGGATTGAGAATTTTGTATATGTACACGCCCAAGTATAACAAATCTGAACTCAGTTGTGAGTTCCATCATTTTTGGTAAGTTATACAGGAACTTGATTGCGTATAGGGAAGATACTAAACAATTAATTGAAAAATAAATAAATGTTCATAATTTTTATTTTTTTGACAGCCAAGTTTAATAAGAATCGATAGGTAATACAGGAGACAGGACGCAAATGTAAGTTCTTGTTATATTTTATATTTTTGAGGTTTTAATAGTATATTAGATTAATTAAATAAATTTTTATTAATAATATAAAAAAATAATAATTAGTAATAAGTTTCATTAATTTCTTTTAAATTTTAGAGTTCGCTTAAATTTTCCTGATATTCCTGGATCCCACCTACTATATATACATTTATATAAGATAAAAAATATTTTACCAATAAGCATTAAACTACATTTTGAGAGTACCCAATGAGCCCACGAGCAATTTTACCCAACAAGCACGATTCTGAGTTCCATCCAGTTCCAGCTTCCCGCGACAAGTTTCATAGTGTTTCTTATAATAAAATGGAATTCAAATGGAGCTTATTCTGAACTAAGCTCAGATTGAGTACTGGAAATTCAAGGTAAAAGGTTGAGGTAAAAATACTAGGGCGGTGTATAATATACATTTTGCTATTGTGGGCCGTCAAATATTTGTATTGTATTAGTGTATTTTCTCATGCGTTTTCTACATGGCGTAAGTATCAAAAATAAGCGAACCGGGTGAAATCGGTTTAAATGTTTGGTGCTTCCCAAGTATTTTTACCTCAACCTTTTACCTCGAATTACCAGTACTCAATCTGAGCTTAGTTCAGAATAAGCTCCATTTGAGTTCCATTTTATTATAAGAAACACTATGAAACTAGTTGCGAGAAGCTGAAACTGGATGGAACTCAGAATCGTGCTTGTTGGGCAAAATTGCTCGTGGGCTCATTGGGTACTATCAAAATATCGATTAATGCTTATTGGTAAAATATTTTTTTATGAAAATAACATTTTTAACTTTTTTTATTTTTAACTTTATTTATTCCTCAATATAAAATAATTAGATACAAAATAAAATTCATGATTATCTTACAACACGTGAATATCGAATTATAGGGATCCACGAACATTAGGAAACTTTAAGCGAATTCTAAATTTAAAAGAAAATTTAGTTATTGGTTTACTTTATTAATAAAAAATTAATTATTTAATTAATGTAATATACTATAAGGGGCATTTGCATTTAAATCTCACATGTTTTTGTCCCCAAGCATTTTTTTTGTCCCCTTAGCATTTTACAGATAATTTTTAACGGGTATAAGTTAAGTATTTGATCATAATACAGACATTTATGAAAATGTATTTTTTTAAATTATTTTGGGCTTTTATTTTACAAAAAAACGAGTTTTTTGGTCATGAACGTTACTTTACTTATTTTAGATAAATTGTGAAATTCAAAAATATAAATTTAATTTATCGACGTTTATGCACATTTGTGATATGTCTACTTCCAAATGGTATATTAATCTTTTGTATTTTCAAATTAATAATTTTAAAAATAACGTAATAACGTATTTTGGTAACGTTCATGACAGAAAAATTAAAAATAGCCCAAAATATTATTTAAAAAAATGCAAAACACAAATCTGCTCACACCAGATTTAAAAGTAACAGAAATATGATTTAAAAATTATATTTTTAATTTTTGTATGTGAGATTTAAATGCAAATGCCCCATAAATATAATATACCTCTAAAATAGGATGTAAAACAAAAACTATAGTTTGTGTACTGTTATTACGTATCGATTTATTAAACTTGGCTGTAAAAAATATAAGTTATAAAAATTGTTTTTTTTTTCCAATCAACCTTTTAGTAACTTCACTATAAGCAAACAAGTTCCGGTATAACTTACCAAAACTAAAGGAACTCACAACTGAGTTCAGATTTGTTATACTTGGGTTACGCTCGCCTTGAGTAATTTTTCCCTTTGTTCTAACATGAGGAATTCATGTTTTTGTCTCTATCGCTGCTGTAACCGACGACATTCATTTGGTTTCGTTATTAAAAAAACCAAAACAAAATACATATACGTAAAAAAAAAAAATATCTCGTTTATAAAAAACAAAAAACTAAAAGCAACATAAATAAACGATTTTTAATTTATACATTCTTCATCGGCCTCATTCGTGATATATTTATTTTTTTAATTTTGAATATTGTTGTTTCTTTCCAAGTTATGTGTGGGAGTATATAAGAACATAATAAAGTGTAGTCAATATTTTTATATATTCTCTCGATCGTTCTCTTCTGAGTTTATTTATCTTATTTGTATCATGTTATCCCTTTTATTATTGTTATTTTATCTCTCTTGTTTGCATCATGTTAAATGAAAAACCAAAAAGAAAACGCCTATTCGACACCAATACAATTTACCAATACTATTGTCTTCCGGTAATCCTCAAATCAATCCTCATTTTGCGACTAAAATCGCTGCACAGATGATGGTAATGACAGTGATGCTGACAGTATCGATCATGCAGGGGATACCTTGGATAGTAAAGCAGGTTATTCAAAAAATGTATGTATTGGTTTAAGTTACGATTTTATTGTGTTTAGGAAAAAAAATTCTGGCGTAACCAGGAGTAATAAATGGCATCTTAGATGGTGAAAATATAGAGTTGACAAATGCAATTACTATAATAATATACCAAGATGATGTTCTAATATTTGAGATGCAAATTTGGAGACGGTAGCCTTTGAACCGGATAAAATGACGTTAATAGGACACATTTAGTGCGTTTTTTTATTCGCTATCCGGAGCCGCTATCGAGAGCCGTCATATAAAAATAGCTCCCGATAGTTGATCCATATAAATAGGTAGAGCTCAATATTTTTTATATCACGTTTCCACTGTGGAATTGAATTAAAAATTATAGTTTGATGTTAAATAAATTTAATTTACCAATAAACAGCACTTCAAATTTAAATTTAGGTGTAGAAAATTGACTGCTCCGCATAGCAGCTATCGGGAGCGAATAAAAAAACGCAGCTATTAATGAACAGGTCGTAGCTCCTTTGGCAAAAAAAAGAAGAAAAGGGACATGACATACTATGTTACATCGGCTACATGAATTAAAAAAGGCTGAATTAAAAAAGGTGAATTGTCTGAATTTAAATAAGTGATTTTAATTCATTTTAAAAATGAAATAAAATAAGTTTCTCAAAATGAATTAAAAAAGGCATTTCTTATTTCACTTTTATAATGTTTTAATATGTGCCCATAAAATGAAATAATATAAGCCTTTTTTAATTCATTTTGGAAATGAATTAAGATGTAAATTATAAAATGAAACACAAAGTGAAAATGTACTAATATCTATTATATTTATGTTAGTATGTATATTTACCCGGGATCTCCACTATGCAAATTTCCTGATATTTACTATCATGATAATTTATGTTTGTATGTGCTTTTTTCAATGTATTGAGAAATATTTGTCGATGAACTATCATATCTGGGGATATTACTATCATGATAATCGTTATATGTTTTTGTAAAATAATTACGAAAATAAAAAACATAACCTAAAAAGTATGACATTCGTAATAATTATCAGCAGTAATATCCCAAGAGCATTGATAATTTCCTGAAATAATTTTATTATATTTTTCGAAAGCACGTTGCTTGGTAACAGCCCGAAGCCGTAGGCTGAGGGCTTTTACCTAAAAGCAACGTGCTTAAGGAAAATATAATAAAATTATGAGGTATTTATCAATGCTCGAGGGGTATTCGACGACAAAATTTTTTGCAATTTTATTTTATTCAGTAGTAAGGCTGCTAGATTGTAAATTGTTCTATGAAAGTGTCATTTTGAAACAGTATTTATTGTAAAATAAAACTAGAAATTCTTTTCATCTAGTAGCCAGAGTATGTTTTTCTAAAATAGCAAGCCTATTAAATCGGTCAATTTCGAGTCACGTGTACAAAATATACCAATCAAAATAACATTACACTGATAACATCCCTAGGGAAATTATCAGTGTAATGTTATTTTGATTGGTTTATTTCGTACACGTGACTCAAAATAGACTGATTTAACAGGCTTGCTATTTTAGCAAAAAATTTTCATGATAATTTTTACGAAATTATCAGCCTGATAATTTGCTGCTAGTAAAAAAATTGTATTGCATACTCACACACACATTGAAAAAAATTGCTAGCATGATAGTAAATATCAGGAAATTTGCATAGTGGTGATCCCGGGATTCTCTGATGATAATGAAACGAAGGAAAATGGCAATAACAGTAATATAATATTATAAATGCGAATAACCAAGTATCAGGAAATATAAAGTAAATAATTTATCAAACGTTTGTAATGACGTTTACGTTACATTATTCCTTAATGAAAATAAACACTGATCATGAACGATTTTAATTCGGTTTTAAAATATGTAAAAAATTACTGGGTTTTTATATTTTCATTAATGAAAATAAGCACTGATCATGAGCGACTCCAATTCGTTTCCAAAATATGTAAAAAATTAAGCAAAAAATTAAAAATTAATTAACTTTTAATTAATTAACAAATTAATTAATTTTTTACATATTTCAAAACCGAATTAAAATCGCTCATGATCAGTGTTTACTTTCATTAATGAAAACATAAAAGCCTAATTAAGTTAACTTTTTTATTTAAATTTTTTTTAACGCATTTTTAATTCATTTTATAAAATGAATTAAAAAAGGCCCTTTTCTAATTCAGAAAAATATCTTTTCTCAGACAGCCGTTTTAATTCGTGTAGCCAGAATCTTCTATGATTTCGAATATTTCACAAAAAACAATAGAAAAAAGAAATCCAATGAATCGTAAATATAAAACAAATTTTTACTGGAGACGCATTTAAATTATGTTAGTATTAATTTTGTAACAAGGTGAATTTAGTACATTTTCTTCCAAACACGCATTTCTGATTTTGGTTAAAAAAAATAAATTACGATTTGTGTTTAAAAAATGAAATAATATATGCCTTTTTTAATTCATTTTGAAAATGAATTAAGATATGTGTTTATAAAATGAAATAACATAAGTATTTCTTAATTCACTTTACGTTTTTTTCATTTTTACGTTTTTCGTCAAATTCGCCTTTTTTAATTCAGAAAATTTGTTAAAAAAATGAATTAAAAAAGGCCCAGGTGTTTCATACAAAAATCAACTTTTTTAATTCATGTTTAAAGACCTTTTTTAATTCAGCCTCTTTTAATTCGCTACCCCGGTTCATCAATGTTTTAATTTAGAGAATAAAACGGAGGGAAACGTCGGATTCGAATTAGGTCATTGGTGCTGCAAATATCCATAGGTTCCATAAGGTTTCCGCATTTAGACGTAAGGTAAATCAAAATATATTTTTACAGATGTTGAGAAACATCAAATTATTTTCCTTTTAAAAATAGTGTTGTGTTTTTCTTTCTCTACGTTTATGCCTTAGACTCGTATTTCTTGTTTTTATATAACTTTTTCTTGCCAGTGTCATATCACACACACATAACCCGGGATCTCCACTATACAAATTTCCTGATATTTACTATCATGATAATTTATGTTTGTATCTGTTTTTTTTCAATGTATTGAGAAATATTTGTCGATGAACTATCATATCTGGGGATATTACTATCATGATAATCGTCATATGTTTTTGTAAAAAAATTACGAAAATGAAAAACATAACCTAAAAAGTGTGACATTCGAAATAATTATGATAATTTGCTGCTAGTAAAAAAATTGTATCGCATACTCACACACACAATGAAAAAAAAACAACGAGCGAGTTTACCCTCAACTCGCAAAAGATTTATGTGAAAACTTTTTTGTATAAACATTTATTAAATCATTTCAAGCCATTTCGATAAGGCTCAGAAACCCCTCCATAAAGAAGGATATTGTTCGCTCAGTATTTATACTAAGTTACACGTTTAGTTCAAAAGTCAATAAGTTATTCTATTTTGAATTTGGAGGACGAACCTTACGGAAATTAATTGAGCATGAGTAAAGTACAGTTTTGTTAAGTTAATCACCTAGACCTGCCATGTACGCTTTAAAATATACCATTACTCATACACAGGGCCAATCAGAGGGTGGGCCAGCCGGGCCATACGGCACGGGCCCCCGATTTTTAGGGGCCCCCGAATTTTTTGTTACTATAGATTTCTCATTTGCGCTTGATCTTCGATAGTATTTTGTCTTTATAACAAGAACAAGATGTGTGACAATTTAAAATTTGACATTGAAGAGCGTTTTATTTGCTTCGATTCATTCTCTGGAAAAACCGGAGAAGAAATTGCTGCCAGAATTCTTGAAATTTTGTCGGATATGGAATTAAATTATAATTTATGTATTGCCCGAGCATATGATAATGGTGCAAATTTGGCTGGCAAGCTAAACGGTGTGCAAACCATTCTTACGAAGCGTAATCCTAATTGTATTTTTTCCAGCTGTGGGAACCGCACATTAAATCTTGTTGGAGTTGATTTAGCTGAATCGTGTAAAGAAGCTGTACAATTTTTTGGAGTTATACAACAAAATTATAATTTTTTTAGCAGTAGTCCGCGGAGATGGGAGGTTTTAAAGAAACATATCCGTATGTCTCTTCATTCGATTTCCAAAACTAGATGGTCTGCTAGAATAGATGCAGTAAAACCAATAGCCAAAAATCTATTATCTATTCGAGATGCTTTAAATGAAATGCATTCCTTTAATTTATCACCACACGCAATCGTTGAATTACACTCAATTGAGAAATATTTAAATAAATTTGAATGTGTTTTGCTTTCTATCATATGGCTCGAAATTTTGACAGATTTGCATCAGACAAATTTGGTAATTGAAGCTCGAAATGCTACACTTGATATTGAGCAAAATAATATTGAAAGTCTAGTAATGAGATTTCGCAATTTAAGCGGAATGTGGAATGAAATATTTGCGAAAGCAAAAGCTAAAGCCCGTGAATATGGAGTTACATGTGATTTTGCCATTATTAGAACAATACGGACACAATCGGATGCTGAAAAATACTACAGGATAAATGTGTTTAACGTAATAGTTAATTCCGTAATAGCTGGCTTACAAAGACAATTTCAAGCTTTACAAAATATCTGCAATCTTTTCGGTTTTATTTGGTCATTTCCAAATTTGACTGATGAAAAAATTGAAGCTGCAGTAAACCGTTTGCATTCAAAATACACGAGTGAGTTATCAAACGTAATAAATTTTAAGGTAAAATTCCTTAAAAAAATGTATGCAGCTAATTTCAATGCAGATCCGACACCAACAAATTTATTAGAAAATATTCTCAGTAAAACTTAGCTGGTTTATTTCCGAATCTTATCATTGTCTTAAGGATATTTTTAAGTATTCCTGCATCTGTGTCTTCAGCCGAGAGGAGTTGCAGGGTTCTTAAAAGAATAAAAAAAATTCATCGCTCAACAATGGCAGAACAACGGTTAAGTGGATTGGCAATGTTAAACATTAACCACGACATGGCAAGAAAAATTAATTTTGAGCAAATCATTAGAGAATTTTCTAATAATAAAGCGAGAAAAGCTTCAATCTAATAATTTCTAATAAATTCTAATAAATACTAAAATGAATTCATGTGATATAAACTTAAGATTGTTTTATTTTATTTTTATGGGGTCCCATTTTAATAATTTGGCCCAGGCCCCCTGCTAGCTCTGAAAGGCCCTGCTCATACATACTCATACACAGCAATTCAAGATAGGAAATGGTCACAGCAAATTCGTTGAACAAAGCAAAATCGCATCGGTTTATCACTGACCAGTTTAAAATAAAGTAAATAGAGCAGTTGTATTAGGGCGCAATGTTGGCCGTAAAATCATTGCAATTGGAAAGACAGTAGCTCGAAACCCTCCATAAGCAAACTCACCAACAGCATGAACAATACTAATAACAATAAGAAAGCATACCGATTATACATTTTAAAATTATTATTTTATTATGTACGTGCAATTTTCACAGCTCGCTATTTCCATTTAACTTTTTTACACTACACAAGCATAATTTGTAGTCCTTTTGCTCGTATGCAATTTTTATTTTCAAAAACACTTGCTGCTGCGGCCATATATAGCAGATATTTTCACAACAAAATAAATTAAATAGGCGGCTTTTTTTTGGATTTTTATTTTGTATTCGGCTCACGATGTTTTTGAAATGCCGGATGATGTTATATATTGCATGTGTATGCGTGGATTTTGCATTGATTTTACGTTTTATTTATTTTTCGTTCTTGTCGATATTCACACATACCTAAAATATTTTTTGTTCGGCACTTTTATTTCCGTAACCCGATTTCTATACAATTTTTTACTTACTCTTGCCGCTAAAGATGTTTTCACATCAAAAATTGCTAGCATGATAGTAAATATCAGGAAATTTGCATAGTGGAGATCCCGGGTTAATAAACAAAAGGATAGAAGATACAACAAAAATCCCGGAATGATATCAAAGGGCCGAATGTCGAAGGGCCGAAAGGGTCGATGGGCCGAATGGGTCGAAGGGCCGAATGGGTCGAAGGGCCGAATGGGTCGAAGGACCGAATGGGTCGAAGGGCCGAATTTTTTTGTTTTTTTATTTTGTTTTGTTTTTAGAAATATAATTTTTTAAATTTCTTGTTTTAAGGAATATTTTGTAAATGTACTGAATTTCATATTAAGAACTATAATTTTTATTTATTTATGAAAAACAATATTAATTTTCCAGATATCAATGCCAGGTTGAAATATTGTTTATCTAAATGACTCACATCAAAATAGGTAATACATTTCAATTTGAAACAATATTCAAAACAACACATGAGACAACAATATACTTTAAAATTAACAGTTTCATTTAATTTAAGTAGACATTTTGAAAATTTTGCCTTAAACTGTAATTTGTCTTTATAATTATGTAGTAAATTGTTAGGAGTATATTCACTATCTTCACATCACTAAATCACAGAGAAATTATTTTATTCCAAATATAATTTTCCTTCACCCTAACAAATAAAAAATGGTCTGATTTTTATGACATTTTATGACAAAATTCTTTTTTGTTTTTGGTGAAATACCTATTATGTAAAAATATTTTTCCACTTTATAATTACAAAAAGAACACAAAATATAAACAAAAAAATTAATGCAATATTTTTGCCGATAGAATAACCAAAGATTAAACGTAATAAAATATGTAAAAACTCAAAAGAAATTAATTTATATTTGATAAAAAAATTTACAAAATATTCCTTAAAACAAGAAATTTAAAAAATTATATTTCTAAAAACAAAAAAAAATAAACAACAAAATTCGGCCCTTCGACCCATTCGGCCCTTCGCCATTCGGCCCTTCGACCCATTCGGCCCTTCGACCCATTCGGCCCTTTGACATTCGGCCCTTCGACATTCGGCCCTCCGAGTCATTCGGCCCTTTGAAATTCGGCCCTTCGCCCTCATTCCAAAATCCCATATAAAATCATAAAAACAATTGAATCCAGTTTTTTTGTTTTATCTCTTTCTATCCGTGCGTTTTTTTATTATATCGGAGAGATCAGCAGGATCGAAAAAAGGCCTTTTGCGTTTTTTTATTTTTCATATACATAGATCAGATCGCAATCTGTTTCGTTTTTTTATTGTCTCAGATCATTATCTGTTCGCTCTGAATTTTTTTTCAGATAATACAGATAAAATATATTTGACCGCAAAATGGCTGACACGGTTGATGATACTTTAATTGAAATTATAAATTGTAAGTTATTTTAATATAATTTTAAATAATTTAATATTTATTATTTATTATTATCATTAAAGCAAATTATATTTTTATTACATAAATATGCAAATATAGGCTTAATACCAAACATAATTTGTTTTAATAAAAAAGCTTAGTAAATTTATTTTTTGTTTTCTAATTAATTATAAAATTTTAATGTTTTAAAAAACATAAAAAATCAGCTACAATCAGAAAAAAAAAATTTATGAAAAAATATCGGACTCGTGCATTAAGTCGGTAATAATAAATGTAAGTTGGATTCAAATTGAATCTAAATAGAAATCATTGCAAAAGCAGTATAAATTAATAAAAGACCACAAAAGTACTTCTGGTCGAAATAAAAAAAACGTGGATTTATTTCGATTTAGTAGATGAGATTATGGGCAGGGATCCCAGTACAGAGCCAACTCCACATTTTAATATTGAAGAACCATATGAAACAAAAAGTTCCATAAACGATAGAAAACGAAAAAAAAAACAAACAACAAATGAAGACTATCGCGCAAGAAAAATTCAACTGATGGAAGAACATAACAAAGATTTTAAGAGATTTATTGACCACTATATTAAAAGTACGTCCCAGTCCCATCAGTCAGAGACCTAATTAATGTAAAGCAATTGATGTTTTTAGAAATGAAATATGTATTTATTTAAAAATTTGTTAAATAAACATTTATTAAAACAATAAATTTGTGATTGTTAGCTTTTTCCTTTGTCCTTCACTTAAATGTTGAGATTGTTCATCTTCACTAGAACTTGAATCGGCATAAGTAGGCTCATCGTTGGGAATTACGTTCATTTCCGTTGACTGTTCAATCTCATTTTCTGCATCTATTTGGTCATAATTATCGATGCATAAATTGTGCAAAATGACGCATGCAGCAATGTACATGGAGATTAATTCGGCTCGATTTGTTTCTTTATACTTCAGCCTCCTAAATCGGCCTTTTAATGGCCCAAATGCCCTCTCAACGTCAACACGGTATTTAGAATGGATGGTATTAAAAATTAATTCTGCATCGGTTAGTTGGCCATTATTTTCTAACGGAACCATGTCGCTGATGCAATGAGCAAACTCCAGAGGATGACCAATGCTGTTTGTAACTGGAAAAAGCGTTGGCGAATCAAACTTAATGAGACAAAATCCACGCATATTAACTTTACTTATCAAAAGGCTTATCACCTACCTATAGAAATAACCTCGCGACTCGTGCCATATTCAAATACAGCTAAATACCTTGGCATGACCCTCAATGACAAGCTCAATTGGAGAGAGCATGTCAAAAATAAAAAAGAAGAACTTAACATAAAATTCAGAAAAATGTATTGGCTCGTAGGTAGAGGCTCTGAGCTTACAACTTACAATAAGCTGCTGCTATATCGGCAAATTTTGAAGCCGATATGGCCCTACGGTATACAACTCTGGTGATGTACCAAGCAAACAAACGCCAAAATGATACAGACGTTTCAAACAAGGTTCTTCGTAGCATCGTCAATGCTCCGTGGTACGCAAGAAATGAAGACCTTCACTGGTACCTACGGATGGAATACATCAAAGAGGAAATAAAAATGCATGCCGCAAAATATGAAATAAGGCTCCAGGAACATGGAAACCCCTATATTCGCCATATGATAGATAACCCTGTCGTTGAAAGAAGACTAAAAAGAACGAGGCCACTTGAGCTAGTGAACTTACCAAACTAAAATTAGTAAATAGGTTTAATTGATTATGGGGCTAACCACCAACAAAAGAGAATTTTACTAGATATATAAAATTTGTATTTGAAAGAAAAATTGCTAGATGAGCGCAGTCTCAGTCGTAATAAAATAAATTGAAAAAAAAAACTTACAACCTTTTAAATTCGTAATCGATTCCCAACGAAGTGTGAACATTTTTGATATCGCAGGCAAATGTGAGGTACACGAAGGCAATAAAGTATTTGAACAAGTAAGGGGAAAACGACCCTCTTTTCTTAGAAATAAATTAAAGGTTTCTACTGCTCATAACGGCGATTTAGAAATAAGAAGTAATGTAGGTACTGATTTAATTAAAACTGGCAACACAATGAAGTTAACTACTAACGTCGTTTTGCGTAAAATTAGATCAATAATATTAAAAAGGAATGATTTGGTTCAGGATTGCGATATTTGTGATATGATGTACCGATGAGATAAAGAGCAATTAGGTAATGAAAACAGATATATACACAGCGTTTCATTACTATTAGTTGTAGTTTTATTGCGTAGAACACAATTGGAATTACTTAGAAAGTATGGTCCATTGATATTGTATTTGGATGCAGCGGGAGTGTGGTAAATAAGCCGAAATACCGATTGGAGCACAAATGCAGTAATATATTGTGATACAGTTGTGTTGCAAAAATTGGAACCACAATTGTTCCACAATATTCAAGCTATTCTTCAAACTTTCAATGACAGCATGAATGTGTTGGGCTAGATCAATTATATATTTAACTGTATTGAAGCTAATAGTGCATATTTACTGCACTCACTTTATAAATATTATAGCCACCCAAATTAAAAAGAAAATTCCTAAAGCTTACACCAATTTAAAACATTTTATTTTAGTTATGTTTTGTTTGAATTTAAATTGTGATACACTTGATGCTTTTCAAAATATTCTGTAATATAAGTATGAATAAATTTAAAAACAATTATGGGTGGCAATCCTTCAGTCAGTTTTCGTCATTTATGAATTTGCTTTATTCCCACAACTCTATCAAAATTTAATCAGATGAATCACATGATCATGATAATGAATTTATAGAAAATGAGAAATCACACTATTCTCAAAGCTTGTTCTATTAAAAATTCATTCAATGTGCTTGAAAAAATTGAAACTAAAAATATTGACAAGCTAAACGCTTAAATTCAGCACTATTTTGCGTATCTGCCGCTTTGGAGTACTTGCTTTTCCAAATATTTGAAAATAGAAGATCGTTTGTCTAATTCCAACGTTGAGTTACAGTTCAGTCACGTCAAGCATATTTATATTAATACAAAATTTTTGAGAATTGGAAGAATTATGTCAATATTAAAATGAAAAAATGAACTCCTAGTCAATTCTATAGAAGTTACCAATGCTTTTCAACCGACAGTAAAGTCAAACAGAAAGCAATATTTGGAAGAGATTTATTCCGGGGAAGATCCAAACAATTTATAAAAATCTGAAAAATGGAACAAAATAATTAAATTTTACGATTCGTCAAAACACATCAGGAAACGTGTTATAGAGAGATATTTCAAAAAGGAATTATTCAAATTCGTAAATAGTGACCATGAATCGGAAAATTCGCTATTGACCAACTTTTGCCAAATGGGTTTTTATATGAAAATGAGAATAACATTTCAATTAATGTTTATTTTACTTGTGGGTTTGATTCGTTATCGCAAATCGTTAGCATGGTATTTATGGATTACGAGCACATTTTCCCATTTCATCAACCATTGTTTGAATAATGGAGCTAGCCATTCAACAAAAATCAAGCGTAGTGGGTTTCCAGCAATATTGAGCTTAATTGTGGTTGCAATATATCTAAATATATTGAATATTTTATGAAACGATCAATAATATTGAATTATAAGTGTCCAAAATGTTTAAGACAACACCAGAAAGACAATTTTTACATCCCAATCGATTATGTCAATTTCAAAGAAAAGGACTTAAAAAATTGAAAATGTCTTCGAATTTTATGGAGGAAAGTGCAACAATTATAAATCCTCAATTAATAATCCCGAAGACTTACAGTTGAGCACGCGAAACAAGTTTGCCATTATAGATGTACAACCCCTAAATTCGAATACCAAATAGAATATTCAAATTAATGAAATTCAGGTAGAATTAAATTTTGGCTCGACTAAATTGGTGTTGGTTGGTATCATTTATTACCAACCTTCACAATCCAGAAAATGCCAAGGGTACTATACCGCCTACATAAAAAGAAAATCGGGTTCATGGGAAATACATGACGATTTATCTCTGTTATTGAAAGCAACGCAAAGCGACGATTAACCCAGTAGCTCTAATATATATCAACAATTTATTGTAAACACTTCACCGCTATTATTGCTATTGGCAAATTTTACCTGGATACAAATAAATCACTCTCTACTGGATATGTAGAAGTAGTAAGATTACATTTCCAAATTTAATTAAAGATAATTGACAAGCCACAAATCTCTATTTATTTAAATTAAATTGCAGATACTGTACCAAGCGCGGATTACCGACTCTGGTCGGTCTTTACGATTACCTGTCAATGGCCATCAAACTCCATCTACACATTTTTTTGGTATAGGAAACTTTGTTAAAATAAAAATCTCAACCCCTTAATGTCGCGCAAAAATATCGTTTGGCGCAAATATTCATGAAATCCTACTGAATACCAAGGCATAGCCTGATCTGCGTACCTATCTCTGTACACCTGTACATTTTTTGATAAATTTGTTCAAATAAAAATTTCAGTCCCTGAGGGTTGGGCAAAAATATTTTTTTCACAAATATTCATAAAATCCTATTGAACACCAACGCATAGTCAGATCTACGTACCTATTTCTACGAATACTTGTTAATGGCCATCAAGCTTCACCTACACTTTTTAGTGTATTTCTGTTGTCAGGTTTTGTATTTTTTGTCAGAAACTTCACTTTAGTTGTTCTAATCCCAATTCACATATCCTTTTATTGAAATACCCTAATAATTGCAACCTTTAATCGAATATGCGGATATAAAATTTACTGAATTCGCAGAACGTTTTGGTAAATATTTTTTTTTTAAACGAGCTATGAAACCTTATTACGGGAGGTGTCAAATAAAGCGATTTATTCGTGATAGATTAATTCGGTTTGGCTATAAATTTTGATGCTTGACTACAACCAATGGATGATAACTTTAATTATTATTTTATTTTGTTTCTTATTTTAGGGAAATCAGATCGATTTGCGTTCGAATGTGGCATTAAATTTATGTCAAGGATTGATACCTAAAAATTCCGTAGTTTTTATGGACAATTTTTTTACATCGTTTGGACTAGTGGACATATTTAATGATCATAATTTTAAACTTGTTGGCACAATTTAAAAAGACCGTGTAGGAAAAGCACGGTTCCACGCGGTTCCTTTCACGCTTTGAGTGATGCAGATGATTTAACTCATCTTATTCGATGGAATTATAGGCTTTGGATTTCAAATCAGCCAGACGTATATTTTTATAATTTTCTTCTGAGTTTTTGCTTTGTAATTTATTAAATTTTTTCAAAATTTCGTCTTGAAGATATGATAGACCTAGAACCACGAGATACTGCCGCTCAAAATGTGAACATGCGTCAACCGTCGATCACTGTTGTGTTGTTTGGAGAGAATAATGCCGTAAATGTCCATCAACCCAAAAATCAAATATTTCAAGAAAAAAGGCTCTTTACTGGCTAAATTACACGGACTGTTACACCTATAAGTACATTCCTCTTCTTGCACAATCTGCTATGAATGAGCTTTATCTCAAAGTGGATTATTTAAGTGGGATTTGGATACATTTTTGTAACAAGTCACATAAATAAATAAGAGATGATACAATCGGAACGAAAACAATCAGGTTACAATGATAACGAACATAATCGACCCTAAATGAAGCAGCTTGTCTTCGATGGAGCGCCAACGAATCCAAACGAATTACTATTTTACAATCTTACATAGTAAAACTGTATAACAAAGGAATGGGAGGCATCGATTTGTTCGACCAACACCGAGCAACTTAGAGAACGAAAACAATAACACTTATATTGTATTGACCGATATTTCGGTTTTATTTCAATGCAAGCCTCGTTAACCAATGGTTGATCGCCCCAGAAATGTCTTTACTACTTAGCAAGCGAGCAATAATAACAATTCATGAAAGCCGAATCTCGAAAGAGTGCGAATGTAGTAAATATCCACATTGAGATACGACGGTATTAACCACTGGATCGATTCACCTCACCGGTATTTACTCAGGTAAATACATTGAATTTTACTTGTGAATATCTCCTTGAGTTTTATCCAGATTTTAAAACCGCTGCCATGTCCCATCACAGTTGAAACCGCGTTCGAATAATAATTTTCTGAAAAAACAGGAAAATGTAATTACTGAGTGGGAGTGGGTTTTAAATCGGGCTAAAATTCAAAAGTAAAATTCACAATCTCTACCTGAGTAAATACCGACAAGGTGAAGGTTAACTAAATATCTTATCAATGTATGTTTATATAGCACATTTGATTGCTTCAACGAAATAATTTTACGAAAATGAAATGTGATATATGAATATTTTTCTTCTAATTTATTTTTATTATTTTGAATAAATAACTTGTCGTTTCAAGTTACCTTACAAACAATATTAGATATTTTGCATATGTAAATTCCCACCGTCATGCCTAAACTAACGTGCTCTCTCAGCAAACTCACAAACTGTTTACGAATTGTGGTATAGCATGATTAATGGCCAGTGTGATCGATATTTATTCCACCATTCCATAATCGTAGTCATAACCAATTAAATGATAATTATAGTTCATGTGCCACCTTTTGTAATTTTCATTTTCATTTGAATTGGAAATAACTTGTAACGTTCTTATTTGTAAATCATATATTTTGAATTTTTTATGTGAGTAACTGGTTTAATTTTTTATCGAAAAAATGCCTAGAGAATTGAAAAAAAATCAAATCATTCAAATAAACTTGATCTGGGCATTCAATATATCTTGTCAATATATACTGAGTCAATTAATTGAGGTACAAAAGATAGTTAAACATTAAATTAAAGTTAAAATTTACAAAAATAAAATATTTTAAAAGTAAAAGTGGAAAATAATCATCCAAACCTAGGTATACTGTATATAGAACACCCTGAACTGAAAATAAGAGGAAATGGAAATTAAATATCGAGATAGGTTATGCGGACACAGATGTTGTGTACATTTTTCCTTACGCTTCGTGGCCCTTCCATTTATTCTTTTTTTTCCTTTGCACGTTACCATTTTTATTTATTCTCTACAGTAATCTGTCTTTTTGCACCCTTAAAAAAATTATAATTTTACGTATATCTTGTTTCTGTGTGTGTGTATGTATATATTTATAGAAAAGTAAATATCCTTTTCCTCTTCATATTGCTCCTTTGTACCAGACCAATTCTCCAAACATTAAAAATAAAAATTATATAAGAAGATAATATATTTTCTATATATATTCGCACAGACACCCTATAAATTATATCGGGCAATACATTTTTCTTTCGTTTTTAATTTTATTTTTTGGTATTTTTCCCATTTTCCTGCTTTTCTAGACACATAATATAGTAGTATTGTGTACAACCAAAAATTTGGTGTAAAATAATTTCACTTTCTCCACTTTGATGGTGCGGGTTTGAATTATAATCATTATAATAATAATAATAAGCACAACAACAAATAATTTATACGGATAAACAAAAACAAAAAAAAAAAAAAAAAATCTATCAAGATGGTATCCTCCGCTTACTTTCTGTTCACGTTTCTAAACACGTAAGATAAATGGAACATGAAAAAAAAAATTATTAATAAGACAATTCACCTAATGAGTTTGGTACATAATACAATAGGTACCGACAACACAGCATACAAAAAAAAAATTACAACAAATTTTAAATTTTTTATGTTAAGAGGGTGGAAAAATTAATTTTTATATTCATCTTATTTAAGTGCAGTGCGATCATCATTGCGGTGCAGTGGTGATGATTATGCTCTTAAATTTGTAACGCCGTATATATAAATGTTTTGACGGATAATGTATAAATAATGCACGGCTTTAGAGGAAGCAAAAGCAAAAAAAAAAAAAATTTGGAATTGTTATACAAGAAAAAGTTTTTCACTTACCCATAAATTTATGTGCCAATTTTAAGGATTAAAGATGACATGTAGCTAGAAGATGATTTCTGAAAATAAAATGTTATTTTGGATTAATTCAACGGCTCGTCTAATTTTTATGACTTTTACAGTTATACATGTGCAGATAAAATTACAAAAAAGAGTTATATAGGCGACTTTTTTTGGCACTTTCGTCCTGCTTATGTCGTTTGGAGCTGAACAAAGAAATATCTAAAGAAATTAGGATTATTATACAATTAGAAGATTCAGGAATTATACAACGATCATAAAGTTTTATTTTACTTGTAGCCTACATCTAAGAAAATTATCAAAATTATTCAAAATTATATATTTAATAGGAAATCGAAATTAAATATTTTCAGAACCAAATTTCTATTTCAATTGAATTATTAATTTTAAAAAAGGTCGGTATTTTCACCATTTTAACTTAAGAGAAACCCAAATCCTGAATTATCCACCTGTAAGAAATCCTGAATAAATTTAGAATTCTTACCTAAAGAGTCAGTTGCGATATTTTTAAATGTATAAAACATATGACCAGAACCTAAAAATATTGTGTAAAAATATTTGCTTTTACCACTTTTAAAATTATTGAGCGAGTCTGCTTGTTTTTAGAACGCTCTCAATCACATATTCACATTGCTATGAAATTTTCAGTAAATCGGATATCTAATCAACATGTTGCAAGTTGGCGAACCTGAAATCGCCCATTGATATGCTATATGGTTTATTACTATTCGAAATAATTTATACTACGCTATTCATACACATCCAAGAATGCAGTTTCTTCTTAATTACGGCCAAATTTTTAAGTTGATTAAAATATAACAACGCCTTTATACATGATATCAGACTGTCCCAAGTGTCCCATGTACGTTTCACAAAAGTTAATTTCAAAATCATCTCTTCTTCGCGGTGTCTATTCGCTTCGAGTTCATACTTTCTCAAGTTTATAGTTAAGCTTAATCAAGTTGTGTTTTATTTTCAATATCAAAACCATATAGACACAAATTTAACCATATACATATAGTATGTTAACGGATTCACGCTTTCATCGTAAACTCCAAAAAAGTTGAAAAACTTACTTAGTATTTTTTAATGAACGATTCATGAGCACCTGTATTTCGTTTAGCTTCTCTGATGTGGCGGAGTCCCAAATTGGCAAAAGATAATTTATATGGCTAAGGAATTGTGCATGAAATATTCGGTGTTTTATTTTTGTCGGCAAAAAATTTCTCATCTTATAAAATAGAAATGAAATAAATCGTATTTTAATTTTTAACATTAGATATGTATATGAGTAGACAAATCTAATTTTGAGTCAATGTACAGCCATATATATAGAACATTCAAAACGTTTACAACCATTGGCGAAGAGAATTAATTCCCCATTGTCAAAAGGTTTATTTTTCATTTCAAATAGATTGTAATTCGTTTTTGATTCGTTTAATTTTAAATAGTTGCTATTAGCCCATATGCTTATTTCAATTTATAAATTTTTGCAAATATTGAAATAATTGAAATCGACCTATGGTTACCAATATCCGTCTTTGCTTTTACTTTACAAATGGGGATAACTTTCGAAATTTTTAATTCGGGAGGATACAACTTTCGGTCAACGGTTTGATTTACTGGTTAAGCTAACTTGGGAGCTAATAAATATGTGAAATTAAAGCGAAATTTAGAAGACAATTCATCATACCCTACAGAAGATTTCTGTTAAGTTGATCAATAATCTCTGAAATTTCAGTAACGTTCATATCGTGGAAAATTTAAGAATTCTGCCCATGTGATGTGTAAGATTGGGAGGTTGCTGTCTAATTACATTTTCGATACTGTATATAAAATGTTTGTTAAATAATTCACATATTTCATCGGTTGGATTGAAAACCGTGTTACCAATTTTTAGGCAAATATCCAATTTCTCGCGATTCTTGCGGTTTCTGCCAAGTTTCTATCATCATAATCGCTAAAAAGATTTTTAAAAAAACGCAAGATTAATTATTTCGTAGATAATTTTAAGTTTTTTATTAATATTTATCGCGATTTTTTATCAATTTAACAATATGGTATCTATCATCCATGGTTGTATTTTCCTAGAAGTATCGGCAAACTCAACTAACTTTTATGTGTCAATATAGTCTGCTTATAAAACCCAGATCAGGTTGTTACATCGTCAAATGGTAGATTAGAACATGTTTCATAATTTTTGAATGTTTGTATTTATAGAATTTTTGCATTTTTATATCTTTTATTTTTTTGAATTTTTCATATTTTGTATATTTATATTTTATTTTATATTCTTTATCTTTATATTTCTTCATTTATCCTTATATTTCTTGAATTTTTATATTCATATTTTTATATTTCTGTCTGTTTTTTGTATTTTTATATTTTACTTTTAAATTTTTTTTTGTGTTTATATTTTATTTCTATATTTTCATATTTTTTATTTTTAAAAGTCTAAACTTTTCTATTTTAATATTTTTTTAATATTTATATTTTTATTATTTATATTTATATTTTGTTTCATAGTTTCATATTTTTGTACTTTAGTTTTTTAATTTTTATGTTTTTATATTTTATATATTTTAAAATTTTTATATTTTATTTTTATATTTTGTTTTTAATTTTATTTTTATATTTGTATATTTTTATAATTTATTTTTATATTTTAAATGTTTAAATTTTTCTATTTTCATATTTTTATATTTTTTGAATTTTTATATTTTAAAAATGTTTGTACTTTCTCAGTATCATATCCAATTGCTTTATACCAAATAATAAGGAAATCGATTCATAAATAAAGATTTTTGAATATATTTTTTTAATTTTTGTTATTTATATTTATATTTTATTTTATATTTTCATTCTTCATATTTTGACATTTTAAGATTTTTATGTTTTATATTTTTATTTTACATTTTTATATTTTCATGTTTCCATATTTTTTAAATTTTTATATTTTTATACTTTTTGAATTTTTTTATTTTTTATCTGCTTATAATTTTGAATTTTTATATTTTGATATTTATCTTTCTTTAATTTTATTTTTATATTTCGGTGTTTTTGTATTTTTATTTTTTTATATTTTATTTTTAGATTTTTAAATTTTTATATTTTTATATCTTTCTATTTTTAAATTTAATTTTCATATTTTGTGCATTTTTATATTTCTATACTTTTGAATTTTTTACTTTTTGTATTTTATATTTTTGAATTTTTATATTTATATTTTATTTTTATGTTTGCTGTTTTCTGTATTTTTATATTTTATTTTTTTGATTTTTATGTTTCTATATTATATTTTTAAATTTTATTTTTATATTTTTATTTAATTATTATACTTCTTTTTTCTGTATTTTTATATTTTATTTTTAAATTTTTTTTGTGTTTATATTTTATTTCTATATTCTAATATTTAAAAGTCTAAATTTTTTTTTAAATTTTTTTTGAATTTTTATATTTTTATTATTTATATTTATATTTTGTTTTATAGTTTCATATTTTTATTCTTTAAATTTTTGATTTTTATGTTTATATATTATATTTTTATATTTTATTTTGTTATTTTCATATTTTATGCATTTCTATATTTTTATGCTTTTGAATTTTTTATTTTTTGAATATTGATATTTTTGAATTTTTATATTTATATTTTATTATTATATTCTCTTTTCAGTATTTTTATATTTTATTTCTTTGATTTTAATGTTTTTATATTATTTTTTTCTATTTTATTTTTATATTTTTATGTTTTCATATTTTATATATTTTTAAATTTTTATATTTTATTTTTATATTTGTAGATTTTTATAATTGATTTTTATATTTATATAATTTTATATTTCTGTGTATTTGTATTTTTATATTTTAAAAATGATTGTACTTTCTCAGTATCATATCGAATGGCTGTATACCAAATAATAAGGAAATCGATTACTAAATAAAGATTTTTTGAATTTTTATATTTTTATTATTTATACTTATATTTTATTTTATATTTCCACTCTTCATATTTTTATACTTTATTTTGACATTTTCAAATTTTTATGTTTTATATTCTTATTTTACATTTTTATGTTTTCATGTTTCCATATTTTTTGAATTTTTATATTTTTATACTTTTTGAATTTTTTTATTTTTTATCTGCTTATAATTTTGAATTTTTATATTTTGATATTTATGTTTCTTTAATTTTATTTTTATATTTCGGTGTTTTTGTATTTTTATTTTTTTATATTTTATTTTTAGATTTTTAAATTTTTATATTTTTATATCTTTCTATTTTTAATTTAATTTTCATATTTTGTACATTTTTATATTTTTATACTTCTTAATTTTTTACTTTTTGTATTTTTACTTTTTTGAATTTTTATATTTATATTTTATTTTTATGTTTGCTGTTTACTGTATTTTTATATTTTATTTTTTTGATTTTTATGTTTCTATAACATATTTTTAAACTTTATTTTTTTATTTCCAAATTTTATAAATTTTTATATTTTATTTTTATATTTGCATATTTTTATGTTTTTATATTTTATTGCGATATTTTAATATTTTTATAGTTTTAAAATTTTTGTACTTTATTTTTTACGAATTTTTAAATTTTTTTTATTTATTAAATTTTTATTATTTATATTTATTTTTATTTTATACTTTTAGATTTTCATATCTTAAATTTTTATATTTTGTACTTTATTTTTAGATTTTCATATTTTGAATTTTTGTATTTTTATATTTCTATTTCTATAATTTTTTAATTTTATTTTTATATTTCGGTATTTTTGTATTTTTATTTTTTTATATTTTATTTTTATTTTTGAAGTTTTTATATTTTTTTTCTTTATATTTTTATATATAATTTTTTTATTTTTATATTTTTGAATTTTTTATTTTTGTATTTTTGAATTTTAATATTTATATTTGTATATTTTACTTTAATGCTTCTGTTTTCTGTATTTTCATGTTTTATATTTTTGATTTTTATGTTTTTATATTTTATATATATTTAAATGTTTATATTTTGTTTTTATATTTTTAAATATATTTTTTGAATATTTATATTTTTATATTTCTTGAATTTTTATATTCATATTTTTATATTTCTGTGTTTTTGTATTTTTATATTTTATTTTTAAATTTTTTTTGTGTTTCTATTTTATTTCTATATTTTAATATTTTTTATTTTTAAAAGTCTAAATTTTTCTATTTTAATATTTTTTGAATTTTTATACTTTTATTATTTATGTTTATATTTTGTTTTATAGTTTCATATTTTCATATTCTTATACTTTAGGTTTTTGATTTTTTGTTTTTAATTTAAATTTTTTTATTTTATTTTGTTATTTTGTTATTTTCATATTTTATTAATTTCTACATTTTTATGCTTTTGAATTTTTTATTTTTTGTTTGAATTTTAATATTTATATTTAATTATTATATTTCTCTTTTCTGTATTTTATATTTTATTTTTATATTAGAATATTTTTATAATTTATTTGTATAATAATATTTCTGTATATTTGTATTTTTATATTTATAAATTATATTTTAATATTTTTTTTTTTTTTGTATTATATTTTTATATTTTAAATATTTAAATTTTTCTATTTTTTGAATTTTTCTATTTTAAACATGTTTGTACTTTCTCAGTATCATATCCAATGGCTGTATACCAAATAATAAGCAAATCGATACATAAATAAAGATTTTTGAATTTTTCAATATATTTTTTGAATTTTTATATTTTTATTATTTATATTTATATTTTATTTTTTTGATTTTTATGTGTCTATATTATATTTTTAAATGTTATTTTTATATTTTTATTTAATTGTTATATTTCTCTTTTCTGTATTTTTATATTTTATTTTTTTGATTTTAATGTTTTTATGCTATATTTTTATATTTTATTTTTATATTTTTATGTTTTCATATTTTATATATTTTTAAATTTTTATATTTTATTTTTATATTTTGTTTTTAATTTTATTTTTATATTTGTATATTTTTATAATTTATTTTTATATTTTAAATGTTTAAATTTTTCTATTTTCTTATTTTTATATTTTTTGAATTTTTATATTTTAAAAATGTTTGTACTCTCTCAGTATCATATCCAATTGCTGTATACCAAATAATAAGGAAATCGATTCATAAATAAAGATTTTTGAATATATTTTTTAATTTTTATTATTTATATTTATATTTTATTTTATATTTCATTCTTCATATTTTTATACTTTATTTTGACATTTTCAGATTTTTATGTTTTAAATTTTTGTTTTACATTTTTATATTTTCATGTTTCCATATTTTTTGAATTTTTATATTTTTATAATTTTTGAATTATTTATTTTTTATCTGCTTATAATTTTGAAATTTTATATTTTGATATTTATGTTTCTTTAATTTTATTTTTATATTTCGGTATTTTTGAATTTTTATTTTTAGATTTTTAAGTTTTCATACTTTTATATCTTTATATTTTATTTTCATATTTTGTATATTTTTATATGTTTATACTTTTGAATTTTCCTTTTTGTATTTTTATGTTTTAGAATTTTTATATTTATATTTTATTTTTATGTTTGCAGTTTTCTGTATTTTTATATTTTATTTTTTTGATTTTTATGTTTCTATATTATATTTTTAAATTTTATTGTTATATTTTAATGTTTTCATATTTTAAATTTTCATATTTTATTTTTATATTTTATTTTTATATGTTGTGTATATGTATATGTTTATGTTTTTATATTTTATTTCTATATTTTAATATTTTTATAGTTTTAAAATTTTTGTACTTTATTTGAATTTATTTTGTACTTGAATTTTTATGTTTTTTTAATTTTTTAAATTTTTATTATTTATATTTGTATTTTATTTTATAATTTTATATTTTTATATCTTAATTTTTTTATATTTTGATTTCTTTAATTCTTTAATTTTATTTTTATATTTCGGTGTTTTTGTATTTTTATTTTTTTATATTTTATTTTTATGTTTTTAAGTTTTTATATCTTTATATTTTTATACATAATTTTTTTATTTTTATATTTCCTGCATTTTTATATTTTTGAATTTTAATATTTATATTTTTATATTTTACTCTTATGCTTCTTTTTTCTGTATTTTTATGTTTAATATATTTTTCATATTTTATTTAAATTTTTATAGTTTGTTTTTATATTTTAATATTTTGTTTTTATATTTTTAAATATATTTTTGAATTTTTATATTTTTTATTTTAATAAATCTTTATTATTTATATTTATTGTTTATTTTATAGTTTTATATTTTCATATCTTCATTTTTTTATATTTTTATACTTTTTTAGATTTTCATATTTTGAATTTTTATATTTTTTGAATTTTTTATTTTTTATGTTCTTATAATTTTGAATTTTGAATTTTTATATTTTTATATTTATATTTTTTTAATATTTAAACAATTATTTTATTGGTATGTATAGGGCTTTTTATTTTTATTTGTTAACACTTGAGCTTTCAATCCCAATTCGGGATCATTTTCAAAAGCATAATGAAAATTATTTCCAAAACATAGGTTCTCAACAAAGATCTAAATTCAAATATTAGTGCACTTACATGGCATCTGAAAAATTCTAATCATTTAATCATTTTAGATAACGTCTAAATTCTACAAATACAAACCAATTTTAGGAAAAGATCCATTTTGGAAATGCTACATAATTATTAAATCAAGTAAAAATTCGATTAATATTGTAGAAGATTATGCTTATATTGGCAACTCGTATGATTTATTTATATAAGATTTTTGTCTCATCTCATTTTATTTTTAATCAATTGTACAACCTTTCTTCATGAAAAACGCTTTAGCCGATATTTTTTTTCGAATAATTGTCTAGGCTGTGCGTTTCCATGAAAAATTGTTTTTGTAACAAATGTTTGATTGTTTTATGTGAATTTTTTATATAAAAATGAACCCATTCTAGAAATAATTTTCATTATGCTTGTGAAAATGATCCCGAATTGGGATTGAAAGCTCAAGTGTTAATAAATGAAAATAAAAATTAAGAGCCCTATACCAATAAAATATTTGTTTAAATATTAATTATTGGCTCAATATAAATAATAATAATTAATATTTCTTTACTTTTTGAATTTTTATATTTATATGGGGTTCACCGACGCGAGCCGAACGTAGGGCTCGTATTTCGGGTATCGGGTACCCGGGTATTTCTCGAAATTATTAACTACCCGAATACCCAGGTAATTGCTCCGGGTATCGCGAAAATATTCAAAGAATCCTGCAAATTTTACGTTATTTATTTCCAATATACAGGGTGTCTTGTACTTGAATGCTAATCCTTTGGAGATTCCTTGATCAATTTTGAGCTAAAACTGTTTGTGCGAGGAGATCTATCTCCAGTATCTACTAAGATACAGAGCTTTAAAGAAAATTTGCTGAGCCAGTACCAACACTCACATTTAGGATAATAGTTTGTATTTTACTCGACGTTATTAGCTTTCGAGAGCATACGTTTTTGGAATTGATATTATCTTTTAATCAGTGTATCAGATCGACGCGTCGGCCTTTCCACTTCATAGATATTGATGTTCAAACGTGGAAATTTTTGCGAGTTTGAAAAATGGCCAACAGGGCCACGCATCATAAAAGCACGTAGAAATGCAGGAAGGAACAAATGTACAACTTATTCTA
Source organism: Tipula helvola (assembly GCA_963556165.1). NCBI lineage: Eukaryota > Metazoa > Arthropoda > Insecta > Diptera > Tipulidae > Tipula > Tipula helvola. The sequence goes on along the minus strand of OY744482.1, from coordinate 262,831,128 downwards.
CATTGCCAGACTCGGTGGAATATGCTTATTTCGACAATCAATCGATTTGTAAAATTGAATATTGTATCGCGATTGCACTATTGCGCTCGGTGAATTAGGCGCCGAAAAAATAATCGGCAAGTCTCTAGACTTATTAAAGGAAGCCTCACTTATTTTTGAACCTCTTACGCTACAAGTATTAAGCAAAAAAGGCGACATTAATAATATCTAAACAGAAGTAATTTCATTATTACTATATTTGCATCACGCCAGTTATCCAAAAGAAAATTAATATTTAAATTTCGCATCTAAACTTTAAGCAAAACAGTTAGCTAGTCAGCTTTTATTACGCTTAGTCTCGAGACAAATCAACATTGGAAAGGTCGACCAAAGTTGAAGCTCTTCTGAGGTAGAACTTGAAGAAACAACTGGTTATAATGAGCTATGGAAGATTTATACGTCAAGCAAAGAGATAAGCTGATCTAAATTTTGGATAATTTACACGAAGGACTACTTACGGATGTTTTCAGTAGCGGGAAATAAACAGTAGATTTCATTTATAGCGATTATGAATATAATGACATTAGGGATATAATGACGAAATTTTACGGTCCCTTGAGGTCGTTATTGGTGAAATGTAATATTTCTAAAATCGACATTCGGATATAACGACAGAATTTAATCGGTCCCTTGGTGGTAGTTATAGGTGAAAACTAGTACAAAAATTGGAAGTTACTTAGCCGTTTCTACACTTTCTACACTTAATGGCTTTTTATTTTTGAAATGTTTCATAAATATAAAAATAAAAATGAATATCTCACATGAGTATCACACATGAATTAACCTGTTTATTGAACGTACATATATCTACATATGTAGTGTTGTGTTTTCATTCCGTTTGGAGTAGTTTCAGATCAGGCTACCAAAGTAAAACGGCATATATATTTTGAGGGGTTTATTTTAAGTATACCGATAAATAATTTAATTGTTTCAGAATCTATGATTGTTCCAGAATAATTTATTCTTAAAGGGAATTTTATTTAATTTAATTTTAAACCATTTTTTGAAGTTTAAAAAAACACTTTCTTTTACTAGCTTCGAACAGACTGTTCATTATCGGGTAGTTTTTAAAACTCTGTTCTTTTAAAAACTACCTGATGATGAACAGACTGTTCGAAACTAGTAGTGTAGAAAAAATATAAATAAAAATTTCACAAATAAAGAAAGTGTTTTTTTAAACTTAAAAAAATTGTTTAAAATTAAATTAAATAAATTTTAATTTTTTTGTTATAAAGCGTGTGTTTCGAATCACAAGATGTCGAGTTAGATTCTTAAAGGGATTAAATGTAATCCTAGTTTCAGAAATAAAGTTATAGCTGGACTCAAATCTCCAGGAGAAACAAGCAGTTAAAAATCATATAGTCTAGTAATTGTGTTGTCTTATTTACTAACTAAAGTAGTATTTTCCAATATAGTATTTATGACGATAATTAGCTACCTAATTTGATCTGGATTTTCAGAAATATTCGAAGAAACCCAACTCAGATTTCCAAAAACTTTATGCATCCAGCCGACAGGTAGTTTTAGAAATTGTGTTTTCTTGATTGTTCTTCTATTAAGTTACAGGAACTTCAGTTCTGAATTCATACTCCAGAAACTACTTAGTGGCTTTCATTTAAATTTTAGTTACTGCTGATATTAATTGAAATTCATTACAAGGCAGCGTTCATCAGAGATCAAACTTCTATGGGTTTTCTATTTGGGACTTGACAACTTTGAACTTTCACTGTGAATGCACCCTTAAACCAATGACCAAACTGTTAGTGTCAAAACATTCAGTAAAGACAACATTTTCATCATGGTGAAATACACGAACGAACAACGTCTTTCTCGAATTGGGCTCTGGAAATGTTATGTTGGAAGAAGATGATTAATTTTATCGCAGAATCATCTTCAATGAGGAAGCGTATTTTTGGCTTAATGTCTTCGTCAACAAACAGAATATGCGTTATTGGTCAGGTGAAAACCCTCATGTTCTTCAAGAAACACCACTTCATCCACAAAAATTAACTATCTGGTGCGGTTTTCATGCTGGTGGTGTCATTGGACCGTTTTTTTCGTTGATAAAAATGACAAAAAAATCGATTTCGTTGATGAAAATGACAATTAAGTGGGATTTTAGAATGCGGATAATTAAGTAAGCAATTAAAAACGGCCTGATGAAGTGAGGTGGTGAGAAATATATAAGAGGCAATTAGTAGCTAATTAATATTGAATTTAGGATGCGAAGGATTGAAAATAGTAACAAAAATATTCATAAGCATGAACTAAACTACTAACTATTGACCGCCAAGGTGTCTGTAATCGGAACGATCTCATTAATAATCTAACCATCCTATCCAATCCTTCCGATGTACGTACACCGGGTGTACGGTGGATTCATTACAGCACAGCATTCTTGGAAAGGTTCGTGGAAATGCTTTTAAATGCTTTTAGTACTTTGGGCTAGACTGTAGAGTTTCAAGTTGCGACAGCGACCAGTATGGTGGAAATCATTTCAATAAATAGCTGAGACTGATTAAATTTATTATGTTTGGTCGTTTTTGAGCTACTGTTGTATAACTCTTAAGTGGAATTTAAATTATTAATAATTACGATTTTCAGAAGTGATCAGAAATCGAACCCAGCAAACTAATGAATGTTAGTTCAGAATGCAGCTATTAACATAGTACTAAAAAATTAGATTTAGATAGTTAGTTAATAAATAGAATTAGACAGACAGCTCGTAATCATATTGCAACAACAAAATGTCCGAAGGCGAGTTCTGGAAGCTGAAGCACCCAAGAGAAACAGTCATTAATATTATTATTAATGTTGGTTGTAGCATTTAAAAATGGATGGATGGTTTATTAAATAAATTTATCAATGGTTCAATTAATGGACAATTTATCTATGGTTAACTGTAGGCTGTAGGTACACTAATGGAAATACTTTCTCGACGTGACCTTTTAAAGGTTGAATTTATAAAATTTTAAATTATTTATTATGCTCCTCTCATGAATCTTAACATGTAATATCTATCGTATGCACATGCAGTGACAAACCAAAATGAGCCTGTATCCAGCCATAACATCACTAAACACCGGTTTATACGTTGTTTTGACAATTTTTCATTTTATATGAAATATGTTTCGGCTGGTAACTTTCGGCTGAGATAGCCAAAAGACTATCTGTATTACTGACATTTTGTTACTTTCGGCTGAAAACATTAAGCTAACAGTCGGGGTCTTATTTTATGTGTACTAGTTCGACAATAATACATTAAATTCAATTTCGATGACGATTTTCAACGTTTTAATTTTTATAGCTCAGTTGTTTATTAAATTCATAATTAACGATAGAGTTAAAATTGAATTCATTCCGCATCAATTCAATGTGAAGTAAATCTGCGACAAACTGAATTATGTCCTAAGAAATAATTCATTTTTGAAAAATTAGATGTCGAGGATTTAATTTACTTAATTAATTTCGTAATACACAAATTCTTGTTAATTCCCGTGAAATTAATGTGGTTCAAATATACATTTGATATTCTTTGACGTATATTTGATAGTTTATTTACTACATGAAAATGTCGACAATAGCATAGACAACAGACGTAGACAACTTTATCTGCGAAAAATATGTTAAGCTCATATTTGAAGTTCTCAAATCAATCTTAAAACCAAACAAATCTTATGTTTGCAGTTAATAAAAGAAATATTTGATATCACGTGGTATTTCTCAGAGTTCTAAGAAATCCTAAAAATAATAAACACAATTTGTTTGTTGGTTTTAGAGTTCAGGAAGTTTGAACAAAAATACTAAATAATTCCAATACAAACGAAATCATACAGGATTGTTAGTTATCAATTGGTCTTGTAAAAAAACATTTTTACGTATTCAAAGAAATGCGAAGATTTACTCTGAACAGCACAAACTGCGGATACCTAGCGCACGACATATTATTTTCTAGGCCGATATTTGGTGAAATTTGGGCAATTGTTCTTTTTTTTGGCGTTTCTCTTTTCGTGGTGGCGTGGTCCAAGTAACTATCAAATAATACCGTTGTTTTTCTACCAAAATGCTTCAAAATATATTTCTCGTACATTTGAGATTTTTGATCGTAGCAAGTGACTTCCATCTCGAATTTGTTGAAAAATTATCACTGATCAATTTAAGGCTTAAATATTCTCCTTCCGTTGTGTAAATCATCATTAAATAAAGAAGGCGGCAGTAAATTTATAACAAAACATTTTCATTATTTATCTGAAATCTGTGAACCGAGCTGCAGTAGGAGTAAATTTAAGTAGTAGGAGTATACAACATCTGCAAAATATTGGTGACATTAGAATCAGCAACAAGCATCATTGGCAGTGTTCCACAATATTTCTTGAATTTCTGACAAAGTTTAATTAAAAAATCCGACACCAGATGATATGACCGAATGAATTTTTCAGAGCCGAAATTAATTTTATCCATTTGAATTTTATTACTTAAATACAAAAATTGTTCCTTGGTATCATTGATCTTGTCATCTTCTTATAAGAATAATAAATATATAGTTACCCTTTAAGATAATCTTACAAAATACTCCTTTGCTTTTCTTATACCTACACAAGAAGCTAATACAGAAGCAGAAATATAACTTGAAAAGTTTATCTGTGAATACCAAATTGTTTGCCTGATCAGATCGTACTGATAAGGGAACAGACTTCATGAGTAATCTATTTACACAAATCTGTAAATTATTAAAAATAAAAAAAATTTCAACAACAGCTTACCACCCACAAAGTAATGGTGCACTGAAAAGATTCCATAAAACAGTTGGCAGGAGCGGATTAACGCTTAGGCAAACTTAGCACGTGCCCAGTGGCCGTGAATTTCGTGGACTCTAATTTTCTTGCTTATTCATTAGTGGGATATACTTTGATGTTTAAGGAGTGCCGCTCAGCGTCTTGGAAAACTGGCTACTAACGTTCGACAATCCGACACTAGGCCCGAATTCTTCAATTCAATCAAAAAAGTTGCGGTTGATTTTAGTAGACAGCAATTAAAATTTTTAATTGAAATGACATATTCAACAAGAACTTACGGCATGGCAGACATTTTTCGAATGAATTTTAAGAATGCGGATTTGTATCATATGATCTGAATTCCTGGAACTTTTTTATTTTATTCCTTGCTCAACTTCTGCCCATAAGTTATCTCGATTAGATTAAAGTCAAGGGCCTTGTGCCAGAAACATCAATTTTTGAGAGTAGTTAATTGAACTGTTTTTCAATTTCTACATTTTTTCCCTATTCCCTTGTTTAAATACAATTTTATAAACAAAATTGGAAAAATTCAGTGATCTAGTTTGTGTTTGATACTCATCTTTTATTTGTATTTTCACTTTTTTATGTTAGTGATTTAAATTATATCGTTTTCGATTGATCAAAAAAAACTAAACTCAGTGCAAAAAAAACTAAACTCGCCATAGTAAAACAATTTCGAGTTTAGTTTTTTTTGCACTGAGTTTAGTTTTTTTGGTCAATCGAAATCGACATTTAGAGTGCATTAATAAAAGTCGGGGTGAATTCAGAGTGAGTATGGTTCATATAAGATGAGTTGTTCAAAGGTGGTTGTCGTTTTTCGTCATTCCTTTTCCTTTCTGGTAATTGCTTTGCCTCGTGCGCTCTATCATTCAGATGTTCAGAAGCTACACGCTTGCGACAGTGGTAGACATTCTCATACTCATGACCTCCATTCATGTTACAAGTATTATAAAGAAACTGTGGGAGGTAGTTAAAAAATCGAAATTGATTTTTCAGAAATAAAGCCAAAATAAATAATCATTGATACAATAAGGGATATTAAAACTGAAAAAATATACAAAAAATATTTTTTTTATAAACAACTTTAATCAATACATTTAGTTTTGTGGTAATACTAACAATTGTTCGGTAGCAGTATACAAAAATTCAAAACACTTTAAAACTTTTAGGCACACAAAAAAAAACAATTTATTTATTTTAAAATGTTACACTATTCTACATATACAGTTATACACTTATTATTGTGATTTTGGTATAGTTTCACTTTTTTCCAATAATCCACGAATGCAAAAAATCTGATGGGGAAGTCGGAAATCGATGTCGACCTGTACCTGAAAGAAAACAAAACCAAATTGATGAACCATTCTAAATATTTATGTATGTAATTTGTACTTAGCTTATAGTCACTATTTGATGTTATCCATTAAATGTATTGCCACAATTCTTTAATTATTTTGTAACCTAAATAATATTGTACACTAGTTATTCTTAAATTTATGTTATAAAAGAAAATTTATATTACCTTTTATGTATTGATAAAATATTTATCTGTCATATTGACATACGAAAAATCTAGTACAATTTTTCATAACAAATCTAGTTTCGAGAGATATCGAGAAATTTGTAATAATATCGTAAACAAAAACGGAGATAAATATAAACTTAGAAGAGTTAATATAATATAGTGATGTTGGAATGGAAGAAACCGTAAACGTTTTTTAATCATTCTGTGTCTTTATGTCAACCACGAACAATCAACATTGCATAAGAAATCGCGCACTCTTAATACAAATATTATATTCCGGTTCGAGGTGTAATTCGAAGTGTTTTGTACATTTAATAAATATAAGTTTTGTCAAATATAAATATCACGCCTTTTATTTACAAAAAAATCAGCGACAAGGAAAAAATACAGTCCAGAAAAATAAATTTGGTGAATTGATTGGTTCGCGTGTTGCACATATTGAATTGGTCCTTCGAGCCGGATCTGAAGGCAAAATCATTAAGTGAAAATTAAATCATCCAGAGCTGCGAGAAATTAACCTGTAATTTCAAATACGAGACAGTGATCTGTGAATAGTTAATAATTGGCTGCCATTTTCCAACAATAATTACTATTGTCCTGAGTAAAGAAAAACGTGGAGACGCCATCTTGTCGAATGTTTAGCGTCTGTAAAATTCAAGAAAGATTGACAGTATCTAGTTAATCCCAGCGAGGGAGGTACAAATCAATCGAATTTATGTCGATACAACTCTAGAAAGATATCATAATAGCGAGTTAATCCCAATGAGGGAATAACAAATCAACCACTATATTAATAACAGCCGTATCAGCAACGGATTATTCGAGTTATACACAACGGTGAAATTATCAGCGAGATTTATTACAATTCCAATTATACTTGGAGAGGAGGCGAATATCAGATTAGAATTAAGGTTCTGGGACACAATTCTCAGGATCTTGTTCCAACGTGGGAATGTCAAGTCATAAAACTAATTACACGTAAATGAAACTAAAACTAATCACAGCAAGGCATTTGTTTTCAGAATAGTGTAACCTTCGTCGTCGTTGTATATCGGGTCAAAATTGGTTTGAATAAAGCGAATTATTCAGTTTTTTGTGTAGTGATTTGAGTGATTAACATGGCTGATAAAGATGTTATCAAAGAATATGTCGCAAGAAGAGGACTTGCGAAAGGAAGTACTACACGAATGGTGACATTCGCTGACAAAATTACAGAGAGAACATCGGATTCGGATATTTCATCCAGATTAGAGTTACTAAAGAGAGCATTCACGGATTTCATCGAATGTGAGACAGTGTTAAGCAAATACGAAGTGCCATCAGAAATGGCGGAGATCGAAACAAAATACCTAGGTGTGAAGGCCAAATTTGTCGAGTCAGTAGTTGCGCCACAACAGCGAAAACAAAAGATTCAGATTGAAACGGTGATGACTCGGTTATGCAAGGAACAAAACGAGTTTTTATCCAACATGTCGTCATCATTTACCACTTCATTAAACCAAACCATCCAAAATACGACTGAAGAGCCACATAGTTTTGTACGGTTGCTAAATCTAAATTTGCCAAAATTCTCAGGTAAATATGAGAATTTTCCTAGTTTTAAGGATCTGTACACGGCATCTGTCCAAACAAAACTGGAGTTTAGTGATGCTCAAAAATTGCAGTATTTAAAAACGCTACTTGAAAGTGAGGCAGCGGATTTGATCAAACATATACAGGTGTCAGAGGCAAATTGTAAACAGGCATGGGATAAGCTATGCGAGAGGTATGACAAACGAAAACACTGTTGACCTCAATAATTAAATCATTTTTGGAATTACCAACGACGCAAGATGGGTCCGTGAAAAAACTGAGACATCTGTGTAATGTATCCGACGACGTACAGAGAGGGATACAGGCTTTAGGTGATGAAGGTACTGAAAGAGATCCGTAGCTAACGTACATGCTGTTACAAAAAATGGATCCAGGTACTAAAGAAGATTGGGCACATAAAACAGTCAACGAGGATTATCCTTCGGTCACGGAATTATTTAAGTTCATATGCGATAGATGTGAAGCATTGGAGTTCTGTGAATCTGGCAAACATACAACGTCAAAACCAAGCACAGCCAGGTCGCATCAGCTTAAGGTAACAGATTCGAACATAAGTCAATGTGTTTATTTAAAGAGTCGCATCGAATTTACGAATGTGATAAATTCAAGGGTTTAGAAATAAATTCACCGAGAGAACAAGCTGCAAAATTAAGGATCTGCTTTAATTGTTTATCAACGCGCCATAAAGCAATCAATGTCCAAGCACCAAGGGCTGCTTCAAGTGTCATCGTCGCCATCATAGTCTTCTTCATGATAGTACCTTAGCCAATTCAGTAGTGATTTCATCCGATACACCAACAAAGCCAATATTGGAACCAAAAGCAAGTACAAGTTTAGCGAACACAAGTATTACAAACACATGTAGTGCTGGAACCACCATATTGCCAACTGCTATTATCAATGTTAAGGATCAGTTTGGTCAAATTAAGTCGTGTCCTCATTCATATCACAACGATGTGTAAACCGATTGGGCCTTAAACGTGAGGCGGGTCAAATTCGTGTGGAAGAGCTGGCGATGTCAAATGTGTCTACATTAGGTAGTGCAAAATTAACTATTCACTCTCGATTTGATATGTCTCAAATTTTGAAGGCCAAGGTATACATAGTACCGAAAATCACGACGTTACCAGCTACCGATGAAATTAAACGAGAACAAGTCAGTCAATACTCAGAATTACAATTAGCAGATTCCTCATCAGTGCAAAAGGAAATCGATATGTTATTGGGTGCCGACTATTTCTTTTATGTTCTGAGAGGTAAACGCATTCAACTAACACCTAACATATTCGCTCATGAGACAATGTTTGGATATGTGCTGGCCGGTAGACCACGGGAAGATTCTGTGAGTAACATACAACCAGTTAAAATGTTTAATGTGCTGATTAGAGATGAACCATGTCTAGAAGACATTTTGAGAAAATTTTGGGAGCAGGAAGAAGTAGCAAACGATCATCCATGGACATTAGAAGAACACACATGTGAAGATATTTTTAAATCAACTTGCATAAAGGACAAAGATGGTCGGTATATTGTACAATTACCAATGAGAGAGGATTGTCCACCGCTCTTCAGCGACTGTTGGCAATGGAGAAAAGGTTTAAGCGTCAACCAGAATTTGGCCAACTGTATACAAATTTTATGGAAGAGACATTTATCTACGGCATATGAAGAGGCTATCAGACGATGAAATCAATAATCGAAATTGTGAGATATATTATCTTCCTCACCATGGAGTTGTGAAGGAAAACAGTTCGACTACCAAGCTGCGAGTGGTGTTCGACGGTTCAGCAGTGACATCTTCCGGTATGTCATTAAACGACAAATTACTAGTGGGACCTACGCTGCAGGATACTCTTTGGACAATTTTGCTGCGGTTGCGATCATTTAAAGTTGTCATTTATGCCGACATTGAATAAATGTATCGGCAAATTCTAGTTGATCCGAGCCAAACATCACTGCAAAGAATTTTATGGCGCGACTCTCCCACTGAACCAATAAGCCAATATGAGTTACTAACAGTAACATACGGAACGTCTTCTGCACCGTTTTTGGCAATACGTGTCTTATTTCAAATTGCCAAAGAGTGCAAAGATCATCATCCTGAAGTGAGCGATATAATCAAAAGAAATTTTTACGTTGATGACTTATTAACAGGTGCCAATGACGAATACTAAGCTGCACAACGCAAACAATAATTATCAGAGATTCTAGCTCAGCGGGGATTTCGGTTGAGGAAATAGCGATCAAACATGGAAACTCTAAACGATGTGAACGATTTGGCACAACTCATCGTAGATGGAAACATGTCCCAAATGTTAGGCCTCTATTGGAATCAAACCAGTGACGATTTGATGATCAAAGTATTAGAGATGCCGCTCGATTCATGCACTAAACGTAATGTGTTATCAATTGCGTCTAAAATTGTCGATCCTTTGGGATTATTGCTTCCGTTTACGGTTAAAATAAAAATATTTATGCAGAGTTTGTGACTTGGGATGAGCCGTTGGATGCAGATATATGTGAGACATGGAACATTATATACAATCAATTTAAGTTCCTGGGTAATGTGAGAGTGACTCGAGTGAAGTCGCATATTCCGCCGCAGTATATGTTAGAATGAAAGAGAATGACAAATGGATAGTTAATTTACTTACAGCAAAGAGCAAAGTTGCACCAATTACCCAAGTTAGTTTGCTGAGGTTGGAATTATGTGGCGCGCATCTCTTAGCGAAATTATTGTCAAAGGTGCTAAATGCATTTCAGCTTACTAATGTACCTGTTTGGGCATGGACCAATTCCATGGTCGTACTGTCATGGTTATCAAATCATCCGAGAAAGTGAAAACCATTTGTCGCTAATCGGGTGGCTGCAATTCATCAACTACTTCCACAAACCATTTGGTATCACGTGAAAGGAAAGGAAAATCCGGCTGACTTGGCAACGCAGGGATTAATGGCAGACAAACTAGCAAATAACGAAATTTGGTTCAAGGGACCTTTCTGGTTGTCATTACCAGAAGAAAGGTGGCCAACAAAATCAACTATAGCAAACTTTACAGGAAGTCGGTTGAAAAACGTACAATTGTTACATACACAAGTCGTAGTTGAGGAAAACCATTCAATATCCAGGTTGCTACCAAGAGTTTCGACTTGGGATTTAATTCGGTCAATGGCATTTGTCCTAAGATTCGTGAATAACACAAAAGGTACGGAGAAGCTAAAGAAAAACCTACATATATCAGAGATAGAAGCTCCAGAACTAAAGATCATCAAATATATCCAGAATATTGAATTCGATAATGAGATAAAATTGTTAGTGAAACAGAAAGGGTTATCGTCAAAATCTAGATTACTTTCATTAACACCATTTGTAGATTCTAATAACATTTTACGAGTTGGTGGCCGGTTGCAAAATTCGGGATGTTCATATGACATGAAACACCCAATAATTTTACCAAAAAACCATAAAATTACAAATATGATTTTACAACATGTACACACGAAATATCTTCATCCAGGTCCCTCACTATTGACAGCATTGTCACGTCACAAAAACTGGATTTTAGGAGTAAGGGAGAAATGTCGGAAAATATGTCATAGTTGCATGAAATGTTTCAGACATTCAACATTACGATCAACTCAACAAATGGGCAGCCTACCACAAACACGAGTCACACCGAGTAAGCCATTTGCTGCAGTTGGAATTGATTATGCAGGGCCAATTTTATTGTCAACGAAAAAGGGGAGAGGAGCCAAACTTAATCTTAGTAATATTCGTGTCTTTTGCAACCAAAGCGATTCATATAGAAGTCGCGTCAGACCTTACCACTGACGCGTTCTTAGCAACTTTAGACCGTTTTGTTTCACGGAGGGGAGCACCAACTCAAATTTATAGCGACAACAACGGTTCAAATGTTCTGGGTGCGAATCGATAATTGCACGAACATTACAATATGCTAGCCTCAAGGGAATTCCAGGATAAAGTGAACGAATACGCATTAAATAAACGTATTGAATGGCGTCTAATTCCGCCCATTTCGCCTCACTTTGGAGGGATATGAGAACGTGCTGTGAAATGCAAACTAGTACAACTCAGATCGAAGGGATTCTCAATTCAAGACCCTTATGAGCGATTAAGAACGAGGATGTTTGCAATATTGACATTTTAACGCCTGCACATTTTTTAACGCTGGGGCCAGTTACATCTTTACCACACAATAATCTAGAAGAGGTTAATATGTCCCGTTTAACTCGCTGGGAACAAGTACAAAGGCTCGTACAGAATTTTTACGTAAGTATTCAATCACCTATTTGAATACCTTACAACAGCGGACTAAGTGGAAGCAGAAGGGTAGAAATTTACAAATTAATGATATGGTGCTGATTCATGACAATAATTCACCACCAAGTACATGGCCACTTGGACGTGTCATTGATCTGCATCCATGATCAGATGGGCTTGTACGTGTGGCAACTATTCAATCAAAATCATCTACATATAAAAGGCCAATAAAGAAATTATATCGACTTCCAATAGATTATTGAAAAATAAAATAAAATATATATCAACATTCAACATATATATTTGGAGGGGAGTATGTTTGGTAGCAGTATACAAAAATTCAAAACACTTTAAAACTTTTAGGCACACAAAAAAAACCAATAATTTATTATAATATGTTACACTATTCTATACAGTTATACACTTGTCATTGTGATTTTGGTAGTTTCACTTTTTTTCAATAATTCCGAAATTAAAACTGCAGATTTTTTCTGCCGGTAAGTTGGTTGACTTTTCCGTTGGAATGGCCGTCTCGGTATTTCTGTCTGTCGGTCTAATAACTGTAAATAGTCTTAAATGGACGGCCAAGGGATTTTTGGCTAAATTAGAATGGTAATTTATCTCATAATCTCCATCCCTATCGAATTGCGTTCATTAAAAATCGCTCAAGAAGCCTAAGGTAATATAACTTTCCCAAGGCTGAATTCAATTCGAGTGCCAAATTCAAACGCTGTATTTCTGCCTATATTCTATATTTACAATATTTGGAAAATTTATCGGAGAGTTAGATAACACACATACTACGTAGTATAATAATAACTGCTTACGTATAAATGTATATAGGGGAAAACAACCAATTTATAGGTCTACCTACCTTTATCCTCCTAACAAAATAAATAATAATAATAAGATTTACTATTGTCGTGTGTCATTTTTATCGTGGAAAAAAAAATGTTACATAACACGAAACAGGAAAAAAATGAAAATTCAAATCATTCCAAAAAAGCACCAAAGAAATATTTTGGGGATGAACACATAACAACGGAGAAAATGTATTTTTTTTTTGTTTTGTATAATCTAAATAATGCCACCCTTAAGGCTATACAAACAAAATAAAAATATTTATGTACATAAAAAGGTCTAGTACAACAAAAATAAAATATTAAGATTTTTATCTTAAACCGTATATATGTACATACATAGGAAGATGAAAAAAATGAAAGTGAAAATGAATCTACTATTTTCTGAATCGTCTGAATCATACCATACCATTTTCTGGTGTATCCATGAATAAAACCATATAGAAATTCACAACGATTTAAAAATAGTTGGCTCAACGATATTATTCAATCACAGAATTTTCCAAACAAAACAAAAACTTACTTTATTTATTTTTGTATAAAATGTAATAATAAATTGTGTTTTCTTTTTAAGAAACATTGATGGAGGCGCCGCGTCTGATATATTTTTATCCTTTTTATCGTATTAATAGATATATGAGACTTTATATTTCTGTTCTGAACGCTTTTGCGTTGCTGTGGTCTATTTTTTGCTTTTTTTTTCAAATGATAAATATCTTTTTTATATATCGATAGCTTTTTTTTTTACAAAACTCTAAAAACTTAACAACAACAAACTATCATGAATTTCATTTTATCGATAACCATCCAAAAAAATATCGAGAGAAAAACGAAATAAAATCAAACAAAAGTACAATACAAAATCTCATCAAATAAAATTTATTGGAAAATTTAGTTTTGATATTAAGTTTCCTGATAAGTTTGAAAATATCAAAAAAGTTTTTGGTTTAATATATATAAATATAAATTAATAGAACACAAATAATCAACAAACAAAAAAAACTAGTAATTTATTGCCAATAATTATTGTGTTTGTACATACATATGTGTTATATGCATACACATATTTGTAGGATGAGAAATCATTAGTGGTAATCTCGTATGCCAAATCTAAACTGAATTCTTTTTTTTTTTTTGGGGTGTTTATTTTATTCTATTCCAGAATTCAACTCCATTGAAAATATTTTCTTTTCTTTTTTGTACATTTTCTGGTATTTTACTTGTTTGATAGTTTTTGAACTAATGAACTTGAATGTTCTGAATTAAAATTAAAATAATTTGAATTTTTTTTTTTTGTAAATTTCACAAAAATATTGTTTTAGAAAATAATTATTATTAACAGTATAAAGGTCAAATGATGAAATATTTTATGAAAATTCTTGTGTTTATGATTGGAAAACAATAGAATACCATTTCCCAACTGTTATAGAAATTGTTGAAATTGAATAGAGGAGGTAATTATGTTTTGGTATATAATAAGGAAATTACAGTGAAATCATTTTGCTGCTACTAAATTATGGCGATGAAGGCAGCTAAAAAAAATGTGGAATGTTGCTTGATTTTGCTGAAATACTAAATTAGTTTTAGATTATCAAACCTTTACTTTTCCAAATATTTAATATTTTCAAGAGTGTCCAACTTTTAACACTTAACCACGTATATTTACTTTTTTTCATTGCAACTTCGAACTTGACGGGCTTCGAACTTGACGGGCTTTGACGGGCTTCGTAGATTTACGTCAAAAATATCCGGAAACCATGAAAGATAGCGATAAACAACCCGCCTTTAAGTTTAAATAAACACGTATACGTAAATCTATTAGTTGCAGTGAAAAAACGTAAATCTACGTGGCCCGTTAAATGTTAAAATAATGCCAGGAGAGTTTTTACTAAGTGACGTCATTTGTAAATAGTAAATTTTTAAAAAATTCTTCACACGCCTATGTAAACCTTGGAAGTTTTTACGAAAAGTTTGTAAATTTTACTAATTATTTAAAAAGCGTATAAGTATTAGTTCATAATTAAAATAAATGTAAACATTTAGGCGTTTTTCATAAAAATTAAAAATAAGTAAGGTACATTATAAAAATATTTAAGAAGATTTCAATTATACAAATTCTCGTAGTTTGGAACCGCCGTGGTTTCCATAACTAAAGCGTTTAAGTTTTTTCATGAAATGATTACCTTCTTGAAACTACACAAATTCAATTAAAAAAAAAATTTCTTAATAAAATCTGTTTTATTTATTAAAATGAACGTTTTCGACCAGTAAGTGGTCATCTTCAGAATTCGTTTACACGTCTTGATGAATAACTAGGATAGTCCGATTTCTTCTAATTTATTTAACGTAGTCAATTCCTTAAGCAATAGTAGATAATTATTCTTTATTTCAAATTTTAATCAATTTTAGTGTCTTGTTAAATTTTTTATTTACATTTTGTTTTTGTTTTGTAAATTTCCCTGTATTAACTAACACATTAAGTAGCAATGTTATGAATTTCTGATCTCTGTGGTGTTTTTATGTATTAAAGCGCAAAATAGATACATAACGTATTGCGCGGGCATGTTAATGATTTTTGTAACAGTTGTAAATGAAATCTGAAGATGACCACTTAGTGCGGTCGAAAACGTTTATTTTAATAAGTAACACAGATTTTATTAAGAAATTTTAAAGTTTGTTTGGTAATTTTAATTTTTTTTTAATTGAATCTGTAAAGTATCGAGAAAGTGATCATTTCACGGAAAAAATTAAACACTTTAGATTTCAATTATGTATTATTAAAAAAACTAATATAATTATCAAATGTATCAATGGGTGGAACGAATAAAAAAGTAAGTACTGATATGAGTTACCTTTTCCATAAAAGGTACTACTTTTAAGTAAAAGCTTTTTCTTATTTGGGTATGAATATTAGCTCCCTTGTGCTAACAAGTACTTAGCGAAAAAAATTTAACTAATACCTTTAAGTCTTTTCTTATTGTTTATAGGCAGTACTTCTGATAATTTCAGTAAGGATTTTTTGTATTTACTCTTCGGTTATTTTATGTTGTCCTCGAATTCGTAGCTGTTCATCTTTATTCTCGTTTTTTTTATCTATTATCTGCATCCTCTTCGATTACATAAATATAGTTTAAATGCATTCGTATGATATGCAGAACTACTCTACAAATAACAGTCATTGTAGGCTTCTTTATGGAGTAACAAACTTATCCGCTGTCCCAAGAAAAGAAACAGGACCTGTAAACTTTTATCGAATAGGCCTTGCGCCTATTCACGACTGCCAATGGGTTAAAAATGCATTATCGCACAATAAATGGTATGCATCTTTGATAATTTCCCCTAGGGTTTGAGGCGGCGATAATGATTATGCAATTCAATGTGCATGGGTCAGATGTCGTATCTGTTTGATGTTTGTGTGTGGATTTGCCGCTCTTGTATTATACACAATAATTAATTCTATATTAATCTTACATTTTTTTTTTTTTTTGTATCTTGTTTTGGGTGCTCCTAAGGAGTCGTTACAGATCTTGGTTTTCGAGTTTCGGAGGGCCCTGCTAACTCATAAATTGGAACGTGGAGTAATTGTGGAATTTTTGTATGGTAGCCATGCTTGTTACTTACTAGAAAAACGAGAAAAATTTATAAGATTTCTAGAATTAGTTAACGTAACGATAGTGTATTTTGTTTTTGTAAAAATTTTTTTTTTGAAATTAAAATTGTTTTGGTTGTAGTAATGAAATAATGAAGCGTTAAATTATTTAATTATTTTTCAGGAGGTGAACGTAACGGCATGTAAGATATGTGTAAAGCTGCAATTTTGACCCAGGAAGGGCACCACCACAACCCCACACCCCAGACTGTGCGATTGCCGCATCTATTAACGAACGGTCGCAAGGTCGGCTATTCGTTACAAACTGCACTAATTTTGTTTGTATATTTAGGCTTGGGGGTACACTTTTCTATTAATAAAGTTGTCAATATTTTATAAACCAATATTATCCAAAGCTATAAAACCATTAAATGGAATGCCTTACAAACAGTAGTTCTATATATTCCCATATCCTTAAGAAGACCACCTTTTTTACACCAGAATCAGTGTGATAAATTTCTTCTTAAAATCGGGAATTTTTTTTTTTTTTTTTTTTATGTAATCAGCGAAAGTAACTTAAGAGACTTATTATTTATTATTGCAAATTATACAATTAAACTCTTTACAATATCAATTTCCCAATGGATTTATTGTCCTTTGAAGGGTAATTGATATTGTAATTCACATTTTCAAGATTTCCATAATAAATTTTTAGCTGTTTCTTAAATTGAGGAAAACTCATTGAAGCTTTAAGTGATTCTGGCAACTTATTGTAATTTGAAGGGCCGGAAAACCTTATCGATTTGCGCCCAAATTCGTTACTGATAGATCCACATGATATGCTATTAATAAATCGAGTGTCATAATTATGATTACAGTTATTAAATTTAAGATTAGAGAGCGCTGAAGAAACATTTAACATCTTGTACATGTATAGTGAAACTTGGTACTCATACAATGCACCAACTGCTAAAATACCCTTGCACTCGGTTTCATATAAAACTAATGATGGGAAACGTAAAGACAGCTTTAAAACAGCTTTTAAACTTTTGTTTTGCATGATTTGACAAGATTTCAATCTGCTTCGATTTGCAGTTCCGTACACAATAATTCCGTACACAATTCTAGAGTGAATAAATGTAAAATACATCAATCTCAGTGCATAGCTCGGCACACTGTTTCGGTACATTGGAGGACTTACACGTTTTAATATTTTTTTCTTAGGATTAGCAAATCCGTGGATATGGGGGGTTATTTTTCTCCAATCATTAGTGACCGAACAAACAAATACGTGTAACTCATGAACATAGAATAATCATCACTTAAGTTAACAACAACAATTATTGATAATCATCACTTAGGTTAACAACAACAATTATTGATAATCATCACTTAGGTTAACAACAACAATTATTGATAATCATCACCATACAAATAAAAAGATTTATCTTTGCATTTTTTCTTTTAATTTAATTAAGTAAACAAATTTTTATTAATTAATGGCATTAACTATAAACTAATTAAAACACTAAATACTACACTAAACTAGAAGACTTGTGGTAACATAGAGATTTTCTTTTGTAATTTTTTTAATTTTATTGTGTATGATTATGATTCACTCGTAAATTTTTAGCACAAAAACATAAATAAAGATTTTTAAAATGAAAATTCAAGCAAGAAATGGGCTGCCTTAGGCACCCAAGTAGAGACCGTATTTAAAAAAAAATAAAAACTCACCTGTCATCTCCCGTAGAGCGCTCCAAGGTCGAACAAGGCTGTAAAATAAAAATTATCTTTGCCCTACTAATTAAACCGCAATTGAATTTTCACTTAGACACCGTACACGTATAACTAATTTTGATCTAACACGATCATACACAATATGTATAAAAAAATTATTATTATTTTAATTTAACTTATTTGATCTTAATAACATTTTTTTTAAGGAAATTAAATTTTCCGTTGGAAATTATCGATTGGAAACCTTAGCCGGTTTTCCTAACTGTACGCACCATTTCACTAAAAAAAAAACACTTAAACTAATAACACTTTGTTTGTTCTTGTTGGTAAGATCTCGAACATGCGCGGCTCTGCATCCAACAGCTGATATCAAGCTGTGATTTAATTTGTTTTGAGGATATTTGGATCGACACCGCAAAGCCGCGCCTCGGTTGATTTGTTTCTCCAAAATCTTTGCAAAATTGTTAATCGATCAGTTTTACTGACTCTAAAATAATTTAACATACATTTAATGTATTTCATTAGAAAAGCGTTAGCTTTAAGCTCAATTAAATTTACCTTCGGATATGTGTTAAATAAGTGTTTCGTAAGAAAATGTACAATATTAATATAATATGTACAATAATATTCCAAGTTTTTGTTTGAATTTTTATTCCTTTTAGCCAACTTGGTAAACAATTTATAGATTCCGTTGTAGCACTGATATTACAAGCAAAATTCTGCAATGCAATTATTTTTGAACTTTTCACTACAGTTGTTTGAACGTTAATGACCAGATAACAAATTTCAATTGCATCTCAACTGCATTGTAATTTGGAAATTGGTAGTGGTGAGAATCAAATTTTCATACCATTACGCGGGCGAATGGTTATCTTCGTGATGAGATAAATGATAAACTGATACACAGTCAGATATGTATATTATTTTTGGTATAGTCTATGCTTTCCATCACCCAAGCATTTGTAGTATTACAATGACATATTTGTTCAAATTCATTAAAAAAAAAACGTAAAGCATATAGAATCAAAATTAAGATGTGGATTCTTATTTAAATGCCAGTAAACATTATTTTAGGTCAGTCATTATTCGTTTATTAGGACATACAAAGAAAATGAGTTGTAACAACACAAAAGGAAAGTTTCCTTAACAATCCTACTAACGGAGCCATTTTACTACAGATGGTTTTAGTGTGCTCAGCCCAAGACATATGCGTGTCAAAAGTTACTCCTAAGTACTTGAAAAACTCAACTCTATCAACTACAATGTTATTTATAGTAAAATAAGACAAATTGATAGGACTTTTATGTGGGGAATGAAAAATCATAAATTTCGTTTTATGTAAATTTAGAGAGATCACATTAGATTTGAAATATTCCAGTAGAATGTCCATATCATGCTTCATACTATTATGTATTGTCGAAGGGTCATTTGTTTCATAAAATACTACAGTATCATCTGCGAAAATTCGAATTTGTCCATTTAAAGGTAATAGCGAGATATCATTAATAAATATCAGAAACAGCAACGGACCTAGCACACTGCCTTGAGGCACTCCACAATCCACATTTAAGACATCACTGGTGGATCCGTTGATCATGACGTATTGTTGACGATTAGTCAAGTAACTATTAATTACCCTATTGGCTACTCCACGAAATCCATAACAGCACAATTTATCTAAAAGCAATTGGTGATCAATCGTGTCAAAAGCTTTCTTTAGATCAAGAAAGAGAGCTCCAACATATTCCTTTCGATCAAAGGCATTGTAGATCATGTTAGCCATTTCGACAAGTGCCAACTCAGTACCCGAACCTTCCCTAAAACCATACTGATGTGCATAAAAAAAGTTTGAACTGTTAAGGAAACTCCTAAACCGTGAGTTCAGTATTTTCTCAATGATTTTGTCAAATACAGGCAAAGTCGAAATAGGTCTGTAGTTAGAAACAAGATCCTTATCACCATCTTTAAATACTGGCACAACTTTGGCAATTTTTAAAACATTAGGATATTCACCAGTTTCAAGGATTGTGTTAGTTAATTTCGCTATAAGTTCCGAAAAGAATGTGACATTATGCTTCAAAACCAAGTTAATAATATTACAAATTTCCGCAGGGTTAGTGGGGGTTAGAAATATTGAATCTGGATTAAGGCACAATGTTCCAAATTTATGAATATTCCTGTCACTTCTAATTGTGTCACCCAGTGATTTACCTGTGTGAACAAAATAATCATTGAATTTAGTGACAATATCAGAGGTATTATTATATTTTAGATCATTAACTACAATAGTTTGGATCTCAGATTTATGATTATTTCTATTTAGAAATAGATTTATATTTTTCCATAAATTTTTCTGACTCACATTAGCAAATGTATTTTCATAAAACTGTTTTTTTGCATAGTACTTCTCAGACTTGATTTTCCGATTAAGAGCACTAAGTAGATCATGAATATCCACGTTACGTGGGTCTAACTTATGTTTCTCTAACGTGTTATTACGTTTTCCCATCAGTTTCCACAAGTTGTATGTCATCCAAGGACATGAATTAGTCTTCAAATTAGCCACAACACTCCTAATCATAGTGAATTTGTCAATTAACTGATTGTACTTATCAATAATTAGTTTAAAAGTCCCGTCCGGATCAGTAATATCAAAATTCGTAGCCTCAAGAAAATCAACAAAAAAGGAGTCAACTTTTTCAAAGTCAGTAATCTTTTTTTCCAATTTATGCCTGTAAAATTTATCCTTGAAGTAAAGAGACGAAAAAATAAAATTATGATCACTAATATCCGAGAAAATAGTGGAATTTTTAACGGTGCTAATATTATTAAAGCTACAAACAACATGATCAAGGATATTGTTACTAATTGACCTAGTAGCAAACGTATTAGTAACAATCATTCCCAAACTCATCAAACTATTTTTGTAGTCAGAAACATTAACAGAACTTTTATTTACAGGTATATTAACATCCCCAACAACAATTGTGTCCGTCCTTACACCATAAAAATTGATATCCTTGATTGAATGTAATGTCTTTTGCCTCCTTATATAATTTAGACTGGAATTTGGTGAAATGATGCATCAAATGGAAATTTATTATATCATTAGAAGGTGAATTTAAAATTTTAAAATAATTAGTTAAAATGTTGTTCTTCAATACGGCTGAATTAAATTCCACGATAAAGGAATTTCTTAAACGGGATGTTGAATTTACACTATGTAATTAAAACCAAAACAAAAAATATAGAACCTTAAATCGCAAAGCAAAGCTTTACTTACAGCACACCGAGGGCAACAAACCTTGATACCAAGGATTACTTAAGTTGCGTAGAAATATAAAGTTTTTGATATGAACATAGAGCTCCACTAGTATGATCGAATGTTTCAACCAAAAGTACACTTTTAATTTTAAAAAAAATACGCCCCCCCCCCCAAATGTGTGTACTTTTGGTTGGATCCTCACATCTCCAGGTGGGCCATTCAACATATATTTCCAATCTAAACTCAAAACTCCTTGTACCCAACCTTGTAAATCATCAAGTAAGTACGGAAGAAGTTAGACTTCTTTTATTCACAGCTTTTTAAGTACACAAGCAGATACTTGAACAATCACAAGTTAAAGCACTTATATTATGTTTCTTTCATTTTACATATTTTGTACATAATATTGTACATGTACAAAATATTTTGAAGGGAAGAAAAATTATTTTTTACGAAGAGAGAAATTATTAAAAAATAATTATTTAGCAGTAAACCGGAAAAACCTTATACGTTAAAAAATTTGAAATTTTGGTGAATACTAAACAACTCTAGGCTATGTGTACGCGATGGAAACTGTGATGTTGTAGTAGGCCATTTTATTTCAAGCATTTGTGTAAACTTTTAGAATTTTAAGCAGGGGATAGGGTATTCCAATATTGAAAAATCTTGTATAGGAATTTGGAATTTTTGGTGTATATGTGACAGCGCATAAATGCATTTTCCCAATATTATTTCCTGTGGGTGTTATTACGCCTGAATGTTCAAAATCGAAAAATATTTCTTTAGTTTTTTTTTTAAGCTTTCATAAAATTATTGTATTACATATTTGAAATCGAAAAGCGATAACATATTGGTTTGTCAATAAATGGTGTAGGATGCTTGTTGTGTAGGTAATGCTGACACGACACGATCTCAATGAAAAAAAAAACCAAACCACTAGAAATTTCGCGCGCCAGACGTTTTTTTGTTTTGAAGATCGATAAATAGCGGTGGCGGTGGGTTTTTGAGTCAGTTAGTGAGTACCTCTTGGAGTTGATTTTATTAAAAACATAAATAAAAATAAAAATAAGCAAATACCAAAAATATGTTTTTTTCTGGTGGTAACAGTCTTAATAAATTATTGATTTTTTTTAAGAGAAGAATCTTTTAAGAAAATTAGGTGAACATAGTTTAAGTGTGAAATTCAAAATTTCCTTAGCTAATAGAGAAAAAGGAAGAATCCAATAAATCCGGAAAAAGAGAGTACATTCTGGACGTTTCTGTAGAAGAAAGATCATTATTATTTTGTACTAAGTTCTAATTAAGAATTCTAAAATAATAATAATTTTATTAGTTGTAATTAATTAAGAATAACAATAATAATTGTTGGTTTTTCTAACGTGAAATTCATAACTATTTTATTAAATTATTAAGTGTAAAACTTTAAAGAGACTGTGCAAAATTCATAGATTAAGATTAGTGATAGAAAAAATAAATAAATATAAAAACTGAAGAAAAATCATTTAAGACAAATAAAAAAAAAACAACTTTGTGGTCCCAAACCCAATCAATCACCATTCACCATTTTTGTGTTGTGAATTTGTAAATTGTTCTTGTTAGTGATAAAAAAAGAAAAAAAAATTGAGTGGTAAAGTAACAATATGGGATGGGGCCAAGCAGAAATAACCGCATTTTCGTTTCGTATACATACAAATTCATATCGTATTCAGAAATAGAACGCCAGCTAAAATTAATTTAGTTGTAGTTGTAGCCAACACAAGACTCTCTTTTACGAACAGCGAATTTTGTGATTTTTAATTTTTTATTTTTTCATGATTTTTGTTTAATTTTTTTAACTTTTTGGAATCATTTTGTATTATTAGTTGTTTGAAAACCTTATACCTTATACTACTTAGTGACCACTTCCGGTTAGCCAATTTGGAGTAAAATTCCCTGAGACATCACAATTAGAGATTGAAACACCGGTTTCTGTAAACCGGTAACACTGGTTTTCTAGCATATTTTTTAAAACCCGGTTTAAATATTTCAATAAACCGGTTGTTTTTATTATAGTATTACAGATTCCCAAGACAACAAAACTGAAAACTTCAATCGGTTTTCCGAGTTTTGAACCAAAAAAATCGGAAAATGATGAAATTTGTTTTCCACCTTTCGACACATAGCGTTGGAGTGCAATTTCTTTTTTTTTTATTTCTGCAGACGCCATTTGTTGTGATTTTTTGTTGTTTATAAATTGTAAGGTTGTAACGCAAACGCATGTAGCAATTGCTACGCTAAATTTTTTTTTTTGATAATTTGTATATTTCAAATTAAAATTAATTATTGTTAAAATCATCCATAAGGTAAATATTGACAAATATTTTGCACATATGTATAATAATTTTTTGTATAATAAAAGTGTGAGGTTAAATCTTCTTTGTAAAAGTGAATTATGTGATATAACAAAAATTTGCATATGAAGTTTATATGGAAATAGTGTCTATTTAATTTAAATTTTTATTTGTTATAATTGTAATGATTTGCAAATTTACTTAGCCCATTATGTACTAGTTTAAAGAGTAATTTTCGTTTACTTGATTCATTTGGAACAGTTTTATAATTTTAAATGGCAGAAATTTGGTTTCAAAAATTACAGAAATTTCATAGTAGTGTTACGAAAATCATGTGGGAATGTTTAGTGGCCCACTGTATATTTATAGTGTTTTTAACTTTTCTGTAATTTTTAAGCACAAATTTCTGACATTTAAAATTATAAAACTGTCCAAATGAATCAAGTAGACAAAAGTCATCCTTTGAATTTCATCCTGGATTAATTAAATTTTCCAATCATTACAATTACAACAAAAAAAAAAATTAATATGTCAGAAATATGCTATTACGATACGACCAATATATAACTCTAATTATTTTTAATTTCAGATTGTGCATTGGAGAAGTTCCTAAAATTCACACTCAGTTCGGCCAGTTCTACATTGGATAAAAATATGATTCATCCACATCGCTTCTACATTTATTTTTTAAGTAGATTCTAAATTTTTTTTTTTAAGTTTTGTACAATCAGCTGTTAAATCCCCTGATAGTTAAAATTCGAAAAATTGTGGTGCTTTTTAGACGATCACCTACAAAAAACTACGATGTGCTTCAAAAATATATTCGTCTTAAGTTTGAAAAACAGCAAAACTTAATTATGAATTCAAAGGCGCGTTGGAATAGTTTTCTACTGATGCTGGAAAGATTCTATGATTTAAGGACCTGTATTCAAAAGGCGCTTATTGATCTAAGAGTACACCATTCATTCTCCGAAGGAGAATTTCAAAAATTAGCGGATGATGATGATTAGCAATGAAATTAGCAGATGAAACGCTCTGTCGACAAGACGCTAACCTCGTAACAGCGGATGTTACATTCCATTTCATGCTGCAAACTTTACATAAATAAAAAACTCCGTTTGCATGCGAATTTAAAGCAGCTTTATCGATTCGAATTAGCGAAAGGCGTACCACAAATTCTATTTTCCTACATATCTGCATAACAGATACTTGAATTTTTATGCACAGATACATTGTTTTTAATTTTGTTTTGTTAGTTCGGGCAATTGTTTTACATTTCAGCACAATATGTTGAACAAGAATTATTAAAAGCTTATTGGCAATACACAATACTTTAAAAAAAATAAACCTTAATTTTATAAAATTAACCAGTAAGACATTTTGTTAAACTTAATTGTCGAATTTAATAGTTTAGTGTTATATTATTTAGTTGAAAAATGGGCAAAAATAATAGCTGAACCCCAAAAATGAGGAAGTGATAATATGAAAGGATGGCCAACTTAATGCAAATATTTGGGGTGCTAAAAGAAGATGGTTTATGGTGCCATTAAAACTTACAGTGATACCGGGGATTTTAGAAAAAAATCCAGAAAGGACGGGCTCGAATACGGAAGGTGTAGGAACATTATTAGGAAGAGTAAGTATAATCCTTTTTTGAGAGGCAGAAAAGTAATTGAAACCGTATCATAACTAATAAAAATGAAGAATTTTAATTTTTTTTTGATTCTCCTAGTGAACTATAACACTTTTACAATTTTTTTTGTTTTTTATTTGTATTTTTAATTTTCATACCAAATCAACTATAGATTAGAAGTCGGGTGTTTGAATCTGGGCTGTGTGGATATATACACGTAAAAATTGCAGTTCTGAAAATAAATGACTTCCTCATTAGTGGAGTAGGAAAATGCCAGGGTCCAAAAATGCACGGACCCTATTTGCACGTACCTAATTTGTCTAGGCCTTAATTCGCCCTTGGTTTGAACGTCAGAACTGACCTGCCTACTTAAAAATAATCAAATAAATAAATTTAATTAAAAAATTATAACAAAATGGAATTTGAATTCTTATTTGAAGTCGCCAGCAGAAAAATGTTCGATTGTTATATCGCAGAAGAATAATTGTTATTATTAAGGTACGCTTGTAAGAGGAGATCATAGAGAATCTGTATACTAGCATTTATGTGTACATAATTGCCAGTGTCGGAAAAAATTCTTTCTTATTACACTTAGTTTTGTTGGAAAAATCGTTTTAAGTTAAGTATATTCACAATCCTAAATATTTAACCCTTATTCCCTCCTTGGCCAAATACGTCATTTGGGTGATGATTTCGTTATTTTGTTCACCTGCAGTCGTTTTCTCCAAATTGTTGTTTTCACGTTTTCATATTGGTACGACAAAGGCCCATCGTGGAGCAACGAAATCGGTAAATTAATTTAATGTTTTAATATTACCCAATTTTTACCTAATTTGTGAAAATCCATTGAAAAGTGCTAGACAACCACCTTTCTTCTAAGTTCATCAACCACACTATAGTGTTATTTCTTTTGTAGCTTTAATACTGGTTCAGAAAATGCTTGTAATATTTGTTCTGTGTTTCTTATATTGTATTTAAAAAGTGACGCTTAGACAAACAGCACAACAAACACAAATTAATTGAAAAAATGGAATGAAGGAGGAAATATTTTAACAGATTTCGGCCTTCAAGCATATTTTATTTGATACTAAGTTTGAACCTCTCTTTTGTCAGAAAAAATGTCACATCATCTATGTATGTATATTTATTATTTTATTGAGAAAAGTGCTTTACAAGCAGATGGTTCTTCGGTAGGAGAAAACGGTGATTTAAATATATTTAGTTATAAGAGCTATATGAATTAAAAGAGGCTGAATTAAAAAAAGTGAATTAAAAATGGTAATTTTTGTATGAATTTGTATGAACACCTGTTACCTTTTTTAATTCATTTTTTCTGAAATAAAAAAAGTATTCCTTTTTCATACAATATTCGCTTTTTTTATTTCATTAATGAAGACTTTTTTAATTCAGCCTTTTTTAATTCGGTACCCCGTTATAAGCACCTTTTCTAGTCGTATCGAAGTACAAATTTGTATGTGGAAACCTTAAAACGCGCGTAATATGTAGCTAAACCTTCCCTATTTGAGCTAAATGATATTTTACCAATTGCATCTAACAAAAAAAAATAAATAAACTTAAAATTGCCGATAAAACGGATATATCCAGGCAGTAAAGGATAAATGGAAACCAATGTGAATAAACTAAACAACAAATCGAATTTACCATTTTAAAGTGTTACCATTCTAAACGGTTTCAGCGTTTTATTGTATTTGCAACGTTTTTTTTTTCATTTTCATTTGATCGGATCAATTCATTTTTCATTTACAGTTCAATGAATAATCTACTCTCTTGTTGTATGTACGAGTACATATAAATAAATGAAAATATATTTCCCTTATATCCTCCATACAGGCACATGCATGTATTATAATAAATGTTATTGTATTCCAATCGAGTCATTTCTGTTTTCCAGAATACACAACAACAAATTTGTGTGTATCATAGAAATAAAAAAAAAAAAAATCAACAATGTAAATTATGATTGTAGATTTTTTTTTTTGTAACTTTTATTATTGTTGTCGTACAGACATGTTGGGTGCAAAAAAAAAAAATAAAGAGAAAAATGTAAATTTTCATTATTGGAAATTGAAAATTATAAATTGATCAATTGACTGAATTTGGTTTATTATTTATAAATAATTTTGTTGTTAGTCAATTTTCATGTTATTTATTTCATTTTATTTAAATATAATTTTTGTGTTCACATAAATTAAATTATAACACATTTTTATGTACTGATGTACATATTCTATGGTATGTATGTACTATCAAATAAATATAAATATTATAGGGCCTTTGAACGTTTTTGAAAAAAGAGGTTAACATTTACTTTTTTTTAAAAGTATATGTTCGCATAAATCACTTGTAATGCTACTGGTTAATAAATCTACGGGTCATATTTGCTTTTCAGCTAAATTTACTGTATATTGAACTCAAACCGGGTGATAAATAAATTTTCGTAAAATATTAACTTAACTTTCGGTTGACTTAATTTAACAGTTGTTGCTTTAAAATTTTGTCAAATGCTTAATATGGACAGCAAAGTGTAACATATTGAAACTTACTTTAAAAATACAAACTTTTAATTTTATTTTCGTGAACTTATTTTTGGACCGCAGATTCGACCATAGATAGAAAAATTGTCGCTCAGGTTGTTATGACGAGCTTTTATTTAAATTTGCATCGAATTTTTGTTCATTGGTTTTTTTAGTGCTGATTACGCGTATATTGCTGAACCGTTGCCCCCACCTAGCAGCATAAGTTATGCAACGTGAGTATTACACTACTCATCAAAAGTGGATAAAATTTAATCATATGGCACTAAGGCATCCAATTTTTACCAAAAATCTGATTCTGTGATTTTTGAATTTGAATGCTCTCGATTCCAAATCAAAATTTTACAAGAAACAACACAATTTCTTTTATTTAATTATTTAATAATTAATTGATTGAAAAATTCAATTTTTCCTATTTTTCTGCTTTTTCTCATTAAACGTAGCGCATCGAGGGTTTGGGTCATTTAGCAGGCTAGAGTTTTAGTGGCGATATTTCCTACTACAAAATTCGCTGTTTCAGGCTCGATGTTGATTCATGGTAAATTTGCATAAACATTGTAATAGGGCCTCAAGAGCACTAGAGCAAAGAAAAGCGTTGTTCCATACAGCCAACTTGACAGGTCCAACTTGACACAAGTTGTGCATTCAACAATATGCCGAGAAACAACTCGGCATAAAAGTGATATTTGCGCCAGGTAAACATACATTTCAATCCTAAGCAGCCATTCTGTTTTTTTTGAATATCTGTTTAGACAGCAATAATTCTTTTAGTATAGTTTCAGAAAAAACAAGCATTACTAGCAGATCATTATGCAATTCGAAATATTTGCGACCAAAGTATATATCTCTGTTAGCCGTTTAGCGGCTCTAATCGGCACTAGCTCACTCACACTTTTACTATACATCTTAAAAATAGTCACAAAATAGTTTCTACGTTTTTTTTTAAAAAATCAAAAATTATCGCTCTCCCTAAGGAAATTTTTTTTTATAAATAAAACAACTTGGTTATTTTAATTTGCAATTTATTTTGAAAAAACTTTTCCTTATAGTAACAATTTAAATTTATTCTAGAAGATCGATTTCGGATTACTCCTTCTTCGGTTCTATTTTAACAACTATCTTTTGTAAAAATTTTTGTTCACAGAAAGGTTGGAAAATGTTTATAAAAATTACCGCTAATTCAGTAATATATTTTATGCGGTAAATCCAGTAAACCTTTAACCTGGTTATTACTAGTTATAAACAAATAGATTAAAGGTGCTATTTCACTTGACTCACCTTAGAATTTTTTGAACTCTATAAATTATTTTTAAATTTTTCAAATTCTTTAGATTTTTCCATTTCTATAAATCTTTAAATTCTTTGAATTTTTAAAATCATCATAATTTATTTCCCCATCTCCAAATTTGTTAAATTCTTTAAATTTTAAAACTCATCTCTAAGTTTCTAAATTCCCTAAATATTTATCTTAAAAATCTTTGAAATTTATAAGTTATTAAATTGTTTAAATTCTCTAATTTTTCTAAATCTATTCATTTCATTTCTTTAAATTCTCTAAATTTTAAACAATCTTGAATACCTTTAAATTTGTTGAGTTCTTTATATCATTAAATTCTTTAATTTTCTAAACTTTTAAATTCTTTATCTGAAAATTCTTAAGTTTCCTTTAAATTCTTCAAATTTTACACAATGGTATGCTTTATAAAATTCTTTCTAGAAAGCACAATTTAAAGATTCGTTCATCTGCAAATTCAATAATTGCAAAATTTAATACTGTAAAGAAACTTTAAAAATTAAAGAATATAAAGAAAAGAATTTATATTTTTATATTCCTTAAATTCAGTAGATTTACTATTTTAAGTCCTTTAAGTTGTTTAAAACCTTTAAATTCTTAACTTTTTAAGATTCTTAAACGCTTTAAAATTGTACGAACTCCCTTAGAATTTCATTCAATTTTGTTAAGTCAATGAATTGGTTAATTATTCTAAATTCTCTAATTATTTTATATTATTTAGAATGTTTAAACCTTTCTCTAAATTTATTATTTAAATTCTTTAGATTCTTTAAATTCATTAGTCTTTAATTTTTTTAAATCCTTTAAATTCTTAAAATTTAGATTCGTTCAATTTTTAAAATTCTGTAGATTTTTGAAATTTTTCAAATTGATAAAGATTTCTCTTAACATAAGAACTTAGGCTTGAATTTATAGATATAACTATTGCTAATATTATAGCAGAGATTTTTGTAAATCATGCCAAAAATTCGATACGAATTTTAAATGTATTTTGTTGTGGTCGATATTTTATAACAATGTTTATAGTGATGAGTTTTGACCACTATAAATGATGTTTCATTATACAACAAATCGTATAGTGAGGTTTAAAAATATGAAAACTGTTACTATAACAAGAGTTTTTGTTGCAGTAACGACTATAAATACAGGTACAAACATATTTCGATGAAATATATTTGCTGCAAAGAAAAGCATGGTAGTTTTTGCTGTACATAATGAGCGGCGATTCAGTGAAGTGATGAGATACAAAAGCATAGAGTAGCATTTTACTAATAGTCATGAAGAAATTTTGCATAGCTGCGCTGTTCTAACCGCGGCCAAAAATTTAAACCAGATACAAAGTAATCACATATTTCAGCCAATACTATGGTTTGAGCGCTGACACCTCTTAAGGGTTCCATTATTTTTAATGAAACAATTAGAGTTATAGAAATAATTTTTGGATATATCTTTCTAAAATGTTTTTCTAAAGCATTTTTATTATACGATGCAAGTTGCATTTTTATCAAAATGTTCACCTAATCTACATTAACATAACTAATTTACTTTACAATTGAAAACTAAATATTGCACCATAATTTACTTTTCTTGCCACATATGTAAACCACGTTAATTATATCTGACATTTAAACTAATATTGAATTAACTCCGAAATTCGGATTATTGTATCTATGACTTGTCAACATTTTGAAAAGCGCAAGCACGTTTATTTTCGTTTCAAGCTTTGCAACAAATATCGTAGTGTCGTATTTGAAACAAAATTATTTTGATTGCCTAACTTACATCAAAATAAGACTTAAATTGCGTCGAAAACGAATCGATGGGCGTTGATTGCGCATGCGCATTATTTAGTTGCATCTTTATATCGCATAAGGGTAGTAATTGTATGAAATAAACTTTTGATGTATTACTTACATCAGAATAAGATGGAAGATAAAATCGCATACGCATTATCTCTAAGCACGAAAGGCATGCAAAATATTATAGCCTCGCAAATTATAGAATTTCTTTTCGTCATCATAAATCCAGATCTCACTATAGCTACAATGATCTGCGGCTGACATTTAAGTGTAAAAATTATTTCCTCTATCCTCCTACTTAGTAGTAGTATTTAATTTTTTGAAACCTGTAGAAGTTGATTTTTTACAATGTTTCTAATGATTTTTGGAAATCGAATTTTTCCAGATTTCCCACCGGAAACTTTAACTGAATTTTTTTTCCTCCGACAGCTATTCTCCGACATAACATTCTAATGGGTGATATTATGCAAGTTTTCTAATGATTTTTGGAAAAACGAATTTACCCAGATTTCCCACGGGAAATGTTTACCGAATTTTTTTTCTTGCGATTTCTTTTGATATAAAAACTTAGAGGACGATCTTATACCAATTTAAATATGTTTTTTTGGTTTCGTGAATTTTTCACAATTTTCCTCGAGGAACTGGAGACAGGTTTTTCCACTTAAAATTATGGACAAAAGTCATCAATGCTATCCAGACATCCAATTTTATATTTTCGTTATTTTATACCAATTTTATACCAATCTGCATTACCGATTTTGTTTACTTTCGGCTGAAAATTTCGGTTGACATTAACGTGATTCTGCATTATCGACCTTCTGCTTCTATCTGACAACTTTCGGCTAGCTTTAACATTAATTACTTGAGCCTCTTCATTTTTGATGGTGAGAAAACATTTAAAGACAAAAGTTCGTCTAGGAGCTGATGCTGTCCCATCTTTTATCGTTAAATGAGGCAAAAATTACTTTTGTTTTTGTTTGGTTTTCTGTCTTTGCAGAACTTTCTGGGGCTCAGGGCACTCGCAACTCTTTCTCAGTTCTCTTTTAACCTCCTATATTAAGCAATAGTAGCCAAATCGGGGATATTTGCCCATTTTGCGTACACCACTTGCACATTGTAAAAGGTAAAGGTCAATCAATTGGGATAGTCAAATGCAAATCAAATTTACAGAGATAAAATTATCTTTAAATTTTATATATTTTCTGACATGAATCACACGCACAAATGCCTGAACAATGGACCGACATTTGACTTATTTCGTCTTTAATGGTCGAATGGTTAAACGTGTGTGAAGTTCCTATATTTTTCCCTAATAGAACTTCCTATATCTTTCCTAAATAGGAAAATGTTTGAAAGTATTAGTAACCAAAGAAATGTTTTATCGAGAAATTGAAAGTAAAGTATGTTAATAAAATAAATTTCACGAGTTCATTCGAGG
Organism: Tipula helvola; assembly: GCA_963556165.1. Taxonomy (NCBI): domain Eukaryota; kingdom Metazoa; phylum Arthropoda; class Insecta; order Diptera; family Tipulidae; genus Tipula; species Tipula helvola. The sequence goes on along the minus strand of OY744482.1, from coordinate 262,798,391 downwards.
TTTGTGCAAACTTTGGGGACAGCCTCTTGAAGATAAGTGGGATTAATATGAGAGAATCATCACCTAGCGCATATTGAAATCAATGCTGCTGTCTAAATTCGGGTGGAGTTAGACAAATATTTTTGTGGCTACTAGATTATAGTCTGAATTTTCAATTCCAGCTTCCATGGAACCAGGTATTGATGTCAAACATAGATCCAGAATATGAACACCCCTTTAATTTTCACATTCCAATGTGAAATCATTAACAATTTGTGAAAGGTCATGGAAAACAGCAAGCAATTACGCAAGGCGCCCAGCAGCATATGCTTCTCTGTGACTCAACCAATCTTTATGGTGGAAATTAAAATCATCAATTATAAGGAGTTCGCACTATGTATGTTCACCGCGAATATCATCATACTTGCTTTACAAATCTTCGAAGAACACAATAGATTCTGAATTGGTCTGGTTGAGGCATGTACATAAAGGACATAGAAAAACTGGTTTGGGTATGTAATATTGCATTACAAAATGTTGCATAACAATTTCCCGTACATTTTTTCCTCTATTCTGAGGAAGATAAATTGAAGAAAATGGCATCGACTAATTTAACTTAGAATTGTAGCGGCTAACAGCTTCGGTAACTCTGACGGGCTTGCTTAGCCCTCCGAGGGGCTTAAAATTTAAACTTCGTAGGACGTAGGAGACGGGATTAGCAATCATGTACCACGTAGGAGCGGATTATATAGATACCTATAAAAAAGAAAAATAATTGCACTATTTTGTTATGCAATATTTTGTAATTGCTACATAAAGATTCTAGATAATCCGCTCCTACGTGCGGCATGTTTGCTTATCCCGTTCCTACAGCCCCCTAAGTTCAAATCTAATGTCCATCGGAGGGCTAAGCGGGAGGAGCGCAGCGATTAAATTCGGATTAACCATTGATCTAAAAAATCGAATTTTGAAAGATAATATAACAAATCAGAGAATAAGGTAAACTCCTTTGCCAGTTTCCGACTTTGACTCAGGAACCAAAATATGATGAACCGGTTAAACACAAAGTCGTTTATAAAATCGTTACTTACGGTCACCTTCCATATTCTACTCCTAGAAGGCTGGACTCTGAGCGCCATAAAATAGCACGTTCGGAATTCGAACAAATGTCTATGTTAGGTTTATCTAGACCGTCTGATTCTTCGGTCTCCTCACCATTGCACTTGGTGCCGAAACGGGATAGTAACGATTGGCGACCCTACGGGGATTACAGGCGACTTACTCATTACCACATATTCATAACTTTTCTCTAAATCTCCGTGGTTGTACCATCTTTTCTAAAATAGACTTAGTGCGAGCCTACAACCAAATACCAGTAGCTAAAGAAGATATCTACAAAACAGCAATTACAGTTCTGTTTGGTCTCCTCAAGTTTATTAGAATGCCCTATGGATTGCGTAATGCAGCCCAAATATTTCAACGTTTTTTAAACGAAGTGACCAAAGGACTTGATTTTGTTTTTGGATACATCGACGATATTTTGGTGGCTATATAACCACTCGCACGAAGAGCATAAATTACACCTAGGAAAATTATTTAGCCGATTATCGGAATATGGTATAAACATAAAACCCTCGAAATATGAATTTGGAGTAAATCGCATCGAATTTCTCAGTCACGAAATAACAAAAGACGGAATTTTACCATCATCTAAACGAATAGTGGCAATTAGGGATATCCCTCAACCTAGTTCTGTACAAAAATTCGTCGGTATGGTAAATTTTTACCTCAGGTTTATTCCACACTTGGCAGAGTTACTTGTTCCAATACATGAGCACATGAAAAACCTGAAACAAGTGAAGAAAAAAATTATTTTCTCTTGGAATCCTGAGTGTGAGGTGGTTTTTAATAAAATTAAGTCAGCCCTCGTCCAGTGTACACTTTTGGCGCATCCAATGGAGAATTGTTGAATAAGCATTACTACAGATGCTTCTAGCGTGCCTCTAGGTGGTGTATTAGAGCAACACAGAAACGATACTCGTGAACCAATCGGATTTCCTTCCAAGAAGCTCTCTCCTGATGAGAGGAAATACTCAGCATTTGATCGAGAGTTATTAGCGATTTACTGCACTATTAAACACTTTCGATACATTGTGGAAGGAAGGCTATTCACGGTGTTAACTGATCACAAACCTCTGCGTACAGCGATTTCATCTAAGATAGAACATAGTCCGCATCAGGCACGTCAATTAGATTATATATCACAGTTCACCACAGACATTCGATATATTAAGGGTGAAAGTAATATTGTGGCTGACACACTTAGTGGACCTGATATAAACAATATTTTTACAATTCGGCTTGCTAACCTATGATGTCGAGAAATTAATCGCCTTGCAGGCAACTGATAACGAACTTACTGAAATGTGTAACAATTCCCAACGTGAGCACAAATAGAAACATGTGAAATTATACGAAACATTTTGAAACTTCGATGGGAGTGAATCGACCGTATATTCCTGAACAAATGCGTAGATCAATTTTTGATCAATTACATAATTTGTCATATCCGGGAGCTCGCACTAGTCGTAAATTAGTATCAAGTAAATATTTCTGTCTAAAAATGGCTGTAAACACAGGAATTTGGGCAAAAACATGCATTTCCTGCCAGAAAGCCAAAATAAATCGACATACAAGTTACGAAATTGGTAGATTTGAATTATCCTCCGCCAGGTTCGAGAATGTTCATGTAGATTTAGTTGGTCCACTACCCTCTTCAAATGGTTATGCTTTTATTCTCATAATTATCGATCGTTTGATGATGAAAACATCTTCAGTTATACACGCTTTCGTAGACCAGTACGTCTCGCGTTTTGGAGTACCATTAGAGATAACGACTGTTTGACAGTCAATTTGAGAGTAATCTATTTCAGGAATTTAGAAAAATGCTAGGTTCATACAGAATACGTACGTCAAGTTACAACCCAAAGGCCAACGGAATGGTGGAACATTTTCATCGCCAGTTGAAAGCTCTCTGTATGCTCGAGAAAATAGCATGAATTGGAGATTTGAACTCCACTTTATCCTCCTTGGTATTAGAACTTCGGTCAAGGATGACCTAGGATGTACTCCAGTGGACCTTGTCTACAGAGAGACACCTAAGGTCCCAGGTGATCTTTTAATGCATGCTGAGCCCGCGACATCAACTGATCCTGCGTCCCTGGTAGGGAAACTTAAAGAGTTGATGCGCAACGTCGTTCCCAAAAATTCACGAAGCCCTTCACAGGACAGCATCTTCATTCATAAAGGTTTGACGGACTGCGACTATGTATTCGTTCGCGTGGATAAAGTTAAAATTGGTTTAGCTGCTCCATATGAAGGTCTTCGTAAAAATTATATTGTAGAAATAAAAGGTAAAAATACTTCTATCTCAATCGACCGACTTAAACCAGCCTAAGTGACAGAATCTCTCCAAAAAGAGCCGCCAAAGAGAAACCATAACCATGTAAGTTTTTTTAAGTAATTTTCAGCTACGCATTTTATTAATATTCGTTGGTATATTGACGCTGTCGCTACGGAGGGAGTATTGTAGCTGCAATAACAAATGTATACGCGCAGCCACTTAATTTACATAGATTTGCAATGTACTAATCGTCCGGGGTACGAATTGATGTTTGTGTAGACAAATGAAGTAAAATGTATTTCCGATCGATTTGTATCTTACACAGAGTAACGATAATTACCAAATACTTATACCGTGCTATATGTATCCATCGTGCAGTGATTTCTCCAGCTAGCTGAGATGATGATGTTTGTGATAATGCCAAAAAAAAATTTTAAGGCAGTATGAAATGGAAGCTCAAAGATTATAATTGTTCAATAAATAAATTTATTATTATTAAATATTAAAATTAATATTTGAAAATTGTTTTCATTAAAATGGTGAGATTGGTCCCAAAATTATTTTGGTAATTGGGCATTCGTTAATATCCATAAGTTTTCCAATAATTATTTAAAATTGTTTTTATTATTATGGTTTAAGTTATGTTGAATAAACCCTTAATCATATCTCTTGAATGACGATTTAAACCTGCCTGGAGTACTTACGATTAGCAATCATCAACTATGCTAGCTAGGTAACGCACTAATTTAACCTGTAATTTGCCTCATATTTGTGGTTTGTTTTAATAACAGAAATTGATATAGGAATATTTTCGTTACCCCAAAAGTTCTAACAAGTTAAAAACCTTGGTAAAAAAAAAAAACTAAAATTGCTGAATTTGGAGCAAAACAACACCCCACCCCACTTCAAAATGTGCCTTTCATTCAATAATTTCATTTGAAATCTAAATTTTTACTTAGCTACATTTTTTGTAATTGGGTACTGTATAACCGCTTTTACGAGTACATAAATCAAAACACCTTTTAAATAGATATTAAATTCGAATATACACAAGTACACGACTTTCCATAACGAACACAATAATTCAACAACATAACACCAAACATCCCAAATAAATAACAGAAAGGTTGGTTTAAAACGTGTTTTATTACTAAAATTTAAAATTTATGTTAGTCGTACCATTTCACTCATCATCATTTTATAATCATAACATGAATTACTATGATGTTCATGATGTTGCTGATAAGGGTTACTATTTCAATTATAAAATGAATGTAACTGTACCTACTGCTTGCTACGCAATCATAATTATTATATTACAAAAAAAAAAAAAAAAAATTAAGGAAAATTAGAAAGGATTGTAATTTGAAATTGTTATTCTAATTTGGTGACGACATAAAATATGAATGAAATTCATCTTTGTCTCTATGTACGTACACGTACATAAGGAATAAAATTTAAATTAATAAATAAAAAATTATCTACCCTTTTTCCATTCTGGCACTCTTATGCAACCGAATATCCATCCATTTTTCCACCGCATGAAAAACAAGCCTTTTTTTTTTTTGTTGATGTTATTGTTGTTTTATTCCATCTCAAATTTAAACAGTCGAGTAAAAAAATACATTCAACATAAAAAATTATCCCAAAATTTTTTTTTTTGTGTTGTAAAATTGACTAACATTGCGGGCATTTTATTTATACATTTACTGGGTTTTTTGTTTCTGTATCCCGTTTATGTTTTTATTGTACATATACAGTCGGTTGGTTGGTTGTGTTGTTGTTCCAATAACATTTTTTTAATTGTATTTTATTTTTACACTTTTTGTTGTTGTTGTTGTTGTTCAGTTCAGTTGAAGTATATTTTTGCATATTTAATTATAAAGTAGTAAACAGAATAAGTAGTAACATATAACAACAATAACAAACCCCCCCTACCAAAAAACAAAAAAAACCAAAAAAAGGAAAATTTTAAATTATTATAAAAATGAAATAAGAGGAGCGAACACAACAACAAATAACCCGAGTGTGTAAAAAAAGTGTTACAAAATTGTAATTTATGATCAAGTCAAAAGTGAAACAAAAAAAAAACAAAAGTAAAAAATGGAAAGCTGAGTAGGAAAAATGAAATATGGATTTTTTGTTTTTGGAAAATTATTGTACTCATTGTTGTTTTTGTTTTTACGTATGTTATTTTTAGTTTTTATTTATATTATTGTCAATTAGATTTGGTTATATAAATTAAGAACAATTTTGCATTTAGTACTCAAACAGATATGCATGTATATGATTTTGATTTCATCTAATGATTTAGTAGGGATCGTATAGAGCAAAAGATTTATTATTTTATTGTACTAACACAATATGTAAATTCATCGATTTTACAATTTCATATATGCATGTGTGTATATATGTAATATAGTTGAAGAGACTTAAGCTATTTTAAATTTGTTGTTCAAAACAGTCTAGAATATTATTTTTTGCAAAACATTTACACACTAAATAAAACGAAAGTTGAATATGATTTGTTATTATGATGATTATTATGTTGACATATTATGATTTTATGACATTTTATATACTTAAAATACCAACAAAACAATGATGAATGGAATTAAGAATTTATATCCTTTTTCTTATATGCTTACTACTTGTACATAGTACTATATTACTACCATTCATTTTATTTCATATACGACACAACAGGTTGTTGTATTCTATACACACATAACTAAAGAATAACATTTAATTTATTATTATTATTATTTTATTCTAAAATTTATTAATGCTACCAAAAAGAATAATAACACTTTTGGAACAAATATTCATGCCAAAGACATATTTAAATTTGTATAATTATTTAACACAATTTAATAAACATTAAATTATAATTTAATTTTAAGATAACATTATCAACCGGTGAATCGAGGGTTTTTAATGTTTCCATGGTTGTGATTTAATTAATTAATTTATATTTTTGAAATTAAATTAGTTGATTAATTTGTGTAATAAGGTTTGGGTTAGGCAGATTATTCAGCTCTGTTATGAAATAAATTCTTTCAAAGTATTAAAGATGCGGAATTTTGAATTGTGTTCAGATTATCTTTTAAGATAATCAAGAATATTTGGTGTTAAGCAATTTATTATATTGAATAAATTAAAAGCAAGCTTCATAGATTAGACTGGTCGACAAAAAAAAAATATAAAGGGCTGAAACCTCACGAGGTGGTCGGAACTTCAGTTTTTGGTATCTTATCTTTTGGTAACTTGGGTCAAGACATCCAATTTAACACGAAAAATCGTATTCTAGAACTTTATACCGATAGTGGTATACAAAATTATACTGATATTTCTAACCGTGTAACTGACCATATTCCAAAACTTTATCCAAAAATAATTTTAGAATCCCATTTACAACGCACATTTTAAATTTCAAAATAATCGGTAAGGAATAACCAAGTTCCATCCTATTATGTATTATGATACTAGTTGGTTAGGTTGTCAAACCCTGGTTTATCGATCGATTACCCGTTTATTATATTGTAATAGTAGATGACAATGAATTGGGCCAATCGATGATGGACACAGTATAAGTACAACCACAAGGTAGATGGTACTGGGACAAAATAATAAAATAAATAAATGGAATAATTGTAAAATAAAACATATACTTATTGTTTCAATACAAAACATTCTGGCGACGAGGATAAAAATCATAATTAAAATTATACGGCGATACAGTTAGTACTTTGGTTGTGCTGGTGGCCTAAAAATATCGTAAAAAGCGTGGTATGTACATAAGTAAAGTACATATGAAAATTGTGAAAAGTGAGATAATGAAAGTTGAAGATACACAAGAAGAGGCTGTAATTACGGCAACCATTGGGCAAATGCAAAATTTCACTCCGGGAGATAACTTTGATAATTATGTAAAACGGTTGAGTATGTTTTTCAAAGTCAATAAAGTTACTGATGATATGAAAGTGGCATCGCTGATCACATGTATAGGATCAAAAACATTTGGGATTTTGGTTTCATTATTGGATCCAAAAGCTCCTTGTGATGAAACGTATGATTCGTGCGTAGCGGTATTACAAAAACATTTTACCCCCAAAGGGGTTTATTGTTATAGCGGAACGTTATCAATTTTATAAAAGGCAGCAACGAGATAATGAACCATTAGCTGAGTATATCGTCGAACTAAAAACGTTAGCTCAAAGATGCGAATTTAAAACTTTCTTGGATTACGCCTTAAGAGATAAGTTTGTGTGTGGTATAAACATCAGTAGTATTCAGTCGAAATTGTTAACGGAAGATAATCTCACATTTGATTCCGCGTGTACTACAGCAATGAATATGGAGTTGGCGAGGCAGAAATGTGGCATTATGAAGCCTGGTTCACAGAATAAAATTGACCATGGCTCATCGATGAGTAAGGGTTTTACGGCACGGCGAAAAGAAAGCGAACGAGACGCAGGAAATTATGTTATGAAAAGGCAAACCAGTTCGAGAACTAATCAAAGAGAATGTTGGAGATGTGGGCGGCAGCACCATAATAATCGTTGTCCTGCGTTTAACTTGACGTGTTTTTTGTGTCATCAAAAGGGACATCTAGCAAATTGTTGCCGTAATAGAGGAAAAATTAACGCTGTACATTCGGAAGTTGAGGTGGAAGAGGAATGATCCGAGTCATCAAGTATTAACAGCATAAACTGGGTCGAAACAAATAATCAAGCAGTGGTGATGAATGTGCTGATCGAAAATAAGGAAGTGACCATGGAAATTGATACATGAGCGTGTAATAGTCTTAGAAGTTATGAACATTACAAAATGTTATTTAAGAATATTAAATTAGTTAATTCTGATAAATTGTTGCAGGTAGTAACGGGCGAAAAGATCAAAACTGCTGGTTCTGGTTTGGTAAAAGTGAGGGTGACAAAGTATAGGAAACCCACAGAGTTGGAAATTATTGTAATTTATAGTGAAAATTCTTTCACGCCACTAATGGGCAGGTTCTGGTTGAATGTATTATATGTATAGATAGAGAAATTTCTTTATTAAAACTTCGGAAAATAAAAAAATTATGCTAAAGGACAATAAGAGCATAATCTCTATGGTGGATTGTAATGTAACTGACAACTTTTCGGAGGACTTTCAAAAACTGTTCTCGACGGATCAGGTAAATCTATTAAATAGCACCAAGACTAATAGTGTGATAAAAGTTGAAAGTAATAATTTAGATTCTTCAGTGAGTAAATTAAAGGAAAAATTTCCCAAAGTATTTTCAGAAAAAATGAAAGAGCCGATCGAAAATTTTCAAGCGGAAATTATATTAACCCCAGATCATAGGCCAATATTTCATAAAGCATACAATACAAACTTAAACAAAAAGTAGAGGAAGAAATTGAAAAGTTGTGTCAGCAGGACATCCTAAAGCCTGTGAAATATTGTGAATATGCTAGTCCAGTTATAGTCGTGGTTAAATCTGATGGATCAATTCGATTATGTGTGGATTTCAAAGTGACAATTAATAGATTTGTCCAAACAGAGCATTATCCGCTAAATTGTTTTAGTAAATTGTTAACAGTTTTAATGAGATTAAACGATTACAAAATTCGAATTAATCTTGAAAAATGTATATTTTTTAGTGATAAAGTGGAGTATTTGGGCCATATAATTTCGAAGAATGGAATTAGTCCTAAAAAGGATAAAGTAGAGGCAATTGCAAATGCTCCAGCTCCAAATAATATAACACAATTACAATCTTATTTAAGAATGCTAAATTATTATGGCCGATTTATACCGAACTTGAGCTCAGAGTTACGAATTTTATATGATTTATTATTAAAGAATACACCGTATGTTTGGTCAAAAAAATGTAATGAAGTTTTTGCAAAATCAAAAAAAATTTTACTAGAAAATAATATTCTAGAAATCTATGACCCCAATAAAAAACTAATTGTGTCATGTGATGCTTCGCCTTATGGGTTAGGGGCGGTTTTGGCTCACGGCATTAATGGAGTAGAAAAACCCATATTATTCGCATCGTGCAGCTTAACCGCTGCTGAGAAAAATTATTCACAATTACACAGGGAGGCCTTGGTAATTGTTTTTTAGCAGTAAAGAAATTCCACAAATATATTTTTGGTTACAAATTTACAATTCACAGGGATCATAAACCACTGGAACAGATTTTTAATCCCAGTAAAGGAACACCACCGGTTGCAGCTGCACGATTACAAAGATGGGCAGTTTTCCTATCTATTTACGAATATTCCTTTAAATACAAAAAACCTACGCAGATGGCGCGCGCCGATTCTCTGTCGCGTTTACCTCTAGAACATAAGTCTAATGTGGAGGTTGTTCTTATTAATTCTTTCAATTTTCTCGATGAATCACCTCTGGATATCTAGATTATTGGGGAAAAAACAAAAAAAAATGCTACCATTCAGCAAGTTAGCAAATATTGCAAGGCCGGTTGGCCAAAAGTGGACCTTAAATTTCCAGATTTCCCTTATTTCAAAAAATTACAGAATACTTTTCAGTAGAGAAAAGATGTTTATTTTTCGGAAATAGGATCGTTATTCCAGAGTATTTGAAAACCAGAATTCTAGAATTGTTCCAAGAGGGACATATAGGAACGGTTAGAACGAAAGTTTTGTGTCGATCGTATGTGTGGTGGAAAAAATTAAATACTGATATAGAAGAATTTATCAAGCGATGTGTTGTCTGTCAAACGACCCAGAATGTCCGTAAGGAAAAACTATTTTCATGGAAGAAAACTGTTTATCCTTTAGAAAGAGCTCATATTGATCTATTTTACTGTGGGAAATATGAATTTTTAATTTTTGTCGATACCTTCAGTAAGTGGGTTGAAGTCATTCTACTAAATAAATCGAATGCGGAAACAGTTATTGAAAAGCTCCGACTGGTGTTTTCGGTCATGGGATTCCCCAAAGAAATAGTTGCAGATAATGGGCCACCATTTAATTCTTTTAAATATAGAATTTTTTGTGAATCTCAAGGAATTCAGGTTACACATTCAATACCTTGGCACCCTCAGTCCAATGGAGTGGTTGAGAGGCATGTCCAAATTGTAAAAAAGGCTCTGCACAATTTCTTCATCGACGAAAAATATAGAAAATTAAGTATAAATCAATTAAAGGATAATTTTCTGCCTAAATATCGAAACACACCCTCATCAGAATCGGGCCAGACTCCAGCAGAGTTGATTTTTAAATTTAAACCAAAATGCTTATTACATTTAATAAATGATAAGAGTAAAGTAACTTTTGATTTACAAAACAATAAATCTTTTAGAGTCAAAACAGATAACAAATTAGTAATGGATGAATCAAATTTTGGTAAAAATAAAATAAATTCAAATAAAGAATATAAAGTAGGTGATAACGTACTATATAAAAACCATTTTAAAAATTATGCAAAATGGTTACCTGCAAAAATTACTAGAATTTTAACACCTTGTATCATACAAATAAATGTAAATGGAACTGTAAGAAACGTTCATATATCTAGCATCAGATTTTCATGTTTGGAGGATAAATATAATCCAAGCGTAAAATTAAACCAAGCGGAAGTAACATTTGAATATAATGAAGATGAGGTAGGCGTAAACACGGATAAGAAAATGGTTGCTAGAGATAAGGACGTTAACAGAGAAAAACCGATTGAAGAAATAAGACAGTCGGAAAGGATAAAAAAGAAAAAGAAAATTGTGTATAAAATGTAATTTATATTAAACAATAATGGATTTATAGGGTTTAATTTAATGCAGTGTTGTTGGTTAATTTAGATCAAGAATGTAATTATTATTATTATTATTACATTTTTTTTAAATGGGGAGGAAATTATTATGTATTAGGATACTAGTTGGTTAGGTTGTCAAACCCTGGTTTATCGATCGATTACCCGTTTATTATATTGTAATAGTAGATGACAATAAATTGGGCAAATAGATGATGAACACAGTATAAGTGCAACCACAAGGTAGATGATATTGGGACAAAATAATAAAATAAATAAATGGAATAATTGTAAAATAAAACATATACTTATTGTTTCAATACAAAAGACATCCTACTTAGACATATGATATTTCAGAGCTTTATCCAAAAATCATTTTACAATCCCATTTCTAACATACATATCAAATTTCATTACAATCGGTTAAGGAATAGCCGAATTCCATCCTACTTCTTGGCCATATTCCAGAACTTCATCCAAAACTCATTTTAGAATCCCATTTCCAATATTCATGTCAAATTTCACCATAATCGGTTGAGAAAGAAATGGGCAAGTTCCATCCTACTTGGCCATATTCCAGAACTTCATTCAAAACTCATTTTAGAATCCCATTTCTAACACGCATGCCAAATTTCATAATAATTGGTTGATAAATAGGCAAGTTCCACCATAAAAATTTGTTAACATTCACAACATCCTTACATCCGCATATTGACCCCTAACTTAACCTTCAAATCAATTCCCAATTCAATGCCCAATTCAATAATCAAACCAGCATATTATATAAAAAAAATCGTAAATATTTATAAAACCAGGTAACTTAGGTCAATTCGTGTGGCAGGTACCCCACCCTCTTGACGTACAGTCTTCAAAAGCTTTTCAAATCTCCGCATTGACCATATAGAAACAGATTATCGAAAAAAAATTCAGAATCGGACAAGCCGTTCTCGAGATACCACTGGTACAGACATCCAGACATCCAGACATCCAGACATCCAGACAGAAGGGCGGACATTGTTTTTTTTTGCTTTTCCAGACTCAGGGACTTTCAAAACGTCGAGAAAAGTGGTTTTGGACCAACCAAATTTTTCGTCATTTTTGACAGGATTTAGACCGAAGTAAAATACAGAAACAAGGATAGTCATTTCCGACGTATTTTTCGATGCTGAATACAAATCTGGCCGCATAATTGCCCTATCCCGTCAGAATTTTGGAATATCCTAAATTAAAACTGCAAAAAAGGCTGTTTTTAAGGGGTTTCATATTTTACTGTATTGTTGCGGAATTTCAGTAGTAAAAACCATGTATGTGCAAAATACGATGGTAACACTAAATAGTACTATTGTGACATGAACACTAAATAGTACTATCGTTGTCGTGATACTATACTTTTATCGAAAGAGAAGTTTAGTTGTCTGTATTAAATCAATAAGATTCTTTCGGCTTTTTATAGACACAATATATTAATAATAATGGCATTCACAAAATCACAACATTTTCGACTTGTCAATCAGAAAAATGAAGAGGCCAGTCATTTATAATATATCTACCAAAAAAGTAGAAATATCAAAATCCCCCCCGTACTTTAACCCGAGAGTTAATACAAAATGTATTTTTACTCTAAAAATGAAAACCTTCCTTGCGTTTTCTGTGGGTAGTTTGGTTTCGTACTGATAATCTCAAAACAAAAAGTTCGATCTACTCATCAGGTAGCTACGACCAAACTACAAAAATACAATTCCAACTCCATACATTAAGTATGAGGAAAGAACGTAGTTGACTTAGCGAATTATAAATAAATTCACTAAATCAAAAAACACAAGGAAAACTTGTCATTTCTGTGTGTTTTATGCCAACACGAATAATAGAAAGATACTCGGGTTAAAGTACGGGGGGGATTTTGATATTTCTACTTTTTTGGTAGATATATTATAAATGACTGGCCTCTTTATTTTTCTGATTGACAAGTCGAAAATGTTGTGAATGCCATTATTATTAATATATTGTGTCGATAAAAAGCCGAAAGAATCTTATTGATTTATATTTTTATCATGATAGTTACTTAGAGCTTCTACACTTATGCTCTCAACTCCGAAAAATATTGCTATAGTGACATATTTTTAAATTCAAAGAGAAATTACAACAATCTTTCTGGAAAGAGATGAAGAGTATTTCTTGATGATGTTTAGTCAAAAGAAAAATAAATTTTTCCTACCCTGTTCTGTAAAATGCAATATAAACAGTATGAGATATAAGATAAATGCATGGTTTAATGCATTTGTTGTAAACTTTTCGACCTTTTATATGACGGTGGGCTGTAATATAGCGCCTTGAAATCAGAAAATATTTGTTGGCCGGCCCAGATGAATACAGCATGAGATAGAGGATGGTTTAATGTATTTGTTGTGAGCGGTTCAGAATTTTTGTATGTCGGTGGGCTGTGTCCTTGAAGTCAGAAAATATTTGTTGGCTGGCTCAGATGAATACAACATGAGATAGAGTATGGTTTAATGCATATGTTGTAAACTTTTTAAAATTTTTGTATGTCGGTGAGCTGTGATATAGTCCCTTGAAGTCAGAAAATATTAGTTGGTCGGCTCAGATGAATAAAGCATGAGATAGAGGATGGTTTATTGTATTTGTTGTAAATTTTTTAAAATTTATCTCGGTGAACTGTAGTCGTTTGAATTCAAAAAATAATTGTTGGCTGGCCCAGATGAACACATCATGAGATAGAGGATGATTTATGGCATTTGTTGTACACTTTTTAGAATTTTTGTATGACGGTGAGCTATGATATAGTCGTTTGAATACAAAAAATATTTGTTGGCTAGTCTACTAACGATGTTTGTCCTGGGCCTAATTTGCATCGTACTAAAATTGTATTTCATTACATTCATACTTTCTTATGTATTATTTCGTTTGTTTTAATCGGATCCAATGGCCGAATAAATTAATGAGATATAAAATCAATAATGTACGATTAATAAATGTGGATATATATATTCTTTGTCAGCTTCCTTCTATACTATCTCCAGACTAAACATTTTTAGTACTCACATAGATTGATCCTTAAAATTCTTTTGGTTTGGTTGTTCTACAGAGTACAGTTTATCGATGAGTCTTTCTTCACTATCATCACGGATTATGCTAGTTTGCAATGGTTAATGAACCAAAAGGAACTAGCCGGTCAGCTCGCCCGATGAAGCCTTAAACTCCAAGGGTTTAATTTTAAATTTAAGTATTGTAAAGTATCTCAAAATGTAGCCCCGGATTCACTATCCAGGGTATTCGCGGAGGAGAATACAGTGTTGATAGAAATCGATAATCCCTATTCACAGGTGGTCGCACGTACGTCGATTTAAAGTCTCCCGCATTCCGCTCGGACGATTATCTCAAGTTAATAAACGACATTCAGTCGAAAGCTAAATCCCTTCCAAATTTTCAAATTAGGGATGGAAATGTTTTTGTCAGCGTAGCCAATAATCATAAACAAAATTCCTAGGATATTTTCTCCTGGAAACTGTATGTGCCCTGTTGATATCTAAATTAATCCAACAAGCGCATATGGGAATTCCCAAAACCGCCGAACGTTTGCAGCGATATTACTTTTGGCCGAAAATGTTCGTCGTTATTCAATAGTACATCAACCAGTGTGCCACTTGTAAACAATTCAAAGCGGCGAATTATTCCATTCAACAGCCGATGGGACAACAACTAACCACCACCAGAGCTATGCAACACCTATATATGAATTTCTGGGTCCATATCCACGATCAAAAAGTAACAATTGTTAGTGACATTTTCTGAAACCAACCGTTTAAGAACCTATTGAATAAATTTGGAATAAAACATATTCTAACTCCCTTTTACTCGCCGCAGTCCAACGCCTCAGGACGGGTAAATCGCTCAATATTAATATCAGCAATTCGTGCGTATGTAAAAGAAGATCATCAAAATTGGGATGCCCATTTATAAGAAATCACTTGCGCCTTACGAAATATTGTGCATAATTCCACGCCATATTCACCCGATTATCTATTATTTGGACAGCATACGGTAACTCATAGAGAGGATTACCATTTAACAAGAAAACTGGACTTGCTGGAGGAACGCGAAATGTGCGTCCACACTAAAAGCAGTAAATTAAGTGTTAACCAAAAATACGTCATCAAACATTTAGAACAAGCGTACGAAAATAGCGCCACACGGTATAATCTGCGCAGCAAAAATCGAATATTCAAAATAGGGCAAACAGTGTTTGTTAAAAATCACGTTATGAGTATAACGCCGCTAATAAATTGTCAGCCAAATTAGCCCCTAAATTTATCCAACAATTGTCCAAATCAACATCTTGCACTTTAACCTTCAGAACTGTAGATCACCCATTGTCCGCAACTGATCGCCTATGATACAATGGGTATCCGTCACTACCTATGATGATGTTGGCAATAAGGTCTCTCGGGTATCGCTTGAAACAGGGTGGGTTGTTGTTGAAAATTCCGCAAGGACCATGGTCCATTCTTATTCACCACTGCATGCAATTTTGAATCAACAGCTTCAACCTTGATATCGAATCAAACCAAAATGTGCGCATGAGGCAGACTTCGCTTTTGCCATTTAACGGAGTACATTAAATAACGCGCTTGGCCATACACATTACACACGGTGATTTATGATGAAATCTAGCAGAAACTTTTAGTTTTGTTTACAAATTCTGGCAGTCATGTCATGTCTATCAACTGGTGTTTGGCTGGAATAGCAGTTCCTTCTTGTTTCGATTCATTGAGGGTCACATCGCATTTTGCGCATACTCGTGAACGTGGCGAGGGCTTCAGATGTAAGTGGCCAGCAAAATTGCCATTCTTCATCTTAATAAAATATAACAAATAATTTAGCGCCTAAGAGAGTTATGAATTTTTTAAATTTGTTGGGGCTCATAGTCACAAGTTCATTTTCCATTTTTACACTAAGAATTAGATTTAATACGTAAACATCAAAATTTGCCGGTATAATCAAAACATGCGAAATTATGAGCCTCTACTATTTGGAACCAAAACCCTATGTTATATGGCTTAGCAAAAAAAAATTAGCACTTCGAAATCGAATGAGGCTATGAATAATTCAATCCAGTTTTTATTTTTTCGTATATTGGTAATATCATGAATTAAGTAAGACATCTGCGAGTTATTACGGAGTAATGATAAAAAAAAAATTCAGACACCTCTCGCAGGTCAATCACACTTTTAAAAATGCCTTTTCCATTTAATAAATCCTGGAAAATATGGAGAAAAAACTTGTGTAATGGCCAAAATTTAAATAAACAATTTATTTATAATAACTAAATCCTGGAAAATGGGGAATTCATTTAAAAGAATTAAAACAATTTATTTATTAAATTACAGCGCTAGTAGCATTTTTTACTTAAAATCTGGCCCTCTATCAACTCCTATAATATGCCAATATTGAACACCTAACACACTTTTTTCACGGTGTGCGGGAAGCCGAAAAAAGTTGGTCTAAAATGCCGAAAAAACTAGCGTCATATATAAATTCAGCATGCTCTACAGTGTCATAATCCATTAACCAGAAAATCGGACCTGATCATTTAACAAAGAAATCGCGAAAAACGCAATTTTTTGAATTTTAATTGAAAATATCATTTCGGCGGCCAATTTAGAAAGGAAGAAATTAAAGATGATACAAGTTTCATATATTTTTCTTAATCTGTATTCCTTTATCTACAAAATGAACCCTTTATCAATATTCTGCGATAACTAGTTTTTCTTTTACAACCAAAAATACACTAACATACAATGCCGAAAATCTTAATACTCCGCCTACTTTGCTTGAAACAATACTAACTCAAGATCACTGTGTACGGAACGGTGAAAAAAATTTGCCAAATAGGTTTACTGAATTCAATAAAAATTTAACCATTTCATACAGAATCAAAATGGACCGAAATAAGACAAGTTAGAAGAGTTGGAAATATACAAAAGCAACAACAATTTACTTAACGCCAAAATCAACACCAAACCCAATAAAAAGTAGAACTTAATTTTACCCATAACTTAAAAACAAAGGAGGTGCCAAACAACAGCGTACCTGCGTACAGCAACAGTGTATAGACAGCTTCAACACAAATTAGGTAATATGTAGTAGTAAAAAAGAAGAAACCGAAGAAGAAATTATCCTCCAAATCGATATTTCTAGAAAAATTAAAAAATTGTCACAATAAGGAAGAAATAAAAACTACAATATAAAATAAAAAATAAAAAAAAGCTTTTCATTTAGGTAAATATATAAAGTGACAAAAAACACGGCAAAAGAAATCGGATTGTGAAAATTTAAAATTATGACCAATTGCCGCAAAATAAGTGATGAAACCGCTGATTTATATCGACTATACTTTCCACAAAATGTTACTAGTGGTGTAAATTGAACGCCGTCTATTGTTTGTACAGCAAGCATTTTCCATCTGCATAAATGGTAAAATACTGAAGCCGCAATGTCATTTGGTTTCCCGATGATATGCATGGATCCACAAGTACATGATCCAATTCAATGTTATGGGTGCGTGAATTATATTCTCAGTACAAACAGAAAAAAAATTGGTACTTTGACGACATACACTGCCACGACATATGTTCAATTACCGCTGCCGCATTCAGATGAAATTCCTGTTCCGGAAAGATCAAACCCAACTGAAGAATATTTACCACTAACATTTGAATCTAATGAAACTGGAGAAATACCTGTATCAATGTACCAACCATCAAATGTCACTGCGTCTTGCAATCACATTGAAATCTCGCAAAATCGTTTGAATATTATGGTACGACTCATGAAACCATCGCAGCGGCAATCCATTCCTTTGTCAAACGATTTAAAACAAGTGAACAATTTGGCTCCAAATGTTCGGATATAAGGAGCATTAAATCGTCATCGTCATCTTACGAATTTTGCAAATCAATTGAGAATAATTCTCTCGCTGTTTGCACTGATATACGTGGCTTGGTTTCCATAATGCACCATGCATATAATTCCGAAAATTAGCGATTGTCTATCGATTCCTCCAAAAATCGTTTGAAGGCATCTTTCCTCCATGTTACCAACTCAAATATTTTTAGGCAAATTGTTTTCACCTTTTCGTACACAGTGACCTTGAGTTAGTTTTGTTTCAAGCAAAGTAGGCGGAGTTTTTTGATTTTCGGCATTATTGGCGATTTTCATCAAATGTAGTTAGCGTTGGTTTCTATGTAAGTAAAGGAGACGAGTATTGTCAAATTCAACTGTTTGACAGTTCTGATCACCCTTCTTCTATGGCTAAATTTTGTTCATATTGTTTTCACCAGATGTCAGCTACTTTGTTGGAAATCGCGAATAAGTTAGTGTATTTTGGTTGTAAAACAAAAACTAGCTATCGCAAAATATTGATATAGGGTTCATTTTGTAGATAAAGGAATACAGATTAAGAAAAATATATAAAACTTGTATAATCTTTAATTTCTTCCTTTCTAAATTGGCCGCCGAATAGATATTTTCAATTAAAATTCAAAAAATCGCGTTTTTTCGCGATTTCTTTGTTAAATGATCAGGTCCGATTTTCTGTTTAATGGATTATGATACTGTAGAGCATGCTGTATTTATATATGACGCTAGCTTTTTCGGCATTTTAGACCAACTTTTTTCGGCTTCCCGCACACCGTGCACGGGCCTTAGAAAATAAATTTCAAAAATTCATAACTCGGAATTTAAGAACTGTATACAAAAATAAAAACAACAACAATTATAATATTTTATTTGTCTGCTAATTGACTACGAATTTTCTGCATTTTCTACACGGAAAAAAATAATTTCTAATATGAAGAAAAAACGGATTAGTTCAAGAAAATGTGTACATCATTTTTCAGCTAAACGAAATTTTTCTCACCACAAACTTTACGTTTCTCAATTTGAAATTCTTCTAAAATATTAAAATAATCTTTATTTGTTTGATGTGAGAAAATTAATTTTAAAGTTTAACAAAATCGGTTTGTTTGTAGAAACCGATTCTTTTGATTGAAAACTAGAAATTTGGAATTTTGAGAAATCTCGTTTCTTGATTTAAGTAGCATTTTCTGTAAATAAACAGATATTTTTTTGCTGGAAAACACATATTTTCTTGAATAGAGTAAACATTTACCAATCTATTGTTTGCTTTTTCTAGTATGCATCAGTTTTCTTTTTCCAGGGAACATGAATATTCTTCACTAGAGAAACGCTTTTCTTTTGACAAAGCAATTTTCTTCATGTGTGGTTACGCTCTGTATTCTTCGTCTCATAATTATTTCTTCAATTTGTGAAATGGTTATTTAAAATAATACATTATATGACAATTTATTTTTATATTTTTTTATTTCACAATCAGATACACAAAATATTTAAATACAAATTTGATAATTTCGATTGTTATTTGTTTCATTATATTTAAATATAAATAATTATAATTTTTTAAATAATTTTCACTTAGAACTAAACTTATAATCGTTGTAATATAATAATTAAGTTTAGACTTTCATTTTTTGGTTTTTAATTAAAAATTTAATTATCAATCATTATTACAAAAAGTATCAATTTATCAAAAAATTTGTTAATTTTAAATAGATAATAAATTTGGTTTAAATATTTGAATTCCATTTGGAAGTGTAAAACAAATGATTTTAATGTGTTAGATAGTTTTCTTTACACGTAATAAATTTATATATGCCTTGTTCTGTGCCAACATAATTACTCGACTATTCAAAAACTTTGTACTAATAAGAAAATATTATACACTGAGAGAAATATTATTCCAATATTAAGAATAATACTTTCTCAAAAACACGAATTCTAAATTTTCTACAATTTAATAAATATACTGCGCAATATGAAATTTATTTTCATAAATTAACACCAAGTTGCTCAATACTAGTAATTAGAAACGTTTACAAAATATGATTTATCTTCTTCATTTTAGTTTTGTCTATAATTCACAATTTAACTCAACTTTACTATTGTTACAAGTAATTAGATATCGATTAAAGAAAATTATGCTTTAAATACTATTTGAAAATAATTTATGGATTTGTTTAATATTTATTCTTAATTATAGAAAAAAATATGGAATCAATTAAAGAATTTGTGTATGCTTGAAATTTCATAAATCTGGTTTTTACAACTTGCTAAATTTATTCTTAATTCCAGTAACGTATAATCAAATGATGGAAAGTTTCTTCATTTGTCAGGTTTTATTTTGATTCATTTATTCTCATATTTCACAAACCATAACATAATGTTAGTTTTGATATATAACTATAATTTCGGCAAGTTTACATTTGCTTGTTTTCTCGCAAATACAATTTTCTTAAGGCATTGTAATCTATATGAATTTTTTTTACATGTTAGAATGTGTATAATATTCCATTCTTTTCGATTTTATGCCCTTAATACCAAAATGCAAATACATTTCTAGTAATTAAACAGGTATAATATGCATATTATGAATGTATTTATTATAGAAGGGCGGAATGTTAAAATTTTCATTTTAGAGTACTTTTATGACTGCACTTAAAGAGGGAATATGCCTGTTGGCAAAATCAATTTCACAAACATCCATTCCGCCTAATGCTACTTATCAAAATATCATATTTTGCAAACAATCTTTTATCAAAAAGTTTGTTTCATAAAACTTCATTTATACTAACTGGACACTTTACAAGTTGTCACTTTCATTTAGGACAAATCATTTATACAAAACTACAAAAATTTGAACTACAATCGAAATACGGCCGAAATGAAGAGTTTTCTTTGCACATGCGAGAAGTTTTGTCTCTGAGTTTTTTACCGCCCGATGATATTCCCGAATATCTTGAAGGGTTGTTTGAAAAACTAGATGAAGACGGGAAGAAAGTTGGTACTTGGTTTAAAGAAGTTTATATATGCGGAAAATCCAATCGTTGCGGAAAATTTGAAATTGGCGGACCATCTATTATAAAGAAAAAAATATTTCCAAAAGGATTACGAATTAAACGAATTTTGCAAAAACAAGATACATATGCAAAACATGAATTATTGTTTGCTATAGCAGAAAATTTAAATTTAAAATAATTTAACGTATTGTGAAAGGAGACGGAGCTTTAGTTATTATTATTAGTTAAAAGTTATTTAATCAAATTTCAGTTCACAAATAGATTCTTAGCAAATGGAGCTTTAACAAAATAATATTTGATAAATATGAATTGATACGCTTAGATTAATTTTTGCGCAAAAATTAATCTAAGCGTATCAATTCATATTTACCAGATATTATTTTGTTAAAGCTTCATTTGCCAAGAATCTATTTGTAAACTGTAATTTGATTAAATAATTTTTTTGTTAAAGAGAGTTTTTGTTAAATGATTTTTTGTTAAATGTCTTTTTGTATTTTTATTTTTTTGTGAAATGGCATTAGGATAAATGACTATTTGCGAAATGACTTTCGGTTAACTGTGCCATACCCCTTAAAGATGGGTCAAGATCATACATCTGGTTAACACAACACCCTTTTCCAAAATGCATTTTATAGAAAATTCGTTAAAAATATATTGTTTGTAAGAAACTAAAACACCTCAAAAAATATGTAGCTATATCTTTTGTTGCAAATTTCGTTCATTTAGCAATAATTTAAAATGCAGGTAACTTCCTTTCTGAAAATGAATAATTTGTTGAAAAAACTTTAGGCAAACTTCGACAGCAACAATCTTTCGATTCTAGTTCTAATTTCTCGTTCACAGACTTTCATTCAACAATATATCAATATAATTTAAATTTGGTGATTTTCAATTATAAGTAAAAGTGCATACGATAAGGAAATTATGAATGTGTAATGGTAATTGGTAATTACGAATGTGTAATTGCAAATATGTACGAATCGATTCGGTAATAAACGTTTATTTTCTCAGAGTTGCAATTCTCAAATTGCGAATAATCGTTTTTTTTGAAGTAAAGTTTATCACAAATTAATAAATAATTCTTGATTCATGCCTACTAATTTAAATACGAGAGTAAGTATAATGTTTTATCAATGATTGAGAATATTATCGTTGATTTAAAATTATACTTAATCGAGTTAATTGAATTTATGTTCATAATTTGAGAATAGTATTCTTAAGCGAATATTAAACAAGTATAATTAGAGATTATACTTGGTCATTTCATTGTGAATTTGTAAATAGAAATATATACGACGAATCAATTCATTAATATACAGTTATTTTCGAAAAATTCCCATTCTCAAATTGAGAATATTCGTATATTTTTTAAGTTTAGTTAATCACAAAATACATAAATAAAATTAATGAATATTTCTTGATTTATGTAAGTTAACACATCAAGCAACTAGGTTCCCACGTTTATGTGAGGGATCATATTCCTCTGTCTGAAGATAACTACCATCGCACGTTGCACTCAACATTATCGCAACTCAGCACATTCTTCCACTTGCGGTTGCAAGTATTCAGTTAATTACATTAATAAAGTTAGTTGTAATCCAAATTTAGTTTAAGATAGATGTTTAAGTTTTTATAATAAAAGTGTATTAAATGAATCATTCAATAAAGTAAAATTGTGTTAAATAAAATCAATAATAAATAAATAAAAAAATATATAAAAAAAAAAATAAAAAAATAAAAATTAATTTTTTTTATTAAATTAAATAATAAATAAATTAACTTGTATACTAATTTAAAAATGAGAATAAAAATAACGTTTAACAAAAACTGAGAATATTAGCATTCATATGAAATTATACCTTCTCGAGTTTATTGAATTTATATTCTTACTTTGAGTATACTATTCTTCAGCGAAAATTAAACATTTATGGTTTCCTTATTTTCCTTTATACTACATATAGTTATGTTATTTTTACTATTCAGTTCTTGTTAAATTCTGGAGTAAGACGGACATAAAATCGTGATTAAAAAATAAACCAAAATTGTATGTGTTCTATCATCAAAAGTGTGGTGCTAAAATTTATAGTGAATTTGTTACTTTTTTAAATTACACGAGTACTTTTTGTTTAAAGAAAAATATTGTAGTGGATATTTACAAACATTTTTTTTGTGTTATGTAGGCGTTAGTAAATTTGAACCTTAGTGATTTGTAAGTGTTTTAAATAAATTAAATATAGCTAAAATAAATTGAGCGAAGTGATTTTTTTGAAAACATTTTAAACGTTTTCATTTTTATATATTTGGAGAAATCAAGGTATTACGCCAACGTATTACGTTTAAAACATATAAGTTAAGATTTTATTTTATTTTATTATTTTAAAATAAATATTGATTCATAAATAAAAGATTCCGGATCAAACAGTTTAAATATCATATGTATATTGTTTTATGTTTTTTGAAGGAAAATTTTTACTTTTTCTTGATCCGGGATATTTTTGAAACCCAAAGATATTTGTTGGAGTGTAAAAAATCAAATTGAATAGTTGTACTTCTAAACAAGACCCTTTGTGGATTGTATTTGATTTTGAATAAAAGTAAAGATTTTCTTCAAAAACCTGAAATGATCCGGGGATCATTTTTTTTCATCTAGGATCAAAATTTATTTTTGGAAATAAAAACATGTTGAGCTGCTCCCACGAACCATGGGACACAGTTGAACTTAAATGGAGCGCTACATCGAAAGGCAGACGTTATGAATTTGATGCGATTGAGTCATCGGGAGGGAAAATTAAAAAATGTTTGCAGGACTCATTATATACATCTGCAAATGGATTTAGACTGGAAAATTTCCTTGACTACTTATGTATAAATGTCTCCACTAAAAACAATCATTTATTTTAATTTCAGGTTGAGATAGATTTTGAGATTATATATCCAGAAAAGAGCACGCTGCTGATGTCCAAGTGGTACGATTTTGCAGAAAAAGCTATGTGTACTTAATTATAAATAAAAAACATGTTAAAAGTAGTTGTAAGATAATTAAGAAACAAATTGATAATAATATTAATGAACTTGTTAGAAACAACTGTAACTCTGAATAGTATTCAAAATATGATATCAGTTCTTCATGTAGAGTATAAAAATACGCAATTTAAGGTTAATAATTATTTTTGTTATGAAAACGATGTAAAGAAGAAAAAATATTTTCGTTGAAATCAATGAAATAATTATTGCTGGACAACAAATAAATATAAGTAAATTCGACAATCATTACAAAATATATTTAGTTGGAGAAGAATTGGTAGAATTTACATTTTTGGATTTAAATAATGTTCGTTTAAGACTAACAACATTGCGAAAAACGCAACAGGGAAAACCATATATAAAATACCCTTTATTGTAATTATTATATATATTTTAGAAATAATGTTTAATTGATGTATATTTTATTTACTTTAAAAGTAAAATAAAAATTATACAGCTATAAATGCATCTATACAACTAAAAATTATTGTAATTTGTGTATGTAAATTTTTGAAATTAAAAAAAATGTTTTAAATTAAAAGAAAATTGTTGAAATTGAAAGGGAATCTGGTATCTTTAATTACATGAGATTTCTATAAAATGTAAAACAATTAAGTTTTTTTTAATAATAATATGTATATAAAATATATAAAAATTTTATTCCAGAGAGTTTTTTTAAATAATAAAATGAAATAAAAATCTAATATGCAATTTTTTTTTAAATTAAATATTCTGGAATCAGAAACTTCACTCAGAAATTGATCATTTCTTTAATCATTATGAGAATTGTAAAATATGTAAGAATTCAGGACTTGGAAACAAAAAGCACGATTAAAGAATAAACCATTCGCAAAATAATTAAAAAGATTTATCAATTTAAGAATAAAGTGATAATCTTTGTTCTCAAATTTATATTTATTTACTTATTTTGATGATTGTGTGATTAGAAATTATTCTAGCATCATAGAATTTATTCTCAAGCATATAATTTTATTTACTTATTTTGATAATTTCTGGCTTTGAATATATTCTTAAATCATACATTTTATTCTCAATCTGATATTTGATTACATATTTTGGAGAATTAAGGGTTTTGAAATTATTCTGGCATCATGAACTTTAGTCTCAAGTTTATATTTCTTTTACTTGTTTTGAGAATAATTGACCTTGAATGTATTATTAAATCATGCATTTTATTCTCAAGCTGATATTTGTTTACATATTTTGAGAATTAAGTACGTTGAAATTATTCTGGAATCATGAACTTTATTCTCAAGTTTTTAGTTTCCTACTTAGTTTGTGAATTGTTAGTTTTGAAATTATTCTGGTTTTATGCACTTTATTCTCAAATTTAACTATTTTTCTTAAGAATATTGGTCTTCAAATTATTCTTGAATTATATTTTATTTACTTCTTTTGAGAATGGTTGGTTATAACTTGACAATACAGTATTCTTCAATTAGTTATAAATTGCCCTAATTTATTCTAAAAAACAACAATAAATTCGCAAATTGAGATAAATCGAAAATAGTTTTATGAATATTTTAAATTAAATTTTCATTATAATAAGAGTAAAATGCTAGAAATGAGAAACACGTGTTTCTTGAATTATATCTTAAATTCATAATTTCAATAAATAAAAATATTAACAAATCATCAAAAATTATTCTGTCTACAAGAACATCTTTGCTTAGCGCATATTTAAGCAAGTTTTCTGCTTGATTTGATGCCTTAACTGCATAATATGAGCAATCTTTTTTTTCAGTGTAAGAAGTGTTTAGTATGCCAATAATTTTTAGCAGTTTCTTTTTTCTGTAAAATAAAGGAAATACAATTTTTTTAAAGTAAATCTTTTGTATTTAATAACAGAAATACTTACATAAGTTTTCAACATCTGAGACATTTTGTAACGGAGCGACTTAGTTCCAACTAAGGTGCGATCATTATGTAACAACTCAGATGGTGGATTTTCGCCCCATTAGCAGAATTTCCCTGTAACTCTCACATTGGTGACTGCAGCACGTTTGCCGGCTAGGTGCAGAAGGTGAGCGTAGTTCTTGTCACCAGTTACAAGGAACTGGATGTGCTGCTATGGAGTGTACACACATTAACGACCTCAGGAGAGACAAACAAACATGGAACGTGCCTCGTTAAACTAGGTGATATTTTATACCATATCACAGATGAGATCACATTTTTGTATTGATTAAATTGTAAATAAAATAAAAATAACTAAATTAAATCACAGCCATATTCCATGGTGGTCAGATGACGGACCACGTGCTCACCACCCTCCGCAATGGCAATACAAAGCACTTATATTTAGTATGCCCCATTTTAATTCCACTAACGTATGCTAGTCTATACACGGAAAAAAATAATTTCTAATATGAAGAAAAAACGGATTAGTTCAAGAAAATGTGTACATCATTTTTCAGCTAAACGAAATTTTTCTCACCACAAACTTTTCGTTTCTCAATTTGAAATTCTTCTAAAATATTAAAATAATCTTTAATTGTTTGATATGAGAAAACTAAATTCTTGATACAAGAAAACGCGATTACACAGAGAATATGGTTTTCTTCATGGGTAATTCTTATTTCTTAAGTTTAACAAAATATGTTTGTTTGTAGAAACCGATCCTTTTGATTGAAAACTAGAAATTTTTATGGTGAGAAATCTCGTTTCTTAATTTAAGTAGCATTTTCTTTAAATAAACGGATATTTTCTTGCTGGAAAACACATATTTTCTTGAGTAGAGTAAAAATTTATCAATCTATTGTTTGGATTTTCTTGTATGCATCCGTTTATTTCTTATAAGAAACTTGCTGTTTCTTGACTATAGAAAACAATTTATAAATCTATTGTTTGTGTTTTCTTGTATGCATCGGTTTTCTTCTTCCAGGAAACTTGAATATTCTTCACTAAAGAAACACTTTTCTTGTGACCATGCAATATTTCTTCAGGTGTGGTTACGCAATATTTCTTCGTTTCAGAAATATTTCTTCAATTTGTGAAATGGTTGTTTAAAATAATACAAACAATGAACATTTATTTTTGTGTTTTTTTATTCCACCATCAGATACAGGAAATATTTAAATACAAATTTGATAATTTCGATTATTATTTGTTTCATTATATTTAAATATAAATAATTATAATTCTATAAATAATTTTCACTTAGAACTAAGCTTATAATCGTTGTAATATAATATTAGGTTCATACTTTCAATTTTTGTTTTTTAACTAAGAATTTAATTATCAAACATTATTACAAAAAGTATCACTATATCAAAAAATTTTGTAGATTTTAAATGGATAATAAATTTGGTTTAAATATTTTAATTCCATTTGGAAGTGTAAATCAAATGATTTAAATGTGTTAGATTTGTTTTTTTCTTGTAATAATTCATATTTTGCCTTCTTCTGTGCCAACATAATTAATGCCAATAATTTATAGCAGTTTTTTTCTGTAAAACAGGAAATAGGATTTTTTTAAAGTAATTCTCTTGTATTTTATAACAGAAATACTTACCTACATATGTTTTGAACATCTGAGACATTTGAGTATCGAGCAAGGCGGGAGAAATTATTTAAAACATTTTTAAATGTTTACAGAAATCCTTTTCTGTTTTCACTTTACACCACTTTAAAGTGGAAACACCACCGTTTAAAAAATCTAAGTTTGTCAACTTTTAACAAAAGAAAATTTTCACAAAATCCCACTTTCAAAATCACAAAAATTGTTTACGTTTTTCACTGTTTAAGGTTCGCGATAGAATGCTTTTTTTGGTACGAACATCCATTATATAATGGTATATACATACTTACAATTATAACAATTTAACAATAATTTTCTCGTCTCAAGAAAGGCTTACTTAGTTGAAATACTTTATTCTATTGTTCTGAGAAACAAGCTTTTCATATTATGAAATAATTTCTTGTATTAAAAATATTTTCTCAGATTAACAAATTTTTGTTCAAATGAAAAATGCGATTTTTAAATAAGATTGTTTAAGAGAAGAAAATGTTTTCTTATCTTGAGAAACGTAAAATCATAGTTTTCTTGTTAA
Source organism: Tipula helvola (assembly GCA_963556165.1). Lineage (NCBI taxonomy): Eukaryota > Metazoa > Arthropoda > Insecta > Diptera > Tipulidae > Tipula > Tipula helvola. The sequence continues at coordinate 262,770,195 of OY744482.1, read as the reverse complement.
TAGAATTTATTAAGGAAAAGTTTCTTCAATTGAAGATTCTTTCTCAGTTCAAGAAAAACATAGACAAATTAGTTGTTTCGAAGATAGAATAAATTTTTCCTTGTTGTGCCACCTAATTAAAAATAATCTAAATTATTCGGAGTGCTGTACTATATTTTCCAAATTATTCCATATTCTGAACCATACTAGTATACCGGCTAATCAAATTTCTAGACACCCAACTTAGTTGTGTATTGTAACCCAATTATTTTAGCTATAAAAAAGAACAAAGTTAGCAGAATGTGTACAAAATACTTAATTCTCTCATTGCATACAGTACTCTCCACAAATGTTTGCAAACCACAAATAATTAAATTTGATTTAAAACATAAAAATGCTTTTATGAAGTTCATTTATTTATTTCAATATATGTATGTATTAAATTTTTTAAATGGATGATTTCAAGAAAATTGGATTATATTTTGAGAAAAGGTTCTATTTCTAGATTTAAGAAAAATTCAATCTTATCATTAACATTTCAATAGTTTCTTGAATCAAGAAATTGCATTTGTGTTGATCAAGAAATTGTTTTATTTTTAAAATAACCAATTCCAAGAAAATTGGACAACATATTTTGAGAAAACAGTCAATTTCTAGTTGCAAGAAAAATTGAAAACAAAACAATCGTATTTTTCTCCTTTCGTTGTTTTTTTTTCTTCAATCAACAATTTTGAGCAGTTATAGATGCAAGAAACTAAATCTCAGATTACAATTAAGCAACAAATTTTAAATGAAGAATTTTTTTATCATTTCAAGAAACACAAATCTTACATGAAGAAAAACGCGAAAGAAATAAGAAAATTAGCTTTTAAATGGAGAAAAAGTACATTTTCTTCAATTAAAATTCCGTTTTCTTCGTGGTAATAACTCTAGTTTTTTCCGTGTACTATCACTAAAACTATTCACACATAGTGATATTCTATTAAACTAAGAACTTAAACAAGACACTGTGTAAAGAAAATAAAACAAAAAAAAATTCGCGACAATCACTTGGATGACGTAATCATAGTACAAGCGGAATAAAATAATTAAATAAACAAACATATGATTTTTGGTATAATTGTAACATAATTATTCATATAATCAATAAAAAAAAATATAGCAACAATGAATTACAATCATAAATATAGGTAAATTTGTATGAATAAATATGCATTGAATAAATGTGTAAATGTATATGTAAGTATATATATATAAATATCTATTAATAATTATGTACTTATAAATAGTTGAGCATTTCTAAATTTATTTGGGATCCGCGGTCCATATTTTAACTAAACCTGAATTGCATTTTTATCAATGCGAATTATTCAAAAATGAATGATTTGATTTTATATAACAATAACAATATAAATTATAATATAAATAAATAAAAAATATAATATAGTAGTGGTTGAACCACGTAATAAAAACTTAGCTGGTATTTATGATTCGATGGTGATGGTATAGCGGTTACATCAAATTTTGTGACCTTTCCCGAACAATCTTGTGTGTTGTTGTGTGTTCGCTTTGATTATTTACCAAATCAAATTTGGACCAAACAATTAAATTAACGCCGCGGAAATACTCGTTGTGCGGCTGGTTTTCGCGCGCACTTTTAACGATGTCACTTGAAATGGGGCTCTTTAAAAATAACAAAAAAAAACAAGATTTTCATATAACACAACATACAACAATATATACGCGCTACGCTGCACAACCACAAGTAAACAAATAAATAAATAGAATACCTTTCTTGTTCTTTTATTTCCGCGGAAATATTTGTTGTAGCACCGTATATACTCCAGATTTGTTGGAACATACATAAAACCGTATGTTGATATTTTAAATTCCACTAATTTTAATTTGACCGTATATTGAATTTAATTTAATTTAATGTAACAGCCACAAATATGGCGACTATATAATATTTTGTACTGTTTGGTCAACAACAAAAACACTTCACTGGTACACTGTTGTTTTATATTTTTTTTAAATCTTTCACCGTCAACAATACACAATCGAATGACTGATTGCATTTTGCATACGATTATTTTCAATTTTTGTTGTTGTATAAGGGGAAAGAAATATAGAAAACAACAATCCAAACAAACAAATTAACATCACCATCTATCATATTACCGGAGACAATTACACCAACAATCAGAAATTGGCCCGCAAAGCCACATTTAGGGAATCCAAAATAAAACGCCAATGCGTACAAATCACGTTCCATGTATCAGACACATCATCCAAGACTAAGAAAAATACTGATATTAGAAAGGCGAGAAATCCCTAGCCTAACAGGAACATCACCAATGTTACAATTTGAATATCGAGCAAGGCGAGAGAATCCTTTTTCTTTTTTCACTTTACACCACTTTGAAGTGGAAACACCACCGTTTAAAAAATCTAAGTTTGTTCACTTTTAACAAAAGGAATTTTCACAAAACTTTTTTACGTTATTCACTGTTGAAGGTTCGCGATAGAATGAATTTTTTTGGTACGAACATCCATTACATAATGGTATAAGTATACGTACAATTATAACAATTTAACGAAAATTTTCTCGTCTCAAGAAAGGCTTACTTAGTTGAAATGATTTATTCTATTGTTATGTTTCTCATTTATTCCATTGTTATGCTGTTCATATTATGAAATAATTTCTTGTATTAAAAATATTTACTCAGATTAAAAAAATTTTGTTCAAATCAAAAAATGCGATTTTTAAATAAGATCGTTTAAGAGAAGAAAATGTTTTCTTATCCTAAGAGACGTAAAATAATAGTTTTCTTGTTAAGAGAATTTATTAAGGAATAGTTTCTTCAATTGAAGATTTTTTTTCTCAGTTCAAGAATAACATAGAATAAACTTTTCCTTGTTGTGTCACCTAATTAAAAATAATTTAAATTATTCGGAATGCTGTACTATATTTTCCAAATTATTCCATATTCTGAACCATACTATTATACCGGCTAGTCAAATTTCTAGACACCCAACTTAGGTGTGTAATGTAACCCAATTATTTCAGCTATAAAAAAGAATAAAGTTACTAGAATGTGTACAAAATGCCCTAATCTCTCATTGCATACAGTACTCTCTACAAATGTTTGCAAACCATAAATAATTAAATTTGTATAACAAAATAAAAATATTTTTACGAAATTCATTGATTTATTTCAATATATTAAATTTTTATAATTGGATGATTTCAAGTAAATTGGATAATACCTATATTTTGTGAAAAGGTTCTATTTCTAAATTTAAGAAAAAATCAATGTTATCAGTAACATTTCAATAGTTTCTTGAATCAAGAAATTGCTTTTGTGTTGATCAAGAAAATTTTTAAGTTTCAAAATAACCAATTCCAAGAAAATTGGACAATATAGTTTGAGAAAAGAATCAATTTCTAATTGCAAGAAATATTGGAAACAAAACAATCATATTTTTCTCCATTCGTTATTTTTTTTCTTCAATCAAGAATTTTGAGCAGTTACAGATCCAAGAAACTAAATCTCAGATCACAATTAAGCAACAAATTTTAACTCAAGAATTTTTTCATCATTTCAAGAAACAGAAATCTTACATGAAGAAAAACTCGAAAGAAATAAGAAAATTAGCTTTTAAATGAAGAAAAAGTACATTTTCTTCAATTAAAAATCCATTTTCTTCGTGGTAACAACTCTAGTTTTTTCCGTGTACGTTTTATCTACATTGTCTACATCGATATTTTTGTCGGACCTAATGTTGACATAGACTATCTCAAAATAGGGGTATATTCACAACACTTATTGTTAGATATGCACTCATGGATGATTAAATTAAACATCCAGAAAATCCATCTATAGAACGATATGGATGTATACGGAATTGCAAAACCCTTAACAATTTCTCCTCTTCGTAAAATTATTATTCTATACGGCTAATTCCGGAATAACGTAATGTTTTTAAAAACAAATTTGTGACTTACATTTTCTAATTAAATACTTTTCTTTGGCCCAGAAAGGTGAAATTCAAATTATTTGTAACAATTCACTTTTTTTTGGTTGTTTTGAAAAGCTTATGTAGTTGATACAAGAAAATAACTAAATATTTATTTCCTTAAACACACAAACTTTAATTTGATAGATGGAAATAACTTGTCTAAATTAATTATTTCTTTTCCACACAGGTCTCTCTTCACATCAACTATCATAAAAAATTAGAAAATAATGAAAAATGACCAAATGTACTAACTCGATCTATTACCTTATGTCATATTGGCCAGCTTTCATAATGATATTATTGTTCTGCCCCATAAGTAAACAGTCACAGTCATCCCTGAAACAAAACAGTTGCAGTCACCCCTGAATTTCGTTTGGCTCACGTTCAAACCACTCATAAAGATTATCAAACCTTACGTACATATGTTTTATAATGCCAATGTTTTTCGTGTCATAAATTATTTCAGTTTATTACTCAGGCACACAAAAAAAAATTCGTGACCCCGAGGGAAGCCCCACTATTCCTACGTTTTAGAGATCACTGAAACCGAATATGACCATACAAAATGATTCCAACTGCCCATTTTCCCATTACGACCTCCCTGATGGGGGTCGAAATTTCAATTTCCATGCAAAATTAAGATGAATGTACATTTATATGTTTTTTGACATGACAATAAAAAGTAAATTTGACCTCTCCATCACCTCTCTTACTACCTCCTGTAGGGTAAATTTCAACCACTTTTTGAGGGTAGTAAGGGGGTGCTAGGGGTGACGGAAGGGTTAAATGTACTTTTCGTTATCATTTTCGGTTCCAGCGCCCCAAAAAACATAGAAATGTGCATCCATCTCAATTTTGCATGAAAATTGAAATTTCAACCCTTTTCAGAGGGGTAATAAGGGAGCGCTAGGGGTGGTAGAAGGGTCGAATTTATTTTTTGTTATCATTTTCTGTTTTAGCAAGCTAAGGAACGTGGGACGGCACATCCAGTCCAACTTTGCATGAAAATTGAAATTCCGACCCCCATGGAGGTGCAAACGAGGAAATGGGCAGTTGGATTCATTTCTTATGGTCATATTCGGTTTCAGCAACCTTGAAAACGTAGGAATAGTGGAGTCTCCCCTCTGCGTCACGACTTTTTTTGTTTTGTGTGCCTATATGTTTTATATTTAAATGTATATCATTTTAAATGTTTTGGCTTTGTATAGCTTATTTTTATTAGCTTAAGACATTTTAGTTTAATTCTAATTTTGAATTACCAATTTTTATTTAGTTATTTAATGCTTATATTGCCACTAATCAGTGACTACATCATCATCCACTTGCATTGTTCATTTCTTTGCTCGTCTTCGATCAAATGAACTTTTGTGCCTCAAGCCATCTGCATTCGATCTTAAGATCTCTGACCATCATTTCATTGAGATATTATTCAAATTTGATACAGTTTTGACATCCTATACTAATTTTTATTGTAGAAAAAAAAAAGATGGACGTCTGTGCTGAATCTTGTTGATAATGGGCAGACTGGACGTCTGTGCTGAATCTTGTTGACCTGCCTTAGATACATTTTTTAGCATTATTACAAACATTTTGAAGCAGTTTTGAAGCAGTGTTTGAACTCACACAATCTTGCCAGTCGAATTAATAAAAACATCCAAATGAAACGTGTTTACGAGAAATATAATTATGATTATATTTGCAGATAAGAGTGAGAAAGAATTGTACAACATGAATCATTTTTCAATTAATGAAGGTGACGTTAAAGAAAATTGGAGCCTTGTTAATGAAATTTTAACAAAAAGGGCTAAATCATCTTCTATTAGAAATATTTTATCCGATAGCGGCACTCTGCTTACTAATGACTAATGAGGTAGACATTTCCAATAAATTCAACTGTTAGTTTACTAGCATTGCTGACAAGTTTAGATGAAAATGTATCTCGAATATCACAACATATAATCACGACCTTCCGAATGATAACTGTTCGAAAACGTTCTTTATGACTCCGGTTTTTAATCGTGAAATTTTTAATATTATTGATTCGTTGGAACCGAAAGAGTCTTTTGATAATAAAGGTATTGATAGTAACATTTTAAAAGCTATTTCTAAGTTTATCAGCCCTGTCCTTGCCCATATATCCAATATTTTTTTTTGAACAGGGAGTAGTACCTAAGAGACTTAAATATGCTACTATTCTTTCTATTTTTAAAAGTTGTGACCATTGTGCCATGGGTATTATAGACCCTTTGCACCCCAGCCAGCCATTCTGAAAGTTCTCGAAAAAGCAGTTAAAAATAGAGTTACCATATTCTTTGATCAATGTAATCAGAGCCTTCTAGAGTATAGAGCCATAATCATTATGACGTATTTTTTCGAAGCTTTTTTAGTGGTATAACTTTTCACTAATTTCCATAGGAATCCATAGTAAAAATGGTGTTTTTTAGCTTCAAGTTTTTCAATGGAAAAAGCAAAAATGTTACAAAATTTTTATACAAAAGTGTTCTACATATCTTTCGCAAAAATATACAGGACGGGTTTATTGGTATTAAGTAAATATTAATTGCAGAAATATTAAAATTAAATTATTTCTAAAATATATTTTTCGAACTTTCATTTTGAAAAAGACATCAAAGTTGGCTCTGACGAATTAAAATGATACTTACTAAATTTATCTTTAGTTTGACTAGTGTACGTTAGATGTCTCAGATTTATACAGAAAAATACGAAAAAAAATTGTTTAATCACAAAATTATGACGCGTTCTTAATATTTTGAGAATTGTTTTGCTTTTCCTACCATTTTTGAACTCAAATTTCCCCAAGTGGCGATTTTTGGTACGGTTTTTCAAAATGTTTACTGGCCACTGCCATCTATGTATATAGACTTAATGCACACGTTTTGTAGTAAGCTTTTCTTTTTAATTTGACCAGAAAGCTGTTGTTATGAACTTTTTTTTAAATTTTGGTTTAAATAAATCAATTATTACAAGAAAATGAAAACGATTTACTTAAACGAGATTTATATATGTTGAAATTTAAACATTTATGAAAATATTTCAGAAATCATAATTAAGAATTTGCAACGTTTTCATTTACAAAGGCCCCTATGTGATATGTAGTGAAAATTGGGCCCCTCGTTTTTGTACTTTCGCATGAAGATAGAGCCTTGAAATTGAAATATATGTTTAATCACATCTTTCGAAACCTGTCTGCAAAATATGAGCGGCAGCCTTTTCTTCGTTTTCCAGAAACTGAATTTTTACTAGACCAATTTTTACATGTGTAAGCATAGGAAAGCATAGAACAATGGCATTTTACATATGTTCGCATTGAGATACAATTTTGATTTTTCACATATGTATATGTTATATAAGAATCGTAGAACAACATACTAAAAATTCTCTAGCAGCCCCTTCTTTGTTCGCATACAATTGGACTAAAAAAATTATTTTTATGCAAGAGATGTCAGATACACATTACACATTACTCTCAATCTCAATCAGTACAATTTGGTTCATAACTTTTATGTTTATATAACAATCACATATATAACAGACTATACAACTCATTGGAAAATAGACCAATCAGATAGTTCAATTTAACACAACTAGTGGTGTTTCGGCCACAAACAAGTAAATCATATTATGTTATAATCATATCATCCATGAATATAAACAAACAATTAATATTTTTGACATTTCGCAAAAATGAGTTTATTTGGTGCAGTTTTTATTTGGTTGTGTAATATATTTGGTTGATTCGTTGTATAGTCTTAACGTATACAACTCTAGCTTCGAAAATCATCTGAATATACAGTTGCGGGCTCGATGTGTTACCTAGGAAACACATCTCGTCCTCTTAACTGTATATTAGATTATTTTCGAACCTCTTGTTGTATAACTACTGTTGTATAAATCGTATTTCAAGTCTTGTTTTGAGTAATATAACTTGTGTGTAACATAATCTTTAATACTTTTACAATTCGTTAACTTGTGTGTTCATCATCATTAGAACTGTTTGACTTAACACTAATGGGTCCAGAAGGTAAAATGTACTTTTTATATTTATTTTGCATGTAATCTCATAAAATTGTTTATTGTAGTTGAACGATCTCATATTCTCTGTCGCATATGTAAGTCACGCATATTGAAATGGCGAGGAGTTTGCACTTTAGGAGCACCTTCTTTATGGATAAATGTTACTACATACTCAAAAAGCGTAGGAAAGTCATATAATCCAAATAGTTATGCCTGTTTGAAGTGTCATTCAAGATTAAAGTTCAAAAGATATCACTTACTGCCTGGTAATACAGCTGAGGGTAATAGTGTGGACAATAATTTGCATAATTATGAAATGGATATAACTCCTGATAGTTCTTGTTGCACTACATCTTCAGAGATTGATTTCCAGGCTTCAACCATGAATAGTACAACTTCATTTTCGACATTAGAAAACACAAGTACTGAATCTCAATCTGAATTTACATCTGAATTTCTCAGTAGTCAAGCTTCTGTAACGTCAAGCAAAGTTTCTTCTGTTCCAAGAAATGGAATTATAGTCAATCTTCCTAGCTGCTCTGGTACACAGAGAATCGATATGTGGAAAAGAAAGAAAATTGTTATTCCAATGAGCAATAGATGCTGTCGCTCACATTTTGACAAAAATGGCTTGTTTAATAAGAAGACTATAGAATCATTAGTTGCAACTAAAGAAACAATAGTATTGTCCGCTGAACATATTACAGCCACATTAGGTGGCGAGTCAGTAACCATCAGGGCCGTAAAGGGCTGTCCCCAAGGAGGTGTACTATCTCCTCTTTTATGGTCATTGGTTAATGATAGACTGCTGATCCTCCTGAATAGCCATGGGTTTGATGTCCAGGGCTATGCGGATGACGTGGCTATCGTGATTAGAGGCAGGTTTGATGAGATCATCTCTGATCTCATGCAAAATGCACTCAACTTGATATGGCAGTGGTGTGACAAGGAAGGACTTAGTGTCAATCCAAACAAAACTGTCATTGTCCCTTTTACGAGGAGGAGAAAGCTCTCGCTTGTAGCTCCCTCGTTAAACGGTACTATTGTTGCCTTTTCCAAAGAGGTTAAATATATAGGGGTTATCCTGGATCATAAACTGAACTGGGAACAACATATACAAAAAATTCAAAATAGAGCCACAAAGGCTTTTTGGGCCTGTCAGAGACTCTATGGATGTATTTGGGGACTACAACCAAAAATGATCTACTGGTCATTTCTAACAATTATTAGGCCTATGATCACTTACGCATCGCTAGTGTGGTGGCCTAAAACTCAACAAAGGACAGCGCAAACTTTATTGAATAAGGTTCAGCGTATGGCCTGCATTGGGGTTACGGGCTCAATGAAAACATGTCCGACCGCAGCAATGGAGACACTCCTAGGACTAACTCCATTGCATCTGCATGTAAGAAAGGATACTGCTACTATGGCCCTTAAGATGCAGGCGGAGGGTAACATCAAACCAGGCAATATGGTGGGCCATCTGGAGATCCTTAAGGAGTTTCAGACAGACCCCACTATAGGAATGCCTTCCGACTGTATGCCAGCCAAACTGGATTTCCACAAACCATTTTGTGTTAGATTACCTAACCGGGAGGAGTGAAGTACAGGGGGACCATCCTTTGAGCGAGGGTCATTGGTATGGTTTACAGATGGATCAAAAACGGAAGATGGGGCGGGGGTAGGAATACATGGGAGTGGAGTATCACTCTCGAAGTCCTTGGGTACCAATGCAACCGTCTTTCAAGCAGGAGTGCATGCTATAGAACTTTGTGCTAGGATAGGCATTTCTAAAGGCCTAAACGACGCAAAGGTTTATATAGTATCAGACAGCCAATCGGCCTTAAAGGCTCTTAGGTCTTTTACCATTGAGTCAAGGCTGGTATGGGATTGTCTGAAGGTTATTAAATTGCTGGCAAGCTCAAATAAGGTAACACTTGTTTGGGTGCCAGGCCACACTGGAATTGTGGGAAACGAGGCAGCTGATGTCCTCGCCCGCGAGGGATCTGCCTTTCCATTAATTGGACCAGAGCCCTTCTGCGGCGTCTCTAAGGGGCACCATAGGGCAGCAGTTAAACGCTGGGAGGATGTGCAAAAGTTCTCTTACTGGCGCGGAATTCCAGGTTTGCGACAGGCGAAGGAATTTATTTCACCTTCGTCGGCCAGGGCCAAGGAATGTCTCGTACTTAGGAAACCTGAGTTGAGGCTGCTTACCGGCTTCCTCACAGGTCACATCCCCTTAAGGTATCACCTAAAGAAAATGGGCCTAAGTTCGACGGATAGCTGTCGCTTCTGTGACATGGAAGCGGAATCAGCGGAACATGTTCTGTGCCATTGCCCAGCCATTTTCTGCAAAAGGTTACAACACCTAGGAGGGAGAGTAATGAGCCCGGATGGTATGCACCATATACCGGCCGGCAGTATTGTCAGGTTCATTAAGAGCCTGAATATTGACTGGACGGCTCATTAAGTAGGGTCCATGCACAAAAGATCTTTTAGGTCGCAGTGCGGGGTGGCTTGAACGCCCACATGGCCCTCAACTAATAATAATAATAATAATAATTGTCCGCTGAAGATATTGAAGAATTTTTCAATGCCGTTTACTTTAGTAAGGCCAACTCATACTCTAAAATCGATTTCGACAACGGCTCTCCAATAACTCCATATAATTATCAGAAATTCACTGGGATTTCACAAAAAAATTTCGATTGCCTTCATGCTTTTGTAAAGCCACACATCAGAAATAGTTGCAACAGATTTACGAGAAATGCGTTAGGAATATTCCTAGTAAACTTGTCACAGGAATTTTTGGCATATTTATTCAATGTATGTAGATGGTCAAGCAAGAGTGTCTGCAATCTTTGAATCTGTTCGAAAAGCTTTGGATGAGCATTTTGTCCATCTTCATTTAGGTTATAATCATCTATCACGAGAAGATGCAATGAAACATCAAACTAAAATGGCTCATAAACTTCTGGGTGCAGATGAAAATTCTATTGTAGTTATCATTGACGGCTGTGAAGTTTATAACAATAACAAAAAAATGTACATGTATTGTTAATACACTGTAATATTAGATTCTTATAAGAATTTTAAATAAAATAGTTTAAACAGAAAATTTTTAGTGAAGCAAATTTACACACAAATACAAATTTAAAATGTAAACGCCACACTACACAAGCGATTAGCACTTGCCTAAAGAACGAAATGGCCAAAATGCTCAAAATAGATGGGAGAGACACTTCTCTTCTTAGAAATTCATTGAAATATTTTATTATATCGAGTGTTTTATTAAATGGCCAATAACAAGGCATCGTAGAGTTTGTACCAGAATGCCACCATATACACATGATAAGTACTTGCCTGTCGTACGAATTCAAAGATATTTTTCTCTATTATACCAAATAGCACGTATCTCAGAAAATGGCCCATATAGTGACTATGAAGTTCATTTTACACGATGCGAGTTATAGTCAATGTTTTTGTGGTATGGACATCGGATGTTTAAACGTCAAAAAATTATATTTTAGGTAAATTGCAGCAACCAATTTTACTGCAATTCGCAAAAAACCTGCTTTTTGACGTTTACACTATCCGATGTTCATACCGCAAAAATATTGTACAACAAATATTGCATATAAATCGCATCGTATAAAATGAACATTAAGGTTGTAAAGGGCATGCATTTAGGATTTCAAATTACTAATTGCCATTGTAAAATGATCCGTGGGGCTCTTGCAAAAAATTTTTGAAAATTATAATAACAAATCGACAAACTGCATCGAAACCTTTCCTACTCTCCGAAACGTGTTGTTCTCTAGCCTTCACACAATCATTCATGCTCGTTCATACAACCATTCATATGGAGCGCCCAAGCCAATGGGAACCATTTCATTCATGACAGAGAGCCCGTTTATAGGAATCCTCTTTCATTTCCAAGAGAAACGAAACGTCTGGTTTAGCAGAAGTCGGTCTAAATATTCCACATAAAGTGAAGGACTACTCATCAAATATTTTAAAAGATCCAGAATATTGCAAACTGCTGAGAAGGAAGTTTCAGGACATAATTTGGTTTTACTAATTACATCTGGAAAGAAACTCATTAGAATTTCACTTCTTTTTATGTAAGTACCACGTTTAATTCCGTCCTAATTATTTCTAAGCATTTATAAGAATTGCCAATAGGCACTTGCGATGAAGTGGGACCAAACGATGATACGCAATTTGACAACAACTTATCAAGTGTATTTGGTGGCATTCTGGTACAAACTCTACGATGCCTTGTTATTGGCCATTTAATAAAACACTCGATACAGAAAAATATCTCCATGAATTTGTAAGAAAAAAAACTACTCTTCCCCTCCATATGGAAATGGCACATGGGTCATTTCGTGCGAAAAGCAACAACTTACCAAGTGTATATGGTGGCATTCTGGTACAAACTCTACGATGTCTTGTTATTGGCTGTTTAATAAAACACTCGATACAGAAAAATATCTCCATGAATTTGTAAGAAAAAAAACTACTCTTCCCCTCCATATGGAAATGGCACATGGGTCATTTCGTGCGAAAAGCAACAATTTACCAAGTGTATATGGTGGCATTCTGGTACAAACTCTACGATGCCTTGTTATTGGCTGTTTAATAAAACACTCGATACAGAAAAATATCTCCATGAATTTGTAAGAAAAAAAACTACTCTTCCCCTCCATATGGAAATGGCACATGGGTCATTCCGTGCGAAAAGCAACAACTTACCAAGTGTATATGGTGGCATTCTGGTACAAACTCTACGATGTATTGTTATTGGCTGTTTAATAAAACACTCGATACAAAAAAATATCTCCATGAATTTGTAAGAAAAAAAACTACTCTTCCCCTCCATATGGAAATTGCACATGGGTCATTTCGTGCGAAAAGCAACAATTTACCAAGTGTATATGGTGGCATTCTGGTACAAACTCTACGATGTCTTGTTATTGGCTGTTTAATAAAACACTCGATACAGAAAAATATCTCCATGAATTTGTAAGAAAAAAAACTACTCTTCCCCTCCATATGGAAATGGCACATGGGTCATTTCGTGCGAAAAGCAACAACTTACCAAGTGTATATGGTGGCATTCTGGTACAAACTCTACGATGTATTGTTATTGGCTGTTTAATAAAACACTCGATACAAAAAAAATATCTCCATGAATTTGTAAGAAAAAAAAAACTACTCTTCCCCTCCATATGGAAATGGCACATGGGTCATTTCGTGCGAAAAGCAACAATTTATCAAGTGTATATGGTGGCATTCTGGTACAAACTCTACGATGTCTTGTTATTGGCTGTTTAATAAAACACTCGATACAGAAAAATATCTCCATGAATTTGTAAGAAAAAAAACTACTCTTCCCCTCCATATGGAAATGGCACATGGGTCATTTCGTGCGAAAAGCAACAATTTACCAAGTGTATATGGTGGCATTCTGGTACAAACTCTACGATGTCTTGTTATTGGCTGTTTAATAAAACACTCGATACAGAAAAATATCTCCATGAATTTGTAAGAAAAAAAACTACTCTTCCCCTCCATATGGAAATGGCACATGGGTCATTTCGTGCGAAAAGCAACAACTTACCAAGTGTATATGGTGGCATTCTGGTACAAACTCTACGATGTATTGTTATTGGCTGTTTAATAAAACACTCGATACAAAAAAAATATCTCCATGAATTTGTAAGAAAAAAAAAACTACTCTTCCCCTCCATATGGAAATGGCACATGGGTCATTTCGTGCGAAAAGCAACAATTTACCAAGTGTATATGGTGGCATTCTGGTACAAACTCTACGATGTCTTGTTATTGGCTGTTTAATAAAACACTCGATACAAAAAAAATATCTCCATGAATTTGTAAGAAAAAAAACTACTTCCCCTTCATATGGAAATGGCACATATGTATAATAATTAAACTTATTTAATCCAATAAGAAAAAAAAATGTAGTTGTTTGTTTGTCTCTTTCTAAAATTACATAGCTTTCTCAAGAATTTTTTGTTTAACAGTGTAATTAACTAACACATATTTGATATTTAAAATTCTTATTGGATTCGTATATGTATATTTGTTATTTTTTGTTATAAACTTCACAGCCGTTATCATTGATGGTACTTATCTATATGTTCAAAAGTCATGTGATCAGGAGTTACAATTATTGACGTATTCCAATCATACATACAGAAACTTATTGAAGCCCATGATTTTGGTTTTCCCTGACGGATACATTCTTGAGGTTGAAGGTTTGTTTTTGCAAACAACGACAATAGCGATTCAAAAATTTTAGAATACTTGATTTCTACCCCTTATGGATTTAAAAAATATTTCTTAGAGAATGATGTTTTACTTCTCGATCGTGGGTTCAGAGATGTCATAGAAAAGTTGAAATTGCTAAAACTTAATCCAATAATTCCTCATTTACTAACCAAGGGACAAAAGCAGTTTTGCACAAAAGATGCTAATGAGTCCAGAGCTGTGACTATGAATCGATGGATAGTGGAAAGTGTGAACAGCAGAATCAAAAAATACAAGTTCTTTGCTTCAACTATTGAAGTCACTTATTGCACATTAATAATAAGATTCAAATAGTCTCACAACAAAACAAATTAGTTCAACATAATACTAACATGAGATCTACCTATGAAAATGCTAATTGTCAGCTACAATCCAATCGAGAATCAAATTTAAATGCAGAAAACGTTTTTGAAAGCGATGATGATGAAGAGATTTTATTGGACCACGCTAATGATTATCATAATTGCTTTAATCTATATGATGAAGTGGAACATAATACCGATGGCTCAGAAAAAATAATCACTGATGAGTTATTAATGTGGCATTACAACATAATATTACAATGATGGCGTTAAATGAAATGTTACAATTTTTTAAATCAAATGAATATCCCAATGTACCAATAGATAGTCAAACAGTATTAAATACACCCAGTCACAAATTATAAATGTAAATCCAGGAAGATATGCGCACATTGGAGTTCGTGTAGACTTGGACAGATTTTTGGCAAATATAGAAAACTTACCAATGGATATATTCATCGATTTTAATATTGATGGCCTGCCAATATTAGCAGGAGTTCGAATAGTTGCTTTTGGCTAATTTTAGGCAAATCATCTATCAGCAAACGAATTTTCGTTGTAGGAATTTATCATGGGTTCAAAAAACCTAACGAATTTAACGAGTTTCTTCGACCGTTTGTTGATGAATTAAAGGATATATGTATGTGTTAGTTATAGTTATAAAACTGTAGCGGCTCACGCATTCAAAAATACATAAATACATTCATTCGTTCACCACCACAATTTATCAAGCAACGCATTTACTCATTCATTCCCGCGACATATTCACACACATATGTCAGCGCTCTCATATGCCTTGCATACCCTCGTAACATTACCGCAACCGCTCAACCAACAAACACTCGCAAACACAATTCATCCAAATCATGCGGTACAAAAATGCGGTGCAACAAAAGACAGACGTCATTTTCATTCATCCTGTCCAAATTTCGTTTTACTCGTGTACATACACATTCAGTCGGTTCGTTTTCATATACGCACGCATCTTAATTCAGTGGGATAATAATAATAATAAAATTAACATTAATTTTGATTTAAAATAAATTCCTCTTACGCGTCATATACGGTGGTGAAATATAATATCAGAAGTGTAATACATTTATCTAATTTATATAAATAATAAAATTTTGTGAATTATAATCTTTATAAAAACGAAACGTGTTTTTATTTTCTAAAACTAATTTTTGGTGCAAGTAAACAGTACGTGCACACAATATCTGGTGACCTTCGACGTCCGTGTTTACGGATGACAAATATTTTATAGTGTGTTTTCATCATACACACAGGAAAACTTTGGAAAATTGTGTAAACTACAATACACTTGGTACGGAAAATTATTTCGGAAAATTAATCCGTAATCCGTACCAAGTACAAAGGTATGTACATATAAACATAAAATATTAAATACAAACAAAACAACAACATATTAGACAAAAAATAACATTTGTTTTCTCAAATTATTTCGCATAACACAACACAAAAACGAGAAAAATCAGCACCGCCATTACAAAAAATTTCATACAAAAACAAAGTGAAGCGTAACAGTCGCGGGCATAAAAACAGCGGCATCAACACCGAATATAATTACAACGCGCAAATTATATACAATTATATAAAAAATTCAACATTAAATAGTATAAATACAATTAAATACCCACATCGGCCTTTACATTGGGGAATTTACATACTAAAAACAACAACAAAATTCAGCAAAGACACATCGAAAACTATATACCTACGCATAAATTTTTGCACAATTCGAAACGAAAATAAAACCAGCGAAGCAGACAACAACAACAACGGGAAAATAATCATCAAGAAGCAGCAGCAGGAACAACGGTATCATCATCAGCAGGGTCAACAAAAGCAACAGCAACAACTAAGTTAAGTGTTTTTTTTTTATCTTTTCAACTCAAATTTCTATTGTTACAAATAAACAAATTCTAGAAAAGTTTTTTTTTTTACATTTCAAACATATTTATCATATATATTATTATATAACCATTTTTCAAAAATAATTTTCACAATCAAAATAAAAAATAATGTAAATTTTTCACCATCGTATTCGGTTATAATTCGATCGCGAATTAATCTACGTATACATATACTTGATCCTTATCGTTTTGTTCGGTACTTTCCCTCAACGTTTTCGCTTAAACAAACCGCAATTATTTTTTTTTGTTTTCGTTCTTTATTATTATTATTATTGATTACTAAATATTCTTAAAAATTTCAACGAGCCCCCCCAATACGAGGTAACACGCCCGTTCCGTAATTCGGGGGTATCTCATCGGCCAACACGTGCCGTCCATACATGGTAACCATTCCACTACTAATTAATTTTTATTCAACTACTATATTCGAACCACTATTGATTGCTTCTTTTGAACCACTGTTGATAGCACTAGGCCCCATATAAATCATTTTCTTCAGAAATTCGGCTCTACTTAAAATATTTGTTCACACGAGACATTTATTTTCTAACGGTTAAGTTTAAATTTCGGGTACATTTTTTCTTGTGAAGTGACGTATAACATATACACGAATTCGCTTTTATAAAAAATCGAAATGTCAGACGACGAAGAGACCATGAAGGGTGATCAAAAATCAAAACCTGGGACATCAACAGGAGAAGTCGCAACCCAAGCAAAAATCAACTTGCAACCATTCTGGCCACAACAACCAAACAATTGGTTTCGTTTAGCCGAAATTCAATTTGAAATTCGAGGCATCACGTCAGAAAAATCGAAATACTCGTACGTTTTAGCAACAATTTCGCCCGAAATTTGTGACACCATTAGCGACTTTTTACAGCAACCACCAAAAGACAATCAATATTCTGTCCTAAAACAAACTCTGTTAGAACGATTGGCTCCATCGGACGAGCGGCGTTTAGAAGCCCTATTGTCCAGCCAAGCTCTCGGCGACCGACGCCCCTCTGAGGCGCTTCGTCACTTACGCAACCTCGCAGGCCAAAACACTCTGAGCGATACAATCATTCGATCCATTTGGATTCGAAAATTGCCCGAGATTATTAAAATAGCGATGACTGCACAACCAGTTACCACAACAGTTGAAGAACTGGCTAAAATAGCAGACCGCATGTACGAAGTGACGAACATGGGCAGGCCAAAACACTCTGAGCGATACAATCATTCGATCCATTTGGATTCGAAAATTGCCCGAGATTATTAAAATAGCGATGACTGCACAACCAGTTACCACAACAGTTGAAGAACTGGCTAAAATAGCAGACCGCATGTACGAAGTGACGAACATGGGCACATTACCAAACTTACAAGCAATCAATCGTAACACAAATCCGAACTACACGAATAGACAGAGTCGTTCCCCCACTCCTCATTCAAATTCAATCGAAGATCGCCTGGCGCGCATCGAGGCTCGACTATCGGGCTTGTTTCGAAGCGGTCGGAGTAGATCAAGGGGACGCTCAGCAACACGTTCACAATCACAAGGTAACAACACCCAGAGTGTTAACAATCGATTGGGCAAGTGTTGGTATCACGCTAAACATGGTGCGGCGGCACGCAAATGCATTCAACCGTGCATTTTCAATAACGCGCAGCACTCCATCAACAAGATGGACATTGATACCACACCAGAAAAAAACTTGTAAACCAGCGGGTAATGACGACATCGTCAGACACCTTTAAAAGTTCAGCCCGTCTATTCGTGTTAGACAAAAATAATAAATTCCTATTTTTAATTGACACTGGCGCTGACCTTTCGGTCATTCCAGCGAATTATTTCAAGCAAGCTTATACTTTTACAAATCGAAATAATAATCTAGTTCTCTCGGCCGCCAATGGCACAATAATCCACACCTACGGCACACATTTGCTGCAGGTGGATCTCGGACTCAAACGAGCATTCACGCATGCTTTCATCTTAGCTGCGGTGAATCGTCCGATCATTGGCGCCGATTTCTTGTGCAAATTTGGCTTACTTGTTGACTTAAGAAACAAACGGCTGGTTGATTCAGCTACTCAGCTGTCAATCAATGCCACCTCGGTTCTTGTCGACACACCGACACCGATTCATTTCGCAGTCAACAACGGTTATGGCACTCTGCTTAAGCAATTTCCTTCCCTCACAGCAGAGCCTAACTACAACTTGCCAGTCCAGCACAACGTGGTCCACCATATTGTCACAGCAGGCCATCTGCCTGTGTCAAGACCACGCAGACTAGATCCAGTTCGCCACAAAGCCGCACATACAGAATTCCAGCACATGGTGGAATTAGGGATTTGCCGGCCATCTGCATCTCCCGTCTCTTGTCCGCTCCATATGGTGAAAAAGAAAGATCATGATTGGCGACCATGTGGGGATTATCGTCGCTTAAATACGGTCACAACACCTGATCGCTATCCGATACCCCACATCCAAAATTTCTCCATGCACTTGCATGGTTGCAAAATTTTTTCAAAAATCGATCTAATCAGAGCTTACCATCTAATTCCCGTCGCACCTGAAGACGTTCATAAAACGGCAATCACTACTCCATTTGGCCTTTTCGAATTCACCCGAATGCCATTTGGACTACGCAATGCCGCGCAAACGTTTCAGCGTTTCATGAACGAAGTCGTACGCGATTTAGACTTCGTCTTCGTCTACATTGACGACATTCTTGTAGCTTCGCATAATGAAGAGCAACACAAACTTCACCTGGAACAACTCTTCCACAGGTTAACGCAGTTTGATGTTCATATCAAGAGTTCAAAATGCGTCTTTGGCGCATCCACTCTTGATTTCCTCAGCCACAAGATCACCCCTAATGGTATTCTGCCGTCCGAAGAACGAATTAACGCCATTAGGGAATTCCCAGCTCCAGCATCAATCAAAAGCATACAGCGATTCATCGGTATGGTAAACTACTACCACCGATTCATACCAAAGCTCGCTGAAACACTCGCACCAATTCATTCACACTTGGCAGCCTTACTCAAGAAGCCCAAGACAGCCAAGAACTTCTCTTGGCCCGACGAATGTCATCATGCATTCTCGTCGCTTAAAGCTGAATTGGCCCAGATAACACTTCTGGCACACCCGCTGAGTGACTCAAAACTCAGTTTAACCACTGACGCATCAAACACTGCTGTCGGTGCAGTACTACAACAGTACAACAACGAGTGTTGGGAGCCACTGGGATTCTTTTCAAAGAAACTCTCGGATGCCGAAAAGAAATATTCCGCATTCGATCGGGAATTACTCGGCATATATCTAGCAGTCAAACACTTTAGATATTTTGTTGAGGGTCGGGACTTCACCATTTACACCGACCACAAGCCTCTGACACGAGCAATCCAGTCAAAAACTGAACGCAATCCAAGGCAATCTCGCCACTTGGATTATATCAGTCAATTTACAACGGACATCCAGCATGTCCACGGACATACCAATGTTGTCGCGGATACACTATCCCGCACTACCGACAACGAAACGGCCGCAGTCGATACACACATCGACTTAAATCAAATCGCAAACACGCAAAAAGTCGACCTAGAACTTCAGAATTTATTTTCTGGTTCCGAATGTCACTCTAGCTCATCAATGAAACTAGAACTTTTTAAACTACCTGGCCTCGAAATTATTTGTGAAACATCTACTGGGAACAATCGCCCATACATTGCAGCACCACTACGTCGAGCTATCTTCGACACACTTCACAACATTTCGCATCCTAGCGTCCGTGCAACTCGTAAATTGATTTCTGCTCGCTACTTTTGGCCTAACATGAACAAAGACGTAGGCAATTGGGCTCAGTCTTGTTTATCCTGCCAACGTGCCAAAGTCCAACGGCACACCAAATCACCTCATGGACATTTTAACATTCCACCTGGTCGATTCGAGCATATCCATATAGACATTGTAGGTCCACTCCCTCCGTCTAGTGGATATTCATATCTACTCACCTGTGTCGATCGTTTCACTCGCTGGCCCGAAGCATACTGCATGACGAACATGTCAGCTGCAACCATTGCCACTACTTTTGTAAACAATTACGTATCACGATTCGGCGTGCCCCTACACATCACCACTGATCAGGGAACGCAATTCGAGTCAAAACTTTTCTCAGAGTTAACGAAACTCCTCGGATCTCATCGGATACGCCCAACGGCTTATCATCCGCAAGCCAATGGCATGGTCGAACGCTTCCATCGGCAACTTAAAGCCGCATTAATGGCCAGTTAACTAATTAACAATTAACATTAAAATCGCAAATTTTATTTGTGATACACCGGCAAGGAGTAGTATTTTGGGAATAAAGTCACATACAGCCTATTTTGGATGCAATAGATGTACTCAAGAAGGAGAGCACCATTAAAATCGGATGACCTTTCCCGAAAATCAAGCAACAAGGAGAACGAATAGCTCATTTCGAAGTAAATCTGAGGAAAACCACTACTTAACACTACTTAACTACTTCCATTTTAGAAGAGCTTCCCATAAATATGGTTGAACAATTCCCGTACGACTATCTACACGTAGTTTGCTCAGGAGTAGTCAAAAGATTTTTGCGTATGTGGATGGTTGGCACTTCTGAGTCTCTTTTGGTTTCAAGCCAGATAGATCGAATTTCTTGTCGTTTAAATACTATTTCACTCCTTCAACCGAGTGAGTTTGAACAAAAATTGAGACCCTTATCTCAATTGTCTTATTTTAAAGGTACAGAATATAGGTGCTTCTTACTGTATGCTGTACCTTTAAAGTATCGATATATATATATATATATATATATATATATATATATATATATATATATATATATATATATATATATATATATATATATATATATATATATATATATTAAATTAATTAGGTAAATATACAATATATTTAATGTAATTAAAAACTAAAAATTTAAATAAACAACGGAAACGTCTATCCAATAGAAATCGCCTCAACCAATAGAAATGACTAATAAATGTGCACCGGGGCAGTCAGACATATCGCAATCCTCTCCGCCTATTTATTGGTGCACCGAAGAAGACTAACAAAAGACTCACATTAAGCAACCTTATCTGGCTGTCAATATTGACTTTCATTTGCTAGTCAGATTCGACTACATCTAATTTGGCAACCATTTGTCCATCGATTGCAACGAACAAATGGAAGACGAATCTGATGTGACGAAAATGTCTTTCGTCCATTTTCCGGCTAAGATTAGACGAACAAATGACTGAACAATTGGCCGACATTTAAATTATTTCGTCTCTAATGGTCTTACACTTACAGCCAATTTTCAGACTTTTTATGGTCATAATATCTAAAATTGTTTTGTGGGTGATATGCTCAAAGTGGCATTATCTTAAAAAAATTCATGGGATGATCACGGTTGCGATCACTACCAGAAAGCAGATTTGAAAAGTTTGGTATATATTTAAGCAATTCCATATATATACATTTCTAGTTTCTGAACTATCTTATAAAAATATTCTTCAGCAATAGAACAATTAACCTTGTTTAACATAATTCTTAGATTTAGAATACGGACTTAGAAGTAGTATTAGCAAATAAAATTTGCACCTATAGGATATAGTAAGTGAATCATTCAAATGCAATCAATTGCTTAGCATTATCAATATCCTAAGGTCCCAGATGTTTTTGACCCTCAACCGTTCATTGCATTGGCGCGATTGCGATACATTTTTAGCAGTATCCCGCCTATAAATTAAGCTTTACTTGTTTAAGGTGTCTAATCCCGAAATATTTTCTTAAGCCATTAGGGTTGGATTTAAACAAGATTGGACAATCGGATAATTATATTTCCAATTTTATACAACCTTGGAACCTTATATTGGAATAAGAAAGCAAATATGGTACTCATTAATCTAAACTCGGTCCAAACTCAGTTGAACCAAAAGAATTATCATTGTACTTCAATCAAAATACTTAATTAATAAAATTTAAATAAGAACGTTTAACTAATGCTTACAAATATGATAAATCTGACAGTGTGTGGTGTGGTTCTGATGTTATTACTTGAAAAGTTAAGCCAACACATACATTTTGGTTATATTCAGCTAATTCTTGACGAAGCTTTGAACTATTTAAAGGACTGAACTATACTTAAACAAGTTTAGATCTTAAGAAAAAAAGGGCTGATTGCTCATTACTTAAACTTGTTAAATAACGCCTAAAAGAATAAAATTTAATTTTTTATATTTCAATAGATCTCCCCACCTTAAATTCAAATACAAAATTACAAAATATAAAATTAAAATTTATCGACTAAATCGATATAAAATTAAAAAATCTCATAAAAAATACAAAATAATGTGCCTCATTAAAGACGAAGACCCCATTAAATTTTTGCTGGCTATGAAAACAAAAGGAAGCTATACAGAATGCCTTGTCATCTTAGCGCCAAGTATTCAATGTGGATAATTATCAGAAACATGATTTTATGAAAAATGTTCCAATTTCTAGAAATATCAAAATACAAAAAAAAAACAGTCAAAACGGGAGTTTGGGGGCAGCGTACCTCATAACCCAAAATTTATTAGATTAACCTCATAACCCCAAATTTATTAGATTAAATTTTTTTTATTTTATGGGATTTTTTTTTTTTTTTTAGATAACATATTTTATTTTAGGTAATACCAGGCGATACCAGGCGGGGATACCATCATATTCCCGAACGAAAAAAACCCCAAAAATACAAAGTAAAGTGCCCCATCGAAATGGAAGGCCCCGTTAAATTTTTGTTAACTACAATATGAAAACAAAAGGAATCTGCATAATTTCATGTCATCTTTGCGCGGAAAAGACCAATGCTAATCGGCTTTGGGGAGTTTTTTATTTTAGTATGTGAAATACAAACGTAAATATTGCCACAAATGTAAACATTTTTGTAATTTAGCTGATGTTTCCTGTCATCCTTGCGCAAAGGGTCCAGTGGATAATTATTAAAAAAAAAAAAAAATGCTCCAATCGCTATGAATGGTACGATTTCAAAAAATCGTCACAGCGGGGGTTTGGGGGCGGCAGCCTTCATCCTCTTAGGTACAAAAAGAATTAAAATAATGTTTCAAAAAAAATTTATATTTAAAAAACTTGATTTTTGGGGATTTTAATTCTAAAAACGGAAGATTTAATTTTACAAATGGAAAATGGAGGTTTAGTTATAATAATTTTAAAATTAAGTCTCCGTTTTCCAGAATATTTTAAAATTAAATTTTCCTTGTCCAGTGGCACTATTCTGGTTTTCCCGGGGAATTGGGAATTGCGAAATAATTTATTGTGACTGGTTTTTGTGAATTTTGGTATCATTTTTTCCAAGCTGTGGCGATTGGTATTTTGTTCAAATTTTGGGAAAAAATAATTCCATTTCAAAGCAATTTTGTTGTTTATTTTCCCCTAAAAATTTTGTTGGGAATTACACAGTAGGCAGTAGTGTGAAAATGGAATTATTTTTTCCCAAAATTTGAACAAAATACCAATCGCCACAGTATGCTTTGGAAAAAATGATACCAAAATAGTAATAAACTAAAACAAGTCACAATAAATTATTTCGCAATTCCCAATTCCCCGGGAAAACCAGAATAGTGCCACAGAGTACATAAATGGAAAAAGTAATTTTAGTACTTTAAAGTAAACAAATTAAAATGGTGATTTATAATTGCCGATATGAGTAATAAAACTAAAAAATGTAAAAACTGTGTCATATTTACCGTTTATTATGTATACTATTAATAACAAATTTATCTCTTTTACCGTAACATATGCGAATAAAATTTACATGCGAAATTCAAAAATAAAATCGGTTAACTTTTTTGGATGTGACGGTTATTCGAAATGAGGATGAAAATTTACCCGCTGATGAATCTCATGAAGCAGAATGGTTTCAGCACCTTAATTGTGATTCATGGTTTCCATCGTCATATAAAACAAATTCGGTATTTTTATTTTTTTAATTTTTCGCTGGCGCTACCATAGAGCTGGCCATAGAGGGATTTGGCAGCTTCATGGTGAAGTTTCGCAATCATTTTTTCAACGGATAATGAGTGATTAATTCATTGTTCCTTACATTAACCAGCCGTGATTTTTTCATCACCCGCCGGGAATCAAACCCGGGACCTCCGGAGCTTAAAGAACCATGCTAACAACTGTGTCACCGGGATGGCGGGTATTTTTATTAGCTTAAAGAAAATCTAAATTTTCAGATAACTATTTTTACTTGTGAAATTTTTAAATTAACAAAGGTACTGATAAAAATGCTTATCCAAAAAATATAATATCCACGAACGATAAAAAGTCTATTGTTAAATACATCAGTACAGCCATTTTATCAGAAACTACCTCCGACTTGCAAAATTTGAATGTTGAAAACACTAAATAGATTTTTATTCCAATTCCTTGTGTTAAGTTATAATCGTTTCCAACAAAATTGATTTGTGCGACCATTAAAAAGTGTATACACAAGTTTTTGTTTACGAAATGAAAAGAGCAAATTTCTTTAGAGTTGCAGTGAAATTTGGTCTTTAAAAAAACACGTTCACGATAACATTTTTGACTTTCAAATTTTGATTAAACCGCAATAAAACACGTGTGTTTTGTATTGCTCTACTTTTAAAATTAAGAGATGTTTGAATTTATATATTTGTTGGGACTCTTATACTCGCAAGTTCAATTTCCATTTCTATGCTAAGAATTAAATTTAATACGTAAAAATCAAAATTTGTCGATATAATCAAAACATGCGAAATTATGAGAATAATTCAATCAAATTTTTATTTTTTCGAGTATTGGTAAAAATAATCGGGAACACCTTTCGTATGCCAATCACACTATCAAAAATGCCTTTTTTATTTAATAAATTTTGTAAAATATGGAGAAAAAACTTGTCTATTGGCCTAAAATTTAAATAAACAATTTATTTATAATAAGTTCTGAAAAATGGTTGAATGCTCCATAAAAGGATTAAAAAATTTATTA
Organism: Tipula helvola; assembly: GCA_963556165.1. Taxonomy (NCBI): domain Eukaryota; kingdom Metazoa; phylum Arthropoda; class Insecta; order Diptera; family Tipulidae; genus Tipula; species Tipula helvola. The sequence goes on along the minus strand of OY744482.1, from coordinate 262,744,558 downwards.
ATTAAATTAGAGCGCTAGTAGCATTGTTTACTTAAAATCTGGTTCTATATCAACTCCTATAATATGCCAGTATCGAAACTTTACAAACTTTTTATCACGGGCCTTAAAAAAATTTCAAAAATTCTTAGCTCGGAACTTAAAAACTGCTAATTGTCTACGAATTTTCTGCATTGTCTACGTATTGTCTACATTGTCTACGTCGATATTTTTGTCGGCGCTAATGTTGACATTAGCGTAAAGACTATCCCTAAATAGGGGTAAATTCACAACACTGATGTTAGATTTGCACTTATGGATGGTCAAATTAAACATCCAGAAAAGCAGTTTATAGAACGATATAGATGTATACGGAATTGCAAAACACTTAACAATTTCTCCTCTTCGTAAAATTGTTATTCTGTCCGGCTAATTCCGGAATAACGTAATGTTTGTAAAAACAAATTTGTCACTTACATTTTCTAATAAAACACTTTTATTTGGCACAGAAAGGTGAAATTCAAATTATTTATTACAAGGGTGGTACAACGGTTTGATACAAGGAAATAACTAAATATGTATTTCCTTAAATCCACAAACTTTAATTTGATAGAAGGAAATAAATTGTCTAAATTAATTATTCCTTTTCCGCTCAAGTTTCTCTTCACTTCAAGCACGATATATCAATACGTAAGATATTATTTTTCTGCCCCATAACTAAACAGTCACAGCCATCTCTGAAATAAACCAGTTGAAGTCACCCCTGAATTTGGTTTGGCTCACGCTCAAACCACACATAAAGATTAGTAAACCTTACGTATGTGTTATAATGCAAATGTTTTTTCGGGCCATAAATTATTTCAGTTTATTACAAAGGTACACAAAAAAAAAAGTCGTGACCCAGAGGGGAGACCCCACTATTCCTACGTTTTCGAGGTCGCTGAAACCGAATATGACCATCAAAAATGATTCCAACTGCCCATTTTCCCGTTATCACCGCCCTGGGGGTCAAAATTTCAATTTTCATGCAAAATTGAGATGAATGTACATTCCTATGTTTTTTGACATGACAATAAAAAGTAAATTTGACCCCTCCATCACCTCTCTTACTACCTCCTGGAGGGTAAATTTCAACCCCTTTTTGGGGGTAGAAAGGGGGAGCTAGGGGGTGACGGAAGGGTTAAATGTACTTTTCGTTATCATTTTTGGTTCCAGCGCCCCAAAAAAAATAGAAATGTGCATCCATCTCAATTTTGCATGAAAATTGAAATTTCAACCGTTTTCGGGGGGTAGTAAGGGGTGATGGAAAGGTCGAATTAATTTTTTGTTATCATTTTCCAAGCCAAGGAACGTCGGACGGCACATCCAGTCCAACTTTGCATGAAAATTGAAATTCAGACCTCCATGGAGGTGGAAGAGGAGATGGGCAGTTGGATTCATTTCTTATGGTAGAAAGAAACGTAGGAATAGTACGGTCTACTCTGTGTGTCACGACTTTTTTTGTTTTGTGTGCCTGTGTTTTATATTTAAATGTATAGTTTTTAATTATTTATATCTGATCACTATTTTAAATATTTTGGCTTTGTTTCGCTTATTTTTTGATTAGTTTGTGACATTTTAATTTTATTCTAGTTTTGAATTACCAATTTTTATTTAGTTATTTAATGCTTATATTTCCACTAATCAGTGACAACATCCACTTGCAATGATCACTTCTTTGCTCGTCTTCGATCAAATGATCTTTCATGCATCAAGCCATATCTGCATTCGATCTTAAGATCTCTAACCATCATTTCATTGAGATACTATTCAAATTTGATACAATTTTGACATCCCGTACTAATTTTTATTGTGGTAAAAAAAAAAGTCAATATGGTACTGTTAAATGAACTTGTCGAGCAGGCAGACTGGACGTCTGTGCTGAATCTTGTTGACCTGCCTTTGATACATTTTTTAGCATTATTACGAACATTTTGAAGCAGTGTTGAAGCAGTGTTTGAACTCACACAATCTTGCCAGTCGAATTAATAAAAACATCCAAATGATACGTATTTACGAGAAATATAATTATGATTGTATTTGCAGACAAATATTATATTGATGATAAGAGTGAGAAAGAATTGTATAACATGAATCGTTGTTCAAATTATTAATGAAGGTGACGTTAAAGAAAATTAGAGCCTTGTTAATGAAATTTTAACAAAAAAGGCTAAATCATCTTCTATTAGAAATATTTTATCCGATAGTGGCACTCTGCTCACTAATGACTAATGAGGTAGACATTTCAAATGAATTCAACTGTTATTTTACTAGCATTGCTGACAAGCTTAGATCAAAATTTTTCTCAAATATCACAACATATAATCACGAACGAATTGATTCGTTGGAGCCGAAAAAGTCTTTCAATAATAAAAGAATTAGTAGTAACATTTTGAAATCTATTTCTAAGTTTATCAGCCCGGTTCTTGCCAACATATTCAATCTTTCTTTTGACCAGGGAGTAGTACCTAAGAGACTTAAATATGCTGCTATTCTTCCTATTTTTAAAACTGGTGACCATAGTGATATGAGTCTAGGGTGGAACGAAAATTGTTGTTAGTTCTAAATAAATCGTAATAGTGCGGAAAAGTTGCGTATAGTGATTATAATAAACTGTTAAAAACGCATTGGCATCTTTACGCTTTAAATTACATTTTTTATTTGCAATATGCTACTGTAAGTTTTATATTAGAATGAAGAGGAAATTAGGAGAACAACCGAGGTTATCTAGAGTTGCTGAATAAAATTTACCAAATATCACTACTTCCCAAACAGGTGTTATTTTAGAGTCAGAAACAAGTCGACAAATAGAAGCAGTTGATTCAGATGCAACATTTGATATGCTAAAACCCCAATAGAAAATAACTGATTTTTCGCAAATGCGAGCTGCTGCTGCAATTGCTGCTGTTCTTGAAGATGTGGGGCGAATTACAGCAGATGAAAAAAACAAAGTAATATATCGAATGAAGTCAGATGGCAACGAATAAAGGTAAGGTCCAATCTACAGATGCTATCGAACCGTGAATCCAGTAAGTTAAGAGGATTATATTTTGACGGCCGGAAAGACAAAACACTCGTACAAGAATTTGTTATGGAAATAAGAACTACCGGGGAAATGTAATCGAACAGCTTTGTATTGGTGCAAGAACCGGGATATAAATATATACTCGTAAGTGATATTTCTCCCCAGTCTGATTCAGCTGCTGCAATTAGTGAGAACATTTTTGAATTTTTTGATTTACATTCAATCGATTCTTTTTACTTAAGTGAAATTGGTTGTGATGGAACATTCATAAATACATGCCGAAACTACCGTTTTGACATCTTTCTATCCAAATATTCCAGTATCTCAATATAAACCGATAAATGGTAATTTACGTTTAGTGGATGCGAATGACTTGAGCACAGATCAAAACTATTTATTGCAAATTTATCAGACGATTGAATTTGGTCAGTGTTCAATCGATTTTGCTAATAAAAGTCCCGGAAAAATTACTCACGCAAGGTGACTTACCACGGCTAATCGGATTCTTCGACTATACATTGGAAGTGAAGCACCGTCAAACGAATTAATAATACTAGTAACGTACATCTTAAAAGGTTACGCGGCGATGTGGTTCTCAATTAAAATACAATCGTCTTGTAAAGAAGGATCTAAGCATTTATGGAAAAGTATTCAATATAGTCGATATCTTAGCGCGGATTTACAAAAAATTATTGATCCTGTCATTCAACGAAACGGATACTTTGCACATCCGGAAAATATTCTATTGTGTATGATATCGGATAATCGAGGGCATATCCGAGAACTAGAAGTTCGAAGAATATTAAAAGCGAGATCTCAACGGACAGAAACCTCCTTTGTTGAGCCACATAACCGATAGAGAATAACAAAATATAATCCAAAAAGGCCAGCCAATCGATAGCACAGATTTCGATCGGTTTCCGTGCCATGCTCAAGCGGTAGGGAGATGTGAAAAATTGGTGACGGAGGTTGTCGCCGCTGTTTGCGGTATCGATTCGCGAGGATTTCATTCGTGCCAGACTTGAATCTCGAAATTTGATGCCAAGTTTTTCCACAAAATCGGAATATAAAACTTGTAATCAAACTAATGTGTAAAATTCTTGGATTTTGTGTATAAAATTGAATTTATAGGGAAAGTTCCAATAACAAAATTCCAAAAGAATATTCTTATGTGTTTATCAATTTTCAACCCTTCGGCGGCAACTCAAGAAATTGAATTTTTAAAAATTTGCTATTTTACTAGAGTATACGGTCAACAACACAAAAAATTTTATCATTTTCGTTCCACCCTATTATATATCCATTGCACTCCAGCCAGCCATTTTCAAAGTTCTGGAAAATGCAGTTAAAAACAGAGCTACCATATTTCTTGATCAATGTAATACACTAAGCGTTCATCAACATGAGTTTCGCCAAGGTATGAGTACTGAATCGGCTTTGCTGGACTTTTAAGATATTATTCATAATGATCTACACAATAGTAAGATCTGTGCTGGTTTGCTTATTGATGCTTCTAAGGAATTTGATATGGTGGATCATGAATAAGATTTGATAAGTGGTTTGCTTCCTACCTAGATGATAGTGCTGTTAGTGCTGGGTCCTTTGCTGTTTCTAATTTATACGAATTTTATTTTTAAACTTAATTTGAATTGTCACAGTACTGGATATGCTGACGATTCAGCTTTAACTTATTCTGCGAAATCTGCCAGCGATGTGATTAAACAAAAGGTCTTGGTTTGATAAGCATTAAGTGATAAAACTAAGTTCATGTGGTTTAAAATTTCTGGTATTGCAGCCACCCCTACTCGTTCCCAAGTAATATATCAAGCGTTCTAAATGTACTTCTGGTACTTGTGATATGGATTGTTTGAATATTGAGCTACTCAATTCTTTTAAGTATCTAGGAATTCATTTAGACATTAACCTTAATTGGAAAACTCATGTATTCAAGCTAAACAGTTACATGGCATTTGCCTCACGTATTTTTTATCTCTTCCGTAATTTATGCCCTGTTTCTGTTTTAATAATTACCTCTCATGCTTTGGTAATAGTTAAATTGGAATATGGTTTGTCTTGCTGGGGTGGCTGTTACCCAACTACTTTAAAACCATTGCACATACAACAGAAAATGACTTTGCGAACAATTTTGAGGAGAAGTAGATTGGAATCATCTTGGCCTTTATTTAAATCGATCAATATTCTACCTTTACAACATTTGGATATTTATAAGGTTTTAAGAGTATTTTTTAATCGTAGTGGTCAGCATGTAATAAGAAGTGATGATCGATATAACTTCCATGCTAATCATCGTCTTCTTTATATTGTTGACTATGCAAAAATTCTATCCGTTTTTATTTAAACTGTATACTACATTCAAAGATCTATAATTTTCGAAATTTCATAATTTAATTACTGTAAAATACGGTCACATAAATATTCAAAATTCGGAAAGTTCTAAGTTGTTTTAAAACAACATCGTTAAAATTTAAAATTTAAGAATATAGCAATTTTCCTAAAGGAGAAACATATTTATAAGTACCTACATCTACTAATGTAACATTCTATACATTAGGTCGCAGGATCGGCTTTGAAATTACGATAAAATTCAGTCTCGATAATATTTAATAATTTTATGAAATTGATTTGTAAAAAATAGCCTAAAAATGTTATGATGCCCAAAATAGAATAATAAACAATCTCAAACTAATGTGATATGAAACCCTAAGATACTTCGAGAGCAAATATTTTAGAAATATTTCCATCAACGTCTTCTCAAGCACATAAAACCGCAGTTACAATTAATTTCACCTTGTATAATAATGTTTACGAATTAAATCGTAACACAAACTTTACTTCAGTGTTCCACTTTTAGCATAAATACGTATACTGGTATGTCCAATAATGTGAATGTGAAGTGTGCGAAACACAATGACAATAAACGAAATGTTTTGAAATGAATATTGTCGCGAAAGCGTTATCCAATACATACAATTATATTAGTATGACACGTGGTAAGATAAAATCACACAAATATCCATTTGAATTGATTACATCAAATAATCATGACAACATAAAAGTTATATATTTTCGTCTCGTCAAATTGTATTATAAATATCGTGCATCCGTCTGTCTTAGCATCTAAATTCAAATCATGATTTTTATTTTCTCAAATACTTACATGTACATATACGTATATGTATGTACAACAAATATACATAAAATATCTCAAATAATATATTTCGTTTTCGCTAACCTCCTATATCATCTACGTCATGACAATCGAATCAACCTTTCCAATATGTGTACGTACATCCACATTATGCTTAAGCATATATTATATACATAACACAGCATAAAAATGAGCACACAACTAAACTAAAAAAAAATTATTTGTTGTTGCTGTGCTGTACGCTGCCTTTTTTCTCGTTTTTAACTATCCAACCAAAATTCTTCAATTTCTAGAAGATGTATTTTCCACCTCATCCCAATATGAAAATAAATTAAAAAAAAAAAAAGAAAAAAACGCTCTCATTCCTTAGTTCGCAGAATCCGTCTTACCAAAGCCATGCATCAGCTTGATTTATTACTGTAGATACGACAAGTAAAATTGCAAGAATGGTAATTCCTCATTTTCATTCCAACTAAATATAAATTTTTTTTTTCCCAAGTACGAAATATATCACCCATCCACCACCCCCAATGAGGAATACAAAAACAAAATACGTAGATATATAATACAAAATACAACAGCAGAATAAAAGTGAAATGAGAAAATGAAAGACGAGAATTTTTTTCTTCCCTTATTATTCCTCAATTTTTTTTTTTTTTGGAAAATAAAACCCTCATCATTTTCTCATTCCTATTGTGTGTTGTTATTTGAACTGTTTTCCAAAGTATTTTCTTTTTTTTTTTCTATCTCTTTTTTTTCGGTACAGCCATAAATAAAAATAAAATAACAACAACAATAAAACATTTTTTTTTTATTCAACCCTCTTGATGGGATGATTTAAGAGAAAATGAGAAGACGAAAATAAATTACATTTCTCACAACAAAAACAACAAACTGTAACGAAGAAAAAAAAATCGACCAATTTTTTTTTTTTTTTTTTGTATTTTATTCCTCGAGTTGTTTAAAGGGGATTGCTTTGTGGGTAGTGTGCTGCTGCTGCTGTATTCCAGCTTATTTTATATTATTTTTGTTGTTGTTTCGCTTCTTAAATTTCACAGGGCACACGGTTCGGATGGTATGAGGGAGTTTGAAGTATTGAGCTGAACAGTAAGATAACAGAATAATTCGTTTTATGCTACAGATGAATTGTATATGTAGTAGGTACTATGTGTGTGTGTGTGTTTAGATGGATTAAATATCTTTCGTCTAATACTTTTTGTTTGTTTGATAAATTGAAAATTTGGTTGGGAATTTATTTGCGGCATTTAAATTAATTTGACTTATTTCTTGCTGATCTTTTACAAGATATTTTCAATTTGATTAGACGTATGGAAACCATATTGTCGTTTATGGTAAATCATGATTTAACTCAATAATTCAATATGTGATATTCGTATTATTAAATTGGAAAATATAAATTACAATTTATACCAAACAGAAACCACAACAAAAATCCAATTAAAATCTGCATTTTTGATGATTGTTTTTAAATTAAATTTTTCCAACAAATATTTTTTAATCCTTTACTGAAACAGACAGAATATTTTTTGGAAAAATTTATTAAAATTGTTACACCCTTGAAATTAAAAATTCTATATATTAATTTATTTTTAAATTGGTTACATAAATATTTTACATTTTCATATCCATATGTACTGTACATTATGGATACATAAGAGAAAACTCAAAATTTAAAAGTTTTAGGATCACGTGTAACAAAATCATAATTTTTGGGTTTAAATCTATACACGAATAGAAACATATTGTATACGTTTATCAAGAATGGATAGATGGTTAAGGTGAAGACAGTCGTAGAACAATTAGTAATTAAATACACGTTTTTTTAACATTCAGGTGTTCGTGTGTTTAATATTTTCAAATTTTGACCCTTAATGTTTTTAATCCAATAGCATTGCCAGAACATATATCAGTAAAACCAAACGTGATATAGGTAATTGAAAAAAGAATCCAAAAAAAAAAAAATTTTGATTTTACAGTGAATTAAATTTTACGTATTTTGATAAAAATGGAAGAATCTAGTTCGAGTTTACTAATCTCATATGCTATTATTCTTATTCACCGCTAATCTTCTTTCAGTAACCCCGAAATAAGAAGCGATTAGCTAATCTTTCATTTGATACAACACAACTTATCTGAAAAAATTCACTTATTGCCAGCGCTAAACTGCCCAAGGTGCTAAAATCAGCCCCAGACCTGCGTTTTATATAATTAAAAAAAAAAAATTGCAATAAAACTTTTCAATTTCCTATCGGAGTGCTTTCCAAACTTTTTCGTAATTTTGCGGATGATTTTAATCTTGCCCCTATTAGCAAATCAATCTAGGTACAAAGCCATAGTTAAAAAAACGAAGCTTTTAGTTAATTGTAATAATTGATTCATTTGAACCAAAATTTATAAAATTTGCATAACAAGATCATTCTGGCAAATTGAAATAAAAGCTTCATACAAATAATATGGTCCCTAAGTCAATAAACATTACATAGATGGCAGTACAAATTTGGTACAATTGAACCAAAAATGACGGAAATGTTGATTGTTTTCTTCAAGCATCTCACTCATTGTGCTGTTTATTATTCGTAAATCCATTGCATATGGATTACTTGCCAGCCATTTTCAAGCTGAGCCTAATGTGTCCCATCGCTTGTATGTGTTATGTTGTATTGGTCTTATTTGTGCGAAGTTATTAGCTATATAATTTTTTACATACAAAGCTGACTTATCATTTATCCTCTTACTAACAAATTTATTGATTGATTGAACGACTGTGATTTCTAAGTTTGTGAAATTTTTTGAATGAATTAATTTTATATTACCCGTTTGTATTTTACAGTCATACGTTTTTATAACAAGAATTGAGCTTGAATTTCATCTGGGTTATAAGATTAATTTGATTATAGATCACTTCGTTTAGCGTTAAGCCGTTAGTATTATTGTACAATGCAACAGACAATTCTATGGTCGTTATTGTGTTAGCGCTTGAGATTTTGTGTTTGTTCGTGTTAAAAATCTCTATCCAAGTTGCGTGTGCTCTTTCTATTTGTCCGTTGAATTCGGATAAGTATGTGCATATTCCAATTTGATATTTAGTTTATTTAAAAAGTCTTTGAACTGAGCAGATTGAATAGTGGTCTCATGATCTGAGACAAGAGAATGTGATGTGTAAAGTATTTTGTTAAGGCTTCTGTTACTTTTTTGAGATTTTTTGTATTTATCAAAACCATCTGCAAGTGTTTTGAAAACGAATCAATTATAGATAGAAAATTTGTTTTGTTGATATTGAATATATCAATGTGTACTTTTTCTAAAGGTTTTGTTGTAATTGGCATAGGCGAAATTTTGATGTTGTACGGCTTTTAGTCGTACTTGTGTACATTATAAATATCACAGGAGTTAATGTGAATTTTTATTTTGCTGGCCATCCTTGGATAGAAATAGGATCTTTTTATCTGATTTTCTACTTGTTTTGTGCCCCTATGAGTTTTTTGTGCTGTTTTACTACAATTGTATTTTGACGTTAGTCACATCTTCGAACATTCTGGTGACGAATACAACGTGACCTTTTTGTGAGAAATTCTCTCTACTTGATAGTAATCATTCGAGGTGTTGGCTGAATGTACGGTGTCTGAGTCTGAGTTACTATTTGATGCATTATTCTGCATTGAAGCATTCTCTGAGTTTGATGCTTGCATATTTAGATTATGAAAATTGATTTCCTCTTCTTGATGTAGTTTAACTTCATCTATTGGAAGTCTATTAAGAGCGTCGGCTACAACGTTAGCTTTACTTTTCTTAAAAATTACATCATAATCAAAATTTTCCAAATTTCGAGTTCTTTTCGGAACCCTTAATGAAAGAGAGGGGCTTATGATCAGTCACCAAGTTAAACTAGTTTCGTAAAGATAAGACTGATATTTTTTCACCGCCCAGATTATAGCGAGCGCTTCCTTTTCGTTTGTCGCATACCTTATTTCAGTGTCATTTAGCGTTCTAGATGCAAATGGTCTTTCCAGTGTATCGTACATTTGTGAAAGAACAGCACCTAAAGCGAATTTAGATGCATCCGTTGCAGGATGCAGGGTTTATTGAAATCCAGATTGCCTAATATTTGATCTGCAGGTATTATGTTTTTGAATGTTTCAAAGGATTTTACGTATTCTGGGTCTAAAATATTAACAACAGCTCCTTTTTTTTAGAAATTTAGTAAATTTTTTGCAATTTTTGAATAATTATGAGTACCTAAGTCTTCGATAATATCCCGACAATCCGAGGAATATTTTGATCTGTTTTTGAGTGGTTGGTATTAGCCACTGAAGAATTTTTTTTTTTGTCAGGGTTCGACTTAACCCCATTTTGTGTCATTATATGTCCTAGGAATTCTGTTTCTCTTTTGAGAAATCCACACTTACCCAGGTGTATATTCAGGTTGAATCGTGATAAGCGCTTAAGGGCTTCTTGAAAATATTGAATGTGCTTATCTACATTAAAGCGTACAATGATGGTATCGTTCACATATACATAACAAATTTTTTCTATTAGTCCGTGAAGGACATTGTGCATGGCCCTTTGGAAGATTGCGAGCCCGTATTTCAATCCGAATGGCACTACGGTAAACTCGAAGTTCCCCTGATTGGTAGGAAACGCAGTTTTTTCCTGTGAGGAATTTTTTCCATTGGAATTTGGTGGGAGCTGGACATTAAATCCAATGTTGAGAAGTAAGTGAAAGGGATGGGAAATTTGTCATTAATGGTCTTCTTATTTAATTTTTTGTAATCAATCACTACTCTGACTTTCCGTATATCTGAAGCGTAGGTTTTTTTCAGAACTACCCATATAGCGGAAGAGTAAGGGCTGCTGGAATTTCGAACAACTCCACTGTCTTGCAACTCTCCTATATGATCTTCTAAGTCCTTTTTAAAGTGGTGAGGATATCTGCATGTTTTTCTGTATACAGGATCCTCATCTCTAGTACTGTAGCAGAGAGTTTTTCATTCTGCTTTAACAGGACTTATTTATTCTCATGTTTATAAGAACCCTTTTTTCATATTTTTTCTTGATTTATTAAGTTATTTCCATACATTTTTATGGGCTGGATTGTCTCGAAATTATTTATGTTTACGTTTAATTTCGGAAGACGTTTTGATGTTCCTGGTGTGTTAGTTAAAATATTCACAGTTGTTTCAAAGTTTACGGATTTGTACAATCCGTGCTCTAAAATGATGTTTTCATTGAATTCTTTGTATTCTGACACTATCCATTACAATATGATTATAGAATTTGTCTGGGTAATATTTGTAGAATTTAAAAATTGTGCCGTTTAGTGCTGCGGTATTTGTTAAAAAAAAAAATTGAAATTTAGCGTAGTACTGTAATTTTGGCAGATTGTGGCCGAAAAAAAATATTTTACCTGTTTTCGTCACTTTTTGTGTTCCCAAAATATTTCTGATTTTTCTAAGATAACAGATAATTGGGTATTATATTCGGCTTGATTATGTTCTTATTAGCCTCCGTGTCTATTAAAATGTGTATGCTTTGTTCTGTTACTTTATTTTTACATTTGATAAATTGAAGGAAGTTTAACCTTCTGAGTCCGAAGTGTGATCCTCCCAAAAATGTTCGCTGTCTGGGTTCAGATCTGAAGTATCTTCAGAATTTACCTGTTTTGGCTCAAGATCTGGAACCGTTTCATGATTACTAAAGACTTTCTTATTAAAAGATCGTCATGCTCGTATGGAAGAGTCAACTTAAATTGGTGAAGGTTCATTTTTCTCTTGTGCCGGCCAACTTCGTTTTATCATTTGTAAATTTACAGAATTAGGGTTAATATCATTTTCTGCGGAAAACTGTTTGGTTTATTTTGGGTATTGATCTTCATCGAATTTGTCATTATGATTTAATTTCAGTTGAATTTATATAGGGAAGCGTAAGGTTCCTCTATGGTTTTGGGTTTTGCCGCTTGGGCATAGCCAAAATAGGGTTTCTTTAAACCGGAAATTAAAGCCACCAATGCCGGTGGCATTGGTGGCTTTTATTCCTCAATGAAGCTGCATATTGCATGACATGAACCGCTGTAAACCCGATTCTGTCTGGCAATAGCGACTTAAAATTTTGAATTATTTCTTTTGTTCTATTGAAAAAAGTATGCACAGAAATATTTCTTCTTGTTTATTACTCCAAAACTGTGACTTATAGTGCGGGAGTTCCTGTTTCCCCAAGGTTTCAAGTAATATTTTTAATATTTCCGTGAAGTTTTCTAGATCCCCGGCAAGACATAGTATGCCTTTTGCCTTTCCCTCAATTTTATTTTTGAACGCTTGAAGGTACATTTTAAATTGTTGAGGTGGGGCCATTTCCACAAACATGTTACGTGTCTCTTCCGCCGTTTTTAGTGAAGAGGTCACTTGTTTTTGTTTCCATCGAAAGATGGATTATATTTAATTGGCTTTGGGATTCTAAATAAATCTAGTTGTATCTGCCGAATATATTGAACCAGAGCTTAGTAGGCATCTCCATTATTTTATTTAAATTTGCGAGTGCTTCGTCGTATTAGACCTGTTTCTCATTTAAATAAGTAAGTTGCTGGGTAATAGCACCCAATTGAATGGATATTTGCTCCAAATTTGCTTCTGACATGGTTAAAGAGATTTCTTCTTCTATGAGATCGATGTTTCTGGTTTTATTAATGATCTCGATATAGATTTCTCCCTTCTCCCAAAATAAAGTCTTATATTTTGCAATCGTTGTGAAGCTGGTTCGTTTGGAAATCTGGATAAAACGGGTTCAATCCTAAATCTTCGTAGCAATTGGTACAACTTTTAGCCAGAGACGTTGAGAAAACAAAAAAAATCACAAATCACGTATGTACATACATCACTGTAAGTGTTCCTTTTTTTCTTAGACAGATTCACTTTGAAACGAGTTTTTATTTGCTCATTTCCTTACACAACACTTTATTTATTTATTCACACACACTGCTCGGCTGCGCCAATGAGCTAGATGCTTATATGAACATAAAAAATATATTTATTTTTATCAATTTTATTATTTTACACTTCTGTGCTGTTACATTCTTAATTTTAAAATCTTAACTAACTAAAAAGTAATTTTGAATTATAATTTATTACCTAAAAAATATTTATGTAAGCTTTACAATTATTTTCCCACTAAAACTAAGAATTGCATAAAGAACTCCGTTGTATTAAAATGTTGTTGTGTCTGCAATTAATATCTTTCACATTCTTCACCTTTATGTGTTGCACTTTGTGTCATTTGCGGTTGCAACACTTATGATAATTTTTTTTTTTTTTTTTCGCTGGCGCTACATCCCATAGAGGGAGTTGGCCGCTTCATAATGAAGTTTCGTATCCATTTTTTTAACGGATAATGAGTGATTAATTCATTGATCCAACATTAACCAGCCGTGATTTTTTCATCACCCGCCGGGAATCGAACCCGGGACCTCCGGAGCTTAAAGCAAGCATGCTAACCACTGTGCCACCGGGGCGGCACTTATGATAATATAACTGTATAAAAAGGCTTTACAAAACTGAATGTTTTAGTTTAAATCGTATAGGGACAAACTGGTGCTCAAATGACTATTTCATCGCCAGTCATGAAATGTTCTTAATTTCCTAGCTAGTAACGAAAAGTAGTTCGTTTCGCAACCGAATACGAGTTTGCAAAGTGGCACTTTTCATAACAAAATTTAAAAAAAAATTGTTTGTTTTATGAGTAATCATTTTAAAGCTGGGCTTCGAACCTTGACAGATTCGGTTTAGGGTTCGATTAGAAATCCTGTTTTTGCTTCTTATATTTGTTCAGTTAAATTGATTTTTTGTCAAAAAAGGCGCTAAGAAGAAACTTTATACAGCGCCGGGCATGTAAAGACATCGCCGTCGCTGGGTGTATTACAAATAAAACATTTATTTCGACAAAATGGATTATGTTTTTAATAGCCTAAATAGGAACCTAAAGTAGTAAATGAATACTAATTGCGTAATTTTCTTAATTTAATTTATTTTCGGGTACCTCTGAGTACATTAAATTATTTAATTTATTTCGGGCACATTAAATTGGTCTATTAAGCATAGTTTGTATTAATATGTATGCGATAATTTTAATTTAGGTACATATATGTGTACATTTCATTCAGCTTCCCAAAAATTTCAAGAGTCGCAAGAAAATTTAATTTAAAAGTATAGGAGATGGTCTTATAATCTAAGCATTTATCACATATGTAGGTAAGGTTGCTTAAGTCGAACCCATTAAGAAAACGTTTTCAGAAATTAGAGAATGTATTAGTAAACACATTCTTATGAGTATGATTGGGAAATGAGAACCTTAGTAACCCCTTCTTTTATTAATGGCAAAAAAAATTTAATAGTCTGCGCACGTATTCCTTAAATTGTAATCGGTACGATTAAGGAAACCAGTACCTTATCTTGTAGTACCTACTTTTTAAGTCATATTAGTTCATAAAACCCCAAAACCATTTTGAAAAAATCTTTCATTAAAACCGCTACGGCAAACAAATCACTAATATATATACATGGTGAGGAAAAGTATGGAAACCTTGAAAACTCTCGCGAAGTTCAGTCCAAAAAAGAATGAGCAAGGTTTATTCTTAGGTCATTTTCAACAAAGAATTTAATGGTGAGCTTGGTTGTGACCTTGACCTTCATGTTCAAGGTCATTTAGAGATCAAAGTCATTTTTTTAAATTAGAACCCCTATTTTTGATGACAGAATCGAAAAGAACGATTAATTTTACGTTCAAGTATGTATTTTTCATGACCTCCCAAGATCATCTGAAGCAATTTACATTGCGAGGTGAAAGTATGGAAACTCCTGGAAATCTCGAGGAGTATGTCAAAAAAAATAATAAGCAAGGTTTAATCATAGGTAATTTTCAACGGAGAATTTAATGGTGAGTTTGGCTGTAACCTTGACCTTCATCTTCAAGGTCATATTGAGGTCAAGGTCATTTTTTTATAGGGAAACTCCTATTTCTGACATCGAATTCGAAAAGAGCGATCAATTGTACGTCCGAATATGTATTTTCAATGACCTTCCAAGGTCCCCTGAAGCAATATAATGCTTATAATTTGCTACGATTATTAAAAAAAATAAAAATTAAAAATATCAATTCTTTATTTTTTTTTAAATTTTCATAGCAAATCATAAGCTTTACAATTAAAATATATTCCTTCAGGTGACCTTGGGAGGTCATGGAAAATACGTATTCTAATGTACAATTGATCGTTCTTTACGAATCCGATGTTAAAAACTGGGATTTCCCTATAAAAAAAATGACCTTGACCTCAATATGATCATGAAGATGAAGGTCAAGGTCACAACCAAGCTCACCATTAAATTGCTTGTTGAAAATTACCTAAGAATAAACCTTGATCGATTTTTTTTGACATACTCCGCGAGATTTCTAGGGGTTTCCATACTTTCACCTCGCAATGTAAATTCCTTCAGATGATCTTGGGAGGTCATGGAAAATACATACTCGGACGTAAAATTGATCGTTCTTTTCGATTTTGTCATCAAAAATAGGGGTTCTTATTTAAAAAAATGACTTTGACCTCTAAATGACCATGAAAATGAAGGTCAAAGTCACAACCAAGCTCACCATTAAATTCGTTGTTGAAAATGATCTAAGAATAAACCTTGCTCATTTTTTTTGGACTAAACTCCGCGAGATTTTTAGAGGTTTCCATACTTTTTCCTCGCCCTGTTTAATTACTTATACTAAAAAACCACAATGTACTTAACTACTTAGTGTTTTCTTACCTTAGGAGTTTCCACACACCGGATGAAAATTACACTCAAATGACTATAAATGAATTTATTTACCAGAAACATTTTAAATTCATTAAAACGATGCGCAATGTTTACGCGCATAAGTACAGCTGAGCAGTATATAACTATACATAGACTGTGATTTGTATAGCGGGAAAGTACTTTTGAAATCATTGAGGTACGATTTAAGCACCGGTACGACTTAGGCGGATTTCCTCTATATATACTGTAGTAGTTCTAAATGAACACAAATTGTTAAAGCAGATGATTATGGAATGTGTAGAATTGTAAAATTATAGATGAAACTTCATATGATTTTGCAAAGATCACCATCGTTGACTTCAAATTGAGTAATTCTTGACTTCCACTTGCGCCTTTGCTGTAGTGATGTAATATAGATTATGTGCCACCGATTCCAGGAATCCATGTAGCACCCATGTAGAATATGGTCTAGGCTTGGTTCCGGGATGACGATCAAAGGTTCTCTAACAAGGAAATGCAGAGGGGTTAGAATTTGAACATCGGTAGCGTTTGAGTACCAGCTCATAAGTACTCATTCATAAGTACGAATTCTGGCTTAAATTTTGATCGTTGCACTTTTCGAAGAAACCCAAATTCTGCATCATTCACATTGATTGTAGTAATTAGCTTATTTTGTCTTTGAAACCCTATTTTTTTCTGAAAAATCTGTACTCGTAGCCGTAAAATATTTTGATCTTGCTTCGGCATATTTGTGGCAACCGTTGATTTTGGCCAGTTGCATTCAGGTTCGTTTAGCCATGTTGGCCCGTACTACCAGATATCTAGTTTTGATAACGCTTGGGGTTTGAATCTCCTAGATATTATTTGTTGCCGTTCGGTTGACCACAAAAGTTTGCTATCTTAGTGAAACATATGACCGGCAATGAAGCACGATCATGGAGTCCGTCCATTCAAAAATATCTATATTATCGTAGGCTAACGATTCGATACAAAATTCACTAGCTTCCACAATAACACCGCTCCACACAGCTCTAATCTTGGTAGTGAAATTTGTATGAGTGGCGCGACCTTGTTTTTATCGTAGATAATATTGACTATGATGTCCCCATACTCATTAGTCGCTCGTAGGTAGATAACACTGCCATATGCCGCTTCAGACGTATAGCGAAATGCGCGCACTTGAAGTCGTTTTGGGTTTGTTAATGCTATTAATCGTCTCGGAATGCGGATGTTTTCCAGTTCTGGTAATGAATGGTAATATTCCATGATTGTTTTATCTTTAAGCAGCCATAATTTTTGGAACGAGAGCTTAAAAGGGACAACTGATGGTGCAAGCCATCCCAATGAATCATATGCCCTAGATGCTGTTGAAAGAATCTTTCTCTTGGTCCAAGCCGTGTCATTGTCCTCTTGATCTTAAAATAGAACTTGTCCATTTCTGCATTCCAAATAATTCCTAGTGCTTTAACCGTTGTGTTACTTCCATTTACGTAAGCTAAATCCGTTCTCTCGTAAAATGCTACTTATTTATTCCTTTAATGATATGTCATCTTGAAAGCTGTCACTCCCGGTTAGCAGATCGTCTATGTAAAAATGTAGTTGGTGAAAACTCTCAGCTCTTTTATTGATTTAATCGCGAGTTATAGCGCACAAGCGGTTTCATACGTCGCGGTATTTAGCTTATACGTTTTTAGTTAGCTCATTTGGATGTTCACGCCATAATTCGTATCTTCAGGGTTTACGAATATCTGCCTAGACATTTTCTCTATATCTGCGACCAGAGCAATTGCATGTTTTCTAAATTTTAAGATGATTGTGGAAAGATCAGTATGAATGTTTGGCCCAGTTTGTAGTATATCATTCAGTGATATTTGAGGAGTGGTCTTACTTGATGCATCAAATACGACTATTAACTTGCGGTGGTACCACTCGTTGCTTTTACTACTGCGTGGTGTGGTAAATAGTATTTTAACGTAATGTATTCATTTATGAAAGCTTTGTACTCTGCACAGAATTCTGGTGACCTCAAAAACTTCCTTTTCGTAGCAAATAATCGTTGTCGTGCTGCCTCCAATAAACTGCCTAAAGGCAAGGCTCCATGATACGACAAAACGTACGATTCGAATCAGTTTTTCGTGATGCTGTGTTTCGAAATTCTACGCGTACGCACCAACAAAAATAAAATTTGTGAAATGCGGTTTTAACTTTTGTGGCTATGTATACCACGAAAAAAAAAATCATCCTACTATTCATCTATTTCCCAAAATCTCCTTAGCTCGCGATGTAAATCATCGTGAATTGGATGAATACATTGATCAGTGGTAGTGTACAGATTAGCGTCATTTGAACACCGACTTGCTATTATGCCTGCGGTCAACCATTCGAATTTTGATGAATGTAGGAGTGGAAGTCTTTTGATTATTCGTTTTTCTGAATTGAGTATTTCAAAGAATACATCCGCTCCAAGCAGCACATCGATTTTATTTTGCTGGAAGAATTTTGAATCGGCTAATTCCAGTCCTTCAATTGGCGTAGGAAAGTTACTGGCTTTGTTGACAATATGCTGGCTATTTTATTTATGATATGACCCGTGACGGTGAGCTTATATTTTTTGTCTAAGCGTGAGTAGATGGTCATATCGATTTGGCCTTCGGTTACCTTATTGTAAATAATTGCAGCTGGTAGTATCGCGGATGTCGATCAATAGTGTGTGGGTTTAGTACGGTGTTAGCTATTACCAGACCGTCTTGGTTCAATGGTAGGTTGGTTATTCGATTGTGACGGTTCAACATCTGAGTGTTGGCTAACGGAAACATGATGACTTGATGGTGGTTTTCTGGAATCTAGTTGACGCTCACTTTGACTTTGATGAAGTAACGTGTGATGACGCTTATAACATATCCAACATGAGCATCAATTATTTCCGTTGCTAATTTTAATCTAGCTTCTACAATCTACATGCATATTTTTGAACTCTGGACATCTACATAAATTAAGGATGTGGTTGTCTACAAAGAACACATTCAAAGCTGGAATAGAAAAGATTTGGTAATGAATTTTGTCATACCGTTCCTGTCTGTTGCGTTTCAAATTTGAAGTGCGTTGCACCACTTATTCAAAAACTCCACCAGATTATTCCACGTGGTAGTCTTTACCCACAGACTCAGTTGCCCACAGCTGTTTAGATACATGGCCAATTTTTCATAACGAAATGCGAATCAGCCATGGATTACGTCTTTCATTATCTCGTCAACAGTTTCATAAATGCGGCGCAACTCTCTTCCGTTGGCATTAGCACATTGTATTTGGTCAAAAAATACATCGATGGGTTATGAAATAATAGGTTTATTCTTTTATTCTTATTTTAAGAATAACTCATATCGGTTATTGGTATGTGTCGTACTAAGGCAGCACATTACGCATTATTTATTTATTTTATTTATTTATTTTATTTTATTTACATAGAAATTTACTAATATTTTAGCACACTGTATTTTGAGCTAAAGCTCAGATAACTCTCATCTGCATATGTCATTTTTGCACGTTACTAATTTTTTGGTTATCTTGAATAGATATTATGAATAAGATATGAAATGAGGCCCAATTTTTATAGTTGCCGGAAATTGGTTCGATAAGAATTTTCGGCGGACACACTTGTGTGAGGTATTATCCACTCCTTGATAAAAAGACTTTTGTTGCTCTACAAATTGCTCAGCAATAAACAGAAAAAACGGCCCTTTCGTACATTCGGTCATTCGAACCATTCGGCCTTTTCGACATTCGGCTTTGAGACTTTCGACCTTTCGGCGTTTTGCCTTTCTACATTCGTTCTTTCGACATTCGAATTTTAACATCAAACGTCCTATTTGACATATTTTAATTGATATATCTGCTAAAATCACTGATACGTTTTTGCAGGGTTGGCTGTCTTATCTAGAAAAAAAAATCCAGAAACAAAAGAATTCAGAAAAACAAAAATCCAGAAAACTGAAACCCAGAAACGAAATTGTCAAAGTGCGGACCAAATTAAAATTAAAATTCATAAATATCTAGCGAATTTTGCTTTTTTCCTTAAAGATCTAAATATTTACAATAATGAAAATTGCTTCATCAACCTTTCAGACACAGATCAAAGAAATCGTACCGCTCGTATAGTTCTACCGCAATTGGTTCAAGTTGGGTTGTGGTTGGCTTAATTCGTTGGAATAGGATAGTATTGACGAATGTATTGAATCCATTTTGGGATTTATGCTTCATTAAAACTTTGTCAACCGTACAAATACAGATCCAAGGAATTGTATCGCTCGCTTCGCTTCTACTGATAGATGTACCACAAATGTCTCAAAAATGCCTATAAAATTGAATTTTTGTCTTATTATTTTATATAAAATATTTTTTGTGGATTGCGTTTTTGGTAATTTTTAGATTTTTTTCGAGATTGTTTTTCTGAATTTTAACTTTTCGTTTATTCTGGATTTTTAAATTTTTGTATTTTATCCAGGCAAAAGTACAGTGTACTTGATTTGCTTTTATTTTTACCTTCTCAAGTAATGTTGCTTCCTTTCTGACCTAATAACCCAACCATTTGGTTCGCACAAGCTGAGGCTCAGTTTAGCATTTTCAATATTTCGGCAGATGCAATGAAGGCGTTGCCAACAGATATATGTGAATCCGTGATGGATTTAATAGTCAATCCTCTAAAAAATGATAAATATGAGAAATTTAAAACTGCTTTAACTGCCTGGCACGCTCTTTCTATAGAATGATTCCTCGAAAAATTGCTAGAAAGAGCGGAATTGGGTGATGGAAAACCTATTAAGGGTTAATGAAACTCTTGCGGGTGAAGCATTCGATAATAAATTGGTACAGACTTTGTGGCTTCGTAAACTGCCCCAGGTTATCTACGTTGAACTTTCTGCGATGGAAGATAAGCAAATACATGATTTGTTATCGGTAGCAGATAAGAAATACGAAATCCCCAAACTGAAATCAGAACCTTCAACTTCCGGCGGTCCTCAATCAGCACAGGATATAGCAAGTATTAATCAATTCGGAGAACGACTTATTAGTGTCCAGTCGATGTTGTCACAGAATTGCAGCCGCTCACCAGCTTCGGGCTATCGTCCAAATTGCCCATATAGAAGACCAAGGAGCTACAGGAGACACCGTTTCAACGGTAATGGGCTATGCTACTTTTACAATAAATTACCAAACCGGAAGCTACAGATATGAATAAAAAAAAAAAGAAATCCGATAGCGAGTGTGGCTAGTAATCGGATACAACTTAACCGCCGCTTATTTCTTAAAGACGCAGAAAATGAACTCCATTTTCTCTTAGATACCGTGGTGCTGATATTTCGGTCCTTCCCGTTAAACGGTTTTCTCAAAGTGAATCAAAAATAGATCCTGACCTGGTCCTTTCCGCCGCTAATGGTTCAGTAATCCAAACTCACGGAACAAAACTATTGAACGTTAACATTGGCTTAGTGCGGCAATTTTCTCATGTATTCACAATAGCGTCAGTGGATAGGCCGATTATCGGCCGAAGATGTCTCTTGGATCCCAAGACAAGTCTTACTGTAAATGCAATGACAGCAAAAGTCAAAACGCCTACACCAATCCATCCCTCTGCGAAAATTGGATATGATTCGCTTTTAAATATATTTCCTTCAATTATAGAAACTCGAGATTACGCTAATCCAGCAAAACACAACGTGACTCATTATATATACACTGAAGGTCCACTACCTTGTTCAAAACTACGTAGCCTAAACATAAAACCGCGCTTACCGAGTTCGAGCAAATGGTCCAACTGGGCACATGCCGACCATCATCTTCAGTAGCGTGTTCATTTCCTTTCCACATGGTAAAGAAGAAGGACACCGCTGATTGGCGCCCATGTGGGGATTATCGTCGACTTAATTCCGTAACCACGCAGAATTGATACCCGATTCCCCATATTCAAAATTTTTTAATGCGCCTAATGTGTTCTCAAAAATTGTTTTAGTTAGGGTTTATCATCTCATTCTAATTTCGTCGAAAGACCTGCCTATAATGACAAGACCTACCTCGTTTGGGTTGGTGAAATTTACCAGGATGCCTCTTGGTCTTCCGAACGCTACGCAAACTTTTCAGCGCTTCATTAACGAAGTGGTGAAAGGATTAGATTTTGTATTCGTCTACATTGACGATATACTTGTGGCAAGTAAAAATGAGGAATAACACAAGTGTCATCTCAAAAAACTGTTTGAGCGCCTCGTCGAATTTGAAGTGAATATTCAAATTTCACAATGCGTTTTCGGTGTTCTTGCTCTGGAATTCTTTGGCCACCAAATTTGGCCTTAGATATACCCCATTCAAATAGCACCGCTGCCAATATTGATAACACCTTGGTCGAGCAATATGATTCAAAATTTGGGATACCTCTTGAAATTACTACAGATCAAGGCAATCCATTTGAGTCTAAAGTTTTCTCTGAGCTCATGCGTTTACTAGGTGCTCATATAGAATTCGTACCACGGCCTATCATCCGCAGGCAAATATTTTAATCCACCGACAACTGAGCTTTCCATTGTCTTATTGGGAATACGAGCACCATTAAAAGATGATTTAAAATGCTCCCCAGCAAAACTAGTATATGGTCAAGTTGGATTGAAGCACCGAAACGGTTAAAAAGAGAGGAAAATTTAATAATATTTTTCAAAGGTAAAATTTAAAAACAAAAAAAATTAGCAGCGAACCTAGAACTTTCATGACTTCTTGTGAAAAGTTCGTGAAAAATTTTATTACATTATATCGGAATTTATGATTTACTTATTTTTTAAAATTATTGCTTAAATCTCTATCTATAGGTATTATGATTTTAAAAGAATAGCTAGTGGTTGAATAAACTTAAGTTAAAATTTAGGCTTAAGAAATTTGAAATAAATCAAAATTATATGCCCATAACATCGAGTATTATGTGTAATACGTAAAATTTTCAAACAAACCCGTATATATTTTACAAAAGTGACAAACACAATATATACATCATGATTTATGTAAACTTTTGTACTATCCCAAGCATTACGAAACAATACAAATTATAACGTAAAAGTCATTTGTTATTAAGTTCGAAAAAAATAAAAAAAAATTGTTAAGCTTTTAAACTTACGAAATGACTTTAACTGTAACATTTCGCTATTTTATTATTATGTGTGTGTGTGTGTATATGTATGTTTGTTTTTTTTTATATTTGTTCTTATAATCAACAAAAAAAAAAACAAATTTATTTTTCATTTGGGATTTGTCAAGAAACTTTGAAAATAAAATAAATAAGAAAAATGCTATTTCTTATTTTTTTGAATTAAATATATAAAATAACTTTTTTGTTTTTTTTTTTGCTAGTTGTTTTATGTGTTCTCGTGTATCAGTTGGATTTTTATTTATTCGTACAACACACATTTTTTTTTCTGCTGTTTTTGCGCTTCTATTCAAGAGTTTTGTTGGAGTAGCTAGATTTTTAATTTTATCTAAATTTATATACAGCGAAATTTTATTTATAGCATAAATATGATTTTTTTTTTACTATATACTACACGTTATACGTACTATATATAAGTCATTCGAGCAGAAATCAAAATAAGATATTGCTATTCAACTATCGTTATTTAATGTACTTGTCTATTCTTTAAAATTATTGAAATGCTTAAAATAAAGTCATAAAAAATAATTTGATTCATATAAAATTAATCCGGTTTTACCAAAACAATAGAAACAAATTGCGGTTTCAGCCAAAATAACTTCGCGAGTTATATACTTATGTCGTATACACCATAAATATAAGGGTAAGTTTTAAATTTTATTTAAAGGGAGTGATTTAGAAAACAAAAAAACTGCCTTTTATATCCCCATAAAATATTATATCTAATTTTTTTTTTTTTTTTGTATAAGAGGATGATGATCATCATGATGGTGTCATTTTAAATTTTATCATTTATATGTAATATTTAAGGGCAACGAGAAAAATATGTACATAAAGTGTTTTAAAACTAATTTCAGAAATTTGCATTTTTTATTTTCGGTGAATATACAAAAAAAAAAAAAAAAGCTTAACAAAAAATTGCGGAAATACAAATTGAGTGGGGAATTTAGTTAGGCAAGACAATAATTCTTTTCTTATTTTTATAATTTTTTATTTATTTATTTAAATTTAAGACGATGGAATGAAACAGCAAAAAAAAACTGTAAACTTCAATGGATTAAATAATGACAAATTTATGGCCTTAATCATGCGAGTATAGTTTTCATATAACCCTTTTAAAATTTTAACCCTTGTATTGGATAACAATGAAAACTGAATTATTTCTTCATTGGTTAATTTTAAATCAAAAAAAAATATTTTTGTTTTGTAATTTATGCATTTATATTATTTCACCCTTGAATAACTACATACAAAGTAGAGTGAACTATAAATACAACAACACAACCTATATATTGTCATTTTTATCCTTCTGAAACAAAACTATAATACTATATACATGTACTATATATATAGGCAGGCATACGCATTCACTCAAATATGGTAAAAACATGGAATGTTAAATTCAGCATGAAGAGACGACAAAAAATTGAATTAGTAATGGATGACATAACAATTGAAAATACATATCTCAAAAACATAAACATTCAACATACTATATCCAAACATAATTTTTTTATTTTTATTTTTATAATATTTCATTTCTGGGTTGTTCGACAAATGCAAAATCAGAATAATAACAATAATAAATGTATGTACTCGTATATGTTTATACAAGTATCGCAATAATGGGAGCAAATAATTTTTAGCTATGATTTAGTAATACAAATTTGCATTGAATCCAATATTATTCGTAATCGTAGTATAATATAGACAGTAAAATGAATTGTGCTATACGCGAATAATATTAATTATTTGATATGAATTGTTTGTGTGAAAGGGTTAGTTATTAGTATATTAGACAAAATTTTTAATAAACAATTACGGGATGTATAATTTATTGTGCCAGCTTTTTTAAACACATGAGTTAGTATTTAGAGGGGATAATTTGAAATATACCAGGTTCGAGTTGATATAAAATTGCAGTTGCATTTTGGTTTAGTAACTCACTATTTTTCTAACTATCTAACTATACCGCAATCTTTCGATGGAAACTATTTCACCGACATAAATATGTCAAGAAAAGCTTTAGTTAAAACTCACTTTGCTTTTTAGATGATCGATTTTTCGTTCAGCCCAATTAGCAAAATATCTTAACCTATAATCTTTACTTATGCTTCGTCATTATTTAGGCAAAGCATTTTGTTGTTTTTAAATAAGTCATTCCCATAGAAGATTATTTTTTGTTGCTCATAAATTATTTCCGCTGGATCACCATCTATCAAACCAATTGTTAAAATATAAAGGGCTGAAACCTCATTAGGTAGTCAGAACTTCGGTCTTCAAAATTAAGTCTACACCCAAACCAATCCCAAACTGAATCTGTTAAGTCATTCTTCAGCTAAACCTCCAAAAACAATATTCGTGTAAAGTTCGGTTCAAATCGGTCAAGGCGTGTGGATTTGTTTAAATATCTTGCACATATACAAATTTTATAATGGCCAAATAGGACAAGACTTACCTATTTCATAACGGATTTTAGTGAAATTTGAAGAAGAAATGGGATTCAAAATTGATACATCTAATTCCGAGACTCTACACTACCGTTAGTAGTTTTAATTCTGCAGCACGTGTCTTCCACACACTTCATTTTTTTACAGGAAACATACCCCGATCTTTAAAGCGAAGTATTGGCGAGAAAATTGTATAGGCGAACTTGAATATTATTTCGAAGATAATCTCGATCGTTAAGCAATTGAAATAGACATTTACGCTGCCTCGAAGAAGCTTCGAAAGCTGCGTAATTTACATAAACCTCATCAGAAAATAATTTAAAAGTCATATTGAGATATTCCTCACAGCTTCATCAGAAAATAATTATTGTGTCACATTTCCTTCTATTTGTTAGAAAAGTCAAAATTCATCATCAACAGTTAAAAATAGCTAAGGTATGACCTAATTGCCAATATTCAAGAATTTAATCTTAAAATTATTTAAGAATGCAGTTTTCAATCCATTTGACGAACTTCCTCATAATCGGTAAAGAAATAGGGAAGTTCATTCATACTTGGCCATATTCCAGAATTGTATATAAAAATCATTTTAAAATCCCATTTCCAAGGCATATACCAAATTTCATAATAATCGGTTAAGGAATATCTAAGTTTCATCGTACTTGGCCATATTCCAGAACTTCATACAAAAAACATTTTAGAGTCCCATTTCCAACACACATGTCAATTGGCTCCGGGAATTCTGTACCTTTTCAACTTCAAATTGGAAATTATCATTTTCAAAATGGAAATAATCAATATCAAATTGGAAATAATCATTTCCAAAATGGAAATAATCATTTTTTAAAACATCTGGTATGAATTTTTGAATATATGAAACATATTTAGCACAATTTGCAACAAATAAATTTGGCAAATTCCGTTGTATAATATTTTCAAACCTTTGTAAATGAAATTCGGTTTGAGTCAAATCTGTCCTATTTTCACCTGCTAAAATCTGTTGCATTTCAGTTGTTAAATCTCGTTTAATAGAGGCCTTAAGAACCGACCAAGCAAATTCTCTGGGGTTAAACATTGGACTGTACGGGCCTAATCTTAATAACCGATGATTGATAAATTCACTTTCAAGAAACACAGCTTCAATAGACACGGAGCATTATCAATTACCATTACGACTGGTGATTGATATTTGGTCAGAGCATTGCGTTCAGTCCAATGTTTAACCCCATAGAATTTGCTTGGTCGGCTCTTAAGGCCTTTATTAAACGAGATTTAACAATTGAAATGCCACAGATTTTAGCAGGTGAAAATAGGACAGATTTGACTCAAACCGAATTTCATTTACAAAGGTTTGAAAATATTATACAACGGAATTTGCCAAATTTATCTGTTGCAAATTGTGCTAAATATGTTTCATATATTCAAAAATTCATACCAGATGTTTTAAAAAATGATTATTTCCATTTTGATATTGATTATTTCCATTTTGAAAATGATAATTTCCAATTTGAAGTTGAAAAGGTATAGTCAAAAACATTTCAGTCAAAAAACAAAAGGCATTTTAGTCATAAAATTTCACATACAAATATTATGACTAAAACCAAAGCAACCTTGATTATACAAGCCATAATCTAAAAAACGAAGCTTTTATAAGGGAATTAGAAACGATGAAAAACCAAAATTTCCATAGTAAAACACATAAAACATATGGGAAATCACTTTTTTTCCGAAGACAAATTTGTAAATGTAAACGTTGCAAATTCTTAATTATGATTTCTGAAATATTTTCATAAATGTTTGAATTTCAACATATATAAATCTCGTTTAAGTAAATCGTTTTCATTTTCTTGTAATAATTGATTTATTTAAACCAAAATATAAAAAAAAGTTCTTAACAACAGCATTCTGGTCAAATTAAAAATAAAAGCTTACTACAAATCGTGTGCATTAAGTAAATATACATTACATAGATGGCAGTGATGGCAAAATTTTTTTTTGAAAAATCGTACCAAAAATTGCCACCTGGAGAAATTTCTAGTACAAAAATTGTAGGAAAAGCAAAACAAATTCGCAAAATATCAAAAACGTGTCATAATTTTGTCATTAAACAATTTTTTTTTAAATTTTTCTGTATAAATCTGAGACATCTAACGTACACTAGTAAAACTAAAGATAAATTTAGCAAGTATTATTTTAATTCGTCAGAGCCAACTTTGATGTATTTTTAAAAATTAAAGTTCGAAAAATATATTTTAGAAATAATTTAATTTTAATATTTCTGCAACTAATATTTACTCAATACTGCTAAAGATATGTAGAACACTTTTGTATAAACATTTTATAACATTTTTGCTTTTTTCATTGTAAAACTTGAAGCTAAAAAACACCATTTTTACTCACCATTTTCTAAAAAATACGTCATAATGCTTATGGCTCTATACTCTAGAAGGCTCTGCTGAAACTTCTTTTAAAAATCAACTTCAGTACAAAAAAAAGGTATTTCGGTCAGAAAACAGATTTACTGAAATGTCCTTTGGATTTTTGGACTGGGCAGTGGACAACCTTCTTGAAAGGTATTTTTGTCACAAATTTTTGTACTGAAATATTTTTGGTTTGGTTGGTTTTTTTTTACTGAAACGCCTTCGTAGACCTATACGTTGGCTCCGGGGCCCCAGTCAAAGCAGTTCAGTTAAAAACACAAAAGGATTTCAGTCAAAAATTAAAAGGCAACTCAGTCAAAATAATTTAAGACATTTATGCCTTTTATTAAAAAAGGCATTCAAGTCAAAGATTTTTTACTGGAATTTCTTTTGGTTTTGTGACTGATCGTTCGATGTTAAAAGACCGAATGTCAGAACGCCGAATGTCGAAAGGCCGAACGCCGAAAGGCCGAATGGGTCGGAGTGCCGAATGTTGAAAAGCCGAATGGGTGGAATGGCTGAATGTGTCGATAGGCCGAATAGGTTAAAAGGCCGAAAGGCCGAATGTCGAAAGGCCGAATTTTCATTAAATTTTCCTTCACTTAATTGATTGAAATGAATATTTAAAAACCTTAAATTTATTACTTAATGTAAAATAATTTAAATAAATTGAAAATACCTGCTAATAAATCCTGTTCATGTAGCATATTAATGTGATCAAATTTTGTCGAAAAAACAGATGTATTATTTTTTTTTATTATAAGTAATTAATTAAGGGGATCACTACATTTGGCTGGGAAAAAATTCAAGAAATTTTAAAATCAAGAATAGCTAAAAAAAAAAGTCTAAAAAAAAAATTCCGAAAAAAACCTAGAAACTAACGGAAAAACAAATCCAGAAAAAATATTTTGTTTCAAATAAATGAAAAAAATCAATTTTATTGGCATTTTTAGGGGGTCGGGGTATTTGCCTGCAAGACAAAATCTTGTTTTGCCGTTCAATCTTGTTTTTTGAATTCTTTCCGTATAAAATTCTTACCGTATAAATTGTTTTCCGAAATAATTATTTTGGTTACAGTCAAACCTGTTTTTATGCGGTCTTTTTTTATGCGATTTTTTTTTACCCGATTATTTTCCGCACAAAAACAGGTTTGACTGTATATTATAGTGAAATTGTTTTTCTGGGATAGATATAAAATATTTCATTTTAAAATGTTCAATTACAAAATGTTGCAACTATAAAATTTTGCAATTACAAAATCTTGCATAACAAAATAGTGCAATTATTTTTCATTTAGTAGGTGTCATTAATAGATTCTATATAATCTGGTCCTACGTGCTAGACGCAGTGCGACATGTTTGCTGATATCGGCTCCTACGTCCCCCGAAGTTAAAATCTTAAACCCCTCGGAGGACTAAGCGGGAGTAGCGCAGCGAACTCCCGTATAACCGTTAGAGTTACCGATCCGTTACCCTCTACAATTTTGAGTTAAATTGGTCGATGTCATTTTATTTTATTGTAAAATCTTTAAAAGATTAATAAAAACATTATTAACATAAATAAACAGTATTTTGAAAACAAGATTTTGAGAAACAAGATCTCCAAAAGATTTTTGATGTCAAGATTTTGTAAAACAAATTTTGGAGAAAAGATTTTAAAAAGTCTTTTGTAAACAGTCTTTTGAAAAAGAGTGATACGTGCCAACCCCATTTTTAGACTATCAGTAGAAGCGATATGAGCAATACGATTACTTTGATCTGTGTCTGAAAGGTTGACGAAGCAATTTCTATTATTGTTTGGAGATGACACTTAAAATAAAGAACAAATTGAGTTTTACGTTTTATAACGTTAATATTGAAGTGTTTATATTTCATTTGATTGTGTTGCTGGACCTTTTTCATCAAACATAGTGTATATAGTCCGTGACTTCAAGTTCGGGCTACATTATTCTGTGGAAATTTATTACAAACTTGAGTTGCCCCGCCATTCAATTATCATTAATATTAAAAACTTTACGGAAAACTCCAATTTGATACACATTTTATAAATTTTAATTATAGGTCCGCACTTTGATAATTAGGTTTCTGGATTTTACTATTCTGGATTTTTGTTTTTCTGGGTTTTTTGTTTCTGGATTTTTTTTTCGGGATTTTCAGTTTCTGTATTTTTTTTTCTAGATAACGTATAGCCAACCCTTAATTAATTTTTAATTATATATGACAAAAAAAACGTAAGAAGATTTTAATATTTAAATTTTGGTTTTCATAAAGATATAAATTTTGAATTTTTGTTCCTTCAGAAAAAGATGAAACATTAAAAATAAATTTTGATACCAACAACCTTTCAACATTCGGCCTTTCAACGTGTTCGGCCTTTCGAAATTCGGCCTTTCGGCATTCTGCCTTTCGACATTCGGCCTTTCGCCCCTATTCCGACTAATTTAACTTAGAATTGTAGAGGCTAACGGCTTCGATAACTCTCACGGGCAAGCGGGAGGTCGCTGAGCTGCCCCCCGCCACCCCCCCCCCCGCTTAGTCCTCCGAGCGCTTTAGATTTGAACTACGAGGGACGTAGGAGAAATAGGCAAGTTCTATCATGATTCACCAAATTGAGGGTAATTGGGTTCGCCATACTTGGCCGAATTCCAGAACTTCATCAAAAAAAAAACATTTTAGGATCCCATTTCAAATACAATTGGCAAGTTTCAAAATGATCGGTAAAGAACAAGTCAAATTAAAACCAACTCCAAATTCAATGCCCAATACAATAACCAAAATAGCATAACCAGGTATTTTGGGTCAATTCGTATGGCAGGTACAGCACCTTCATGACGTACAATCTCCAAAAGCTTTTAAAATCTCCGCCTTGACAATAGAAACGGATTGGCAAAAAAATTGCAAATCGGATAAGCCGTTCTCGAGATACCATGGGTACAGATATCCAGACATCCAGATAGGCGGATGGACATTTTTTTTTGTTGCTTTTTCAGACTCAGGTACTTTCAAAAAGTCGAGAAAAGTGGTTTTGGACAAAGGTTGACAAAAGTGGTGGAAAACGTCACAAAAAACTATTGATGATATGCCACGCCTAAATGAATCGGGCTGCCAATCACGCTACTTCGAACATCAGGTGCAATAAAACATTTAAAGAATTCAGCATCGCCCCATCTAAGAAAGTCTACAATAACGACAAAGATAATCAGGTGGCATCAACAAGCGAATTCAGTCTCAGTCAATTACCCGAGGCGTCAAAGGTGGAGTCAAACCTTGAATTAAGCCAATTTAATAATTCAGGCAACAGCTGAAGCAACAAAGCCAGCAACAAGGCCAGCTTTGAAACCTAATTAAAAGACATAAAGAGGATGATGATGAAAATCATGGAGTTTCATGTAAAAATATGCATAGAAACTTCCGAAGAACAGTAAGTTAATTTAAAATATTTCGTAGATCTACACTATGAAAATTTAAGCAATGGATACGCAAAATTAGCAATACAATTACGAGCATTTTTGGAGGAAGAGCAAGTTTTTTTTTATTCTTATATTATGAGGGGTGAGAAAATTTATTTACATACAAAGTGTTGGCCTTCCTGCCTTGCAGAACTACCGACCAAAAAAACGAGTTCTCCTTCAGACAGAAAATCCACCTCGGAGCTATTTTGATATTACAACAAGATGTTGTCTTCTATATTCATCTTCTATATTCGTATTGTAAATAACTGCTTTCACGTTCTACGGTGGTTGTCCATTTCTGGTTTCTTTTGTTGTAGGATCGATTCTACGAAATTCGCCATTGTATCCCAGTTATGTTTCGATTAGAGGATGACGCCCGCGATATTATCGGGCGTCACCCTGCCAACCATACTTTCTAGTTCTTGACGTCTCCTTTTCCCATCATTTCTGCACGATTCTTCCACATTTCACATCGTTTTCAGATATTTACAAAAGTATCCATGACCCGTGAGGAATTGAGTCAAAATGTAGTTTATTTCACCCTGTTTCCTATCCACCCACGCAGACAGCGTTTTAATTAGCCTTTTCGTCCACCTTCCGTGACCCACAGTCTGCCATCTCTCCCGCCAGCAAACCGTGACGTGTTCTCTGGCTGCATTTCTTGCCTATAAGACGCCAAGATCGTTCCTGGTGTCATATATAGCTTTGTTTTTTTCGCAATTAGGTCTATGGGAATCACTCCAGCAATAACCAACACAGTAGGTTCTGAGACGGTTCTGTAAGAATTGCAGATCCTGAGTGCCCCACGACGGTGCAAAGCTGCCATTTTTTTACGGTATGTTTCCTTTTTAATTGTGTCTGCCCATGTTTCGTATCCAGACAAAATGATGGAGTTCGTGACTGATATTAGAAGCCTCCCTTTTCCAGCCATTGGGCCCTTATTGATCATCATCAATCTGCTCAGGGTAGATGTTACTTTTGACGCCTTTTCTGAGGACCGCTTAACCTGTGGCATTGGAAGAACAAATAGGCAAACCAAAACCATTGGGAATTCGTTTACCACCTGTAGAATTTTGAATGGGACTACATGTAATGGGTATATTTCTCAGACACTTTCATACTGTTAGCTCGTGCCAACAATGCTCAACACTTAAATTAATTAACATAGAAGCAACATGGAATCCACTGCTGCGATCATATGCTTATATCACACAACCACCGAGTGTCTATACACCATAAGGGATACGGCCATCCACATCAAAAAATGAAGTTTTTTAATTATTTCAGCTTATTAAAAATATTGGACATCGAGTCACGATGTCTTTACGAAAGTTTTCACGAAAATCCAAAAGAATTTTAAGGAACAAGCCAATTTTTGAAATTTCTAGAAAATTGTTTCCAATCTTTAGAAGCAATCACAGACATAATTCTTTGCTACTTTGCCAAGCTAATCGAATCATTAGTTGACAAGCATTCATACCAAGTACTTTTAGCAACATTCCTAGTAAAAGTACAGGATATCTACAGTGGTGGACTTTCCCCACAGAGCAATCAGCACAACAACTGGGCCGCCAATAATAAGAGTTTTAATCGATCTCGATTGAGTGGGTATTGAGAAAATGTTCAGATAAATCAAAATAGCCCGCAAAGATCAAGATTTTAAATGAATCCTCTGGCGGCTCGAACAAATAAGCCAATGAGCAGTTATAGATTAAACACTGTCACCTATGCAACAGCTTCTGCAACTTATTTAACTACAGAAACATTTCAACAATTAGCCATGAATGATGTGTCTAGCTATTCACATGGTTCAAAAATCGTTCAAAACTATTTGCAATATGTGGATGATCTGCTATGTGGAGCTAATACATTGCAGAGGCAGTAGCTGCGAAAAAGAAATTACGAAAACCTTCTTTCCGGTAGAGGTTTCAAGTCAGGAAATGGTGCAGCAACAAAAAACCATATTCGAGGAACTTCCTGAAAACTTGAGAGAAACTGGACTTCATACAATTGAATTTAATGATATGTGCAGTAAAAACACTTGGACCCCTCTGGAATTCTTCGACCGGTACTTCTCAATTTAAAGTATCATTGCCAGAAGCTTAAACAACAACATCCAAACGAACAATCTTATCAGAAGCATCGAAGCTTTTCGATCCGCTAACATGGCTAGATCCAGGGGCAAATTCTTTTTTCGATTTATGGGCTACTGATTAAGCACTTCACATAAATCTTGCAATCAGATGGTTTAACTGCAAAATGGAAATACAATAGCTACAGGAAGTTTGGATACAGCATTGGATAAACTACACCAGTGGCACAAAAATTGTAAAACAATATTTCTGTGATTTCTCTAATCAAGCATATACTGCAGTGGTAAAAAGCAAAGTAGCAATTAAATTACATGTTCTGCTGCCAAAACAAATGTTTAATCGTTTAACCAAACAATATCGCTACCAAGGTTAGTACTCATAAGAAATAAAGTTCTGTTTATTAGGCTCATGTAAACTGAAGCACAAGCTGTTAGTTTATTACTAATCAACATATTAAAGTTAAAACCACCACAACAAATATTTTTTTCATACTGACAGAAATATTCAGAAGAAATTATTTTTAAATTATTAATATCCTCAAGACAAGAAGGATGCGGGTTACTAACTCTTACGACCTAAAAGATTTGTTGTGATTGGACCCTGCTTAATTATACGTTCGGTCAATATTCAGGCTCTTAATGAACCTGATACTAATGCCGGCTGGTACGCGATACATGCTATCTGGGCTCATTGCGTCACCTCCTAGATGTTTACTATAGTATTTACTTCTGCTAGAAAGACCGTAGCATTGGGAGCCAAGGACTCCGAAAGAGCAGTCCCACTCCCGTATATTCCTACCCTTGCCTAGTCTAAAGTTTTGATTTTACTCTTAAGAGTTGCTGGGAATGGAAATTCGCCTGAATGTCACCCAGCTTTACTACAGGAAGGCTAAATAAAACTGTAGGGTCCCTGGTATCCAGAGTCCGCATATCTGGACTGAATTACCTATCAGCCATTTATCCATAGGCATATGCTGTTCCAATTTAGATTAGGGTTTTTGTTAAGGGTTTCGTTTTAGCGCCATATTTTAGCCTGTGCCAAAGGGCTTAGTTACCCGTGGTTGCCACGACGGGGCAGCACGTACACTTGCGAATTGTGACCAGGTTACCCGTAAAACAATTATTCTCATCACGCTTCTGCCTGATACACACCCTACGGGAAGGTTATGGAGCTGGAAGGTTAATCTATCCAACTTTAGCCCTCCCCTCCAATAGACGCCAAACAACCCAGAAGGCGGGTTATAAATAACCAAAATAAAAGTTTTACCAAATCGCCCGACAAGTACTGAGTAGTTAATACTTCAACCTTATCAAAGGCACCAATGAACGATTTGCAGACCCTCAAAGTAGAACGAAAATAAATACCAACATCGCCCCATCTCGGCCAAAACATATTATAGTTTATAAACATTGATACGAAACGACTTGTTTGTAATTTTACTATTAAGAAGAGTTTCAGTTAAAGCGAGAAAATCAAATTTATATAACTGTGATGGTATAGTAATTTCATTAAAATGTTTAACCAAACTACAGACATTTCAATGGGCAAATTTTATAGAACTGTTGTTTTATAAAACTGTTATAATTTAACGTATTGTACTGTTGGCTGCAGCGGTTGTCTGAAATATTACTTGTATGGAGGCAATGTTTTCCGAAAATTTTGTTTTTAATTTCCGAATGTGTACCCGGTCGGCCTAGTATTTGGACCAAGCGCTTTACCCCGTAAATCTGCTTTTATGCCCAATTTTTAGCAAACAAACTTCAATGGATCAACATTGTGTTGTTAGGGACAAGTTTAAATGCTTTGCAGTAAATATAATTTTCAGTAGTAAAAGGATTAAATTTCGAAAGGTGTAACTTTTTCAAAATTCTCATTAAAATCTTTAGTTCTATAAATTGGTTTGGCTGAGGAAGCTTTTTATTAACCTCAGCCAAAACAGCATTGGTATTCAGTCAGGATGATGCCAGCTCAGTAAAGGTTCTGGTAGAGGGCGAAGGAAGTATCATTGCTGAAAGAGGAACTATTTCACGAGATTCGGTATAATAATCTGTGGTATTGTCTTTTACAATAACAGAATTCGCATTGTTGACTTTAATAAAAATATTTGCACTTGCTGTATGAAATTCAATGGCAGCAAGCTGAGTAGGCCTCCCCGTTACACAAGCTTGTTTATAGTCACTAGCCAAACTGTCATCTCCTCAATCAGCTCGAACAATTGGCTGAATGATTATAATTTTGTATCTGCAGGAAAATAACAATACTTGCAATTATTACGAAACCATAAGCTTAATAACTCAAATACAACATGCAGCTTTCCTGAAAGCCACACATTTATTGTGCAAACTTTCTTGCCAAACCACTGCAAACTAAAAAGTTGTCACTTCTCAAATTTTTTGTTTTATTAAAATTGGGAAATTTTTTAATATTACAAAAAAAATATTTTTGACACCACAAACATAAACATCCACGTTCAAAGACTTCCTTCCATTCAATCATTAAATGAATTATACATTTTTGCTTCTCTTAGACGTGATGGCCACACAATTAGAAACAATATGGGTGCATCTAGCTAAGTGAGACCATACTAACAAAACAATTATAGGTCTCACACCTATGTGAGACCTCGCAAACGCTGGATGCCCCGAATGACAAACTAGAATACTAAATACTTGCAACAATACAATTTTATTTTGTTGCGTTAATTTTAAAAATTATTCGAACTGGCATAGACTGTGCAGCGTCGGCTATCATTTGAGAGTACATAATTTTCTGAAGCTCATACATTCGGATCTGTACTGTCTAACGCAAACAAAATATCTTTACGGAAGTAGCTATTTTCTGACATTTGTGGTTGTTAATTCGATGAAGGTTTTTATTTATTTTTTGAAAACTAAGGATAATATCGTTAGTTCTTTCAAAGCATTTCAAATCGTATGCAGAAAAGCAAACGGAGCGGTAGCGAAAAATGTTATGTACCGCGATAATGGCTCGGAGTATGTTAATAAATGAAAGCTTACGTTTATGCAAAAGGGAGATGTACGACAGCGGGCGACAGTACCGTATTCTCGAACGAATAAATCCTACCCTCGTGGATAAAGAGCACAGTATGTTGTGTGATTCAAAATTACAAACAAATATCTAGTCGGAAGCTATAGCTGCTTGACCGACAAAATGTATTGAAAAGACACGTGAAGAAATTTGGACTACCGGATTTCCGCCATTTGAATTTGCTTTGAACCGGATTTGCTTTGGACCGTATCTGCGTCATTTGAATTTTTTGAGGTAAAGCTATGTCACATGCACTGAAACAAGAATGTTCAAAATGGGATTTCAACTATGAGGAATGTTTTTTTGTTGGCTACTTTGAGGGTTCGAAAGCTTACCGATTATTCAATAAACAAAATGATGAAATATTAAAGAGTCGGTTAACATGAATCGGGGAATCTACAAACACACCTGTTTATTGGAATATTAACGAAGTGTGGAAAACATCGATATTCATAGAAGCTGTTGTAGCTACCAGATTGGGTTGCAATGACGAATTACGTTCTCAAATTGTAGGAAACAATGTAGAAGCCATCGAAGGAAGTAGCAAGCGCATCAGGAAACAGCCAGCAAAGGTGAAGGGTTACGAACTCGGGTACAATGCCAAAGTATCTAAAGTATGGTTAGGTTTTTTGATCTATGAAGAGGCATGAGCAGTCCTGAATGAAATGTCTGGTAGAATGCTATGTAAGAGGGATATGATTTTCCTATTTAAAATGGAATCTATGAACTTTACCGAATATTCCGCCGGATGGGAAAGCAATTCAATGTTTGTGGGTCTACAAAACCAAATACCATGCTAATAGAGCTATCAATTTTTATAAAGTCCGCTATTTAATGATGCTCTTAACAAGAAGGTATTGACCATGAAGAGACTTATTCACCAGTTGTGCGCTAATGGTTAATCCGATACTTTAGAAATTGATCAAATGGAGCAGTTGCGGCATCCTTGGGATGAATTACGGAAAGAAATACGTACGTGTAATCGGAAGAATTTTAGAATGGCAACCAGTCATCGCAAGGTTATCGTCTTCAGAAGGCATTGTATGGTTCAAAACAGGCTAGTCGTACTTGGAATAGAAAATTGAATAGTGTGCTAGATTTTGGCATGAAGCATTCTTAGATCCCTGCATCTATCATACAATTTAGAATGTACATACTTTGTTAGTAGCCGTGTACGTTGATTATTTATTACTGTTCTTGAATAAAAAACTGTTAAGTGAAGGGCTTGAAAGTAGTTCAACAATGCATAGGAATGTGAATCACTCTGATCTTAAAGCTGGAAAAATATGGATTGACTAACAATTATGTATTGATGAGTGGTTAAAAATAATGCTATGGCCGATTGTAATCCAGCGTTGATACTGTTGTAACTTGCCTGAGAAAAAGAATTGGACAAAGCTGCCACAATAGTGATTGGAAAAAATTTGGGACTCTTCAGCATCGTAGACAATGAAAGTTTTCAAAATTTTATAAATAAGCAAGATCCCAAATAAGTCGCTCCTAGAAAAACTACAATACGGAATAGTATGATGAAAAATATTTTTAGTAATGCTACACGAAAGCTAAAACATTTGTTGGATGAAGTAAATCATGTAGCTATCACTTGTGATTCGTGGAGCTCTAAAGCGATAGAATCGTAATTGACTATGACTTGTCTTTTTTGGTACAGAATTATGAGATAAAATCGGTAGTTCTATCCACAAAACTACTTTTAGAACAGTCCAATCATAATGCAGAAAACGTAGAAGGTCACTCAACGATGTTTTTTATATTAAGTGGGACATAAAAGAGAAAGTTGAGCTTGTTGTACTAACCGACAATGGTAAAGTCATGGTCAAGGCATGTGATTTACTAGGTGTTAGCCTAGACGGTACAAGATGCGTCAAAGGTAGACAAAGTGCGTTCCATTATCACAAAATGTAAGGACATAGTAGGATTTTTTAAAAGTAACATAATAGCCTCAGATATGGTTAAGAAGTAACAACGTCCCACCATCGCGTATAAACTGAAACACGAAGTGCCAACAAGGTAGAACGGTCGATTTTGCATTATCCAACGGATTCTAAAAGTCACTGATACAATAAGAAGGTGTCTGTTAAAAAAAGCTCCAACAGACTTTGAGATAGAGTTTAGGAGAAAAAGGAACGAATCTATACTCTCATAACTCAAATTTTAATTAGGCGATTGTATCCATATGAGCAAATAAATGTTGCCATCGTCGCAACTATTCTTTGCACAGGAAATGCAGAAAAAGGTGAAATTCTACAAGTTCACAATTTCAAATTTTTGTCGATTAAATTAACATTTTTTTCGAGACAAAAATTTTTCGATTAACTGATTAATAGTCCTCGATTAATCAAATAATTTTAAACTAAGTGAAAAATCAGAAATTAGTAGTATCCCAATTCGAAAGGGTTAGATTACCATAAAATACGGTGAACTGTAGCCAAGTTCAAATCACAACATTTACCGCAAGCTCCGGAGGCCCCGGATTTGATTCCCGGCGGGTGATGAAAAAATCACGGCTGGCTAATGAAAGGATCAATGAATTAAACATTCATTATCCGTTAAAAAAATGATTACGAAACTTCACAATAAAGCGGCCAAATCCCTCCATGGGATGTAGCGCCAGCGAAAAAAAAAAAAAAAAATGTAAAATCACAACAATGGTTATCTCTTACATAATTTAATCCCGATAAAATATTTCAGTACATTGTTTAAAATGAATTTTTAAAATGTTTTTATAGATTGTAAAATTGCGAATATTTCCGCATGAATCTGTACCACCGCTTCATTCTGAACCACGACGCATTTTATGAACTACGGCAGGTTACTGAGAATTCGTACCCTAATGTGATTTTCTTACAGCAATTAGAAATTTGATAATTCTTCCCACTAACAATTAAAATAGTTAAATTTGTGTGATTTTTGGAGAAGATGAATTGTGAAACAGACAGCTTTTTAAAATAATTTCAAGAACTTATACAAACATATAATGGAATGATACAGTTTGAAAATACTAGAAGCAAACATTCATTCATTAAAATGAAAATATACTCGAATTATAAATTTATTCATTAACTCGGATACTTTATTTTCATTTTAATTATAATTACAATTTTCTTTTTCCTTCACTATTGTGTATAATATTTTGCATTCCCTACATCCATTGTGCACACACTATACTCGACTCATTTTTCATTTTCCATTATGATAAACAAAAACAAAATAATGTTTATTAAGTTTTTCATTAATTCTTCATGGAGCAGCAAAAAGAGAAGATTTTTCCTTTTCATTTTACATTTTTGTAACAAGACATAGCACTAGTAAAACACTGAACTCGTCGCTATACAGAATCTTTCAGTTTAATAAAAAATAAAATAAAATCTCACAATGAAAATGAACACGTCTAATGATGACAAGTTTCTTGTTGCTTTCTTTATTAGTTTTTTTTTTGCTGCTGTTTTTCCAAGAGCTTTTTTTTGCACTTACGGAAGAAAACACTGCAGAGTTGCTTTTTAGTTTTAGACTATACAACCCAGTTGAAACACTAGATATATTTTATAAACTTTAATTTCTAATTAATTCGCTGCTGGAATTTCCACACAGACTGAACAAGTAGATTTATTTAACTTCTAGCCAAGATCAATATTATAATTAAGTTTTATTTAAATTTTTGTTTTGTACGTATAGGTAAAATCAATTGAGGATTTTCTTGTGATAATAAAATTTCCTTAATTCCAAACTTCTCGTATTTTACTGTTTGTACTATATAAACACATAAATGTGTATATTGTGGGAAGAAAGCAAATTCGAAATACAAAAAGTACTTAAATAATGTAATCGCATTGGAAAAATATAAAAATACCTTAATCTACCGCAAAACGTTTAAAATTTATAATTTTTATGTTTTGTGTGTATATATGGATGTGTGTTCTTTTAAAATTGAATAAAAAATTAGATAGCACATAAAGTATTTTTAAGTTCTCAAAAAATTCTAGACCATACAGGTAAGCTACAAAATATTTTATATAACAATACATAAACGATTCAACATTTTATTTAAATTATAGTGAATTAAAGTACTAACAATTGTAATATTGCAAACAAAAGTAGCTATATAATAAGGGTGAGTGGTAGATTTTGAAAGAATTTAATGAAAAAGAAATTTAATTTCAACTTTAATTTTTTTTGGTTTCTATACATTGTATATTCGGGATAATACCGCATTGTTTTCGATATTATCCTAGATTCCAATCGTTATCTCTATAATAATCTCTAAATTTAATGCTTATTTTGGTAATTTATATTGGATAGTTTTAATCTATTACACTTAATGTATTATATGTCGGTTATATAGAATTTGATGGCGGTCGCGTTTGCAAAATTTTTAAAGTCGGTGAAATAAATTAATTTATCAGAATTAATCTGAATTAAATTTGACGTGCAATTAATTTCGTAATTACAAATAAGTATATAAATGTGAGTATGAAATGTGTATAGTTTTTGCCCGAAAGCACACTATAACTTGTGGCAGTCAATAAAAACTAAACATTTTTATATTTTTATATCTTTATTTCCTTTCACTGTGTTCCCAACTTACTAATAAAAAATTCATTTCCTATTTTACACTCCAAGATTCTGTGACACAAAAAAAAACGGTTTGCAATCAATGTCCACGGTTAATACGAATAATGCATATTTTTGGTGTTGAAGATGCAGTGGTGTATTTTGTGTTTGTATTGTTGTCAAAATTATGTACTGATAAAATAATTTTCAATATACATAATTCCAAATGTGGTCAAGAGATTATCTTTAAAAATTGGAGTCATATGTATTGGAAGGAGGAAAATATATTTTAAATTTTTAATAATAAATTTCATAATAATAAACATTGTATCAAGTAAAAAAAGGTTTAATTGCGTTTCATTTAAATAAGTGTAGTGTTACTTAAATAGTAATTGTACCGTCAGGTTATTAAACGACAGTACAATAAGTGGTGACCTGAACAGTGAGCAAGATTTAAACTTCACACGTAAAAAAAAACAATTAAAGAGGAAACGGGAAAAGGGCATATGGAAGTTCTTATTGTGAATAATTAATAAAAATAAGTAGAAAACGCAGGCAACAAATAACTTCGTCTTTGTTCAGTATTTCTAAAATACATACATATTTCAATTTTATCAACGCAGAAAAAAATTATTATTAATTACAGATCGCTGAAACAGTAAAGATATCCGTTTTACGGGGTACCGAATTAAAAAAGGTTGAATTAAAAAAAGTCTACATTAATGAAAAAAAAAACGAATATTGTATGAAAAAGGAATACTTTTTTTATTTCAGAAAAAAATGAATTAAAAAAGGTAACAGGTGTTCATACAAATTCATACAAAAATCACCATTTTTAATTCACTTATTTTAATTCAGCCTTTTTTAATTCATGTAGCCCCGTTTTACAATTCGAAGCAGTTTTGCAATTCATAAACGACTGTATTTTACGGCATTATAAAAGTTTCTCCGAATCGTTTTGGAACTTCGGTTACAAATAAAATTTAGGAGTACTACACATCTACACACACACTACTAATTTCCAAAAAAAGAACAGTTAAAGAGGCCCGTATAATCAAATTTGAATACCTGCATCAGAATAACATCAACATACTAAAATATTTATACAATTAATTCAACCATACCTGCAAAAAAAAAAATTAGAACGGGTCACCTCAGGACAGCGATTTTGGTCGCGAAATGAGGATTGATTTGAGGATTACCGGAAGGCAATAGTATTGGTAAATTGTATTGGTGTTGAATGTGCATTGTTTCTTTCAGCTTTTCGTTTAATATGATGCAAATAAAAGAGATAAAATGAGGCGAATAATAGGGATAACATGATACAAATAAGAGGAATAAGCTCAGAAGAGAACGATTGAGAGGAAGTATTAAGAGAGACTGAGACAGAACAACAAATTCCGAAGAAAAAAAAATTAAAAATATTACGAAGCGAGAGAGACTCAAAATAAAAAATATTAACCAAAAAAAACAAATAAGCCAGAAAACAAAACGATTTTGTTTATTTTGTTTAGTATTGTCATAGACATTCATACTAGATTCCTCATTTTTACTTTACTAAAGCAAAAAAATCAAGTAAAAAAAAACTTCTGATAATTCCCAAGTAATCGTTGTGTTGGTTATGTTGCATTTCGTATACATATTTATATAAAACAACCTAAATTTTGTAAGTGTGTAGTGTAGTATAAAACGAAATACAAATGAAGAAGCAAAATTTGTGAACAAAAAATAAAAAAAAACAAATTAAAACACGAGCAGCTCGAACATTTTAGTTTTTACTTTTTCGTTTTTTGTTTTTGTAATTTGATTCGAGCTCAAAGCAAATAAGAAAATATGAACTTTTTGAAATTAAAATTTCTAGTCAAACAAACGTATGTAGCTTCGATTTCCTTGTAGCAATTTAAAATGAATAAGTTATCGAGGTTATGGAAGACTAACCCTATAGAATTAACTGTATGTTTGGTTTACGCAGATATTGTAAATGTAATGTTAATGTATAATTTGAGTTGCTATTGAAAATCTAGCTGAATAAATCATTGAACTCATATATTTAGATAAATTGGGCAAAAAAACGAACATTAAAAATTTTAGAACATTTTTAAAATCCAATAAAACTCACAAAACGAAAACCATCATGACACACGGCTTTCCATTCTCGCACATGACAATGAATTACTTACAAATTGGTCGTCAGCGCCAATTAGAGCCAGCGACAACTTACAATTAATGTGGTATTCTGTTTGGACTACTCATCTTCAAAGTATTCAGTACGGAAACTTCGAAGCTTGTTTAAATATGCTTGACTACCAGATTTGTGAAAAAATTAGTTTTAAAGGCTATACTATTTATTTTACAAACGTGGTCAGTAATGAACACAATCGGGAACCTACACTAAAGTATGGAGGCGAGATTAACCACCTTCATGTATTATTTACATGCGGTTATGCAAAATTTATTCGCGTTTAGATGTCTAATCACTTGTGCATCAAAGAATTTTTAGTATTGGACGAGTTACTAATTATCGACTCCAGGAATCTCGGTGACCTGTACAGAAGTCATTTATTTCGATGCTTATACAGATTTACAGATAAACTTAGTAATTTTTCTGATATTTTAACAAATTTGGAAATTTTTACGCAAGATTATGACTATGAGGAAATCGTCCTGTCAATTGTATTTTGACAAGATTATTTTATCGCAAGAAGAACCAAAGCTGTATACTTGCAAAAAGCTCCGCTAAGCAAATTTGTAGGGAAAAAAGTGATCGAAGGCCGAAGTTCTGATTCGGTTAATGTATTCAAACAAATTACGGATTGCACCATACTTTCACCCCTATATGGTATGTGTCTATATACTGCTTCGAGTTCTTCTATATTAAATTAATGGGATACTCAACAAGAGAAGGAATATCAAATTGGTGTTGGGTCTTTTCTAAAATTGGTTAAATTCGAGAAATATCAAGTTATAGCTCTGATTTAAGCATACAAATTAATACTTTTTATACTTTCTGCCGTAGGCACTTGGCGAAACACACTTAATACACACATTTTTAATTTTTTTTAAAAACACTTGTTAAATATTTGG
Source organism: Tipula helvola (assembly GCA_963556165.1). NCBI lineage: Eukaryota > Metazoa > Arthropoda > Insecta > Diptera > Tipulidae > Tipula > Tipula helvola. Next base: position 262,700,245 of record OY744482.1, on the reverse strand, counting down.
CAAAATTTTCGAAATATTTAACAAGTGCTTTTAAAAAAAATTTAAAAATGTGTGCATACAAATTAGTTTTAAACAACCGGCTAGAGTTATAGTCCAAATCAGACAATAATGCAGCCAGTTGTTAATATGCTACAGAACATTTTTTTGACTGCCTCGAATACAATTACTCATCTGAAGATAATTCTTATCACTGGAACCGTGCTTTATTTGACCGTTAAGTCTGAAAGGTAGTTGATGAAACTGGAGAGAATATTTATGCGTGTAATAAATAGTTGAATACAAAAAGTTGATAGCACCAATCGTTTCGTGTACAACCAAGAGATTTAAATTTGAAAGAAGTATCTAAAATTTCTGAAATTAGTAATGAAATTAAATGAGCACCGAGTACACGGCATCAAACAAGTTATGTATGCTGCTTACGGACAACGATCTCTGAGAGACAGTTTGATTTTAACGTCCTACCTTAAGCAGTAGTCAAATCAGAGACATATACGCATCTGCACCTATACTTAGCTCCACTTAAAAAAACCCAAAAATAAAAATCCATAAAATGCAAAATAACGTGCCTCATTAAAAAGGAAGGCTCCATTAAAGTTTTGTTACATACGCTATGAAATGAAAAGTAAGCCACATAATTTCTTGTCATCTTTGCGCAGAACGGACCAATGCTAAGCGGTTTTGAGGGTTTTTTATTTTAGTATGTGAAATACAAACGTTAATATTATTATAAATGTAAAGATTTTTGAAATTTTTCTGACGTTTTCCTGTCATCCTTGCGCAAACGGTGCATTGCTAAGCGGCTTTAAGGAGTTCTCTATTCTATTGTAGTATGTGAGTAATTATTAAAAAACACAAATTTTTTAAGAATGTTGAAATTTCTATGAATTTTAGAATTTCAAAAAATTAAAAAGTGGGGGTTCAGAGGCGATGCCCCATCCTCTAAGCTAAGGTATGCAACAAATACTTTTTACACTTTCTGCCGTAGGCACTTGGCGAAACACACTTAATACACACATTTTTAAATTTTTTTAAAAACACTTGTTAAATATTTCGCAAAATTACAAAAGGTTTAAAAAATCACTCGATCGATTTCGGCTTATTAGGCCATCATCAGGAGTATCGACTCCTGTCATGAGTAGATACTCCTGATGATGGCCTAATAATCCGAAATCGATCGAGTGATTTTTTAAACCTTTTGTAATTTTGCGAAATATTTAACAAGTGTTTTTAAAAATTTTAAAAATGTGCGTAGTATGCAACAAATTAAAATAATATTTAAAAAATTTTGGAAAGTTATGTTTTATACCTTAGGCCTGCTGTCCCAAACTGCTGCTTTGACGATTTATGATAATTCAAACATTCTTACAAATTAGAACAATTTTTAAAATTTTACATTTTTTGATAATTATTCTCATAGTAAAATAGAACACTCACCAAAGCCGCTTAGCATTGGACCCTTTGCGCAAGGATGTTAGAAAAGTGACAAAAATGTTTCAAAAATAGACTGTGCTTGGAAAGTTTCTAGACTGACATACATATGTATATTATGTAAATGGCAAACAAATAGATAAATTTAGTAGAATATTCTATCATTTATGTGAATGAAGGAAAATTTCATGTCGATCTCTTAATTTATTCTGTGTTTACATGTTCACAAGGGTAACCGGGCGATTCAACTAGCACAATTCCACTAGACACAATTCCACTGGACGCAATTCCACTGGGACAAGTAACCGGGCGATTCCACTAGCACAATTCCACTAGACACAATTCCACTGGACGCAATTCCACTGGGGCAATTCCACTTGACAGAATTCGACTGGGGAACAATTTAATTTGCACAATTTAACTTGCGTTGTAACTTGTACATATATTTACACGGAAACGCAAACACATTTCTACTTTAATATTTTATTTTTAATTTTTATTTGAAGTTACTATTTCCGAAAATTGTAAACGAACCTACCTAATCCAGTTTCGAACTGATGAGCTTATGATTATGAAAAAATAATCAATCCTTCTCATCAGGCAAATTAAAAAAGGAATTAAATTAAAAAAAAAAAATTATTAATTGATTAATATTTTATTGGTGTTATTGAAACTTAATTACAAAGATAATTATAACGATGGATTTTAAATTAATAAAAACTGAAATGGGCTAAGAAGCTAATATATAATAAAACAAGGGTATACCTTTAAAAAAAAGGTGAAGGTAGCAATGATAAAAAATATTTTCGTTGCTGTAGTTATTACGATTCTAGGCATATTCCATTAGCACAATTCCGCTAGACACGATTCCACTGCATACAATTGCACAGGCACAATTTCAATAATTTAACATTCGTAGTTCTTTCTTTAGGTAACTTTTTAAGTTTAACTTGTTGTATCATTAAACGAATTTAACTTATGTATTTATAATCAAACGCATTTAGGGTGGTAAATCGCAATCCTAAATGCGTTTGATTATAAATAAGTTAAATTGTGCAAGTTGAATTGTGCAAGTTGAATTGTGTAAGTTGAATTGTGCAAGTTGAATTGTGCCAAGTGGAATTGTGCCCAGTGGAATTGTGCCAGTGGAATTGTGTGCAGTGGAATTGTGGCTAGTGGAATTGTGCTAGTGGAATAGGTCTAGAATCGTTTACAAGCCATTTTAAATTGACATGACAGTGTGTTTTTTTTAAATGGAAAAAATCAAACATCATGCTGTAATTGAATATTTATGTAAAAAAGGTTAAACGGACAAAAAATTCAAACCGATATGATTAAAGTGTTAGTTACCTCAATCAGGTTGATGGCTCGCGAACACCGGCACTAAATTAAAATACATGGATTTCCATAAGAGTATTTCTAGTACATAATTATTGAAATTAATGTTTAATCGGCTAAAATGTCCATTCTAGAATGTTTGTGTTTGTTATTGCCTGCATCAAATGCAGTTGCGTCTGATAGCCAACGGCAATTTTTGCGTAAGAGCACTAAAACAAAAAAATCAACCAACTTTACTCTATGACCGAAACATAAATTATCTTGATCAAAAAATTGTTGATTAGCTAAAATGCACTTTTACATAATTTTTTCTTTGATGTTCCTTGCGTGCGGTTCATTGTTGAAAAATGAAATGAAAGTTAGGAATGCATGCTTACATACTGTAAAAAAATCCTCATTTGGCATAATCAAACTTCCAAAATCAGAATCATCTTTAAAATTTTTAAAAAAGGTCAGCCAATCGGAAGGCGCGGATATTTGCGAGTTTTGTAGAGTACAATGCTCCACACATTTTCTACAATTCTTCAATAAACCAGGCTGTTCTTGGTTGTCAGTAACTGGATTTGAAATTTTGTGGTGAATGACATATCCACAAAAATATTTTAGCGCGTTGTCACTTAAAGTTACACTTGCAATTTGATTATTTTCTGATTCGACATTACTGTCTTCTTCAAAATCTTCTGCAAAATCCAAATGTGAAACATCATTTAATTGATGTTCATCAATATTTATTTCCTGTATGCTAACAGAATCTGATAACACAGCCTTCCAGTCAATGAGCATATTATTAATACCACCCTTACAGTTAGCATATTTTGAGCTGTAAATAAGCTTTACTGACATTATTCGTTTAAGTATTTCCCGAAATTCTTTAACAGAGGGTTTTCGTTTTTTATACCGCACGATCGAAAACAAATTTTCCAAGCAGTCTTGATTAAGCCTATTGGTACATAAATACTTCCAATCTTTTGATTCAATCAAATTTTTAGCAATTAACAGTAAACCTCTTATGGTTTGCATAAAACCATTGATGCAGTTAATTTGTACTTTTTTTGAATGGTGTGTTAAAAATTTTAATTTTGATAAATAGTCAATGTAGTTTTCTAATTTTACTACAACATTTTCTGAATTTTCAAGCGCCCCACTATTCGGGTTTTTTCCGTATAAACCTTTGCTATTTAGTACGTCAAATATTTCATTAAGCCGTTCCAAAAAATCTGCTGTATCGTTAGCCATTAATGCTACATCAGGCGTAAACAATTTTAGTTTATCAATAGTACGTATACCAGAAGCGGCGCTCGAGCTAAATATTTGAACAGCATAAGAAACCTTCATCTTTTGAAACGTATTTGGTTGTATATGTACAGGTGTTAATTTTGGTACCAGCCGGACAAGTGATGCAGAATCTATTTTGTATAATTGCCTGATTACATCCCAAGAAACTATATTATTTGGGTTTCCTACTATCAAGTTATAATTTATTAAATTATTTCGGACAGATTTTATTAAGTGTGGCACATCATAAATACATATTATTTTGTAATCATGAAGCATATAATATGGTTGATCCATTGTAACACCTAAAGACTTATAAAAGGATTGATTTGTTTTTCCTTGATCGCAAACCAAACCTTTAACATTCAAACCAATGGAAAAACATTTCAAGATAAGATCGTTAATTAGCCTTTTTAGTTCTGAAACCGGAGTTGTGGTAGCGGCGACTACGAAACCTATGACTTGCTTCCAGTTATCACGTATTGATCGCAACATAAAGGTACAAACCACCTTGCCAAATTTACAATTTGTACTTCCTTCCCCATAATCAATAAAACCTTCTATGTGATCCATTTTTCCGTTGTATTCCAGTTTTTTTGCTATATGCATTTCGTCGAAACACAACATAACTTCCTTAGACTCCACGGAAAAATGATCAATTCTCGATTTTATTTGAACAAACAAATCATCATTTTTCGAACCTGGTAAAATTTCTTGAAGAGGAAACCATCTATAAATCGAGGCTAGTGAAGGCAATTTAAATTTTAAATTATCCCTCAAAAACAAATATGTAGCGGATGATTTAAAAAAAATAGCCAGAGCCAAATCTTTTTCTTCATCCGTATAATTGGTCCGATTTTTAATAAGCATTTTAGCGAAAGTTTTAGGATGTTTTTGTGCTGATGTTTTATCTATTTGTTGAGAAATTGTTTGATTCGATTTAAACTGTTTCATTCGTAAAATTGTTTTACGGGTTTGAAATGTCGCCTTTATCATTTTAACTTTTAAATGCTTGTTTTGTTTTTTTAACATTTTATTTTCTTCAACCAACAAATTATTTTGTAATTTCAAACTTCCCATTTCGCTTCTGTAAAAATTACAATTTTGCTCGCTTGTGAGCCACAGCTCATAATCAGTTTTATTTAAAAAAACAGGATCTGATTCCATAGCATTTTCAACCGTATTCTCATTTAGTTTTTCTTCGTCATCTGAATCGGTGTTTCCTAAATTCAAACTAGGTATGGCGCCAGAATATAATTTTTTCTTACCCATATAAGCATTTTCAAAATGTAAATCGCATATAACAGGATTTTTAAGAGATCTAATTATATCGGACGAATTATAGCATCTGGCTAACCAATTATTATAATATTCCGAATTTCTCGGAGGAAATTTGAAATATTGCTTACTATTGCCGGAAAGGCATTTTTTTAACCAACATCTTCGTCACATTGTCACGACACGAAAAGTACAATTAAAATTGAAAGGTCAATAGATGTTGTAAATTTATTTCAAAATGAATATCGTTATCGATGTTAATAAATCGATCGAAATAAAATTTGCTATTCCACTTTAATGAAATTATAGTTAAATAAATTAAAAAAAAAGAAAATTCAAATCTATAAAAAAACAGAAAAATTTCACACTCCTGAAAAGAATTATTAGAATATTGTATATTATTTAAAAGTTATTTAAACAATATAAAAAAAATCTGTATATCAAAATTATTGCTGCAATTGTATTGTAATTTTCACTAAAATCACTAATATCGCTTTATTCGTCAAACAGATCGAGAGCAACTAAACCAAAATCCAAAAATATGAAAAATCGAAAAATAAAAAATGTTTCATTCCCTCCTATTTATTTTTTTTTTAAATTCAATTTCAATTCAAATGCGACAAAAGAGAAAAGAAATATAAGGTTTATATACTCGTCGAATTCGATTTATCGAAAAACTAATATATGAGGAATAAATAAAACCAAAGTTAGCTCTGCACCTGCACGTGTTTTTTTTTTTACACTTACACAAAGCCAATGTTATTTAGTTTAAAAATATAACTACAGATAGCATATTTGCCTGTAAAATAAACTTAAAAGCGTTGCCATTAAGGAAGAGAGATCTAGTATAAGTTTTCTCTGGTATTGTGTTGCAACTTGCAACTCATGATGGTCGGTTGCTCCTATACGATGTTATGTCTTATGTCCGAGGTTGGAGAAATTTTATTCTAGCATATACACAGCAAATAAAAAAGCAAGATGGTTTATTTTATTACTTTCCTTTTTAACTTGCGTAACCTTTTTTTATGTACAATTTTTTTTTGTTTAGAATAAAATGTCCGCACACTTCGACATAACATCGTAAAGGAACAACCCTCACGAGCTGCAAGGCAACACAATACCACAGAATAAATTATATACAGAAGCCCATCTTCCACTACGATTTTGTACCATGGTAATGAAAAAAATTTTTTTGTTTTGTTTTTACGACAATTTTCTTTTAGAAAAGTACGACAAATATTTTATGAAGGAAAGAATGAAACAAAAACTAATAGCAATTTTTAAACACCCACTTCATTATTTTGTAAAGGAAAGAAGAGGAATGATATATATAAAATACATATTTAACCAATAAGCGTAAGAAAGGGACCAATTATTTAACCAATAAGCGTAAAAAAGGGGTATATGTTTGTGCATTGTATCGTCTCTTTATTTTTTTGTTTTATGTAATTCTGTAATAAAAATATTTTTTTTTGGTTTGTACAAGAATTTTATATGTTATGTATATAAGAGTATGTAGTCTTTAAAACAAAAAATAACAAAACAGTAGTATAAAAAAAATTTATGAATGAAACACAGAAAAAGGTCATTAGTTTGGTAATTTTATTTATGGATTTTTGTATTCGAGTATGATGCATATATACCTACAATATAATATACATATGTATATACATTCACATACATATTTTATATTTGAAATCTACTTTATGAAAACTAAACAAATTTTGGAATATGTATATTTTTTTCTGAAAGGTGATCCTTTCACCTTTTCTATTTGGATGTTATTTATCTTGCTTTCGAAATGCTTTCTGAAGCGTTTTTCTAGGTGCAAGAAACAAATGCAATAATAAAAGGGATAATAAGTTTGATTAAAATTTTATTGCGGATGTGCCGCAAAACAAACATTCTTTGTTTCTTTGCTATTTGAAGAAATAAAAAAGTTAGAGTAATTATTCGCAGTTTCCTGTTATGAATGTGTTTTTACCAACTTCATTAGAACGGTTAATACATAATTATTTATCAAGATATACAGAAAATAGAGGTAGTATATTCCCGTGTCTCATTTTCGTCTTACAAAAAAGCAGATATTTATATTAAGTTTGGCGGTTTTTTGATTAATTTTTTAAATAAATCAAGAATAATCGTAATTTTTTTTAACAAACCGTATTTACAATTGATAATGCTAGTTTACCGAGACCCTTTTTATGCTTTATATTTTTTTTATGGTCTAAATATTGGAGAAATAATTCCTTCGAGTATATAATGTCTAAGATAAATGGAAAAAAGGGTAGACAAAATTATGTGTACGTAACATAAAACAATTAAATTATTAAATCTTTTTGGTCATTTACGTACCAATTATTAAAATTTTTATTTTTTTACGTATGTACTCAAATTTTTGCCATCTATTTTCGTTTCGCTTCAAATTATTGGTATCCACGTACCTATTCAAATATTATGTCCATATTCAACGTTACTGGCTTCAATATAAATGGAAAAATATATTAAATAAAAATTCAGTTCACAAGTTATTAAACGCCCAGTTAATAGAAAATATAAATTTGAAAAAAAGGAAATTAAATAAAACTATAATTTAAAATTAAATCGCTGGCTTATTTCATTTATTGTCTTATGGTTTTCTCTACAACTAAATCAAAACACCCATTCTCTTAGTGTTCTATATGTGTTCTTATCAGAAGTACAATTGATAGTTTTGTTGCAATAGGAATTATTCAAATTTAGTATATTTAAAATCGAACACTCCCAAATTTTTGAATTAAATAATTAAAATCTAATCTAGCTTTTCTATCCATACAATATAATTAATGACTTTATATAAAAGCAATAATGCTATGTAATAAAAGAATTGAACTATAGTGCAACCAAAAAATTCTTTAAAATTAGCTGATACGTGATCAAATCTTCTGAGTCCATTATCGTATCTCACGATGTTGTTCAAAGTAACTATATTAAAATGTTCCTGATTCACTGAAGGAAATGCCGCTTGAAATTAGAAACCGTTGAATTTCTTATAACATGATCAATATCATTGAAAATGTGAAATATAACTTGGCAACATTGATACAGTTAAACCAGTTTTTGTGCGGTCTTTTGTTATGCGATCGATTTTTTTTTATTGATGAAATTTCGTCATCTTTCTTACCCCCTCCAATTTTTTTTTTTTTCTTTTAAAGCAACCATAAAAAAAAGTAAAAAAAAAATTAGAGGGGGTAAAAAAGATCACGAAATTTCATCAATTCGTAATCACAGGCTGCCAATTTTTTCTAGTTCTACCATTATTATCAAAATTCCCTGTGTGAAACTATCGTTGAAAAATTTGTTTAAAAGAAAAGTGAAAATTTAAATTAAGCGAAATTCCAAGTTCATTAAGAATATGAACAACTACGAAAATCGAACTATTTGGACGACTTGTATTGTCCCAGGTTGTGGAAACCAGTCATCCGAAAAACACTTACGCTTTTATAAAATACCTACTAATGAAAAAAAAGCGAACCTGTGGCTTAGAGCTTTAAATTTATTATCTTCGGATTTAAAAAATTAAATAAATTTTGTGTGTGAGTTACATTTTGACCCAATTTATCTAGGACGACATAAATTAACGAAAAATGCTGTACCAACTCCATTTACAAAGGACGTTTCCTCTATGCAGGATCATCCCAGTTCTTCAAGTGCAACGTTAGTTAATCTGACAACTGATGTTGACAGTTATGATTTGCCCCAAAATATACCATCTAGTGTGTTGTGTAAAGACAAACCAAAAATGATATCAACAGAAATTCAAACCGATGACATGGATTTAGATACCGAATTTCTCAAGTTTATTGACTCCAATCGCTGCTGTGAGTGTGAGCATCTTGAACATGGAGAATTATACAGTTGTTCGAAATGTAGCAACAATATTCGATTGTGTCAAAAATATAAAAGGAGAACGCGAAACTTGAAGAAACTTTTATATATTTGTCGAAATAATTTGAATAAAATCAGAAAAAATCATAATAAACTGAAACAAAAATTTGAATTAGTGAAGAAAAAAAAGATTGGTGATATAATCAATGAGCAAGATGATGTGAACGATGCAACGAAAAGTGTTTGTAATTTATTGTTAAAAACGTCGTATTATTACACAGAAGCTGATAAAACCTTCGCACAGTGTTTTTTCTATAAGTCCGCCGCAGCTTATAAATATTTAAAAAATGTTTGGAACTTAAGACTTCCATCTGAAAGTTCAATTCACAAATGGTCACCAGTTAAATTTGTATCACCAGGAGTCAATGATATTTTAATGAGGCAATATTTACTAAAATTCGAGAAAATGACCGCAACGGAAAAATTATGTGTTATGTCCTTTGATGAAATTAAAATACGAAAGGACCTAGTAATGAACAGCATCACCACTAAAATTGAAGGTTTTGTCGACAACGGAAAGGAACGAACGAGAGAAGTGGCAGATTCAGCTTTATTTTTTATGTTACGTGGCCTAAATAAAAAATGGAAAGTTCCATTGAATTATTTTTTAGTTTACAATTTGAAAGCAGTACTGCTTATAAAAAAATGAACATTAGCATTGATCAACCTTTCATAGAGGTAGAACATAAGAAGATATTCGCACAACATGATCCACCGCATTTGGCTAAGTCCTTACGTAATGCCCTTGAAAAGCATAACATTTTCCATCAAGAGAGAGGAGTGGCAAGTTTCGAAGTTATACGAAAAATTTATCACCATGAAAAACAGAAACCAGTAAAGCTGATGCCGAAAATCACTCAACAACATATGTATCCGAATGATTTCCAAAAAATGAATGTTGGTTTAGCTAAGTCCACAATTAGTTATACAGTGTCTTGTGCTATTAGAACAACTTTAAAAACTTGCCCGGAAATATTTGGAGATGATAAAGAAAAGGCATTGCCAACGGCGGATCTAGTTGAACGATTTAATAACTTAAATGATTGCATCGACACAAAATATTTTAAACCAGGATCACCATATCACCAGCCGCTAGAAGTCAACAACTCTTTGTATGCTTATTTGCGAAATAGTTTTGAGTATTTGGATCAATTAAAAATTATTTCCTCGTCGCAAAATTATTACAAATTTTTAAACGGATACAAATTAACAATTAAGGCCCAAATGCAATTAGCTGAATACTTAGCTAAATTTCATAATGTGGTATCTTTCAAAAGTGGCAATACCGATCAAGATCCACTTGAAAATTTTTTCTCTGTTTTAAGAGGAAAAGGTGGTTTCAACAGTACACCAAGTGCATTTGAGATTGGCGTTCACATGGGAAACATAATGAGCCATTCAATTCTTTTCCAATCATTAAGCAGTAATTGCCTTCCTGATGATTGTGATATTTTAAATATAGACTTGAAGTAGTTCAGTAAAGAGTATCATGAAAGTTTGAAGGATTGTGAACCTAATCATAATCTCTTTGAAATATCAGATCTACCCGTTATAAATTCAAAAGATCCATTAACATCAAATGCCATAATGTATTTTGCCGGCTACTGTGCATTTAAAAAAATTACGTGCGATAAATGCATGCAATTGTTAACAAATTCAGATAAAAGTGTCACCCTGGAAGATACTTTCATTTGTGAAAAATATTATAGAAAGCAATTGGACAATTTTGGTTCGTTAAAAGCTCCTTCACGTGAATATGCAGAAGTGGCCATATTAGTGACGAATATATTCGAAAAAATTTATATAAACCACTGTTATATTTCAAATATTTGGCTAACACTAACGGATGAATGTTTATTAAAGATTAAAACCAGTTATCCTACGTTTCTTCCCAATAAAGATTCAGACTGCTTCGACCATTTGAAAAATTTAATAAGTTTTTTTCTATTGGTCCTAATAAGGAAAAACTGCAAATGGTCAATACAAAATAAACAATTTGAGCAAAAGAAATATAACACGCAAAAATTAACCTTGAATAAAATAAAAAACAAAACTATAGGAAAACGGAAAAATATTGTCAAGAATACAAAAGCTGCAAAAAAATTAAAAATATTGAAAAAATAAAATTTTACTTAAAATAATTGTTTATATTGTTGTTTCTAATTATATATTTTCGACAACATAATGGTTGGTAATTTCTCGATTCTCTTTGTACCTTGTCAACAATTTTGCGCCCCGGTTTCAGAATTTCATATTGTCATAATTTTAACGAATTTCTCTATACTCATGAGGCAACGTATATAATTTATTCTGTGACAATACTAAAAAAATAAACAAAATCATTTTATTTTCTTACTTTCTGTTTTGGTTCCTTTGTTCAAAATTTAAAAATTAAAAATATTACGAATGGAGCCGACGAAGAATACATAAATTAAAAATCATTCATTTATGTTGCTTTTTGTTTTTTTTTATTTGCGAGAAATTGTTTTGGTTACGTTTATGTATTTTGTTTTGGTTTTTTATTAACGAATGAATTCCACTAGTAAGAAGAAAGGGAAAAATAACTCAAGGCGAGCGTAAGCACCAAAAATTTGAACCGATTCACCCGCTTGGCTTGTTTTTGATACTTACCCCATGAGAAAACGCATGAGAAAATACACTAATACAATACAAATATTTGACGGCACACAATAGCAAAATGTATATTATACACCGTGTACATATACAAAATTCTCAATCCTCAATCCTGATTTTGTGACCAAAATCCCTGTACGGTGGAAAATATCAGTTAAAAGCAGAGGGAAATAAGGTCGACTTAATCGTTCCAGATTGTATTAATTAGGGTATTTTATTAATTTTGCTTATTTTTTTAGATTTAAATGGAATTGTAAACATCACCGCATCTCTCTGATGAAAATATAATCGAAACGGGCAGTGAATGAAGGAAGAGTAAGATGTATTTTTATAAATTTATCGTTTTGCAAATTTTGTCTAATAATCGAGTAAACTATAGAATCCATCCATATAAGTTCCGTTTCCCTTACAGTTATTTCAAGACGGTCATATCATTCTACTCGTATAGTTAAACTTTTTCGAATTATAAAGACGCGTTTCTTTCTCTAAAATTTTGTCGATAATAATGGCTGATGACGATGTAAAATCCGGAACCACACCTGAAATCGACTCAGCTTCTGTCCGTTTTCCAAATTTTTGGGAACAAATGCCAGAACTTTGGTTTGATCAATTAAAAACCTGGTTTACAGTCAAACAAATTAAATTAAACTCAACCAAAAACTATCACGTGATATCTGATCTACCACCGGATATAATAAGATCAATAGCTCATGTAATAAGAGCAACTGACGATTTAAATGAAAAATACGATAAATTGTGGGTCGATGTAATAAAAACAAAAACATTGTCGGAAACGCAACGTATCGAACAAGTGCTTGGAACCACTGGTATGGGAAACCAGTCATCCTCTAATTTTCTTCGACAGTTCGAGCAAACCACTGAGGATTTGCTAAAATCTATATGACTTAAGTATACTTACCCGACAAAGTTAAAGCAATAATTGTGTTGCGACGTAACACGGATTCCATGGACAATTTGATCGCTCTAGCCGATCAAATTTGGGAAATCAATCGTCCCTCGCCATCGGAAAATTGTAGTAAGGAGATATCATTGGAGAGTCTACAATGATCAATAAACGCAATTCCTCACGGAATCGGCCTAATTCTAGAGAAAGATCATCTAGACGATCTAACTCTTACTGCTGATTTCGTAACAAGTTTGTCATATGATCTAGGAAATGTCGAAAACGGTGTTCGTTTAAACGATCTAATTCTCCTTCGCTTTCTAAGCCAGAAAACTTATAAAGCAAAATCGTCGCCAAGTTATTACGTACCCCGCCACAAAGTTAAGTTTTCTAAAAATCACTGAAGCCAAAGTCTCAATCGTTCCTTTTAAATATTTTCCTGATGCTCTTAGCGATACAGATATTTTATTAGTCGCCGTTAATGAAACACTTCTAAACACTGTAACGGGCAGCATTTTTTCTTTGTTTTCATGTACCCGTTGCAACAGACCCGTTTTCCAAAATTTAAAAAAAAAATTTCGTCAATCTGATTCATGAGTACAACATGAATTTATTGTTTGAATTGGGGCAACCTAATTGTAACGTAAAATTGCTTGTTTGTACTCATACAAAACCAAAGAAAATAAAAATTGACTCACTGAAAAGTGTCAAATTGCATTAACCAAGAAATTATACAAAATAATTTCATGACGCATTGATGTAATTTGACATACATAAAGTGTGCTATTCTTGTTTTTTTATCAGGTGGAATTTCTACAACAACAATAACGCTATGTTTACTACTTGTAGAAGTTGTACAAAACACCAACCTACGTTTTTTTTGATTTGGCACATTAGATAATGTCCCAAGTTCCTATGTTTTCGTTTCGGTTTTGTATACCAAACAGTTTTTTTTGGGACGACCAACCCAAAAAGAAAAATAAAGTGGTTATTGAAAAGACAGTCGGGTTTTAGCTCATAGAAGAGTTGGTTTAATTTTTCGGATGGCATAGTTTTACAACGTTCAGTAACTCACTGTATGTATTCCTTCCTAAATCATTCCTCCCTTTATGCGTTTCTATATAATCTAGACTAAAAATGTAGAAATATTACGAAAGTTCCATACTCTATGGCTTCTACAAAAAAAGTTACTGCAATTTAAAAACCGCGAAAAGGTACAATTGTACCTATGCCGCCTGACGCGGGTTAAATAGTTTATGGTATATTCGGTGTTTTTTTTGTTGTCGTGTTCATTTGTATTTTTTTTTGATTGTGCTTGATTATTACGGGAAAAATCGCAAACATTTATTGATTTAAGAATATTATCAAAGTGTTATTCAACATTTTTTTTGTGTGGTATCCATGGTAAAAGTGTTGTGTTTTTGTGTAAAACTAACGAAGAAATAAAATAAACACAAAAAGAAACGGAAGTGTTTTAATAAAAGTTAAAGTATTTGCGAATCTGCGGATTAAAAGATAGGTAGGTGTCTGTTTTTTTTTGTGTTGGTAGTGCATAGCTGCAAGGAGACCAGAATTATCAGGTATGTGGATTTCTGTCATTATATTTTATGTCATTTTTTTTGTCTTTCTACGTTTTTTTGTTATGTTCTGCGCTAGTGTTTTGATTATTTGATTAGTTGCTGTGTTAATACAAATATGTTAGGCTAGGATCATTTTATTTCCTCCCCTTACCTGATGATACTTTTGTCTTGGTAAGACGGAATAAATTTGCATGTAATTCCCAGTCTGTTTGGTGGTCCGCCGGACCATTTCATGTCTGTCACGAATTTTGTAACCCAATAGGGTTACACCACCAACTCATTAAAATTATATGGCTTAAACAAGGTCACAACATCCCTCACCAAACCCCACGCCACCCTGCTAAGCTAGCAGGAGTATATAGCCGTGGTGAGTGAGATGTTGTGTCAATTTATATGTAACGGTAAGGGGTGAGGTATTACCCCTAACCTTACCTGTTACAACACTTATGGTACACGATTATTATGCTTAGATTTAGGGTTACATCGCGACTTTCGCCATGCATTTGTCGTTGGATCAGTTACCAGACCCATTATTGGTGCTGATTTCCTAGTTAAAGTCGGTTTGGTAGTTGATTTAAAGAATATGTCCCTTTTGGATATAAATTCTTCGCTTAGGGTAACCGCAATGGATGTAGGCATCCCCATTGAAGAAATCGTATCGCCTAGAATATTTGTTATCGAAGGCCGCTTTGGCGAAATTCTTTTAGCGCAATTACCCTTTTGCCATCCGAGATGCCTGAATCCTGGAAAGCATAGAATAACGCGGAACGAGGTTGATCATATGGTGCAACTTAAGTTATGTAGGCCGAGTTCATCCAGCGTCGCCTCTGTTTTACACTTAGTACCTAAACGCGACATTGGTTTGCGGCCCTGCGGAGATTACCGAAGATTAAATGCGGTAACAATACCGGAGAGGTATCCTCTTCCGCATATTCACAATTTTTCCATGTATCTTCCTTCAGTTCGCGCTTACCACCAAATACTTTTCGCTGATATATTCGACCTTTTTGAGTTCATGAGAATGCCTTACGGTCTGAGAAATGCAGCGCAAACTTTTCAGTGTTTCATGAACGAAGTTACGAAAGGGCTAGATTTCGACTACGAATATATCGACGATATTCTGGTGGCAAGTAAGAACAAGGCAAATAATTTGGAAGATCTTGAACAACTTTTTAAACGCCTTACAGATTACGGTTTTAGCTTACGGATAAAATTATCAAAATGCAAATTTAGAGTACCATTCCTTAATTTTCTCAGTAACGAAATTGCCAAAGATGGCATTAGGCCATCTAAAGATCGAATCATGGCTATCCGAAACTTCCCCGAACCAAGGTATAATAGGCAAATTAAGTATTATTGTTATCATCGGCGAAACATTTAGCTCAAATACATGAACAACTTCGATCTTTTAATAAAGCCAGTAAAAAATCGCAAATCAAGTTTACATCTGAATGCAAGACAAAAGATGCATTTGCTCAGGCCGCACTCCTCAGTCATCTACAAGAGAATGCTCCGATTAGAGTTATGACTGGCGCATCGGGTATAGCAATAGGTGGTGTATTGAAGCAGCTTATTAATAGACATTGGCATCCTATCGGATTCTATTACGGAAATCTATCCACTCCTTAGCTGAAATATTCTACCCGAAAACTTCTTGCAATTTACAGTGGAATTAAATATTTTTGATACTTCGTCGAAGGCAGAATTTTTTACATTCTGACCGAGCAGCATCGACCACCGAGGGCATCGAGCACGATCTTGTTGTTATTGTTTCTTCCCTATCCAAATGTTTGTAAGTGCTATGTAGTTGAATAAGATGAGTAAGCACACGAAATACTCACAAGTAAAAGTATGTGTGGTATGTGTGGACATGGATTGGAAATAATTTTCATGAAATGCGTTTGCAGAATAAAAAATTTGCAGGTTGGGATTCAAAATTTGGAATTTGGAATCTGAAATTTGGAGTTTGGGGTTTAAATTTGAAATTTAAAATTTGGAATTTGGAATTTGAAATTTAGAATTTGAAATTTGGAATATGAAATTTTGGATTTTGGGATTTGGGATTTGGAATTTAAAATTTGGAGTTTGGAGTTTGAAGTTTGAAATTTATAATTTATAATTTGAAATTTGGAATTTGAGATTTGGAATTTGGGATTTGGAATTTGGAGTCTGGAATTTGAAATTTGACATTTAAAATTAAAATTTAGAATAATTGAAATTTAACATTTGGAATTTTAAATTTAAGTTTTATGATGTGTTTATGACATAGGAACATAGGAAGATAGGAAGTGTGACACGACCAACCAAATTATTTAAAATGTCATCAGCCCCGCCTGCTAGCCTGCTTTGATCTAAAGTAAGAAATTTTTCAACTAGAGCATGGAACTAATGGGCGGGGCTTGTGATATTTTAAATAATTTGGTTGGTTGTGTCACACTCCCTATCTTCCTATGTTCCTATGACGTCATAAACTCAGCATAAAGATTTAAAATTTTGAATTTGGAATTTGAAATTTTGAACTTAGAATTGGAAATTTGGAATTTGGGATTTGGGATTTGGAGTTTGAAGATTGAAATTTGGAATTTAAAATTTAGAATTTATTTTTTAATCGTCCAAAGTGAAGAGTTTTTGAATTCAAATAGTTTGTTCATAACATTGTTGGTTGGCGCAAGGTTAATTAAGTTTCAGATTTCTAAATCAAAATGATTCTGAATTTAAATTTATATATCTTCTTCTAGTGGGAATTTTGTTTAGCAGATTGTGCATTTAAATTTAAAATAAAATTGATTAGTCAAATATTTGTGCTAATTATTTTGTAACCGGTAAACCGGAAGTTTGCAATTATTTTATTCACCACGCGCGGTGATTGGGATCTTTTTGGTTGTTAGGTTGCTCAGAAACGAGGCAGCTGATGGCCTCGCCCGCGAGGGATCTGCCTCTCCATTAATTGGACCAGAGCCCTTCTGCGGCGTCTCTAAGGGGCACCTTAGGGCAGCGGTTAAACGCTAGGAGGATGTGCAAAAGTCCTCTTATTGGCGCGGAATTCCAGGTTTGCGACAGGCGAAGGAATTTATTTCACCTTCGTCGGCCAGGGCCAAGGAATGTCTTGTACTTAGGAAACCTGAGTTGAGGCTGCTTACCGGCTTCCTCACAGGTCACATCCCCTTAAGGTATCACCTTAACAAAATGGGCCTAAGTTCGACGGATAGATGTCGCTTCTGCGACCTAGAAGCGGAATCAGCGGAACATGTTCTGTGCCATTGCCCAGCCATTTTCTGCAAAAGGTTACAACATCTAGAAGGGAGAGTAATGAGCCCGGATAGTATGCATCATATACCGGCCGGCAGTATTGTCAGGTTCATTAAGAGCCTGAATATTGACTGGACGGCTTATTAAGTAGGGTCCATGCACAAAAGATCTTTTAGGTCGCAGTGCGGGGCGGCTTGAACGCCCACATGGCCCTCAAGTAATAATAATAATAATAATAGGTTGCACAGCACTGAGACCAAATGTTTTGAGAAAAAACAAAAACAAACTGACTGTAGAGGAATGGGAGGTGTAATGGTGGAGGTGATGTCAAAATGATGGGATTGGATTTTTGGAATTGCTTGAAAGCAGAAGAAAAAAAAGAAAAATTGTGATCGAAAAATATTTTTTTTGTTGATTTTAAACTTTGGATATAAAAAAAAAATTGTGGAATTGTATAAATAGTTATAATAAAATAAAAAGATAGTTATGATTTTTTGTTATATTTATAAACAAACCAATAATAATAGTTTTATGGTGAAAAGCTTTGGTGAAAATTAATATCTAAGTTTAAAAAAAAATAACTTTAGTTTAGATAATTATTATTGTTAAAACGAAATCATTCTGAATTAAAATAAACTAATGTTTATGTATGTTTTGAATTTAATTAAGTGGTTTAATTATAATTAAAATTATAATAAAAAAATTAAAATAAAACAAAACATTTATAATAACTAAATCAAATTAAAGTGTTGAATTCATTGAGTTGATGATCTTCCACAATTTCCATTTATTAAATTATGTTGCGGTAGTTTATCGTATGATCATTTTTTTTTGCAACAAGTCTTGCAATCATCGTAACAATAGACAGTTATTTGTTTGTGCAATTCACTATAAGTGCAGTGGTTTCTAAATTTGTTGGTGCGAGCGGTGATATTGGAACATTTATCATCAAATTATTTTTGTGTGCTGATTTAACTTGGATAACTTGGTGCTAACATATGAACCAAGTTACAAGGTATGTAAGGAGATTCAAGTATTAAAAATTCCTTTAAGTTATTATTGATACTGACATTATTATTTTCGTTTTGCTTGGTTTTTGTCGGCATTTTCTTGGCGACAATTCAACTCGTGGAGCCTAATTGATTTCATCTCCTGGTACCAACCGGTTTAAAAAGACAGTTACATCAACGCCGCTGAGATCTTGGACTGTTCGAGTACGCTGAAAAATACGGTTATTTCTTTTCACGAAAATTACCATAAACGTATTTAAAATAAATTCATCTTTAACAGTCACCGGAAATGTACAAGCACATTTAAGCGGGAGATTGGCGTGCTTCAAACAAAATTGATGTGAGGTATATTGGATCAACTAATAGTTTTAAGCAGGTATTCAGATTACATTTTATTTTTAATACACCATTATATTTATATATTTTTTATTGGTTGTTGTACATACATTTTTGGCTATCACAATTTTTCTAATAGTTAGTCTAGACTTATCAAATAACATCACCTTCATTATTATAATCTTGGGGTCTAATATAGTTTCGTGCAGGTTTGTCTAATAATTAAGATGTCTTGTTAAATATTTCTGAAGTCCTCTAACAACCTGTCCACAGCCTCATCTGTTCCTTAGTCAAGCATAATCATTTGGATAGCAGCATTACTAGCTTTCTTTTAGCCCAGCTAAGAACCTCCCCAGCCACTGCACGCTAACCGGCTGAAAAAGCTGCTCTTGGATAACTAAGAGGAAGTCTGCAGCAGGGATATTCCCAGTTTAATAAAAACTGGAGGATATAACTGTTGCAGTTTGTCATGTATATGGTACTAATAAGAATATACTATGGATACTCAAATTTTTGAATTTAATTTAGTATGAATAACTTCAAGCTGTTATTATTTAATGAGTTTCAGATCTAATTTAAATTATTTCGCATTGGGATTTTAAGAAGAATAGCCATAAGCAATTATTTATTTTAATGTTGATTTTGGAGGTAATTTCTAGAGTCAATAGCTATACATTTGGAAATGAAATTCTATTGAAACCCCATAGAATTTCATTTCCAAATCTATAGCTTTGGACTCTAGAAATTACCCCCAAACTCAAAATTAAAATAAATAATTGCTTATGGCTATTCTTCTTAAAATTCCACTGCTGATTTTTTAGTTACTGATTTTATAATTTTAGTTTAAAATATTAAAAAAAAAAAGATATTTAGTATTTAATATTCATAATTTAGAATTAAAATTGTTTAAGCATCTCGAATTTCAGATTATTTCGTTAGTGATTAATTTGCTGTTCTTTAAATTTAAATGCCAAATTGAATTTAATTTATTTAGGGGTATCAAGGGCTGATTTTAAATAAAGAGTTAATGGTGAAGTACAATTAAGTTGAATTAAATTTAGTGAAATGAATATTTCGATGTAATCGAAGCATTAATGTTATGATGTTGGAATTGGTATCGATGTGGATATTGGTATCGGTGTTAATGTTAATATTGGTATTAATGTTAATTTAAGTTTTAGTATTAGTATTGGTATTTATGTTGATATTGGTATTTATATTAAGATTATTAAATTAATAAATAACCTTATTATTATAGGAACTATTAATGTTAATTTATTTGTAGTACATCAGGAATAGTTTATAATTTATTTCAGAGAATTTAATTAATACTTAATTAATTTTACAATAGTTATTATAAAGGATTAATACTAGTTAAAAATTTAGAAACTTTTTGAAGAACTTGAAACAGCTTTCCAGGTGCATTTAGGTGTCTGGAACCAGGTTAATTCTGTGTTACTAACATACCTTCATTTTCTTCGGTTCTGTTATGTGTAAAGGGTGTACGGAAGGCCCAGTGGCATCCCGGAGTCTTGCTTAGGCTTGGTCTTACATTCATTTAATTAATGTAAAAATCACAAATTAGTATAATTTCGCAGATATCAAACAATTTCGAAATATTCGCGAGAATGCTCATTTTAGACTTAATTATTATTAACATCCTTAAGTGGAATATCACTAAAAACCTCGAAAAATCAATAAATATTCAAACCACGTATTGGTCTTTTAGCCTCGAATAAGGTCAAAATCCTGTATTAAATTTGTAACTTGATGCAACTTTATTTAAAGTTAATCTCCGAAAATTGTAAAAGAATTTAATCAGTTTCGAACTGATAAGCTTATGATCTTCTCATAAAGCCGCGGCGACTGGACTGATTGTACCACAATTTTCATTTTATATATACAGAATGTACTATGCAGGTTGTATTAGCGAATTATAATAATACAACCAAATTCTCTTACAAATTTTTGTTTCTTCGTCACATTCACACAGCGCTATTCCTGTGTAAGCAAATTTTTAATAATTTTTTTTTTCTACTCCACTCTAACTTGGTGATTACACGAATTACATAATTAATTTAAGTTAGAATGGAGTAGAAAAAAATTATTGATGCAACTTAAAGTAAAATAGGCTTATGTAAATAATTTCGAATAATCTTAGCGTTTTAGAATGCTAAATGACTTCGAATAATCTGAATAACTTCGAAAACGATATGGGTTAATCTAAAAAAAATTTTTTAAATAATCTCGGGGCTTGACGACCAGATCACAATCTTATTATTTCAATATTTATAACGCATCGCCTTGTAAAATTTGAATGATACCAAGAATCCAAAGCAGAATCGATTGACTTTGGATGTAGGATGTAGCTCGCTTGTTTCAATTTACCGTTTGATTCAATCAATTAAAACTGTATCTCTTTTCTCAAAGATTGGGCCAACGACTACTGCCACTTGATTTTAATTTGAAAAACAAATTTACCACCGACACGTTTTGAATTCATCTTCATCGCAACAATAAAAGAAATGAAAACAAGAACTACAAAAAACTTGTAAAATTATACAAAAAATAAAAATTGTTTCAGTTTTTTTTTAAAAATAAACCACCAGATCAAAACCAGGTCAAAATTTATCGAAAATCCACGTATACAGACGCCATTATACCTAACTCTTCAAACCATCCTAATAATATCCAAATGTCAGCTTTCCACTCATTCTTAGATAGATTAATAAACATTCCGTTGACCAAATCCAATTATAACAAAGAGCTTAATATAATTTTAGAAATAGTTGCGAATAACGGTTAAGCAGCTAAGACTATATTAAAGCTATTAAACAGAAAACTAAATCATAAAGCTCTAGCTAACATTTATCCACCTGATAGGCCAATGCCGAAAAATTGGCGCCGTTATAGGAATAACTAGCCAACGGATTAGTAACATCGTGACACAATATACAGATATTAGCTTTGCTTTTAATAACAATAATATAATTTAGAAAATGATTTTTAACAACAAGTTCCTCTTATATTGGACAGACTGGGTGCGAAGTTAGAGTTAAAGAACATTTATCTGGTAGTCATGAATCATCTCTTTATAATCATTTAACGTTAGAAAATCACACATCCATTTTAAACAATTTAAAAATATTACATGTACAACCAATAAGCAGACGTTAAGACAACTTAGAAGCTTACGAAATCCGAAAAGATATATTTTTTAACCAAAATATCCTCAACGAACAGAGAGAAACCCATTTCAAACCAATTACCGACCCCGCACTGTTTTATTCCCATACTCATACCATCCTATAAAATGACTAATACGTCGGGTTATAATAAAATAAAGAAGGGGAAAAAACAACATGTGGAATTTTGTTATTCGGCCGTTGACTAATCAATAATCATACACCTGTAGTGTTTAACCTACCCCCACATTTTTTATTTGTATCTTTTTGTTTCACTTTTTGCTTTTTCGAACTATATTATTATATATAACTACATTTTTGTTTTTACAGTTTAGTAGATACTCCTGATGATGGCCTAACAAGCCGAAATCGATCGAGTGATTTTGTAAACCTTTTGAAATTTTGCAAAATATTTAACAAGTGTTTTTTAAAAATTTAAAAAATGTGTGCACATTCATTCTAGAATTTCAATTCACACGTAATTAAATAACACCGTCGCGTGTTATTTTTAATAATAAAAACTATCAAATTATGATCATAATTTGTTTTATGCTCCAATTATTAAACGTCAATTCATAGATAACAACGTCAAAATTTAATTCAAACTGGGAACAATAAAATGAAAGCGAAACCCTAAATACTACCAAAATTGCAAAAATGTCCTCCCTTAAAAAATATTAAGTTTATTTTGTTAGTGGTTTTGCAGTAACCATGACCAGCATTTTTTTGGGTATAGTATAAACAGACTTTCAATAAAATCAATTTTATTCACTACAATCCATTTCAAAAGTTTTAATGAATGTGGTTTCCTGTATTTAAAAATCACATAAACCACAAAAAATCATAGAAATTTGAGCCAATAAAGTTTTGGGGACCAATTACAACTAAAAATTATCACGCTTCTAATTTCAAATTTCTTACTGATGTGGTAAAATGATAAACATTTAAGCTACATTAATTTTACGTTGGTGGTTCAACATTTTTTAAACCAACTATATAGTTTAAATGTTTTATTAAAAACACAAATTTTAATAATTAATTTTAGAAAAATTCTAATTACGATCAAATTTTCTAACGTTAGTTATGTTTTAATAAATTTCGTACGAATGGAAATAGAATTTTAGAGAGCGTCACGTTTCCTTCTACTATTTTATCGAATTTGCAAAATTTATAACAAACGCACTATAAAATTAGGCAAAAACATAAAAACTAACATTTCCAGTTATAGGCGGAGCCAAAAATAAATTATGCTTAATAAAAAATAATTTGCTTTACAAAAACATAAATAAGGAAACATTTATTTTTCAATCAATCATGTATAAATGACCCTTGCTGTCACTACACACTTATGTTGATAAACATCTGACGAAAAAAAAAAATCCTTAATTCAATTTTAAAACAAGTGTAGGTTTTCACACTTCCCATTTATTATTATATTCAACTAATTCAATTAAATTTAATTCCACTCACTTTTCGTTATCATTAAAAATGAAAATAAAAATTGATGAATTTTAAAAAAGAAGTAAAAATAAATTTGTTAAACTTTGTTTTTTTTTTGTTTGTTACTAAATTATTCAGAATTTATGTGTCGTTTACAATTTCAATAATTTATATTCCATTAAATGTAATTTAAAACGGCAGAGCAAAATAAAATTGGAACGAAAATATTCAACAGAATAAAACGCTAATGTACGGAGAGTATAAGGAATGACTTTTTTTTTTTATTTTTTAAATCAAGACAACCACCTTCATGAATTATGTATTAAGTTTAAGATTACTGTTTGAATTTTATGAAAGTGATATATTAAGATCAATTAATCTTATGTTGTGTGTTATAATTTATTAAATTAAATTTTATTTTTTATTTTTTATTCTTATTATTGTAGTTGTTGGTTTATTACTTTATTGTAACAAAAAGTAATTGAATTACACTTTACAATATTATTATACATATACGAATGTAACATATGATGACAAATTAGTGTTGTTATAAATAAAAAAGAATAAAACGTTTTTTGTTATAATAAAAATTATTATCTATTGTTAGTGTAATGATATTTTAATTTGTACTTACATGATTTTCGTGATAAATAAATCAATTGATATTGTTTTATACAAAAAAAAAAACTTTTTACAAGCTAACATCAATTACCAATAATAAAATCAGTATACACATGTAAATTTAGCGATAAAGTCAAAGAAGGAAAATTAATTTATTACATCTGTGTGGAAATGTGTAAATGTAATGTTTATATTAACACATTTCGTGATCTTTTTGTCATAATTTATCGAAAAAGTTGAATTTGTAGTGGATCATAAGCTAGTATTATAAAAGCAAAATATGTTTAGAGTTTGTAAGTTTTTTTGCTTTCACTGGTAGTCAAAATAAAATATAGTATAGCCATAGTAAAGTGGGTAGGGGGTATATACTACACAATAAATCATCAACAAGTCTTCTAAATTGATTCAATTATAATTAAATAAAGTCTTAAGCCTTATCTTTAACCAAACCCGTTTTTTTAGCTTAACAACAGCTCTTCAGCATTTTTTGGAAAAAAATCCAACTCAAAAGATTGGATTCTCTAAATTTGCAGAGCTGCGACCAAAAGAATGTATATTAGCTGGAAAGGCTGGAACACATAATGAATGTGTGTGTATAATTAATCAAAATAACAATTTGTTATGTCCATTACAAAAATTTTACTTTGTGATATTAAGAATGAGAGAGAGAGCTGTAAAAATATTATCCTGTGAAAATATAACGTGGGACTGCTGTGAAAAAAAAAAATATGAAAAATACAATATGCTTGTCGATAGTTTCCTTAAACAACTAAAATCCGCTGCATAAACTGAGGAGGTGGATGATGTAACATACAGCTATGGGAAGCCTGATTATAATACGTACAAATTAGAAAAGATTACGTCTTCAATGATGAAATTTTGGAAATTTTGTCAAAGTGAAAGTTAAGTTTAGCAGTACTCCGTAAGCACGATTATATCACTAAAGAACAATCGCAATACCTAAAACATGTATAAAATAACATACAAGTTGGAGAATATGTTATAATTTTGGATTTTTCGGAGAATTATACATTTATAACACAAAATGAAATTCAAGCAGCGAATTATTACACAAAGCAAGCAACTTTATTTCCAATCGTGGTGTACTACAAATCATCAACAGGTGAAATGAGCATACTTTCCTTTGCAGTAATATTGGAAGAACAGAGAAATTTATCAATTTTCTCAGAGATAATGAATCGAAATATCCAGCTCCAAAGAAAATTTATTATTTTTCGGATGGAGTTGTATCGCAATTTAAGAACAGGAAAAACTTTGCCAATATAGCCTTCCATCAACAAGATTTCAATATTAACTGTGAATGAACTTCTTTGCCACAAGCCACGGCAAGGGACCATCAGATGGTGTTTGAGGCACTATTAAGAGGACTGCTAGAATCTGTTCCTTGAGAAGTGTTGACGAGAGTCTTTCTAATACTGCAGAAGGATTTTTTAAATGGTTTAAAGATAAAAACAACACGAAATCTATTCATTTCGACTACATAAGCAAAGTAGACTATGCAAAAGACTATCAAAGGATAATACAGAAAAATATTCGTCTAATTCATCAATGCCGGGCTCTGATACAAATTCTAATAAAACTAAAATTTTCGAGTTTGCTTTCTGTAGACGAAAGAGTTTTGTAAAAATGAAAAAAAAAAATTAAAAAAATGTGTAAAAATTATTGTAAAAATAACATTTCTGCTTTTATTTTACGTATAATGAATATAACAACTTTTGTGCCTTTCTAACAACAATTGTGTAGCTTAAGTAAGGCACAGACCTTTTCAGTTCAAAACTGAATTTAAATATTAGTTAACTAAAAAGTGTACTCTTTCAATTTTTCGATCAGTAATGAATCAGTGATTTATTAGCTATAAGATGTCCAAACTGCAAACCGAACGTTTCGGGAATTACATTTTGTTGAATTATTTGTGTGTAAGTTATACAATTATGTATTAGTAAAATTTTCATTAATTATGGTACCTAATCAATTCTATCAATTATTATTACGAAAAGTCTATAACTTTCAAATTTGCAGCCCTCTGGTGGTCAAACTGTAGCTACATTATTTCAAAATGTACACTATTTTTAATCGTTTATTTGTATTCTATAAAAATGATTAGGAAAATTCCCATTAACAGTAAATACTCAAATATTTTTCACAACAAATATAATTGTTTTTATGTAAAACCACGTTTTTTCAAATTGAAAGCTCTCTGCTGGGTAAACTAGGGCCAGAACAAATTCAGTTTTACACTTTTCTGAAAGGTTTTTACTTTAACTGTTAAATGCTGTTTTGAGCATATTAAGATGTCCGGCAAAAATATAAACACAGATTCATATGTTCATAGCTTCTTAGATAACGGTACTTCTTAAAAATAAATTATGCTAGAATTTAGGATGGATTAATACTTTTCCAAAATGGTATCGCTTTTAAAAATACTCCTCTTAAAATCGAAAATATAACACTCTACGTGGAAGCCAAAAATCAGATTTGAAAAATTGCCAAAACTGCAATATCGAATAACGGGACAACCGAAGGTTACAAAAATAAAAAATATGTATCCAAATATGTTATTTTTGAATGAGGAACACGAAAAAAATGACTTTAGGTGAGAAAGATGAATCATATTGTGAGACGATTGGTAATGATGCAGACATAACTATTCCATAACATGGGAACGAGAATAGGTTCCATTTTCTTCCTATAAATACCCAAAAAAAAATTGTATCATGCCCCAAGTACCGTACCCTGCTTGTTACAGATCCCAAAAAAAAAAATTATCACGAACCCTCTTATTACAAATACCCCAAAAAAAAACTATCACGACAAAAGGACCGTAACCACCCCCCCCCCCCTTGTTAGAGACATTAAAAAAATTAACAATTATCATGACCCAAGTGAAGTACCCCCGCCTTTTCTTTTGTAGAGAAACCGAAAAAAAAATGTATCACGTTCACGACCCATTATCGTACCCCCTATTGCTCCGTACCACTCCTAGTTAGAGATGCTCAAAAAAAAAATTATCACGACCAAAGTACCGTATCCCCCCCCCCCCTCACCTCTTGTTAAAGATACAACAAAAAAATTATCTCGATACCAAAAAAAATCAAAACCCAAGTACCGTAGACCCCTGTTAGAGATACCCAAAAAAAATAATTATCATGACCGTACCTTTTTTGTTAGAGATAGAAAAAAAAATATCACGACCCAAATACCGTACCCCCTCCCTTTGATAGAGATACCCAAAAAAAAATTATCATGCCCCAAGTTCCGTAACCCCCTTTGTTAGAGATACAAAAAAAAATTATAACGATTTAAGTATCGTACCCACTCCTCCCCTTGAAGGAAACACAAAAAAAAAATTATCACGACCCAAGTACCGTAACCCCCCCCCCTTGTTAGATATACCTAAACAAAATGTATTACGACCCAAGTACCGAACCCCCTTGCTAGAGATACACAAAAAAAAATGTATCGCGACCCAAGTACCGACCGCCCTTGCTAGAGATACACAAAAAAAAATGTATCACGACCCAAGTACCGTACAACCCTTATTAGAGACACTAAAAAAAATAATATTTATCACGACCCAAGTATCGTACCCCCTCCTCTTTTTAGAGAAACCGTAAAAAATGTATCACGACTCGTTACCGTACTCCCCTATTGTTCCGAAGCCCCCCTTGTTAGAGATGCACAAAAAAAAATTATCACGACCCAAGTACTGTATCCCCCCCTTGTTAAAGATAACCACACAAAAAAATTATCACGATTCAAGAACAGTACCAAAAAAACATAAAAATCACGACCCAAGTACCGTAGACTCCCCTTGTTAGAGATACCCAAAAAAAGAAATTATCACGACTGTACACCCCCTTGTTAGAGACACAAAAAAAAATCACGACCCAAGTATAGTACACCCCTTGTTATAGATACCCAAAAAAAAAATTATCACGGCCCAAGTATCGTACCCCCCCTTGTTAGAGATACAAAGAAAAATTATTACGATTTAAGTACCGAAGCCCCCCCCCCCCATGTTAGAAATACAAAAAAAAAATGATAACGACCCAAGTACCGTATATAAATTATCACGACCCAAGTACGTGTATCTCTAACCCTTGTTAGAGATACACAAAAAAAGTAGCAAGACCCAAGTACCGTACCACCCCCCCCCCCCTTGTGAGGGATACCCAAACAAAAAATTATCACGACCCAAGTGCCATACTCTCCTTGTTAGAGGCAAAAGAAAAATATCACGACACAAGTACCGTACCCCCGCCCCCTTGTTAGAGATGCCCAAAAAAAAGTATCACGCCATGAGTATCGTGCCCCTCCCTCTTTTTAGAGATGCACAAAAAACAATTATCACGACCCAAGTACCGTACTTACCCCTCGTTAGAGATACCTACTAAAAAAATTATCTCGAGTCAAGTACTTCCCCCTACCCCTCTTGTTAGAGACACTAAAAAACACAATTATCACGACTCAAGTATTGTACCCCCTTGTGCACTTAAAAATAAACAATTATCACCCCCCCCTTCCTTGTTAGAGATGCACAAAAAAAATTATCACGACCCTTAGCCACACAAAAAAATTGTCAAGACCCAAGTACCGTACCCCCTTGTTCGAGATACCCCTAAAAAAATTATTTCGACCTAAGGGCCGTAGCCCCCCCCCCTTGTTAAAACCCAAACAACAAAAAAATATCACGACCCAAGTAATGTACACCCCCCCTCCCCTTGTTAAAAATAACCCAAAATAAAAATATCACGACCCAAGTACCGTACCCCCGCCCTTGTTAGAGATAAAAAAAATTATGACGACTTAATAACCGTACGAAATATCGTATCGACAATTTATAAAATTTATAGAATTTATTCAATTTATAAATTGTATTATATATAAATTATTGATTTTGTAGAATTGTTAAAGTTTATAGGATTTATAAAAATTTATAAATTTAAAAAATTTGTAGAATCCAAAGAATTTGCAAAATTTATAAAATTTCTAGAAATTATGTAATGTTTAGAATAAGTAAAATTTAAATTTGTACAATTTATAGAACAAACAGACTTCAAAAAAATGTATAGATAATAAAATTTAGAAAATTTAAGGAATTTTAATTTTTCATAAAATTTATAGAATTTATAAACATAGAATTTGTTGGATTGATAGAAATTATAAAATCCATGAAATTTAAATAATTTGTAAAATTTATAAAATTTATAGAATTTGTAGAATTTATAGATTCTATATGATTTATAAAAGAAAGAATTCTTTAAGTTCGATAAATTTTAAGCATTTTTTTAATTTATTAGACCATATTGACCTTACAGTTTATAGAAACTAAAGAATTTATAAAATTTATAGCATTTATGGAAATTATAAAATTTGCAGTATAAGTAAAATTTTAAAAATTCCATAATTTTAGAAAAAATGATACAATTTACAGATCTGATAGAATTGATTAAATGTATAGAATGTATCGCATTTATTGAATTTATAGAATTTAGAGTTATTAGAATTAGGTGACATAATTTATCGAATTTATCGATATTTTAATCTATATTAATAGAATTAAACGGAAACGAACAATATCACTGTTGTATTATGCACGAAACGCCAAAAAGGTATCTTTAGGGCCTGCCAAGTTGTGTTCTGCGGTATATTTGTTGCGGTATATTTGTCGTGAAAATAGATGGGCTTGTTAGAATCGCTGAGCAATATTTAGAGACAAGGCTTGGTCTAGTTTGACGATAAGATGAAAAAAAAAGAAGTAGTTAATTTCTTTAAGAAATTTGAAATATACTATATAGAAATTAGACTACCTGCATTTGTCAAGCGAGTTAAACATAAAGGAAATATATCGGGTTTTTAGATGAATGACCTAAGATAAATTTAAAAAAATGTTATTTCTGAAATATTTTTAATATGTAAAGCACATTATTATAAAGAAGCGAATAAAATTTTGAGACCATCATTTACACAAACCAAATTTGAATGGTATAAAGAATGGTGAATAAGAACACAAAAGCTTTTATTTTAGAATGAAGTGAATGTTTCTCAAAATGCCGACAAGGCTGTGTATTATAATCGGCAAATTTATTTATACATTTTCGGAGTTGTAGTATAGGAATATCATAATCATCCTCTCCAAGTAAAATATATTTTTGTATAATTGGAGCGACATTTTTTTTTTTTTTGCTAGATTCGATACAAGTAGCGGGGCTTTTGAAAGAAGCGCCAGTAAATACCACAACCGTTTTGGAAAATCTGGTAACGACTTGTGATTTTATAATGAATAAGTCAGCGATATGCCATAGAGAATCTGTTATTGTGAACATATTAGACGCTGAAAGAGCAAAACAGAAATATAACTATAGACAACTATAGAACCTGTTATCATATGGGAACGGCCAAATAACACTGTGTACGGTATTTTCTGAAGAAATTGTTGAAAATAGGGAAACAAGAAAATCACTAAAAATATTAAGGTGGCGATGAATATTATGGTGTCAGACCAAATAACTCTAAATTTATCAATAGCGAATCATCATAAGATTCAAACATATGAAATTCACTGGGTGCTCTGAAGGAAACAGCTTAATTCTTTGATGCCTCAGCCAAACAAGTGTTCGTTTGACAACAAGTAATACGAGAATGGCTGACGACAAATAAAAAAAAAAGTGAAACAAGGACAGAACGAAAAGAATCCATTGCTGTTTCATGAAATGATTTTTCTTTTCTTAAGAATATTAAAAATCAATTATGTGAATTACAGATATCAGAACACATATATATATATTATACCTACAGCAAATTTATTAATTTTAGAGATTTTTATGTAATGCGTCCTAAAAAATATCTTTATTTTTGATCTTATACTACTCTTACCGTTTTTAAAACACAATTAAAAGAAACCGTTAACAGACATGATTTAAGCCTCCGTGATGTGCAACGTCTGAAAAAAAATAAATAAAATTTAATTAGTAAATTGAAATTAATTCATTAATTGTACGAGTAGCATTTAAACGGGTTTTTAGTTAATCATAATTAAAACAGTGGTTTTCACTCCAACAAACAAATTTTCTTGCGGTATATATTTTTGAAGATATAACAATTTACGTATACACCTCATGATCGACTATATAAAATAAATTATTATTATATTTAAATTTATTTATATACTTTTTAATTAAAAACAAAAATTCAAAATAAGAAAAAATGTAAATCGTTTTTAGCGCCTCTTCATCATAAAACAGCAACTAATTTATAATATTTAGTTGCTACAACTATACATAAAATAATTGCTTGATAAAAAAAACTTTTAATTCCCCCTTTATAAAAAAAACAATTTTGTTTTTTATTTCAATATTTTTCGAAAGATTACAACTTTCAAATTAGACATCAAAATACACCAACGATAGAATTTTTAAAAATATTAAGATCTTTTTAAAGTCTAATAAATTTTGGCGTCATATGGCCTCTGTCAATTTTGATTGCAACGCCATAAGTGTTCGCTTTTACGTAATACCTTCCATAAAATATTATAATTTTCTTGCGAAAATAAACAACAGAAAAATTGAATAAATAAATCATTAACACGTTTAACTAATTAACACCACATTATTATGCAGCATAAATAAAAACGAAAAAAAAAAAACATCCATGGTTAAAAACGAAAAACTTAGGCAAAATTACACATGAACATACATTTTATGTATAGATATACATGCTAGACAAACAGTACACACACACAGTTTTAGAGATAATTTTGATGGCACGATATTTTTTCATAATTTTCACATAACACATTCTAGAATCTAGATGGTATGTGTACGATTTGGGTATTTTTCCTTTCGTTTGTTTTTCTAATTTCCATATTTTACATACAAAAAAAAAAAAAAATTAAATTAAAAATTATAATTTAAATTAACATTAATTAATTTTTTTTGTTTTTAATGTATTAAGAGTGTTAAATAAAAATTAAATCATAATAATTTAATTAAAATAATAGAAAAACTGGTTGAAAACATTTAATTTGAAATTCAAATGTTTTGTGCTTTGGTTGGTTGTATTTGTATACAAGATATATCTATAGTGTTAACGGTCAGAAATTTTATTAAATTAAGTAGATATATAAATTAAACAATGAGTTCATTTAGTTTATGCAGTCATGGACGTCATCTGAAAAACTTTATACGTTTAGTTCATTGCTGTTAGATTTAAAACCTAAAATATTTTTAAACGAATGGCACGGGACAAACTACCATTATAGGGTGCGTTTTGTTTAAGGCAGAATTTGTTACCAATAAAAGTTGACTATCCTTTCCTCTCAAGATTTTAATCTACTCAATTGTTGTTGTATTTCCTCAGATACGGTACCTTTTATCTTATTGGGATGACGATTATTATTATTGAAAAATATCTTATTCAAATATTATGCTTCATATTATGGTCTTGTCTTTTTAAACAGAGAAGTGGAGAGAATTTATTTGACACCGTGTCAAGACTACAGATAACTAATTCGAAATGGAATATCTCATATTTTATAAAAATGTATTAATACCAACCGTGCTACATGTAGTACTGATGAGGAGGATTCGATTTGTGAAACACATAACGATGATGTTGGACTTCGAATTTGATTAAAATACACTTTTTTTTTGGTTCTCAAGATATGTGATATTTTCATTTCAACTCACTTATTAATTTTACCACCATAAATGTTATTATGAATTAATTGGACTGGCACAATGGAGAAAATAAATACTGATTAATTTGTTGCCTGCTTTTATCATTATATTGACTGTGTGATTAAGAAGCATGTTCCGCTTTCTTCTTATTACAATCAATTATACCCTGTCTAATATTTACCTAAACCAGGGGTGTCAAAAATCCAAATGAGTATTTTCAACAAATTTTCAAAATAAATGGACCAATAAAACTCCGATTAAAAAAAGAAAAGTCAACTGGATAATGCGATAATTATTTATATCCACAGCCACAGAATTCATCACTCTGGGGTGAGTGTGCGAAGACCAACGCAATTTTTGTTTCGTTTTGAGACATACGGTATGCTGCAATATGTAACAACTATTGCAGTGCTCTTCACATCCATTCCGAAGGGGCCATAGGTCCATAAATAATTACCGCGTTGTCCAGTTGATTTTTTTTGTAATCGCAGTTTTATTGCTCTATTTATTTTGAAAGTTTGTCAATAATACTAATTGGGCTTGGACACTCCTGACCTAAACTGATAAAATTGTTACTTGCTAAGCAATATTTTAGAAGGGTTTGTAAAAAAAATTTGCTTAAAAAAAATGTTCTTAAAAGCACGACGTAAGGCGAAAAGAGGAGTTCACTTATGTTAACTACTATATTGGACCCCAAGCTATTATGGATAAACTATAAGAGATAAAAAAATGTCAAATCTATAAATATGTATCAACAGTCATGATGTGAAAAGTAGTTTTAGCCGAAATACATGGAACCCAATCTACACAGTAGTTCTACTATTTCACTGAAATCCAAATGACAATGGCGCATACATTCCTTGTTCTTCGATTCTTCTCTAATGATTTTATATAATTTTGTAAATTTAAATATGTCTTATTTGATATTTGATTTGTTTAGAGTGCCAAAATTTATAAATTTTTTATCTTGCTGTTACCGAATATTTTACACATAGCGTAACAGCTACAATTATCGACACTCTTAAGGAAAAGTTGATTTTAAACAGCTCAGTGATTGATTTAAATTTTTGTAAAATGCAAACCTTGAAGCATAATATTAGCTTAGTCATTTTTATCTAATATTTAATGTCAAAATCTATTGTAAGTATTGTTAGTTTAATTAAATCCCCGATTTCCTAAAACTAGGTGAAGAGACAATCACCTTCACAATTATCTACCCCTTAAAAAGTTAAATAATTGACTCCCCCAAAGCATTGCTCTCTGCAAAACCGAAAATCAGCATTTCAAACAGTCAAATTAAATTTTTGGCAAAGTTGCTTCTCTTTGGAATATAAAAAT
The DNA here is from genome assembly GCA_963556165.1 of Tipula helvola. Lineage (NCBI taxonomy): Eukaryota > Metazoa > Arthropoda > Insecta > Diptera > Tipulidae > Tipula > Tipula helvola. The sequence goes on along the minus strand of OY744482.1, from coordinate 262,666,003 downwards.
TATTATCAAATAGTTCAAATCTATAAGTTCCACCTTATTCTTACAAAATTTATTTAAAACTGATTAAATTTCATTCAAAAAATCTAATTTTATATTTTGCGGCCATCAGGCTGATATTCATTCATCAAAATATAAAATTGGAGCTTTTTGAATGAAATTAAAACAATTTTAGTAAAATTTTCCAAAAATAAGGTACCGGTGTGAAGTACTTAACGTTAGCAGAAAAATGTAGCTACACTAATTAACAGAAAAGTGGTATTTACACAAAAAAAGTGGAAAATCCAAAAGTTTTACTGTAATTATCATTATATTCCTACTAGTATAAAATAAATAACAGAAAATAAATAAATTTAAAAAGATATTTGATTTTTTAAATTTAATTTGTAAAAAAGCACTACTTTAAGGCAGTTTGACCAAAAATCTTTACAGACCCGAATCGATATGATAAAACACTAAGCCAATTAACACAAATCTCAGAGATGTTCCCATATTGTGACTAAATAGGATAAGTAGAGGATAAATAAGGCTTTCTTAATATGTTTGTTTTATTTAAAAAAAATCCGGTTTGGGCTCTGGTGACAAATTTTAAAAGGAAAAAGCGACATTTATGTATTGAAAACTGACAAGAATAACACAACAATTCTCATGAACAAAACTAAATATTTAGAGAAAATGAACTTACTATTCTCAAACAACAATACATATTGTGAAATTAAAAAAGGTGGCATTTCTTCAATTCAGACAAATTTAAATTAAATAAAAATTTGTAATGGTAGCAATCCTCGACAAATTGTCGATTTGGGACCATCACTATCCACTATACATTTTATCTCAATTTGTGTCTAATGATGAACTAATTTGTTTTGTTGGAAAACGCGGAAGATTTTAGACGAAAAATTTAAAATATAGTTCTACCTCAAAATTATATCTTAATATCTTTGAACGTTGAAGCATTGTTTACAAACGTAGACTCGTTATTGGTATGAAATTTGGTAAAAATATGTTGGAATGCCTTAAAATTAAAAAGCAACACTAATTTAGATTTAAATAACTTTCTGGAAGGATTAAAATATGTTTTGAATCACTCAGAATTTAGTTTTAACGGAAAATGTTTTAAACAAGCTTTTGGATCACCAGTCAGTCCAATAGTGGCTAACTTGTTAATGGAATATATTAAGACTCAAGTGTTGAAAATATCCTCCGTTAAACCTATTTTCTTCTTTAGGTATGCGGATGATATTTTTACGGCTATTCCAAATTCAGATGTTGATTATTCTCTCCAAATATTTAATAGTTTTACTCCGCGAATCAAATTTATTTATGAAATCGAAAATGAAGGTCGTTTCGCTGATCTTGATATTTTGGTAATACGTAATGAAGATGTTAGTTTAAAAATGAACTGGTATCATGAAAAAGTTGGTCAGGTCGATACCTAAATTATCAATCGCTTCTATCTTCATACAAAAACATTACGGCGATCTTATTTGCCAAAAAAGTTGTATAAACAAAAGAGGTTGTATAAACATACATATGTATGATTCCACAAAAACCTTTAACCAACCCAATAGCGCAATCCCAAACCATTTACGAGACACTGGCCACTCTTTATCTATATAGAGAATGCGATAATTTTGGAAAAGGAGGAGAATCTTATTAAAATGCTTATTTTAGGAATTATACCTATAAAAAAATTCAAAATTCTCAAATTTTTTTAAACATAATGCTAAATGGAATGATAAGGAAAAAAGTGGGTAATATTTGGAATAGAATATAGCTAGATTGAATTTTGTTGCTGAACTTATTTCCATCAAAAACTGCAACAAGTCGTTATGGACCTCACAACTATTATTGCACCTTTTAATGAATGCACGAAAATGACCCGGTGCACAATGAATAATTGTTTTTATGTAAAGTTCTTCATGTGATAATTTTATTTTTGAGCTTATTTCATCAATTTTTATATTGGAAGCATTATTATTTGGCTTAACATCGACAATGGCAATACCGTAGTAAGAAAAATAATTTTTGCTTTTGTGCCCATGATATTTTAGACCTAAAAATCTATTGAAGATTGCAAACTGGACAAACTTTTGGTTGAAAATTAAAACATCTTGAAGAGGAATATAAAATGTTGACCTTAGCTTATGTATCGCTTCACACATTGGGCAATTTTTTGTATCTGATAATTGTGAAGAAAGAACTTTTTCTAAATCAAATAAAATGGCGCATGTCGCATCCAATACAACATTTTTTTGTAACCACTAACGCTGAGATTTTTTTATACGATCCACTAACAATTGAGAAAATCATTCTCTGAAGAATGGAAAAATCTATGTATTAAAATAGTCGGTGTCGATGAATAAACATAAAAATATTTGGGATGTGGCATCAAATGCACATGTATTTTTAATATTAATTAAATTATTATTGGTTTCTATGAAACTGTACTCGTTTTGAAATACGTGACAGCTATTTTTAATTGTTTCAATTCGAATTTTTTTATTTTTTGTATTGGTCGCGGAGTTATCCTTCAATTGTGAAAAATTAGTTAACTCTCGTTTACTAAAATGTTTAGGGGAATTAGTCATTTTGATCTTTTTGTTCCACATTTCCTCATGAAGATCGCTAACTGCATCATTAAGATTATTTTTGACGTAATCAATTTTTTCGAATCGTTTCGATTCATTTATTTCTGATAAATGAACGATTTTTTCTAGCTTTGCTGTTTTCTCGCTCATCAGATTAACAAACATGCCAAGGCGAACGGTATGGTGGTTTGTGTAGTGGTTTTTCACAATAGAAAACCAACTCTCCGCGCTTGCTTTCCAAAGTGGTAAATAAGCCGTGTATATTTTAAGTGAAAAATTCTTCATTAAAATATTTATTTAAATGGTTTCCGCAATACATTTTTATACCGATTATAGTAAGGGCTAGAACTACCTCTATAATATGCTTTGCTAAAAAATTATTTCTTTGAGGGAATCCCCATTCCTCTGAATTTGTAGAAGTTACTTGAAAATGTTGTACCATATATGTACATATTTTGTTAAATAATCCATTTAAATTTTGAAAAGCACCGATAACTATTTAATTTGATGATTTATAGTCAAAATAATATAATACGCTTCAAAAATATTATCTATGGTTTCCAAATTATCGCTATTTAGCATTCCATAAAAAACATCCAAAATACATTTTGGAATATTATGCCCCATTATGGAATATATAAATAAATAAATACGTTTGCACATAATGTACAGTATCTGCAGGTTACATATCATGGTACAATACTACTAAATATCGCAAGTAACTCAACATAAATTAAAAGTATAAAATAACATCGAAAATCCTTCAATCTTAACTATGTATCTGTATGTAGCTGAACGCTAAGCAAACCTCAGGAACCTTAAAAACAAAATTCTCGATAAATCACAAATTGCTTAAAGATTTGCTCTAAAAGCTCGAATAATCTAAGAATTTTAGAATTATTTCGATAATCACAAAATTTGTTTTCGAATATACCAGAAAAACTCGGATAACCATAAGATCCTAAAATAATCACAAAACACCGAATAATTTCGAAAATGTGACCATCAAGCAACTCCAACAGTCTCGAAATTTTCAATAATGTTGATAATTTCGAATAAATTAGATGTCAGCTATTTAATACTATTCAAACTCATACATCTATTGATCATTTATTCCAAAAATCTCAAATCAAATCCCTGAGTGATGTGCCTAACTGCCTAACAGACCTCAACAAAGCATGAAATCTTGAAAATCACACAAAATCCTAACAAATAGAGATAGTATAATAAATCATTAGAAGATTACAAGTTTTATCGGGGAAAAGTTTTTAAACGGATCCATCGTATTTGGCAAAGTATTTGGTTTTATACGAAATTTTATAAAACAACCAAAGCGGTATTCTCAATAAGCACTGCATTCTTAGGCTTAAAATATACAACCTTTGAAGTTTGAATCCACCACAAGTCCACAATGATAATGGCATATTTATAAAACCACATTGCACATGTCTCGCAGGTTTGGTGCCGTTTTCTTTGCTCTCTAAGATTTTGTTAACTACCCCCAATAATATTTTAATACACATTTCTACTTTTTAGGAATAGGTCACTGGTGTTAAGGCATATTGGATGGTACTGTCATACAAACATACAAAACTTGAAATATTATGAGACAATAGTGTGAAACAATTTATTGTTGATGATAAATCAGATTGACCAACGTAATATAAAATATTTCGAATTAAGAAATAAAGCCTTAGCGCAATATTAGATAAAGTTTTATTCACGAATTTCTAATATGGATGGGTTCGAATTAAACACTGCACATGATATTTTGACCATATAGCCGAAATAAACGTGTTCATTACTTCTTTTAAGAATTGGCTGTAATTGGTCGACTTTTCGTCATTATTAAAAATGTCTGCCTTAGAACTCCGATTACTCAATGGGGATTAGCTCCACTTGAGACTTACCATTTTTAAATGGCGTCGTCATCAATCTGGCTTTTTTTAAAGCTCCTTCAATTGTGGAAAACTTTAAAAAATCTCAGTCGTAGTGTAACACTTTTGCCTCTTTTCAGCAAATTTTAAATATTTTAACATAGTTTCGAAAGGCTAGAAATCGAAAAAAATTTGTTTCTACCCGCTTTCGTATAACAATGATTACACAGGGCTCCTATCGGTATTTCCACGGCAAGTCTTGATATGTTCTTTTCGACCTGCTTAAACTCTTTTATTCTGAATTCTGCTATCGAAAATGCTGTAAATGCATTCATTTAACTTCATAAACGCACTCATTTAATGTCAGCTTACTTGAGGTTTACCAGTGTATGCAACAATATTTTGAGACTACTTTTGATTTTAGTTCAATTAAATATTTTTAACCATTTTCAAACTATTTCTTAAATATAAATATATCACTTTTGAATCGAACTAAGACAAAATTCAACAAAACAGTGATCTGTCATAATCCTTAATAATCAATCAATCGGAAAATTGTTCTCCTTATTTTTGTTGGCGGTATATTTCTTGCTATCGAATAAATGGCGAAAAAGTATCGTGTTTCGGGATCCCAAATTCACGATGTCGTAAAACCCAGCATTTAAGACCATTTTAAAATAATACCAAACAAAATACTCAATTCAAAAATTAATTAAATATTATTTACAATAATTTCAATTTATTTTAGTTTTATTAATCACTTTTATTTTGCTAATTTACATTGGCCTACAGATATTTTTGACTAACATAACCACAATTTTTTTTTGATAAGTAATGAAAAAGGTATCAGATTTTGCAAGTAGGCTAGAAGGAATGGAACCGTACCGTATATTGTGGCGAAATCGTATAAATAAAACGAATTAATCAAATCTACAAATATAAAGGAGAAAATTAGTTTTAGCCGGAATAATGGAAGCCAATCCACACAGTAGTTGTACTGGTTTGAAGTTATAAAAGGTAACTTATTTTGTGCACAGTTTCTTCAAAAAGATTTTCTTAGAGGCGTAGCTTTTATTGAAACATCGTTTGTTAGACTAACGAAGTAGGACTGACCGGAAAAAGGGTCACCAAATTAAACAACAAATGGAAAAATCTATTGAATTATATTCGCCTTTAATTTTTGAAATAAAATATAATTAAATTAGAATTTTGTGGCACATACTGTGAAAATGTTTGAACTGTAGCAAAATTTCAGGTGTAGGTAATTCTTTCACTGAAATCCAAATGATAATGGCCCGTAGTATTTTAATCCAACTATTTTTATTTCAAAATACATTCTTTGTTCTTCGATTCTTCTCTAATTATTTTATATAATTTTGTAAATTTAAATTTGTCTTATTTGATATTTGATTGGTTTAGAGTGCTAAAATTTATAATTTTCTTACATTGCTTTTACCGAATGTTTTACACATAGCGTAACAGTTACAATTATCGACACTCTTAAGGAAAAGTTGTTCTTAAACCGTGATTGATTAAAATTTTAGTAAAATGCCAACCTTGAAGCACAATATTAGTTTAGTCATTTTTGTCTAATATTTGATGAAGAATCGTATTCTCAGTTTAATTAAATCCCCGATTTCCTAAAACCAGGTTAAGAGACAATTACCTTCAGAATTATGTATCTTATATTATTTGTTATACCTTCAAAATTATCGACCCCTTAAAAAGACACCATTAAAGCATTGCCGTTAAATTCAATTTTTGGCAAAGTTGCTTCACTATGGAATATACAAATTATTATCAAATAGTTCAAATCTATAAGTTTCACCGTATTCTTACAAAATTTGTTTAAAAAAACTAATTTTATATTTTGCGGCCATCAGGCTGATATTCGTTGGTCAAAATATAAAATTGGGGCATTTTGAATGAAATTAAATCAATTTCAGTAAAATTTTCTAAGGATAAGGTGGAACTTTAAGATTTGAACTATTTATTATTAATTGGGATATTGAAAATGAGACAATTGGATCAAAAATTAAATTTGACGGTTTGAAACACCGGATTTCCGTTTGTGCATGGGGCAATGCCTTTACCTTTTGATAATTATTTCCTTATAAACCAGCTGTATTTCAAATAGATTACACTCAGGCTTTAATAAGTAAAAAATAATTTAGTTGTCTGTTGTCAGCTTCATAACCAACTGAAGTGAATGTAATGGTGAAAATTTTCATTTCGTTGACTATACTGGTCTATACTGATCACTTGGCAGACAACAATTTCGCTGATCGGTCACAATGCCTTTAGGAACGACTTGGTTGGGTCGGCCAACTTTCCTCATCAACAAGACAGATGGTTTGCACAACCACATCGCTAATAAACACAGAGCCACACGCACATGGTTAGTACCCACATAGTCGACATTCACCGGCAAAATTTAAATTCCAGAAAAAGAAAAATTTAATTTTGAAAGTGAAATCAATTTGTCCCAATTCTGGGAAAGGGAAAATTTAATTTTGAAAATTTCAGAACGCATCTGCTGAACTCCGGTTTTATGAAAAATGAGAATGAGAAATGATTTGATTTTTTTATTTCGCATACTCTATAAATCTTTTCGAGTTTCAAAATTAAATTTTAATTTTTCCAGAATTTACACCACAAGTTGTTCCGAGTTTAAAAATTGAATTTTCAATTTTCCTTAATTTTCTCCTTAATAAATTTTCCTTTTTCAAAATATAAATTCCGGCGGTTAGTGCCTGCCATCTGTCTTTTCGGCGATGTTCTTGTGTCGGTCGTCTGTATTGCCGGTGAGTGGATAACCGGCTATCTGTCTTGTCGACCATTTCGTTGTGTTGGCCATCTATTGTGCACATTAGTTTTGTCGGCGATGTGCTTGTGTCGGCTATATGAGCTTATCGGCTAGTTTTCCTGTCGAAGATGTAGTTGTCGGCGATGTGCCGGGTCAGAAAAATGGTGGTCGGAAATATGGACCAACACAGAAACCATCCATTTCCTGGCATGCTACTTGAGTCCAATGGATGGTTCATTTCCTCTTTAAGTATGTACACACTTTTTTTAGAAAATTATAGATAACCATTCCTCTAAAACACCACTCTCGCGGATTGTCAGATTTGTCATAGGATCGGGTCTCTCCTTTCTGAATTAATCAGTACTCGATAATGAATTATCAATATTATAGTAGATAAATTATAAGGCAGTTTGTGGAATAGGGCAATTCACGGTTGTTTCAATATTTTAGAACTAGAAACTTATTTAAAAAAAAAATACTTATTGACATCCCAGAAAACTACAATTATTGTAGTTTAATAGTATTTAACTAATAATATTGACATCACAATTATTTATTTATCTAGCTTAAAATTAAATCATTTAAACACTGATGCTGTAAGTTAAAGCTTAAATGAAGTTCAAATGACATATTCAAAAAAGGGTAATTTAGAATTCTTATCAAAGAGCTTAGAAGATTTAATTCTATAGCAAGAAGTCTGAATTGTTAAAATTTTAAATGTTAGGGGAAAACAGTTTTCAGGGGAAAAAAATCAACGATAGGATAGAGAGAATTTAGCAATTATGACATGAGCAAAACGTAACCTCCAAATTTGTAATTCGCATAATACAAAAAAAAAATGCGATTATAGCTTAATTTTTTAAATACATATGTGGTAATAAAATAAAATAAATATTTAAAAAATTAATTTTAGCTTTATTGTGGTAAATTATTATCATATATCACCTAGCGGAGAATGTTGACGTAACCGCTTCTAGCTGCTCATGAACAATTAGGTAGAACACTTGTGAGCAGTTAATTTATCAAATACATGAACCCTATTGTAACACCTGGCATGACCTGGTGTATATCCAATTTAAATAAAACTCAAAAATAAACCGAAGATCGAATAAAAATAGAATGTATTGAATTAAAACTTAAAACAAAATAATTAATTAACAAGAACGCGAAATTATACTCCAAGTCATGCTAGGATTATCAGAAAATTGGACCTATGCAGGGACTCTTGGCGGTCTTTGCCGGCTAAGCATCAGGGCATGGGCGTGGGGATTTCAAGAGTATGCGTAGATCAGTTGTAACCGCTTAGGGAATGATTCTAATTACCTCCCTGTATGGGCACTAACACTCACCCCGACTCATTCCACCGTATAAGAAATCTCTGATTATCTCATCATTGCGGCGTGATTAAAAACAAAAAAAATTCCGAGAAACAAAATAATCACTGATTTATTATAACTTTAGCTCAAACAATAGTTAAATAAATTCAAAAGAAGTGAGAGAGAGAAAAATAATTAAAAGTATAATCCAAACTTAACGTAACTAGCTAAACCTAATTCCCTAAAAACTAAACGAAACTTAATTAACCTTCACCAAAACTAAATTATAATAAGAATTGTAAAAAAAAATTTAGAATAATAATAAATTTAAATTATATAATTAAATGAAAAAAAAAAAAAAAAAAACTTAGCTATTTTGTTGCGGGAAGCTGCAGATGTTGAATGTGGTTGTGTTGATTGATGAAACATTTTCTCCTTGATACCATGATAAACAGTTTAATCAATAGGTTTTGTTTTATTTTTTTGTTTATTCTATTGTTCAGTAATTAAACAAAACCACACTCACAAATTTCATTCCATATTTCTTGAACATTCTAGAATGTATGTATGTATTTTTTTCTTTCATACACTGGTACATATTATATAAAAGTCACCTTTTTCTTTTACATGTGTATTAAAAAAACTCACTTGTTTGTTTATTTTATTTTATTTTTTTTTCGAGTTGCAACAAATTTTTAATTAGCAAAAAAAAAAATTATTCATAACTTTAACCCACGCAAATATGTGCCCTTTTTAAGCTTAGAGCACCGATATGTATTTTATATATTTACAAATTTATTTCTGTTGCGGCTATTAATTCGCTAGAATAATGAGTATGAGGTAAATATATATGCTCATACTTTTTTTTTTTTTTTCAGTTCACTCAGCAATAGCATTCAGCAGTTAATCTGTTTATAGTACACACTTCACGTTCACACACACACACAACGCATTCACTGACGCGCCTTTTTTTTCCTTTAAACAATAGTTTTGATCATACAAAAAAAAATTAGTAATGTTTTTTTTTTTAAATTTTGTTTTGGATAAGATCAAAATAATATAATTACATATTTGGCATAAATATCACTCACTATCACTACTTGTCTCTGTCTAATATCACTCATTAATTGATCACAAAATCAAGTCAAAATTATATACGCATTACACAGAGTTCATAAATTTAATTTATTACAGAGACTCAAAAAAAAACTTATCACTCAAAAATGTATGTATTTTTTTTTTCTCAAAATTTATTTAGAGTTCTTTTAAAAGTAATTTTCGACTATTTTCCAATATTTATTAATTTCTCTTAAAATGTACATCCAACTAACTCGCGAAATCATCCTGCGCCCGTTTTATAAACGTACCCCCACCAAAAAAATTTTTTTCCCTTTACGCGCGCAAAAATTTGAACATCACACAACACCAATTTAGCCAACCGGCGGCATCTGTCATCAAGACAATCATCCATGATCATCGGTAATCACTTCTTTATCGACCCTTACTAAATTTAAAAAAAAAATATACCAGGTCGCAGAAGCGACATCTATCCGTCGAACTTAGGCCCATTTTCTTAAGGTGATACCTTAAGGGGATGTGACCTGTGAGGAAGCCTGTAAGCAGGCTCAACTCAGGTTTCCTAAGTACAAGACATTCCTTGGACATGGCTGACGAAGGTGAAATGAATTCCTTCGCCTGTCGCAAACCTGGAATTCCGCGCGTTTAACCGCTACCCTAAGGTGCCCCTTAGTGACGCCGCAGAAGGGCTCTGGTCCAATTAATGGAGAGGAAGATCCCTCGCGGGCGAGGCCATCAGCTATCTCGTTTCCTACAATTCCAGTGTGACCTGGCACCCAAACAAGTGTTACCTTATTTGAGGTTGCCAGCAACTTAATAACCTTCAGACAAGCCCATACCAGCCTTGACTCAATGGTAAAAGACCTAAGGGCCTTTAAGGCCGATTGGCTGTCTGATACGATATAAACCTTTGCGTCGTTTAGGCCTTTAGATATGCCTATCCTAGCACAAAATTCTATAGCATGCACTTCTGCTTGAAAGACGGTAGCATTGGTACCCAAGGACTACGAGAATGATGTTCCACTCTCGTGTATTCCTACCCTCGCCCCATCTTCCGTTTTTGATCCATCTGTAAACCACACCACTGACCCTCGCTCAAAGGATGGTCCCCCTGTACTCCACTCCTCCTGGTTAGGTAATCTAGCACAAAATGATTGGTGGAAATCCAGTTTTGCTGGCATACAGTCGGAAGGCATTCCTATAGTGGGGTAAGTCTGATACTCCTTGAGGATTTCCAGATGGCTCACCATATTGCCTGGTTTGATAATACCCTCCGCCTGCATCTTAAGGGCCATAGTAGCAGCATCCTTTTTTACATACAGATGCAATGGAGTTATTCCTAGGAGTGTCTCCATTGCTGCGGTCGGACATGTTTTCATTGAGCCCGTAACCCCAATGCAGGCCATACGCTGAACCTTATTCAATAAAATTTGCGCTGCTCTTTGTTCGGCTTTAGGCTACCATACTAGCGATGCGTAAGTGACCATAGGCCTAATGATTGTTAGACCAGTAGATCATTTTTGGTTGTAGTCCCCAAGTGCGTCCATAGACATGTTACAAATGTAAGTACATATGTGTTACAACAAATTATTATTTTCTTATTTGATACCTAAATTATTTTAGATGGCTGAAGTGTGTAATTTTTACAAAAAAAAAACATTATATACAGAGATACCCGAATGTACAAAATGTAAAAAAAATTATGCTGCAAAGGCTCCTCAACAAATGAAGTTACTCTCCATTTATTTTCTCAACATACATACCTCATATTATATTGTCGACATCAAAATGAAAAGATTCTGAAGTACTAGAAACGGAATATCAAGAAAGGAAAATGCAAGCGCAACCTCTTGTTCAATCTACAATTTCGAGTTGCCCGAAAAGATAAAAACTATCAGAAATTATTGCAAAATTTTCTGCGAAAGACGGATTCTCAATAAGAGGAATTTACAGAAGTGATTTATAGAACATCAGTCACTTTCTTTAAGGCAATTAACATTTTCCGAGGCCAAGAAAATCATAATGCAATTAATTCAAGAATTTTATGATGAATCAAAAAAATCACAATAAATGAAATTAAAAAAAACGGGGTTAAATTCAGGATTACTTTAGATGCGTGGACGAGTTTAAAAAATCGTCGATTTTTAAATATAACTATTCGTTATAATTCACGTTTAAAACCACAAACAATTAATTTAGGTATTGCACGAATCATCGATTCTTGTACAGCGGCTGTGGCTTTTGATATAGTAAAAACAAATTGAAGGAGTTTGGAATATTTGACACTGAAATAGTTTCTTTAACAACTGATGGGGCATCTGTAATGGTCAAGTTTGGGCGAGATTTACTATATATTCATCAAGAATAATAAATATCATGCAATTCATCTTATCGTAATTGACTTATTATGCAGAAATAATGATCAAAATATTACTCCAAAACCACGATAACGAGCAATATTCAATCGATTCTGAAAGCCTAAGTATTAGCAGCGATCAAGAACTAAATGACACAATTCCTGAAGTGCAATCTGATTTTGAAATATTAATTGAAAAAATTCGTAAAATTGTACGGTTTCCAGCTAGAAATCCAGTTCTACAACAATGGGCGCTTTCACAGCACCAAACAGTTGGCAACATGTTGAGTAAAATCACGGCCCACGCTATGAAATTTAAGAATTTTATTAGTAATTCAAATCAAATTAGCAATGATTTCACTAAACATGATGCCAACAGTTTGCGGACCTGAAAGCGCCCAATATGTGGTAATTCAACATGGAGGAAAATCCATTTAGCTACTTCTCGATTGCAAAACTATGTTATACCTTTACAACTTCAAATTGGAACTAAACAACTTCCAATTGGGACTAAATAATTTCAAAATTTGCCTTTGGTCGTGGACAATTACTCAACAACTGCAAGCGTTACCTTTTACCTTGAATGACGTAATCAGGCGGCGAGGCAAGCCGCACCGCAGACAGCTGATTTCGCTCGATTTAGGAAGGAATTTGGCCATTTCTTATCCGATTTTGATGAAATTCAGCGTGTTGTAATGAAATGAAAATTCTTGGTTCAAAATTCCTTTTGCGCTGCATTCAAAGGTTAAGCGATCGGTACGCATCTCTTTGTTGTGCTGATGTTGCGTTTTTCTTTGCTATGCTACGTGTTGCTTGAGAGTTGGGGTAGGTTGGATTATGGGTTATAATTATTTTGGCACAAGAATGCACAATGGAGCGTGTGATTGTATTGTTTTTTTATGCAATTACGCAGAAACAAGCACCGTATTGTAGTATGTCTGGGTGCAACGTGTTGATGTATCATACAAATCTGCATATCAATTACGAGAAAAAAAATTAAATCATATAGCAGTTCATATTGAGAGGCCACCGCGGTCAGTACTAAATAAATTAATTTACAAAGTGCTTAATACGGAACCCAAATCCAAAAGTAAAATTGGTATTGATTAAAGTTTAAAAATAAAAAATGACCCAATGGTGTGGAGTGATACAAAGAATTGTTTTAGATACTCGTGTTCTTCCTGTCTTGGGCGGATTGAGATTGATACTCAAAGACTAGATCCGTATCAACGAAAAAATCCCAGGTATACTCTAACTTCTGCTAGTGGAATACAAAATTGTACCGGTGATAGCGAGTTAACATTTGTCGAGATTTGGAATAAACCGTTCCCTGTGGATACAGCGTGTTAACGGCACATAATAAAAAGATTTTTTAAAGCCATCTGAATTGACGTTTTAGTTTAATTTGTGTAATGCAGTGAAAAAAAATAATTGTGTAATTAAAATTTAATTAGGCAAATGTTGGTTTAATTCTTAAGGAAAAAAAACAGATAATTTGAATTGTGTACAGTAGTTTTTTTTTGCTTGATCCTTGAAATAGCGTAAAGTAAAGTTTTTGTTTAGAATATAGCGAAGATAGCGGAAGAGTTAGAGACCTAAGGTACCTGGGGACGCTTATGGGTGAGTCATTTTTTTTATATGTATATTTACTTTATAATTATGTTTTGGAATCTAGCATGCCTCACAAATAAAACTTCGGTATCGAAGTACTTAAAAATTATTTATAATTAACAAGGATTCTCGCAACGGGAAAAAAAAATTGTAATTATACATTTTTTTTAAATTCTCAAAATTCATAATTTTTTTTTTTTAATGAATTTATTTAATTAATAAAGTTTTGTTATTTGGTAATATGATACTTTAAATTTTTTGTGTTGTTATTGCTGGTGTGTGAGAGATGATGAGGCTGACTTAGATTAATTCTCCCAGAAAATGTATTGTTCAATGACCTACATCACCAAATTGTGCAAATAAGTAACCCTCCCGAGCCCAAATGTGCACATCCTTGAATTTTCTGGGAAGCACATTTGGACGGTCATTACAATGTTCGTTGGAAATGGGAGTCTAAAACCATTTTGAGATGAAGTTCTGGAAAATGGCCATTTAGAAAGAAACGTGGTGATTTCTTAAAGGATTGTGATGAAATTCAGGATGCATGATCGAAATGGGATATATAGGTACAAGGTACAACTCGATCGAAAGAGCTTTAAATGATTTGAATTTCATAGAATATAATTGTGATGATAATTTAAAGCAATTAAAAGATCATCTAAATGTCTAACGACCAAAACAATTAGCGGTCGAAGCATTATCACGTCGGGGTTCTATTCTCATTACGAGCGAAGGTGTATTTCGATTTTTAATTGATTCTTTAAAAGTAATATTTTTCGAATTCCTTAAAATTCACATTAACCCAAAGGAGAAATAAGGATTTAATTTTAACTATTAAACATTTACAGAACAGTTATATAATAGCGGACCCGGACACCAGTGACGAATATATGCATTTATTAAATAAAACAACTATCACCAAATATATGAAAGTTTTGATGAAACAATTATGTTGCACAGCAGGTGACGTCGATGTTGATTTAAATAGCAATTCTGAACCTGAAGTATTTGTTTCGAACTTTGAGGAACCTATTCAACCAAAGAAACTTATCTAAATTTTAATGAGAAGCTTAAAATTGCCATACGTGCAGCAACTATTAGTTCAATAAAGCCAACACTTAATAATGATTTCAACAAGACTTTAAATAGGGAAATATCATTATATAAGGGCAGTGAACGTATGACAACCAATTTAAAACAATTACTTCGAGTTTTAACCAATTAAGTAACATCGACATAGAGTGAACGAATATTTTCTTCCTCTTCGAATTTTTGTAAAATCAGGTGTGCCGGGCTAGTAGACAAATCACTGAATATGATGTATTTTTTGAAAAGTTTCTTTATAGCAAGAGAATCTGAAAATAAATTCTTTCGAAGACTCGATCTCGAATTTTTTTGCAAGAAATTTAGTTGTGATTGTTATGATGATTGATAATAGATTATCTTACTTTAATAATTTTTTATTTTATTAAAAAAATAATGAAATATTTTTTTTAACTGAAAGTTTATTTCTTGTTATTTTATTAAAGTTAATTTTTTTGTTTTATTGTAAAGTTTGCTTTTACAATTTAGATGTATTTTGTGTTTGTCTTTTTCCCCCATAACTTTCTTCGGAAGTCGGAAAGTGCTGAGAAATTCCCTCTTTAGTATCAACATAATGTACTATAAACCATATGAAATGCAGTGGTTTCAGTAAGTGTGTGCATTACGCTACAATTTTTTTTGTTGATTTAACAAATTTTGAAGCATTACAGCACATTTTGTTAATTCTTTTTTTGTCGAAAATATTTAAAAACCGTGTACATTCTACATGTTTTTACATATATCGGCGAGGCTTTTTGGGTAGCCTATTTTATTTTTATTGTGTAACCTAAATTTTTATTTATATCTAACTTGAGATGCGATGAGTATCAGAAGATTCTTGGTTAATTCCGTTAATTAATTATTTTACGAGTATCGAGATAAAGATGTGTTGACAGCTATTTTGGTAAACTAACTATGATTTAATTGTTATTATGATAGATCCGATTTTAGTGATTCGATGATTATTGTTAATTGACCGTCAAAAATTAGCGTAATAGTTGGTTGTCGTCAGCTTACCGCTGGTGGTGGCTGATTCTGTCTTGTCGTTTCTAACGTAACCTACAGTGAGACGGCGGGTTAGAACCACCGATGTTAGTTGGAGTGAGGATACCTCATTGAACAGGACGGTCACAAGGGAAGCGTGTGATTTCTCACTTATTTGATCCCCTCCTAGTGGTTATCAAGCGCTAGGATCGTGTGCCGAAATGTTTTCAGGCCTTTCTGGTTAGTGTTAGTAGGTTGGCTTGTCATGCGCAGTGATACTCACCAGGGTAGTTTACTGTCTCGATCAGAGAGATGAATAGGAATTCTCGCTGGAGAGTGTCTCGTTGTGGTATGGAAATAAAAGTTGATGTCTTCTAAGTTGATTGATAACGATATTTATTACTTCAGATTTGTTGTACAGCGGTTGTGTATATGTTTGATAATGTAAGATTAACACAAGATTTAGAAAATTACAAAAAATAGAACTGAATATTTTTTACTTTGGATTTTCACAGTTGATAGTTCGCGGATTTTAATTAATACTGATTACTGATTCTTTATGACTGACTTCTACTACTTGGATCGGTGGACTGATTTATATTATGTTGATCGATGGACTGATAATTTTAATATTAAATTTTGTGCTTATATACTAATTTAATCAGTTTGTTACACTAATAACAATTGATTTCCTGTACTTTTCTGTTTTGCATTTTTCTGCCCAGACATACATATTTCGTTACATTTCCTTCCTTTGTTTTTCATTATTTTTAAATAGTTACATTGCAATTTTTGTGTGCTAATTCTAAAGTTTCAAATTTTATTTACTGCTCTTCATCATTTTTGCTTATCTATCGCATTCCTGTAATTTCATTATATATTCAAGTTCAATGAGAGTATTTTATATGTACTATGTATGCGCGTATAATTTTCTTGCTATTCATGTTAGTCTTTGTTGTTGTGAATTTTATTTTCATTTTCTTATCTATTCTTATGTGTTATATGTTTTCGTTTAGGAATGCGTTATGATGGATGAGGGACAAGGTTATTTTACAACAAGCCATAGGCATTAAAGTCACCAATCATTTGTCTGACTTGGTGCTTAGGTACATCACAATATTTTAATTATTGTAAAATAATTCTTAATCGTTACGTTGGCTAACTTTAGTGGGCGCGTGGCTAATCTGCAAAAGTTTGGTTATGATTTCAAGAGCAGGTGAAGCTTACATATTCGATTTCGCCTTGAAATTCAAGACATCGTTTTTCAATTGCGGCCCAAGAAGGAAACCAATACCAAGATTGCCGAAGTCATTTCTAAAAGGGCACTTGGTTCTAGACGATGCACTTTGATGCTTGGGATAAGGCATCCAAAATTCGATAACTATTCGATTAATAATTGCGTGCATGCTAAATCATATTTAATTGATACTCATACATTGTTATAGCAATGGAAACTAAATCCCTGTGTGATTAATTACTCACCTCATTAAAATATTTACAAACATATTTTTCGCTATATATTTTTGAGATAATTAAAAAGGAAAAATCTCATTCGCTCGCATTATTATTTATTTAGAAAAACATGCATATATTTTCATTAAAACGAAAAGAATGTAGAAAAATGTAACGACAAAAAATAAAATGAAAATGAGATGAAAATATCATGTAACTTATTATGTTTCGCATGAAAATTATAATTTTTCCTCAGCTTGAATTTACCTTTTATACCGCATTCGCGCATTATACACCAAAGA
Source organism: Tipula helvola (assembly GCA_963556165.1). Taxonomy (NCBI): domain Eukaryota; kingdom Metazoa; phylum Arthropoda; class Insecta; order Diptera; family Tipulidae; genus Tipula; species Tipula helvola. The sequence continues at coordinate 262,648,551 of OY744482.1, read as the reverse complement.
AAGACTAAAAATAAAAAACGTATACACGTTGTGCGAGGATTTATTCATTTTATAAATTTTAATATTACCTTTGATAAATTTAAATTAAGAAATTTCAAAGTTACATACATACATATACAAATAATCAAACCACCAATATAATACTTGTGTACAATTTAATTAGCATATCGTTAAATTACTTTTATTTTCAATTTTTATTAATTCCTTTTTGTTTTATTATTTTACAGCAAACTAAAAAGAAGAAACTTCGACAGCTTAATAAAAATTTCTTATTTTTGTAATCTTATTTTATTTTTTTGCTTCTTCATAGAAATACTCAATACCTAAGAAATATTCATAAAATTCTTGTTGTATTTTTTTTTTTGCTGTGTATTGCCTTTTTAGTATATCATGTTTGTGTACGAGGTATAAAAATTGTTTTTTAAGTAAAATAAAACCGAAAATAAATAAGAAAATGTCGATTAACATGACATGCTAGCAATTAGCAGGAATTACCTGCCAACCCATTTAAGACAAAGTTATAAAATGAAAATTTGATATGTTGTAATATCAATTTTATTTTTGTTGTTGTTGTTTTATCTCTAAGTTAACAACACAAACAAATTAGTCTATACACAATTTATTCCTGTTATAATGAATGTTGTTTTATATAACACAAAGTATCGTATACAATAATACTAAAGTGTCAATTTTATTTTTTAAGACATTATATTAACAAAAGTGGTGGTAACACGTTACGGAAGATGTATGCATTGTACATGTTTACCGCTACATTTTTGTATAAAACGTATATGTACGTTCGTTTTATTTTGTTTTTTTTTGGAATTGTTGATTGTAACCAGACCCTATAACCGGTGTATTTTATGGCCTTTAGGCAAACGTATTTTACAATTGAAACTACTAAATTATTATAGTATTTTGAATTTGAAACCGATAAGAATAATTTTTAATAAAATTGAAATGGCCGAAAAGTAGAAGTGATTTAGGCTTTAAAAAACGTATTCTTCAGACATTTTTAGTTTATATGAAGTTAATATTTTTCTGAAAATTCATTCTGGGGTGCAATTATGTAAGTAAGCAACACAAAAACGCTAAAAAAGATTGTTTTATTTTTTTTTAAAAAGATTCTTTTTAATCATTACGAGTTGTCTGTTGTACTTAAAAAGTTGTACGAGTAAAGCAACAACAACAAATCGCAATTACGAGAAATCGTAACCCTGTTGTACGACTGAGCGCTCCAAGAGCGATCAATGACCAATGACGGTGATGCTCTCTTATAACTAACCGTGATGATCATATGTCCGCATATTTCGTAAAAAAAGAACAAACAAAATGCAATCATTATAATTTACTCCCATGAAAAAACCCATTTAAAAAGTCGAATATTTCGTTTATTTTGCTTTATACTTCTGTTTCATGTTTTTAACGTGCCATCTCAAACAAAATTGCTCGATTGCTAATTTGTTCGTTTTATAAATGATTGGGTGAATCTATTGTAGCATCTAAAAGATTACGTAAAGTTGAATCATATTTAGGAAAAGTATAAATGAACCATTCGCTTTATTATTAACAATTAGCCGTACGATAGTGAAAAGGACTATTTAAATATGTACTTGGAAAAATCGCTAGACAATAAAGAAATAGACTTTTATTGTGGAAATCTGGTAAATATTTTATGCCCGTGTTTTCGTGAAAACACTTTTTGTGAAAAATACTAAAATTCTTTATATAACTAATGTGTAAATTTATATATAATTCGACATCTTCTGATTTGATAAACACGCTTTATCGCAAACTTTTAATATTTTATTTAATTTAAACAACTTTAAGTTTAAAAACACACTTTACTTGCGAAAACAATTTTATTTTTACAAACAAACGACTATTTTCGAACATACTATGCGATTCATTAGTATTTATAATGAGAAAATTTAAGGTAACGTTTATGTTTGTTGTAATATAAAACCAAGGAAAATTATTTTTTTGAATTTTCTTTTTGTCTTATTTAATTCAATTATAAATAACGTTTTATTTGATATAAATCTCATAAATAAATTCATAACTGTAATGCAAATAAATTCAATTAAACTTGATTCAATAGTATTTGTGATTCATATTTTTGATTCATTAGTATTTGTGATATGCAGAAAAATTTAAAAATAATTAGTAAATCAATTATTTTTAAAATTATTTTTGACTAATTAAATAGTGATTAAGTCACTTATAATTTGTGAACCATTGGAACATTTCTATTACGTCTCCATCACGTCTTAGATGGAGAGCTGGTAGACCATTTTGAGTAGGTATTTGAGGCAGCATGAAAATTTGTGTGACGCTTCTTTAGCAATGTCTAAACACAAAATCAAAGACCTGGCTGAAGGGTAGCGGGGCATTGTCAACCTTTGATTTTTTTAAGTTGCGAAATTTTTTTTGCAAAAAATGTATTTGAGACATTCTGAAATTTTAATACCTTTTAGTTTAGTATTTAATAAAATATAAAATAAAAAAGCCAGATCATTTAGTCGGGTCCAAAATGTTGCCAGGCGGCTTCAACCTTGAATTTCATAGACTTCTAAAAAATATATTTGAGGCAAGCTAAGACTTAGACAGATAAATACATATATACCTAAAAAAACATAACTACAAAAAGACAGGTCATTTTGGTAGGACTTTCTATCTGCCAGGTGGTCGGGAATGTACTGAATTTGTAACACCTCGTCACTACGTGTGAAACTACATTCATTTTCTCCACACCCAACACACGATGACGTTGTGAACACAGAAGTCCCCATAACATCTGGACCGGATTGACGGCAGTTTGTGCCAGCTACAGCTCAGTCTGTGGAGGTTCTTTCCGGTATGTTATGGGGGAAAAAATCAACTGCTCTAAAACTAAATTTCAACACTCCCTAAAATTCAACACACCCTTATGGTGCTCCTCATCGTGACTCGCGTTCAATCTCGCCAACAAAAAATAGAAATTTAGTTACCCATATCACAACATTTATTTATACATAACAAAAAAAAAACAAAAAAATTATTGACGTTATAATAAAAATGTACAATATTTACACTTTCCAAAACCAACAGATGATAGCGCTAACACCCGATGATCTGGACCTAGTATCGTATATACACTTGTTTTACAGAAATTAATATTAAGACAAAAATATGTTACACAAATAATAATAATAATAATAAGTTACAGTGATATGTATATACAATTATATACCGGACCCAGCGAAGGTAAAAACAACAAAACAACAAAAAAAAACAAAAAAAATTAAATCCAACGAATTCTTTGGTTTTGGGTTCCGTCCGAAAATTTTTCCTTTGGATTGGAGGCTCTTCTGACGATAACACTAAAATAGATACTACACCATAAATTCCCTACACGACTTTAGAATGGTAATTCTTTGTTTTTTTTTTTTCTTGAAATGTTAAATATTTACCTCGCGTTCAGTCTTCCGTCTAATTTGTCAATTGGCGGTCCAGTGATGCGGACTTACGGGTTATGCTTCAGGGTATACCCCGGCAAACCAACAAAGGGACCCTCCCACACTGCACTTTTATTTAGGTATTTTTCCTCCCTATTTTTTTGTTCGTCTTCTATCTTTTTCCTTTATATTCGTGGTCACTATTTATATTATGTAACACACTTATTATACTACCAGACACTGTTTTTTTTTATACAAATTTTAAGGTTTGGAACTGGAAAAAAATTTCTTTTCCTTTTTGACACAAACACAACACAGCCAAAGAAACAATTTTCCCAAGCCTACGTAGTGGTTTTAACTTCTCTTGATAACGATGTGTACTTCATCGTTACAAGTTCTTAAGAGCTGTTGACGTAATTCTACTTTGCACTTTTCTGTTTTGCTTATTCCATTACATCTAGTTATCATCAACACTACTTCTAAAAATGTTGTTCTCGAAACACTGAGAGAAAGTTAAAAAATCGCTGAAGAAGTACTGCAGTCTCATATTGAAGTTACTTACGATTAAGCTATTGCTAAAGTTGCGATGCAAATCCAAGCTAGTGAGCAGCCATTATTTGATAACATATTTATTCATTTTGGATCTTTTCATATTATCCTTGCATATTTCAAAGCTGTGGACCAATGAATATTGCTGTTGAAAGTGCAAAAAATAGCCAATGGATCTGTTGATTCATTCCTTTCTGGCAAGCACTTTAATAGATGTAAACGATTTCACCCACTGATGGCAGTTGGACTAGAAATTTAGCATTTTCAATTTTTCTTGAAAAATGAAAAAAATAACGATTATAGAGAATTTACGTACAGAGCTGATGGAGTTTAATGATCAAAAATTATCTTATGGTGCTTTATTACAAAATAGTGAAGCCTCAAACCTCATATCTTCATATCTTCAACAGTCAATTTTATGTGCCGTACATAAATCTCGTCAATTATTGTCGGATGATAAGCCGCAGTATACGTACAGGCGATATTGATCTATTTAAATTTATTTAACCAAAACTGGCCAATCTTTTCTTTGTTTTTAATTTTTTTTTAAACTAGAACAAACTCATCCACGATTACAAGAACCCATGGAAAGAAGTTATTTTGGAATCTAAAGAACGGACAAATCATTCTGTAGACAGCCAATTGATCTGACTCTGGAACAGGCAATCAATGCAGATGCTGAAAGAAGATTAACCGGTACAGTATATTTTATTAACTCCATTTCTGCACGGCAGCGCTGTTGTAAGAGTCACGAAATTCGATCAACTGTTGTATCATATACATATGAGGCTACTTGAATACGGAAACGACAACATGTTACAGTTGATTTGGAAAAATATAATTTAAACAAAGACACTAAACAAATTCAATTATTTGTCAATGAATTTTCCAAATTTATGAATCCATTCGATACTACCATCGACCAGCAACGACTTTTCAATATTTCGAGTGGAAAAGCAGCTTTAAATGCAGAACAAGATTTTTTGATAAATATTGAAAATTACGTGAAATGTTTATTTCTGAATGTAACGAATCTGCGATACGTAGGTTCGAAAAATCTATTTCAAAGGTAAAAATAATGAATTTTTCTGCTTATATATTGAAAAAAAAACTGTTGAAACAGGTAATAAGGTTCAAGAAAGTAGCGTTGATGATAACTAGATGTAATAGAATAAGCGAAACAGAAAACGGCAAAGTAGAATTACGACAAAAGCTCTTAAGAACTCAGTACATTTCCGACCACCTGGCAGGTAGAGAGCCCCACCAAAATGACCTGTCTTTTTGTAGTTATGTTTTTTTAGGTATATATGTATTTATCTGTCTAAGTCTTAGCTTGCCTCAAATATATTTTTTAGAAGTCTATGAAATTCAAGGTTGAAGCCGCCTGGCAACATTTTGGACCCGACAAAATGATCTGGCTTTTTAATTTTATATTTTATTAAATACTAAACTAAAAGGTATTAAACTTTCAGAATGCCTCAAATACATTTTTTGCAAAAAAAATTTCGCAACTTAAAAAAATCAAAGGTTGACAATGCCCCGCTACCCTTCAGCCATGTCTTTGATTTTGTGTTTAGACATTGCTAAAGAAGCGTCACACAAATTTTCATGCTGCCTCAAATACCTACTCAAAATTGTCTACCAGCTCTTAGACTATCTCGGCAGTGACAAAAAATTTTGTTCATAAGATCGCATGGAATCTTATCCCACAAGGTTTTATAAGCACCCCATTATACATTTTTGGTCTTGCTAGATTGCGAATACCTTCCGATTTCATTAAAACTCCAGCACCCTGATTCTCTAAAAAATAAGATAATGGGTAAACGTGTAAACTCGTAAAAAGCAAAGCATTCTTTTATTAGTTTGCAATTTTTCGATTTTATTTGAAGTAGTAATCAAATCGAAAAATTGCGAATTCATTAAAGTAGGCTTAGCTTTTTGCAAGTTTACACGTTTACCCATTATCTTATTTTTTAGAGAATCAGGGTACAGCAAGAACAAATAAAAACTCTGCCTTGGCCTAAGCAACCATTTATGTTCAATATTTTTATTTAATTTCAAAGCAATGATACTTTTAGTGTATGGGAGCGTTATTGTGCTGAAGAGAAAATTTAGGCCTGAGTAATTTTTCAACAAATAAGAATGCTATATCATTCAATAAACCGAAATTGAACATTGGCCTTGAAGAGTTGTAGCTTATAGAACATATAGCCAACCAGAATATGATTTACTGTGAGGAAACAAAATGTAAACGTAATTATATTGGATTGCCAATTGAACTCTGGGGAACCCTGTTATGTCAAAATTAGTGCGTTTTATCGTTAATTGGAAAATATGGAGAAAAAATAATTTTGGTACTACAGAGAATATCAAATACGGTGATTACTTCTTCCGTTAGCATCTCTTACGGAAGCAATAAAAGTTTATGTGGCTGTATAAATTACAACACTTCAAGGTCAATGTTCAATTTCGGTTTATGAATGAGGCAGTATTCCTAGTTGTTGGAAAACAGTCGAGCCTCAATTTGCTCTTCAGCGCAATAATGCTCCATGCACAAGAAGGAGAATTTGGCACGAAATTTTATAAAAATATTGAACATTAATTAGTTGCCTAGGCCAAGGCAAAGTTTTTATTTGTCCTTGAGAGGGTTTAAATGAAAGCGGAGGATACTCCAAATCTACTAAGACCAAATATTTATAATGGGGTGCTTATAAAACCTTGTGGGATAAGATTCCCTGCGATTTTATGAACAAAATTTTTGGTCACTTCCGAGGCGTGATGGAGACGTAATAGAAATGTTCCAATGGTTCACAAATTATAAGTGACTTAATCACTATTTAATTAGTCAAAAATAATTTTAAAAATAATTGATTTACTAATTATTTTTAAATTTTTCTGCATATCACAAATACTAATGAATCAAAAATATGAATCACAAATACTATTGAATCAAGTTTAATTGAATTTATTTGCATTACAGTTATGAATTTATTTATGAAATTTATATCAAATAAAACGTTATTTATAATTGAATTAAATAAGACAAAAAGAAAATTCAAAAAAATAATTTTCCTTGGTTTTATATTACAACAAACATAAATGTTACCTTAAATTTTCTCATCACAAATACTAATGAATCGCATAGTACATATTCGCTGTTCATCAGCAGGTAATTTAACACTGAACATAAATTTAAAATTTCCAAATTATTATTATGTACCGAAAAGTATAAATAATTTGTAAATTTTAAATCTATGTTCAGTTCTGAATCAATTACCTGATGATGAACAGAATATGTATGTTTGAAACTAGTCGTTTGTTTGTAAATAAAATTATTTTCACAAGTAAAGAAATTGTGTTTTTAAACTTAAAGGCGTTTAAATTAAATAAAATTTATAATTTATGTGACTAGAGTAGTACATCTGCTTTATTATAGTACGCTTGTATAAGAAAAGTCAACCATCTCAAAGTTTGCCGATCCTGTGAATTGAAATATTTCAGCTGCACATAGAGAAGGCAATGAATTAAACCCGCTTTTGGATAATTTGGTAACAAGCAAATAACAGTACTTTTGATACATGTTGTAATTTATAGCCCTATTCCCATTGTGATAACATCACTTCAATTTTGGTGTTCTCTTAGTCGATTGAAGCGACGTTTATCGTTTGGTGTGATAACTATCACTTGCCATATTCTCTTAGTCGTATAAAATGGTAAACATCAGTTGAAATGATATATTCATCACCTGAAATGTGCAAGTGACAGATACAAATGGAGGGAAAGAAAACGTTTTTAATTTTTAGTTACATTTATTGAAAATAACAATAATATTTTTTAAAATACTTTAATTTAATAAAATCAATATATTTAAAAAAATATTGTTGTCATATTATCACCTATTTATTTTTTGTGTTTCATTAAAAATATTCCAAATTGCAAGCAATTTGAGCGTTTGGTAGAGTTGATGGAAAAAAACCTTTAATTAGCCAAGGATTTTTTATATTTGGGAGCTCTAAAGCTGAATATATTGAGATTTGGAATAATTTTGCTATCCAGCAATCCCTAATAGCTTGGGACCTCCAAGACGGGAAGGAGCGGGCTGGCAAAATGTAATACCATATTGACGAATGGAAGTTTAAAAAGTGCCTTAAGCGGACAAAATTTTATGATATGATAGAACAAAAATTTGCTACATGAAGTTATTAGAAAATAGTGCCTATTTAATTCAAATTTTTATTTATAAAATTGTAATGATTTGTCTGATTCATTTGGGACAATCTTATCATTTAAAATATCAGAAATTTGTAAAAAATTGCAGGAATTTCAAAATAAGCTAGTGTTACTAATAACATAAATATTTTAAAAATATTGATGATTTAATTTGAAGGATTTTATTGAATAATATTTACATTTGTTTTACAATGATTAATTATTGTTATTCTACAGGAACCTCGTTAGGTTTTTTGTTAGAAGGAGTGATTTTATTTACAAATGCTTTATTAGCCTTAATATTAAAACCTTATTGCTATTGTTTGTTGTACTGTGCGATGAAGTCCTTTCTTTTCTATTTTTTAACTTTCAATCTAACTTAATACTAATATAAAGGTAAAAAATATTTAATAGTTAAGATAGCATTCACCGTGTAAAGACCTCCACCTCCCAACCCACAGGCATGAGTTTCCAATACAATGAACAACAATTTTTGCTCGCTATGTTGGAAGCCCCACATACCTGCAAGGCAAAGACAAAAGTCATCCTACCGTGGATGCTCCCCAATGTTGTACTGAATGCTAGCATTTGTTAGCAAAATAAATCTAATCAATTCTTTATTCATTAATGATGGGCAATTTCATTTAAAATTTCGCTTGGGTTTATCCGAAGTTTAGATATCCTCTTTTCCGAAAGACCGGCAAAGAACTCATCAACATACAACCGTCCAGCTGATTCATGTAGAGGTCTTGTGCTACACTGCTTAAATTCAGGAGGACGTGGCCAGCTGTTGAAGCGAACCTCAGCTCAGTGCTTTATTTTGTATTTTTTGCAGAGTAGCCTATTGTTTCGTGTTAATCAGGTCGTACCAATACGAAGCAGCATATTTTATTTTATAACGGATGTACATTTTATAGAATAATGATTTATTTTTTTCGTCTAGTCCACTATTTTGATTTAGAATGGAGTACATCGTCTTGAATGATATAAAGCACTATTTTTGGATGTTCTGGGATCCCTAGATAATTTACGGTGTTAGTGACGTTGATTTTTTTGTCGTTTATTATTACCTCTCCTGCAGGTTTCCACTTGTTTTCGTAACCTTTTTTTGGGTAAAAAAGCACCATCTGGGTTTTTGAGGCGTTTATTTTAATTTTCCACCTTTCACAGTACTAAGCAAGAGTGTTTAGGTAGTTCTGAATTCTGTTCGTGTATTGAAATACGCTGCGGTTTGTGCAGAACACCGCCGTATCTTCCGTAAAAATCTGCAGCTTTGTCCCCTTAGAGGTGGGTTTTGGAATGCCGTGAATATAAAAAATGTATAATAATGGCCTAAGCACGGAGACTTGCGGAACACCTGGGGCCGCCCTTCCAGTTGTTGATTTGTAGCAGTTTTCTAATTCTAGGAATTTTTTCTACACAATCAGCTTGTGCACCGGTCCGTCGTGCCAGACAGAGTCAAAGGCCTTTTGCATATCAAAAATTACGGCTGCAACTGTTTTGTGGAGTCTTTTTGCCGATTTTATATTGTTTATTAGCCTCATTAGGGCGTCCGTTGTTGACCTGGTGTGAACAAAGCCAAACTGTTCCTCCAGTATCAAGTGGTGGACGGCATCTAAAGCCTGCGTGGCACGATCTTTTCTGCAATTTTGCTGAGTCCACTCAGCAAACTAATTGGCCTTGTGTGTTCAGGGCTGCATGACTTGAAGCTTTTTGGGATTTAAATCACCTTTGCCGTTTTCCAGCTTCCGGGAAGTATCCAAATTTGAATATTGCATTATTGATTAGCACCATCTGTCTAAATCCTGCTAAAAGCAAATTTTTTATGGCCTTGTTGGTGACACCGTCGATCCCAGGGAATTACTATTTTTTATTCGCTCGGTCAGTTTCCTCACCTTATCATAGTCGGTGCTTTTTTGGCGACATCGTATGGGAGACATTGTTATTTCGAGAAGTCATCCACCGCCTCCACGACCGGGTTCGGTTTTTCGTCTTCGTCATTATTTTCGCTGGTGCGTGTATTGCCTTGAAAAACAGCTTCGTAGTGGTCTACAATTTTATTAGATATTACGACTGGATCAATTGTCTTTACTCCCTCTTCTTCCAGAACAATTTTTCTTCCGCTGTTTGGCTTGATTCGTCATATATAACTGAATAAATCTGATTGTTTTATGGTTTCGTGAATGTTTTTGGTTCTCTTGCTGTGCATGTTACGATAGTAGTGCCGATAGTAGTGGAGTTTGCAGCATAATCAATGTTGGGCACATATTGCCTTCAGCCGTCCTGATTAGCTGCGCAAGCATGTTCAATCTCCGTGGTGAACTCAATTGACCGCCAGGTGGATTAAAAGCAATCTAAATTACCGAAAAATCAGCGTCGTGCTTAATGGGAGATCATCATCGACGCACTCCCCAAATGCCGGAGTCCCTCAGGGATCACCTTTGTCACCGACCCTTTTTTTGCTATACATCAACGATTTGCTGGATAGCACTGTAAACCCTATCCATAGCTTTGCGGATGATGCCACATTGCATTCTTCTATTTCATTCAAGGCGGAGCCTAGCATTACAGATCTAAATAATAAACGGTCGGAAGTCGTAACTTCTCTTAATTCCGATTTAAGTAGAATATTTGAGTGGGGTAACAACAACTATTAACATTATTTTGTCGTTTAGCATGAGTGGATCATTTCGACGTCTGATCCACTCATGCTAAACTACAAAATTAATTCGAGAACGAATAAAATTTTTGATTTAATCATCCGAAACACGGTGTCGCGCGTATGTAAAAAGCGAAAATAAACACAATAATCACCATTAAATAAAAATTTCATCATTACGAAAGAACTGAAGAACGACGAAGGTCCGAAACCGGTCTTAAAATCGAAAAATTATATATGAAGAAAGTTGTAACTTATTTTAATTTTTGTATTTATTTAAATTTTGTAAATATCCATTAAAATAAAGTTTCATTTTAAATTATATGTTAACAAATTTATGTGTTTTCATATATGTACATTATTAATCAGTGATATAAGCCACAGTTCAAATTTTACTAAAAATGGAATATTTCCATCTTTATAATACTTATAGAATAGTTTTGACGTGATAACTTTTTACACCGCATGTTCAGAAAACTAACCCGAAATTTAGCCCTTGATCGGGGCACTATAAAGGGGGAATGCCTGATCTGATAGGTCATATGTCAGTGTGGACTGTGATATATATTTGATCTAGTCTGCGTATCCACCACACTAGCCTCGGCGGCTTTGGGAGGCACATGTCTGCGGAACTCATTCATCAGGCACATCTTCGCTGAGACCTCCAGAAACCTACGTCCGTGTAGAAGACACAGCCTACCCCGATTTTTTTTATTTGTATTTATGAAAATGTAAAACATCTCATGCTCCACAATCTGTTTTTAATGAGCATATGGTGAAAAATGAAAGTGGATGCATGATGTTATCCTTTAAAAAAAAATGGTCGTAAATTAAAAATTAAGCAAATAAGTAAATACTAAATACGTAATAGAAGTGTCCGACTATCTCTGTGCAATTTTTTAATATCATAATTATCTGAGGGAGAGTTAAGTTCGCGGAATGAGACAGAAAGAGACTGGTATAGTTTTTCCATATTTTGATTTTTCAATATGTTCCCATCGAACCTAAATTTATTACATCTAAATCGTTGTAAAAATAGTTTTTATTTTTACCTGCAAAACATTCATTTACCGCTGCTTGGAGTGACTTATCGCTCTTTTCCAAATTTGAGAACAGGAAGCACCTATTCGCTGGGTGCCACAACGCGGTGTTCTGAAAAACCTTTTTATTCAACAAAGCATTGAAAATAAAAGTCAGTTAAATTTAATGACTGTTACGATTAAAATACTTTTGAAAAAATTCTGGCAATCTAGTTACCAGTACCCGTGTGTCCCACATTTTGTGGTACCCAACCACGAACAAGAAAAGCAAAAATGCTTGATATTTTATGATATTTGTTGCTAAAATTTTGTTTTGTGTGTAAATAAATAGTTATTTGTGCAAAGTGATAAAAAGTAACAAGTCGATAATGCAGAATACGATATTATCATGCCAGCCGAAAATAAAATGTTTATGGGTTATCAGCCGAAAGTAAACGGGATACATTGACTGCAATAAAAACTTTTGTAAATAGTCTTACGTGGAAAATTTTGTTCCACCTACTTGTGGTATACATATCGGAAAATCAGAAGAACTCAAAAAATTTGAATAAAATCAGCCTCTACAGTGTATTTCTGAAGATGAATCGTTTGTATGTGATTTGTCAATAGACATCGCTGGAAAATATAATCAATTCATGCTGCCCGTGGGAAATCTGGGAAAACTCGATTTTTCAAAAACACATTAGAAACATCATTACACAATCCATCTCCAAACATAAAACATTAGAGGCTGATATTATAAAAATGTTCTAATGATTTTTGGAAATCGAATTTTCCGACATTTCCTTCGGGAAACTTGAACTGAATTTTTTTCCTGCATTAGTTATTGATAAGTTATATCAACGCCATCCATCTCCAGATATAACAATCCAGAGACTGATTTTATACAAAGTTTCTAATGATTTGTGGAATATCGGATTTTCTCTGATTTCCTACGGGAAATTTTTACCGAATTGTTTTCCTGTTATAGTTATTGACATAGCACTCTAGAAGCTGATTTTACACCAATTTGAACAAATTTTTTGGGGTTCCGCAAATTTTCCACAATTTTCCATGTCGAACTGAGGCAGGTTTTGCCACTTAAGAATATTAAAAAAAGTCTTTAATGCTATCTATGCATCCTTAGTTATTTTCGGCTAAACACTATCGTTTAACATAACGAACATTTTTTTGACCATGTGAAAAAGTTTTCTTTTATTGTTGAATTCACGTATGATATCGTGGTTGTGCGGCGGTCCGTACTCAAGGCCGAATAACAAAAAAAAAACATCAAATAAAATTACTTAATTTAAACAGTGGGATTGGTGCTGTTTGGGGTGTGGTCGGTGATAACGGCTTAAGGAAAAGAAAGTTGAAAATTAAGTGATGACAAAGCCCGCATTCGGACGGAGATATTTGGTAGTTTGGCAGCCCTTCCAATCAAGCGGGGTGGAATGAGGGGGTAGCTGCGTCTTGTTAGTGTAAATGAGCTGTTCGAGATCGGATAGGACCGGAGGAGGTCATCTGGTCGAACTGCAGGTATTGAAGTTTTTCAAACAAAAAAAAATCTTTGAAAAGAAAAATCGGTCTACAATTTTTTTTTGTTGCTTAACGTAATTTAAACTTTTTCGGTTGTTAAATTTTGATTCTTTTTGTTACTTGCTTTTGATATCATTGCAATTTTTTTTTTTTTATTTGATATATCTTACAGAAAGAGAAGTTAGTTGTCTGTATTAAATCAATAAGATTCTTTCGGCTTTTTATAGACACAATATATTAACAATAATGGCATTCACAACATTTTCGACTGGTTAATCAGAAAAATGAAGAGGCCAGTCATGTATAATATATCTACCAAAGATAGTAGATGTTGTGAATGCCATTATTATTAATATATTGTGTCTATAAAAAGCCGAAAGAATCTTATTGATATATCTTATGTGAGCCAGCCTCAACTGTAGCGTGTTTTCGTTTTATGTTACATTTGTTTTCCATTTTATAACGTTTTCTTACTTATTGTAATCATGCAGTCAATTTTACTCCTTCTGCAATTTTTTTTCTTTACTGTTTTTTATCTCCTTCGGCTAACTTTTCCTTTGGTTCTTGTATATTCACAGGAATGATAAGGGCGTGTTGTGAGATGGGGTGGTCGAGATGACTTATTGAGGGAGGGAAGGTCTTCTGTGTCGGTCGTTTTCCATACACGGCACATGTGTTAACCGTTTGCGTACATCACGCGGGTTCACCGCAGGCAACAGACCATGAGGCGTGCGTGTTTCCCTTTTTATTAGCATCGACAACAGTTGCGACCGTAAAAGCAATTCCGGTAGACTGGTCGATGATTAAGGGGCCTTCACAGCAGTCTATGTGGGGATTTCGCGGGGTGGAGTACTCATCCCGAAAGGTCCTGCCCGTTCTCCTTTATATGGGTATTCAAGCGTGGATCCATGTCTGGGAACCACATGACATACCGTGAGTATTAGCCAGCTATTCATACTGTACCAGACCTCTGGATTCGTGTCTGATAACGAAATCCCTGTGACTTTGTTAGAATATGTTAAAAGTATGATATGAGCTCGACAACAACTATTTATAAACTTAAATCTCATATTTAGAATGATTAATAGATGTATTCAGTAAGAAAACCTAAAAAGTTAAATTAAAGGAAAGCAAGTATCAATGGCTCGATCATATTCTGCGTGGTGATCTGAAATGGCAAACCTAATTTTGACAGGTGTAGTGGTAGTTATGAGCGACGATGCCTCATCGGCGTAGATAACGATACGTGATCTTCAGGTTTTGATACCTCTATGGTTTATAAAAAAAGAAAATACTTTCTATTTTCTAGGTAGCAAATTTATTTATTTATTTAAAGGATAAATTCTAGCTTCAAAGATGTTTTATTAAACAATGCTAGATATGTTAATTGAGTTAAATAAAATTCCTAATGGTGATTGGATAAGAATCTTTCAAAAATGTTGGGTGTACTGACTTCTATTTTACGATGCAACAAATATAATTTAGATCTGCGTCCAATAAAGGTTTCAATATGTGTATAATAATTTTTCAAAATTGAATTTTTAGATGTTTTAACCGTGATAAAATACCGAGAATAAAATATGTTCAATTGCACAGTAAGGTCCAATAACATCACGCATCATTCCAATGAAAATAAAAGCGAAACCCCATACTAAAGATCAATAATGCAATATAATAAAAACTACATATATGAAATAATACCTAGAATACCATGATGCGGCCAAAAAGGCGCCTCTTTTAAATTTCTTAATTCTTATCTTATATTCTGTTGTGTACCGTGTCAATGTTTAAAAAAGAATTATTTAGAGTTTTTTTTTTTGCCCTGTGTTTTATATTATTTTTAATTTTTGTTAGCTGGCTGATAACATTCTTCCAGAAATATCTCACTTTTTCAGTATATTTATTGTTTATATTTTTAAAGTTAACATTCTGCTTCGTTTCTTTCTTTTGTAAATAAAAAATTAAAATAAAATTAAATATTAAAACAATTTTTCGTTAAAAGAAAATTTTTGTTCTTGTTGTCATATTCAAATAAATCATTTTGACTAATCCTCATTTTCATGTTACTTTTTAATGAAGTTTGTTCTACTTTTTGGTTATTATGCCAGTGTGAGTTGGTTTTGGTTGTGATATAGAATAAAACTACTTGATGTCTTTTTTTGAATGTATGTGATGATTTATTAGAAAACAGTTTCTGATAAGAATACAATATACGGAAGGCATATGATGTAGCTACCAATGACATTTGTTCTACATATTTTAAAGGTTTTAGGAGATGCTCGTAATAAGCACGTTCCTATAAGTGTTACAAATTTTTATGTCATTTTAATAAAACTAAAGTAGGTATGCACTTGGAAGCAGATGTGGAACAAAGATTTTCTAAAATTTAGCTTCCATCATAATATATTACCGCTACCAGTTTATTTGGGAATCGCGCTTATGTACGATTAAATAAAACTAAAATTGTTTCGTACGATTAGATATTTTTCATTTTTAAAGCTGTCGGTTTTTAACAACACAGTTATTATTTTTCATTTATTCACTGGAAAAAAGCAAAAAACAAATTCACTTTACCAAGACAGTATTTGATTTTTAACAGGTGAGTAAAAAAGCATAGGATGCTATAGTATGCAAGATTTTTGTGATAACTTCCGTTTTGCGATATGTCTACGGCAAGCGTAAATGTGCAGTGTGCTGTCCGCAATAAGTTTTCAAAGTCAACGCTTTTCGATCAGGTTTCAGAAGGTGTACTCAATGATGTCGTAAAATAGTCACATTGCGATATTATTTTGATTCGTGTTAATAGAATAAGTGGTCGGGGATGATACGAAGAATTATGATAAGGAATTATGACAACCGTTCATTTCAAACTTGATTCGGTGTAAACAAAGCAAAAACCGAATTCATTGTTTCTCGAATTATGCCTACTTTGAAACTTAAAAGTTTGAATTTTATCAAGATAATTATTCATTGTGCTAGGTTTACAGCGACGCTCAACACTAATTTTGTATGAATTATTCTACAAGTTTTTTACACTATAAGCTGCAGTTGCTATATTTGTACCATTCAATAGTTGAGCGGTAATTTCAGACATTACTTCTACAAATTTATTTACAATACCTTATTGATATATTATACTGAAAACGATAAATATAGAGACATACAAAGCATCAGCACAGAAGGTTGATATAATATTAGTATGTTAAAGTTATTTATCTCAATACAAACATTGCGAAAGGTTTTGTATAGTTTTCTACAAATGAATGATGAATTATCAAAATATTTTTGAAGGTTGGTCCCCGAGAATGGTTTATAACCTTGGTACTTATATCTTAGCTCTATCAAAACCAACATAATCAGCGAAATAATCACAAAACTATAGGGTAATAAAACCTTTCTCGTAAACCAATGTTTAAACTATGTGTACATTTTAACTAATATTTTTTTCTTGTGTTGTCGTGCGATTTGTTCAAAAAACAAAATGAAAGCCACTAATTATAGATTCTGAAGTATGAATTCCGAACTGAGGTTCATGTAACTTAAGAGAACCAAAATCAAACAACGAAACTTTCAAATCTACCTGTCCGCTGGGATGCCTAAAGTTTCTGGAAATCTGCGTTGGATTTCTCCGAATATTTCTGAAAATCAAGATCAAATTAGTTAATTACCACTATCTACTACTTTTGAAAATACTTCTTTAGTTAGTAACTGAGACAGCACAAGAAAGCACAAACATGATTTTTAACTGCCGATGTTCTTGGAGAGTTGGGTCAAGCTATAACTTTATTTCTGAAATTAGGATTAAATTTAGTCCCTTTAATAATGATTAATTCTGGAACTATCCTAGATTCTGAAACAATTAAGTTGTTTATCAGTATACTTAAAATAAGCCCCTTCAAATACTCCGAACACCTTTGTTCCTAAGGATCTAAGCTTACTTAACAATACATCCGCATGAGTCCTAAACCACCTAAATGAATAGAAATGTCCTATAGGTGGCAACTCTAAAAATTTTAACAATTAATTCATCAGCAAACATTTATTTGAAACTCTACCAATTAGCATGAAAATACACTGCTTTGTTGTTATAAAAAGTCTTAAAGTAAATAAAATATTAAATATCAGCTAACTGATAACTTTCTTCATCACAGCAAATCTTACTTCCAATTTGTGCTTATATACATATCTCTCCAAAATCTAAATGGTAAAACATGCAAAACTCAGAAAGATGCCACTTAACAGACACATGTTTATTAACAACGCTGGGAATTTAGATCAATTAATCAGTTATTTCACAGAAAGAAATCGTCATTAATTCAAATTCAAAATTCCAATCAAAACTTAACCGAAACCAAAAGACGACCTAATATAATAAATTCAATTAGTATCGGCCACCTATTTTAATGATCTCCGCCATTCTAATCACCTTAACGGCGAACGTGCCACTATGACTACATAAGTTCACTCCGTGATGAAAATGTGATAAAAAGTGATAAAACGAAAAATTAAAATCAATAATAATTAAATTAAATAAATAAGATAACACAAATTACATTTTACTGAAGTCATTTCATAATTCGACTCAAATACACAAAAATCTCTATCGACACAAGACTCTTGTAAGTTGTAATCCACTCAAAAACAAAAAATATTAAATATTAAGGCTGCGTAACAATAATAGTCGGGTAAATCATTCATTCACCTACTTTTTTACAGTGTATGGGGTAAATTGAAATATTGTACTAAAGAGTTGGGTAAAATATGAGAAAAAAGGTAAATGATGACGTTTTTAACTTTTTCATGTTTCAGTGAGTTTTGTTGAAATTTTCGCGTTTCCAATATATATATTAAATGAACTAATAAGTAATAAAATAAATTTTATTTTTATTTTATGAATGAAAACAAATCAAAAATATTTGAGGTTTCTGTTTGCACCTAATGGCCAACGATATCAACCCTCCAAACCATAATTTGTGCCCTTCAAACCATTTTTACTTCTAGAAAATTGATACGCCCATTGAGAGGTACGCAGCCTAAAAATTACAATCAAAAAGCACCAAAGTTATTATTGTTACCCCCACACAGTCACGCAATAGCACAAAAGTTAAATTTCATGAAAATATACGCGAATTGATAAAGGAAACTTGGGATTGCAAAATTTGTTTAAATTCATTTATCGATAAATCGATAATTTTTCTCAAATTTATCGATCTATCGATAATTTATCGATCAAATTTTATTTGTTATTTTTAAATACGTAATTATAGAAAACGAAAAAAAAATTAAATTAAAAATAAGGAATCGAGCACATTTATTTCAATGGTAATTGAAAAATCTTCAATTAATGAATAATAAAATTCATATTTATAGTTAGTATCTAGATAATTACAGAAGTTCTTCCTGTTGGAAAAACACTCATAAAAACACAGAACGTTTAGTGCTTTGATAATTTAGTCTCGATCGAACTTTGGTATAAAACAACTCGGCTGTCGAAAATGCAAATTCAGTTTCCACGATCGTTGGCCTTATTGAACTTAAAGTTAAGCTTCAAACATTTTCCCCGCATTTTATATCGACGAAACAACGATTGTTGTTTAATAGCCTTGTCTAGTTTATCTTTCAGTGATAAAAACTTACTTAACTCAGGTTGTGTTACTATTGGCTCTACTTCTACCGTATCATTGTTTTTAGTACGCTGTTCATCACATATGCGTTCGACCAACTCTACTATTAATTTTAATATTGTATCTCGGCTTCTTTTATTAAATACTGAATTAGTTATTTCTGTTGACTCTAACTGCAAATACCTGGATTATTAAGATAATTAAATAAATCCGAATACGTAGTCCTTCTTGCACTATTGTGATTTATAAATTCAGATTTAAAAGCGGAACTTAAAAATTAATTTTGGGCCTATAATTCATCTAATAAAAATTTAATGACAATGTATACTGTAAATACATTTGTGCTTTGCCTCAGAGTTTCATTACTGCAATTTTTAAAGAATCCAAACAATAATTCGAATTCTTCGTCTTTAAAATTAATGACAGGTTTTATATCAATAAGGATTTTTTGGACGCCATATTTGACTAATTGAAACCTTTTGAGCATATGGAACAAACTAGTCCATCTTGTTTTGGAGTTCAATAACAATTGGATTTATTTATTAAACTGTTCTTATTCTAATTTTGTAGTACACTGTCAGTTTTTGTTGGCGCTCGAGAAAAATGTTAACCACCTTGCGTGAGTTTTATCTACCAACGGATAAATTTTTGAGTGTAAGACGATATTTGCGCTTACAATATTTTCGTTTTCGGTATTTTTAATAATTTCTAACCCATCTGAGCTGAATAATTCGGAGTCCGCCTCGTGTCTTTGTCGACTTCAGTACTTTGATTACAGCGAGTTGAATACCTTGTGCCAGAGAAAGCGTAGTTCACCACACCAATCAACTTTCCAACTTTGGCCATCACTGATACACCATTCGTATTAATTGCAACGATATAATTAATCGAAAGGTCAAACTCTTTTAATTTGTTCTTGACGTGTTCAATACATTTTTCTGCAGGTAGCGAACTTTGAACAGGGGATAGGTCGAGATTTCAAATTTTGGTACCATTATGAACATTAATATTCATTTAACGTCGATTTTAAATTAATTCCATTCATCGAACGTTAAGCAGAACCTTGCATCACTTAATTTGAGCTTTGGCAAATCAGCTAATTCTAGCTGATGAACTTTTGCTGCCTCTGGATTTGAGTAATTGTCTGAAATCGTAAGAAGTACAAAACTTGCTAAATGCAAAACAGTTTTAGCTGTCATATGAAAGACGATAGCTTTAAAGGAGCAATCAATTTTTTTCTAAAAGGAATTTGTTATTTTATCTTTTTTTACTGGAGCGGGCTTCACATTCATAATTTTGAACCTCTGGTACCAGTTGATCCCTTTTCAATAGATGTATGTTATGTTAGGCCCGAATCGATAGACACAACTACATCTTTTAGTTGCAGTCACTCTTTTCTCGAAATTGATGTTCGAATACCATATTTTTAAACCAGAATAAAATAGCAACTTTAATCAGGAATCTAGTACAATTTTCAAGCAATAGATTTTTCCAAATAAATTCTAACCTTTTATAGGCCAAAATTACAATATAATAATCTTAATTGATTATTTATTGATAAATATAGGTATTTTGTTTAATATTATTTATTATATGACCTAAAATAAATAAATTTACATCGAAATTAGAAATGATAAATTCACTTTTAAACGTTAATTGCATTGACTGATTGTAGTCGCCGATATCCACGACTTCAACTTCAATCTACACTTTAATCTTTGATTTTATCAAGGTTTAAAAATACCAAAAGAGACAGTTTAGTCCCATTTGCGAATTACTTGTGGTTTATCGATTTGGCCCTTCATTTTTTAAATGGTAATGCAATCTAGTAGTAGTACTACCCACAGATTTGATTTCTTCTGAACATCCTGGAATATCATATAATCCCGCATTTCCATATTTATTTCGACGAAAATAATTCCAAGGTGAGGTGTCATTTATATTTACAGTCAAACCTGTTTTTGTGCGGTCTTTTTTTATGCGATTTTTTTTTATGCGTTTTTTTTGTGCGATTTTTTTTATGCGGTATATGAATATCGAGATTCTGTTCAGCCATTTTCATACCTAATGCATCAGCCAAGTTCATTAATCATTAGACATGCTCAATATTCTTATATATTCCATATTCCAGCAAATTTCAATATGTAATTAGTATTACATATTATCTTGCACACAAAGAATATAATTTAGTTAAAAGAAATGTTTATTTCACAACTAATGAAATGCGTAGTAATAGCCACACTGATTGTTAACCTTGAACATAAACTAAAAAATATACAATATGTAAGAAAAAAGGAAATTTACCGTTTTATTTAAAAATGAGAAATTAAAAATTTTTTAAATGTTTCCACGTGTAATTTAATTATTTATTTTGTTTAGAAAGCATTTTCTCGCTATTTCGTAAAACTTTGACATATGTATTTTCTAAGGGAAACTTTTTTTATGCGGTCCCTATCCACCGCATA
Source organism: Tipula helvola (assembly GCA_963556165.1). Classification (NCBI taxonomy): domain Eukaryota; kingdom Metazoa; phylum Arthropoda; class Insecta; order Diptera; family Tipulidae; genus Tipula; species Tipula helvola. The sequence continues at coordinate 262,627,050 of OY744482.1, read as the reverse complement.
AAAAAATTTTTTTTGTATGATAATTTTTGTACAAAATTATTTATTATAGCGATTTATGGAGTTTGCGAATATTTTTTTTTTGTGCGATTTTTTTTGTACGGTCCCTATCTACCGCACAAAAACAGGTTTGACTGTATATCGATTTGTACCGCTTTTAATATTAATTGAATTCAACGCTTGAAAAACTTTGATTTAAACAGTCAATCTGTCTAGCACGTGAAACCATTGTGTGTTATTAAATAAAAATTTAAGTTGAATGTAAATCACAATTTTCGGTACTATTTATTATGAAAAAATGCAAAATATAATGGCAAAATGCAAACACTAAATTTAAACTTTCTTTTTTTCTAATATAAATTAATATAGCTGTTTTCCTATTATTCATGTTTAAAACGATCTTAAACCAACACTTTTTCAAGATTCGGAAGATTTGTTGGCAAAAGCTGTAAAAGTGTCAGGGAACGATAACTCCTATTCTTTTACAACTTACAAAAAACAGGGCGCTCTATAGGAGGCACCAGATAAACTCATGCATGGCAGAAATTTCGTGATTTTAACAAATAACTTTTATCAGTGATTTGGCTAAATATTTAGATTATGACTTACTGAATATAAATGCTGCAAGGCAAAATATGCAGTTATTTAGCGTTGTCGGACAAAAACGATGTATGGAAATCTGAATTTAAAAGACGCTCAAATCCTTCCTTGACCTCTTGAATATAAAAGTAATAGTGCAAGAAAATTTCTGCAGCCATTTAACCTTTCCAGACTAGAAAGTGGTATGAAAATTTGAATTTTGCAGTATGATACGGCTAATTTCAGTTGTCCACACCTTGAAATCAGTATTCTCAAATCGTTTATTATTTGAAAGTTTGTGTTACCTCCAGAATATACAAATTACTCTACATATTGTAGTCACAGAAAAAATTTGAGAATATTGAGTCCAAAGCGTATTGCACGACTGAAATTTGGCTTATCCATATTCACTGCATTTGAATAAAATCCACACTTCCATGCATCTTTTTTGCCTGGCAACCTGTTTGAAATGACATATATGCCTAAATGACTGCCAGCAAACAGAAAGAAATTAATTTTACTTTAATAAGTTTTAAAATAAATTGCACAAATTATGAAAGAACTCCGAGAAAATGTAAGCAAAATGCCTGTTATCTCCCATACTATAAGAATTTCTTTAATTTATGTTATAGAAACAATTTTTTTTTGTTGATTTAAATCTCTTTATCCTAACTTAATATTACAGCTTTGGAGTTCGAACCCATAGTTATGCTTTTGAAAATGGAAGAGGTTCGAATCCAAAGTTGCTCTAAGATAAATTTTTCATTTAAGTAACATTTTAGCTATATCTAAAACTAGCTAAAAATTAAAAACTTCACTTACGATTTCGCTGATCCTAAGCGGAAAATTTAAAAATATCAGAACAATACATAATCTAACAAGATCTGTGAGGAGAGATGTGGATGTCGCGTTAAAAATGTTTTTAGCTCGAGCAGAGCTTAAAGCTTTAATCGTAAAATAAATAAAGAACCAAAAACAAAACAGTTTCTTTTAATATTTAAATTTAGTACAAAAGCTAAAAACAAGTTTAATGTAATTTGCTCAACCATAATTTTTTTTTTAATACAAAGTACCAACAATTTGTATGTCATTGGTACGTCTTTTTGACTAGAAATCTTCCCTGAAAATTTGAAATGTACTCTGTTTACTTTAAAGTTTTTAGAACGATAGCACTGATGCACGTATGTACGTAGCAGGTAGCAAATTTTGTATGATAGGGAAGAACTAAATATTTTTATCGGATTTATCAGTAAAAACTCAGTAAATCTTCGATAAATTAAAATACGATTTTCGACCGATTTATCGGTTAGTCTATTAACCGATTATCGATATTGCAATCCTTACTAAAGGCGACGAACGAAGCGCATTAGACCAAGTGTACTAGAATTAAATTAAATTATTTTCAATATAGCATGCAAGAACGGATGGATGTTGCACTTTGCGATGTGAAAAAAGTACAAAATGAAAGACATTCTTGGGAACTATAGTTATACAAATTAATGTGATACCAATCACATTAAACGGTATGTAGCCAAAGCATTCGTTATTATAATAACTGAATTTTTACATTCGTAGAATAAAAGTATGTAGCAAAAAAGTGCCATCATGTGAACTCAAATTTAAACATTTAAATACTAGGGGGTACAGCATGTCCTAGGACGGATACAATTTATATATAATGTTGATGTCAAGCGGCCACTGCCACCATCACCATTTGACCATTTGATATTTTTTTAACCGTTATTTTTTAGCCAAGTAGGAATAGCTCGAAGCTAAAGGCTTTTACGGATTATTATACATCTACTTCAAATAGGCCTTAAACCAAAGAGTAAGGGCTTTTTAGGACGATTTTACATGCATTGGGGCATCAAACAAAAAACCTTACAGAGAGAAAAAAAATTAAAAAATCCGGGTGGGCTGTGTCATCAACGCGGCCGTAGGTGTTTTGCGTGAAAGCGTTTATAACATGTTGAGATTAAATATTTTAATTTAAACTAAATTATCTGCCATATTTTTTTATGTACAAATTAGCATCAGAATTACTCAAGTCAGATGGTGCGTTCTCTCGCCATAGTGCGGTCAATCCCTGTAAATCGCTATTTTGTAGATTCAATTAAAATTAAAATTAATGTGTAGATTAATTATTTTAATTTTTAAAAAAATTAACCACCAATGTTTCTTTACGCAAAAATTGACTTCAGGAGTGCTCGGATCGGATGCGCCATTCTCTCACTTCGATAATATTATGTGTGAGTGTAAGGCATAAAGCTTAAGGACCAACCTAAGAAATCATACATTTAAATTAAAGGTAATGCTTACAGTTGATTAGTAACTGCCCACAACCAAGGGAAACATTTCTTGGCAATTTTCTGAACATGCGCTGTAAGATGTTATCACGTCAATAAAATATAAACTGAAAAACAAAACTAAAGAAATTTATTTAATTTTCATTCTTATATTGTTTCGAACATAGCATGCTTTGAAGTTTATAACAGAAAAAATTGTTTACCGAAAAATTCTCAGGGCTTACTTACTACAACCAAAACGTACTTAATAAATAAAGCCTCCATGATGAAAAGAAGCTTTTTTTATGGTAACAAAAAATCCAAAAAAAAATGTTTATTTCATAGTGTTTATATGGAGAGACATGACCTCAGTTTATTCAAAATATATTAATGAAAATTGAATCGGAATTAATTTTATTTTAATTCAATTGCATCTCTAAACTTCCGTTTCCAGCTGACTTGGAGGATTTTTCCGTGAGCTTTTCCAATTTACGATAATAATGATAACAAAATAAGATATTTTTTATTTGAAAAAGCTTAAAAATAGAGTACATATATGTAAAAAAGAGACAGACATATAAAGGAAAAGGCATGACATTTACAATACTAAACATAACAAACAATATGGAAACACGGTTAATATACGGAAAATGAAGCAAACCTATAATATGAAGCATATTATCAGATGCAGTAAATAAAAAGAAAACAAAAAGTATGAAAACAAATATTGGTGATTTAAAATTTTCAAAATATATATTTAATTGTTACATATTTATTTATACATTAAAATATTTTTGTCAAATTATTATTATTGACGATTTCCAGCCAGAAATAATGAAATAAAATATCTTGTTATGTATCTGAAAAAGCTTAAAAATGAGTACACAAATATAAAAAAGAGATAAACATATTATGAAAAATAAAATGGCGCCCGCACGGCATTTACAATAATAAAAGAACAAAATATATAGGAACAAAGTCAACACACATAATGGAAAATAAACACTAATGAAGTATGATGAGAAGATTACAAACAAAAAAACAACAACAAATTATGAAAAAAAAAAATTTATTTAAAATTTCTTTCAATTTATAATTTTAAAATACATAATTAACGATTGGGCATCGTTTTTTGTTGAATTAGTTATCCATGCTTATGATAACGATTTCCAGTGTTCTGTATTTTATATCTTCAATGTACCTTAACTAAAAATAAAATTAATCAAAACAAAAACAGCTGATTAGAGAAATTTTTTTTGTACATATTTCAAGAAGATTATGTGCGTATTTTGGTGAATCACACTATATAATAAATATCGATTAAATATTTCTTTAAATGTGCCTTGGTAGAACGAGAACAAATGCCTTATGCATGCCCATAATTATTTGTTAAACTGCCAAAAATACCAAATATGATCAGATTTTGGACACAAAAGGGCCACTTTTTCTACCAAGGTACAGATTTTATTTTCTCTAAGAAAAAGAAAACTAAATGTTGCTTTGCACTTTTTTTTCACAATTACACCATAAAACACAATAATCTTCTAAATATATAATGAGATATACATATAGGAACGTCCTGGCATTAGGATTATCCAATATCCAGTTTGCACAAATCACAAATATAAATATTTTATTAGTTTTTATTTCAGAAAATCACAACACTACTTACCAGTAAAAAATATTAATTTTTGTTTTGAATTTAATATCTTTTTTTCAATGTCAAATTTGTGAGAGACATTATTTTTATTTTGTAAAATGCTTCACGGATTTGGCGATAGTAGCGCCAGTAACTATTAGAATTTTTTGTATATTCTTAGATTCTTACATGAATTTAAATTCAAATATTTTTGCGTGTGATTACATATAATAAAATTTTATAATATTGCAAAATTTTGATTTTTTTAATTCGTACTTAAAGTTAACAATTAATGTTGATTTATTATTTATTTATTTCCATCTCAACAAAAACTGCAACATACACTTGCACAGGTTGAGACAATTCAAGTATGATTCAGTATATTAATATACAAGTATGTATACAAAATGTTTAGTGCCATTTTCCGTAGACGTAGATACATATGCAAAGTACACCAGCCGATCCAAATAAACATAGCAAGTGGCCGGGACACCTCGCATGGAAGATGGGATATTGACTGAAAATTAATTAAATTAAATACTTATAGCTATGGTACTTTAATTCTTAAGATTTTATTTCCATTTTTGTATTGTATATTATTTTACAAAACCTTAATTAATATTACGCTTTATTAATTTATGTAACTAAAATGGTGACACTAGCAATGTGAATGTGGGTTAAATGTCAAAACAAAACTTTTTTCTAAGAAATAGGCGTGTAACATTTTATGGCCAAATTAATTAATGGTTTTATTATAATTTTATTTATCAAAAGTTTAATTCACAAGCTTTTTCGGCGTATAATTTTTAATAATTTGAGAGCTTAATCCACATTCACAGCGGTAGTGACATCTACTTTTGCTTAACGCCATAAAGCGTATTATTTTATAGGATTTCACAATTGGCGAATGGAAAAGTTTAAAAAGCGCCTTAAGCGGACAAAAGTAAAATATGATATAGACTGTAACAAAAATTTACTATATGAAGTTATATGGAAATATTTTCTATTTAATTTACATTTTTATTTGTGAAAATTGTAATGATTTCCCGTCAAACAAGGTGTTACGTTTACGTAGCACTAGCGAAGAATTTTGTTCATACAACTCTTCGTAAACGTAACACATTGGTGTTGCAATAACGAAGCAGTTATGTCGTTCCCGTCCTATGATAATTAGACTTTTTGCGAGGAGTTATCAATGTGTTAGTAGTTCGTAAACAGTTCGCTTGAGGTGGTGCATTTATGTCACGCAATTAGTGAAAAAAAAGAGTAACCTTTTTATCGATATGGATTTAAAGCATTGGCAATTTTTGATTTGCAATTTTCCTTTTCTAAAAAACATATATTTTAAAAATATTAGTTCACAATTATGTTTTTCTAAATCAAATTGGTACATTAATTATTTTCTTAGTTGTTTATTTATTTAAAAAAAATTGATGAACACAAAAAATACGTAATGGCGATCGAAAACTCAAAACTAAAAGATTATCGTTTCTTTATATTATTCCATTAATTTTCATAAAGGAATTTGGTGTTACGTTTACGAAACATCAGCGAAGAATTTTGCTCATACAATTATTCGTAAACGTTACGTTTAGTTGTAGCAAAAACGAAACATTTATGCCGTTTCTATCTCAAGATAATTAAATTTTTTAGCGAGGTATTTTTGTACTACATTATATTTTATTTAAGTTTGAGAATATATTAGTGCAAAGCAAAAAAATGATACATTAATAATACGCTTATGCGACGTATTTTGCGAATTCGCTTAAATTGTTTAGAGAATTGAAAATTGAATTAATAAAATATGTAGTTTATTGTCCAATTTAGACGTACCAACATTTTTTCCAACAATTTTTTGTTGCCACTTAGAGCTACACGCAACACAAAAAAATTTACATGCGATAAAAAGAGAAAAGTATAAAACAACAATGGCGGTCGTTCCATAATTTTTTGGCGGTATAAAATCGACAAGATAATTTTTAATAAATACGGCACTGATACTAGTTATTTATTAAAAGTACGGCTTTATCGGGTAAAATGGAAAAATTTCGAACGAAAATTTTATTTTATTATTAAAATTTTAGTAAAATATAATAAAGCGCTATAAAAATTTCACAAATCGCCATTTTTATTGTGTTTGTTGCTATAAAATATCAAGTATACATATTTCATAGTCAAATTTATTTTTATAGTAACAAATGAAAAAAAAACCAACAAAATTTTTGTTAATAAAATTGGCCTAAAATGTTTAATGGCTTTAATTGTCTTGTCGTCAAATATTCGAAGAGCTAATGAAACATTTTGTCTTTCAAAGCTATTCGGATGAAGAACTTTTGGAGCCAGCGCAGGAGCCAATTTAACTTCCAAATGTTTTTCTTTCAAATATATAGCTTCTAGATGACTTAACTTAGATGTCAAGATTATGTTAGGGTCGTTGAAATTTGGAAATATAAAGGACTTCGATTTATTATTAAGCCAATTATTCCTAATAGATTTGACTAGATGCACGGTATCAAATAAAAAGAAAATTTTTTTGCCTTCTAAATATGGTGAATCAATAAAAATCGGAAGATTGCCTGTAAGCGAAAACTTCTTAAACGTTTTTCGGTTTACTTGGTTGTTATCCGAAATTATTGAAACTACCTCGTAACCTACCGAATGCAAGATATCTAAAATTTCACAGATTTTACAATGCAAATAATCCGAATCCATTTTTTGAACCGGGTAAAGCCCTACAATATCTTTGTTCTTAGACAACAAAGACGTTACCATAAACGCCTGAATGGATTTTGCAACAGTCAAAGAGGATTCTAAAATTGGCTGGTTATCAGCCAAACCTTCTAATCTGTTACCCTTAAATGTCATTGCCGGTTTAACGTGAACTTCGTCCAGCAAAAGATTCACGTATTTTTCATGCGGCTCCAATTTGGAATATTTTTTGACTAAATAATCTTTAGCGGCCCCAGACTGTAAATTACCTTTAGAAAAAGTCTTCAAATATTTTGGATTTGGAAGGATTACGTTATCACTATTTCTTAGGTAATTGTATGCCGCGGGGTATGTATAGAGCATCATTGAAGCAAAAATAATCAAATCTGAACTGTAGCGATTGGCGTTCGTAAATATCAAATCGAACTGTTCACTTATAAAATTTAATTTTAGCAATTTTCCTTCATCAACCCCCTCACACGTTTTTAAAACCTCAAAATTTGTCTGTATTGATGTTTTATAGTCCTCTATAGATTTATCAAATGGTTTATATTCAGTCAAACGAACAATAAGTAGGTTTAATTTAGAATATGAATCGCATTTTAATTTATAACCCAAAATATCTTTGTAATGAGATATTTTTTGTCGGATATTATTAATAAAAATTTCTACATCAAACGAATGAGATATAGAAAAAGACACATCTATGAATGGGCTGTTAGTAGCCCAACAAACTTTATAAAATGTTAGTTTGCCTTCATCAACTTGTAAATGAAAATTTCTTATTGAATACTTATCTGATAAGATAATTTCATTTAGATGATGAATTTTTTGTTCAGCAAGTTCGGCACGAGCAATCGAACTTAAGTTTTCCGAATTCCTGAATTCTTTAATTGCCGGGCTCACTCTTGTTGGAACTTTCTTAGAAAAGTATGATGGAAGGTTTGGAAAAATCGTTGGAACAGCATTATTCCGTAACCTCCATCTTGATTTCAACTGGAGCTCACAGGGATTATGAATACCTTAAAAAAATATATATATATAATTATTATAATTACAATAATTACTTATAAAAAAAAAAATACATCTAGTCCTAATTTGATTGCAAATAAAACTAATTTAAACTAACTTTATGTATGAAACCAAAATAAAAAACTTGATACATTAGATAAAATCTTATTGGTACGTATTGACGGTGCTATGTAAAATATAAAAGGCTTTATATTCTGTTAAACAAAAATAAATGGTTCATTAAACAAAATTATTTATTAATTATGTTATTTTAATAATTTACATAAACAATTTTATGTATGCTAAAGTTTACTAAACTATTTGCAGTCAAGATCACGACTCGGCAACCGACATGAAACATTATGGGACAGTCATGATTTTAGTGGCAGATTTTAATTCCGATAGTTGCACTTTCCATAAGTTTTATATTGGATTCTACATTATAGGCTAATTCTTCTCGAACATTTCTTCTTGCATAGTTATTCTCACACACAAATCTCTTTATGTTGCTAAGTCTTTATTGGTAAATTGAAAAAAGAGCAAGCACGAATGGAACTCATTCGTGAGCAAACGATTGCAGGAGGACATAAGGCTCCAAAAAAATGTAATAAGGATTGGAAAACAGGTGATGAAAGTCAATGAGAGAAGGTGTCAACTTGTTTAATAAATAGTAAGTATTAAGTGAAAAATTTCATAAGGTGAAACTTATTTAATAAACGTAAATATTAAGTGCATTTTTTTTTGTATTATAATCATATCGTTATTTTAGAGAAATTGAGAAATTGTTTCTAAAGTAATATCATTATGTCACTTTTTCAAGAATTTTCCTTCTTCTAAAAGTAAATTTTTTAAAACGTCCAAAAATATGGTTTTAATTGCTTTAGATTTTAACTAGTTTGTTATTTTAGCAAAATAAAATCTTGAGAAGAATTTTTTCAGAAGAACATTAGAAGAATAGTCCGAGAAGGATTGTGTGCAAATAATTACCTAATAAAAACTGTGGGAAAAATGTTTGAGGACAATTGTGCAATAAATAATAAATAAACAGGGTGGGGTGGTTTCATAAAAAGTACACCTGATTTTTTAACGTAACTTTCTCAAAAACTATATATCCTACCAATGTGAAATAATAAATACTATTCTTTAACTTTTCTTCAACAATCTATTATTTAACTTTTCTTTCAAAATTATCAAACAAAATATTAAAATTTTCCTCTAAATGAGGGATATAAAAATTCAGGTATGGCTCACCCTGTATAATACTTACAATCTTCTATTGAGCCCCTTTCAACTTTGGTAATAAATTGTGGTTCAAAATGTACATGACAAATCTTTGTCCATTTAGTAACCTCCCAATTATTACGTGGAATACTTTTTTTCCATAAAATTTTCTGTTCTTCGCTTTTGGGAAAAGCAAACAAATGGTCAGCTGGTTTGGATTTGCATAGCGGAACACAACAAACCGGCATGACGAAGAAGAACTAAAACATTTCATAAATATTAAAATACAAATTATATTGGTAATTTCAATTGAATTTACCTTAAACTATGAAAATATTTCAATCGAAACCAATTTCAAACAAGTTTGAAATGAATTTTCCAATTTAACCTAAAATGTGAAATGCTTTCACAACGGTTAAACTAATTATGTTTGGTATATATAGGTATTTATGGTATATATATTAAATATATATTATATAATACACTTTATAAATTTACAATACCCTAAGTTAATCGGTAACTTTAAGTACGAATTAAAAAAATCAAAATTTTGCAATATTATAAAATTTTATTATATGTAATCACACGCAAAAATATTTGAATTTAAATTCATGTAAGAATCTAAGAATATACAAAAAATTCTAATAGTTACTGGCGCTACTATCGCCAAATCCGTGAAGCATTTTACAAAATAAAAATAATGTCTCTCACAAATTTGACATTGAAAAAAAGATATTAAATTCAAAACAAAAATTAATATTTTTTACTGGTAAGTAGTGTTGTGATTTTCTGAAATAAAAACTAATAAAATATTTATATTTGTGATTTGTGCAAACTGGATATTGGATAATCCTAATGCCAGGACGTTCCTATATGTATATCTCATTATATATTTAGAAGATTATTGTGTTTTATGGTGTAATTGTGAAAAAAAAGTGCAAAGCAACATTTAGTTTTCTTTTTCTTAGAGAAAATAAAATCTGTACCTTGGTAGAAAAAGTGGCCCTTTTGTGTCCAAAATCTGATCATATTTGGTATTTTTGGCAGTTTAACAAATAATTATGGGCATGCATAAGGCATTTGTTCTCGTTCTACCAAGGCACATTTAAAGAAATATTTAATCGATATTTATTATATAGTGTGATTCACCAAAATACGCACATAATCTTCTTGAAATATGTACAAAAAAAATTTCTCTAATCAGCTGTTTTTGTTTTGATTAATTTTATTTTTAGTTAAGGTACATTGAAGATATAAAATACAGAACACTGGAAATCGTTATCATAAGCATGGATAACTAATTCAACAAAAAACGATGCCCAATCGTTAATTATGTATTTTAAAATTATAAATTGAAAGAAATTTTAAATAAATTTTTTTTTTTCATAATTTGTTGTTGTTTTTTTGTTTGTAATCTTCTCATCATACTTCATTAGTGTTTATTTTCCATTATGTGTGTTGACTTTGTTCCTATATATTTTGTTCTTTTATTATTGTAAATGCCGTGCGGGCGCCATTTTATTTTTCATAATATGTTTATCTCTTTTTTATATTTGTGTACTCATTTTTAAGCTTTTTCAGATACATAACAAGATATTTTATTTCATTATTTCTGGCTGGAAATCGTCAATAATAATAATTTGACAAAAATATTTTAATGTATAAATAAATATGTAACAATTAAATATATATTTTGAAAATTTTAAATCACCAATATTTGTTTTCATACTTTTTGTTTTCTTTTTATTTACTGCATCTGATAATATGCTTCATATTATAGGTTTGCTTCATTTTCCGTATATTAACCGTGTTTCCATATTGTTTGTTATGTTTAGTATTGTAAATGTCATGCCTTTTCCTTTATATGTCTGTCTCTTTTTTACATATATGTACTCTATTTTTAAGCTTTTTCAAATAAAAAATATCTTATTTTGTTATCATTATTATCGTAAATTGGAAAAGCTCACGGAAAAATCCTCCAAGTCAGCTGGAAACGGAAGTTTAGAGATGCAATTGAATTAAAATAAAATTAATTCCGATTCAATTTTCATTAATATATTTTGAATAAACTGAGGTCATGTCTCTCCATATAAACACTATGAAATAAACATTTTTTTTTGGATTTTTTGTTACCATAAAAAAAGCTTTGAAAAAAATATCGATATCATGGAGGCTTTATTTATTAAGTAGGCTTTGCTACAACTCATAATATAAAAGCTTTTAAATAATTTGTTGTAGTGTTTAATGATAAACGTGGACCACAGCGGCGGAACTACATACCCGCAAAACCCCGCAGCCGCGGGGGGCCCAAAGCGAGATTTTGTTCTTTAATAATTTTTCTTTAATAAAATCGTTTTTTAAATGTGAATTAAAATTATAAATATGTATAAAAACATTAATATTTATATAATTACATACAAAATAAGTGCCGTTTAATGAAAAATAAGTGCCTTTATTGCTTTGATAAATTTTCCCTAATAATCTGCGGGGGGCCCAAAATATGAAGTTCCGCCACTGGCGGACCACGTATTTTCTTGTGTAATTTAATTACCCATCAAACATTTTTGGGTACGTACCCAGCGCAGTGCAATTTACGTACGGTTTTCCATACCCATTTTGCTACATTTACATAAAAGAAATGCGAGTGTGTGCGGATAACCATTATGAAGTTTGCGCACAGCGCGATGAATTTGAGAAGTAAAAAAAGGACCGCTTTCCATGCGCACAGTATGCTAAGATGTTTCAGTTCCGCATGTGCAGGGTTGCCACCTTTTGAAAAGTTCAAAGTAGGACATTTTTGGATATTGATTTGAATTACCTTAACTCAAAAAATTTTGTTCGATAGCGGAATACCTAAAATTGCAATAATTTCGACAAATGATTAAAAATTCGGTAATTTTGTAAACTCATTCACCTATTTTAAATTTTGCAAGTTTTGCGGTTAACGAATTTTCTCCGAATTCGAATATTTTTTCAATATATTCTATTGAAACCGCTAGAAATTTTTAAAATTGTTGTTCTATTTTATACTTTTCAGAATTTTTCAATTCTTTGAATTTGGTCATCCCTTCATAACAATTTCTGCTCGTATCTAGATTTAAGTTGCAGTTTAAAATCACTAAAAGTACCATGAAGATCAACTATTGTGGTACTGTTTTTTCCAATAATTTAATCGGTTTTTCAATTATAATAGTTAGATGGCTTGCGGAAAGGAGATATGTTTCGATTTTAAGTGGAATTTCATCATTTTTTATGTGTAAGACTTTTTTCAGTGCGACTGACAAACCGTTTAAACTGCTTAAAAGATATGATTGTAATGCAGGCTATTCTTTTAGTAATCTTTCTATACAAGGCTGTAGAGATAACTAGTGGGTTACGACGTGTTTGGAAAACCCGTGATATTTTCGATATCAACGTCTAACTCCCCCAGAGAAGATCTGAGACAACTGTGCAAAATATGAGCGTAACAGTTCGCTTTTACGATGTTTTTGTTGAGGGTTCTAAAATTTGTAAACAGTGAATGACGAGACCAAAATTAGAATTCGTGTTGTCTGCTGCCGAAATTTTTTTAAAAGCCAAATCTATAGGTCTTTTATTGAACTACAAATGCTTTTAAACATTCCATCAGCCGATTCATTCGAGTTTTCATAAAAATCTATAATAGTTCTAAACCGTTCTGTCTTGAAAACATTGAATTGTTAATGAAAAAACCTCCGGTTTTTTTTGTTACATGCCTCCGTCATTATTGAAAAATCCAAATTTCTATCTTTAATCGATTTGATAACGTTCTCTAATATTTGAGGACACAAAACATTCATTACAATGGCTTCGGCCTTAGTTCGACCACACGACGTCTTAAATAAATTGGCATCATTTGGCAGTATTTTTCGAAACAGCTTAAGCACACAGTCAACGAATAACGTATTATATGACTGGTTAAGTTTTACTGTGTGGAAGATATGAGCAATTTCAATGACAATTACCTGAAGCTCTTCTTTTGTATCCTTTTTATGCATACATTTTTCAATTAAAGATGAAGTGTTTGATGCCCTCACTTCAATTTTATGTACCTCGTTTTGCTCATGTTGCTTAATTACTGTTACACCTTTAATACTTGTGCAAAATGTTTTTAAACAAATTTTGCATTTTACGTTGGATTCGTTTTATTTTTGTAGCTATCCAAATTCTTTCAGCCAGTTAAGTTTAAAACGGCATTTTTGCTTTTTATTTTGGGATTCCATTTCCACCTAAAAATGTTAATATTAATTTTGTCTATGAGTGTGTTCAAAGTAGGACATTTATTAAAAGTGTAGGACGTAGGTCTTTACCATTCAATTGTAGGACTGTCCTACGTAAAGTATGACAGGTGGCAACCCTACGCATGTGTCAAACAATATGGCGTACGTATTTCATTTTCATTTTTTCAATCAAAAAGCAAATAGAATCTATTATTGGTTTAAGTTTTATTGTGTTTTGTGATTGTTTAATAAAATTATATATATTTAATAATTGTAGGATAATCTCGGCAATCAATTTTAACTATGGAATCAAACAGCTCAACAATTTTTCAATTTAAAAAAAATGTAAGTTCTTCGATATGTATATAAATATTTTCAAATAATTTACTTCATGTTTTTGTTTAAGAAGATCCCGTTACAGATAGGAAAGAAAAATATAGCCCTGAAAGTCCCTCAAATTCCGATTCGGAATTAGGCAATCAACATTTTTTAAAAATTCGTAAAGTTATACCAACCACATCAACAGAGATCACAGGTAAAAATTTGGAAATATTAGATATTCAGATAAAGAACAATCTAGTAAGTGAATTTTTTTAATTTATTTTATTTGTAAAATTGCTTAACGTATTTCTAGCATTAAGAACAAGCCCAATAAAGCCCAAGTAAAATATTTGGTCATTACATGAATACTAAATAAAATAATAATAAAAAAAATATAAATAAAATAAAATGAACGCCTTTGCCGCTCTAGTCCAATGCGGTTACCACTACGCCACAAACAATATAATGACTATTATTTTATTTTCATTGGTAAATTGTTTTATTTTTTCAAAGCGTTCTACAGCCTCGCTAGCTAAATATATTAATTTTATCACATACTCTTTTGATATTTCGGTAAGGTATGTACAAAACAAATCTGGGTAGGCTGTGCCTTCTACATGACTACTATGGGTTTGTAAAAATAAATTTCTTTATTGAAAACAAGTCACTAAACTTCAAACTTTTTTCAGTCTCCGTCAACATATTCAATTGATGGGGTTGTTAAAAAATCCCAACACTCTTTAAATTTTTCAGAAAGTATTTCAGATAAGATAAAGGTGGTAATACCACAGAATATAATACATATACAATTAACTAAAAGCTACATTACACAGGCCAAAACTGTTTTGCCTTTATACCTTTCATTTTACGTGTTGAACGAACATTATATTGGGAATTTGCGTGCACTTAACAACAATTTACCTTGGACGAATCTTCCTTCGCCAACCCGATGTGAAAAAATTTAATCGTCATTTTTTCAAAACGAAACTCACATTTTAAACGGTAATATAAGACCAATAAACCTAACATTAATTCTCCTGAAGAACTCTTAAATACTTTATAAACCAAATCTTTGTAACCATTGTTACATAAAGTGCAGTCCAAATTGTTAAAACCCCTCCAATATTAAAACTTATTATTTTTTATAAATATAGTACTTCACTAATTTATAAATCCTGTGACGTTCCTAATCATCAACTCTATGTAATAAGTCACCAAAATCTAGCAAGCTCTATTAAGTCAACAATATCTGGCCTATATTTAATATAAGTCAGAGACGTTTATATAAGAATACTTGACGTGGCCATACAATTCAATCAAACAAGAAAAGGATTTTTTTGGCTTCTTCAACGTCTACATTTCAATTTCCCACGCATATATCAAGTGGACATATTTTCAAACTTTAGGCTTTATCAACTAAATTTAATATAAATCACCAATTTAATATTTTCAAAGACCATTCTAATGCCATTAAAGTTACGTACCTATGTATATATTTTTAATTCTAAATTCGAAACATGTTTTGTGCTAAAACTGGAATAATTTAATCGATTTCAAGAATATTCTCATAAATTGTTCAGACTTAGTGGTACCTCTAAAGGTGATTACTCTATCACAAATCTAATGACTTTTTAATAATATTTCGAAATGTTTTTTTGTCCAGAATAACAATATATAGTATGTAATATGTTATATAGAGTGTGTTGTATGTCTAATACACATATATAAATAATAAACTAACAACAATATACGAAAAAATATTAAAATCCAAATGTATCATCAACATTTTCAACCTAATACAGCATAAAAACAATAACACTACAATAATATCCTTTTTTTTTGTGTATATATGTATGTCTCTGTATTAATTTTTCTGTATTTTCATTTGGCATGAATTATGCATTTTTCATGTGATATGAAAAATAATCTTTCGACCCAAAAAATTATGAATTATGATGGCAGATTTTGGATTTTTTTTTTTCAGTTTTTTGTGTTTTGTATATTTTTCTTGTGTATTTGAAACAATATTCTAGTCTGACTGCGTGTCTTATTTTTCAACAAAATATTTATCTGAGAATATACACAACAACAACAATAATAAAAATCACAAAAATTGTATATTCAAGCTTATAAAAACAAAAAAACAAGAATATTATTTCGTCTGTTTGGTTATTCTTCATAATTTTTATGATTTTATTTGTTTTGTGTTACAATAAAAAGAATTTTGTTAAAAAAAACTACAAAAAACAAAAAAAAAATATTTTAAAAGAATTTAAGATTGGTAGACAAACAACCAAAACACATTAAATGGAAATTGCAAATTTTTTATTTTATTTTATTGTTTAGTCAGGATTACAGCTCATCAAGGATGCTGTAAATCATCTGCAATTATTTATGACCTAATATTACAGAAGTAGTTGCAGCACTATTTTCTAAACAATATTGTCTTTATATTATGTGTAGACTAGCTGTTACCGACGTTAGAAGGAGGACGGACTGGAAACATACAAGTCTGTGTATATAGACAAAGCAAATAAATTCTTTTGTTTTGTCAATAAATTCTTATGCTAATTTCAAAAAAATGTCTGAGAAATAAATTATTAATTATAAATTCATAAACTAAATTAATAATTTTGAAATTTTGATTTTTATTATTATTATGATTTTTGGAAATGGAATTTAAAAATTTATTATCTAAAATCGCATTTATGTTGTACAGGTATATACCTAATATGATATTATTAAATTCGTGATTAAAATTTTAATTAATATATTATAGATTTATAAATATATAAGGTGAATTGTTAAGATTTTGATATAAATGGTTCGAATTTTGATTTGGTTTTAAAAATCATGTACGAGTAGTAGCGTGCATGTACAACAAAAAAAAACTTTTAACCAGATGTATTATCACAGTGAAATATGTGTGTTTAATTTCATTTGGTAAATTATTTTTAATTTTTCAAGTATGTATGTACTATATAGTGTATCTGAAAATACTTTAAATTTATGATGTTACTAATAAGATTGATGACATCTTTAAAATGGATTATATTATCAATATACAAATATGAATTACTTACAGAATTGATTTATGTTATATGTATAAAAGACGGCCTCTTCAAATTTGCATCTGCTCTTTTCTAAGATATGTTTTATATGAGTTTAAACGAGCATGTTATCAGCTTATTTAAATATAAGTACTCGTATATGTTGCTTTTTAATATCAATGATGTTCATAAATAGTATGCTATGTAATAAATTTACAGGTTTTCTACAAAATTCGATTTGTTTATACGAATGTTGATGGCTACCAGAGAGCTAACTGATAAAAATATATTTCGTATTCTAAACTATACAGAAATGATAAAAAATTATGTAATATAAATGTAATGGCCCAAAGTTGCGAGGACTTCAATTTACTTTGAAATTTCAAATGGCAGTTTACCGAATTTGTGCTTTAAAAATGTTAGTTTATCCGTTTTAGTGCCAATTAAAAAATTGAAGTTGCACAAGGTCATTAGGAATGTTTAAGAGAAGACATTTTACAGAAATGGGTTTAGAAATTACTCGGGTTTCGAAAAGGTCGTTTTTAGCAAAAGAATTTTTATTTCCCGAATTTCTTCCAAGCGTTGGCGAATATATTTATAAATGACTAACTTAATTTAACTTTAATTAGTTTATGTTATTTAGAACGATGAATGAACAATAACCATTTTAGTAGTGACTGATAAAAACCAATATCGAGCAGGACTCCAAATTTTATATAAACAAAGAAGAAAAATTAGCATCTTGAACTGGCTAATATCAACTTCCGACAAAAGAATATTTGCATACAAATTTTTCTGAATTACTCTAATTTTGATTGTGGGTACTTTCATTTGACTCGGGAGTAATTTATTTGGTCCAAAACGCAACACGAACCAACATTTATTTGTTTTCAACGTGATATTAGTATTGCAATTGCGATGTGTTTTGTTGTTTTTATTTGACTAGGGGTTAAAACCCAAAGAAGCTACTGAGAGTTTTTGTAAAACTTACGATATTTTGAAAGTTCGTAAATGTCAACGTTGGTTCAAGCAATTTAAAAACGGCAACAGAAATTTAAAAGACCAACCGAAATCATGAAGACCTCAAAAAATCGATAACGAAGTGTTGAAATCGCTAGTAGAAGCAGATCTGCGTAAAATGATTAGGGAATTATCGCAAGACATCGGCTGTCCCTGGTCAGTCTTAAAAATGCTGGGGAAAAACACAGGCAAAATGTTTGAGTTCCTCACAATTTGTCACAGTCGACCTTGAATCTACGAGTAACAATTTCTTCTTCGTTGCTTACCAGGTATGAAACCGATCCGTTTTTAAGAAAAATTGTCACTGGAGGTGAGAAATGGATCCTGTACAACAGTCCAGAAAAACGAAAAACAGTAGCTTTGTAAAGAAGAAGTATCGCTTTCGACCCTTCAACCATCTTTAACTTTGAAAAAAGTTTTATAATGTATGTGGTGGGATATTTAAAGGGTGATTCATTATGAGTTATTAAAACCTGGCCAAACCATTATAGCCGAGGTCTACTGTGGCCAACAAATTAAAGGCGGAATTGTTGAAAAAACGGTCGGTACTTGTGAATAATCGGTGGCGTATTCTGCAACACGATAACGCGAGGCCGCATGCATCGAAGTTCACTAAGGAAAAAATTAAAGAGCTTGATTTGGAATTTCTGCCTCATCCGCCTTACTCCCCCGATATTGCGCATTCCGATTATCATTTATTTCGAAGCATGGAACATTTGTTTCGAAATAAAAAATTCGCCTCCGAAAACGATGTCCGAAATCACTTGGAAGCGTTTTTTGAATCAAAGGAACCAAACTTTTTCAAAAAAGGTAACGATCAGTTGCCCAAATTGTGGAAGAAAATTATTGAGAAAAATGAAAATTATTTATCGGAATAAATAAGATGTATTTTTTTACACAGCTATTCCACGTGAAATCAGACTCATACGGGGGCAAGGTTTGCAATTATTTTGAAATTGGTGGAGATGGTTAATCTGGATAAAAAAGAAATATAGTTTGAGTATAAACTCTCTGGGATCAATATTCCCGGAGTACCGTTATAATTAGTTTTAACGAAACTCGAACGTTCATATCTTTCAAATACGTGTATCTTGTCAGATTTTCACGTGTAATATAGCTCGTTAGAAAGACAATTTTACATATTTTTAAATAAGCGTATTAAACTTTGGTGTTAATGTACAATACGTCCTTTGAATTTCAGTTTTAATTTTAAATAATCTTTTGCTGAAAAATCGAACTATTGCCCGATTTATTTTTATTTTTGTCGTAAAGCATTTGAAAATGCCTTTCCAACAAGCCATCTTACATCATGAAGACTCGACGCGTTCGAGTTTTATAGAACAAAACGTCATAACAAATTAGTGTGATATTCAATAAGTGCAATTATCAATTACAACTATAATTTTCCTTTAGTGATTTCGTAAATGTGTTTTTTTGGCCGATTTCGCGTGGAATCGCTGTATAAATGCATTTTTCTTTAGTATTAAAAAAAAAGGTAATTTCTTTTCGCTTTACCTAATTATTTTTTCGCTGTGCGTTCATGCTCTTACTCTCTAATGATAAACAGTAACAAAAATAATTTCGCTGTTTCAAAGTGATTTCAATTTTTATTTTTAATTTTGCTCTAAAAAGAGGAAGCATAAAAGTTAAAAATATCGCTCCTTATATATACTACAGAGCGATTAAAAAAAATATTTTTAGGAAGCACACAAACACATAAATTGCTTTTTGAATGCAGGTTTTAAATTTCAAATCGAACCTTTTACACCAAATTGATCATTTTACAGTTCAAATTGAGCTTTTTACATTTCAACTTGGACCTTTAGAAAATTATATGTATCGCCAATTAGGATGGAACTTATCTGTTTCTTAACGGATTTTAGTGAAATTTGACATTCGCGTTGGATATAATATTCTAAAATGATTTTTGGATGAAGTTCTGGAATATAGCCAAGTACAAGTAGGATAGAATGCCTATTTCTCAACCGAATATCATAAAAGGACCCAGCAATAATCTTATGGAAATTGGGTTTCGGTCAAATTTTCTGAATTTTCGATATGTTGTATATTTTCTCATCCTGAACAAAAGTCTCCACGGGCACAAAGCTCCAAATTCAATATTTTGGCAGCTACAGAGCTCCAAAGCTCCACAGGTCCGTTAGAAAACTATTAATTTTTAATACTATTTATAGATGTCAAAAGCATATTTTAAATATTTAAATATATAAGTTTATGTTTTTGAGGTCGCTGAATTCAAATCTGATGTCAGATTTGAAAAATTGACAGTTGACAGCTGTCAATTAATTATAATTTTTTTTATTTTTTTTTTTTTATTTTTTTTTTAGATTTGAATTCAACGATCTCAAAACCACAAACTTATATATTTAAATAATTAAAATAAGCTTTTGACTCAGGATGACAAAATATACAACATATCAAAAATTCAGAAAATTTTACCGAAACCCAATTTCCATAAGATTATTGCGAGGTCCTTTGAATAAAGCTCTGGAATATGGCCAAGTGGGATGAAACTTAATTCCTTAACCGATTATGATAAAGTTCGAAATATGAGACGGATATGGAATTTTAAAATGATTTTTGGATTAAGTTCTGGAATATGGCCAAGTAGGATGGAGCTTGACTTTATGATAAAATTATCTTACCGTTTATGATGAAATTCGACATGTGCATTGGAAATTGGATTCTAAATTAATTTTTAGATAAAGTACTTGAATATGGCCATGTATACCATACAAGTTAATTCCGAAAAATTGTTAATTAAAGGTTACAGTACCTTATTGAAACCAGAAAACAAATAAACGAAAAATTAAAATTTAAAAAATAAATCAAATTTTTCAAATACTTTGTTTTTATTTAAAAATATTAACGTTTTCGATCACTCTGTGTGATCATCATCAGATATATCTTGCAACTAAAATATTTTATTGAAAATTTAAATTACATTGACTTACTGTACCCGGTGTGCGGGAAGCCGAAAAAAGTTGGTCTAAAATGACGAAAAAAAACTAGCATCATATATAAATGCAGCATGCTCTACAGTGTCATAATCCATTATACAGAAAATCGGACCTGATCATTTAACAAAGAAATCGCGAAAAAACGCGATTTTTTTAATTTTAATTGAAAATATCATTTCGGCGGCTAATTTAAAAAGGAAGAAATTAAAGATGATACAACTTTTATACTTTTTTCTTAATCTGTATTTCTTTATCTACAAAATGAACCCTATATCAATATTTTGCGATAACTAGTTTTTCTTTTACAACCAAAATACACTAACATACAATGCCGAAAATCAAAATACTCCGCCTACTTTGCTTGAAACAAAACTAACTCAAGGTCACTGTGTACGGAAAGGTGAAAACAATTTGCCTAAAAATATTTGAGTTGGTAACGTGGAGGCCTTCAAACGATTTTTGGAGGAATCGATAGACAATCGCTAATTTTCTGAATTATATACATGGTGCATTATAGAATCCAAGCCACGTATATCAGTGCAAACAGCGAGAGAATTATTCTCAATTGATTTGCAAAATTCGTAAAATGACGATGACGATTTATTGCTCCATATATCCGAACATTTGGAGCCAAAATGTTTACTTCTTTTAAATCCTTTGACAAAGGAATGGATTGCCGCTGCGATGGTTTCATGCGTCGTACCATAATATTCAAACGATTTTGCGAGATTTCAATGTGATTGCAAGGCGCAGTGACATTTGATGGTTGGTACATCGATACAGGTGTTTCTCCGGTTTCATTAGATTCAAATGTTAGTGGTAAATATTCTTCAGTTGGGTTTGACCTTTCCGGAACAGGAATTTCATCTGAATGCGGCAGCGGTAATTGAACATATGTCATTGCAGTGTATGTCAAAGTAACAATTTTTTTCTGTTTGTACCGAGAATATAATTTACGCACCCATAACATTGAATTGGATCATGTACTTGTGGATCCATCCATATCATCGGGACACCAAATGACATTGCGGCTTCAGTATTTTACCATTTATGCAGATGGAAAATGATTGCTGTACAAACAATAGACGGCGTCCAATTTACACCACTAGTAACATTTTGTGAAAAGTATAGTCGATATCGATATAAATCAGCGGTTTTATCACTTATTTTGCGGCAATTGGTCATAATTTTAAATTTTCCACACACGTAACAAAAGTAATTGAGTTTAAAACGCCTTTCACTAGATTTCACAAGCCGATTTACTTGATAAAACAGAACAGACATTGTATGTCTATGAACTAACCTAATTTTTATTCAATTTATTTGTGTTACTTTTAGTTTGTAAGTTAATGTATTTATAATGTTATTTGTAATTATTGTAATTGAATAAAAATATAATATAATAATAATAATAATATATTTACCTAAATGAAAATCTTTTTATTTTTAATTTTATATTGTAGTTTTTATTTCTTCCTTATTGTGACAATTTTTAATTTTTTTAGAAATATCGATTTCGAGGATAATTTCTTCTTCGGTTTATTTTTTACTACTATTACATAATTTATTTGGAAGCTGTTTATATACTGTTGCTGTGTGCTGTTGTGTGGTACCTCCTTTGTTTTTAAGTTATGGATAAAATTAAATCGTAATTTTTATTAGGTTTGGTGTTGATTTTGTCGTTAAGTAAATTGTTGTTGTTTTTGTATATTTCCAGCCCTTCTAACTTGTCTTATTTCGGTCCATTTTGATTCTATGTAAAATGATTAAATTTTTATTGAAATCAGTATACCTATTTGGCAAATTTTTTTCACCGTTTCGTACACAGTGATCTTGAGTTAGTATTGTTTCAAGCAAAGTAGGCGGAGTATTTTGATTTTCGGCATTGTATGTTAGTGTATTTTTGGTTGTAAAAGAAAAACTAGTTATCGCAAAATATTGATATAGGGTTCATTTTGTTGATAAAGAAATACAGATTAAGAAAAAAGTAACAAAATTAAAATTAAATTGGAAAATATTTAACATAGAGACTAGAGAAATATTAAACTGAGATTCTCAAATACAAAGGAGAAAAAAGAAATTTTGATTAGCTGTACCAACATACATAAAAGTATAACAGAAAAATAAATAACACTAAAAGTAGAACTGTGCTCACAAAATTTGGGTTTGCCGGTGGCGGTGTGACCACAGCCAGGCAGCAAAGTGAAACATAAAATGCCGAAAAAAAAAATTGGTGGGCAACCACCTATGGATGACAAAACCCTGAGCTTCATTACCAAGCTAATAAGCAGAAATATTTCCAAATCCCTGCAAATATTCAAAAATGACATATTAGGCCAAATTAGTGCTAATAATCCGGCCGCACCCGCAGAAACTAGTCTCCATAATAAACCAGACGGAACCAACAATTCTTCAAAACAAACAAAGGCACCTAATGAGGCCGCTATCAAAAAACGGTCCAACGAAGTGGACAGCCCGTCGACGTCAAGCGTCGAAAAGACGAAGAGAGTGCGTAAAAGCAGCGACACCATAGAGAACGATGTCTCACAGGCGGTCAAAATGATGCTGGACAACAGCTCCGACTACGACTATACGGACACCGAGTCTGAAATGGACCATGTAGTCTTCCCAAGCAGCCAAATAGGTGGACAATTCAACAGACTAAAGTCAGACGTACCTGCTGACAAGGTCAATCTGGACACTGGAAGAAAAGCCGCAGCCAGAGTCGCCAAACCACCACCAATAATTTTAAAAGGATTCGACTCTTCAAAAATAAACCTACCCAAAGGAATAACAGGAAAAATTACAGGCACTCTGCTCAAGGTGTATCCTAGCAGCACCATAATATATGCAACTAACTTGGAAAACCACCAACAGCTGGTAGCGGAGCTCAAAACGGAAGAAGTACAGTTCTTCACGTATATCCAGAAGAACCAAAGGCCAAAAGTGATGGTGATGAAGGGTATCCATCAGGATACAGAAACGGAAGACATCAAAGCTGAATTAGCAAATAAAGGGCTAGCTGTGCAAAATGTGTACCCCATAAGCAAAACAATCAAGGAGAACGACGGCTCGGAGATACGGATTAAACTACCCTGTTTTACCGTGTCCTTCGCACATGACACAAAACATTCAAACATAACGCTGATCAACGATTGCTGCGGCTACAAGGTCAGTTGGGAGAATAAACGAAAAATCCCCTTAGCGCAGTGCCGTAAATGCCAAGGATTCGGGCATGTTGCTGCTGGGTGCAGCATGCAGTATAAATTTGTGAAGTGCGCCGGATCACATCTACCAGGTACCTGTCCCAGAAATGAAGACAAATCAGTCCCAGTGAAATGCGGCAACTGTGGCGGAGGACACGTAGCCAGCTTCCATGAATGTCCAGAGAGACAGAAAAGACTCGGTAAGTTAAACAAACCTAATCCGAATACAAATGTAAACAATGCTCAGCCCAAAATTTTTTCATCTAATTATGTTAAAAAAGGTGTCTCTTACGCCGACTTTCTTAAACCTAAACCGATCCAAGGGCCTTCAGCCCATAACGTACCACATTCCTCTGAGCCTTCGGGAGCGAACGGTGTTCTTAGTGAGTTCTTTGCAAAGTCGCAAGAACTTTTCGGCATGAGTTTTACCTCGCTCACCAGCCACGTATCCAAATTTTTAATCCAACTAAACAAGATCCAGGACGTAGCCAGCCAAAAGGCAGCATATCTCAATTTCACTGTACAATTCCTGCAATGAAGATTGTTACCCTAAATTGCAATAGCCTAATCAATATTGCCCGCCGCCAGGAGCTATCGATATTCCTAAACCAACATCAACCCAGCATAGTGTGCCTTAACGAGACCAGACTAAACGACCGACATACACTATTTTTCGAAAACTATGTCATACACAGAACAAATTCCAAAATTAAGAGATCTGGAGGTACTGCGATCCTAGTCAGAGATAACATAAAACACTCATCGCCGAGGGCCTACATACGGGACAATTTAATGGCTACATCTGTAATTGTGGGAGAGGGAGACGAATCTTTCGCATTAGTCTCTGCCTATTTTTGGAAGGTTGTGGCCGAAGACTTACACAGTTTGCTTGGCACTCACCCACGCGTCGTCGTTTGTGGTGACTTTAACGCTCACCACTATTCATGGGGCGGCTTGACAATCAACAGCAGCGGCCGGACACTGTCGGAATACTGCCAATTCAGGAACACGCGGGGATGCAGTACTTGACCTGGTCGTGGCAAAGGAAGTGGACATCGACGAAGATGTCACGGTGCTGAACGAGTTCTGCTCCGACCATATGCCAGTAGTCTTTCATACCTCGGATCGGTTTGACTTGTTCCAAAGTCCAGATGGTGTCAAAATATTGGACTTCAAAAACGCGGACTGGTCTTGCTATAGGCGTTACATTCACAACAAAATTGCTCCGCTTAACGAACAGCCAATCGATTCAACGGAGGAAATCGAACGAAGAGTTGACCAGCTCACAAAAATCATGTGCATGGCCACGAATAAATATGTGCCGCCTATGGAGAGCAGGACCAGACCGCTGCCTGCTCATATAATCCAGCTGATTAAACTCAGGAACTATTATAGGAACAAACACCGCTACTGGCCGGCACTATACACCAATACATTAATAAACCGAACCACGAGGCTTGTGCACGAGAAAATCAGCCAGTTTCGCCAAGAACAGATAAACGAAAAGCTCAGCAACGTAGACCCAGACAAGTCAAACATATATAAATACATTAGAACCATCAAACCAACGAAAAAGTTAAACATGGTGCTAGACGGCCCCGACGGCCCGGTCATCGATCCTGCAATAATTGCTAATAAGGTAGCGGACTACTACCAAACAATTTTCAGCGATAGGACGCGTACTGAGGATCAAAGAATAATAGACCAGACAGAAGGTTTCATAGCAAACCAGACATCCCCTTTTGCGATACATCCGGAAGCGACTAATGTCGCGGAGATGACAAACATTGTAGAGCAATTAAAAAATAAAAAATCACCCGGGGTAGATGGTATCTCTAACGGGGCAATCAAAAATCTACCAATATCGGCTATCGTACAGCTAGTACAGATAACAAATGCCATTCTGGTTTATGCATATTTTCCCAAATGCTGGAAGCTCTCCAAGGTGGTAGCAATTCCCAAAACCGGCAAACCAGGCACCCCGAAAAACACGAGGCCCATAAGTCTGCTGTGCGGACTTAGCAAACTGGTGGAAAGAGTGATCCACCGTAGGCTCTGGTCAGTGGTCCAGCACTTGATCCCGGTGGAGCAGTTTGGCTTTGTTTGCCATAGATCGACAACGGACGCAATGATGCGTCTCCTGAATGACCTCAAACGAGCCAAGGCACGTCGTAAGATCATGGCGGTAGCATTCTTGGACATCCAGAAAGCGTTTGATTCGGTATGGCACAAGGGCCTCATATACAAACTAACCAAATGTGGGGTTAATCCGGCGCTCATCATACTACTCAACTCGTACTTAAAAGAAAGGGAGTTCTTTGTCTGCGTGAACAATAGGCACAACTCTGAAATCAAAAAAATCGCAGCGGGGGTGCCTCAGGGATAGGTGCTGGGACCTTTACTATACATATTTTTTATGCATGACATACCTGCCCCTAGGCAGCCTTACACCAAGTTCCAAGCAAATGCCGACGACACAACTGTATATTCCAGCAGTTACAGTGAGTACCAGTGTTCTGCCAGAATTCAGGCATACCTTAATACGCTGGTGGAATACTTCGACACATGGAATGTCAAGATTAATGCCACAAAAACCCAACTGATCTATTTCTACCCCCACCAAAACTACAAAAACAAATTCAACAAGGCAATGGACGTTTCCATCAATGGCGAAAATATCACGGTGTCAAAGGAGGCAAAGTATTTAGGCGTCACTCTGTCCAGTACCCTCAATTTCAACAGCCACATTAAATCAATCAGCAAACAATCGGCTAATGCCTTCAGAATCCTCTACTCGATACTTAATCGTAGTAGTGTGCTGGACTACAAAAACAAGCTACTAGTTTACAAACTATACATCAGGCCCATTATCACCTATGCATCACCAGCCTGGTATGACCTAATCACATCAACGCAGAGAACCACGTTACAACGAATACAAAACAAAGCACTACGCCATGTTTTCGATAGCTGGCCACACCCGCCGGACTACAGACAGACCTCGACAGCATGTCTCCATGACATGGCCCAATTAAATTATATCGATAACTTCTCGGCCACAATGTTATCCAATCGGCTAAACAAATTGCTTTCCTTACCATGCGACTTCCTAAACAGCATAGCTCACCAATACTGAACAGCTCGACATGGTCACACCCACACACTTTATTGCGCTTAGCATTGTATTCAAGGATTAAGGTAGCATTAAGATAGTTCGTAAGTTGTAAATATTGTAAATAATAGTTTTAAGATAGCACAAAAAAAAAAAATACGGGGGATATCAATCCTCACTACCAAGTTGCCGCAGTGCATTTATATTAAAACTATTATATCAACCACAAATCTATATAAAACCTAAAGGTTACTGTAGAATAAAAAAAATGTTAAAACAATACTGTACATATCTACATATAATTATTAATAAAGATTTTTGAAATGAAAAGAAAAAAGTATAAAAGTTGTACATATCATCTTTAATTTCTTCCTTTTTAAATTAGC
This sequence comes from Tipula helvola, assembly GCA_963556165.1. NCBI lineage: Eukaryota > Metazoa > Arthropoda > Insecta > Diptera > Tipulidae > Tipula > Tipula helvola. Next base: position 262,599,298 of record OY744482.1, on the reverse strand, counting down.
CGCCGAAATGATATTTTCAATTAAAATTCAAAAAATCGCGTTTTTTCGCGATTTCTTTGTTAAATGATCAGGTCCGATTTTCTGTTTAATGGATTATGACACTGTAGAGCATGCTGCATTTATATATGATGCTAGTTTTTTTCGGCATTTTAGACCAACTTTTTTCGGCTTCCCGCACACCGTGTGTAATTAATAGTATTCTGTATATAAGCAAGTGCATATACTAGAGTGCTAGATTCTAAATGTCAACGAAATGTAAACAAATAAAATATCTAAAATTTAACTAATGACACACCATGTAAGTACATATGTAGATATATAAAAAAAAAAAAAAATTTAAATGTTTAACAGAAATTAATTAGTTCAAAATCACATTGGCTACATTGAAAAGATTCGAACAAATTGGGCTCATCTCATTATTCATCAGCTTATCCTTGTGTTTTTCCATCCAAAGTGATTCGTGTGCATCCAATTTCCAAATTTCGTTGATTGGTTTTATAATTTTACAATTCAATACATCTATTTGGTGGCCTTGATTATTTAGCATATGTTCAGCTACACTTGATCGGAGTTCATCGCGGTTTCTCACTGCTAATGCGTGCTCCAGTAATCTTTTGTTGAAAGCTCTTGAAGTCTGCCCAATATACATCATATTGCAATTCGTACAGCTGACTTTATAAATTCCCGATTTTGAAGCTGGAGGTGGAATATCCTTATAGTTGCATATCATTGATCCTAAATTGGTACTTTTAGTGACCAAATGTATGTCGAAATGTTTCAGCAAATTTCCTATTTTATTTGTTATTGTCGGATAAAAAGGTACACAGATTCGTTTTTTCTCTGATTTCTGTGCCGATGTTAAACTCGTGAGCGCTAGTATTTCATGATTGCGTTTGTGTTTATTTAGAATCGTTTTTATGAACCTCTCGCCATATCCATTGATTTCAGCCGATTCTAAAATATATTTTTCCTCTGCCTTGAATTCCGTTCTTTCACAGGAATGTTAAACAGTCTGTACCCTAATGCATGAAATGCTGCTTTCTTGTGCGCCCCATTTTGGTGTGAGTCCGAAGTGATAAAACGCATCGTGTTTGTGGGTTTTCGGTAAATGCCAAATTCCAATTTATTGTCGTTCCTTATAACTTTAATGTCCAAAAAAGGAAGGATACCGTCTATTTCTACTTCGTAGATGAACTTTATTGTTAGATATTGACTGTTCAAACACTCCAATGTATTGTTTAAATCTGCTTTCTTCAATACGGCGAAAATATCATCCACATATCGAAACCATATTCTAGGGAACCAAGTGGAATTGCAGATATTTTTCTCAAACATGCACATGAAGATATTACTCAGGTATGGTGCTATTTTACTACCCATGCATGTTCCAAATGTTTGTTTGTACACCTTTCCTCTGAACTGGAAAAAGCTCTGTGCCATACAAGTTTCGGCTACTATCAGAGCCTTCTAGAGAATAGAGCCATAATCATTATGACGTATTTTTTCGAAGCTTTTTTAGTGGTATAACTTTTCACTAATTTCCATAGGAATCCATAGTAAAAATGGTGTTTTTTAGCTTCAAGTTTTTCAATGAAAAAAGCAAAAATGTTACAAAATTTTTATACAAAAGTGTTCTACATACCTTTAGCAGCAATATACAAGAAGGGTATATTGATATTAAGTAAATATTAATTGCAGAAATATTAAAATTAAATTATTTGTAAAATATATTTTTCGAACTTTCATTTTAAAAAATACATCAAAGTTGGCTCTGACGAATTAAAATAATACTTGCTAAATTTATCATTAGTTTTACTAGTGTACGTTAGATGTCTCAGATTTATACAGAAAAATACGAAAAAGATTGTTTAATCACAAAATTATGACACGTTCTTAAATATTTTGTGAATTTGCTTTGCTTTTCCTGCAACTTTTGAACTCAAATTTCCCCAAGTCGCAATTTTCGGTACGATTTTTTAAAATGTTTACTAACACTGCCATCTATGTATATTGACTTAATGCACTCGATTTGTAGTAAGCTTTTCTTTTTAATTTGACCAGAAACTGTTGTTATGAACTTTTTTTTTATATTTTGGTTTAAATAAATCAATTATTACAAGAAAATGAAAACGATTTACTTAAACGAGATTTATATATGTTGAAATTCAAATATTTATGAAAATATTTCAGAAATCATAATTAAGGATGTGCAACGTTTTCATTTACAAATTTGTCTTAGGAAAAAAAGCGATTTCCCATATGTTTTATGTGTTTTACTATGGAAATTTTGGTTTTTTCTTCGTTTCTAATTCCCTTATAAAAGCTTCGTTTTTTAGATTATGGCTTGTATAATCAAGGTTGCTTTGCTACTATTCTATAAATTTCGATTTTGCACTGGTTTACGTTTTGCTCGGTAGTGTGATCTACCATACACTGAATAGCAATATCAACTGGAACATTCGGGTATAGGTAGTGCCGTAACATCAAAGGAGACAATTATCTCATGTTCTCTAATATCGTATTTTTCACTTTATTCACGAACTCTAGACTGTTCATAACATACATACCGGACGGTTGCACCATTCCATTTAGCTCATTTATAAGCCACATTGAAAGCTTTTCCGTAGGAGTACATATGTTAGATACTATATTGGTCTCATCATATTCCCTTGTTTATGAATTTTGGGTAGAGCTTACAGATAAGGAACTCTTGGATTTGGAATGTTCATTTTAAAGTGAAAATTAGGCATTTGTAACGACGTTTCTAAAAAATTGGCCAATTCTTTTGCGGACTTTATCATAGAAGGTAATGGATTCTTACTGTTCCCATTTTTATATTTGAATTCCATATATGGGCCTTCGTTTAGCATTTTCAATACTCTGTTCTCGTAATCTGTCTTGTCCAATATAACGAGAGAGTTGCCTTTGTCTGCCTTGATGTAAATGAAATTTTTTGATTTTAATAACTTGGTGCAATCTTTCTTATAATTTTTGGTTTTTCTCTGTGTGATAACGCTGTTGTGCAGCAAAATTTGTTGAGTTTGAAACCGAATTGATTGTTTCTCATCGATACTCAATTTTGATATACCGCTCTCTAAATCTACAACAATCTCATCTATTGGCACTCGTGATGGTGTGGGTGCAAACTTTAAGCCTCTATTCAACAATTTTAACTCATCATCCGAGAAAGTTGCTTGAGATAAATTTTGAACAAAATTAGGCACAATCTTGACATTTCTCTTCGGTTTTGGAGCAGATTTTGATTTTAATTTATTGAATTTTTTCCTATGTGTCCTCATAATCTCACCATATCTATAATTGATCCTCTTATTTATATATTGCTCATATTCATGCCAAAAGACATGATGACATAGATCTTCAGTGTAGTATTCACGTAATAACTTCAGGTGTAAATAATAAGTTTGTAAGTCTATAAGCCCCAATTCTACGTATTTCGATTTTAACTCTTGTTTGAGCCTGAATTGCCTCGCAAAGTGCATTGTGAGTTTGCTTTCTTTGCTTTGTTTGTTCTTGTTTGTGCTTCCCTTTAATCTTTACCTTTGCAAAATCTGAACATAGCTTATGTTTGATACATTTCTTTAAAAACTGGATGGCAGTTTTAATGTGAATCATTTTAAATTTGAGTTGCAAAAATTTTTCGAGCTCTTTTTTATGGTTGGTGTCCATCATATAAAAATTATTATATACTTGAGCCGCCGTGGTTTCCATTGCAAGTTAATTCTAAATATATTTTAGAATCGGCTGAAATCAATGAATATGGCGAGAAGTTCATAAAAACGATTCTAAATAAACACAAACGCAATCATGAAATACTAGCGCTCACGAGTTTAACATCGGCACAGGAACCAGAGAAAAAACGAATCTGTGTACCTTTTTATCCGACAATAACAAATAAAATAGGAAATTTGCTGAAACATTTCGACATACATTTGGTCACTAAAAGTACCAATTTAGGATCAATGATATGCAACTATAAGGATATTCCACCTCCAGCTTCAAAATCGCGAATTTATAAAGTCAGCTGTACGAATTGCAATATGATGTATATTGGACAGACTTCAAGAGCTTTCAACAAAAGATTACTGGAGCACGCATTAGCAGTGAGAAACCGCGATGAACTCCGATCAAGTGTAGCTGAACATATGCTAAATAATCAAGGCCACCAAATAGATGTATTGAATTGTAAAATTATAAAACCAATCAACGAAATTTGGAAATTGGATGCACACGAATCACTTTGGATGGAAAAACACAAGGATAAGCTGATGAATAATGAGATGAGCCCAATTTGTTCGAATCTTTTCAATGTAGCCAATGTGATTTTGAACTAATTAATTTCTGTTAAACATTTAAATTTTTTTTTTTTTTTATATATCTACATATGTACTTACATGGTGTGTCATTAGTTAAATTTTAGATATTTTATTTGTTTACATTTCGTTGACATTTAGAATCTAGCACTCTAGTATATGCACTTGCTTATATACAGAATACTATTAATTACAGTATGTCAATGTAATTTAAATTTTCAATAAAATATTTTAGTTGCAAGATATATCTGATGATGATCACACAGAGTGATCGAAAACGTTAATATTTTTAAATAAAAACAAAGTATTTGAAAAATTTGATTTATTTTTTAAATTTTAATTTTTCGTTTATTTGTTTTCTGGTTTCAATAAGGTACTGTAACCTTTAATTAACAATTTTTTGAAATTAACTTACAATGGAAACCACGGCGGCTCAAGTATATAAGAATTTTTATATACAATTTAGTTATTTTTCTTATAATCAATAAAACTTTTAATTTTATATCTATGTATGTACATTGTGAAAAAATCAAGAAATATTTTACCATGTAAATTACTGGCCTACATTTATTATGCATATATTTCTAGTCATTTGTTACATTTAAACCCAATATGGAGTGGACCCACAAAAGCATTGCTAGAGATACTTTTTATCTTACAGAAACGAGCTATAAAATTTGAGTTAAATGTCTCTATAAGAACTCCAACTACTATTTACCTATTTCCAAACATTACATATACGATCAATCTATTAGAATTGCTTTATTATATTTCTGTACAATGATTCTAAAGGAATCGACGCAGACGTTGTTTTTATATTCGGTTGAAATAAGCACTAATTAGTAATATTAAAATTGTATTTTAAATAACTGAATTACATATAAAAAAAAAATCAAAACTTAGGGCTGCTCAATCATGTAATACGGTATTTCACATGTTACATCAACAATTCAATGCATCGATGGTAGAGTTTGCGGAGCAGCAGCGGAAGTATTTAAATAACCTATCAGATAGTTTTCATGGAGCAAACTCATAATATTCAGAAGTTTGGTTACCACCATTACAAATCCCACAATTTTCTGGGGATTATACCGAGCTTCCTGCATTCAAGGATTTATACATATTCTCGGTACACAATAAGAAGTATTTGTCTGACGTGCAGCGATTTCATTATCTGAAAGACCTATTAAAGGGAGAAACAGCTACGTAAATAAGGCATATTTTAGTCACAGACGCCAATTACCAGAGCGCGTTAGATAAATTATTGGCCCGTTATGATAAAGAAAGATACGTTATTACATCACTTCTAAACACATTTTTTGGTATCCAACCAACTCAGAACAGGGTAAACTTGAGGCAATCACTGTATAATATCACAGATGAAGTGATTAGAGTCTAGGTCCTGAGGCAAACACAAAAGATCCATTGATTATTTACTGGATATTATTAATGACGGATAAAGAAACAAAACAATCATGAGCCAAGGTAGCGTCAGATAAAGATTTTCCTACATTGCGCAATTTCATGCAATTTTTGGACAAAGAACGTGATCAAATCGATATGCTGAAGGAGTCTGCACAAACTTATTAAGGTAACAAACGGAATTTGTTCAATCAACGGGTAACTCAATCAAATTTGGTTTCAACTGATACCGCATTGTGTTTTCATTGTTCGGAAGGATATCATCTTTCTGCAAGTGACGAATTTAAAGATTTAGAGACTGCGGCCAGAAGAAACTTCGTTCAAAATAACAATGTTTTTTCTATTTAACGCGCAATCACCGCGTCGCATCGTGCTCTTCCAGATTCGGATGTAAGCAATGCAGAAGACGGCATCACACATTGTTGCACACAAATCCAAATGAATGTATCGACACATAGCTTACTCCACCAGGTAATTGCACACAACAAAATCACACTACCTTATTAAAAATAAACAACACGAAAGTAAATGACGACATTGGCCATACCCTCGACTTAGATACATCCGTTCAAACACGTATGGATTCCAATTTAAAATATTGATCTACTATTTAACTAACGGCTTTGTCAAAGACAATACAAGGAAGTTTCGATAAAATAGGATTCTGTTAGTTTCTGAGTCGCAGGCTTCATTTATCTCGGAGGCCTGTATTAGGAGTGCTGTACAGCTACAAATAACCAGTATACTATAGGGGGATGTCATCTTTAGTTTTGAGATCACGATACAACTCAGGCAAAATTTTCTAGTAAATGTCTTTGTTATGTGAAAATTCGATTCGTGTCACCGCTCAAATTCAACATAAAAAACTATGAGTATTTGCAAAATATTCAATTAGCTGATCCTGAATATCATAAACTAAATGAAATTGATATTGTGATTGAATCTAATAAATTCTTTAAATTGTTGGAAAATGGTAAACTAAAGGATAATAGTACAACAAATACTTTATATAGTTTTAACATAAATATACATGAGGAAAATATAAATATAACTTTAAAAAAGTTCTTCGAAGTGGAAGATATAGGAGAAGCCGGAAACTTACCAACAAAGGAAGAAGAAGAGGCTGAAGAATATTATAAACAAACTGTTACCAGAGGAAATGATGGGAAATACAAAGTGGGCTACCTTTTAAAAAATCGGCGCCAGCGCTTGGTCAGTCGTCATTTTTAGCAATTCAGCGATTGAAATCGATCGAACGGCGAATGCAAAAAGATCAGTTATATAAAACCCTGTATGAGCGAATACCTCAAATTACATCAAACGTAGAAAATTGACGCGGAAAATTTGTTGGAAAATAGCGACAATTGCTATCTGACTCATCATGCTACCTTTAAAATATTAGGTAACACGACAAAATTGCGAACAATATTTGATGATGGGTCAGTTAAAACGATGACCGGCGTATCTCTAAATGATACATTATTGGTCGGTCCCACTATTCAGTCTTCACTCTGGTAAATTCTTCTACGTTTTCGCACTCATCCAATTGCTCTGTGTGCGGACGTAGAAAAAAGGTAACGCCAGGTCCAGGGTCCGCAAAAAAGATGTAAATTTCCAACGGATAGATTGGCGCTATTTTTAGCCCTTCGATCTCTCCTGAAATGGATATTTTGAATTTAATGTTAAACTTAATGACATACGAAATATACAAAAAGAACACTTCTTTCAGAATCGTCAAAAATATTTGATCCGCTGCGTTGGCTTGCACCATCCATAGTAGTTGTAAAGATATTATTTCAATAGGGTTGGTTGGTTACGCAAGTTGGATTGGAATGATGAACTACCAACTGATATACGATTGAAATGGAAAGAGTCACGAGACGAATTCGATCACTCCAAGGACATGATAATGAAAAGGTACATTTCATGGAAAGGCGAACCCGAGTCAGCGTATGCCGCAGCTTTTTATGCACAAATTCAAGATGTAATCAGAAACATACACGTGCAGCACATCTTTTGACAAAACTTTTCAAAAAATTAAAGGAAAACTTCTTAAATGCGATCACTAAAGAATATGCTTCGACGGACTCGAAAACAGCTACCAAAAATTGTATAAAAGATAATAATGTTCAGCCTAAATGCGCTCACTGTGGAGAGAACCATCCGGCTAACTACAGATGATGCACCGTGGCTGTTGAACTGCAAAACATCAAAAATAAGAATGTTATTGCTAAAAATCTAAGATTATCTAGGCGCAGTAAGCAGTTAAGATGAAACAACTCGAAGTAAATCGTATAGTGTCGGGCACTACTCGTGGCCAATGGGGTAAAATGACTTACGCTCAAGTAACGATGAGTAATGGAAATACAGGGAAAACTGTTCACAATGGCGATATAAGTTAAACACTTAAATTAATTTTAAGCAGACTCAATACGTTTGATGAGCGATTACAGAAACTAGAGTACAACACTAAGGCAACCATCCCTATAAATAGAGAAATGGCCAATGATTTTAGAATCTTACGTTGGAATGCCAATGGACTTATGCACCATCAACAAAAAATTGCAGGGGCCCTGGACATAGAAAAAATCGATGTATGCCTTATTACGGAAACACACTTCACTAGACAAACAATCATTAAATTTAAAAATTATCAAATATGTCACACTATTCATCCTGAAAACACTCCTAAGGAGGTAGTGCTGTTATAATTCGAAATAGTATTCATCACTATATGAAGAGTTAAAATATGATACAGAAGAAATACAAGCAACTGCTGTTAATGCCAAAACCAAAAACAAATCTATTTGTATTGCTGGTGTTTACTGCCCATCGATGCACTTATTGAATTGCACTTACTTAGGGTAAAGAACTCCTAAAAGCTATTACAAAATGCAGTTGTAAAGCCCTCTTCAACTGGAAAACCAACCTACTGGCCTACTAATCCAAACAAAGTACCAGATCTGATTGATTTCTTCGTAATAAAGAACATATCTGTAAATTATGCACAAGCAAATGAAAGCCGCAGCCTAAACTCTGATTATTCACCGATACTTTTAACGTTAAATGAAAAAATCATTCAGAAAGAAAGAAACCCATTTCTAGTAAATAATCACACTAATTGGAAATAATTGAGAATGATTTATTCTATAGCAATTAGACAAAGAAGTTCATAAATTTTTAAACGATATACAGCAATCAGCTTGGGAACATACCGCTGAAATTAAAAAGAAAATCAAGGGAAACAACTACTCTTTGGAAATTAGGGAGCTTGCAACCGCTATGATAGTACAGTATCAAGCCTTCGGGAGTACTTCAAATAGATTAACGATGACAAAGCAAAGCAGTTTCCTTTGTTTAATAGGCTAGGGTAACCATACACAATATACAGTCGCAAGATGGAATATTCGACAAAATTGCTGTGTACAAAATTACACTGTAAAGTGCTTAGAGCTAGATTAGGTGGTTAAATTTCCAGGTTTGTTCCTACATGTACTGCTCATGCTCACCGGGACAAAGCTGCATTGAAAATCTGGGGAAATTATAAAATTTTAATTTTTTTAATTTTACCCTTTAACGCCCTTTAAGGTTTCGTCCTACAAACCAATAATAGACTATTTATTGGCTTTTTGAACCGAAATTTAAAACTTTATTTACCGAGTTAACAATGGCCGGCTTGAAATGATTTAATAAACTCTTACACATAGGTAGGTATTCAGATAAATCTTTTACGAGTTGAGCAAAAACTCGCTCGCTGTTTTTTAATTTAGTAACTGTTACTATAACTAAATAGCGTTCACGATTTATTGAAAAATGATTATGTCTGCTAGTTTGCCAATGTAAACCGGATGTTATCCGTAATGATAATTAAGGAGGAGTTTGGTTTTAAATACTTATAGCATAGATGTTACATCATGCTTATATTGAATTTAACTAAGAAGAGTTAACAATATCCATTCATCTCTAGCAAAATGTTAACTTATACAGTTTAAACAATAGTACTCTGTTCCTTAACTAAATTTTTATACGAATGTAAACTTATACTACGAAATCAATTAACACTTAATACAAAAAAAAAAAATCTTATTTTTCTTATTTTCAAAACAAGTTCTTAATTTAAATCTTTTATAGACAAGAAATTAATAAATCTTAATATCTGTCAAGGAATTCTTTAATTCCTACAAATTTTTGTTTTTGTTTTTCTAGAAAAAAGTAAAAAATATTTTTTTTTAAATTTTTATAAATTCTGTACAGAAACAAAAAAAATTACTCATTCCATCCGCCATGATACCAAAATATCCATCATGATTCTAATTATATTTAACACATCCAAATTACATATTTAGACTTACGTTAAATTACATACCAAAGTGAATATTTATTTTTCCGTTCGAAAACGACAACAACAAAAAACAGAATATAGTTTTAAATTTTAGACAAAACAACAACAAAAGAAGTAACAAGCTACTGTAAAATTTAATTCTAAATTTAGCATGTTTTTTCGAGTTATTTCAAATAATCTACATTTTAAAGCCACAGCTCGAAAAATAAAAAAAAATAAATCTTACATTTTCTTGTTTAATGTTTTTTATGTGTATACTGTGTCGAGGGGTAACACCTACTTTTCATGCTTATAGTTCTAATCCGTTTTGATTGATTGTATATAAAATGGAATACATAAATATCACGTTTGTCAACCTTTTTTGTTGGTGTAAAATGCAATTTGTAGTACCTATAGTTGTAACACAGGAGAAAATGAATTTATTCTCAAATCACGTACCTACACAACATATTTGAAATCTCATCATTCTAAATCAAAAATTGTCTATACAACCGAATAATCAAAATCATCAATTGAAGTTAATCTAAATAAATGTTAGACAAAATCCAAAATTGAAATCAAAACCCCAAAACACATTTCACCTTAATTTAATTTAATTTTATTTTACTTTATACCCCGGAATACAAAATCGACCAAGAAAAAATTCTCAATTGTGTTCAATTGTCTTTATCAGCATCATCAACATTGCTATCAAAATTTTTTACAGTATACATATAGAGTAAAGTACAAAAATCGTTTTAATAAAATGAACCAATTCAACGGGATAAATAATGAAAAAAAACGTAAGAATAAAAGCAGCACCATTGAATATAGAGGAAGAAGAAAAAAAAATTCTTATGGAGTGTAAATTTCTTCATTCCCTTTGGCATTACACGGGTAACACAAAAAAAAAAACGAAGATTTTTTTTTTTTTGCTCGAATATAAAATAGCAATACCACTAACAACAACAACAAATGTATAGAGAATATAAAATAATAATTTTAATAATAATAATAAAAAAAAAAACTGTTTAAGAAGTTATAAAAAATACAAGAAGTGGAGAAAATGTTAGTTACGATATTGGTTTGTAAGTGATTGCCGTCTTAATATAATGTTATTTTTTACACTACTTGTGGCATTTTTCTTGAGAAGGTAAATATAGTAAAAAATTAGAAAGATCTAGAAGTTGCAGTGCACAATTTTCTTTTATAAACTCAGTGGGTAATTTGTGATGAGTCTAAAAGTTTTGCTTTTATTTAATTTATGGCACTTTGTATAGTAATGCTGGTAAGTTTATGTTTGCATGTTAAAGTTTATTGCCTCAAGAAGAACGCGCTAACTTGTCATCATTTTCTGAAGAAGTTAACTTAAATGTTAAGTTATAGTGCTTTGGACAGTTCAATAGTTTTGTTAATGGACCAGGGCTGCTCCACAGTGCTAGGAATTTTACATGAAACGTGAAAATAACCGGGTAAAAACAAAATACACAAAATGTTTATTTTAACTTATTTTATCAGATCACAATGTAAAATTAATATTTTTAAAAATAAAAACAAAACCCGCTTAAAAAAAAGTTTGTCCCGAATATTTTGGGATCTTTTAAATGTTTAGTTGACTTTATTTTAGACCGCACTCAGTATGTGAAATATTTTACATTTTTGCAGATAATACAAACTATTTGACAAGGTCAAGTAATTATGTAACACATAACAGTAAAAAGGTAATATTACAATAAAATCATTGCCAAATGTCATGGCAAATAATTTAGAAATATTGTATAACCTTGAATAATTTGTCAACCTGCATCATTAGAATTTAAATTTGCACTCAAATGTTAGGTTTTTAAGGATATTTTATTATGGGTTTATGCAATTTTAACAATATTTTTGCGGGTGGTTCTCGCCATGAATAATACAAAATGTGAAACCTATAATGTTTTTAAATTTAAAAATACCTTAAATTATCTGTTAAATCTTTACGTGTTAATATAACAAATATTTACGATATTGTAATAAAACTAGTAAAATATCAGCCTTGGTAGATTTAGATTTAAATTCAGATATTTGACATTTCATAATTATACGTAATTTTATACCATTGATCACTTAAGAAGGAACGTCTCTCTTATATTCGTACCGCGTCCCAAAATCCTTAAGAAAACTTGAAAATTTCGAATAAACTTACAAATTTATAAAATATTCAAATTCACGGATAATTTCAAATTTAATGAATCACTAGTTTACACGGGTTGCCTCCGAAAAACCAGGTTTCTGCTACGCACTATATAACACAAATTAGTTGACATTAAAAAAAAATTAAGATATGTCAAAATAGGTATTTTAGGCATTCAAACTGAAATACCTGTGATGCTGTGATGGGGTGCAGAAATGCTTCAAATGGCGAACTAATTCTACCATGCGACTCGAATGATGTAAAGGAACAAATCAAAGAAATGTGTAGCTATTGAAAAGGAGAACACTACGATATAAAATCTAAAACTTAACTTAATATTCTTCACACCAGCGTGGAACAAAGTTTGCGCAGTAATTCATTTCAGGGTTTCACAAGTAGTAACACAAGTTAGGAAGTGACATCGTAGAAATACTAATCTTGTGAAACTTTAAACAAGCACTTAATAATACAATAATCATTGATCTCACTGAGCTTAATCATATGTAACGAAAGTTAATTAGCATTCGTTGCTTTTTCCCATCCGTATCCCATATTTAATAAAAGATTTAGATTTTTTCCATATTTAGCAAAAGTTTCAAAACCCTGTTTCCAAATTATGTTCCAATTTGCAATATTTGATGCCATTCCCACTATAATTTGTCTTCTTACATTCCACCGATATCTTTTAGGCGCATGGGCAGTCGTGCGAATAAAAGCGTAATCCGATGGCATAACAATAATAAATATTAAAAAAAATATTTACTACCTGAGACTGTTGAATGTTATGTAGATCACAAACAAATTTTCTTATTCTGCATTAATTAAACAAATAATAGCTAATGACGTAATTGATCTAAAACAAGTTAATATGCCCAAAGAAAATGCAGCCGATTATGAAGAAATAAAAATGTATTTTTGCAGAATAATAAAGTTTTCGAATTAGGTTAAAAATATAAAAAAATTTAATTCATATTTGTAATAACACGAAACGGTAGGGGAAATTCTTTGATTTTCAGGCCACTAAATTTTGTATAAAAAAGGCTGAAAATCACTTAATCTGGACAGAAAGAAAGTCGTCTAGATTGATCGGGCAGTCTAACCAATCACTAGTTCAAGGGATAGTATTTTTGTTAACAGTCCGAAGACCAATGGGCATTGATTGATTGATTGATCAGAATGTACGACCAAGCCTAAGCAAGACTCCCGGATGACACCGGGCCCTCCGTACACGCTTTACAAATAACAAAACCGAAGGAAAGGAAAAGGTATGTTAGTAACAAAGAATCAACCCGGTTCCAGACACCTAAGTAGTTGATAGTTAGTAAATTTGTTAGTAGTGTATTTTTAGTAAAGTATTTGGCACAAGGAAAAACAATTTCAAGTTCATTTAGGTACTGCTTAAGTTCATGGAAAATTATTTCAGGTTCTTCGAAAATTTTGTAAATTTAAAATCTGCATTAATCAAATTTAATAACTATTCTACAATTATTTAGGTATAAATTTAATTCTCTGAAATAAATTATAAATTACTCTTTTAATTAAGCGGTCGGCCATCTTCGAATATAAGAAAAAATTCAACTTTCATATTACAAAATAAATACCTTTTTTAAAGTTTTATCTAAAAAAATACTATCTCAAGGGTACACCGCTAAATTTTTAGCTAAAAATATTGAAAATTAAAAAAATACGCTTAATTTATGTAAAAAAACCCATTTTTTTATTTTTTTCACAGAACTTTTCTTTTTTGTTATGATTAAAATAAAATTTCATTAATGTAATAATTTGGTCTCCTTTAGTAAACTTTAAACAGTCAAAGCTAAAAATTTAAAAATTCAAGAAATAATGAGCAATTTTCAAGCGGTTCAAGTTTTCAGTGTGGCATTTAAGTGATTTTTCTTAAGTGTGTCATTTAAGGGTTAAAATCCAATAATAAAATTTAATAAAATTCCAATATAACTAATCCGCTTCTGATTATCAATTGATAATCAGATCATCCCAACACAACTTTTAATACATACATAATTTTAATTTCCAAGTTGCGTAACTTGAAATCGAGAGACATTAAAATTCAAATATTTTTGAATTTGTTGCCCATAAACTTTGTCCGCGATCGAGAAAATCAAATTTTAAAATTTGAGACATTCAAATTTGATAAATTTCGAAGTATCTTGCTCGTGAGTCGTAACAAACGAATTTGTATAGGCGAAAAAATTAAATTTTCAATTTTGACAGTTAAATTTCTGCGTTTCATAAACGTAATTAAAATTTAAAATGATTATAATTTAAAATATATAAAATTCGGAAATTCTAGATCATAAAAATCCTACTCAATCAAGCAAATTAAACTTTAAAATTTGAGACATTTAAAATTGATAAATTTAGGAATTGCTTGTTCATAACAAATGTATTCCGTAACCATTTAAATTTTAAAATTTGAGATATCTAAAATTCATTTTTCAAATATTCACAAATTTGGGAATTTCTTGCCCAAAATTCGTAACAACCCCTGTTGATCGAAAAAAATCCAACTTTAAGATTTGAGACATTTAAAATTGATAAATTTTAAAATATTCCAGCTCGTAACAATCGTTACGTAACTTATATTTCAAAATTTGAGACATTTCAAATTGATAAATTCAGGCATTTCCATAGCTGGTAACACTGTTGTGGTCATACGAAACAGATTATATTCTGAATGAAATTCATGAATTTTGGAATTTATAGCTCGTAGAAGATTTAATCTTCTCTGTCAAATGAAAAATCCGAATTTTAGGTATTCAAATTTCTTAAATTACAAACTTAGTTGCTCATATAATACGTGCGAAAAATATAATTTTCAAATTTGAAGTATTCAAAATTATTAACCGAAAAATTAAAATTTAAAATTTGAGACATTTAGAATTTGTAATTTGTAAAAACCGAAAAACTCAATGTTAAAAATTTCGCCACTTCTTTCCCGTAACTCAAATTGTAGTGGAACGAAAAACTAATTTTTCAATTTGAGATGTCAAATTTCTTTAATTTCGCACAATTTCCGAGCTAGAACCTAAATAAAACTCAAATTTATGTGAAAAAATAAATTTTTAAATGATTGCATTTAGAAATTTCTTAATTGCAACAATAATGTTGTTGGACATTTTTTAATACAGCAAAATTATTCATTTACTACGATTAATTCTCACACGACTATATACACTCGTATATTGTATAATCATTCAAAGAATGTATTTCGCTAAGATGCAACGTAGTAGTATTTCGTGCGATTATTTATTTAACTAAACAATACGCATAAAAATCTCTTTTTTGGGGGCACAGAGTAAAAATTAAGAAGAAAATCAATAATATCACGATCGTGCTCGAAGCCATTGCACAATGAAAAATGAATAAGCTCTTGATACAATAATACAACCATGTTTACATGTGTTTGTTAGGTGTACAAAAAAAGACATCGAAAAGTTTCACTATGGTTAGCGGTAATTATCAAAACAAGCAACAAAACCATCTGTATGTTCTCCATTCTCACACACCACCGTTGCCTATTCAATACTCTCTCCTATTAAATACTTTTACACAATTACATACCAACCGAAAAATACGTTCAACACCATTCTATATAATATGAAATTTTCAATAAGTAGTATTTACCGTTCTCACTATACTAAACAAAATCAAAATATCATGTTAGATTACCTGGCAAACAGTACCGTTATCTAAAATTTGAACAATCCCATCTCACGTCAAAATTTTAAAATTCACAAACTTTCCACCATTTCATCGGATTCAACACCCCCAACAAACTGTTTTACATTAAAATACACAACACTACACAATCGTAATGGATAGAACTAAAACTATTTACCACTAAAACACAAACGAAATCCCAAATTTTGAAACAAAATTAAAATTAAAAACGATAACAATTACACAGATATACAATACGTACTAAATAAAATTATATTCAATTTAATTGACGGAGCAAAACAAAAATACGTCTGTCTCCGTCTAGTGTAACTAACAATCACCAGTCCAAAGACCAATGGGCATAATAAAAAAAAAGTCCAGAATCTAAAATGTTTTTGATTTATTATGAACAATAAAAATGTTAAGTATATAATCAACAATCAACCTAATCACCACTAGGCGCACAATTAGTGAATCGTGCGTCTGCCAGCTGTCTCATTAGAGACGGGTGAAAGTGTGCGGAAACGCGCCTCTACCCTTTCTGCTGGTATCGCGTTCTTAATCCAAACCCTCTTACTAACCAATTAAAAAGAACCTAATCCAAATCATAAACAATTATCTATATAATATATATTCGATGCAATTATTAGCTATGGTGTGTTCTCGTCTTTATTTAGTAAATTAAATTCTAAGTTAATCTAAAGGAAACAGAACAAATTGGGTCTATCCGACTCTCGGACGACACTTTTCTAAGAAAGCATCCGTTAAAGATCATCAAACCAACCATTTATATATTACAAACATTTTCCGTTATTTTGGGCAGGCAAAGTCCTTAAAATATGTCATGAATTTTCTTAAATTTTGGAGACCTCTTCCCCAAAACACAATTGGTCACGACAATATAAATCTTCTACTATCATACCGCTAAATCACAGATTCACAAATAATGTTAAATTATTTAGAACTGACACGTGTTGAGCAGCAATCAAAGTCACATTCGCCATTTTTCATCTTCGACTTTTAACAATTAGATCCAGTTATACATCCCTAGTATACCATTGAAAATCCTTAAGGATTTAATTTGCTCCATTCAGAGAGCATCCACAATGTTCAAAAATTTATTTTCTGAAAATTTGTGCCGTTTGTTCACATCACAATATTATGTGAGCAACGTGAGAATTGGCCGATATAGTTCCTTATTCAGTGCTGCAGTCTGGACGGGGCATCGCTGTGGACCATTCGAAAATACAAAATAGTAAAACACAAACAATACAAAATCAGAATTAACGTTAATTATATTAACCTAATCCCACCTCCTTATCATATGGCATTTTAATTTATATATCTGCCAGCTCTTCTACGACATCCCATAGTAATTTGCTATTAAGAGTTATATACGACTTTGAATACCAAGAGAATTTATTACTCAGAAATAATACCTTTAAAGGCGATTTTATGAAAGCAATTCACAAATAATGTATCGATCAACATGTCGTTGAAATTTCAATCATTAAAATGTCATGAAATGTCAATAAAACGTCACAGAAATGTCACTATCAGAAATATTAATGTCATAGAAATGGAATAGCTTGCTATATTTAAAAGGTCACTAGATATAATTATTTTTAAAAGTTGACAATATTATTTGCCACCAGCAAAGTATTTTAGGTAAATTTAGAAATTTAAATTCCATATCACACGGTATTCTATTTATTTTATCTTGAAGACAACTAGGGAACAATTGTTGGAATTTGCAAGGTGTATTAACTGTAGAAAAATATTTCTTCGGAAAGTTCAACATTACCTCGGTAACAGATAAACACATTTATATTACTTCTTTTTGTTAAAATGACCCCCACGCAATGCTTAAATCGACTTCAAATTTTGTGAATACCCAGATGATGAATTCTCAAATTTATTATCAACATAACAAAAAATTCGTCGGTCCCATTTTTGAGAAAATCTGTTTGGCAGTTTTCTCCTCCATTGCAAACCCCTCTATTCTATTACTCGAATTGACCTAAAACTTAACACCAACTGCTTATTGCTAAAATCTATCTTTGTACAAAATTTCGACCAAAACTATCAGTATTTTTAAGAATGGAAGGCAAAACAAAAATAATAAAAATGGGCGACTGGAAGGACGGAAGTACGGACACGACATTTTTCTGATCATTGTTTCGGGGTCCTGGTATCCTAATTCGTCGAGAAATGTGAAAATATGGAACAAAATTTTTTCGCGATTATAATACTTACCCAATATAACTTCGGTATAGTGGGAAAAGTAAAAAGTGATGTAAATATGAACATTTTCAGTACAACTATTTGGCATAATTTACAATTTCACCCTTATAATCCACTAATTTTGAATAGTGCTTTAGGAGCTCGGTTGCTGACGCCGAGTTTGCTCTTAAAAGTTGTCTTTTACCGAATGATTTTTGAAACAGGTTCATAATAGTTTCCTAGTTTTCGTCCGTAGTGTCTGTTTCATTGATATCTTTAGTGCTAGCCTTCGTTTGCTAGATAAGAAAACACAAAATTTTTTTTACTTAATTACCGTAAATAATAATTAATATTTTCAAAAAGTTTATTTTAATAATTTTTGAAGTTTTTTGTGCTGCGTTGCATTAAAAATTTAGCAGGTAATTTGCAGATGTTTGTTAACTGAACGATTTATATCCACAAATCTATCTTAAATAACAAATTTTATTATAGTGAAAAGCTTTGACATTCGTAGATATGTTCTATGCATTCAAGTATTCGATAGGGAAAATTCTTAAGAGAAGAACGAAGTAAAATAATACTTGCTGTGATTATTCAATAAAAAATACACTTAATTTGAAAGCACCGATTTTACACAATGAAAAATTAACAAGCCTTGTCTTTGGATTTAAAAAGAAAATTAAAAATTACAACCAATTGCATACAAAAGGAGAATTAGTCATTTTTTAAATTATCCAATGCATTTGTTGTTGTCATATTTTTAATTTTTTTTAATTGCCACGAAAATACGCTATATTTTATCAAAATTATTGTTTTCTTAAAGATTTATTTTCATCGATATGTCTATGAAGAAAAACACTGTGTAGCGCCATTTTATTTTAGCGCGTCGTATACAAAGGATTTTTTGGTTACCGATGAAAAAAAAAAATTACCAAACACATGCGATTTATTTTGTTAAATAACTATGCAGACTTACCAATTAACATTTAAATAATTTCGTCTGACACCTGATTCTTCATCAAAGTAAATTTAAAGGCGTCCATTTTTCTAGTTTTATTTCAAAAACACATACCTACAACTTTTTTATTATATTTCACTTTTCCCACTTTCACGTCCAACGTTTTTAAAATTTAACAATAGACTGATTAATCGACGAAGATGTATCAGATAAAACGATGTAAAAATATGGTTAACGGTTAAAATTACAAGAATTCTAGATTCCAGAATACTATGAAAAAAGGAGTTTTTACTGGAATTCAAGTAAAAATTATATTTACAGCCCTGTTCAAAAATATAGAGCACCCTATAAAGACAGTTATAATTTTTTTTGTATGAATCAAGTGATATTTTTTTCTAATTGGCAGTGTTGATGTTTTTGATAATACAAAATATTTCATTTGTTTCATAACGGTGATTTTGGTTTCTCAGATGTTTTTATTTTTTTATTTTTTTTATATATGATAATTTATCTTTATTGAATTTTTCTTTGTACATGAATGTTTATTATAGTAACCAATAGTTTTATATGCCGCCCCGGTGGCACAGTTGTTAGCATGCTTGCTTTAAGCCCCGGAGGTCCCGGGTTCGATTCCCGGCGGGTGATGAAAAAATCATGGCTGGTTAATGGTAGGATCAATGAATTAATCACTCATTATCCGTTAAAAAAAAAAATGATTACGAAACTTCAATATGATGCGGCCAAATCCCTCTATGGGATGTAGCGCCAGCGGAAAAAAAATAGTTTTATATAATATTAGTGAGTGAGTTCCATTGCTGGAGAGTGAGTCTATTCAAAAGAACCCGGTTTTACAAACTACATTACAAACTAAGATAACAATTTTATAAATAATAATAATAATAAGCTTAGCAAGCGGCTGTGATCTGAGCAGGGCCAAACCTGATATTGAATCCTGGCAGTCCCGTAATGACTGTAATTTAAGCTAGAAGCAATTTCATCGTGATCCGTTGTTGTATTTTTCGGTTAACCTAGTTGTATATTCCTCCAGAGGGTACAGCTTGGCTTGGTTATGCAGGATGTAAAGTGGTGAGAAACGACAGTCAGGGGGGCGTTGCCAGTCGTTGAAGATGTACATAGTGCAGAGCTTTGTTTTGTATGCGTTGCATGATTATTTTTTGCTTGTTAGAGACCGAGTTGTACCAAACCAGGGCGGCGTATGTCACTATCGGTCTGATGTAGAGCTTGTAAAGTAGTAGTTTGTTTTCAAGGCTGAGGCAGCTGTTTGTGTTTAGGAACGTGTATAAAATGCTGAAGGCTGCAACAGTCTTCCTTCTGATATTTTGAACGTGAGTGTTAAAACTAAGGTTTTTTGTGATAGCCACCCTAGGTACTTTGTCTGATTCACTGTTTCGGGTTGAACGCCGTTTACTGTGATTGACGTGGCTTTTTTGTAAATGTTTGTATACGTGCGGAGTTCGGGTAAAAAAACATTACTTACGATACTTTGAGGCATTGATTTTGATTTTCCACTTCGAGTAGTATTCCATAAGTATGTATAAGTAATTTTGAATTTTGATCGTGCACTGATATTCGCTTCGGTTTGAGCTGTATATAATATGTAGTAGTGTTGTCTGCATAAATCAGCAGCTTGACGTCTCTAGCCAGTGGGATAGGGATATCCCCAGGACTGAGCCCTAAGGTACCCGTGCCGTGGTGTTGAAAACTTGGGAGTCTATATTGTTTAGGCATACGTAGAATTTTCGGTTGTCTAAATATGTATTAATGAGGGCTATTAGGTTCGTTGGGATTTTGTACCTGATTAGTTTATATATTAACCCCTCATTCCAAACGGTGTCGAAACCTTTTTGCACGTCGAGAATAATGGACGCTGTAACCTTTTTATACTTTTTCGATTTTCTGATGTCGTTTAGCAGTCTGGATAAATCGTCAGTGGTTGACTTTTTTGGGGTAAACCCGAATTGTTCCTCTGGAATAATGACTTTGGCATAATCCCAGATCTTTTTGGCGATTATTCGTTCGGCTACCTTGCTTAGTGAGCTTAGCAAACTGATAAGTCTGATGTTTTCTAGAGTGAATGCCTTTCCGGGCTTTGGGATATGGCTATTACCCTTGATAACTTCTATTATTTCGGGAAGTAACCTTGCTCTAGATTGGCGTTTATAATTTTAACTAATAGGTTTAATCCTGAGGGGAGAAGATTTTTATTGTCTTTATTTGATATGCCGTCTACCCCCGATGACTAACTGTATTTTAATTTTGTTATAACTCCCAAAACCTCCTCGACCCAGGTTTGATGACCAGCGGCTTGGTTTTGTGATGACTGTGATTGTACTAAGATGAAAGCTTTAACTGCTTCTTTTACCTCTGTTTCTAGACTTGACGATATACTGGTGGTATTGCTGAAGTGTTCCCCTAGTTTGTTTGGTATTGTACTTGTGTATATTATTTGCTCGTCGGCGCTTTGTCTTGTGATTTGGCGGATTTTTGACGCGGTTTTAAATCTCCGGATTTCCTTGTAGACGTTTGCTTTATCTGAGGTGATTTCCCTGAGTTTTTTCCTGAATTCGTTCTGGTGATGTTCGTAAATTATGATGTGAATGTCCCTAGTGAGTCTATTGATTAATGTTTTAGTGTACAGAAGCGGCATTTTTCTGTGCAAATTTCGGGTTTTGATTTGTTGCTCGATTGTTGTTGACAATGCTTTGGGCTTGGGCTTAATGGTCTAAAGGGGGATGGCTTCTTTGGAGGCAAATTTAATGGCCTCTGTAAATTGTATTGTGAAGCTGTCTGTTTCTTCTGAGTTGTTAATTTGTTTATTGGTTAGCGTTTTGATCTTTTGATGTATCAGGTGTCTAAACATCAACCAGTCTAGATTTTGGTAGTCTAGCCTGTGAACTAGCTTTTCTACTGAGTTGTAGGAGTATTCATTCGAGACGTCGAATGCAATTGGGAGATGGTCCGAGCAGAACTCGTTCAGGGTTTCATTTTCGTCACTTACGTCTACGTTTTTGGTGACCACCAGGTCTATGGTGGCATTGCCCATGTGTGGCCTGTTGGGGACAGTATCTGGAGGTTGTTTTTATCCGTGGACAATAAAAGGTTCCTACCGTTTTGGTTTGAGCTGGGAAAGTCCCAGTTTGTGTGGCGTGCATCAAAGTCCCCTGTTATAATTATCCTGTTTGCCATTTTGTATATAAAATCAAGATCTGTTATAGATATTTTCCTGCAGTAAATGAAGAGGATTGTGAAGCTCTTGGGGTCGGTATTACCGTGAATATCCAAAGATGTGCAGCCTGGTATAGCTAGCGCGTGTTTTGTGGTCAACTTGGTCTCATTCAAGCATGCCACATCTGGTTTTGTTTTTCTAAGCAGGTGAACTACTTTTTCTAAGCTATTGCAATTTAATGCAATGAATTTCATTTTAGAAATTGGAAAATAAAATTTAGGTACATGCGCTTTTGCACGTCCTTCTCTGGTATTAAATTTAGCTTTCTGTTGAACTGAGTGATATTGTTTGTAAGGGCGATAAAATCTAGCCCGAATAAATCTATGAATTTGTCAAAGAAATTGTGTAGGTCCGTTGTCCTGTCTGTTTGGGGAAGTAGGTACCCTGACGTTTTGTGTTTGCGCATTGGCGCCTGGGCCGTGTTCCACTGAGTGACTAACCGTGTCGGCGTATAGCTCACGCGATTGCTTCTATAATTTGATTTAAAATAGCTACTTGGGGCTGGAACGACTATTTTTTGGTGCAATAACGTATGAGGGATGAAATATGGACAAAATGTAAAATGTATTTGTATTTGTATTGTACAACCAAAAATAAAAATTTCCTTGTTTTTAAATAAGGTTGTTCCCGTATATTTTATAAAAAATACATTACAACTGCGTCATTTTACGATTAGTTACAAAAATGTCGTTGTTACAAGTAGATCGTCGTAAATTAATTTATAAATTTTGTCAGGAAAATCCAGACAAAAAAAAGAACGAGATTTTTCACTACTTCAAGGATTTGGATTCAAAAAATCCTTTATCTACAAAACAATTAAACTGTTTGTGAATAATGAACCTGTGGAAAGAAAACCCGACTCTGGTAAAAAATGTCAACTACAAGGTAGCAAAGTTCGAATGAAATTGAAAGGTGAAACAGTGGGTCGAACTGCAAAATCGTACAGACAACTGGGTAAAAAATATCAAGTTGCCCCAAAAACTATCAAGAAATATTTACAAAGTATGAATATTCAACGCAAACCCAAAAAATCGGCACCAGCAACTACAGACAAACAATTAGCTACAATCAAATCTAGATTAAGAGTGCTTTCCCAAACATATTTCGCTGCTTCTTCAGCTTATAAATGTGTGATGGATGATGAAAGTTATTTCACTGTTGTAGGTAATGAATGGCAGCCAAAATACTACTACGAGTCTCCCGATCACAAAGCACCAGAAAAGGAGAAGTTTATTCATAAGACCAAGTTTCCAGGTAAAGTTATGTTGTGGTTGGCTATTAGCGAACTGATACCTCAGTGACCCAGTATTTTTCAAAAGTGGTTTGGCGGTTAATGCGCAAACATACACAAACAAATGTTTACCTGTGCTTCAGAAATTTATAAATAAATATCATAAAAATGATAAAACGATATTTTGGCCTGATTTGGCATCCTCACATTATGCTAACGCAACGTTATCTGATTTACGTCAACGCAGAATCGAATTTATCCCTAAAGACTATAACCCACCAAATGTTCCACAACTAAGGCCCATTGAAACTTTTTGGGCATATCTGAAGAGAATGGTATACAGCAATGGATATCGTGCCAAAAATGTTGAATGTCTGATTAGAAAGATAAAAAGAGATTTAAAGAAGATTGATACATCAGGAACGCAGGCGGCAATGAAAAGAGTGCTAGAAAGGATCAGGAAAGCGAATCGATATGGAGCGCAAATTTTTCTGTAAATTTTATCTAAGAATTAAAGTTTTAAATAAATTATGGATTAAAATCATTTGATTAGTAAATAATTTTTTTTTACTTTTTTTTGTTTGTCCATATTTTATTCCTCATACGTTATAAGGTGGTTTGGACTTACCCAGATAATTCTGTCTTTTGATGCATTCGGTGTAGTTGGCTGTGTGATCTCCGCCGCAGTTTGCTCACTTCAGTGGTATAGATTTATTTTCGTTTCTTGGGCATGCGCCTGGTAGATGTCCGTCGTCACCGCATTTGACGCACTTATATTATCACAATTTGACGCCGGGGAAATTTTTCAACACCAATGGTGGCGGCTTGGATTTTTTGATCAGTGCCGATTGTGGTTGTCTCGTGGCAGCATTGTTTGAACTGCTCGGTTTTGAATTTAAGCCGTCTTGTTCAGAGGCGGCTGTTAATTCCGCACTTGTGCTGCAGCAATTTTCCGTGGTGGCTCGTTTTTTCATAAGATTTTCTATATCGTCTTCCATATCGGTAAATATTCGTATTCCTCGGCATCCAGGAGTTTCTTCACTTTATCGCTTATTTCGTTGTTTGTTGACGATTCGCTGGGTTTCTTTCGTTTTCTTCTAGTGTTTTCGCTTTCGACGTTGCTGTTTGACGGGCTTACGCTATTGTGGTTCATCATTTTGCTGATTTATGTTAGTTGTTTGGTTATTTCTTTGGTTGACTTTGCAATTGATTTTGCTATCATATTATTTATATAACTAATGGTGTTCTTTGCATTTTTGCGAATCATTACTGACTTGCCTTCAAACTCACGCGGCTTGAACTTTTGAGACCCCGATAGCCCTATCGTGTTTATTTTTCCATATCTTTTATTTCTATTTATTTATGTATTGGTTGTTATGTTATTTGGTATTATTTTTATTATTAAACGCACTAATCCGCTCCGCGAGCGTTAAATATTTAATTTTCTTGTATCATGATGGAATCCCATATTTTTTGAAAGGGGATAATAACGAAATCCCAAAAAATAAAATCTCATTGATACAAAATCCCAACCAAAAAATTAATTTCAGAAATAGAAACAAAACCCCAATTCGCAAAATCCCTATTAACAAAATTCCAATTTACAAAATATAAAAAAAAAATGTATTTCAAAAAATAGCAAAATTTAAAAAAATCTCAAGATTAAATAATTGATTTATTCATTAATGAATTAAATTAATATTTGTTGCAATACTTTTCGAATATTGAATTTTTAGGGAACGAGGCACATGGCACAATAAAAGTCCGAAAAAAATGCAAAGTAAAGTGTCCCGTTAAAAAGGAAGATCCCATTAAATTTTTATGTACATTATGAAAACAAAAGGCTGCTACTTAATTTCTTGTCATTTTTACGTGCCTAGGGCCACCGCTAACCGGTTTAGAGGAGTTTTTTTAATTTTATTATGAAAAATACAAACGTTAAAATTAATATAAATATTGGGCAAGGACCCAATGGTTAGAGGCTTTGGATAGTTCTCTATTTTAGTAAGTGAATAATTATTAGAAAACTAAAAGTTTTGCAAAATGCTCTACATAATTTCTATGAATATTATAATTGGAAAAATCGACGAAGCTGTTCTTGGTGATGAAAAACTTGATATTTTTTGTTTTTTTTTTACTGTATCGCCACCGAATTACCCTCGATATCTCAAAAAAAAAAAATCCTAAAAAATCAATTCCAAGTAATCAAGTTTCGTTAATTATAGCAAATTTTTGGAAAGTTATTTTAATGCGTTGTATCAGAGCCTTCTAGAGTATAGAGCCATAATCATTATGACGTATTTTTTAGAAGTTTTTTTAGTGGTATAACTTTTCACTGATTTCCATAACAATCCATAGTATAAATGGTGTTTTTTAGCTTCAAGTTATTCATTGAAAAAAGCAAAAATGTTACAACAGATTTATACAAAAGTGTTCTACATACCTTTAGCAGCAATATACATGCAGGGTTTATTGTTATTAAATAAATATTAATTGCAGAAATATTAAAATTAAATTATTTCTAAAATATATTTTTCGAACTTTCATTTTGAAAAATACATCAAAGTTGGCTCTGACGAATTAAAATAATACTTGCTAAATTTATCTTTAGTTTTACTAGTGTACGTTAGATGTCTATAATTGTTAGCAGAGAAATACGAAAAAAAATTATTTAATCACACAATTATGACACGTTCTTATTATTTTGAGAATTTGTTTTGCTTTTCCTACAATTTTTGAAATTAAATTTCCCCAGGTGGCAATTTTTCGTACGATTTTTCAAAATGTTTACTGCCCACTGCCATCTATGTATATTGACTTAATGCACACAATTTGTAGTAAGCTTTTCTTTTCAATTTGACCAGATTGCTGTTGATATGAACTTTTTTTTATATTTTGGTTTAAATAAATCAATTATTACAAGAAAATGAAAACGATTTACTTAAACGAGATTTATATATGTTGAAATTCAAACATTTATAAAAATATTTCAGAAATCATAATTAAGAATTTGCAACGTTTTCATTTACAAATTTGTCTTAGGAAAAAAAGTGATTTCCCATATGTTTTATGTGTTTTACTATGGAAATTTTGGTTTTTTCTTCGTTTCTAATTCCCTTATAAAAGCTTCGTTTTTTAGATTATGGCTTGTATAATCAAGGTTGCTTTGGTTGTATACCATAGAGGATGAGGGGCTGCCGCCTCTAAACCACTTTTTTGATGAATATTTAAACAATTTTCATCTCGGAGGAAATTGTCTTTACTAATCTGAAGTCAATGAATGCAAACAAGGCCACCGGACCTGATGGAATTCCAGTTCGAATATTGAAGGAGTTTGCCAGTGACTTGGCTCCAATATTATCTAAAATTTTCCTACTTTCATATAAGCAAGGTCACTACCCGAACGCCTGGAAGAATGCAATGGTGCAACCCGTGCTGAAACGGGGTTGTGACAAAACTGACCCTTCAAGCTACCGGCCAATATCAATTGTGTCAGCCGTCGCTAAGGTCTTTGAGAAATGCGTCAATCAGCATATAGTTAAATATCTTGAAATTAGCAAACTAATTTCGGATAGACAATACGGCTTTCGTGAAAGCCGATCCACGACCGATCTCCTGACGTATGTCACGAACAAATGGAATCTCGCCCTAGAACACCACGGAGAGGCCTTTGCAATCGCCTTGGATATATCCAAGGCTTTTGATAAGGTGTGGCATGAGAATCTTATTTGTAAACTTGTGGCATACGGGCTGGACTCGATGACCACCAGGTGGATTAAAAGCTATCTCAATGACCGAAAAATCAGCGTCGTGCTTAATGGGAGATCATCATCGACGCACTCCCCAAATGCCGGAGTCCCGCAGGGGTCACCTTTGTTACCGACCCTGTTTT
Organism: Tipula helvola; assembly: GCA_963556165.1. Classification (NCBI taxonomy): domain Eukaryota; kingdom Metazoa; phylum Arthropoda; class Insecta; order Diptera; family Tipulidae; genus Tipula; species Tipula helvola. Next base: position 262,571,819 of record OY744482.1, on the reverse strand, counting down.
TGCTATACATCAACGATTTGCTGGATAGCACTGTAAACCCTATCCATAGCTTTGCGGATGATGCCACATTGCATTCTTCTATTTCATTCGAGGCGGAGCCTAGCATTACAGATCTAAATAATAAACGGTCAGAAGTCGTAACTTCTCTTAATTCCGATTTAAGTACAATATTTGAGTGGGGTAACAACAACTTAGTACAATTTAACGAGAAAAAGACACAAATATGCACATTCTCACGTAAAAAAAGTCGCAACGACTACCCATTTGTGGTAAAAAACCATATCCTTATGGGTTGCGACTCAATTCGACTGCTTGGTGTTCAAATAAGTAACAAACTCAAATGGAATGAACACATTGTTGCATTGGCTAAATCAGCTTCAAAAAAACTCGGGTTCCTGAATCGATGCAGAAGGTTTTTCAAATCGCATCAAGTTCTCCAGATATATAAAACCTTCATCCGACCATGTATAGAGTATTGCTGTCAAGTTTGGGGAGGGGCGTCTGGTACCACCCTCCACTTATTGGACAGGGTTCAACGCCGCGCTATCAGAATAATACGGAATCCCAGACTTACTCAAGAACTAGACAGCTTACAGCATCGCAGAGATGTTGCAGAACTCTGCGTCTTCTACAGATGCTTACATGGTAAATGTTCTGCAGAACTATCGGAGAAAATACCACCATTCGTTACAACAACAAGAGTAACAAGAGGAACAACCAATGCACATAGGTTTACGGTGAAGCTCCCGAAACCTCGAACTGAAGAAATCAAGCGCGAATTTATATACCGAACATCAAAAAAGTGGAATTCGCTAATACATTTCAAATTTCCGAAGGAATATAAAATGAATAAATTTAAGGTAGCTATTAATCTTTACTTGCAGGATCGCGCATTGGGTGCAGAAGCTGTGACAGTTACAAGGAGCTAGGACCGTTAATAAGTCCGCTCTGCACCCAATTAAAAAAAATTGATAAAAAAAAAAAAAAAAAAAAAATTTTAATAGAAATTCGGCCGTTTCCAAAATTATGTGTTTTTTATTAATCATTCACTTAATAAAATAGAGAACTTGCCCAACGCTTAACGTGGACCCTTTACCCAAGGATGACAAGGACAAATATTTACGTTTGCTTAGCATTGGTTCTCTCCGCACGAGAATGACACGAAATTATATAACACCCTTATGTTATCAAATTGTAGTTAATCGTATTTAGCAAAAATTTAATGAAGTCTTCTGATACTTGACTTTGTGTTTTTCGAGATATTTTTTTAGGAGTTTTATTGCTGAGATTTCCAGGTACCCCGCTTTAAAAAAGGATATGATCATATTCCCGAAAATAAAAATCCCAAAAATAAGCCCAACAAAATTCAAAATAAAGTGTCCCATTAAAATGGAAGTTCCCATACAATTTTTATTAACTGAAGTATGAAAACAAATGAATTCTACATAATTTCTTATTATCCTTTTGCAGAGAGAAACAATGCTAAACGGCTTTGAGGATTTTTTTCTTATTTTGGTATGTGAATAATTATAAAAAGCAATAATTGTTGAACTAATTTCAATGAATTTAAAAAAACTATCAAAGCGGGAGTTTGATGGCGGCAACATACATCCTTTAAGGCAAGGGCGTTCAAGCCCAATGAGTATTATTGGCAAATTTTCAAAATAACTAGAGCAATAAAACTGCGATTAGAAAAAAAAGCCAACTGGACAACGCGGTAACTATTTATGTATCCATAGCCACAGAATTTATTACTCTGGGGTGAGTGTGAAGACCACCGATATTTTTATTCCATTTTGAGGCAAGCGGCCCGCGGGCGAAATGTTTAAATAAATCGTATTTATTAATATTTCTTTACTTTAATTTAGCAAACAGATCCTTATTCTATTGAATCTAACAACAATTCTAATTATATTTAACTGGTATGAAAAATAAGTTTTGAAACTTTAAGGTTCATGTTTTGTGATAGTTAGACATTTGTTTATGTACTATACGCAATTAGACTAGTAATAGCATTAAACAAATTATTTTATAACATTGAATTAATTTATTACATTACAGCATACCTTCATTTGACAAAACCAACTGATTCACCGTTGACATATTTTGTAACACCTTCATTATCTCACCTACACTTATATATGTATAACCATACTAACTGTTTGTATTTATACAATATAATTTCCTTGAAAGGTGTGTCATAAAAGAATTACATTACTTTTGCGTGTTTCAAATAAATTGTGTAAGATAGTAAAAATAAACAACGCACAACAACCAAAATAATGTAGACACATATAAAAGGCGAATACATTTATTGAAGTTCCGAAGATGTATTCCGCATTTTTGGGGCACAACACAAATGAGTTTTATTTTTTCTGGGTGATAAATCTTTTGCGTTTTTTTTTTTTTTTTTTTGATAAACCGAAAATTCTCGTTTCTCTGTGTTATTATTTTATCCAATTTGCGCTGTTTCAGATTTTTTTTTTTGGTTGTATTAATAAAAAAAAAATTAATTAATTTCAAATGTGATTATGCTAATTTTTTAGTTGTTATATTTGGTTGAATGTTAATTTTGTGTTTTGCCTGTTTTTTTTTTGTGTATGTTAATGTTTTAAGTATATTTAACGTTTCATTATTATATACATACATATGTACATATTTATAATTTTTTTTTTTGCAAACTGATTTTTTTGGCTTATATAAAAAATTCATTAAATGCAAATTAAAAAAATAAAACAACAAACACACAGATATAGGCGTCTCCATACTATGTGTAATTTTCAGATTATAAATCCAAAAACACAAACAAAAAAATTTAATTTAATTTCACACTTTTTGAATTAAATGAATGTGTGAGTTCTGTGATTAACGACAACAGATTTTAATTTACTTTAAATTTTGTAATATTTTGTGCACCCCCGGTATGTATGACGCTTTCTAAACGCTAAGGTCATAAATAAAATGTACTTGAAGAGCGGCATTCAAGCTTCATATAACTAAAACTGTTACATAATTTAATGTTGGTATTCGGTTTGTTTGTCGGTCACATAACATATAATATAGTCCAAGAGTGTGGGAAACGTTTTTTTGTTTTGGTTTTTTTTAATGAAATATTTATTGTCCCCGCTAAATTTAAAATTAAAATAGCTATAAATAAATAAAGTCTAAAGGCAAACTAAATAAAAAACCTTTAATTTTTATTTTAGTTCATGTTATAATTTTCTACAAATATTTGCTGTTAAAAGTTAAATATAATTGCGTGGTTTGTTACATTTTCCTATATTTAACTTGGTTGGCGCTTTTTTTTTAATAAATTTTTGGTTGTGAATCAACAGATTCTTGTTTAATTTTGTACCTAACGATAATATAGGAAGCATATAAATGATAACGGGAGCTACACAAAACACGTTTAATTTAATTTTTTATTCTGTGGTTTTTTTAATATTGCATTAAAAAATAATTTTGTATTTGGTTTACTTTTATTTGAATTTTTAAGTATACACAAAAATATCATAATTTTAAATATAAATAAATTTATTGGTTACAATGTAAATATTTTTCAGTAAATCATTCCATAATTTAATTAATCATTATTGCGTTTAAAATGTGAATAAATTTAAGTCAGGTACTCCGATTACCATTTATTGTGTGGAATTTTAATTAGCGAAAATTAGCTTATTCAAATCTTTCTATAATAGGTACAAATGTTTGCATCAGTCGAACTGTAACAGCGATGACTTCTTCCAATCCAACATATAATTTTCTTAGCTGGGACGCGGCGTAAAGTTTAGTTTTTCAAACTCCAGTTCGGAATTACAAAACGATAGTACAACAAAATATTAATTTTCTAAACCAATCTGAAAATTCGAATTTACGTCAAGGTTACCAATCGGTTTGACGTTTTACATGATTCCAATATAACACCAATTTTGCTATATTTAAAAGTATATTCCTAAAGTTTATAGTAATGATAACCATCTAAAATAATTTAGAGCGCTACGAGTATACTAAAAAGCATGTAGCCATTCAAAATTGTGAGGGGACTCAAAAGTTTAATATTTTTGAGATTCTGCGATGATGACAAGGATGTCGTATTTCATTCGTTCTCCAAAGAGCACTTTTTCTATGAGTTCTCAAAAAACTTACAATACTACAAACTGTAAGGATGTTTGTAGTAAGTTTTTTGAAAACTTGTAGAAAAAGTGCATAGAAACCACTAAACTTTACAGAATTATTAAATTGGTTCTTTTGCAATTACCTACACTCCCACTCCAAAAAATTAAGGGAATACAAATTTTTTCAATTGTTTTTTTTAGTATGATGTGGCTTTGTGAAAAGGTTGTATAGAGATGGCCAAAAAAAGCATTTTAAAGATTCAAGACCCTAGTTTCGAGATTTTTTAGCAGAACATTTTGCGAGATATTGTTATCATCAATAAGAATGCACAAAAATTTCTATTTTTTTTTAGAATTCACTGGTTCGGGAATAGTTTTTAGTTAACCAATGCATCGGGCAGTTAGCTTATTAATTAAGTTTCAACATGAATTTTATTTGGATTCTCTACGTCAATTTTTTGCTGAAAAAGAATCCTTTTTTTCTCTTTGATCATCGATATCTCACCAACCAATAATCGAACAATAAATTGTAGGGCAGTTCTAAAAACTTGAATAAATCTTCTTCAAGACTCTTTTATGATGTTTTAAAAAAATATTTTTTCACCATCAACACTAATTTGAAAAAAAAAAAAAAAAACACATTACTTTTTATGGTTTTTTTAATAAATCTAGATTTCTTTAAAAATATTCTTGAAAAGAGTAATGTTGGCAAGTTTTTTGACAGCATAATGTATCCCTAATAGCCCTGCATATTTTTTAATTGATCGATCCAACCGTTTTTTCGGACCGATTTATCAAAGTTTTATACAAAACAACTAAAGGAACAAATGTGTTGTTCCTCTATAAAGCTTGTGCAATCATCATCAACATAAAAAAACATATTTTTCTGATGTTTTTCACAATTTTGCATTAGTTATACTTGTTAACCTTTAACGATCGAGAGGGTTTTTGTAATACTCGTCCATAAGACAACAGAAAATTAGATGAAATACTGGATGCAATTCTAAGTGTGCATTGGAAATTTTATTCTAAAATAATTTTTGGATAAAGTTCTATAATATGGCTAAGTAGGACGAAACTCGGCTATTTCTTAACCGATTTTAGTGAAATTTGACATGGGTGACGGAAATAGAATTCTGAAATGATTTTTAAAAAATATGACCAACTATGATGGAATTTAGCTATTCCGTAACCGATAGTGATACAGTTTAACATGTACGTTGGAAATGAGATTCTAAAATGATTTTTAGATGAAGTTCTGGAATAAAGTCAACTGGGATGTAACTTGGCTATTCCTTAACCAATTGTGATGTAATTCTACATTTCTCCATGTGCATTGGAAATGGGATCCTCTCTTTGATTTCTTAACCGATTTTAGTGAAATTTAACATGCGTAATAGATTTTTAAATGATTTTAGATAAAGTTCTGGAATATGGTCAAGAAGTATGGAACTTAATAATTCCCTAACCGATTTTTGTTTAATTGTACATGTGCGATGGTAAAAGGATTATAAAAGATTTTTAGCTGAATTTCTGAAACACGATCTATTAGGATTGAAGTTATCTGTTTTTGAACTGATTTTAGTAAAATTTACGATAGAACTGGGACCTTAAATATATTTTTGAATAAAGTTCGGCTATTCTTTAACTGATTATGATGAAATTTGACAAGCATCGACAATTAGAATCGAAAATGATTTTTCTAATTCCGGGACTCTAAACTACAATTATATATTTCACTCATGCTGCGCGTATTGTCAGGCACTTTTTTTTTTATTGTGATTAAATTTCCCGGTATAGATGTACCCAGGGCCTTCCAGAGCTAGCAGGGGGCCTGGGCCAAATTATTAAAATGGGACCCCATAAAAATAAAATAAAACAATCTTAAGTTTATATCACATGAATTCATTTTAGTATTTATTAGAATTTATTAGAAATTATTAGATTGAAGCTTTTCTCGCTTTATTATTAGAAAATTCTCTAATGATTTGCTCAAAATTAATTTTTCTTGCCATGTCGTGGTTAATGTTTAACATTGCCAATCCATTTAACCGTTGTTCTGCCATTGTTGAGCGATGAAATTTTTTTATTCTTTTAAGAACACTGAAACTCCTCTCGGCTGAAGACACAGATGCAGGAATACTTAAAAATATTCTTAAGACAATGATAAGATTCGGAAATAAACCAGCTAAGTTTTACTGAGAATATTTTCTAATAAATTTGTTGGTGTCGGATCTGCATTGAAATTAGCTTCATACATTTTTTTAAGGAATTTTACCTCATCTAGTATCTCGTTTGATAACTCACTCGTGTATTTTGAATGCAAACGGTTTACTGCAGCTTCAATTTTTTCATCAGTCAAATTTGGAAATGACCAAAGAAAACCGAAAAGATTGCAGATATTTTGTAAAGATTGAAATTGTCTTTGTAAGCCAGCTATTACGGAATTAACTATTACGTTAAACACATTTATCCTATAGTATTTTTCAGCATCCGATTGTGTCCGTACCGTCCTATTAATGGCAAAATCACATGTAACTCCATATTCACGTGCTTTAGCTTTTGCTTTCGCAAATATTTCATTACATATTCCGCTTAAATTGCGAAATCTCATTACCTACTAGACTTTCAATATTATTTTGCTTAATATCAAGTGTAGCATTTCGAGCTTCAATTACCAAATTTGTCTGATGCAAATCTGTCAAAATTTCGAGCCATATGATAGAAAGCAAAACACATTCAAATTTATTTAAATATTTCTCAATTGAGTGTAATTCAACGATTGCGTGTGGTGGTAAATTAAAGGAATGTATTTCATTTAAAGCATCTCGAATAGATAATAGATTTTTGGCTATTGGTTTTACTGCATCTATTCTAGCAGACCATCTAGTTATGGAAATCGAATGAAGAGACATACGGATATGTTTCTTTAAAACCTCCCATCTCCGCGGACTACTGCTAAAAAAATTATACATTTGTTGTATAACTCCAAAAAATTGTACAGCTTCTTTACACGATTCAGCTGAATCAACTCCAACAAGATTTAATGTGTCGTTCCCACAGCTGGAAAAAATACAATTAGGATTACACTTCGTAAGAATGGCTTGCACACCGTTTAGCTTGCCAGCCATATTTGCACCATTATCATATGCTCGGGTAATACATAAATTAAAATTTAATTCCATATCCGACAAAATTTCAAGAATTCTGGCATCAATTCCTTCTCCGGGTTTTCCAGAGAATGAATCGAAGCAAATAAAACGCTCTTCAATGTCAAATTTTAAATTGTCACACATCTTGTTCTTGTTATAAAGACAAAATACTATCGAATATCAAGCGAAAATGAGAAATCTATAGTAACAAAAAATTCGGGGCCCCTAAAAATCGGGGGCCCGTGCCGTATGGCCCGGCTGGCCCACCCTCTGATTGGCCCTGGATGTACCTATAATAAATATGTCAATTAGCAACATCAACAGCCAATATCATAAAAGCTATTGCCTGTTTAAGTTTCTAAACTGCGCATAGTTAAAAATTTGAAAAACAGAACATCTTCAGGAATTGACGGCATCAGCAACATAATGCTTAAAAAAGGTCTGAATACAGTTTTCATTTTTTTAATTTATATTTTTAATATGTGCCGAAAACTTAGTTTTTTCCTTAGTTTTGATTTGGAAGACTGCAATAGTTGAGCTGATATACCAAAACCATTCGCAGAACTATCGTTCAATAAGTTTATTTAACAGTTTTGGCAAAATTTTTGAATATACGTTGTTTGATCGAATAAACGAATATTTGGCTCCTGGTAATATATTGCCCTGTAAACAGTTTGGATTCAGAAGTGAACATTTCACGAATCAGCAAGGTTTAGTCAAAGATATTCGTGAAAATCATAATCAAAAATGTCTTCTGGAATTATACTTCCGGATATCGAAAAAGCGTTTGGCAATGTGTTGTATGAATGTCTACTCTATAAATTATGTAACATTAACCTACCAGCTAACCTTACCAACAGTATAATGTCATACCTGGCTAACAGGACATTCAAAGTCAAAATTAATAACTCATTGTCTACGACGTTCCCGTTTCTTGGGAACAGTATTTTGTCCCACATTGTACAATATTTTTATGTCTGATATATCTCATCCTATAGAATTTTGTTTATACATGTATGCTGACGATTCAGCTATTATGACAGCATCGTTAAATCCCAATATTATTTTTGAAAATCTCGAGTCTAAGATTGATGACCTTAAACAATATTTTGATAAATAGAAAATCAAATTAACTATTCAAAAAGCTCAGGCCGGCTTTTTCACCACGGGAAGGCAATACTGTTTTTTGCCATATCAACAAATTTATATGGAAGGACAAACCTTACCGTTGGAAAATACTCTAAAATATTTGGGAATAGTTGTAGATAAAAATGTTAACTTCTCGTCACATAACTATCTTATTGAAAAATGCAACAGAATCATTAGGATTTTATATCCATTTATTAACAGAAAATCTCAGTTGTCGAAAACGAACAAAATTATTGTTATACAAAACCATATTTAGACAGTTAGTAACATTTGGAGCGCCAATTTGGAAGAATTGCGCAAAATCTCACATCTCTAAATTATAGATAGCACAAAATAAAATTCCTAAAATGATTCGTGATCTACCGCTCTTCTTTATTACATCTGAGTTGCATAGCATTTCTAAGTTCCGACAGAACTTGGAAAATGCTTCGAACCTTTTGATTTCAACATTTTGACTAGCATTACTAGTACTTGTTATTACTTGGTAGTATTACTATTACTTGTTATCTAGTTATTTATTTCGTACAAATATTTAAGATTTAGTTAAGGTTAGGTAAATGTTCTATTGGGGTAAAAAAGTCAAACAAAGAAGTTGATCTCCCTAAACTAATTCATTTCCATATGTAACATTAATAAAAAACAAAAACAAAAAAAAAATTACCTATTTTCATTCATTTTTCACCCATTTTTTCTAATTTTTCATCCATTTTTGTTGACTAATTTTTTTAGTTCAATTTCACTCAGTTATCATTCACTTTTTTCTTATTATTCACCCACTTATCGCTAAATTTTTCACATTCTAGTAATTTCATTTCCACTCATTTTTTACTCAATTTTCTACTTAGTGTGGTGGATTATATTCAGTAAGAAATGTATGTGTGGAACATATGAATATAAAATATGGCTAAAATTAAGAGTATGTCAGATTTAGAATGTCGCTTGGATCGTTTTGAACAAAACAGTTGTTATGCTTAATTGAAGTGCTTATTGTGCTAGAAATTAAAGAATTAGACGATAACGTTTCGGTACTAAACATTTAACTAACAGTTTTAACGTGGATCTTGAAAATGATGCAATTGCTCAATGCTTTCGTCTTCGATCATCGGAGAATAAATCTGGGAAATTAAAGTGAAATTGGAAACGTTGTACGGATTCTATTGTTCATAACTACAGTTATGCTTAGGAAAATTAGTAAAAATTTCAGCGACTTCATTTATTGAGTATGACTATAGGCTTAGGATTTTTAGGTTCTAAAAACTCAAAAATATGTTCCTAAAATATGTAACTTTCATTGCAAAATATGTGATTAAAATGAAAAATATGTGGTCAAATTTTGAAAAAAAAAACCAAATCTAGACCTTATATTAAGAGTATTTAAATTCAGTCATTAATAAAAAAACTATCAAGTTTTTGGCTAAAAAATTGGATTAACTAACTCTCCTGGGTTATAAAGTGCTGGAGAAGTAGTCTAAAAATGGTTCCATATCATTCTTACACTTAAAAATTTAGACTGGTAAGCGATACTTAGTTGAAAGGAACACCGTGATGGTTGAGTTGAGACTAAAAGATTCACGCTATTATAGTAAATTACGCTCGTATTTTTGCTCAATCAAATTGTAATTCAAACTAAATTTTTAATTTAATTCGCCATCAAGATTATATTCAATTACAGCTTAGAATTCATATTATTTTATATGAACTAAAATAAAATTGCAATGTTTGCAATTGAAAATATTAATTTCATAAAGAAAACTATACGTGAACTATAAAGTGCAGAGAAAAAAAGTGATTAAACGTTGTATGGTGTTAATGACTTAGATTCTAGGTCATTGCACATTGCAATGTTCGATACCAATTTATTTTCAAAAACAACAAAAACTCCACGAACTCCACCACCAGGTCGTTCGCTTCAAATGACACAAATAAATCAAAATTCATTTGAACACATGTCATCTATACAACAAAATTATTCTCCGATGTCGCCCAAACATATAATTCCGCTAATTCCGCAACTACTTCCACAATCGGGTCAACCTGAAGAGTCAAGCGATCCAACTGTGTCCACGCCGCCCATATCTACATCTGAAGATAACGATGGATGGGCCACGGCCAACAAAAGGGGTAGAGGCACGAGTCCACTAACACCTAACACCAAATGTAAACAAATGAAGTTGAATGAGTACTGGTTAGCGCAACCTGCAGCTGCAGTGCCCTTATCTATAAGATTTCATAGTTTGCCCGAGGAAATCGAAGAACTACCCCAACCCAAAAAAATAATGGCGCCACCAATATTTGTGAGAGGCGTAGAAACATTCAATCCTTTAACTGGCTTGTTAAAGGAACTGGCTGAAGACAACTTCGATTTAAAAATAATTGGAAGTAACCAGGTTAAAATCCAGTTAAAAGTTGCCGAGCTGTACCCGTTGGTGATCAGAGCGAAGGGTGAAGGGAGCGAAACACCGAATTCCATTCGTTCCAACAGAAAGTGGACAAAACCTACAGGTAGTCATACCAAACTTGCATCCATCAATTAACATCAATTAACATCGAAGATTTGAAAAGTGAGTTAGTTAATCTGGGCCACGATGTTGTTAATATCTGCAACATGAAGCAAAGTGGTACGAAAAAGCCACTCCCACTCTTTAAAGTTGAGCTTCGAATGAATGAATCAAATAGAGATATACATTCGATAAATAGACTGATGCATTCAGTTGTTCAAGTGGAAAAGCCACATGTCAAACGTGAAGTAGTTCAATGCACTACTTGTCAAAGATATGGACATACCAAATCGTATTTGAATCACAAACCCAGATGTGTGAAGTGTACAGGTGAACACCTCACAAATTAATGTGAAAAGAAAACGTGGGGTTCAGAGGTGAAATGCGTGCTCTGTAATGGTAGCCATCCAGCCAACTATAGAGGTTGCACTGTGTATAAAGAAGTTAAAACTCGCAGATCTCCACCTCTTAGAGAAAAAATAGTGGAGAAGTCACAGCCCGCTGCAAAACCGAATCCATCTTATCAGTTAGTTACTGGGACAACATATGCGTAGAAACTGAAAGATTCAATTGAAGATCAAACTTCGGAAGGAAATCGTACCAGAGGAAATCAATCAACGGATAACTCAAAAAATCATCAACATCTGCCCGAGCAATCTTCTACACAACGGTTGGAAATTATGATGGAAAAATTAATGACCAAAATGGACAATATAATTAATCTTCTAACGACCATTGTCTCCAAATCATTTAATGTCCAGAACCCTTAAATTAGCAATCTGGAATGCCAACGGCTTGTCACAACATGGACAAGAAGTTAAAAGTTTCTTGATAGAACAAGAAATAGATGTCATGCTAATATCCGAAACGCATAACACCAGCAAAAGTTTTCTAAAAATACCCAGATATACCATCTACAACACAAATCATCCTGATGGAACAGCTCATGGTGGAACTGCAGTTATTATCAAAAACATGATTAAACACCATGAAGCAAAACAGTATAAGAAAGAACATTTACAAGCAACTACTGTAGTAATAGAAGATTGGCTAGGTCCTATAGCCATTTCGGCCATATACTGCCCACCAAAACATGCAATAAAAATGGAACAATTTGATCATTTGTATAATGCTTTGGGTCATCGCTTCATAGCAGGGGTGATCATAATACAAAACATCAACAATGGGGATCAAGATTGGTGACAACGAGAGGACGAGAATTATTAAAATCAATTCAAAAAAGTAATCTTCATCATGTATCAACCAGTGAACCTACCTATTGGCCAAGTGATAGGAGAAAGATCCCAGATGTCATAGATTTCTGCGTCACCAAAGGAATATCACGTAATTATATTAAAGCAATGCCATGCTTAGACCTGTCATCGAACCACTCGCCTGTCTTAATCACTTTAGGAACAAAGATAATGAATACACAGAAACAAGCAATGTTAAGCAACAATAAAACCGACTGGAATTGCTTCAGATATAAAGTAACAGAGAATTTAAACACAAATATCAAGTTAAAGACGGAAACTGATATAGATAAAGCAGTGGAACATCTCAATAAATGTATTCAGTCGGCAGCTTGGAAGTCCACACCATTACAAAATGAGAAAGAAAGAAAAGGAGAATGTTCGAATGTTGTCAAGAAAATGATTAAGGAGAAAAGAAAGTTAAGACAGCAATGGCAACGATATCGACTAGCGGGAGATAAACGTAAACTAAACAAAGCCGTCAAAAAGTTAAAAGAACTGCTTCTCAATGAAAAAAACCAGTCAATTCAAGAATATTTATCACAACGCTCACCAACAGAAAACACAGATTATTCACTGTGGAAGGCGACTAAGAAGCTCAAACAACCACAACAGCATATTTCGCCGATACGTAAAAGTGACGGCCACTGGGCGAGAAATAACGAAGAAAAGGCTGAAATATTTGCAGACCATTTTGAAAGGGTATTTCAACCATATCCATCAGAAAGTACGGAAGAACAGAACCACAGTATTCAAAACTACTTAGAAGCACCATTGCAAATGGATCATACTATCACGAGGTTTTCTATATTAGAAGTAAGAACTGTAATACAGAGAGAGTTAAATCCTAAAAAGGCGCCAGGATATGATCTTATCACAGGAAGCATTCTGCAACAGTTCTTACCAGATAAGGGTATTCGATTTATAACCTATTTATTCAATGCTATACTTAGGACAGGATATTTCCCTATACAATGGAAGGTTTCACAGGTAATATTAATACCAAAACCAGGCAAGCCCCCAGAAGAAGTTACGTCGTACAGACCTATAAGCTTGCTACCAATTATGTCTAAATTATTTGAAAAACTACTACTTATTCGTTTAAAGCCTATATTGTTGCAGAACACTCAACAATAGAACAAGTGCACAGAATAGTTGAAGTAATTGAAGAAGCCCTCGAGGAAAAAAGATATTGTTCTGCTTTATTCACGGAGAAAAAAAATTATTAATTTATTTCCTATATATTTATAGGAATTTACATAGCTGACTTTCCACTCTGCATAGTATGAAATGCAATATTGGAATCGGTACTATAGTAAGAGCTAATTTATTATGCCATATAGGAATATTTCCTATAAATGCATTTCTATAAATCCAATGTATTACAGGAATAATTCCTATAAGATACAATTTCCTTTGTTTTATACGATTCTCTTTATTTTGAACGTAAAATCATTAAAAATAAATTGAATCCTCTCCTCGAGAAAGAGTGTGTGTGTCTAAAATAGGGACCACTACTATATAAAAAGCAATATTTCTACAGAATATAGCTGCTATGATTGCATTCGTATTATCTGAAACATATTCATGTTATTTTCATTTCATGAATATAATTCGCTAAGTCAGTACGTTCTGTTTCATACTTAAGGTATCAAGCGAGAATTGTATTTTTGTAGTTTGGTCGTTTGAAATCAAAGTACCACATAGAGAAGTCGAGGAGGGTACTCACTTCTCATTTTTGAGAGTCGATACATTTGTATTGACTCTGGGGTAAAGTAAAGGTGGAGGGGGTAATGACAAATGATATTTCTACTTTTTCCAGTAGATATATTATAAGAAGTGCCAAATCGAAAATACTGTGAATGTCATTACTACTACTATATTTCCTATGACGACCTACATGCTGCACCAACACCATTAAACAATGCAATCGCTACAAAAATATGCTGGGGAAATAATAATTTTATGGCAATAAATACTAACTTGAAATGCATATTTTCCTTTATTAAATAGTACATTTTACTATTTTTATGGTACATTTTACTATTTTTTATGATACACATTTTACTATTTTAATGGTAACAATTTGTATTCGCATCTCTTTAAATTAACTATGTGTTATAGTAAAATGCTTTCCTATATTAGGCCACAATCCTGTGGGCTCATATAAATTATAGAAATGCCTCCTATAATTTTTTTCCCGTGTTCATGGACGTAGCACAAGCTTTCGACAAGGTGTGGCATGTGGGATTACAATACAAAATTAAGCTATGGTTGCCACATGATTTCTACAGAATATTAACATCATATCTACTAGACAGATATTTTATAATAAAACATCATGATGCGTATACAAATGTTTGTGTTTGAATAAAGTTTCTTTTAGTTTATTGCTTTTTGAAACTTCTAAAGAATTGTTCAAAATTGCCAAACAGTTTATAAAAAGTATACAAAATAATGGATTCCAGTGACCAGGAGAATATAATTTTTATTGGTGTTGCAGCAGTTTCTGTTCTACTCTAAATCTAAAGTTATTCTGGGCCCGTATTCTTAAAATTAAACGAAAAAAGTCACCGATGAATTTGGTATAAAACAATTTAAGTTTTCGACTGAAATGACGTATTTCACTAAAAAATTATCGGCTATAGAAAAAACTCGACTATACGTATTGGTTGGCCATTTCGACTTCTGTCTTCTTTATATAAAAAAAAATTAATTTTACTTCGCGCCTACTTCGATTATAAAATGAATCAAAATTCAAAACCGTCAAAATTTATCTTCAAATTATTATCCTTGTGAGATAAATTGCGGCTAAAATGTTTGGAGAATTTATGGTGGCGGAATCTAGATTTGAATGAAGCAACTGATATTTTTTCAAATTTTTCACGCAAAGGTGCATACCGCTCAACGAAATTGTCTGCTAAAAAAATTTTTTTATTTAGCTACATAGCTAAATTTTACGTCAAATTTGAATGGAAAATTTCTCTTAGCTCGAGCTGCATACTAGAGCTTTACGTTTTAAAATTGAAATGCTTCTATTATAACACAAAAAGCATTCAGATTTTTGCTCGATTCCTCATTTTCTAGTTAACCAAAAAATTTGGTTGAAATTTGTTGAAATTGTGTTTAGAATTTAATCTGAGTCATATAGTACATTAAATATTTGGCTAAAATTGTTTTCAAAATGTGTTTAACAAATGCAATATAAAGAAGACAATTTCTACTTAAAATCTTACTCAAATTCATTATATCTATTTTATAATTCAAGATAATTTTATCTTTAGAAAATTTCGTCAATTTCCTCTCTGTCGAATGCTGTTGCCCAATTTAGACTAGATTTATGTTCAAAAGTCCATTTATCATTCCGTTCAACTTCGGAAACAGATTGGAACTAAATTTCTGACTAGAAATGTTAATTGTTTCGAATCAATTTTGATTTTAAACTAAGTTACTAGTCTGAATACCTCACACCACTCAAATATTAAAAGGAAAATTACATTAAACAATTAGTAGAATACCTTGGTTTAACTCAATTTCGGATTAAAATGTCACTTAAAGTTTATTCAAATCCAGAAGGAATTGTAAACTTATTTTATTCTGGGTGCATTCATGCTTTTATTCGAATCCATTTTAACTTGGTTTCAAAATAGGTATTTTGGTTTCCCTAGATATATCTATTCTTTCCTCCACCGAATTTGCTCTTACTTTTTGTTTTCTAATTGAAAATCCACTTAGTACATCTACTGTCCAAAGTAAATTTATATTTAAAAATTTTGTGAAATCCAAATTCGAGTTGTAACTCAATTCGTATATATAATTTCACCAAAGATTTTATTTGGTTTGGAATACCAAAACCATTTTTTTAAATTTAAATTCCTAATTCAAATTTCACTTAAAATTTCCGAAACAAATTTCTAAATTAAATTCAAAGGAATTTTTGTTGGTTGTTTGAGATCAAATCTCGTACTGCAACCTAATTCTTGCCTAATTGCAATTAAAATTATGTTAACATCTAGTTTAGAACACCGTAACCTCAAATTTATGCTCCAAACCAAGTAGAATGTCCCATTCAATTTCTAATCTAAATTTCCTATGAATGTATTTTCCTAAAATGTAGTTAAAGGCGGATTTATTGTTGCCTTCGTTCCTTCATTCATTCGGTCTGAAATTTCTTTTAATCAATCGTATTCCTTGAAAACGACGTTATTTTTCGTTCCTGTTCTTTTGATTGGATTAAAAAAAAATTCAGACCGAATGAATGTAGGAACGAAGGCAATCATAAATCCGCCTTAATGGTATTATGACATTGGCTTGAAAAAAGTGCAATAAAAGAAAGCAATGGGTGACTAGGACAGAAATAGTGGGGTAGAAAGAGACAAAATTCGTTTATTTACAAAAGTCAAATAATTAGACATTTTTAAAATAGCCTAAAAAAATCAAACTATTGACGATTTTACTGATATAGATGTCGCGTAGTGCTATGTATAAATCAAACTTGACGTTTAATGGATTATAATGTTTTAGTATGGAATGGCTGGTAGGTACAATTTTATTTATTTAAATTAAATTATTATTCATTTGAATTCGTTTGTATATCATTTAAATGTTTATTTCACATACTAAATCAAACATCAAATTAATTGTATAGCACTAATGTTAGTTCATCATAGGTGGCAACCCTTTCGCGGAAAATCGTCAATTAAATTGTTGATATGTCAGCAAAAAGTATACAACAAGCGCTGAAAAATACTATGCCATGATTCTTTTTTGCTAGAATTGTGTCTAGGATAACTGCTGTTAAAATGAGCTATTGATTTTTGCTTTATATTTGTTTATACTACCTCTATATTGTGTATACACTTATTTATTCGATAATTTTGTATACTTGTTATTTCTCCCTTTTTTGCGATACTTTATCAGCGCTTAAAAAGTCGCAAAAAAAGCGAGTATCATAATACCATTAACCAAATTTTTTTTTTGTCGTTCTATTCTATGCAATCTTTTCTGGGGCTCAAGGCACTCCCCCAACTCTTTCGCAGTTAACTTTCACCGTCCTACTTTACGCAGTAGTTGCCAAATGGAGAACGTACGGCTATAGACCCTTTTTTTGTATAAACCACGTGCACATTGCATTGCTTCATGCCAGCCTATAGTGCTGACATGAAAGATGGGGCGGCCCATGGATTCCGCATTCTCAACAGGGGGTCGTAGATGTGTTCATCGTCATCACCGATCGCAATCGGATGATGAAAATCCCTTTTGCATCCCGCCCCTATAGGGATTCAAATTTGGTACCTCCCGATCCAACCGCCGTAGCTTTAACCACTGCGCCGTTTGGTCGGTAAAAATATCTTCTTAATTTCTATTTTAAATTTCACTCAAAATGTTTTTTTTTAAATCCACTCAATATTTAGTCAAGTCCCGGTTGGAATCTTTATTCAAAGATTGGAGTTTAAACTCTATTTGTGAAAACTACGTTTAGCATTTGATTCATACCAAACACAAAAAGTTGTCCTAATCTAGTTTGTAATTCTAATTCAATTTTTAAATTTTTAAATCTAATTTAAGTACCTACTCATGAACTTATTCAATTACATTTTACTAAAATTCATGTTTGGATTTTGAGTTAATTTCTATTCTAAATTAAATTTAAGATTTTACCTATTTATTCTACTTAAAATTTCATTCAAAATCATTATGTCCAATTCAGAATTGAACCTAATTTGGTTACCTTTAGATTTTCCTCTAATTTATTCAAAGCCATGTGTTTTAATTATAATTCGGAATCGATTTCTATAGTCTACCATGGTCAAGTAATGCAGTTAGTAATTCACACTTAATAATCAATTTTATATTCAATATTTCCCTCAAACATATAATAATTTGGAATTTTTCGGATTAATAATTAGTTTGCGTTCGAGCCCATTTTGAACATGCATAGCTTTAAAACTGTTGTTCAAGTGCATAAATAGGGTAGAATTTTAAAATTATTTTTTGTAATTACGTACTTAAAAGACAGTGCAATAGTTTTATTGATAATCCCCAATAAAGAAGAAATTGGAGCAAACGGGACGAAAATGCTTTATTACAAGCATTCAATTTAAAAGTTGCTAATATTACTAAGCGTGATTCTGATTTAATAGAGCATCTGTGTCTTTTTATGAAAATGAGGAACAACAGTGTGAATAGAATAACTTTATATCAGCTAAAACTTAAAATTTACAGACAGAATAAAAGAATGGAAACAGCTCTAGCTAACATAATAGTAATGACTGATCCTAAATATGATGAGCTCCCATAAGTATCATTTCTAATATGGGCCATTGTAACAACGATAATTTTAATTCATTCGTGCCAAATGATTCCAATTGAATGGCAGCATTGGAGATTAATGAAGTGGTGGAACCTAATGTTCAACCTTTAAGTTTTCATTTTGAACATAAAGAAGTTCAATCAGAAAAACGATGAGTATCAAATATGTTATTCCCATTAAAATTGAAATTACCGATAGTTTAACTACCGAAAATTTTCGAAATTTTATTCAAACTTTAATGACAGCATTGAAAAATACATGTGTACTATCTTTTAGAATCATTCATTCAAAGGAAAAATTAGAAGCGGTTTTATTGCATATGCTGTTTGCAAATACGAAGAACATAAACAAAAACGAGAAATTACGGATATGGTGCACGAAAATGATCTGGAGTTTGACGATAGCGAGAAACCAGTTTTTAAGGAAATTAGACGCTCCCGAAGAAAGAATTTGAAAGAAATTTTGTTATATAATTGTGTTCTATAAAACGGCTCATAATCTCCACTTGGAAATTATAAACGGTTCGAGCTCGAGCAAGCCAAAAGAGGTAATACTCAAAATTTGTGGAGTACTGCTGTACTGAGACGCATTCGATCGGACGAATTAAAATACTATAATAAAGTAATTGACTGCAATGTCGTCGACTTGAATTATAAAAAATTACAACAATCTCATGATGATCCATACATTTATATGGTATCAGACTTATTTCAAGTGTATATGATAAGGAAATTTTAAATAGCTCTTTCATTAAGGCACAGGGTCAGTACCAGACAATTCAATGCTACAGGGAATGTAGTTAGGAAGCCATAGTCATAATTACTCGCGCTTATTGAATTATGCTTGCGTAATACTAGAAATACTAGCCTTATTTGTTTAAACCGTTAACATTCCTTAAATCATCAGAAAAATTCCAAAATTCTAAGATGCGGATTAGAACTTGAAAATTATGACTACGAAGTCATTTACAAAGAAGGAAAAACAAATGTAGTCGCGGACGCTCTTAGTAGAAGGCCTGCAATCAAGGAAATAATTAATGTTAACGAAACAACAGATAACACTTCACGTGAATCTGAAATAATCGAAGAAATTCCAAATATTGATGATAGTGATCTAGACACTGTTCACTCAGCAAATACATCAGATGATTACTACATCCACTTTTCAGATCGACCCATAAATTATTATAGAAATCAGATCATCTTCAAAATTTCAAATATCGATACAATAATTCTGGAGGATGTATTCCCCAAAAGGATTATAATTTTTAAAAATTCTTTTGAAAAGGACGAAATTACAAAATATTTAAAGAAGTTTCACAATGGGAAACAATCTGCTTTCTTAGCACCCGAAATATTATATCAAAAGCTTCAAGAATCATTTCGGGAAAATTTCTCCCAAAACGGTAATTTTGTTTTCGTTACAAAAATGGTCGAGGACGCCACGAATCAAGACCGACAAAATGTTATCATTGTAAAAGCACATGAGAGACCTCATCGAGGAATCAAAGAGATAGAAAGTCAATTGAAACGATCGTACTTGTTCCCAAAAATGTTACATAAAATTAAGGTCCATGTCAATGCTTGCAATAATTGCAACATAAACAAATACGATCGCAAACCTTATAGCATCAAAATTTCTCCCAGACCAATTACCCAAAAACCTCTAGAAAGAGTACATATTGATATTTTTATCATTAATAAAAAGAATTTCCTATCTAATATCGATTCATTTTCAAAACATCTACAAATGATACCAATCAATTCCAAAAATTCTCACTTTTCGGGATTCCTAAACAAGTGGTTTCAGATCATAAAACCACATTCCAATCTGTACAGTTCAAGGAATATTATTAAATATTAAACTAGATTATGCATCATCTTCTGAATCTAATGGACAGATTGAGAAGACACACGCAACTATAATTGAAATATTAAATACAAATAAAGATAAATTTCCTAATTCTAACTTTTCAACTGCTATAGAATTAGCAGTTGCTCTTTATAATAATACTGTACACTCATCCACGGGGTTCACACCAAATGAGATAATTTTTAACCAAAATAACCTCATGAATCCCGAAAAAATCCAAACTCAAGCAAATAACATTTTCAGCGCAATAACTAATAATCTAGAATTGGCTAAAAAGAAAATAGAGAAACAAAATAAGAGTAAAGAGGAACCAACAAAATTAGTAGATAATCAAATAGATTTTGTAAAACCAAATATAAGAACTAAAATTCAGCCTAGAGGGGTTAAAACACAAATAAAAGACGTCAATTTTAAAACATTTAAAACTTACAGGAATGTAAAGAGGAATAAAAATAAGATAAAAAGAATAAAGGAAATATAAAATCTAATAATCTTTTCATATCTCGTTTCAGAATAATGTTTATAACACTAAGATTTTTTAATTTTAATCACCTCAATTCAATATTGTAAAAATCAGAAATTAGAAATTAGAAACTTACATAAAGATCCAATATTTTTAACAATAACAAATAAATGTAAAATTCAAACTGAAACAATAAAGATAATTCATCCTATAAATCTAACAAATTTAAAGTATAAAGTAGAGTCAATTGATAAATTTATTGTTAATAAAGTAGATGACAAATTAGAACTATATAATATTATTAAGCAAAAATGTAAAAAATTGCAAAACAATTTTTTTCAAATAAAACCAACGAAAAGGTTCAGGAGAAAAAGGTGGGATGCATTGGGTACTGCATGGAAGTGGCTAGCAGGCAATCCAGATGCCAACGACCTACGCATCATTGACAGCAAAATGAAAGAACTTGTAGGTGGGAACAACCAACAATTACAAATCAACAAACAAATAAACGACAAAATTCAATTAATTACGGATTCAGTAAATAGGGCCGGAATTAATAGCACCATGGCAAACAAAATAATGCTCACAGAGATTGAAATGATGGCAACAATTAGCAATATCGACACCATAAACAACATTTTAGAAGACATACAAGACTCGATTGTTGGAACAAAAATTGAACTGACCAGTCATAAAATGTTGTCTCTAAAAGAAATAATCTCGGTAAAAGAACTATTGGTCAACCAACGGGTCAACATTACCTTACCGGATGAAGCATAACAATACGTAATCCCCAAAATACCAGTAAATGATGAAACATTTTTATACATATTAGAGGTATCAAAATTCGAAGACACAAATTCAACAGCCATTATGGTGGTCCCTCTAACACTAGATGAACAATAATAAAGGACTATCAAAAACATCTAATCCAGTCTAATCGAAAACTATTCGAATCGCTGAATTATAAAAGTTTTGTGCAAAAACATTCCGATATAAAGACATTCGAAGATAACTAAAATTACGACAGCAAAATTCATTGCACAAAGTGAACATACCTATACGACCGATAATAAATTTCACTTCCTCACCATCATACAAAATCGCAAAATATCTAAACAAATGGTTAAACAACAACATAATACTCTATAATGATTCATCATTAAAAAACAATAGCGAATTAGTTGATAAAATAATGTCAATTGAGATACGCAGCGGTGCTAAATTTGCATCGTTCGATGTCTCCAATATATACACTAACATACCGGTCCGGGTAACAGTACAAATAATCAAGGATCTATTAAAGCAAAACAAGGTGCAGAATGAAAAAGTGAAACACGTTATTGAACTAATTGAAACCATCACGCAGCAGAATTATTTTCAACACAACGGCAGATTTTATACACAGATAGATGGACTACCTATGGGCATCCCCTTATTTGGTACACTCGCCAATATATATCTTAACCACTTTGAATAAACGCATATATAAGGCAACAAAAATAGATATAAAAAATTAAATAAAAAAAACTTTTTAATATACCGGGTGTTTCTTTTAAACTGAGACGATCAAATATCTCGAAAAGTAGCCACTCTTCGGAAAAAATGTCCATAATCAAAATTTAATCATACCGCGGGGGAAATACATTAGTGCAAAAAAATAGTCCCTCACCTCCCGCTTTGTAGGTGGGGCGGGGGTAACTTTTAAACTAAGATAGGAAGCCATATTTTTTATTGCAGATACGGATTCTACGACTAAAAGTACGTATGATTTGAATGAAATATTTTGTTCGGTTCATGATAGATGGCGTTGTAATCGACGAAATTCAATTTTTTCAATTTCTTCTTCTTAGAACACACGCATTCGATTCTGCAATACGTTTGAAATAGAAAACATCACGTTTTCATTGGAAATACTCGAAATTCGTCATCAAAACAATTTAATAATGTAAATGGCAGGTGAATAAAATAATTTTAGCTTAAAATAAGTGTTCAAAATGATGGCCTGCGACTTCAATGCACTTGTTAATACGCATTTCCAATGATTGTACACAACTGAGAAGTGTGTTTGGTTGAATTTCAGCACACGCATTTCTGATTCGCTCAATCATGTTCTCACGTGTTGTTGGTTCTTGTTTGTAAACTTTATCTTTGAGATAGCCCCACAAAAAGAAATCTGGCGAAGTAAGATCTGGTGATCTGGCGGGCCAATTTATTGGACCAGCTCTACCGATCCAGCGACCATTGAAATCACGATCAAGTACCTCACGTGCTACCAACGAATAGTGTGCAGGACAACCATCATGTTGAAACCACATGTTCCGTCTCAATTCTAAGTTCAAATTTTCAAGTAATATTGGCAGTTCATTTTCCAAAAAGTTTCGGTACATTTGACCATTCAAGTTGCCTTCAATAATGTGGAGGCCGGTGAGTTGGTTGCCAATTATTCTACACCACACGTTGACAGTCCAAGGGTGCTGATGTTCAACTTGGCGAAGCCAGTGTGGATTTTCAACACTCCAATAATGCATGTTGTGTCGATTAACCGTTCCATGGTTTGTAAAAGACGATTCGTCAGAGAACATTACGCAACGAAAAAAATTGGGATTTTGTTGTATTGGTTCACGTGCCCACTGACAAAAAGTTACCCGATTTTGGAAATCAGCGCCATGAAGATCTTGGTGTAAAGACACATGATATGGGTGATACTTGTGCCGTTTTAAAATTCTCCAAACACTAGTGAGGGACAATCCGGAATCGCGAACTATTTCTCGTGTACTAACATGAGGATTATGAGTCGCTGCAGCCAATACAGCAATTTCATTATTTTCTCCAGTGACTGTTGCTCTACGGGTCCTCTTTTTCGGTTGAACATTTCCATCAGCAATAAATTGTTTGATAGTACGGCCAAATGAAGCACGTGAACGAATCCTATCCGGAAAACGTTGAGCGTAAATAGCAACAGCATTTTCAAGATTTCTGCCACCTTCTCCATAAACCAGAACCATTTCAATTTTCTCTGGCACAGTTAAACGGTCCATTCTAAAGTATTTTATCGTTTATTTTGCAATTACGAAAAACATGAAGATAAGAAATAACACAAACGTTAAATGTGATTTACAAAACTGAATAAATTGTTTTGATGACGAATTTCGAATATTTCCAATGAAAACGTGATGTTTTTTATTTCAAACGTATTGCAGAATCGAATGCGTGTGTTCTAAGAAGAATAAATTGAAAAAATTGAATTTCGTCGATTACAACGCCATCTATCATGAACCGAACAAAATATTTCATTCAAATCATACGTACTTTTAGTCGTAGAATCCGTATCTGCAATAAAAAACATGGCTTCCTATCTTAGTTTAAAAGTTACCCCCGCCCCACCTACAAAGCGGGGGGTGGGAGACTATTTTTTTGCACTAATGTATTTCCCCCGCGGTATGATTAAATTTTGATTATGGACATTTTTTCCGTAGAGTGGCTATTTTTCGAGATATTTGATCGTCTCAGTTTAAAAGAAACACCCGGTATAACGTTTTTGAAATGGACTAAAAAGAAGAAAATTATTTTTCCTTGCCTCACAGTACAGAAAATTCTGAGAATTTACGATTGTAAGTTTTCAGCAACTATGAGAATATTTGGAAAATTTAAAACGAGAAACGTGGAGCGCACCTAACGAAGTTTTGATACATGGTTCATTAACAATTTAATTATGCTCCCTGACAAGTGATGTTAACTATAATTCTTTTAATACCATAGTTAGCTTTCTTTAGTATTATCAGAACTGTATTATACCATTATATGCGCTCCACGTTTCTCGTTTAAAATTTTCCAAATATTCTCATAGTTGCTGAAAACTTACAATCGTAAATTCTCAGAATTTTCTGTACTGTGAGGCAAGGAAACATTATTTTCTTCTTTTTAGTCCATTTTAAAAACGTGATATATTAAAAAGTTTTTTTTATTTAATTTATTTTCTGCTTTTTTAGTGTTGTCAACAAGGGTGCTGATGTATTTTCTAGTACTCGGTTATTTTGTATTCATGTATTCGGATACTTGAATATTTTATGATTATGATTCGGTTACTTGGAGGATAACAAACTTAGAATCAACTTTTGTTTGGCAACTTATCGAAACTGTCGCCAAATAATTAATATATCTTGGAGGTGCTAAGTAGTTATTGATCGAATTATTTTCTTCTGAATTTTTATCAGGTCTTCATTGAAATACATACATACTATATGACGTCGGTTTATTATAACGATCTCGAAAAACGTAATTTACAGCATCACCTGGAGCCGAAATGTATCGCAAACTATTGAATATTGCATTGTCATCGAGTTCTGAGCTATGTTCAAAATTTCAAGTCTCTAGGTTATCGGGAAGTTGGTTTAAAATCGATTTCAAAATTTGTACCGGACAGACATACAAGAAAGCGAGTTAATAAAAACGTTATAATATAAAATAATATAATTTATTGGCATCGTTATGTTGATGACATAATCATTTTGTTCAATGGTACAAAAGGCAATTGGATGGCTTACACGCTTATATCAACAACATACATGAAAACATTAAATTTACGCTTGAAGTAGAAACTGAGAAATCTATTAATTTTCTGGATTTAACTATAAAAAACATAAACCATAAACACAATTTCAGCATATACCGAAAAGCAACACAAACAGACCAAACTGTCCATAACACTTCCAATCATCCCGCATAGCAGAAAATTGCGGCTTATAATCATATGTTAACAAAGCTAAATACTATCCCAATGTCCGAAGCAGGTTACATGGAAGAATTATGTACGATCACGCATATAGCAGTACAAAATGGGTATACAACAAATAGTATTCACCGTATTAATTCCAAAATAAAAAACAAAATACAACAAAAACTTCTAACCACAATGAACCACACGGAAGAGTACAATGGAAAGTACATTGCTATCGAATATAACAAAAACACCAGCCATATATTAAATAAGGTTTTCAGAAGATATAATTACATAATCGCGCATAAAACGTCACACAAATTAAAGAACCAATTACCACTACCAAATAATACAACATGTGACAGCGGCGTATATAAATTAATATGTAATGATTGCCCGAGTTTCTATGTAGGGCAAACTGACAGAACTTTTACACAAAGGTTTGCGGAACACACACAGGAAACGAAGAAAGCTCACACAAACACAATTTTCAAATGTAATTTTGCTAACCACATTGTAACTCAACAACACACATTTACGGACATGAACACAAACATGAAAGTTTTATATTCACTCAAGAAAGGAAAGATGATGGACCGATTGGAAGAAATCGAGATATACAAACATCGTAATAATCCGTATATTCTCAATGACAAGTTAATCACTGTGACAAATAAATTATACGATATGATTTTGCAAAAAACACAGTGACCAATACAAAATATAGTATGCGCAAATTTTTCAACGAAATGTGAATAGTGAAAATTCAAGGAGCTGACGACGGATGAAATCCGAAACCGGTCCTCCAACATTAAAATAAAATAATTGTCACACAAATGAAAGATTTTTACTAATAAAAATCGAAAAATAATACAAGTGAAAAAATCGTTTTGTATTTTTAATTGTATTTATTTGTTTGTTCATTGTGACAAAAGCCACAGCATAACCCCAAAAATGGACTCCTTCCGTTTTATTATGACGAAGATAACTGCATCCAACCACTGATAATGGGAACCAAGAGTCATTGCAACGTCATGCCGAAGCCAGAGACAAGTATGCATCTCATCGCGGAAGATAAACTTTTGATAGATTATGCTACAACAATAATCTAGAAAATAGTTTTATTTAACGATTAAAAACTTTTCTGAACTTAATTTTTTTAAAATTTTATTTACTTACAATTTAATTCAACCTTGTTTATTAATAGAGTTATTTAATTCGGTTTATGTTTATTTAGATTCACCAATATCTTCCCCAATGTTGATAAAATTGACAATTGCTGTTTATATTGACAATTTATCTACATAAATTAGGTAAAGCTGTTCCATCATGAGTTTTTATCTATATATACCACTGAGATATATACAACACATGGATACGGCATAGGCAAAAATTCATGGTACAAGAAAAAAAACGAAGAAGAAGCAAAAAAGCTTGCGTCTGTGTGACAGAGAACGTATTTATTTTCCTTGTATTGAATTGGTTTCGAATTTTCCGAAATGAAATCATATAAACCTAATCTTCGTACCGCTATAATTACATAGTAGGCTATGACCTTCGAGTCAATAAATGCGTTGTTTTTTTTCAATACACTAAATTGTTCTTTCACATTTTTGTTTTTACAAATGTTTAGTAATAGTATATTGTGTAACGTGTATCGTGAAAAACGATATATTCCCGGACGAGTATGGAAGTTGCTGGGACGAGGCGTCAGCCGAGTTCCAGAAACCATAAGAGTCCGGGAATTATAGTTTTCCACGAGTTGCACATACGATTTTTTCTCTAATCGGCAGTATATCAGATTATCCATTTTATTCATTATATTCTTTAAAATACGCAAAATTTTCCAATTTATATTTTCAATAGATTTCACTATCAAAGTTACCTTAGAATTATAACAATCGCGTGCGATTATACATTATATCATGTATTTCTTAAAAACAGATGATAATCAGTACTAGAAAGTATTCTCTGCCTAGGCAAGGAATACTTTCCAGTACTGTTTTTAGTAAGTTGCCTAGCAACGATGTAGTGTCGTGGAATACTTCATTTTGCTGACAGATAACAAACCAGAAAACTGACGTATTTTATCCGATTTGAGAAAAACAAGTTTGTTTATGTTCCAAAGCCTGACGTTTCACAATTTTTTCTTTGTTTTTATTTTTTTTCCAGGTGTGTATTGAAAATTTCAAGGAAAAATAGTGAAAAATAATTTAAATATTTTCCGAAGATAAGTAGTGCAATGTGTGAATAGTTCAATGCTTCAATTAGTTAATCAGTCTTAAAATCTTTGTATGTTTAATGAGTGAAGCGCAAGTTTAATATTAACAAAATTATTTTCGAATCCAGTACGGCCCTTTTTCGAAATTAGCTTTTTAGAGTGTGAGGCATATATAAAATGAGTGGTACAACTAAAAAAAAACTTGTACCATTCGTTTTTGCTGTTTACTATGATAAATATTTTGCATGTCGTCTCCATGTATATCTCAGTGATATATACACGGTGTCGGTCACTATATTATAACAAATATCTTGCTCGTTCACGCGATAATAATTGTTTATCAAATAAAAATAGTGCCATATATTTTTCACAATTTTAGTTTTTTAATTTTATACTTATTTATTTTTGAACCAGTGCTTTTATTCATTCTTGACCAACTGTTCATCATATTTCATATATTTTTATTTTTATATTGGTAGTTTTTCTCAGTTTTTAACATTTGTTTGTAAATGATTGGTATTACTTTACGATGTTGTATGACTTGACAAAAATATTTTTAGAATTTATTGACAAGCTTATGTGAACATATCATTTCAATTAGTGGTGAACAAGGAGTTATTTTGTAATTAGTTTTCACATATTTACATAAAGTTAAACTATTTTTATTGAAAATTAATAATATACATATATTGTTAAGAAAGTATTTTGTGGGAAAAAACAATATTTTAATTCATATTTTTCATTTTTTTTATATTGAATCAATTCCTAAGATGGAGTTTGATTTTAAAATTTAATTTTAAGGTAATAATTATCAAACTATAGTAAGTTTTTTGCAGTAACGATGACGAGCAACATACAACAAAATACGATTAAACTAATAGCCCATATTAAAAAATATATTTAGGGCAGTATAATACAATCACCAAATCAATCAAAAAACAAAATAAAAGTGGTAAACCGAATGATAATTTTAACAATGATTTAGCAGTCTTTTTTATTAAGAAATATTTTTCTTACCTACCATTATGGGTTAATTTTGATATGCCTGATACAATGCATCACGGACAAGTATCCCATGCAGTGGCTGAAAGTTGGTTCAACCTTGTTAAGCACCAGTACACAAAAAAAAAAATTTAAAGTAGGTCGCTTTGTCAGTATCAAAAACTGCACAAACCCAAAACCGAATCAAATTCCATAAAATATTGGGAAAAAGAAAGAGAAAAGTGTATTCAAGTGAGTCAAATAAATCAGATCCGGACGACGTAGCCAACGAGGAAGGTAGGAGAAAAAAACAAATACAACAAAAGCCCCGAAACATACGGGTGAAAAGGTTGTGGCAAGGTATAAACAAATGAATTCAATTTTTGGCAAATCAAATGAATCAATTAAACCGGCGGAGAAGCATTCTTTGACAGAAATTTCAAAAAAAGCAGTTGAATTTATTATAAAATAGATTCACATATAAAAACGATGATAATAACACCAAAAAACCCTTATGTTTTGCGTGTGCATTCGACTCGGTAGCACACATTTTTTTACGTAATGGGATTGGATTCAGTTCGAACCGATAATGGATTCAACTTATTTCCTGAAAATGAATTTTTGCAATTTATTGCCAAATATATTGACATTGGTCTAACAGATTTATATAAAACACGCACAAGTATTTTATTAAAAAATTTTAAAATTAATATTCACGAGGCCTATGATATAGATCTTGATGTTTCCACTAATGTTTGACAGTTAGTAAAATAAGAATTCAGGTAACAAGAGTTGCCTAAATCTGTAATTGCCAAGTAATATAAAAGATTTATACTATCTACCATTGGACCTTCATAATTTCAGTGAAATTCATTTGGAAAATTTCAATAATAAGATTTACATCCCAAATATTACGTGCCCTACTTGTGGTACAAAAACATGCAAAAAAGTACTTGATTCCAAATTTGAAACTGTGGTGGTTGATGTGCAGCCCCTAGATCCACCTATAAAATACGGGATCCGGTTATAACAAATCCAAACCAAGTAAATTTTGGCTGTGCGGGAGTATAAAATAAAAGGTATAATTGATTACGATTTAACAGTAAAACATTATAGAGTTATAGCTACTTCGACCAAACGAGTATTTTGAGGAGTACAAAGACCGCAGAGACCACAATAGTAAATCTATCGTTACTATTTTACGAAAAATATAAAAAATGTATATTATATTCATACCTTCGTATCTCACAATTATCATATAAAATAAAAATGTTATTATGTATAATTATGTGTATATCCCCAGAGAATGAGATTGACCACTGGAAATTTTAAGTACAAAGTCAATAAAACATATATCCTAGAAACCATATTCCCATGTTGGTTTTTAGATTTTTGGTGAAAAGATTTCTTAATTGACACGTGCTGCAACATTCCGTATGCATATTACCAATAATATTGTGGAAAATATTAATAATATTGTGGAAAGCAAAAATTTATAGCACAATGATGCATATAAAATGAGCATTTGGTACTACATCATTTAACTTTAATTAATGACATTCTTAGCCTTTACTTTGTAGGAATATTTTTTCGATATATGAATGCATACAAAAATTAAATTCCCACATTCCTCTTTTATGAAACATGATACAAATTGGAATAAACAATAGTGCTGCAGTTAAAGTATTAAAATGATAAACGAACAACAAGGACGTATTTTGTATAGGTTTACAAATTCACCATTTGTAACCATTTTTAAGAAAAGTGTCAACAAATCATTTTTAAGTAACACAATTCCTTTTAAATATTTAAAACTGTATAAAATCATCCAACCAAATTTTAATAAATCATAAAAGAAATTATAAAACTCTGCACCCTTTGAAAAATTCTGTATATATGGTATAGTAAGTAAAATCATTTCCTAGTTGTAAACCAGCAAATATACGGATATTTGAATACAGCAGCTGTTGTAACAAATTTCTTTATATATGTATGTAGAGTAAAAGCACAACCCAATTGAAATCACAAAAAAACGGGTATGTTTCAAAAATTATCTAAAATAAAAGTGCTGGCTCAGACAAACTTATATTTAAAATTATTTTATTTCGATTTTTTGTTGTAATTTTTTATACTTGGGTTATTTTCCTCCAAACAGTCTGACATCTTCATTTCGAGAAGAAATAAAAATGTTTTAACAAAAACAAGTTCTTTTGTGTTGTATTCTTCTGATTTTATTTATTGAAAATAAATTCATTGAATTTCGGATTTTTTTGTTCTTTCCTTATATCAAATTTATTAAAAATAAAATCAAAACAAACAACACAAAAAAAAAATTATTAATGTACAAGAAAAACTAAAAATTGTAGGAGGAAACATGATTTTATTTTGGTATTTCCATATTTTATTCGTCTTAAAGTTTTGAAAAAAATGAGAACAAATTGGATGGATCAACAAAAAATAAATACATTCAACTCTCACAATCTATATAGGATATGGCAATCTAATGTATACATCAATGTATGTGAATTTAGATTACAGTTTGCTATTTTCGTGTATTCTCCCGATTAGACTACAGTAGAACAGATTTCGTCTGGGTTTTGATGTAACACACTGTACTTTTGACTATTTTTTTTGTTTTTATGAATAAAACAGATTATGTATATGGAATTTCCGCATCGAATGATATAATATTTTGATGTCTCGCCAAATTTACAACAAAAAAAAAATTAAAAATAAAACGACGAGCGAGCATGAAGAACGGAAAGTTTCAATAATTATGGTATGTATTTGAAAAATTTAAATCAAAATTAATTTTTGTTCATTCTACTTTTGGTAGATGATTTATGTAGTGTATCGAACCCCATGTTGATGTTTGGGTATTGGACCACAATTAATTTATTTTAGTATATCGGTTATAAATCGATACTGCTTTAATTGTTTAATTAAAGTGGTTTCAGGTACGTTCATATATTTAGCTACAATTAATCAATTTGCTATTAATTTGCGCGGGATTTTCGGTTTTCGAAATTGTGAGTTCCGGAATTCTAAAATAGTTTTTTAATTAGGGTGCTGCCATAGAAGTTATTTAAATTAGAGAAGAGCTAAATTCGATGTATACGAGAAACAACTAGCATTTCAGTCAACAATTAAAAGGCAACTCAGTTAAAATAGTATTAGACTGAAATCACAGCCTTCTAGAGTATAGAGCCATAATCATTATGACGTATTTTTTAGAAACTTTTTTAGTGGTATAAATTTTCACTGATTTCCATAGGAATCCATAGTAAAAATGGTGTTTTTTAGCTTCAAGTTTTTCATTGAAAAAAGCAAAAATGTTACAAAAATTTTATACAAAAGTGTTCTACATATCTTTAGCAGCAATATACAAGAAGGGTATATTGGTACATATTAAGTAAATATTAATTGCAGAAATAGAAAAATTAAATTATTTCTAAATTATATTTTTCGAACTTTCATTTTGAAAAATACATCAAAGTTGGCTCTGACGAATTAAAATAATACTTGCTACATTTATGTTTAGTTTTACTAGTGTACGTTAGATGTCTCAGATTTATATATAAAATACGAAAAAAAATTGTTTAATCACAAAATTATGGCACGTTCTTAATATTTTGAGAATTTGTTTTGCTCTTCCTACAATTTTTGAACTTAAATTTCCCCAAGTGGCGATTTTTGGTACGGATTTTCAAAATGTTTACTGCCCACTGCCATCTATGTATATTGACTTGATGCACACGATTTGTAGTAAGCTTTTTTTTTTAATTTGACCAGAACTCTGTTGTTATGAACTTTTTTTTATATTTTGGTTTAAATAAATCAATTATTACAAGAAAATGAAAACCATTTACTTAAACGATATTTATATATGTTGAAATTCAAACATTTATGAAAATATTCCACAAAACCATAATTAAGAATTTGCAACGTTTTCATTTACAAATTTGTCTTAGGAAAAAAAGTGATTTCCCATATGTTTTATGTGTTTTACCATAGACATTCATACTAGATTTCTCATTTAATAGTAACTAAAGGAAAAAAACAAAAACTTCTGATAATTCCAATGTATCGTTGTGTTGTGTATTTTATAAGGCAATGATTTTAGAATGCGTTGCAAATATAATACGTATATGCAATACACCGATAATATTTGAATGGAAAATTTTTGTTTTTATTTTCTGTTTTTAGTCAAATGAGAGATCTATTATGATTGTCTATGGTTTTACTATGGAAATTTTGGTTTTTTCGTCGTTTCTAATTTCCTTATAAAAGCTTCGTTTTTTATATTATGGCTTGTATAATCAAGGTTGCTTTGCTGGAATGCCTTTTCAGAAGTTCAATGAAAAAGCTAAAAAGTATTCAAGTAAAAACTTTTTGCACTGGAATTCTTTTTGGATTTGGGGGTGAATTACCTTTCGAAAAGGAGATTCAGTCAAACAAATAAAAAGGAATTTCAGGCAAAATTGTACTCCGGTAATGCAAAATTATGTGTCAATTTTCTAAACATGCGTTGTAAGGCGTTATCACTTTACAAGGAACTTAAACCGCAAAGAAAGGTAACTTGGTAAGAAAATAGTTTGATTAAAA
The DNA here is from genome assembly GCA_963556165.1 of Tipula helvola. NCBI lineage: Eukaryota > Metazoa > Arthropoda > Insecta > Diptera > Tipulidae > Tipula > Tipula helvola. Next base: position 262,538,477 of record OY744482.1, on the reverse strand, counting down.
TGGCCTTTGTGTATTTGGACTGAACAACCTTTTAGAAAGGCATTTTGGTCACAAATGTTTATACTGGAATACATTTTATTGATTTTTTGACTGAAATGGCCTCTTAGACCTTTACATCGACTCCGGGGCCCCAGTTAAATAAGGTATGGAGTTTCGGCCAAAAAAATAGAAGGTAACACAGTCAAAACATTTTTAATCTGAAGCGAATTTGTAACATTGCATGTTGCAAACATATAGAAAAAATAATTTTGGATTTTGTTGCAAAATACTTCCAGTCAGATTCGCATAAGTTAACCGAGAAAGACATTATCGTACAAAACAAAGCAAAGATTTTACAACTATACGTTCGACCAAATGAGAACAAATTTTGCAGCATCATCAAACATTATCATCTCTATCGAAATTGACATTCCTAAATTATTTTTAAAAGCATCGTATCTTATAATATTGCCATATAAAAAAAAAAAATTATTGAAGTCGAATTCCTTAAAAAAATGTTTGAAGATATTTTAAAATGATTTGGCCTTATACTTGCGAAAAAACTTTGAAATGTGTAAGTCTCACGAATTTATCTCGCAATACAGTAGGTATAGAAGAATTGCTGATTAAGGGTAATATGTAGTCAAACTTAAAAAATGATTAGCAGAAAGCAGGAATTTTTCTAATTGTTCAGTCCATAGATGTATCTGACATAAACCAACTGTTTATTTTTGGGCGGATTATTACCAAAAAGCTTACTTGCATAGTACCACCAAAGGCAGAGATATATTAATTGCAGGTCAATGCAAAATTTTCTAATTTTGTAGTTTTGAAAAATTATCTTGAGTATGTACCAATGGAGCGCTTGTTATGATGGGGAAAATTAACGGACTAAAAGGAACAATGAAAACGAAGAATATAAATATGTCTTTGTATCACTGTTTAAGAAGCCCTGTGCAAATACATTTAATATTAAAGCAACTATGGATGTTGTAATTAAAAGTGTTAATAAATTGAGAGCAGGTATCGCTAACATAAAGAGAACTGAAGAAGTTTTATAAAGAAACGGAAGCAGCATATAAAGATGTGATCCTATTTACGCAAGTTCTTGGCTCAACATTAAATTTGGGATTGCATTAAAAACATATTATTCAATAGATCAAAACCAACAAAACCGATATATTTAAAAATAAACAATGTTACATTCACTGATTCGAAAATTGTTGTTAATATTTTTAATGACTCTTTTGTAAATGTTGATATTCAAAAATTCTCTTACGGAAATTTCGCTAATCTAGCTTTGAATAAACTTTGTCTAGCCACAGATTATCCAAGCATTTTCACTGAAACTTCAAGTGAGGAAGTAGAACTCTACATTTCTCAATTAAAAAATAACTGTGCTACAGGAATTGATCAAATTTCCACCAAATTTGTTAAGAAATATTCAACTCGATTAACAAGTATAGTAACAAAATTCATTAACAGTTCTTTTTCGACCGCCATTTTTCCGAGCAAATTGAAGTTTGGGAGAGTTGTACCAATTTTGAAATCTGGTAGTAGTATGGAAGCGTCTAATTATAGACCAATATCTGTTCTCCCTGTTTTGTCCAAAATTTTCGAAAAGTGCCTTTATTCCCGATTACACCAACATATACTAACTAAAAATATATTATACCCTCAGCAATTTGGGTTTACTAGTGAATCTAACACTACTGCCGCATGTGTTAAATTAACACATTTTATAACAAGTAATTTAGATAAAAAGAAAATAGTCATATGTGTTTTTCTTGACATTAGGAAAGCATTTGATAATGTGGACCATATTCTGCTTCTCAAAAAGCTGAATAATATCAATATATCTAAAAATGACATAAAATTACTTTCAAGTTATTTAAAAGACCGGTTTCAAGTTGTAACATATAATGGAATAGAAAGTAATCAAAAACTTTTAAAAAAGGGGGTCCCTCAGGGTTCCATTTTAGGGCCGATTCTCTTCAATTTATTTATTAATGATATTACTGGAATTAGATTAAATGGTGAAATTCAACTATATGCGGATGATGCTGTGTTGAAATACACTGGAGAGGAGTTTATTTCATTAAGAAAATTAATTCAAAATGACCTTGATCATATTCATAATTGGTTCATTCTAAATAAAATGATTTTAAATGTCAATAAAACTACAACTTTATGCTTTCGAAAGCCAACGTTATTACGCCCTATTGTATTTGAACCACTAATATACGATAATATCGCTTTGGAAGAAGTGAACCAGTATAAATATTTAGGACTTATCATAGATTCAGATTTACGATGGAATTTGCACATTGATTATTTAAAAGAACGTATATTGCCGTATATCTTCACTCTTAGGAAGCTTAGTCAGTTAGTCACAACAAACATTTCGATTAAATTATATTATTCTTTCATTCACTCGCGACTTACTTACTTAAATCCAATTTGGAATTCGACCTCTCAATCAAAATTAGACGAGCTCTTCGTGCTTCAAAAACGAGCTCTTAAATATATATACAAATTACCTCGTAGATTTAGTACTGAAGAATAACTCTTAAGTTATAAACAAATACCGAGCTTTATTAAAGTTTGTGGAAGAGAAGACCTTTATTTGATATACAAAATATTGTTTAATGAGATAAAGCATAATTTGTCTATAAATTCAGTTTATGACAAACACAGGTATCCAACTAGCAGAAGCTCACATTTTGAATATGATTTGTTTACTACAGCTATAGGTGACAAGAATGTTTTATATCGAGGTATCAAAAAATATAATTGTTTACCATTGAATATGAAGCAAGAACGGGATTTTATGAAATTTAAAAAATTGGTAATCAACCAATTTCAATCTAATGTATAATGTAATGTGCACTAAGTAGGCTTTTTTTGGTAATTCTTCTTTTTTTTTTTTTTTTTTTTTTTTTTTGATTCGGTATAAAATTTGGGAAATATTGGTAACAGTGAATAAAATTGTGTTAATAAAGTAATTAATTTAATAGAAGAAGATTATGAAGAAAATAAAAAAGAAAAAAGGGAAAAAAGGAAGAAAAGAGAAAAAAAAAAAAAAACACGGAAAAATTTGTGAAAAGGGTTAATAGTTGTAAAAATATTACCAATAAAATTGTCTAATTTTCAAAAAGAAATAAATATTTAAAAATATGTAAGTTTTAAATAACTCGTCACTGCATGTGTTAGAGATAGATATTTAATTTTTTATTATTTTTATTTTTTTATATATAATTATTAGATTATATTTAATAGAGCAAAAAACCATTGTTATTGTGAATTTAGCTTGGTTTCTATATTGTCTAAATGATGCCAATTTATGTCTTTGTAAAACTATGTTGCATACTGCCTCTGGCAAGAGCAACAAAAATGTACACTTTTCTATGTAATTCAATAAAGAAAAAAAAAAAAAAAACATAAAGGAAACTGCTTGAATCGATTTTTTGAATTGACAAAGGATATTTTGAATTTTTTGAACACGCGCATAAACTGATAATACAAAATTATTAATTAGTAAATTGAAATGTTCAGAATTTATGGCATCGTTTGCATTAATTAATGATTTGCTAACACATTTGAACAAATTAAATTTAAACCTTCAAGGCACAAACCTCTCGATTTTTCAAACTCTAGAAAATATTGATGGTTTTAAACTAAAACATAAAACTTTTAAAACTGATTTAGAACGAAATAATTTGGCTCATTTTAAATCTTGTTTTGCTGTATGAAAAGAATTTCCAAATTCCGACTTTCCAAAATTTGTTCAAGAATTAGGAATTCTCATAAACCAATTCAACGAATGATTTCAAGAATTTGAAGATATCAAATTTCGTAGCGAAATATTTGGGAATCTTATTCAGAGCCCAAATTCAACCAACAAATTTTCAGTTACAAAAATTTAAAAAAAACCGGAATTCAATTTTGGAAGCAGTACATTAGTACTGGGAATATAAAAGCTGATGAACTGGCTCGACGTGGTACAACGGACCACATTTCAAAAACCAGAAAAGATATTGAAATTCATCTTGCGGTATGTAAACTGCTGCTTCAGGAGGAAGCTAGTAAGTTGACGAATGCCAGATGAACCAGATGATCAAGTAGCACCTCATGCATAATAACTCGGCAGGTCTGGCCAAAGTTGGACTTGGCGAGATCCAAACAGCTGATCTCATTTCAGCGGAGTTAGATCAGTGTGGCTGTTGGAGTGATTGCGGGGCACTATCTCATAGGTAGGCATGCGAGTAGACTTGGTTTCTTCTCACATGACTACTGTCGTAGTTGCGAGGAGGAAGAGAGGGTACTTCTTTCTGGCACGAAACAGACTTAAGTCTCTAGGGGCACCCATCTTCGATTACCTTAGCAGGATGGATGTTAGGAGTATCCAGCGTTTCGTAACAAGCTCAAAATGGTTTCAATTAGTTGGAGGACAATTTTTTATATTTTGGTATGGTACGAAACCTACCGATGATACGCAAAATAATTTCCTTTTTTGTTACTAATTGATAACAAATCATTTTTTAAAATATGCGTAAATTTTAGATCAAATTTAAATGCGAAAAATGCAGTATTCTATTTAAAATTTATTATTCGCTCTTCACTGATCGAATAATGATTATCACATATCTGTACAATGAGCTTATCTTTTTCCGATAGTAATGCTAATTGTTTTCAAATAGAAAAGGTTTCCGATTTTAAAAACTTAGGTATTTTGAACCGAAAATTGAAGCGTTTCGACCCCAATTTTTTTTTTGGAATTTCTAATTTTTTGGTAGATATTATTATAAACAATTAGCCTCTTCATTTTTTCTGATTAATAAATCGAAAAACGTTGTGAATGTCATTATTGTTAATATATTTTGTCTATAAAAAGCCGAAAGGATCTTATTGATTTTAATACAGACAAAATACTCTTTCTATTATTTGTGTGGTTTATTCCCACACAGAAATAAGTAATCTTGAAAGATATTATTTGAAACGTGTAGATCAGAGTACAAACTTTTTAAGGCACACACAGAGAAAGATTTACTTGACAATCTTTTTTTCAATAAATAATGAAATTGGCGGTATTTATCACAATGCAGAATCACTTTTTGATGAAATAAACACTATCCGAGTTTTATTACCTATTCGATTTCAATTTCGAAAAATATTTGAAACTTAACAGTTACTCAAAGAGCCATCTCGAACTTAACAGCAGCGAAACTTCAAGCTATATATCAAATTTTTTTTAGGGAAATTTTCGGCAAAAACGTTGATTGAAAAATAAAAATAAAAAAATTTTGTATTCCTTATTTCCTATATGCTGACGAATTTGAATTTAACAACCCATTGGGCAGTCGAACACAACCGATATCTGGTCTTTACTACAGTTTCCCTAATTCAAAAAGTATTTCAAATCGAAGGTAAATATTTTGTGCTAGCTTTATTAAAGGGAAGAAGGGATATGGGTTCATGCTCATTTTTTATTGGGTCTTTTGTTAGGTGAAAATTTATGAGTTATCACATTTTGTGATTTTTCGAAATCTTTGTCAGCAAATTTCTTTTGCCGGTTTTGCAAGACACAAACAATCTGAGAAAAGTAAATACCATAAGATCAATAGAAAATTATGAAACTGACCTTAAAAATAAAATGTTTGAAGAATACGGCATATCAACAAATTCAGTTCCTAACAAAATAAAATCATTTCATGTCACCGAATATTATTCTGTTGATCTAATGCATTATGTTTTTGAGGGAGTATACCAATATAACTTGTGTCATATATTTACTTATTTTATAAGTTCATACAAATATGTATTTTCTGAAATTATTCTTAATTTAAGAAAAAATACATTCAAATATGGTCAGATAGATATATAAAATTTATCTAAACCTATTACCTATGAAAATTTAAAAAATAAGCATCTAGAAATGTCAGCGAGTGAAATGAAAACATTTATCCATTTTCTTCCAATAAGCAATATTGCTTGCTAACTTAATTCCAAACCAATATAACTGCTGGAAGCTTGTGTTGTGTATTAGGTATATTTCTTTATTCTCAGACACGCATAAACCAAAATTTAATTTGCTTATCCATTATCCATCCATAATAGAGCAATCTGAACCACCTAAATATTATTGGGGATTTCGTTTTGAAGCTAAACATAAGGAATTTAAAGCATATATATGCAAGGGCAATTACATCTAGGAGAAATATTCTTCTTAGTATATCAAAACAATTTCAGTTAAAATTTTCACACATATTAATGAGTATAGATTGCCCTTTTGATACCAGAAGAACAGCACAATATCAAAATGACTTTTAGTCACTTTTAGACTGAAGTCGCTAATTTGTATGAAATTAAACAGATGCATGTAATGAAGCCGCCCCGGTGACACAGTTGTTAGCATGTGTAACACAATCCCCCAAAGGGATTGTGTTAACAGACATGAAAATAGAGGTCTGGTTGCGGTCTAATAGCTGGCTAGAGCTCGTCGCTAGGCGTGGGGATTACCAGACATATTTTCATGCTAGAATAACCGCATGAAAAATACTCGAAGGGACCAAGAGAACTAAACCTACCTTTGCCACGACCACAGTGGTAAAAAAAATAATAAAGTTGGTGTGTTCGACCCAGGATGCCGTTGTCACTCCGACGACCTCCACCCTGTCTGCCGGAAGGGCCCCCTTATCGTCGGGCCGTTTACCGGGATGCCGTTTCCCGGTCGCGGCGGTACCCGACGCCAATAAAATAAGGAAGGACATCCTTCCGACTAACCTGGTCGAAATCCCCAGGAGTAGACACCGTCACCCCAGGCTAAACAATACTCCGATTCACATCATTAGGGACCCAGGTCTCTAAAAATTATTCACTCATCGTGAGTGATTAGGCACGAGGAAAAATACAAAAAAAAACCACGCGGCACATATACACTCCGAGATCAAAAGGAAAGAAAAAAAATACACCAACTATCAACAAATGCCGTAATCAATGCCAAGGAGAAGAAAATAAAAATAAAAATTGCAAGAAGACTGACTTGACGGTATGCGATGGTACCGTTAATAGATTTAAATAGATTTAAATATGATAGCAATATAATAATAAAACTACAACAAGTCAAACTTAGTTCACAAAAGAAAATGACAAAAAAAAAAATGTTTTCTTGTTGTGGTGGGATTTTTCTTTATTTTCTCCTCACCAATCAACTACCTGTTTTAGCCCGTCCGGCTTAATCCGCTACCAGTGCCGACGCAGCAGCCCCCTACCCTCGAACCCCACTCCATTAGGCGGAGTAGCTGCCACAAACCCAATCATACGTATACACGCTTATTTTTTTTTTTTGCTTACTGGATCCCCGTTTAAATCACTTTTATGTATTCTGTTTTATTTGACCGTTATGCGACCGGTCATTATTGATTTAGTTGTTGCTATTATTATTTTTTCACTTTAGTCTATGCAACAGCGTTCAATGAGCCGTTGAACACTACAAGAAAACTTCAAGGGATCCCGCTAATTACAGATCCATATAACACCACATGAGAATAAAACAAACAAGGGAAATAAAATAAAGAATACACAACAATTTGGGTACTCATATATCAGTGGATTATTTTCTTTTATTATTTCTTTAACAACAATTATTGAAAGTTGTATTTTCTATTTAATTCAACTTTTTAATATTAACAATTATTGATTGCCATCTGGCACTAATATTATTACATAAAAAAAATGAGCCACCATGCATTAAATTATTAACGAAAACCACAGTATCAGGTGCCACCCGGCACTAACATAACCAAACCCGCTAAACAATTTAAGCGAATTCGCAAAATACGTCTCATAAGCGTACTATTAACGAATCACTTTTTTGCTTTGCACCAAAATATTCTCAAACTTAAATAAAACATATTTATGTAGTACAAAAATACCTCGCAAACAAATTTAATTATCATGAGACAAAACGACATAAATTTTTCGTTTTTCATTTAGTTTTGAGTTTTCGATCGCCATTATATATTTTTTGTGTTCATCAATATTTTTTAATAAATAAATAACTAAGCAAATAATTAATGTCCCAATTTATTTAGGAAAATATAATTTGTGGCCTAATATTCTTTTTAGAATAAAACCAAAAATACTTAGGAAATTATAAGTTTTTAGAAAATGAAAATTGCAAATCAAAAATTGCAAATGCATTAAATCCATATCGAAAAAAATGTTACGTTATTATTTCACTAATCAGGTGACGTAAATGCACCACCTCAAGCGAACTATTTACGAACTACTAACACATTGAAAATTCATCGCAAAAAGTCTAATTATCATAGGACGGGAACGACATAACTGCTTCGTTATTGCAACACCAAAGTGATACGTTTACGAAAAGTTGTATGAACAAAATTCTTCGCTAGTGTTACGTAAACGTAACACCTTGTTTGACGGGAAGTTAATCAAAAATAAGTTACTTTTATTATTTTTTTTTTTTATAAATTATTTCTCATACGAGATTAAAACTTTTAACTAGTCCGCGATCGAAAGGAAAACAGTTTCTTTCACCGCTTTATCACACTTAAAAAAACACCAAACTTGACTTATTAATTTTTATAAATAAACGAGACTTATTATTTTAAAGGTTTTTCTTAAAAACTTTCTTTTCAAAAAAAACTCCAACGAGACTTTTTATTTAAAAAAAAACCAAAACAAGATTCTCAATTTGAGAATCAAATCGAAACTTTTTCATTTTAACTTAAAAAATTCGACTTATTAATTTCGTATCCCAACCGAGACTAATCTTTTTTTTATTTCCAAACAAAATTAAAATTATCAAAAAAAAAAAAATTCCCGTATAAAAAAAATACATTCCCCGTAAACAAAAATCACGCCATCCGAACATTCCTTCTCCGACTCCATGTGATGTCCGCACACACACCATCACCACCAATCAAATCAGTCAACAACAAGATCATAAAAACTTTGATATCGAACGACAATTCAGATGACGTAACATACAATTGAGTTTCCCCACCCGTGCATACAGTGCACAATTTGGATATACAAACAAAAATACTCCGATTGCTAATTTTCAACTTGAAACTCGTGTAGCTATCGATTTTATCCGCTACAAGAAAAAAAAATATATTTACAACAATATAAATTAAGCGCAAATCATGAATGAAACTTTAACAAATATCTATGATATAGGGCAACCACACAAGACGCGGGACAATTTATTTACAACAACCGAGGCAGTGACTTTATGCTTTTCGTTTGGTGCATACGACACACGGGCGGTCGTAACACATGCTTGTTTTAAGCTCTGGAGGTCCCGGGTTCGATTCCCGGTGGGTGATGGAAAAATCACGGCTGGTTAATATAAGGATCAATGAATTAATCACTCATTATCCATTGTAAAAATGATTACGAAACTTCACTATGAAGCGGCGAAATCCCTCTATGGGATGTAGCGCCAGCGGAAAAAAAAATAACTTGTAGGTTGTAGATGAAATGCTAATTAAAAGTTTTCAAGAACATTTTATGGCATATGATGTTGATAAAAATAAATTAGTTACTTCTCAAAATTTAATTTATAAATTAGAATATTTTAAATCACCGCCAATTAAACTAACAAAAAAGCAAGATGGGAAGTACATAAGAAACCGATTGGGTTTAGAAACCGGTAATGTACACTGTATATTTTCAAAGGCTAACAATTATTTAATTTCATCTGAATTTTCAGAACCAGAAATTGATATTGACAATAATCTAGAGTGCACCATAATGATAGTTGCTCCTCTGGTGAGCCGGAACATCATTGGGTTAACACAAAAAAATACAGGTGTAAGCAGCTAGCTGAATTAATGAACAAAACGAAAAGCTCTACTGACGATGTTCTGGAAAAGTGGCTCCTTTATAAAAAAACCTCTAGGCTATCAATTGATGACTACTTAATTTTACTAAATTTAACTTATATACTATACGTATACTTAAACTTCTGATTCTTATTATTCACATAGGTACTCGTAGACATTGACTTTGAGTTTGTTTATGGAACAAAATAATTTATTAAAAAATTTGAGAACACAAGCAGTAAATTAATTTCCATAATGGGCGGACAATTTAAGGGCGGCAAGACACACAGAAGCTTACTGAATATTGTGGAAAATAACAATGGTTTGTCGGAAAGTAAATTATCTACATGACTTCTATCAAAAATTTATTAATACTAATTAAATATTTTCTGTTATATATGCTAAAAATACTTGTTTGTTATATCTACTTTATGTCATTTTACCTCCAGTATCAAAGGAAGTAGCAGACACTCTTATTACTTCAAAACAGACTTGTGTTAAATATTCTATAAAGGATTCGTAAAGCTCTAGCTGACATTGAAAAAAAATTTCAAGCAATCATTAAATATTTCCGAAACTATAAAACAAATTAAAAGCTATTTGAATGAGATCTGGCAAAACTACCTTTAATTTGAAGTATGAAGTATGATGAATAAATAAATAAATAAATTTGTTCTGCCCATTTTCTAAAGATTTTTTTTTTGTTGGATGTCTGATTTAGATTTTTTTTCGCAAATCTGTTTCTATGATCAATGTGAAAAATTGAAAAGTTTCGTTCAAGGCAAAACAATTTTTGAAACCCCTCATTTTATGATTTGTATGCAACGTTTTGACACTTGATTGAACTCATTCAAGTCTAATGAAAGTGTATACGATGATTTGGTGAATTTTATAACCAACATTAGGGCAGCTACATGATTCTCCTCTGATTATAATCGAACTTACTCCTAATAAGCTTATGGGATTAAACGACCCTCAAAAATTGTTTTAGTGTATTCTCTTCTGCTTAATTCTTTAAGTGTTAGCCCTATCTCTATTACATAAATTACTCGCTTCAGCTCAAAAATTCATTTCTGATTTAAAATCGTGGCAGGAGCAATTTCGAAAAGGAAGCTAAATTTCAATAAACAAGTTTAAACTTCGAAAAATGGTAAATACGAAGCTTTTACTGTACCCATATTTTTTTAAATTATTATTTTAACAAGCGATTAAATTCTTATAATGAAATCAGTTTTAAAAATCCGCTTAGCTTCCTTGTCGATCGCACATATTTTAATTAAGTGCATAAATTCACTATTTTCCAATCAAGTTGTTTAACTCATACATAATATAATTGATAATCATTAAAAAAAACTTAAACTAGCCAAAGGGTAAAATAACTATATTATCACGAAATATTAACTTTAACAAATTACAGGCCGCAATTAAATATGTATAGGTGCATGCATGTACTATATATAACAAAAATTCAATGTTCGATAAATTGTTTGTATGTATTTGGATCACATTTTATTTATTACTTCAGCCATAAATTTTCATTTATCAATGATTAAAATTAATTAAGTTCTCAGATAACCGAAGCATAAACACACACACACACACACATAATCATTCAAAAATTCGATGATTTTATTTTGTTTATTTATAAATATTTCGAATATGTAAATTAATATATTTCTTGTTATTAATTTTGTATTTTAATATTCTGTTATTAATATATTCACAAACAAGATTTTGTATTTCTTTATTTAAATTTTTATTTTTTTTTACTTCAGCTTCCAATCTCATTTTGTTGTGTGTTGCATTTTTTGTATTTTTCCCTCTTGGCTGTTTTAAAACATCTTTAAAAAAAATGTATCCATAAATCATCTTAATTATACTTAAGACACTTTCGGCCATCTTTATGATGCAGTAAAAATACTTTAGATGTTGAATAATTTTTTTTGGTTACTCAATTTTAATTTTAATTATTTATGTTTAATTAAATAATTTTTTTTTTTTGTTATTTTCGCTTAAGCTATTTTTAATTCGAATAATTTATGTGATATTCTATTTTGTGCAGATTTGTAACTTTCATCTTTAAAATGATTTCATATATTTACATACTAATATTTATAAAGTTTTCGCTAATGTGAGGTTCCAGACCTATTTTGTAACAGATATTATGTAGTTTAAAAGATTCTGAACGAATTTAAAGATGGTAAATTATTAAACTTTTGCTAAAAGAAAAGACGCCAATGAAAGAAAGAAGGTAGTGTTTAAACAAAATCTAATTGTATATCAGTCAACTGCTAAGAAACAGAACAGCTTGACAAATAATAGTAAAATAAATAAAAAGTATATTTAGCATGTTAGTCATCAAGTCAGACCGGCAAATGTAGTATATTCCAATTATTGGACCGTAAAATTAATTCATTATAATATAGTAAGGGTACACTTACGAGGAATGGTAGTAAATGCACAAACAAATATCTTTGCGGCTATCCCACAAAAGCAAGTTCCAAACCATAATTGATCATACTCTAGAAATTCTTTTAAAAATCATTTTAGAATCCCATGGCCGTCGTACATCTACAATCTACATATTGAATTTCTTATCAAAATTGATTAGGAAAAAACCAAGTTTGCATCTAAAAATCATTTTGAATACCTACTTGAATTGAACATGTCGAATTTCATCATAACCGATTACAAAAAGCCAAGGTACAGTAGAAGTGGCCACTTTCCAGAAATTTATCTAAAAATGATTTTAAATCGCATTTCCATCACACTTTTTGCCAAAATCAGTTAATAAAATGTAAGTTCCTTATTAAAATCGATTAAGAAATAACGATGTTCTATTTTAACTGAGCAAATACCAGAGTTTTATCAAAACATCGTTGTCGTAGCACCCCATGTAAGTTGAATTTCATCAAAATCTGCAAACAAATAGTTGTTCCATCGATGTTTAATTCTAACTGGACTTATTTCAGAATATCATCTAAACATCATTTTTCAATCCCATTCTACATAACTTTATTCGAGTCCCATTTCCGTATTGAGAAAAAATCATTTTTTCATTGAGTGAGTGCTTTCCAATAAGGTTTCAATTGAACACAAAATAAAGTTTTAATTTAATACAAATAATCGGCCATATGAATGAATCAATGTTTTTTAAATATTAAATCAGCTGATTATAACGGATTACTATTTTATCGTAATATTACAGTTATTAAACAATCAACAAGTTAAAAAAGTACTTTGAATCTCGATTTAGTCCTCTGTTGTTTAACATTTTAGTACTTTGGAATTTATGTCAATTTCATCCGTGCAGTGCAATGTAGTTTTTTTATTTGTTTTCTCAGTCAGTTCTCTAGAAACTTTAGCGAGCGTGAAAAGAGGATATGAGAAACATCAATATATGTTACAAACCGTCGATTCAGTGAGTGTTCACAATAAGTGCTATAGAAAATACAGCAATGAACGACTAGCTTCGTTTGCCTCCCGACGAAATAAATATGAATGTGCATTGGAAGAACCCGAAGAACAATCGCAGCCCCAACCAGTTTTTGATTTTAAAAATAAATGCTTATTTTGTGGAGAATCAATTAACGATCAACATAAATGGTCGATACACAAACGGGCAATAGTTAATTCGCTTAAAGACAAATCAAATCAATGAAAGAAAATATTCTGCAGCCCATTCCTGGACGCCCTTTCAATCATGAAACGTATTCAGCATATACCTGATCTCGTCGCCACAGGAGCTCGATACCATCATGCATGCATTTCTCGTGTATACTCACTACCTAAGTACATGCCAAGACCATTAAGAAAAGGCGACCTATCGGGAACAAAGTAGACGAGGCCATGTAGGAAATTTACTGTTTTATTCAGGAGAATTTCGACGAATGTCAATTTTCTATGGATGAATTTTGATAGATCAAATAAAAGGAGGCTTCGTTCCAGATATTAGAACGGTAAAAACACATTTACAAACAAAGTACGGACACGACATTCTGATTAACGATAAACAAGGACGCGATTGCGTGGTTTGTTTTCGGAATACTGGTTTTAAAATACTTTCGGCGAAATTGAACGAAGAAAAAAAACGACTTTCGCGAAGAAAGACTACGAGTTATTCGCGAAGCTGCAGCGATTATCCGCGAGAAAGGAAAAAATGTATAGCGATCGCTCACGCAATAATAACAGCTGTAAGCCCTCGTTCATTTTTTCCCCGCTACAAATAGGTGTTGGAACATTCCGGTACAAAAAATTCGGTTCAAAGAACCTTATCGTTATCAGTATTTTATCAGCAATGGGATTCTGTGCATCGTACCGAGAAATAACGATTTTTGAGAATTCATATAATGGCATGGTTCCAGTACTCTCCTACAGTAAACATAAATCGGCAGGCTTACAGTCCATACCTGTTGCCAATATCTAAGCTCTTCGTCAAGTTTCGAGCCACATAGTATCTACAGTACCAGATTTAATTTGGCTTCACGGAAAAGGGGCTACTCTGTCGGAATTTCAGGATGGAATGGTTTTATGGAGAAAGTAACAATCAATATGTAATACAAACGCTTAAGAATTATCTGCCTTCCGTTTATTAATGCGCCGCCATTGGATTACAATACTATCCTTACTTCGCTTCTCGAAGCTGCCGAGACATGCAAGCGCTGCGACCAAAAAACTCCCTTCGTCACATTGGATATACTATACCGGAAAGATCGCGATATTGTGGGAGCTGCTAACCCAACATCGGATTTGAAAAACATCATAGTGAGGCTCGGTGGATTCCATCTATTAATGTCGTTTATGGGAACAATTGGTATGATCATGTCAGGTAGTGGGATTGAAGAGCTTTGCAAGGTGATTTACGCAGAAAATTGCGTCGAAAAAATTCTTTCCGGTCATGCATATGCACGAGCTGTCCGTGCTCATATTTGTCACACGTAGCTTTGTCAAAAATTATACTGGAGTCGCTGGAATTAATCGACAAGGAACGTGATGAACTTGATTACTACGCCGATGATGTTTTCAATCGGCCTGCCATACTGACTGCCGCAAAAACAATGAAATAAAAGGAGTATGTGAGAAATTTGCAAATTGATTAAATGTAATCGAAAAAAGAGGTTCAATGGCAAAACTATGGGTACAGTAGCATCGAATGGTTTCTCTGGTAAACAACTTCATATAGAGGCGGAAAGATCAGGTAATTGGGAGGTTCACCTCAATACCATCCAAAACATGCTTCTATTTTCTTAAGGTGCTACCGATATCGGCAGTCAATAGCAGCATCAAAATCAATGCGTCACCAGTTCCGATTAATCCACTCTTACTTTTCCAAAGAATGTGCATTGCGAAGAACTCCGAAACTGATATGAAACAATTTCTGGCATACGAGCTCGCTCCGTTTCCATTGTCTTTGTTCGCCGAAAAAAGAATGCGGAAAGGAACAAAATCATTGCTATATAATGCTTTCAAACCTTTGGGCGAAAATTTACAAGTCGTCCGTTACACGTATTAAGATAATTGACGGTGGTTTCCTTCTGCACAAAGTAGTTTGGGGTCGTATTGAAACATTTGGCCTCATTTGCCAGAAATATCTTACGTACGTGCAACAACACTTTGGAGAGAACGTCACAATTATATTCGATGGTTATCCGAAAGACATGAGTTTCGCAGGAACCAAAACTTCGGAAAGCCTTTGAAAATCGGTCGCCATAAATCAGTCGACATCATACACTAGACAAGCAAAGCACTTCTATCAAAACCCACGTTTCTACTGCAAGGGATACATGTGTTAAATGTAACGGATCTAACAGAATTCATGAGTATTTGGAATTCAAGGCACTTACAGCAGTTCGTTAGCAATCAAATCGTTTACACCAATAATTTATGCATTTGGTGTTTAAAACAAGGCCAGATTGCCAGAACCTGTCAAAATCAATGAAAATGTTTTATATGTCAAAAAACGGTCTGGATGGGAAGCATCACAGTCTTCTATATTATTCTAATAATTATGGAAATAATTCAAGTAATTCAAGTAAGGCCGTTAGTGCATCACTGGCAAATGTTAAGGCGAATGGTGATAACTTTTATGGCAGTGTTACAAATAACCAAGATTGTGAATTAAGCAGAAAGGACGCGAATGAAGTCTTACCTGCCCCTACTAAACAAGCCTAAAGAAATGAAACTAGCATTCATCAAAAAGAAGAATCATCAACAAACCATACGTTTAATATAATATTGCCATTCAACCTTCATAAACAAAATATCTCAAGTGCTGTTTTTTCGGCGGTATCTTCGGATCCAATGAATGTGGTAATCAATCAATGTAGCAACACGACTTTATGCCATGGAACGAAGATTCAAAAGAAATAAACAGTTATACATTGATTATGTAGCATTCATGCGGGAATATGAATCTCTTGGCCACATGGATAGAATCAAACCAAATGATAGCCAAATCAACTCTTCTTCTTGTTTTTATTTATTTGCCGCATCACTACGGTGATCAAGGAGCCAACAACAATGAAAACCAGAAGTGTTTTTGATGGTTCTGCGCGTAGTTCAAATGGCATTGCACTGAATGATACGCTAATAGTCGGTCCAGTCATCCAATCAAACATGATAGATATATTGTTGAAATTTCGACTTCTCCTAATCGCATTCTCTTCGGATATCAAGAAGATGGACCGCCAAATGATAATTCAGTCGACTGATACAAATTTCCAAATAATTTTATGGCGTGAATCGGAAAGTGAACCCATATACCATTATCAATTCAAAACAGTAATGGGATCAATCAGATTGGGATGATCCAATTCCTACCAACCTTTTAACAGTATGAAACGAAACCAAAAATCAATTATGTGAAGTCGAGAAATTCAAGATACCACGCTGCTTAAAAATCAAAGATGCAGTAATAAACCAATTAGTTGGATTTAGTGATGCTTCCGAAAAGGCTTACGGCGCTGCAGTATATTTAAAATCCGTACTTTAGTTCAAAAATTTAACCAGTCTTATCAAAGTCACGTGTAGCTCATTAAAGGTAACGTCAATACCTCGTCTCGAATTACATGCTGCAGTTTTACTTAGTCGGTTACTCATATTTATTAAAGATCTGTGGACACTTGATATAACTGAATCGTTTGCGTTTAGTGATTCTACAACAGTTTTGTCATGGCTAGCTCACGAACCTTACTTACAAGTTAAAACCTTATGTTGTTAACCGAATTGAAGAAATTATTTCGCTAATTCCACCACAAAGATATGGCGATATGTAAAATCACAAGAAAATCCGGTCGAACATGTTTCACGTGGTATTCTAAGTTTCCAACAAAAGAATTGTTAGGTTTGAATATATGGTGGCATAGTCCGGAGTGACTTAAAAATAATTCAACTGAGTGGCCAAACAGTCATGTTCCGTGTAACCATTTAAATGTAGAAAAGGAAATCCTCAAACGAGTAAAGGTTTTAAAACTTGATTTTTTAGGATTTTTGTTTTTTTTTGGGGATTTTTTTATTTTGGATAACGATGACAACCCATGACAAAATCCCGTTTCACAAAATCCCGTATGCCAAAATCCCGTATTCTATCATGATACATCGGCTTAGGTTAGGTTAAAAATCGCGCGATTTTCATATATCATGATAGAATACGAGATATGTGGTCGTGTATGTGTGTGTTTGTGTATATTTGTCTGCGGGTCATAAAAAGCAAAAAATTACAAGGGGCAGGAGCTTGGAACAGAAAAAAACAAAAAGTTTAGTTCAATAAAAAATAAAATCGATTTTTAAAAAAGAACTATCTGGAGTACCCGGCTTTGGCATAACAAATTTACAATATTTACATCAATACTAACAAAAAATTAATCAAGTTACTTTACACTTGGAAATGCAACAAATCATCCACAGCTGAGGCATCAAATAAAAATGATTTTAAACCTGACTTAAATGTATTTAATTTACGTGAGTTTTTTAATTCATCCGGTAGGCTATTGAATATTTTAGGTGCCAATATTAGAAACGAATTTTGGAAATTTGTTGTTGTAAATTTGTCAAGCCGGATATATTGCTTATATCTCAAGTCGTAATTGATGCTAAACTGGCTGACTTTAATAGGAAAAAATGCTTTTAAAACTTTATAGACAAAGAGATGTCTAATAGGGAAAATCTCTGACAACTCAAACAAAGGCCATGCAGTAGATAGCCTATGTGCGTTTAGCATGATACGAATAATATGTTTTTGAGCTATAACAAGGGGATGAATTCATGAAAAATAAGTTCCTCCACAGCAGGCTAATCCATATGATAGCCTCGATTCGACAAGCGCAAAATAAATAATTCTTAAGACTGCTGGTGGATAACGCATACAAGTATCTACAATCAAACCAAGGTAATTAAAATTAGATACGAATTCAACTTTAAAACAGTCACTAACACAAGTTATGTGATCACAATCAAATCATGGTAAATAACACCAGGATCAGTAACAAGATCATTATTAAGTTTATAAAACATACATTTAGTTTTTGTGCTTAGAAATATAGTATGCGCAAGGAACCATTTCCTCAGAAGACTTAGATCAGTATTCATAGCGTGAATATTAGAGATAAGCAACTGGTCATTATAAACAAATACTAGATCATCCGCAAAAGCTATCATGAATTTTGAAGAAAACTTCAAATAGTAAATGGAATTCAGGTAGATCAAAAAAAGGATGGAGCCTAAAACAGAACTTGTGGAATACCATCATTTATCATTTTACCTTCACTAATAACTTCACCATTTTTTACTATTTGCGAACTATCAGATAAGTAAGATTGAAACCACTGTAATGTAACGCCTCTAAAACCAGCATGTAAAAGTTTTTGAAATAATACGTTGTGTTAAACCATATCAAATGCTTTTGTTAAATCCACAAAAATAGACGCAACAGATCTTTTCTTGTCAAGGGCCTGTGCATATAGGAAATTTGTGAATTTTAATAAAGTACCCTCAGTACTTTTAGGTTTACTAAACCCGAACTGCATATTATGCAAAAAATTTGTTTTATTTAAAAACTTTAGTTACTCTTTGCTGAGCTACCTTTTCAATTAGTTTAGAAAACACTGATAGTAAAGTAATGGGTCTCTAGTTTGCAACATTAGCTTTGTCTCCTTTTTTAAAAATAGAAGAGAAACCTTCATTAACATTACTTACGGTACGTTTTAAATTATGAACTGCATTAACAAAGTAATTGTTGAATATATCTGCCATTTCACTTGTGTCAGTTACAGAACAATTTTCATCAGTGTCAATTTTCTCAATTTGAGCGTTTCTGCGGTCTTTATTTAGAACGTCATCAACTAGTTTCCAGCATTCTGAAATATTTCCATTAACACTATCAACATGAATCACATCACGTTTAACCATTTTATTTAATTCATCGAAACGACTTAATAAATTTAAATCATGCAAATTTCGAGCTACCCTTTTAAATAATTTGTTCTTAAGCCTAATTTTACTACCATAATAGGGTAATCCATATAGAGGAATTTTTGTTTATATACAATTTTAACAGAAAGATAAAATTTTCATCCGCTATGGGCAAATCTGTTTGCGAATATACTGGGGAGCAAGCCACATATAATTACCTATGAGAGAAGCATTCAGACTCTAAATTTATTCCAGCTGTATAAGTAAAAGATGGCAATAAAATGTCAAAAAATGTAAATCTCTCGAAATTTTACAAACATTTTTACTAACAAGTTCATCTTTTTTAGTTTTTTTCCGTATTTTTCGCAGTAGAGGGAAATGACGTGCATGCACCTTTTCTCATACATCTTTTTTATTGTTTGATTAGAAAAAAATATTGAATGTGATTTCACTGTTAGAGCAGGAATTAGTTGTTCAATAAACAAATCCTGAAATCGAAAATTGACAGCGCACCATTTAAAATTGACTCATACCTTTGTCTAGCAATAATAAAAAGTTTACTTCTAGTTTACTCTATCCATGTAATGTATATTCTTTCAAAAATCTACACATCTCTCGTAAATTAGTGAAATTAAAGTGAAACTACGAGGCAGGAAACCATGGCAAGAAACTGTTACATTATTCGGACAGTATAATAAGAAATTATGAATTTAGGGAAACATTTTTCAAGCAAATGTCAAAACTGTAGTGTTTCCTCTCGAGAAATATTTCTCGAGAATTTCTCGAAAAAATTACAATGTGAATATTTCTCAATTCTCGCGAAATTTATCTAAATTTCTCGTGAACAGAAAAAGAAAATTTTCCCGCAGTTATGCTATAATCACGGATTACATTTAGCTGTTTTAAAAACACTTTATGTGCCAAAAAATTCACAAGTCACTCGAGTACGCAGAGTGATAATCAACCGGTGTTAGATGATGACACTGACACAGATGTGGATCTAGAAAAATCTTTTGATCCCAGGTTAGAATCCGTTGAAGAAAACTTACAAATCACAAATTTGCAGCTAAGGCTATCATACGACACGGTTATAAAATCTATTGCGGAGATTGTGAAGGTGTTCAAACGACCCCATAATTAAAAACGAGGATGGTAAAACCAGGTGGAATGCCTTAGAAAGTATGATATAGCGCTTTTTAAGACTTAAATCACCTATTAAAAAAGGCATTGCATGATCTTAATTTGGATGAGATGTAGAACGAAGAATACAACAGGCCTGCTGAAGAACTCCAAAAGTCACTAAAGCCGACACGCATCACAGTGGCGAATTTAAGTCGAGAAGGCTCCAAAATTTTTATTTAATAGGCTCGAAACAATTAACTCCTTACTAAGTTGTGAGCTTCTTGACGCAATTAAGATAGAAATATTGAAACGAAGAGGTAAACCGTTGGTTTCGCTTTTAGAATATCTGAATAATCCATGATCCTTGCATAACGAAAAGAATCAATTTTTCAGTCTAGTGTCAAAAACAGAAATGATTAAACTTGTAGGAACTCTTTCATCTCGAATGTTTGGGCCTATCAACTCAATCGATAACGAAGATTCTGATGAACAACCAATTGATTTAGAAGTTCAACCACATACGGAAGAATTATCATTGTAGGAGCAACTGCAGCTATCCATCGCAGAAACCGTCAAAGCTTATGATATTGAAGTAGGAGAAAATAGATATCATGCATTGAGCAAAGAATTTGCGATTCTCGAAAACACAGGCAAGAAAGCAGACAAATTTACAGCAATTATTTGATGCTCTATCTACCATAAAACCTACATCTACAGAAACGAGCGAAATTTCTCAATGGCTAATGATTTTGTCACAAACAAATGAATCGATTGGCTTTTGGTGGATTCTACATTCAATGCTCCATGATTTTTGAAGAGTTTTATGAAGAAAAATATTTCAAACTTATTCAATTATTTGTCTAATTTTTGTTTTTTTATTAATTTTGTTTTGTGATAAAGTACCTAATTACTTTTATAGCATTTTTTATGTTTATAAAACATTTATTTTAATATGCAAAAAAATTAATTGTAAATATAATTCGATATTTTATTTTTACAAAAGAATTTTGGTTTAAATTCAAACAAATATGATAATCGTTGATAGCACTACACAATTTCCAGTATAAAACTTAAGGCAAACCCGAATTTAATTGAAATTTTAATCATAAAAATCGAGAATTCTCTCGAAAATAGTTATAAAATATCTTGGGTGAGATTATGTATCTCCCGTAATACGAGTTGTTATGCACAGTACTGTGGTTGTTATGCATATTTTGATTTTTTTCAATCATTACGAGTTGTCTGTCGTACATAAAAAGCTGTGCGAGTAAAACAACAACAACAAGTCGCAATTACGAGAACTCATAGAGAAACATAGAAAAATGGACATACAAGGCAAAAGTATTTACCAAAAAAAATATTTGTCAGATCTATAGGTTTCGGACACAGAGTTAGAATTTGTCCGAAAACTGTGATAAGTATTTTTTACATTCTAGTAGTCAGAAAAGAAAACCAAATGCGAAAGGTTATTCAGTGTTTTTTACTCTAAGCCATTTATTGTTAACGTTTGAAATAAATGTATAATTATTTTTTTGATCTTCTAACAAATTGCAGTCGTTTTTTTATTTAATGTCGAAAACTGTGTTCTCTGCAGCAAGGAGTTGTAACAATTATTTAATATCGAACTTTATACCGTTTTGACAAATTTAGCTAATTTTTGGGAATAGATCACCACACCTACAATTTTGTTTTAAAAGTAGCAGGAAAGCCGGAAAAAAATTGTTCATAAACGATTGTAAGAATCTTTTAACCTGGTTAATTTATTCGCTTGCAAAAGTAGACTTGCTTGAGCGCCATACTCATCACTCATTATAAAAGAGCGATGTCTAGCAATAAATAAAGTATACCATATGGCCAAAGTTGAAAACATTTACAAATACAAAACATTATTAATGGCCGTCTTGTTGATATTTTTGAAACAAATGAATAATGTGCTGCACAGTATTATAAATAATCTCACCAATTAAAATATCACAAATATATTATTCCTTTTGTAATATTTTAATTGAAATAATTTTTTTAATTTTAATTTTTTTCCGAATAAATTTTCTTCTTGTATATTGCACACATCCATACACAAAAATTGTAAATTTTCTTTTGAATAAAAATATGAGCATTCAAGATAACAATAATCGTAATAATAATAATAAACAAACATATACAATTTTTTTATTTTATTTCTTTTGTGTATGCAATGGAACAAGTACCTAAACACAAAAACAAAATATTGTTTTATGTGTTGTTATAATTTATTGATAAATAAATGTTTAATGAAAATGATAAATATACTTAAGAAATATATTGGAAAGATTAAGTAAATAAGACAAACAGAAGAAAATGATTTTTTGTTTTATTTTGTTTTGTTTGTGTATATATGTAGTTATTTAGTTGTTGCTGGTTGTTGTTCGTTTGAAAATAAATTTATTGATTCTTTTAATGTTAAATAAAGCAAAAATGATAAATTAATATGAAAAATAAAATATTTTATTTATGAGAATATTTTGTTTTTGTTAAAAACTTCTGTTTTATTATTTATTCGTTTTTTTTTTTTATATTTTCAATTGATACTATTTGCATTTTATTTAATGCATAAATGATTAATCAAATAGTACTACAGTACATACGCATTGTCTGTTCTGTTTTAATAAAGCGATAAAATAATTAAACGTTTTACATATTTGGAATTAACATTTGCATGCTAATTTTATAAGAATTATAAAAATACGAGTATAGCGTAATTCGTTAAAAATCGAATGACAGGCCTATCTCGCCTCGGCATCATGTTACAAGATGCAAAGATTGCAGTTTATTTCCAGAATTTTAATAAACATATTTCAATTTTGTATAATTGGTTATTTGTAAATTGTAACTACTTTTAAATTTTTTGGTTTACATTGTTAGAAACTAATGATTTGAAAAGATTCAATTGGCTGTCGGCTAAATGTCCTTAGTGCATTGACTTTATTTTTTTCAACATCCAACTAAAGTGGTAACGCAAAAATTCGGCCAAAACTCATTTTGAGACATTATCAGCTAACTCAGGCTAAACTCACCATTCATATGGTTTCTGAACCTGTAGTCTTTTCTTTATATAAGTCTTAGGGCATAAATTACATCTCCTCAATTCTCTGTCTCTCGAGTGTAACTAAACTAGTAGCACATTCCATTATTATTTTAAAGTAAATATAATGTAGGGTTTTTTCTTATTAAGTTTTTATTTTAATTTATTAAAATGATTTATTTGTTTTTTAAAAAACAATTTAAACAACAAATAAATCGTTTTAATAAATATTATATACCAGTTTACAAAAAATACAAATGTAACGTTATTACTAATATTAGGGGAATGCGTCGCCAAACTGCAACAATGTTTTGTTTTTCATAAATAGCTATAATAATTTGATTTTATCAGTTTTTTTTTAGCATAATATCAATAATTCAATTTGGTTACTATACAGCCACCCCTTAGCATCCATTCCACTATAAGATTCAACCATGCAAAATTATTTATCCCGCTTTCATTAAAAATCAGATCACCAGCGCCACACCATTCAGATCGCAAGTATGCAGCCTTAACCCATTGCAATATAATTCTATATTTTTAGGCTAAAGGAAGACTAGGGAGTTGCTCTCGAGTAGCATCCGAATTTTACGATAGCCTCAAATTTCCTACTTATACTCGATGGAAAATTTATTGGGTAATAATCACCGAAAATATGGCGATCAGTCGATATTGATAAAAGAAAAATGAACAGTTAAGACTACCCAAATATTACAAAGACGGTAAATTTGAATTACCAAAAAGAATCAATTGTCATCTGAGCGTACTCGTAATAAGTTGAGTAAAATAAACAAAAAATTATTAATAAATTTATATCTACAACCAAGTGTTAGTTATTTACTGTGCCTTCAACCAAGTTTTTGCTTCAACTCTACAACTAACTGTTAATCTTCAAAAATAAAAATAATTTCTACAAGCCACGCGCTTGTCTTCCGCCCAAAAACGCTTGGGACGGCATCATTGGTGTCAGAAGTGGGATATTTTCCTGACAAACACTACAAATATCCACAAAAACAATTATCTACAAGTCTACAATCATCTCCAGATCTACAAATAACTACAAACAACGATTATCTACAAATCTACAAGCATCTCCAGAGTACTTCGAATTCGAAATCTACCCATTACATCATCATTTTACTTTATCTGCACGTGTTATTCAACCTTGGATCCGCTATTTAGCCACCGTTATTAATTATAAGGTGATCCGTGCAGTAAATAGTCTGCATATATTTGGTATTGTTAAATTCTTTAATTTTACTAAGTGCAAAATTTATCGTGAAGTGCTGAAATTAACTACGAATTTTCATATTAAATTGCCGAACGTATACAAGTAATTGAGTGGCATCGCCACCATTTGCAATTTAACAATATTTGTTACATAAACAATATGTGTAGAATTTAGTGCTCTTCATTGCCAACGTTATTTAGACGAAATAATCTTCATTCGTGTCTATAGTGAACTTATTATTACCGTTCAGTGCAAAGTGCCGTAAAACCAAACGTGGTAACTTGTCGTCAAATAATTTCACATCAGGAATATGATGGAAGCTAAAATTGCGAAACTAAAAACTTAATGCATCGTAGCGTGTGATCAAATTACTCGTCTTCAGACATTCGTCGATGAAAATGGCAGCAAGTCAAATAGTCAGCAACTAGAGTTACGACTTAGATTCCTCGATAAGTATTTCGAAAATTGTTGTGACATCCAAGGCCAATTGGAATCACTAGTTCCCGAAGAACTACAGTGTACTAGTCATGCAGACATTGAAACAATCTATTTTGACCTCAAGCCACAAATTTCGGTACTTATACAAGGTCTTCGGCCATCATCGTTGGATAGTTCAACAGTCAATGTGGAACAATCTACAAAACTTTCTTCATCGCTGAAGTTACGGAAAATTGAAATCCCAATTTTCAATGGTGATTATGCAAAATGGATGGAGTTTCATGAATCATTTATGAGCTTGGCACATAATCAAACAAATGTGGATACCATCACTAAATTTCAGTATTTAAGTACCTCACTGGGCAAGATTCCGTATCGCACGATTGAATCATTGGAATTAATAGCTGCTAATTATGCCATCGCTTTGAAGCTGCTGTCAGATAGATATGAGAATAAAAAAATCATTTGTCAGGATCATATTCGATCATTATTCTATCTTAAGGCGATTGATAAAGGGTCCGCGGAAAGAATAAGAAAAATAATCGACCACTTCAATTCTCATTTAAGCGCATTGGAAAGTCTCCAGCGCCCAGTAAACCAATGGGATCATTTAATTGTGACAATGATATATAACAAACTAGATAATGAAACACGAGTGAAATGGGACGACGAATCACCTCCGGATCGAATGGCAACCTTGGAAGAACTGATGACATTCCTAAATAAGAGATGCCACACCCTGGAAAGCAAACCATCAGTACCAGCCTCTAGGGCAGTTCCAGCTAGTTCACGTCAAGTGAAACAATCTTCCTATATTTCTACCAGACCACAATATGGGATACTCGATATTCAGATGCACCAAATTCCTGTCACTGTTACATACTGTTCGTTGTCAAGAAGCCATGAAGCTCAACATTTGCATAAATTGTCTAAAAATTGATCATACTACAGCAGAATGTAACTCCAATGATTTATGCAAACATTGCAACACCAAGCATCATACACTGCTCCATCAAGGAGCAATTTCTGCAAATAAAGATACAACATCAACTTCAGCTATAGCCGCTTTGAAAATAAGGGTTCAACCCGAACCATTTCAACCAACCAAGCCAACGTTACAACCTAACCATGCAATTGCAACACTACAATCTAATACGGACAATCAATCATCAAGTCTCGTATCTTCAACGCATTCCGCAACCTATATTTTTTTAGCTACAGCAGTTGCTAAGATCTTGAACAAATCCAACGTATGGGTATCCTGCCGAGCACTCCTTGATTCGGCTTCACAGCCTAACTTTATTACCGACTCATTTGCTTCACGGTTGGGTTTAAAGAAATCAGATATTCGTACTCCAATAACAGGAATAGGAGACTCCACCGTCTTCAGTGCCTGGAAGACAAACGTGATACTACAGTCGTGTCATTCTTCATTCACCACGACGATGGACGCCCATGTTCTACCAAGCATTACAGGTATGCAGCCCGTGACCAGAATGAAAATAGATGATTGGCCAATACCTGCGAATATTCCCCTAGCGGATCGACAATTCAATATATCGCAAAAAATTGATATGCTCATAGGAGCCGAACTATATTTAGAACTACTGTCAGTTGGCCAGATCAAGGTTGCTGATTATCTACCATATCTCCAGAATACAAGGCTCGGGTGGATAGTATCCGGCAAATTCACTGCAAATTTAACCTCCAAACTTTATTGTAACATGGCTGCAACCGTTGAAATTAATTTGAATTCGCAGTTCGATCGATTTTTCAAGCAAGAAGTTAGAAGTTATAATACCAAGATCAACTAAGATGCACGCCCGAAGAAGAAGAGTGTGAAACACATTATCGTATCACATTTCAACGCACTACAACTGGAAGATTTCGCGTGAGGCTACCATTCTCCTTACCAGTCAATTCTTTAGGCGAATCAAGATTAATGGCTCAGCGCCGATTCTTGAGTCTAGAAAAAACTTTTGATCGAATTTCAAGTTTAAAATTACCGTACGTTGAATTTATGAACGTTAAACTCCATTACAAGAGCAGTCCAAGCAGACAAAGAACCAGACCACCTTTAAAAGTAAAATCCGTTCTCTTAATCCATTTATGGATAATGCACAAGTTCTCCGTGTCGGTGGTCGACTCCAAGGTTCACAACTACCTTTCACTTCAAAACATCCAATTCTCCTTCCAAAAAATCATCCTTTCACTTTAAATATGTTCCGATTTTTTCATTATAGAAACTGTCACACTGGGCCCCAAGGACTACTTGCATCAGCCCGACAGGAATTTTGGCCATTAAACGGACGAGCCGAAGCACGGAAAATTTGTAAAGAGTGCTACCGTTGGTTTAAGATGCGAGCAGTGAGCATCTCTCAACTTATGGGTAATTTTCCTGCGGCTCGAGGGCAGTGTGCACCACCGTTTTGCAATGTTGGAGTGGAGTTCTGTGGACCATTCTACACGCACTACAAAATTCGTGGAAAAACGCCAACAAAATCATATTTGGCAATTTTCGTTTGCTTTGTAGTGAAGGCAGTTCATATCGAGCTAGTCACGGAACTGACAACGGCACCCTTTATGGCAGCGCTGAAACGATTCATCTCAACTCGTGGCATGTGCAGTAATATATACTCCGACAATGCAACCAATTTTATCGGAGCGAGGAATGAGCTTTGCGAATTATATCTTTTGTTTAACTCGCAGCAACATAAACATTCACTTCAGGCGTATTGCCAACAAGGAAGAATAAGTTGGCATTTTGCCAGCCTTGTTCGCCTCACTTTGGGGGGCTCTACGAAGCAGCGGTAAAATCCGCAAAATACCACATTAAGCGGATTATGGGCAATGCATCTCTCACTGCGGAGGAACTAGCTACAATAAGCAAGCAGGTGGAAGCGATCTTAAACTCCAGGCCCATTACACTCATTTCTTCTGATCCGACTGATTTTCTTCCACTCACTCCAGGCCACTTTTTAATTGGGCATCCCCTAAATGCTATACCAGAATATGACGCCAGTAACGATAAAATTCCAGCATTAAAACGGTGGCAGCTCACCCAACAACTTCATCAGCATATCTGGGACAGATGGCATAAAACATCGAAAAATGTTAACATTGGCCAATTAGTCATCATCAAAGACGAAAATTTGAAAAAAGTTGAATTTGCTTATACGTCAACGTATTATGTGAGTACACAGCAGATTGACCATTACATGAAATGGACAAGTGGAGAGAAGATATGTTTGAGATTTTTTTTTGATAATGATTGAGAGGAGTAAGTTGGCTTGAAAAAGTTTTTTTATTGGGCCGGAGAAAAGAAGCAGCAAGTTGGAGTTGGCTTTTTTGGACGGATCATCACTTTTGAGCCGGCCATAAATTACGAAAATATAAATTTTCCTATAAGTGGTATTTGTATAATTTATAATAGTTTTGTCAATTTTTTAATTTGGAAAATATGTGGTGTAATTTTGCGTAGATTGGGTCAAACTTTTATTTAAGTTTGAACAATTTTTTTTTTGGTTGGTTAAGTGGATATATTTTGTTTAGTTGGATACAACTTTTATGAGTTTATTTGGGTGGCGGTAAAACATATATTTTGTTTGAGCTGATTTGGACGATTAGCATTTTCTTGTTTAATTATTAATTTTTTAAACAGATTCCACAGGCAGAGGAAAGGTCATCCAGACAGTCGAGGCAGAGTTATCAGTTTTTTTTTTTTTCACTGGCGCTACATCCCATAGAGGGATTTGGCCGCTTCATATTGAAGTTTCGTAATCATTTTTTTAACGGGTAATGAGTGATTAGTTCATTGATCCTACATAACCAGCCGTGAGTTTTTCATCACCCGCCGGGAATCGAACCCGGGACCTCCGGGGCTTAAAGCAAGCATGCTAACAACTGTGCCACCGGAGTTATCGGTTGGTTTACTGTAAATATTTCCAAACAAAGTCATTTAATGCAAGCGGTCAAAGAAAGCACCTTTTCTGTAAACTTATTTGACTGTCTTTCATATTTTACATGTTAAATAAACCTGGTGTATTGAGGAATGCTGGTGACAAAAACCAAATTGTTGAGAAATTACTACCCCATCAATTTCAATGTGGTCATTGAGCCAGTTTTTGATAACGGATTGAAAGATTTTATTTAAACAATCCAATAGATTGATAGCTTGGTAGCTATTGATATCTGATGGTGGTTTATCAGGTACAGTTTCAGAACCCCACCACCTTGGCCGTTTTCCATGATTTGGGAAAATAGGAAAGCTTAAAACAGCTGAAAGATAATTGGGGCAAACAGACAAACCCAGATTCCGAAGATCTTTTATGAGAATATTTGAAATTTTATCCGGACCTGTTGCTTTGAATGGACGGCTGGAATTTATAATATATTTAACCTCTTGACTTAAAACGTTACCCTTAAAAACATCACATTCAATGGATTGCTAATACACTGAATGTTTTGGACTTGGTGGATATAATCGGACTCTGTAACACCAGATGAGATTTCATATGATTTTTAGAAAAAATTGGCAAGAATTTCACATTTAAATGAAGTGACAATTATTCTGCTATTATCTTGGGGATTGTCTAATGGAGGAATCGCAAAAAAATTTTTTTGTAAATGTTTAATTGCTTGCCTTACTGGCGTTAGATCATTTAACGAGACGTCACGTTTTCTATTCCATTCTCTCCGCTTAACATTACTCAGTTTGATCAAGGATAGCATTTCACCCGCTAGTTGAACACAATCTGTGAATTGATTTATGGATTCATCAATTTTATTTGTATTTAGAATCAATCGCTTTATAGTTTGTCTCGACAAAGTTTCTAAAAGAAGACCAATCTACGACTTTATAGTTATATGTATTTGTAGTCGTGGTAGAATGAAAAGTTTCTATATTGATAAAACACAACAGGCTGATGATCGCATTTTTTGTTACAACAAATCAACAGGACACTAGAGGCTAGCCAGACAAAAATATAATGTGCTATTAAACTTATTAGAACGATGGTATGTGGGAAATGTAAGTCGCAATGTGACCTGGGCATTAGGAAATTGTAGAAAATTTGTTAACCTGCTTAGATCTACTACAATTTCAACAGGAATGACGATAATTAATATCTCCACCAAGTATATAAGGTGAGTTAAAATTCGTAAGCCTATAATCGCTTCTGAAGTTTGGATTGTTTGAATACGGAACATATAGCAACAACTAATTTTTATTGTGAAATTGGGCGTGGGAACAAGAATAGATATATTTTCAGAATAAGCTCATGTTTCTTGTTTATGACGCTATGAGTGTTCCAATTAGAAACTTTTAAAATATTATTTACAGACATATTTAATGGCAGTCTCTAAAATTACTTGAACTTGCTTGGCCGGGCTTCGACACCTCCTTAGACCATTCATTACATTTCCCAAAATTAACAACAATTCACCGGCACCATATAATTTATTACCACTCAGATTTCCGGCAGCCGGTAGGTTAGATGTTATGATGGATTACTGATGAATAAACTGGACATTGGTTGATGTGATGAAGATGAACTGATAATATTAGGCTGGTCGATCTTTAAATTCAATGGGAGCCTTTCCAGCCATGCAGAGAAGTTATGAAATAAAACATGAAATTCATGCGTAGATTTCAGTCAATTTTTGTCATTTTGGTTTGCTAAATTAAACCAAAACGTTAGAAAAAATGCAAGCGAAAAATCCGGTTTTAGTTGACTACCGTTATGAAATGAAAGGGATTGTAACAAATAATAAGATGATAGTTATGTATATATACTGAAAATTAGTAAATTATGCGAATTTTATAAAATTCCGGTTCTTTGCGACCGTTCGTTTTTTTATTTTACAATAAATATCTTAAACACAGAACGAATATGACCTTATTTAGGTCATCCACGTTCTTATGTAAATTTTTAATTGTCAACGTAATATTAAAAAACTTTAAAGCAATTGTACGATATCTACAAAAATGCAATAAATTAAATATATAGATAGGTACTCAAATATTTAATTCATTGCATGGACAAAAAAGACAACAATTAATACAATGAACATTTTATTTTTTATGATTTCACTCGGTGAGACGGCCATAAATCATATTCCAAAAAATTTGCTTACAAATTATTGTTATTATATTTTGTATTAAATTTAATTTCTTTTAAAGTGAATCCAAATTATAAAAAATAAATATTACATGCATTTTTTGTAAATGTTATCCGGGTGTGTATCCTACATTTTAAAAAAATGCTTTTTTGTAAAGATTTACCATTATTTATTGATGTTATAAAAAATGAATAGCCTTATCGAAAATCAAACAGATGTGGGCCAAAAGTGTGCTCATATATTTTGTATTATGTACTTACGTTTACTCAATATTGTTACGAATCTGCAATGAAAAATAAAAAAATTAAAATTATTATTGTCTACCCAAAAAAATCCTAATTATTTCTAGGAATTTGTTAATTTTGAAATTTTTAATATTATGTAAGATTTCAATTTATAGGCGGTAATAATGTACGTACTATATAAAATAATATTCCAATGAACCGATTAATTTATTCCAAAATTAACATACTATGGTATCGATTAACTAGAATTTGAAATGAAATACAATTCCAATCCAAATTTAGGTAAACCAAAATTGTGTCTGCCTATTATTGATTTTTTTTTGTTTAATTTAACAACAATATACACACATTTTAGAATTTATACGTCAATACATATAGTATATGTATATTCTAAATGTGATTGTTTATATTCCATTTGTCATAGTTTTATCAATAGTCACGTTATATACCAAAAACTAAAATAAAAAAATAAAAAATTTAATTTATTATGAATTCGAATTCAGAATAATCAATAATGATAAATTTATTGTCATTTCAAATAAAACTGAAAACACCAAAATAGTTATATCAAAAAATAAACATCTGTGGGTTGTTCATTGTGGCTTTTAGAACAATGTCTGACCTGGAATTTTTTATTTTTTTTTGTAGGGCAGCAAAAGAGTAATAAGCGCTAGGATTCAAATCTAAATCTGTATAGTGGTAATCCACTTCTTTTTTTACTTTCTTATAAGTTTAAAGAAAGTATTCACGAAAATTGCACAAGATTTCGAAGAGTCCAAATTGGCAATTTTTGTAAAAAGGATGTACGTGTGTTTGTGGATGGACTTAAAGCCAAGACCTCTAGAATTATGGAATGTTAGATTTAAGTGTTATATATTGTGAAGTTGTGCCTATTTGGTTAGGATCGAACAAGCGAATCTTGACGCTCCCACACTAACTTTTTTAAGCCGACAAGTGTTTTGTCTTGTTAATAAAACTGGTTGTCGGGGTCAACAGAAAACCGCTAATTTTTTTTCATATAGTATAGAAGAGGTTTTGGGTTTGTAAGTTTAATTGTTCCAATCGTATAAGTTGCAGCAGGAATAAGCGAAGAATTTAGAATAACGTAGATGCATACGTTTTTCGGGGAGCACTGATAAACGATCGACGATTAATGTACTATTTTTACAAAGTAAAGTGTCTCTTTTAAGTGTCTGCTACTACTTTAACTTCTGTAAGTTATCGATGAAGGAAAAACATCTTGTAACGCGGAAACCAATTAAATGTAAAACATCCTTGTAATTAAATCGTCTTGGTTGAACACAGGCAGTAAAAACTGGATTCCAAACCATTGAAATCAACTAACCTGGAGCGCTAGGTCTAGATTTGAGGTAAGTGTTTAAAAGTATATACTGCAATTTTCACACACTATACGAATTGTATGAGGTGGAATGACCGGGGATACGTATAGTGTAGTAAGTATTTAAGTATCCTTTATACCAACTTTTCACCATCTTCAAATGTCTGTAACTAAGGTAGAATATTAATGTGGTCACTGACACAAAAACGACAAATATGCTCTATTGTTTAGAGATTTTTGGGCGTTAGTTTACTTAATGGGAACGGCGTCAAAATCAGGTAAGATGTGCGTCTATAGTTTTTAAGGGGTGCAATTTCTCCGGAAAACTATCACATTTTCCGGGAAATTTTTCATTTGTGAATGCTTTCTATTAATTTTTGATGATGATTGTGTATTTATAGTGTTTAGGGAGTGCAAACCAAAGGGTGACCTAAAAATAGGGCAAAAATCTCCCGTGTTCTCGCCCTCAAATTTGGTTTTAAACTAAGTGTTAAATGATATTGATGATGAGAACATGCTGAATAAAAAATTTGAAGATTAGCATATGTTTGGTATTACAAATATTAGGGATTGAAGTTGTGATATGCGTGACGCAAGGAGCAGATCAAAAAATACACAGCCATAACATAAAGTGAATATTCATCAGTTATGGCGGAACAATCACGATAGCTACTATCGAGAAATTTGTGCATCCATTGATAAGAACCAAAAATATCCCCACCTCTACATAAGGTGAAAATAGGGAAAAAATGATGTTATTAAATTAAAGAGCATCCATGAACTGAATATGATATATGTATTATGTAGGTCTGTAGACTTAATGTATGAGCAGAGGTTTTGTTTAGCGATTACATAAAGTGATTAAGACGTATCCTTCAGAGGGAGAAGCTACCCCTTTACAATATCAAACTGCACTAAAGCTCAAATAACTGGAAAAAAGCTTGAATATCTTAAATTTTATTAATAGGAACGAACTATGTTACGACCGAAACAAAATTCGAGTCTCACCCTTGGACAAAAAAACGGCCTTGGAGTCACCCTTTAATCAAAAACAAACGAAAAACATAACGAAAACCCAATTTTTTTTTTAATGTGATTGAGTTACAATATATTTCTAACTGTTTCTTTGTTTTGTTTGTATTTTAATACATGTTTGTATTTACGTAGCCGTCGTCTAAGGATTAGAGTACGCTAAGCGACAAAGCCACAGTTTTGAAAAAAAACGAAAATTAAACTTTGAGTGTAAATAATTTTCCTATTTGATAAGCTAACTTAGCAGTTACACGATTTTCCAGTACACTGAATATTTGGCAATATTATATCATAGTAATGTTTCAATTAAAGACTTAATGCGCATTAAACAATTGATTTTCCAAGAGAGGGTATTTTTAGATTACGCTATATCCGGTTTAAATTATTACTAATACCGGAAAAAGGATACACATAGTGTAAATATTAATTTTATAAAATTTACCAAAAATGACACTGAAAATTGGTAATTAGCGGTATTTCCTTTACAATTTTAATACAGATTGTATGCTAAAATATTATTTATTTCATACTATACCGAAAATCAATGTTTACGTGATTGATTTCAGTCCGGGAAATGAATCATTACGTCAGAGAACAAAAGTGTCCGGAAAATGAGCTATTACAGTAGAGTAGACTGTAAAACCAAACAAAAAATAAAATAACTAGGGTAACTTGATAATTTGAAAAACATTTGGATTGATTTTCTCTAAGTTTCAAACTCATATTTTTATTTTAAAATTTAATTTTAAATGAAAAAATCGAATTAATGTCCCATATAGTATGAAATAAAACGTTGTATGTTACACGTACGTTAAATGATCGTTACAGTACTCGTTCAAAATTGATAAACGTCGAAATCGTACTGTAACAACTCATTTACCGCCCTTGTGACTTAAATAACTATTAATTAAAACAATTATTAGGAACATAGTGATCATTTTAGTTTATTTATGAAACATACAAGTAAAACATAAATCAAATAATTAACAAATTTTTTGTTTGCCTTAATTATGATATTTCTCATTTAAAATATCTTAAAAAACAACCTAAAACAAATTTACGTTTAGTAATGGACTGTATATCAAATTTATCATTAAATGCACGTTTGTATGAAACTTCCAATGCACTCCGTATTTCGTATCTCAAATATCGAGCTTTGGTATACGGTTTATTGATAAAACAAACTTGACTGTAATTTCAGAAATCGATGTTTTTCATTTGCAAAACTTTCAAAGTTAATTTTGGAAATTTTGCGATTGAAAGTGCTATGGCACTTGACCTGGCTCGGAGTATTTTTGCTCTATAAATTTTACCGTTGGGTTGTCCTTCAGAAATTGATTAAGGCATAACGACAATATAGGTTTACGATTCTGATTCACACAAGAATCTGTCCAAATGATTGTTTTGTCAGTTGCTAGAAAGTCGGATATAACTGCATCTAGAATTCGTTTAAATGCACTTGCCAATTCGCTTACACCTCTTCCTTGTGTGGTCTCATTCCAAATGCTACAATCAATAGTCTTGTTATCCTCACAGTAGCCCGTCAAATTCAAACACAACAATTTCCTTTTGTAATAAAAGCAATTAACGTTTGCTTTCGGCAGTGCAAAAACATTTTGTAAATCGATTACCACAATGCGTGTATTTGTCTCAGAATTGGCTTTATCCGAATCTTTCTCGGCTTTTGCATTTAACTTATTTTGCAAGTGATCCGCCACGGGTTTTATGTTCTTATGGTGTCGATACTATTCCGTTTTTTCTATTTTGTGTTGTGCTCCTCGCACTTGCTGCACAAATCTTTTTTTGGGACGAAAAAAGATAAATTGAATCTAGTTTGAAAAATATCTTTGTATATCCATATACGATCATCAAACTCATTACAATATAACTCATCCATCTTGTTTAAATTTAAATGCGGCTCTAAATATTTTTTATTGGATAAAGCTCGGCAGTGATGCGAATCGACTGTTCCAAATCCGTTGATATGACTTCCTACTTCGCCTAATTTGTTTTCTGATAATTTATTTTTGGCATGTTTTCCCTTTGCTGATGATTTCGTGGTGTTGGTTTTTTCATCGATGAGGTTGTCAAAATAGTAGTGTATTCGTATTTTATTTATGTCCAAGGTTTAAACGAAAAATACTTGGCAAACTCTGGTCAATTAAATTATCTCTAACAAGTATGTATAAACTTTTACCATCACGCAATAGGTCGATCATCCTTCAGGCTTGTACAGGTGGAAAATATTCTGGATCATTATCCGAATCAAGGCATGATGATACTATAAATCTTTCAATTATGTAGATGTGTATAAAACAAATAAAGAGAAATAATATTACCTTCTTCTTCGATGTTTGAGGAAATTTTACTTAATAATGAGCTGGACGATTTTGATCGTCTGGGTTGGAGAAATTACTCTCCCACGTTTGATATTTTGGTGAGTTCAATAAATTATCCTCATTAATCGGCGTTGGTGGTATAATAGTATATGGTGTACTAGTTGAACTGCCCGATCTCTCAAGCTCATTTAATGGCCATCTCAATAAATTGTACTGATTTATAGGCGTTGGTGGTATAACAGTAAATGGTGTTTTAATTGAAATGTCCAATGGCGCAATTGCTCCTGCTCCTGACGTTGCTGTTCTTCAATTAAATTTTCTACAGAATAGTAATATATTGTAACTTACCTGAGTTGTTCTGCTGTAAATTTTGGTATTGGAGCACTGTTAGCCTCTCTTACTGAATCCATCACAAATTCATGTTATTAAAATTTATTTTGACTTACTGAGTAATTATAAAAAATAACCATGCGGTACATATTACGTGTGTTTACATCAACATTTTACGGTGTACTACTTTATTTTGCACTGTACTTCTATCGGAAAAATCAAAAAATTATAACAACCTCACGTAAGTTGCTATCAATTATATGGATATAGCGTATTTTGATAAAAATTTTCCAGGATAATGTAATACACTTTTCGGATATATCGCAATTTATTTCTTGTTTTCGATTATTATTTGTACATACTTGTGGCTTAGCATAAAATGTGGATACATCGTTTTTTATGTATAATTTTAAGTGGAGTTAGCTTAAAAATAAAATAAATAAATAAATAAAAAAAAAAATTCTTTTAGTGTTTAACTTTATATTACTAGATTTTCAAATAATGGGGATAGCACAAAATTAATTATAGCTTAATTATGTTTTTTTGAATATACCTAGATTATAAAATCTATTTATGTATGTAGCTCAAAATTAAAATAATAATTATGTGGATATAGCGTTAAGTAAGATTTAGCGTAATTTAGTCGCCAAAAAGTGTTGGAAATAGTAGATAGCGGAAAACGTAAATCTAATTTTGAAGGAACGGGTTGTCTGATTACAAAGAACATAGTCGCAAATAAAAGAGAACAGTATCAAACCTTAGAAACTGCCAAAACCCAGAAAACGTCAATTTGGTGCTTAGCGTACTCTAATCCTGAGGCGTCGTAATGTCTCCTTATTTAAATTAATTCGTACGTTCATTACGTCGTAGGTAGGTATTATTCTAGGGCTATACAAATGAATGGAAAACGGATTTTTTATCTAATACAGTATAGCTTAAAACAATTCGTCTAAGCACAATTCATCTAAAAATAATTCGTCTAAAACAATTTAACTAAAATCAATTCTTTAAACAATTTGTCTCAATTTACCTAAATTATTTAATTAAAAATAATTACCAACGTAAACTTGGCCATTCCAAAAAAAGTTTTAAAAAATGTTTCCTCACTAAATTTTTTCAGTAGCTGATTCTCAGTTGCTTAACCGCTAATTCTCGCTCGTTGTAAGGTTTTTGTCTTTGCTATGTAGAACTGGAACACACAACATAGAAAACATAACCTAAAATTATGTTTTCAGTAAAAAGATTATATTTTACTTTCTTTTACGTAAGTAAAATAAAGTATAGTAATCATGAAAATTTTCGACCTTGAGATTATTGAAGATTTATCTGGGGACCTCAACCCCTGAATCCGAAAAAGTGAGTTTCGAAATGATGTCTGTCTGTCAGTCTGTCTGTCCGTCTGTCCGTCTGTCAGTCTGTGTCCTCTCTACAGCCCAGATGGCTTAATCAATCCAGCTGAAACTTCAGATTTAAGCTTTTTTGACAAATTGGGAGGTCCCAGTGAATTTTGCTCCAAATCGGTCAACCGGAAGTAGCCACTCCCGTGGGGCAGATAATTTGTTTTGCAAATATCTGAAAAAGTATGAGGTTTACAAAAAACTACTAAAACAAAATGTTTCCAAAAACTAAAAGTAAAAAAAATTAAAAAAAAAAATTTAAAAATTAAAAAAAAAAAAAAATTAAAAAAAAAAAAAATTTAAAAAAAAAATTTAAAAATTTTATAAAAAAAATAAAATTGATGTGTGGCCAACACATTTCTTCTACGAACAGGGAATTTTGAGACACCAATTACGCAAACTTCTTACAAATTTATTATTTTTTAATTATTTTTTTTTACATAAGTAAAGCTTAAATCTAAAGTTTTTGTTAGATTGGTTAAGCCATCTGGGCTATAGAGAAGACACAGACAAACAGACGAGCAGACAAACGGACAGACTGACAGACAGACATCATTTCGAAACCCACTTTTTCGGACTCAAGGGACCTCAAAACAGATATATCTTCATTAATCTCTTACATAATATTTCGGGTTCCAGGTCCCAGATTCCGTAAAACAGAAAATTTATTTTACCAATATTTCAAAAATATACAATTTACAGAAAACATGAAAAAATAAAACCAATCTTAATAAAGTTTGCAAGAAATTTGCATTATAAAAGTTTCTTAAAATTAGCTGTTCGTAAAAGAAAGTCGTGTGTTGGCCACACCTCCATTTTTTTCTTTGATTTTAAGTCGATGCATACAAGACGAGTTTTTCATTGTGGATTTTTTAAACGGTTTTAGTGATTATTTAAATTATTTCTGTTTGATTAAATAATCTAAACTGTTGAAATTAATAAATTTCTTAAGCAAAAAATATCCGGTTCTACACTTATCCACCTAACAGCAAAATTTAGCGCAATTAGACGATTCGTTCTAAGATGAATTGTATTACAAAAATTGGTTTTAATTAAAGAGTGCAATTATGTAAGCATTACTTTTCGAGTTTTTCGAAATTGCGCCAAAACGCAAATATGTATGTGTAAACATTACGAGTTCCCGTAATTTCGACTTGTTGTTGTTGTTTTACTCGTGAAATTTTTGAAGTACGACAGACAACTCGTAAATAATGATACAAAAAATTATTATTAATGAAAATTTGTCAATATTATTTCGAGTTCTCGAAATTCGTAACTCGTAATACGAGAGACACATAGTCCCACCCAAGGTGTTTTTAGACGAATTGTATTTAATTAAATTGTTTTAAGTAAATTGTGTTACATAAAACTTCTCTATTTTCCATATAAATTGACCCTTTACGACGGAAAGTTGTGAGACGCGGAAGGAAATTTGCTCCTATAACAAAAAAAAAAAATTGAGGTGTGGCCAACACACGACTTTCTTTTACGAACAGCGAATGTTGAGAAACTTTTATAATGCAAATTTCTCGCAAACTTAATTAAGATTGTTTTTATTATTTCATGTTTTCTGTAAATTTTATATTTTTGAAATATTTGCAAAATAAATTTTCTGTTTCACGGAATCTGGGAGCTGGGACCCCAAAATTTATGTAAAAAGTTTAAACGTGAAGTTGCAATTTGATTGGTTAAACCATCTGGACTACAAACTGATAGACATATATACCAACAGATACCACTTCGAAACCCAATTTTTCGGACTCATTTTTACACACGTAAAAGAAATAAAAGGTGATATTTATGAATTTAAATTTTTTCTTTTAATTTTTTGCAATTTGTATTAGTGATTTTTTTGTAAACCTTATACTTTTTAGGATATGTGCAAAACACATTTTCTGGCCCAAGAGAGTGGCCATTTCCAGTTGACCGGTTTGGCAATTTAACATACATTTAGGCGAAATATTTTTATAACAAAGATTTGTGCTAAAAAACCGGAAGTACGTAGTGTGCAAATTAATTATAATTAGCATAATATACAGCCAATTTTTGCAATTATAAAACGATACACAAACTAAAGGACCACAAACCCTAATAAGTCGTTAAAAAGTTAAGAAACATGAAAAAATGATACTGAATGTGCATTATGTAATATTTGCCTTAAAAACCGGAAGTACGTCACTGTAGTGTGCAAATTAATTATATTTAGCATAATTAGGCTATATGTACATATATTTTTGTGTTGGCAAAACAACAATTTTATTTTTTTTTTTATAAATTTTTTAATTTTATTTAAATTTTTTTTTTTAAATTTTTAATTTTTTTTTTAATTTTTAATTAATTTATTTTTATTTTTTTTTATTTTTTGTAAACATTTTGTATTAGTAATTTTTTGTAAACCTTATACTTTTTAAGATATTTGCAAAACAAGTTTTCTGGCCCAAGGGAGTGGCCACTTCCGGTTGACCGATTTGGAGAAAAATTCACTGGGACCTCCCAATTTATCAAAGAAGCTTAAATCTGAAGTTTTAGTTCGATTGGTTAAGCCATCTGGGCTGTAGAGAGGACACAGACTGACAGACGGACAGACGGACAGACAGACATCATTTCGAAACCCACTTTTTCGGACTCAGGGGACCTCAAAACAGATAAATCTTCAATAATCTCACGGTCGAAAATTTTCATGATTACTATACTTTATTTTACTTACGTAAAAGAAAGTAAAATAAGAAAAACCTTTGAGTCGCGGAATTTTTTAATTTTTTTTCTTTATTCTTATTGCAAAAATAAATTGTACGTACGTAAAATAAATTATTCGTACGTATTTCTTTCTATTCGCATTACGATAATCAAAACGTCAAAACAAATCGAATATGGCTGAAAACTTAGTGTGAAAAGTGTCGTGCTTCTTTAATTTCATATCTTAGTAAAAAGTCGTAAGTTTTCGAAGTTTTAAAATGAATTTGCTTTTTAACTGTTTAATTTCACATACATTTTCAGTTCCCATTTCATCAAAATTCCAAGTTCCCATTTCATCAAACTCGGATAAAAAA
Source organism: Tipula helvola (assembly GCA_963556165.1). Lineage (NCBI taxonomy): Eukaryota > Metazoa > Arthropoda > Insecta > Diptera > Tipulidae > Tipula > Tipula helvola. The sequence continues at coordinate 262,497,532 of OY744482.1, read as the reverse complement.
TGGCCAAGTTCCATCCTAGTTGGCTATATTAAAGAACTTTATCCAAAAATCACTTTAGAAGAAATGGCCAAGTTCGATCCTAGTTGGCCATTTTCCAGAATTTCATCCAAAAATCAGTTTAAAATCCCATTTCCATCGTACATACTGAATTTCATCAAAATCGGATATAAATGGCTAAGTTCCTTCCTAGTTGCCCATTTTCCAGAACTTCATCCACGAATCGTTTTAGAATCCCATTTCAATAACGCATACCAAATTTCACTAAAATCGGATGAGAAATGGCCAAGTTCCATAATAATTGGTCATATTGCAGAACTTTATTTAATTTTCTGTCGTCTCTTATGGGCGAGTATTGCAAAAAAATCTTACGATCGGTAAGGGTTAACAAATAATTAACGCAAAATGTGAAAAAAGTCGATTTTTTATTTTGATGATCACTTGTTCCTTTAATTGTTTTGTAAAACTTTGATCAATCTGTCCGGTAAAACGGTTGGATGGATCAATTTGAAAATAATACAGTGCTATTAGGAGTACATTAAACTACAGAATGACCTGGCAACATTAGTCTTTTCATCAATATTTGTAAAGTAACGGTAGATTTACTAAGCCAACCTAAAAAGTCGTTTTTTTGTATTTTTTTCAAATCAGTATTGAGGGTGAAAAAAAAAAAATTGTTCTCAACTAATCATTAAAGGGTCTTGTAGGAAATTTACTGAAGTTTTTAAGGCTGCCCTAAAGTTTACTGTGCAATCATTGGTTGCTGAGATATCGATGATCAAAGGCAAAAGGATCTTTTTTGATTCAAAGTCAGATATCTCAGCAAAAAGTTGACATAGAGAGACCAGAATGGAATTAAATTTACGCCTAATTAACAGGCTAACCGACCTATGCATTGGTTTAACATAAAAAAATTTCCCGCGCTCATGGATCCTTACAAAAAAAAAAAAAATCGAATTTTTTTATTTCGCGCTCTTTCTTATGATTGCGTGATAACGGTATCTCACAAAAATTTTCCGCTCAAAAGTCTCAAAACTAGAGATTTGAAGCTTTAAAATACTTTTCTTTTCATCTCTGTACGACCGTATTTTACAAAGATACAGCTCTTCAAAAAATACTAAAAAAATTGAAAAAAAATAGAGTTCCTTTAAGTTTTTGGAGTAGTGTATTAATATTATAACATATATTAAACTTGTAAAAATATTTGCACCTGATAATAAGATTTATGTTTGTGAACCATAGAATCGTTTGATCTCTGTTAAAAACAACGGGGCTGTTTTTATTGCCTAGTTGCGTGAAAACATTAAACCGTATGGGTACTTGACTTCAACTAGTGATGCTGCATAAAATGTTTTGTCCTGCCAGATAATTTAACCAGTTGGTATCATTTGTACGCTATTATATGCTATTGTGAGGAGAGTTTGAAATGATTTTAGAGTCTCTTTTTCAAGTCTACGTCCATAAGATAACGCCGCTGTGTTTATTAGTGCATATCAGATGGGTAGCATATGGATATGATTTTTATAATACCCGTTGGAAATTGCATTTCCATATTGACGCGACAAACTCGCTCAAATATCGAATTCTAATCTTAAATTATGCCAGTAATTGGTTTTTGCTTGGAGTTGCGTTGCTTGTTGAAGAAGATTAATATGCTCCTCATCCATTTGAAAATAATCGATATTATATTGTCCATCGGTTGCTCGAATGTTTTATTTTCATTATCGCTGATTCATATACAAGTTCATAAATTGGCCAAATAAATATCCAACAAATTGTCCTATTTAAAATCAATTGTAGTGTCGGATGTTGTAGATTTTATTTAGATAATATGGTGACCCTCTTGCTATCAGCCAATTCACAAAACATTATTCAAAACTTATAAACTTGTTGTAAGAACACTAACACTTTTAAAAAAAACACTCTTTTCTACTTACTTTTGAAGAAATTTTTATAAATTTCTAATAAGTTTTAAATAAGATAAAAACCACACTAATTAATTTAAAAACACAAAAAATTACACAGCTCAAAATTATCTTTTGTCCTACACCTTCAAAAACACCAAATTTTATCTGTCAAAAATGTTGAAGAAAAAAGTTATATTGTGTTAGACGAACTGGTTTTAGGTAAATTGCTTTAGACGAATTGTTTGTAGATAAATTGATTTTAGGTAAATTGCTTTAGTCAAATTGGTTTAGATAAATTGTTTTAAACCAAAAGTCCGCGAATCTTGTTAAATGCAGAAAACCTTTATATAAACAGTTTAGAACATTTTTTCTTTTTTCATTGAAAAACTTGAAGCTAAAGACACCATTTTTACTATGGATTCCTATGGAAATCAGTGGAAAATTATACAATTAAAAAAGTTTATAAAAAATACGCCATGATAATTATGATTCTATGAAATAAAAGGCTCTGGCATTACATGCTGCTACTAAGCATTTTTTATTTTTTAATTATGATTGCTGTTGTGTTTATGTATGTGAAAATTTATATAAAATTTTTAAAATGTGTCAATATTTGGGTTTTGTTTGAAAATTTGAGAAACCTCAACCGTATATTTAGAAAGAGTAGGACTTACCCAGATTTTCAAAGAGTGTTCTCAATGACCTAGAATTTGGTTTTTGTTTCATGTTTCCAGCTAGTGCGGTTCAGAAGATATTCGCATCAAAAAAGATTTTTTTTATTTGGGTGGCCCGTTTTCTGTGCCTGTCAGTGTACGTATGTATACGTGTAACAGATATAAAGTGTAAGAAAATTGAGAAAAATTATATTATTCGAATAAACTAAAATTATGTTAGAAAAATAATGAAATCATCTGTGTTAAAGCGAGCCTTGCTGTGCTGAGGAATTTGTTTTAATGGTAACATGAACTAATTCATAATTTAACAATAATTCGGTATCGTATTGTTTAATTATTTTGCATAATGTTCAATTACACAAATCTCGAAATGGGAGATATGCATTTTATATACGGACTTGCTGATGGAAATGCTGTACCGAGCAAGGAACATTTATAACGAGACCCAATATTCGGACCTTTATGAGAATCTGTCAGAGACTAAGGGAAAATAGTTCCTTTATACGAGGAAGTGCACCAGGAAGGCCGTTAACAGCTAGAATGCCTGCTCTAGAGGAAGCTGTTTGACTAAATCAGCTTCAAAAAACTCGGGTTCCTGAATCGATGCAGAATGTTCTTCAAATCGCATCAAGTTCTCCAGATATATAAAACCTTCATCCGACCATGTATAGAGTATTGCTGTCAAGTTTGGGGAGGTGCGTCTGGTACCACCCTCCAGTTATTGGACAGGGTTCAACGCCGCGCTATTAGAATAATACGGAATCCCAGACTTAGTCAAGAACTAGACAGCTTACAGCATCGCAGAGATGTTGCAGAACTCTGCGTCTTCTACAGATGCTTACATGGTAAATGTTCTGCAGAACTATCGGAGAAAATACCACCATTCGTTACAACAACAAGAGTAACGAGAGGAACAACCAATGCACATAGGTTTACGGTGAAGCTCCCGAAACCTCGAACTGAAGAAATCAAGCGCGAATTTATATACCAAACATCAAAAAAGTGGAATTCGCTAATACACTTCAAATTTAAGGTAGCTATTAATCTTTTCTTGCAGGATCGCGCATTGGGTGCAGAAGCTCTGACAGTTACAAGGAGCTAGGACCGTTAATAAGTCCGCTCTGCACCCAATTAAAAAATTGATAAAAAAAAAAAAGAAAGCAGCGGAACAATCCAAGAAAATCACAAGAAAAATAGCTGCTCGTGAACTAAACATTGAGTCAAAAGCTAATCTGGATTTTTTTAAAGGAAGAACAATTACACACCTATCATATTCAATGTGTACGGGAACTATTGCCACGTGATTTTTTAAAACGTTTAAATTTGTGTCAATTTATTCAAAGAAAATTTTTAAAATATCCGCAATTTATAGTCAATGTGCTTTTTTACTGATGATGCAAATTTCCCAAAAGGGGCTATCATGAAATTCCACAATAGTCATATTTGGTGTATGAATAACCCACAAGCAATAATAAAGCAAAATAACGTGCCACATAAATTTTCACTAATTGTGTGTTTGGGAATTATCGATAATTATTTAATTTCTCCTGTATTTCTTCTTATAGAAGTTTTCTTGAAGATGACCAACTTATCTTGCTAGGTGATGTATAGTTTGGATCAGAAATAGAATGTGGTTCATGCATGGCTGCGCCCCAGCTCAGTAGAGCACAATAGCTCGAGAGTTTTTGAACATATTATTATTTGTCGATCGATAGATAGGTCGAGGTGTTCAAAGACCAACCCAAGAAGGGCCTGTAAGCCTAAAATCAATAGTTTATGTAGAAAGTCTATTTATTATCATAGTTTTTTTTTTTTTTTTTTTTTTTTATAAATTTTTTTAATTGGGTGCAGAGCGGACTTATTAACGGTCCTAGCTCCTTGTAACTGTCAGAGCTTCTGCACCCAATGCGCGATCCTGCAAGTAAAGATTAATAGCTACCTTAAATTTGAAGTGTATTAGCGAATTCCACTTTTTTGATGTTCGGTATATAAATTCGCGCTTGATTTCTTCAGTTCGAGGTTTCGGGAGCTTCACCGTAAACCTATGTGCATTAGTTGTTCCTCTTGTTACTCTTGTTGTTGTAACGAATGGTGGTATTTTCTCCGATAGTTCTGCAGAACATTTACCATGTAAGCATCTGTAGAAGACGCAGAGTTCTGCAACATCTCTGCGATGCTGTAAGCTGTCTAGTTCTTGACTAAGTCTGGGATTCCGAATTATTCTGATAGCGCGGCGTTGAACCCTGTCCAATAAGTGGAGGGTGGTACCAGACGCACCTCCCCAAACTTGACAGCAATACTCTATACGTTTAACCTTATTATTGGCCCTACACGGAAAAAATAAACTGGTCCTCAGCTAAGACAACGGACTGTTAATTCAAGAAAATGTACTTTTTCTTGATTTTAAAGCTAATTTTCTTATTTCTTTCGAGTTTTCTTCATTTCAAGAGACACAATTTTCACATGAAGAAAATGTCGATAGAAATAAGAAAATTAGCTTTTAAATGAAGAAAAAGTACATTTTCTTGAATTAAAAGTCCGTTTTCTTAGCTGAGGACCAGATTATTTTTTTCCGTGTATGTTTGAGAATAAGCGACTAAACTTACAGTAGAACCATGATTATCTCTAGAACGGGTACAGATAAGATATGTCCACCACCTTCCGAATTTATTGTACTTACTTAAGAGTCAACCTGTGCAGTGAAGTGAAACGATTATACATATGGCTCCTTCGTTACAATATTTAATTTAAATTTCATAGACGGCACAAACCGGAAAGAATTACCTAATTCAAGTTAGGCCCTGATTTACACACTATTATTTTTTCGTTTCATTTTCTTCAAAGAAAACGAAACAGAATGGACCCCTGAGACTAATAATTGATGTCCTTTTATCATAAACGGTATGTTACAGCATGCGGTTAGCAAAGCAAAGAGCTTTGCAGTGCACAAATTCCTTTTGGAACTATACCTTTTGCCGATTTTTAGATGACCCATCGGAAGGGCGATTAGGCTAACTGTTCTTTTAATTATGATGAAAGGTTCAATCATTTACACATTGATATATGTATTTACAGTATTTAGATCAAATACGTCCTTACAAAATCAGAAGAAGGTGTTTCAAATAATTTCACAGTTCCAGTTTTAACACATATTTCCATAAAAAGTTGTAAATGAAAGTATTTTTAAACTCATTAAAAGTACATGTCCGTATATCAACTACTTCGTGTATTAATATTTTTAGATTGCGTTATGATAAAAAAGCTTGTGAGTGCATACATACAAAACATAACATTACATACAATATAAAAATAAAATAACAATCAACATGAATGTCAATAAAGCAAGACATAAAAGTTATTTTTTTATGATACTTAATAAAATATATCACGATTTCATGTTGATCTCTTGTATACCCAACAAGATATCTATATTATGGAATGTAAGTATAAAAAAAATTCCAAAAACATGAATTTTTGATTGAGACATCATCGAAGACAGGAAAAAATTACAAAGATAAAAAAATTATGAATTATTTCAGAATTGCTGTGATTTTATAATGGATTTGATCGATGGATCTATATAAGTTCTGTGTTTTTATTCATTTTATATTGTTTGCCAACATAATTTCATTTAATATAAATTTTTAAATAAATATTAAAAGCAAAAATAATAAATTGTTAATGCAATAAATTATATCTGAGAGATGAAGAAATAAAAACGACAATAATTTTACCTTGTTCGAAATTGTTTGTTTAATAGTAATAAATTAAATACAAAGTTTGTGCGTGTATGTATACGATTATTGTTATTATCGCTGAGGGTCAATTAGTCAAAAATAAATGTCAAATTGTAATTTATTTTTTTAAACATACATAATGTCATTGTGTATAACTAAAATATGTAGTATTAACTTTTTTGGATACTTTTCTTCCAGGTGTTTTATGGGTTCGACTGCAATAAGTAACCCGCCCTTCAGGTTGATTGCAATTTAATATTTTCATAAATACTGTGACATGATAATTGGAAATACCGTTTTACCAGCACCTTTAATTTATCTTTTACTAGAGGTTTTATTGGCATAGGTTCAACTATATTTTTCGATATTTCTTTAACAGCGTTGCTAGACTGCGGATTAATAAATCCTATTTAGCTAAACTGGATAAGGAACCAGTGGCGTAACTAGGTGCCCGCAGAATCAGCAACCGCGATAGATGGTAGCTCAGATTAAGCATAAAGTAAACCACCCTTTCAAAATTGTAGAACATGACATTTCCAGTAAATTTTTAAAAAAATACGGCGGTCTACTTTTTAGAGAAAGAAAAAAATGTTCTTGTTGCTATTAAATATTTTCTTAAGATAGGCCTAACAATTCTTTAGGTTCTGACAGAATTTAGATTTACAAGAAAATTTGGTAAACTTGTTTGAAATTAAAGCTTCTGACAACAAATTACACCAATTTTAGTATTGGTTCCATATTTACCTCTTTTGCACTTCAGATTCAACTTTTCACAAATCAAATTGAACCTATTGCTAAACAAGTGCAACCTTTTACAAATAAGGTTTTGATTAGAATAGGTTGAATTTGATTTGAAAAAGGATGATCTGATTTGTTGAACAGAGCTAATTAATAAAAAAATAACACGAAATGGTTCAAACTTTCTTCCTAGAACAGTACAAAACCGAGAAGGAAAATAATTTCTTATTTCCCTCGTTAGAAGCGCCTTTGTCTTTAGAAAGGGAATCAACGGACACCTGAAGTCAGTCTCTACAATGAATTCGTTCGATTTATAGTTACTCATTTACCGAATCTTTTTTATTACCGGTAAATAAAAATTAAAATTACCGGTAATCCCGGTAAAACCGGTTTATTTTGTAAAACTATTTTAAATAAAAGGAAATTGGAAATTCCAAATTATATTTGCAATTAATGATGGTATTTTTTTTTTTTAGTTGTTTGCGGCGGGTTATCTTGTATAATATTCCCTCGTCTCGGATTTCATGTTTTAATCATTTTTTTAAAATTTTTCGAGATTATTGGAATGTAGCATGTAAATGGGATGCGTGGTTTTCGAGACTTAATTGGTGATGCCGTTTTCCTGACAGCTTCGAAAGTTATTCTAAATTTTCGAGATTGTTCCAGTATATTTGAGATTGTCGGATGAATTTGATAGTTCGATTTTACTCGAGAATAATATGATTATTCGATTTTTACGAAATTATTCGGAGCTATTAGAGAATTTCTTCATTCTTATTGCATATATTTTTGTTGAGTAGTATTAGTAACATTAAGCTACTTGACAAATATTTCGATATTCACACGAATTTTCGAAATTTTCGTGGGTTTTCTAGACTTTTACCGGCTTCGAAATTATTCATTAATAACCAGAAACCAATGAAATTAAAGCAAAAGAAGAACTAATACAACAAATTCACACAGCAGCACAACAGATAAGGGAAGAATTACCAAGAATTGAAATAACCAAAGGTATAAACTTAAACCAATATTTAATAGTAGCGGACGGTCGCCTAGTACCCTTGTCAGCTAAATTAAGTATAATTGTTGATGCAGTAGAAACATTACCAGAAATATGTACATTACATATTTAGTTTAGAATACGAACTTAATATAAAGCCAATTTAATCGTTTCTAGAGTATTATTTATTAGAAATTACTGATTATAAGCCATTAACGTCTGTGAAAAAATATAATTATAATTCTGTATAATATTTAACCTATTAAAATAAATTATGCTTGTTACTTATGTAATGTTATGTCTTCGTGATATTTCGATCTACAAAACAATCTTCAACGAGTGCACAAATTCGTCGTTTAACGAGTTATATTTTAATAGCAATCATTCTTGTAAAAATAATGTTTATCAAAAATATTGTTGTGGACAAAATTATAAGAATAATGCTCCATATCAGAAAAATCCCGATGGCTTACAGCTGCAAATATAATTATGATGACTTTGAATTGTGCTCTAGCACAGTGTGCTCTAGTGGACAATAGTAAACTACTAGACTTCTAATAACAAAAATTTGTTATATGAAGTTATATGGAAATAGTGTCTATTTAATTTTAATTGTAATTTAATAAATCCAGAATACCTAATTAATCAATTACTTAGTTTAAAGTGTGATTTTTGTATATTTCATTCATTTGGAACAGTTTTCTCGTTTTAAACGCTCGAAAACAGTGTTAAAAATTGCAGAAATTTAATGATAAATCCACTATAAATACAGCCTTGAGTCACTAAACCTTTTACAAACTAAATTAGAGCATATTTACTACGTTTTAACAGATAATTACAAGCTAACATTTAATATTTTTAAAAGAGTTATGCTTTTAGTATCAAGTATAGCTTAATAACAAATTTATGCAATATTTAAGCAACAGTTTTTGGCATTTAAAATGAAAAAGTGATACCAAACCAAGTAAATACAAAACTCACACTTTAAATAATGTAATAGATTAACTAGATTTCCGACCTTAACACTTTTAATAAATAACAATAACAATTAAATAGACACACTATTTCCATATAACTTCATATAGCAAATTTTTGTTATTAGAAGTCTAGCAGTTCACTATTGTCCGCTTAAGACGCTTTTTCAACTTTACCAGTCATCATTTGAACACATGAAGATCTTTATTTCGATCTGGCAATTCATTCTTTGTTTACAAGCCATATACCCGAAAAACAAAATACAATTTTGGTAATTTAGAGAGATTTTACTACAAAAATACAATTCCAACTTCATACATTAAGTATGAGGCAAGAACGTAGTGACTTAGCGAATTATAAATTCACTAAATCAAAAAAACCCAAGGAAAACTTTTCATTTCTGTGTGTTTCATGCCCACAAGAATAATAGAAAGACAGACAATAAACTTCTCTTTCTAGCATTTTACAGGTAAAATCGACTTGTATTTAGTATCGGGTAAAGATCGGTTTATTGTTGGTGTGTATTCGTGTAATCATTCGTTTATATTCTGTCGGTAATCATTCGTTTAACCGTAACTTTAATCGTTTGACCATCAAATGACTGTTACTTGTCATTACCGCATTTTAATAAATTTTTTAGAGTCGTGTGAAGATCGTGGTACTTGGGTATCTGCTCGGACAATCTTACTATTTTATTTACATTCGTGTAATTGTATCTTAAATTGTGTGATCGTCAAGTGACGGTTATATGGCAATACTAGGTTTTATATTATTTTAATGTCGCGTCGCGTAAAGATCGCGGCACATGGGTGTGAATTCATAACATTTCGTTCATATCGATGAACATTCGGGTGATAATTTCTAAAAATTTTAATTTTTTGTTGTAATTTTGTACCGACCATTTACACACCTCTAACCAAGCGGTTAGAAATTGTTTTTCGGGATAGAAGTTGACGTGTCAGTGTATTCGTTTACAATGAAAAAAACCGAATATCGTGCAGTGCTAAAATTCTTTATTTTGAAAGGTTTATCAGCAACAGAAATTCATACAAAAATGGCAAAAGTGTTTAAGGAATCTGCTCCTTCATTTCCAACTGTGTATCGATCGGTTTTAGAGTTTAAACGTGGTCGTTCATAAGAGTTGAAGATGAACCACGTAGTGGACGTCCATAAAGTGCAACAACACCAGAAATCATTGAGCAAGTGTATAATATTGTTTGTGAAGATCCAAGTTTGACTAAGCGTGAAATTGCTGATACCATAGGCCTCTCGGATGAACGAGTACTCCATATTTTTTATGAAGAATTACGTATGAAAAAGCTGCTTGGAAAACTGGTGCCGCATTCGTTAACAATTCAACAAAAACTGAATCGAAAACAAATTTCTCATCGTAATTTGAAGCGTTTTAAGCAGAATAAAACTGATTTTGTGCGTAGATTTATAACTATTGGACTTGGATCTACCACCATGATCCTAAACTGAAACAAGAATGTTTACAGTGGACTGAAGCTGGTTGTTCAGCTTCAAAACAGGTGAAGTCAGAATGATCGGCAAGAAATGTCATGGCATCAGTTGTTTGGGATGCAAAAGGGATTTTGCTGATTGATTATCTTAGAAAAGGTAAAACAGTGAATTCTGAATATTATTGCAACCTTTTGGAACAGTTGGAAAAAAATAATTTTTCATCAAGACCGTGGTCACACGAGCCTTTTGACGATGGCTAAATTGAACGAATTCAAGTACGAATTCCTTGAACACCCATCGTATTCACCAGATTTGGCTCCCAGCGATTACTATCTCTTCAGAAACCTGAAACAATTCCTTCGTGGAAAGCGTTTTTCGCCGAATGAAGAAGCTATTGCAGCTGTGGAACAGTATTTTGCAGAGCTTCCAGAAAATCATTACAGAGATGGTATAAAATTATTGGAGGATCATTGGAATAAGGGTATTGAAGTTAAGGGAGATTATATTGAATAAAAAAACTAATTTCAATAAAAAATTCACATTCTTTCATTTTTGCTTTCAATACTTTTCAACCAACCTGTATTAATTTCAAAAAATGGAAACTACTGTGCTTTGCATGTCATGGTTTGTTTAGGTTCCTATGTTTGAAGAAGAGACCAAATATATTATGCGTGAAATAGAATATTCTATATGGGTAAGTGTGTTTCTGGTCTGCATGATATACATTGAGGTCTTTGCTTATGGTGTAATATGCTTATAAAAATTGGTAAATTTGAATTTTAGGTTATGAATGATAGAGTAAGGCGATCAAACAATCTATTTTTATTTTTAACAACAGCAAGGTTGCCCAGCTACTTCGTGTTTATAAACATCTGTAGTGCTGATATATTGGTAACCGTAACGTCTTGTTTAGCTTCGTTGAATTTTTGATCGATAAATGGTATTATAGAACTTGGTTGTCGCAAATTTGTTTACTTTATCACGGGAATACAGTTATTCTGCCATATGAGAAGGGCATTGAATTTAAGTAAATCTAGTTATTTTTCTTTCGATTTAATTGTCATTTTTATTAATTAGTTTATTTATTTAATTTTATGTTTCTTTTTCTATTTGGAAGTCATTCCTAACTTATTTATTAAGTATTATAATAATGGTGGTGATCCATTATTATTTTGGTTTTGCCGTGTCTTTATCACGTGATAATAATACAATTTAAGACAATTTTAAAAAATTTAAAACAAACAATAAACTTTCCCATATTTATTACGATCAAAAAACAAAGAACAACAAGAAAGCGGAATTTACCGACTGTCATGTAATGATTGTGGAAAATTTTATACTGGCCAAACGGGACGTTTGTTTACAGTACGGTTTAAAGAGCACACAGAAGAACTTAAACAGGCGCGGATCAAATACAAATCAAACTACGCACAACATCTAGCGGATGATGGCCACATATACACTAATCAAGACACCAACCTACAAATTTTACATAGATTTAGTAAGGGCAAATTTATGGATCGAGTGGAAGAATTTGAAATTTATCAACAGCGCCACAACCCTTTAATTTTGAACGATCAAACTAACTTTGTAAATAACAAAATATACGACATGGTTATAGAAATACGACAATAATTTTCATCACAACTTTCACACAAAAAATTGTTTAGTTGCACGATCATACTGATGAAGAGCGAAGCTCGAAACCGGTCTACAATAAAATTTTTAACACATATCACGATATAGAAAGAAAAAACATTTGTAACTGAACAATAAAGTTTTGTTCTTTTAAAATTGATTTTAAATTATTTAAAAAAATTGTTTTAAATTGTATTATTATTTATTAACTTGTTTTTGGATTGCGGGTTACCAAAGGCTAGCTTAATTTTAATTTAATTTTATTTTAATAGGTACAAGGGTCTCTAGGCGTTAGAAATTAAGTTGTGCTGGGTAAGAGCCGTACTACTGGCTGATGGTCGCCGTAGATTTGTGACTGGATCAATCTCAACCTTATTTCGATTTCAAAATTTTCAGAAATAAATTAAAGAGTTTGTAGTAGCCAAGGAATGCAGATTATAAACATTAAATTTATTTGTAGTGCATCAAGATTAATTTATAATTTGTTGCAGAGAATTAATTAAAAATATTTGAAGAACCTGAATGATCCTTCCAGGAACTTAAGCAGTAAATGAAGTGATACATAGTTAGAAATTGTGTTGTCTTGTGCTGTGATTTATTTAATAAAATTCCAAGTGATGTTAAAGTTTACCCTAATATAAATGTATTTAATAGGGTGTTAGTCAAATTTGTAAAAGAAAATATAGATTAAGTTTTCTTAGATAAATATTAATTGTTAAATATATTATTATTATGTAAAGCAAATATTGAAAACTAAATAGCTTCAAGCTAAATAAATAAATAAATAATAATAACAAATTTACAAATATATTATAATATATTTAAATATATTACTAACAAAAGCATACCAACTATCAGCTACTTAGGTGTCTGGAACCGGGTCGATTCTTTATTACTAATATAATACCCTTTCCTTCAGTTTTTATGGCCATACGTGACAGTTTGTACGGCAGGCCCAGCGTATTCCAGGATGCTTGTTTTCGGCTTGGTCGTACACCCTTAATCAACCAATCAATCAATAATAATATTACTATTATTTTTAGGTTGTTTGTTGGTGCACTGTTATCAACTGAATTGTGTTCTATATTTGGCCTTAACAGTAGAAAATTCCTTGGCATATGTATGTATATCTTTGTATATTCGATATTTTGTAAACCGAAAGAAATACAAAGATTTTGATGTGCGCAATCGAAAGATAAGTGAATGATTGAATTACCATTCTATGGATTTGACCAAAATTAGAGGGAAATCTAATAATCTGAATTGAACGTTACGATTGTTAATGAAATTTTAAGTAGAATAATTGGGTAAAATTTTAAATTTAATTAAGAAATGAAATTAACTCAAAATTAAAACATGAATTTTAGTAAAATGTTGAGTACCATTTACGTGAGAAAAGTCAAAATATGTTAATAAATACTTACTTAAATAAGATTTAAAAATTTAAAAATTGAATCAGAAATACAAACTACATTTGAACAACATCTTGTGTTTAAAGTGAATCAAAAGCGAATCGTAGTTTTCAGCAGAAATTTAGTTTGAAATAGAGTTTGAATTCCAATCTTTGAATCAAAGTTCCAGCCAGGCCTTGACTAAATATTGAGTGGATTTTAAAAAACAAACTCCGTTTTTAAATCTACCTATAAATATTTAATTTGAAATTAAACAGATACAATTTTAATTAAGTTACAATTCGAACCACGACGCCAAAAACATTTTGAGTGAAATTTAAAATAGAAATTAAATTTGGTGTTCCAAACTAGATGTAAACATAATTTTAAATGCAATTAGGTAAGAATTGGGTTGCAATTCGAGATTCGATTTCAAACAACCAACAAAATTTCCTTTGAATTTAATTTAGAAATTTGTATCGGAAATTTTAAGTGAAATTTGTATTAGGAATTTAAATTTAAAAAAAAACGGTTTTGGCAATCCAACCCAAATAAAATCTTTAGTAAATTTTTTTTTTCACAAAATTCTGAGAGGAATAGAGAAGAAAATAGAGAAAATTATCTTGAATTATAAACTAGATATAAAGAAATTGAGTGAAATTTTAAGTAGAAATTATCTTCTTTATCATTGGGGAAACAAATTTTGAAAACAATTTTAGCATAATATTCAGTGCTACTCAGTCTTTACATGACTGAGATTAAACTCTAAATACGATTTCAGCACAGTTTTTGGTCAACTAGAAAATCAGGAATCGAGCAAAAATCTCAATGCTTTTTGTTTTATAATAGAAGCATTTCAATTTTAAACCGTAATTAAATAAAATCTTAAGTATGAACTTATATTAGAAGTAGAGCTTTAATTACAATTTGATTTAAGTAAATACAGGAGCTTATACATAGTTTAAAACTTGAGTTTGGTATCCAGAGTGAATTTTAGAAATTTAGTTAAAATTATTTGAGCAAAATTTTTATTTAGAATGGAGTAAAACAAGATTTGAACATAGTTTGGACTAAAAATACAATTTCAATCTAATCGAGGGTATAAGAAAAAAAAATTCAACCTCAATTAACACAAAATTAAAATTAAGCAGCAAATTTTGTGGTATCCAAATGTGCTTGATAAGAAATAGGGATACAATTTCAGTTTTAGTTACAACTGCATTTTAGACAAATTTGAGTGTTATTAGAAATGCTGAATTAGAGTAAAATTTAAAACTCTAGTATAAGGTCAATAGGTTTGTTAAATTAACATTTATCAGAATTTTGAACAGAAATCTGAGTAAGTATCGAAGTATTTGAATTTTAACAGTAATTGAATAAAATGTTGAATATAAATTGAAATTGAATAGTAATTTGGACTTGAGCAAAAACGTAACTGTATAATTTAGTTTTTAGTTTAAAAGTTGAGTTTATATTTCAAATTGGCCGGCAAAAAAAAAATTAAAGATTAAGTTACAATTATAAAATATTATATAATTCCGAAAGTTATACTTATTTATTTAGACGCACTTATTTAAATAAGTATGTTGGCGATGTAACGTAAAATAAGTAGGTATGCCTCTACAAAAAAAATCGTTTTGTTTCCATTTTAGATTTTTTTGTAAAGGGATAGAAATATACTTACTTTAAGTTACCTCGCCAACCTACTTATTTTAATAAGTATATCTAAATAAATAAGTATAACTTTCAGAAAGGACCTAAGTTATAAACTCGATTTGAGAAAATTGAAGGAGAAATTGAGTTACATATAATTTTCAGTGAAATTTAAAATACAAAATTTACTGTTCAATTTCAGCGTTCATTTTAATATGATTCGAAAATTGTAAGTTTAATATTCCAAGCTTAATTTTAATCGCAATTAGTAAAAATTGCAATACGACACATGATTTTAATTAAACAACAAAATTATTTAGTATCAGTACGGTTTATAAAAGAATATGAATTCTAAACTGTAACTGAATATAATCTTGATAAAAACTTAAATTAAAAATAGAGTTTCAATTAAAATTTGGTTCAGCAAAAATATGAGCGTAACTTAGATTTTCTGAGTTGCTCTAATAGCGTGAATCTTTTTATTTCAACCGTCACTGTATTCTTTTAAATTAAGTATCGCTTGCCAGTCCAAATTTTTGAGTGTGTGCATGTGGAGCCATTTTTAGACTCTCGTGTGGAGCTGCTAGTCTCCCATCGGGCGCGTCCCCAGGTGGCGGATAGGGGGAAACCCTAACCGACTTGTCGGAGGGTAAATGGGAAATAAATACCATTCGTGGACCAAAACTAGCTAGGGGTGGTTCCCTGAATATAATAACCAATATGGGGGACTCTAATGGAGAAAACCTTACGGCGCAGGGAAACGGATACCCATTGCCGGCGACTTTGAGGGGTGAGCAAGCGGGCGCCCAGTCGTCGTTATCCAATGACCGCAATACTTCAGAGGTGATAAGTTCTGTAAATCCATTTGGAAGAAGTTCCATAGTGCCACGATCACCAGCAAGACTCTATGCAATGCATAAGTCCGAGAAAGTTATTACCCCAAGTGGTATTCTAATCAGTCGACTGGACAATACATCCGGGGGGGATCGATCCTCTTCGAAGGCTGGCCCTATGGATTTTGAGGAGGGCCAAACACTGCATGAAAGAAGTGATGCCAGCGGAAATTTTACAATGCGAGCAGTAGGATTCAGTGAAAGAACTGTTGACCTAGAAAAGGAAAATATGGATCTCTTTGAGAGGCTACAGAAGATGGAGCAATCATTTGCCAAGCTAAGCGAAGAAATTGAGTATCTAAAGCGAGAAAATGAGCTTCTAAAAATGAATCGGGATGCTAAAGAACAAAGCGAATTAGAGAGTATTGAACCAAAGAAAGTCAACTATCTCACTGATGAGGATGAATTAGAAAGGGAGACGAACTGGATCCTAAAGAAGAAAAAAAAACATTCCAGGAAGGGTAAGAAAAGAAAAGCTGAATCGTCACCTGAGGTTGAACAACTAAATGTTAGTGGAACTACAAGTACCGAACCGGAAGTTGCCCAACCTGAGGCCAATCAACCGAAAGGTAGTAAATCTACCAAGAACATTGCACCAAAACTGGTGCAACCGAAAGAAACCCCCCCCCCCCACCAATAAGTATCGTGGGAGTAACTAGTTACCTAATAATTCAGTCGCTGATGAAATCGGTTACTGACAAAGAATATAAGGTAACAGCGCTAAAAAATGACGTTTGGAAAATTAATACTCTGGACTCAGAAACCTATAGAACATTATCTATGAAGCTGAATGCTGAAAAGTATCAGTGGTTTACCTATGAGGACAAACAGGCTCGACCGATAAAAGTTATGGCAAGAGGTTTGCATCACACTTGCTCAAGCGAAGAAATAATGGAAGACTTAAAAAATAAAGGTCTTAAAATACTAGATGCTGTGAATATGATTAAAAAAGAGAGAATAGAAAACCAAGAAGGAAACCCAACTTTCAATAAAAGGGGACTCCCTCTTTTTATGCTAGTATTTGATAACTCAGAAAATGTTCAAAATATTTATGGTATAAAAGCAATTCTTCACATGAAGGTAAAAATTGAACCAATGAGGAGAACCACTACACGCATACCACAATGCAAGAAATGTCAGGGATTTAATCACACCCAAAAATATTGCAGCCGGGATCCGAGATGTGTAAAATGCTCAGGTAAACATTTTACCCAGGCATGTACAATAGGGAGAGATGTACCAGCTAAGTGTATAAATTGTAAAGGCCAACATCCGGCCAATTATCGGGGCTGTGAGGTTGCTAAACACCTACAAAAATTAAGAGATAAATCACGAAATCAATCGCAAAATCATGAAATTCGAAGGATTCAACCATCAAATCAGATGGATCAAAATCCACAACCAAGCAACGCAGGGCAAAGAAGAACATTTGCTCAGGTAGTGAAAGGCTCGGGTTCAACCAAATATATGGGCTCTGAAAATAATCGAATTATGGAAAACATTATGAACAGCATCGAAGCTATTACAAAGCGGCTAGATGACCAAAGTAACCTGAACAACATGATATTTGATCAACTGAGGAAAATGCAACTCCCACAACGCAATCCAATAAAAAATGTTAAGTAAGAACACAACTTTCAGAATAGCAATCTGGAATGCGAATGGACTTATGCAACATATTCCAGAAATAGAAATATTTTTAAATACAGAAAAAAATCGACATTTTTCTAATATCCGAAAGCCATTTTGTTAAATCTTCGTTTGTTAAAATCCGGGGTTATAACTTATATCATTCCATTCATCCAGCGGAAAGAGCAAGAGGTGGTTCAGCATTACTAATAAAAGAAAATATAAAACACCATGTAGAAACAGAAATCGAAGAAGAAACAATGCAAGTCACCACTGTTAGGATTCACATTAAACACAGACAGCTTACTGTCTCCGCAATATACTGTCCTCCCCGGCATAACTTGAAAAGGAAGGACTACATTAAACTATTTAAATCATTAGGACGTGATTTTATTATTGGAGGAGACTTTAATGCAAAAAACACCTATTGGGGATCTAGACTTACGACGTCAAAGGGTAAAGAATTGTTTCAAGCAGCCCAGACATCAAAATGTGAATTTTACTCTGGTGGTTCCCCAACATACTGGCTCGGTGACGAAGCTAAGATACCGGACCTAATCGACTTTTATGTAGCAAGAGGTATATCTCAGAACTATATTCACATTGAAAACAGCAATTCTCTAGTATCGGATCACTCACCGGTTATCATGACAGTCAGTGAAACTGTAATTCAAAGGGAAAGTGCACCCAGATTAACAAATTCAAAAACAAACTGGGATCTCTTTCGTGAAATAATGGAGGACAAAATCAATCTCCAGGTACCGATAAGAAATTCTCGACAGTTGGAAGATGAATTGGAGCAAATCAATGAAATAATTCACTATATGCTGCATTGGCAAGCACTCCCATTTTACAAAATAAGAAGACGCTTAACATATCCTACCCAATGGAAGTTAGAGAGTTGGTAAGAGAAAAACGACGAGCTCGTAAAACCTGGCAAATTAATCGAACACCGGAGAACAAAACAATTCTTAACAATTTATGTAACAGCCTCAAATCCCCTCTTAAAGAAGTTAAAAATGAATCAATCAATAGATATCTAGTTAGCCTAACTGATGAAAAAAATTCTGATTACTCACTGTGGAAGGCGACGAAGGGACTCAAAAGACCCAAAATGCAAGTGCCTCCACTTAAAAAGGATGATGGAACCTGGGCAAGAGGCCACAAAGAGAAGGCTGATCTATTTGCGGAGTATCTCCAGGAAACCTTCCAACCACTACCAAGACAAACTGCCAATGAAAATATAATATCTATTCACAAGCTGGATGAGTTTGAAATACGGCCAGTAACTCTCAAAGAATTAAAAGAAGAAGTGAAAAGTAACATGAATGTTAAAAAAGCCCCAGGGTATGATTTGATTACTTGCCAAATTATCAAAGCTCTACCTACCAAAGGATTTCGTAAGCTACTACACATAATCAATGCGAGCTTTCGGTTAAAATATGTTCCGAATCAATGGAAAGTAGCAGAAGTAATCATGATACCAAACCCTGATAAACCACCTAACGATAAAAAATCATACAGGCCAATTTCTCTGCTGCCAATTATGTCAAAACTCTTTGAAAAATTATTACTAAAGAGACTTAAAACAATAATTGAGAACCGACAACTAATTCCTCCACATCAATTTGGATTCAGAGAAAAGCATTCTACAATTGAACAGGTCCATAGAATCACCAACATAATTGAAAGAACGTTAGAACGTAAAACAGTATGCTCAAGCATATTCCTGGACGTCGCGCAAGCATTCGATAAAGTCTGGCACAGTGGTCTGGAATACAAGCTGCATAGAGATCTACCGAGACAATTCTATACCATACTAAGATCTTATTTATCCAATAGACACTTTCAAGTGAAATATGAGGATGAATACTCTGAGCTAAAGAAAATCTCTGCTGGTGTCCCGCAGGGGAGTGTCTTAGGACCAATCCTGTATTTACTATATACAAGGGACATACCAACCACAAATGAAGGAACCATAGCCACCTTTGCAGATGACACAGCAATTATGGCAGTTGGAAATAATGTCGCTGATGCAACGAGCAAACTCCAGAGGATGACCAATGCGGTTTGTAACTGGACAAAGCGTTGGCGAATCAAACTTAATGAGACAAAATCCACGCATATTAACTTTACTTATCAAAAGGCTTACCACCTACCTATAGAAATTAACTCGCGACTCGTGCCATATGCAAATACAGCTAAATACCTTGGCATGACCCTCGATGCCAAGCTTAAGTGGAGAGAGCATGTCAAAAAGAAAAAAGAAGAACTTAACATAAAGTTCAGAAAAATGTATTGGCTCATAGGTAGAGGCTCTGAGCTTACAATTCACAACAAGCTGCTGCGGTATCGGCAAATTTTGAAGCCGATATGGACCTACGGTATACAACTCTGGGGATGTACCAAGCAAACAAACGCCAAAATGATACAGACGTTTCAAAACAAGGTTCTTCGTAGCATCGTCAATGCTCCGTGGTACGCAAGAAATGAAGACCTTCACAGGGACCTACGGATCGAATACATCAAAGAGGAAATAAAAATGCATGCCGCAAAACACGAAATAAGGCTCCAGGAACATGGAAACCCCTATATTCGCCATATGATAGATAACCCTGTCGTTGAAAGAAGACTCCAAAGAACGAGGCCACTTGACCTAGTGAACTTACCAAACTAAAATTAGTAAATAGGTTTAATTGATTATGGGGCTAACCAGTGGGTTACACCCCAACAAACGTGAATTTTACTAGATATATAAAAATTTGTATTTGAAAGAAAAATTGCTAGATGAGCGCAGTCTCAATCGTAATAAAAAAAAATGAAAAAAAAAAAAAAAAAAAAAATTTTAGACTACTTCCCCAGCACTTTGTAACCTAGGGCGGAGTTAGTTTATTCAACTTTATAGCCAAAAATTTGAAACTTTTTTGTTAATGAGTGAATTAAAATCCTCTTAAGATAAGATCTAGTTTTGGGTTTCTTTTCAAATGTCACCACATATTTTTCATTTTAATCACATATTTTATCACATACATAATATATTGCAATTTTAGTGACATAATTTAGGAACATATTTTTGATTTTTTAGAACCTAAAAATTCTAAGCATAATTATATATAACTAACCTTGGTAACTAAGGGTGGAACTCTGTTGTCCTGCGTAACATTTCTATTATTAGTTGATTTACATTCTGGAAATCACTTGTCGAGGCCATGGCCCTTTTATGATTCCAGCCAATTCGGTTTACAATATATTATTCCTTCCTATATGTTAATTACTATCGATGTGTATATATCGAGAGACAAAACTCAACTCGAAATGCCCCCTTAACTACGCCAATTTTTATTTTTCGTGGCATCAATCACGACCAGTTTATGTTTTAAACACCTACATTGTCCACTCAATGGTCATTACCCGAAATTTATTAATAAAAATCATGCACATCTGAATTCATACAAATAGAGATTTACAAGTTGACCAATTAATATAAAAAAATCCACCGCGTTATCTGTGATATAATTTACACTGAATCAAATAAAATATTTTACAATATTAAATCTATTCGTACATGCATAAAATCAATTTTTCATCAACAATGAAATTTAAAAAAAAAAAACACAGAAAATTCTGATATCATTTTTTAGACCATTTATCATTTTTTTTGTTTGTTGCTACAAAAATGTTATTTTCATATTTTCCAAAGCAACTAAACACGGAAAATATGAATGAATGAAAAATATAAAAAACTATAACAATAACATCATTTATTATTTTGCGGCAAATTTATTTATGTACAAAAAAACTAAACGAACTTAAAATTCCTCGATTTTTAGTGTATTGCAAAAACTATTCTGTGATCCGCACGGAAGTATTTAAAGCAATTTGCATAACTATGTAAAGTGCATCATCCTCGGGGGCACAACGAATACACTAAAAGCGATATTTTACATTGTGATATAAATATTCTATGACGATTTTTTTTTTGTTGCTGTTGTCGTTTGTTTTGTTTGTTATAAACATTTTGACAGGATTAATAGTGAGATTAGTCAATCATCATAAATTTTAGATTAAATTATTTTTTAATTTATTTATACACAAAATTTGTTCGAATATTGTTATTGTACAGAGTTTTTTTTTTTTTTTTTTTGATTGATAAACAGAAATATTCACACAACCAGGAAATTATTTATAATTCACAAAAGACAATATAACATTTAAATTATTTGTTTTTTATTTTTTTATTATTTTAGATTTATCTAAGCCTGTGTGTTTATACAAACTAATGACAAATAAGCATGATTTGTTTATCAAATATGTAAAATAAAAAGTTGACGTTTTTTGTATGTTCTTTTGTCATTTAAACTGTAAGAGAATATGTTGATATTTACCGGACATATGGCTATAATAAATCAGTTGTTGACCGCAAGCGGGACAATGTATTTGTATAGGAAAGGAAATATTAAATGATAGTTCGGACACTTATTGTTGACATTTTTTGCTGATTTAAAATGTACATATAGATAAATACGGTTTGTCCTCACATATAACCTCATAGGTATAAGCTTCAATAATTATAGTATATACTATAAAAAGGACGTCCAAATTAATTAATACTGCTGCAGTACTAAACCCAATTCAATTAACAAAAAAAAAGTTATTCCATCCCAATTCACTAAAATTTAATTTAATTCTACTCCAATTCATTGCCTTCTTTATCTCCTTCGTATCCGACCAAACAAAAATAAAAAATATAAATTTCTGGATAATTTCATTTCTAATTAAAACATAAAATAACATAATCAACATCATGAAAATATTTATAACTTACTTTTAGTCTTTAGTAACAAAACAAGAACCAAAAAAAGATGTTGTTGTTTTAATTTTCTGTAAAAATATCTACTGATCCTTTTTTTTGCGTGTGTGTATGCGTGTATATGTGTGTTGGTGTTCATGATACGGGAAACCCATGAACACAAAAATACCAAATAATCAACTTATAATATGCGTAGCATAAAAAAAAAATGTTCAAACATTAAAAGTCGTAAAATTAACAAAAATTTCAATACCGACTTATAGGGTCAAGTGACCTTATCATCATAAAGTAGTAAATTAAATTGGGGTTTATGTACAGCGTACTATTTATTTGGTACATGGTAATTTGAATGTGGGAATACTTTTAAGTGATATTTCTGTAAAAGGACACCGAACGTGTGATACGCATATACCACCGTGACACCTTTGGTTAAGATGTGGAAACGAGACATATTTACTTCCGTATAATGTTTCCAAAAAATTATACAAATTTATCGAATTAGTTTTAATTAATTCGTGAAAAAAGAAATTTAAGGGGAGGGTCTCATCAAGCGAGTTGCTGCCCTTTATTAATTTTGAAGATTTTTAATTTTTATTAATTTGTAGGAGTATTATGTTATATATACAACCTAAAAATCAAAATAGTCATAAACATGTTCCTGTTAAGCGAATTAGTATTTTATTCGGGGCATATCATCCTCTTATGTATATTTGTTGATTTGTATATTAAATTCAAAGCCTTGGAGATTTCAGCACAGTCTCTTATCTCAAACCTACAATTTTGTATACAAAATGAAAAACAATATTCAGTTAATATAGACTTGCCGATACGTGAGAATTCAGTATCATGAAAAAGGGCCCGATTTAGGACTAAAATTCACAATTTAATTGGATTAATGCCTGTTTTTTTTTCAGACGTTTTTTAATTTTTTGATTTTTTTTTTTTTTTGTAAAGAGAGCTACGAGGAATCAATATTTTTGAGAATTAACGCCTTATTAATTAGAATCACTTTTTATTAAAATTTTAAAATATTCTGGAAACGGTGATTAATTTTAAAAATAAATTGAAAACCTCCATTTCCAGAATATTTTAAAATGTTTTTCAAGATTTTCTGGAAAAGAGAAAATTTCAAAAGATTTTAGTAAATGAAAATTTCCATTAAAACATTAAAATTAAATCTCCCTTTTACAGAATTGATTGATTGATTGTGTTTTACACCAAACTTCGGTACCACGAACAATATATGAAGTTGATGTAAAATGGTGGTTCAATAACATAATTTCCTTTGGTTGATTATATTGTATGGTTTTGGTATTCCAACAATTTTATATTTTTAGAAATAAAACAATTTAATAGTAAAATGATTCCAATTATTAATTTGTATTTCACTTTGGTTGCTTTTTTTAATAGAAGTTTTCACTCCGGTGGTCAGCGATCAAGAGAGTGAAAATTATTTTTTATTACAATATGTTACAATTTTCTTCTAGTTCTTAAAATTTAACACAGATGTCTTATTTCTGTTATTAGACTATGTCTTTTACAGGGTTAATTTTAAAGTTTAAACATTTGTTGGGTTTTGTATAGTCTAACATTTATAATGATTTCGATTTCATTTTTGATTTTTTTTTTTATGTTTTATGTTTGACGTTTCTGATAGTGTGAAAGATGTAAACAATTAAAGTTAAGTAATTTAAGTTTAAGTTAAATTGAAATAAATTAATTATAATTAATTCTTACAGGTTACGGTGTTAAATTATTGAAAATAAACTATTTATAATAAGATAAGTGCTAAATACGATATGATTTTATATACAAAATGTAATTCTAATTTAATTTCTTGTTTATTTTTAGGTTATTCTTGATGTCATCGATTGATTTGGTGAAAGTGGATTTGCTGTCTCTAACAGATTGATTGGAGTGTACGAGGACGGGCCCACCGTACACCCGTTACATATAACACAAAAGGTAGGATAGGAAAGGAATGTTATTATGGATATGTTAATAACCCACACAAATTTTTTTTTTTCTAATTTTAAATTTAACTCTGAAACATATTATTTTACGATAGAAACATCAGTAACCGCTCTGTATAAGAAACCTCTATAAAAGCAACCTCTGTATAATCAATTTTTTTCATTCCAAAAATTCCATATATAAGCAACGAATGTTTTTCGATTTTGACTTATTTTAATTTTCATTTAAACAAAAGAATATCTATAATTATTATATCAGGTGTGCAAGTAGAAACTCTGTCTTTTTTTTGGTCAAATTTAACTTTATTGAAAAGATACTTGTTACAAAGCCATTCTATTTATGATCTTTTGTAATTTATCGGGTAGATAATGAATGCATTCGCGACAGAAACTTGACTTGACTTTCAAATATGATGGATTACATAAATATGATTAAGTTGGCTTTCTCACAATTTTGATTGAATAAGTGATAATCAGAGGGAGCCAAGTCTGGAGAATACGCCGCATGTTGTACAACTTCCTATCCTAAGGAGATGTTCCCGAGCATAACTGAATTTGATCAATTGGGCCTGGTAAAGTTCAGCTGTAACAGTTTGACCAGGTTTCGAAGCTCATAGTAAATACTCCTTTACAATCCCAGCAGACGTACAGTAACACTTTCTTGGCATTAATATTCATTTTTCAACTGATGCTGAGACCTGGCCTGAATCAACCCATGTTTTTCTGCGTTTAGGATCGTCATAAAAAACCAACTTCTCATCACTCGTAATGATTTTCTGCAAAAAATTCTTTTTTTTCACCGAGAAAGTCTTGCGGAAAACTATTCGGTCAGTTTATAGGTTTTCAAATTTGCTTACTCCACCTAGGGGTCAATTCTCATTCTATGAAAAAACGAAATGAAAAAACGCTGAATACTACAAAGCAAATAGTAATCAACCTTTAGCAGTAAAAAACCATATATAAAAAAAATTAAAAATTATTTTTTTATCACTAACACCACACCATGTATATATCACCATGTATCTCTATTGCTCTAATTTACATAAAAAAATTCCAAAATATGTTTTTCTTAATGACATTTTGCAGTTGCGCAAGCGCTTGATTCTATTTGTTTTTTTATGACACATTCAGGGCGATTCAGATGCGTTCAAGTATGTTTTTAATGCAACCTCTGCATTAGCAACTTTTTTGATTCCAAAATTTCTGTAGAAGCAACCATGGTGTTATTTTTAATTTTCATTCTTCCGTAAAAATGGAGAAGAAAGGCAGAGTATTAATTTCTTTGAAAACAAAATTATCAATTTTAAATGAACTCCAAGATGGCAAGACACCAATAGAGATCTGCAGAAGCTATAATATCCATAAGTCGACTATAACGAAGATAAAAAATAATAAAGAAAACTTTGAAGAATTCGCCTCAAAACGAATGTTAATCAAAAAAAAAATCAAGCGAATGAAGCCATTAAAAAATCCTGATCTTGATGATAAACTATACGCACTGTTTTTACTACGAAAAGAAGCAAACGAATTGGGTTCAAACGAGATTCTCAAAATAAAAGCACTAGATTTAAAAAACACTCAATGGACACGAAGAATTTTCAGCCCATGATGGCTGGCTTGATAAATTCAAAAAACGCCACGGCATAAGAATTTTGACGGTTTCCGGTGAAAATCTTTCTTGCAATGCTGAGAGTGCTGCTACGTTTACAAGCGATTTTATAAGGATTATTGCCGAAAATGGGTTTTTACCGAAACAGATCTACAATTGTGACGAAACCGGTCTGGTTTACAAAGGTTTGCACAAGAAAATAAATGCTACCGTTTTCGAAAAAACTGCTGTTGGACGGAAGACCATAAAGGAAAGGGTCACCAATTATGCCTTGTGTAAATGCAACAGGGACGCATAAACTCGATTTGATAATGATTGGAAAATCAAAAAATCCTCGGTGTTTTAAAAATGTAAATTTACCACTGTATTACAAATCTTGCAAAAATGCTTGGCAAACCTCTGCGCTTTTTAAGGAGTGGCACAACGATTTGTTCATCCCTGAAGTTTCTCGTCACTTGGAAGCTAAAGGCTTACCAGTAAAAGCAATATTATTGGTCGATAATGCCACCTGTCCTATGACAGCAACAATACACCCTTGTGGCAACCACTTGACCAAAATGTCATAAAATCCATTAAGCAGCGATATCGGAAGCACCTTCTGTCAACACTCGTGGCGTTATGTGTAAACGGCAATAACGACATGGTCTCAGCTCTTAAAAATATTAATTTAAAATACGTGGCTTTTTTGATAGTTGAAGCCTGGAAGGAACTCCCACGATCCGTTGTCATGAGTTCATTTAAACATCTGTTTTCATCGATCGATGCAATAGAATTTAATATACCGGGTGATATTTTTGTGGAAGAGGACGATATACCCCCTGGCTAGACTGTACAATTTGGTAATCGAATATGATTTAACTGAGAACGAAATAATGGAATGGGCGACTGGTAGCAACGAGAGAAGTGTACTCATAGGGTCATATGGAAGAAGACAGTAGAATCAGCATCGATAATGTGATACATTCCTTCAACGTCGCGGTAGAATGGGCAGAGGAAAACAACCTTACAAGCAATGAGATCTTGTTTTTGCGACGAATCAGAGAGAGAGAGCAGTTCTTAAAAGACTTAATTAATATTATTTTAACTAGTAAAACTGCTTATTTATCTATAAATCACAAAACTGATTTTTCTTCTATACTCCTTTTTTCTATATAAATAGGAAATTTAAATAGAAATTTTGGGATGCTGCCCGGTTCCTCCGGTACCTCTGAATGCGACATTAGCCGTAATTCATTACCAGTCAATTTTTTTAGATATACTGACTTATGTATAATCAGCCTGATCATATCCCCTACCATCAATTTCACTATGGCTATTCCCTTCATAATCTAAGGGATCATTTTTTATTTTAAATTAAATTTTATTTAATTTGGGTGCTGGATATGGACTGGAATTGATTGTCACACATTTCTTTAGAATTAGGTGTTTATTGGCTGACAATTATATTAAATAAGCATAAAATACTTGTATTTACTTCTAAAGTAATCGTATTCCCTTTGTACTGTTAAAATTATTTGTAAATCGCCCACTATTATTACAGTGGTAGCATAATATCCGTCGGCAAAATTCGGAAAATATTTCCAAATGTTAGTTGACTTCTAAAAATTCATGAATCACCCTATTCCAGTATATTGCAAAATTCCTACAAATCTTACAAGTGAGGAAAATGAAATAAAACTGTAGGATTTGATTTCGCTTTATATAAAAGTGAAAACCGAGCCGAATAATATTTCGGGAGTTAATACACTTTGTTTGTGAATTAAAGCCCCATTTTTCGGCCTCGCGTCTTACTTGGATTGGATGCTGTGATATTCGAGAAAAATTTTGATCTCAACTTGTCAGCAATGCTAGTAAAATAACAGTTCAATTCATTGGTAATGTCTGCATCATTAGCAAGCAGAGTGCCGCATCGGATAAAATATTTCTAATGAAAGATGCTTTAGCCTTTTTTGTTAAAATTTCATTAACAAATACAATCATAAATTTCACGTAAATGCATATCGTTTGGATATTTATTTTTTTACCATGTGTTTATGGTATATATACAATACATATGCTCCGGAATATGACCGCCGTTGTCTGATGCTAATCTAAAAAGAAATTATTTTCTCATTATTTTCTTTATGTCACCTCACATGATTGAAACCACGTGTTCGTGACGTCATGCAATTCCGATAAATATATTAGTTATTCCTTTTTTACTTTTCGTTTTTTTTAATTGTTGTTGTAATTTATACGTAAAGAGAATTGGATGACGTAAAAAAAAGATGGCCATTTGTTTACATATTTCGGGCTAACCTGGTTTTTATTGAATCATGGTCACCTCATTCATTTTCTTCTTATTTGTTTTTATTTTTATTTTTTTATTAGTTTGTTTCATTGAATTCCTTTTTGTGAACGATTCTACCATCTACACCTACTGACATCAACTCAATAGCTTTTTTTTTTATTCCATAATCCGGAGCACAGATGGCAGATCGTTACAGGGGTTTCAGTGGAAGTGAAACGGTCAGATAGATTTTCTCAAAAATGGGACAAACAATTTTTTGTTTTGTTGACGATAAATTTGAAAATTGATCATCTACATGTTCACAAAATTTGAAGTCGATTGAAGCATTGCGTTTGGGTCATTTTAATAAAAAGGAGTAATAGAGATTTATTGACCTGTTTTCCGAGGTAATGCCGTACGTTTCGTACACTTTTCAAATCCCAACAATTGGTCCCTAGGAGACTTTAAGACAAAATGAATAGATTACCATGTAATATGGAATTCAAATTCGAAGTGGTTAAATATTTCAGATGAAAAATTTCGAATGCGAATTTATTGCTGTTCAACGTCAGTTCTAAATATTATAAATAATCTAAGATTATTTTTGAGCCTGTGATTTGGTGGCATGAGAGTAAAAGATTTATATTGTCATGACCAATGAGATATTATAGAAGGAGTCTTGAAAATTTTAGAAAAGGCGTGACACCTTTCAATGCTGTGTGCCTCACGATGCCTTTTTTGACTAAATTTTCGACTTTTAATATGCATTCTGTCTTCATACGTCCTATAGTATCCGATTAACGAATATTGTTTTTAAAAAATTATCGATTAACCGGATTGATAAATTTTGAATATTCGTATAATGAATATGTAAAAGCAGAAGTGAATAACATGAATTATTTGCTACAGAACGTTGGGATGTAGCTGCGCATTCTGTTAGCGAAATCCTGCTTAAATGTGTGAGATAATCCGTAAATTTGTTGAGGTGATAGTTTGAAATTCATTTAAATTCAGTTAAAACACTTTACCAATGGTGGAACTCTAATTCTCATTTTCTCTTTGAAAATATTACTTCAGGAATTCTAGTGAAGAAAGTATCTAGTAAAAAAAAATTCAGTTGGCTCCTAATTTGTATGTCGAATTTAGCGGTCCTCATTTTCGTTCCTTCAAAATTCTTAAAATCTATTTTTAATTACTCGATGTTACGAAATAGCGTCTCTCTGTTATTAAATTAGATAAACTAAATTGCTTCCGATTACCACTTTGTAAGAAATAATTCTTTTGCATAATCGTGCAAGGAACCTTTTGTCAATTTCTGCCGTAGTTTGGCGATTTTGGCTCTTTGTGCTTTCTAATGCCATTTCTGAATTGATGTGCAAATAAGACTTTGTGTTGTCAAAATTCAATAAAAGATATTTAGGAAAATGTTTAATTTTTGTTAATTTTATTAAATTAGCGCATGGTTTCGAATAATTGAATGTTCAACAAACTAACTTCGATAACCTGATTTGCGAACCCTAATCTTGTAAACTGTATTCAAAATGAAAAACAAAATAAAAATTATTAATCTAGTGTTAATGTGCGATCTTGGCTGAAGGACCGTATCAGATTTACTCAAGCTCTATTGGAAGCATCCGCATTTATTATTGCTTGACGTACCTATTATCCAGGAAACATTGAGTTCAACAAAAGCCAGTTTAAATTTATCAAAATAAAAATTAAAATAGAATGGAATGTTCGATTGGTCTAGACTGTCTAAAACACGAAAAGTTGCTGTAATTGAACACTGATTTTGTTAGTAAATTTTTGTCGTTTGTAAATATTGTTGAAGCGCCAATCTTTCCATGCGGTGAAATTTCAAAATAAGTGAATAAAGACGTCTTATTCGGATGTTCTTATAAAGATGTTTTTATTAAAGATGTTGTACGGATCCGATTTCCGTGGTAAATATTTCTGCTGTAATAATTATGATATTATTTTGTATGCAACCAAATTATTACAGCAACTGCGTGCAATAATTTTGACGTTTCCAAAATAATTTTTGTTGATTTTAGTGACAAGGTTTTTGCATTGATGGAATTAAATTTACGACATTTAGTATTCGGACAGCAAACGGAGAAAGAAAAAGAAATTATTTCAAAGATAGCAGCTCGTATCGTTAGATCCAATTAAACTCCCCAAACATATCAGATGTATTTGGTTTTGAGTAAGGTGATTAACAAAAGTTAATGCTTCTAAATTTTTCAAAAATAATTTTCTTACCTTTTTGAAATGTTTAAAAATTCCGAAAAGCATTACTTTGACATTAAATGTTTCCGTATCCAATAATTAAACATTTGCTAAAGGTTTGAGCGAACAAAAATGTGTAGCACTTTGCAAATTGTATCGACTGCTAAGAGATTTTGGCAAAGCGTAAAGAATTTTTAATAACATAAACTAAATTATGTTAAACAAAAATTTTCCCAAAGTGATCCGGACAAAGTGGAAAGTTGTTGGTCGAACCGGATTAGCAGAAATTATAAGAACTTTAAAATACCCTAAAATCGCCTAACATTTATGATTTATTAAATAATATTTAATGGAATTTTTAAATAATTGGCTGAGTAAACTTCACGAGAGACGAAATTATAAAAAATGAATAATTTGAAAATTAAAACGTAAACAATAATTGTAGCAAGATTACATTTTAAAATCTATAAAAAAAACTCATGATCATATATCTTAAAAGTAAAATTTATTCAACTGGCATACATACAACATTTATTGTGATATGCATTCTGGTTCTTTTTTCAACATCAGTTCATCATTCTGTCACCGGCAACATATTAAAAACTCATACGACGATGAGAACGAAAATAAAAATATAAAAAGCAACAAAACATTGAACATACAAAAAAAAAGAGCTTAATGCACTCAACTCTATATACGTATATACATACATTGTATGTATTTACTCGTAGATGGATGTACGAAGCATATAATATAATATAAGAACACCAAACAAGAGTAGAAGGAAGAAAATTATATGTTGAGTTGTTGTTGTTTAGTGCTGTGAGTCCTATGACTGTATTACATGACAATTATGATGAGCTTATAATTAATGTTTACGATGTGCAAGTTTTATTGTTCTATAATTGATGATATATTATCTGATTTTATGGTAAAACGGCATGAAATGAATTTAAGAACAATTTGTATGTGTTGCGTTAACGTTATATTGTAGTTTTTGATTAAAATGTCTTTTGTATATATGCGCCGCATTGAAATATGTCACGCCTCCACACGATTAAGTTAAATTCAATTTAATTTATTTAAACTTAATGATCATTCAATCATTAATTTTAAATAAATTAAATTCTCTTTTATTTAATTTTTCATGATTGATGTGAATGAAGATAAAAAGTTTGTTTATAAAAACCAATCATCAGCTTATCTCGATTTATGTATACAGATATAAAATTTATTTTATTTATCGAATATCGCAATTTATATTTATTTATTTTGATTTGTATTCCGCCGATGTTCATCAGAATCACTAACAAGCCAATATAAACAAACATTTGTCATTCGTGTTTATGTTTTATTGGCCATTGTATTGGATTTTGTTTATGGATATGTATCAAAATATATAACTTTATCAGTTTTTACCTCGCTTATATAGGTTGTTGTATAATAAATAACCAGTAGGCTTATGGGTCAGGTGTTCTCCAGATTTCCTGGCGTTCTATAGGTTTTGACAATACAATGGTTTTTGAGAGCTTCCAAGTGATTGGGGAGTGAGTGTACTCAAACATGGCATTTATTATTACACCAGTTGCCTGATACCTGAGAGCGGCAGACTCTTTATGTCTCTGTTTGGCACTCCATCAATCACTGGCGCTTTTTTGTTCTTGAGCCGGGAGGTCAATGCCCTAACCTCGTCTACGTCAATGGCAACCTCGCAGGAGTTATATGGGATACATTCGTATAACGCAAAGTCTCTTAATTTATCCTCGCAGCTATGCTGTGACGGCCAATTTCTTGTGATAAATACTTTTTCATAGTGGTCTGCCAACATGTCTGTAATTTATAAAACAAGGTCAATAAACAGGGCCTGATAGTACCGCCGTATCTGGTCCTGTATGTCAATGGTCGTTTCCAAGTATTGAAGTGTAAAGCAAGGGTATCTTACAATGCATGCCACGATAGTTGTTCCTTGCTTTTATCATTTTTACTATCCCCTTTGGAATTTGATTTCACCCAGCGCCTTGGTCCAACCGAGGAACATTCTTTTATAAGCCCATACTCATGCTTTGGTTTAGTAGAGAAACCGTTGCCTCAATTTCGTCTACCGATTTCGGCTTTGTGTCTGATACTGCCTAGCGCCCGCTGCTGTCCTGAATGGAATTTAGCTTACTTATGAAACTCGAAATGTTTGTGGTTAGTGACGCAAAGTCCCTACCAAATAGGGCCTGTGATTCTTGAAAGAAGTCTGTCGTTTCGTTTAGTTTTGAGCTCGTTGGTACCCAATTTCCGTGTCCTGTCAGGCCAGGGCCACTGGGAATGAGCTAGGGCTCAGCAATTTTTGGCCGCAGAGAGTCAGCAAAAGAGACACCCGTTATGATGTAGTTTGAGTTGAAGACTATTTGACTCGCGGGGGTTAAACTCGGATTAAATGGATTATTGATTTTTCTTGACTTACCTTTGTATTTGATTCTCTCCAGACACCTCGTGTAGCTGGCCACATGGTCCCCTCCACAGTTCGCACATAATACCGGAACTGGTTTATGTATAATCCTGGGGCAGTTGGCCGGTTCGTGTTGGTTTGATCAACATTTCACGCACGTATATTTCATGTTGCAGCCGGATTCAGCATGGCCAAATGCCTGACATTTCCTGCACTGCGAAACAGCTGGTTTCTTTTTTAACTACCAGCTTATTTTGTGGTTGCAGCATCCCATTTTGATGTAAGCCGTTTTTGTTTTTGGGGGAAATTTACCGTAAATAAACGTTAGTTTGATTTGTAATTCTTCGCCGTTTTCTTCCGTTGTTGTTTTGGTCATTGGGTAGACGCTTAGTATATCTAGACCTTTTATTTGTAGGTCCTCTTTTATTACTTCTGTTGCAGTGCCTTGGTAGTATATAGTACACAAACAAATAAATTTTATTTTAATATATAATTTTTATTTAATTAATTTTATAATTTTATAAAAATTTATATTTATTTTTCACCACCATTTTGTGTCGCGGAATTGGGTGAACCGCTACAGTAGATTCCCCGAAGGATAATTACTTTGGGTTTCTGATTTTTCCTCGTACGTATACGTATATCCAGTGGCTGTGTTTTGCTGTCCTTGGCTGGTTTAGGCATTTTTGTGCAGCGCATCCAACCGGGTGCTCGCACGCTTTATTACCCTGTTTTTGGGTGTTTCTTAATTTTCTATTCTTTCTCGAAACTTCTCTATCGCTTCTTTCTCGTTTTATTGTGTTAATTCTATTCGTGGAGCGTCGGGTTTAGTTTTTATCGCGTTTTTTGTTTTCAAAGTTTTTAGTTTTATTTTTCAGGGAAAAATATAAAACATTCGTTGACATTTAATCTAAGGCACTTTCTGTTGTCTCCGCTTTAATCTAAGCTAAGAGTTTTTAATTTTCAGGATGAGAAGTTTGTCATGAGGCTGATTGGATGTCGAACAGTCCTAGTATGTTGATCTGACTTATTGATTTTCAAGTTTTCCTCCCTTATTTTTAGTTCCATCCCAGTGGCGGATTAAGGAAAATACGGACCCTAGGCAAGCTTTCGTTTCCAGGCCCCACAAAATAACAGGAAAATGTAAGCCTACCCACCTTATTTTAGACAATATGATACTACTTCTTTGACTGATAGGATTGGATTTGCACGGCTATTTGTGCAAGAAAATATAAATTTATTTTAGAAATTCGTAAAGGGAACTTAAAAACAAAATAACATACCCTAGATTTACGTTCGCCTATGTACATGGTGTATAGGTTCTTCCATGCTTATAAATTCGTTATTCGAAACAGTGCAAATCAAGTTAAATTAGGGAATTGGTCTAACAAAAAAATCAAAATTTTAATTTTTCATATTGTATTGAAAAAAAAATTCAATTTTAAACATATTACTTTCGGTTTTCAGGCATAATGTGCTGGTTATATAGACGAAAACGAAACGAAAACGAGACGGAACGAATGAATTGAATGCATGAAAGCATATGAGACCAATTATATAGACGAAACGAAACGAAGACGGCAGGTGGAATTGATTCAATTCAATTTGCTTTCGTTTCGTTCTTCCGGTAATTCACTTTCGGTTCTGTTATTTTACTAACACTTAAAATTTATTATTTATTATTTTTTTTATTAGTAATAATACTAATATACCTACCTGAGTAACATTTCTTTTTATTTACTTGTTATCAAACCAACGGCATGTTTAAGTTATAGCCGTCATATGTCCCCTTTCAATATTTCATTATTAGACTGGGTCATGACGGCTACTGCCGTCATCCAATATAAATCTAAATTTAGCCAAACTTGTCTTAGAATAACATGGAAATACCTTGAATCTAAACCAAATGTCAAAATTTTCACTAATATGGAAATTACAGCATTCGTCAAAGTACTAAAGACACCAAAAAAATTTTGTCCGCGAACGTGTTAAAATTGGACGACAATTCATATTTTATTAATCGGTTCATACTTTCAATTAACGTTGTTTGTTTTTTTTTTTTTACTTGTAATAATGTGGTGTAAATATACTTATTGATAATTATTTTTAGTGTAATAAAATAAGGACTGTATCGAAAAGAAAGTATCAGCAGTAATATCCCAAGAGCATTGATAATTTCCCGAAATAATTTTATTATATTTTTCGAAAGCACGTTGCTTGGTAACAGCCCGAAGCCGTAGGCTGAGGGCTGTTACCTAAAAGCAACGTGCTTGAGGAAAATATAATAAAATTATGAGGTATTTATCAATGATCGAGGG
Source organism: Tipula helvola (assembly GCA_963556165.1). Lineage (NCBI taxonomy): Eukaryota > Metazoa > Arthropoda > Insecta > Diptera > Tipulidae > Tipula > Tipula helvola. The sequence continues at coordinate 262,462,191 of OY744482.1, read as the reverse complement.
GTATTCGACGAGAAAATTTTTTGCAATTTTATTTTATTCTAGTAGTATGGCTGCTAGATTGTAAATTGTTCTATGAAAGTGTCATTTTGAAACAGTATTTATTGTAAAATAAAATTATAAATTCTTTTCATCTAGTAGCCAGAGTAAGTTTTTCTAAAATAGCAGGCCTATTAAATCGGTCAATTTCGAGTCACGTGTACAAAATAAACCAATCAAAATAACATTACACTGATAACATCCCTAGGGGAATTATCAGTGTAATGTTATTTTGATTGGTTTATTTCGTACACGTGACTCAAAATAGACTGATTTAATTAAAAGGCTTGCTATTTTAGCAAAAAATTTTCCACAAAAAAATTTAGTTTTTTTCGCCTTGCTCTAATGCTATTGTAACGGAAAAGTGCCGTTAGATAGAATAGCTTTTTGTAGGTAAATATTGCGTGTGATTTTTACAATTTGTTACCCAGTTGTAATATTGTCACGAATTAAAGAAGAAGTGCTTAAATTTATTTTGCATTTAAAAAGGTGTTTCGTTTAGAAATTTAGCTAAGTGCGAAAATATAAGGAAAAATGCAGTGAGAAAAATAATTAATAAGTCTGGGGAACATGGTACGGTAAAGGATTTACCAAAAAACGGTCGAAAACAAGGTCCCAGCAGTCCCAAATTAGAGCCAAAACTGTGAGTGAAATTCGTAAAAACAAATCAATGTCTGTCAGAGATTTATGAGGGTGGTAGTAGCATAGGAATGATCCAGCGGGTAAAATAAGGCGTGACTTGAAGACATATAAGAAACATAAAGTTCCGAACCGAAGTGAAAACAAAAAATTGCATGTTAAAAACGTGCAACTGCCCATTAATAAATTTGGAGCTGTTAAAAATCCACTGCATCACTTTTGTGGAAAAACAATAAACTCCGCCAAATTCACCAGAACTTTGACCAATTGAAAGATCTTGGCCAATTGCGAAGCGTTACTTGAAAAATAATGGTAAACTAGCAGAAAATTTAACCAAGTTCAAAAAGTTAGTCCAAAGCAACCAGACAAATGAATAAAACTACTGTGCAGGATCTAAGTAAAGGCGTCAAATTAAAAATTCGCTATGTATTTAGGAAATAATTTCTCAAATGTTTTAAACATAAAATCTGCTAATTAGAAGTCTGCTTTATGATAAAACATCATTTTATAATACTTAAAACTGTTTTTTTGTGTTTAAAATGGCTTTTTTTGTGGATACTTTCTTTTCGATACAGTCCTTAACAACCAAGGCGTTAAATTTTTGACATTTTATGCAATTTTGAAATCTGTTCTTGGCCACTTTTAGTATTAAAATTTAAATAAACGAATTAAACATGATTCCTGTCTTACTGTAAATTTTTAAAGAAATTCACGTTTTGTACGTTAAATGGTGATACGCAAAATTTAATATAAAACAGTAATAAATTTAATTACATCTACTAAACTCCACAAAAATGATTTGAAAACTTTGATGCCCCATTCATACTTAATATATAAGCCTCTTTGCAATATTCACCTTCAAATTCAATATTCACCCACAAATTCATATATTATGTCGGGCTTTCATTCCATATTTGTAAAAAATATAACGCGAAATATTTTTATTTAAATCAATAATTATTTATGTACACTTTTCACTCGCTTTTATAAGTAGCAATTTAATAAAATGTCACGTCACGTTAATTTCACTCACTTAAAAAAATTATTATTGTATTAACGAATAAAATTTAAGCTACATAAATTTTTAGTGACTTTTTTGAACAACAATCGGAAAATGATCACCAACGAGTAAATCATCATGTACAGATTTATCAAAAACAATTGCTCAATAATAATTTGATAGAACTCGGCTATCTATAGATAGCGTTCTATAGAACAACAAAATTTTTTTTAAATTTAACGAATTAATTTTTGAAACAATCAAACAATGATTGATTTTATAAAATATGTATTGATCATAGTTTGATCAGTGTTTTGTCTGAATAATTAACGATTTGTACATCTTCGTTTCAAAAAACTGAGGTAGTTTGTTTTAAGTTATGATTTGAAATCAAATCGATATTAAAAGTTAATGTAAGACCATTTTATTATGCAATTTTTAATGACAAACTGACAATACTGTTACTTGTTTTATTTGGAAAATATTGCGAATATGTCATGAATTTAATTAGGTTCAAATGATTTTTAATAATATTGGTTTATCCGCCCGGTGGCACAGCGGATATCATGCTTGCTCCAGAGGCCCTTGGTTTGATTTGCGGCGGGTGATGAAAAAAATACGGCTGGTTAATAATCAATGAATTAATCACTCATTTCCCGTTAATAAAATGATTACGAAATTCCAGCGGAAAAAAATATCAATTTGGTAAAAAAGGGAAATGCCGAAAATCTGAAAATATGCCCATAAATCAATAAATGCTTTTACAATGACAGCAAAAGGCAAATGACCTACAACTACCAATTTCCAATACACTAATTATGTAATGGGGTTCGCCAATTTGGGGTGAATGTTAAAAAGGGTTATATGAACATTTTCGTTTTTTGTAATTAAAATTATTGTGGACATTCTGCGGTTGAAGTAACACCCTACTAGACTGATACTGTATTTTACACCGTTTTGATATATCATTTTACGGATGATAAGGAACGGGCTTTTTTTTAATTAAAGGAACTTATCCCCATTCTAATATGTGGATCATCACGGAAACAAATAATCTGGTCCTCAGCTAAGAAAACGGACTTTTAATTCAAGAAAATGCACTTTTTCTTGATTTAAAAGCTAATTTTCTTATTTCTATCGAGTTTTTCATCATGTAAGAATTGTGTTTCTTGAAATGAAGAAAAACTCTAAAGAAATAAGAAAATTAGCTTTTAAATCAAGAAAAAGTACATTTTCTTGAATTAAAAGTCAGTTTTCTTAGCTTAGCTGAGAACCAGTTTATTTTTTTCCGTGTATTGGATATTTTTCTACATGGTTCTATTTTTATACGTTCTTTGGCGGAACGTACGTATCTAACTAATGGATCGTTTAAGTAAATAGGCTTAGCTCGGTCAACGCTAGTGAGAGTGTTTTATCTTCAATTTTAAATTTTCGACAGCAAACAATTTCATACAAATCTAATCTTATTATGTGTAAAATTGATAAATGAAAAAATTACATTAAACATTCCTATTGTCCGTAATTAAATTTCTCAAAATCTACTTAGCAATGCATATTATGTAAATTGACAAAAAAATTATTATATCATAATTGAATTGAATTTCAATCAGTTTTTTCTGGGTTGTCATGAATTTGAAGGTAAAACAAATAAAGTCATGAGTGTTGTACGGTTAAATTATAGGCGGAGTTTGGGTTTTATCTAAATTATTGTAATTACATCTTGAATATTTTTGTTAACAAATCGCTTATCAAAAAAATTAACTCGATAACGGGGGCGTATCTTAGATATACCCTTTCTCAACGCCATAAAATCTTAAGTATTAATCGTAATAAACAAATTATTGTGGTAGGTCTGGACCATAAACCATAAAAATGTTCACAAATCTACTGGTGTCAACTTAACTTACATATAGTCAACATTTTTTAAGGAAATTGACAACCATAAAATAAAAATCAGTCATAAAAATATTGTTACACCCTTGTGTTAACTAAATATATACATAAGTTAAACGAAACAAATCACTTCATTCATTTAATCATCAAATGATTTTATTTATAAAACCATAAAATAAAATCATAAAAATCCTAATAAAACATTATACAAAAGCATAAAAAAAAAATTGTATTCTTATTTACGTTATGTACTATGTCGCGTCAAAATTTAACGATCTAATATTTTTCCATATTTTCCTTTTTTTTTTTTTTTTGTTGCTCTTATATGGATTTTCGTTTGTTTTTCCAAAAGTAAACAGAAGCTTTAGTCGGTTGTACAAGTATTTATTTTTATGATCCATATTACGATTATTACTATGATTATTATTTTTATGATTTTGATTATTATTTTTTGTTATATACTCGTAAATACAGTAAATAAAATTATAGTGGAGATTTGTTTTTGTTGTTGTTGTAAGTTAACTGAAACTATAATAATGACGATAATGTAGAAAACAGGTGGGTAATAACAATTGTAATGTATGTGACTTTTTTTGTGTATCATTTTTATTGTTGTTGTGTGCTGCTGAGTATATTGCTTCGTTGTTTGTATATGCGGCATATATGCGAAAATATAAAAAAAATGATTTTGGTTTTTATGCACAGCTCATAACATGTAAATATTATTTTATGTATTGATATTTTTATGCTTCAACGAATTTAAATAATTTGTGTTGATTGTGGAAATGGTAAATTCTTAAAGATGTTAAGACATTCCCTTTCGTTACCAATATCAAACATGTTGGCATAAATTATTAACTAGCATAAATTCTAGAATTTGTTACATGGTTTGTAAATTTGAGATATTATGAGGGTGTTGAAATGTTAATGATTCCAACAGGTTGTCATACGATATTTGCTTTACGCACTCTTTAAACTCAAATGTCTAATTCGAAACAGTATAAGATCGAACATAAAAAAATTATTTTGCCTAATTATTTAAGCCCGATATACGTAACAAATTCCATATACACAGTCTGGCTTGAGTAATCATTTTAGATTTGCTTAAATCAAACAAGTAATTATTCATAAATACTGATTTAATCATAATTTAATCACGTTCAACTCTATAAAATTTTACTTACATTATATTCTAAATGCATATAACCATAAATATATTTATAGGAAAACTGTATACAAATTTGTTAAAACAAATAAAAATAAATGTTTGTAACATAAAATTTTATGTTAAAAATGGAAAAGGCTGATTGAATGACAATAAGTATGAACATAAATTGTTTGTACCTACTTGATGCTTTTGTAAAATAAAAATTCATATGGCATTTTTCATAAATAGATAATTTAGCATCAAATCTTGTTGCTCAATATAATATTTTATCGGTTTCTTTATTTTTTTATTTTTTTTTTTTGTAAAAGTTCAAATTGAGTCACGAAATCGTTGTTACTTTTCATTTTTGTATATAAAATATTTGAAATAATTTCGAACATCACGATACATTTTTGCTATCTTTATTTTAACAAAATGATTTAAATAAATATTAGAAGTTTAGATAAATACAACAATATCCTAAACATTGCTGGCAAGTCATCAAATTTTACATTTTATTTTCAAATTTTAATTTTTGTCCGTAAGAATTCAGAGGTAATGACCTATTTTTACCGTCAATGACTGGACTATAACGTGTGTAATGGAAATGGGCATTCTAAATGTACAAGCAAAACGCGACTTTCGAATGAATTTTTATCTGACATATTTTCAGGTAACCTTCGTATAACGGGGTTATAGTTAGGTGGTGGGTTAGGTGTTAAGATAATTTCGTGATACCCAGAACCATGTTATCTGAGACTTGAGGTTCTCGCTAAATAATAGGTTAAGTTCGAAAGAGACTTTTTTTCTGAAAAACTCTGTTTATAAAAATGATTCCAAACCCCTCATAAATTCCAATCCATTCTCTAATGCCTAATATGTACATGCTAGAGCAAATGGCCTGAGATACAAATAAATTATGAGAGGCTCGAGCTCAAGCATTTCACTTTAAAAAGTTCGAATTTTTTTGATGATTTGTTACTCTCAATTAAGTTGTATGGATGATCTTACAGTATTTTGACGTTTGACACTATACTTAAGCTTCCACCTGACGTTTTCGATCAAATCTTTTATTTAACGTATTACTTATCAAGATATCTTTTACGATATTGAGTAAATTTCAACTAATTCACGCTATCATGAAGAACTTGAATGAGATTTAGCGAAAGTTGAATTTTATAAAAAAGGTGTTTGCATTATCCCAGGAAGGAAAAAGTTTTGCTACCATCGACACGAGTGTCCATGAGTAAGTTTATAGCTCGTTTGTTGGAAAAATTGTTTACCCAATTTCCTTTATGGAAGACGTACCCCATAAAAACAAGTCGAACATTTTAAATCGACATTTCTAATTTTTCACAAAATTGTTATTCGTTCAAGGAAGAGATTATTAAAAATTAGTTCGAATTTATGACAACCCACATACAAAGTTATAAAACCTTCATTAGACAAATTGCTTTTTTGTCTTTTATCGGTCGACATGTCGAAATTCGGCCAACAACATATGAAAATAAATTTTCTCTAATGAAACTTTTGTCATTTTAACAATTTTTTTAACAGAACAGATGTTTCTTAATATGATTGAAGGATTTTTGAATAGTCTGCATTTCTGATTAAAAGCTTCTTTAGGGGTTTATACGAAATATCTTCTTTACGTATAAACAATTTCAAACAGCTCGAACCATTACCAGGTCAACAATTCTATTAAAAAAAAAAGAGAGCAAAAACATAAAAATCATATCGCAGATTTGAAATCACATCAGTAAGTGACGAAATTTTATCATATTTTAGAAAAACGTTCAGCTGATCTCACTTCAGCGGAGTCAGATCAGTGTGGTTGTTGGAGTGATTACGGGGCACTGTCTCATAGGCAGACACGCGAGTAGACTTGGTTTCTTCTCACATGACTACTGTCGTAGTTGCGAGGGCGAAGAGGAGGAAGAGACAGTACTTCATCTTCTTTGCACCTGTCCTCGTCTGGCACGAAACAGACTGAATTTTCTGGGGGCACCCCTTTTCAATGACCTGGCGGAGCTCAGCGGGAGGGATGTCAGGAGTATCCAGCGCTTTATAGCAACCTCAAAGTGGTTTCAATGAGTTGGAGGAACATTTTTAAATTGTGGTATGGCTACGGATCTTTCTGTGTCTATGCCTGGTCCTGGTGGACCGCCACCCAAACCTAACCTAACCTAGAAAAACGTGTTATGAAAACTGCGTTAAGCAACATGTTCAGCACATTTTATGGAGCTTGTTATAGCATATTATAAAAATACTGTATTTCACGAGGGTTTTCTGTATTTATTTTGAATCTAACAAACAAAACAAAATTTAAGCATGTCCGCGACCAGGAACAATTTTTTTAATTTTAATATTCTGAGTCAGACTGAATGATTGATTTTGAAAAACCATAATTTAGCCTTAAGCGCTAGTTATATAGACGAAAACGAAACGAAAACGAAACGGACCGAAACGAAAGACGGAGAAGATATGGTTTATGGTTAAATAGACGAATTGACGAATTCGTTTTTTGACGTTTGGAAATTTGGTTATACATATTTTATTTCAAGAATTTATTGTCGTGCACCTATAAAATTATTCAAATAAAATAAGTTTTGAAAAAAAAATGGACACCGACTTTTGTTTACCTATATTGTTTTGATTTCAATATTTATTCATAAAACTCCACAAAAGACAGTCAGAAAATAAAAAAATTATATTAAATTCGTAATGCATTTTAAAATAACAAATATAATAGAAAAACTAACTGATGTGGTATATTTCAAAGCACGCCCCTGCACATAAAGCCGGTTTATTTGGACATATTTTACAGCGAAACTGCGTTTCTTTTCTAATTTTGTTTTTGTAGCAGAACTTACATCTTTGAAATAAAGTTTTTCTTTTTCTTCCTTGAGGTACAGGAATTTGTTCTATGAAATGTGTGCCTTCGTGTAGCGATGTTGAAGATGCTTTAACCTCAAGTGTTAATATTTTTCTGCGGACTGTAGATTTTAAAACGAAATCTTTCTCTATTTTGTTGGAAGGTAATTCTAACAGTGATGCTGTCGTTCTCCGTAGGCTAAAAATTCAATTTTCTTGACATAGGGGAGAGTCTCCGGTTGTGGATACTCTCCGGTTGTGGGCAACCCTGAATAACTGTTGACAGAATGCAAATATGGCTTATCTGACTGTTGTCGTTCTTGTATTTTGACAGAGCGCAGTTTTCTAACTAATATCGAAGTGAATGGACGAGCTTGTTCATTTGCTGCAATCACATTAAAAAAAATCCGTAAAAATCAACGGAATTGTAATTTTCCAATGTATTAAAAGTGCGATAAATCAAAGTGATTAATTTCAAACAGATGAGTGTTATCGATATATCTACACTATTTTCGTTGTGATTTGGGATGCCACATCGATTTATATCAAAATCATGGCGCATCACATTTTTTTTGGTTACTCCGAGAATGGTCGTAATTTCCGGTTGTGGGCACTTAAATATAACCGGTGCTTCCAAATCTAAAATCTCCATTTTATGCACGTTATAGTGGTCCGATTTAAATGATTCTTACGTTTAAAAATAGGTTTTGAATCCTTTAATAGTTGATGTAAAAAGCGTTTTGTTGGCTTGATTAGTTCGACTAATTTTATAGAAAATTCAATTTTCAGAGAAAATTGCCAGGGATTTTACATAAAACAGTGCTTCCAAATCTATAATCTCCATTTTATGCATGTTATAGTGGTCCGATTTAAATGATTCTTACCTCTTAAAAAAGGTTTTGAATCCTTTAATAGTTGATGTAAAAGGCGTTTTGTTGGCTAGATTAGTTCGACCAATTTCATAGAAAATTCAAATTTCAAAGAAAATTGCCAGGGTTTTTACATAAAACAGTGCTTCCAAATCTAAAATCTCCATTTTATGCATGTTATAGTGGTCCGATTTAAATGATTCTTACTTCTAAAAATAGGTTTTGAATCCTTTAATAGTTGATGTTAAAGGCGTTTTGTTGGCTTGGTTAGTTTGACCAATTTCATTGAAAATTCAAATTTCAAAGAAAATTGCCAGGGTTTTTACATAAAACAGTGCTTCCAAATCTAAAATCTCCATTTTATGCATGTTATAGTGGTTCGATTTAAATGATTCTTACTTCTAAAAATAGGTTTTGAATCCTTTAATAGTTGATGTAAAAGGCGTTTTGTTGGCTTGGTTAGTTTGACCAATTTCATTGAAAATTCAATTTTCAAAGAAAATTGCCAGGGTTTTTACATAAAACAGTGCTTCCAAATCTAAAATCTCCATTTTATGCATGTTACAGTGGTCCGATTTAAATGATTCTTACTTCTAAAAATAGGTTTTGAATCCTTTAATAGTTGATGTAAAAGGCGTTTTGTTGGCTAGATTAGTTCGACCAATTTCATAGAAAATTCAAATTTCAAAGAAAATTGCCAGGGTTTTTACATAAAACAGTGCTTCCAAATCTAAAATCTCCATTTTATGCATGTTATAGTGGTCCGATTTAAATGATTCTTACTTCTAAAAATAGGTTTTGAATCCTTTAATAGTTGATGTAAAAGGCGTTTTGTTGGCTTGGTTAGTTTGACCAATTTCATAGAAAATTCAATTTTCAAAGAAAATTGCCAGGGTTTTTACATAAAACAGTGCTTCCAAATCTAAAATCTCCATTTTATGCATGTTATAGTGGTCCGATTTAAATGATTCTTACTTCTAAAAATAGGTTTTGAATCCTTTAATAGTTGATGTAAAAGGCGTTTTGTTGGCTTGGTTAGTTTGACCAATTTCATTGAAAATTCAAATTTCAAAAAAAATTGCCAGGGTTTTTACATAAAACAGTGCTTCCAAATCTAAAATCTCCATTTTATGCATGTTACAGTGGTCCGATTTAAATGATTCTTACTTCTAAAAATAGGTTTTGAATCCTTTAATAGTTGATGTAAAAGGCGTTTTGTTGGCTAGATTAGTTCGACCAATTTCATAGAAAATTCAAATTTCAAAGAAAATTGCCAGGGTTTTTACATAAAACAGTGCTTCCAAATCTAAAATCTCCATTTTATGCATGTTATAGTGGTCCGATTTAAATGATTCTTACTTCTAAAAATAGGTTTTGAATCCTTTAATAGTTGATGTAAAAGGCGTTTTGTTGGCTTGATTAGTTTGACCAATTTCATAGAAAATTCAATTTTCAAAGAAAATTGCCAGGGTTTTTACATAAAACAGTGCTTCCAAATCTAAAATCTCCATTTTATGCATGTTATAGTGGTCCGATTTAAATGATTCTTACTTCTAAAAATAGGTTTTGAATCCTTTAATAGTTGATGTAAAAGGCGTTTTGTTGGCTTGGTTAGTTTGACCAATTTCATTGAAAATTCAAATTTCAAAAAAAATTGCCAGGGTTTTTACATAAAACAGTGCTTCCAAATCTAAAATCTCCATTTTATGCATGTTATAGTGGTTCGATTTAAATGATTCTTACTTCTAAAAATAGGTTTTGAATCCTTTAATAGTTGATGTTAAATGCGTTTTGTTGGCTTGGTTAGTTTGACCAATTTCATTGAAAATTCAAATTTCAAAGAAAATTGCCAGGGTTTTTACATAAAACAGTGCTTCCAAATCTAAAATCTCCATTTTATGCATGTTATAGTGGTTCGATTTAAATGATTCTTACTTCTAAAAATAGGTTTTGAATCCTTTAATAGTTGATGTTAAATGCGTTTTGTTGGCTTGGTTAGTTTGACCAATTTCATTGAAAATTCAAATTTCAAAGAAAATTGCCAGGGTTTTTACATAAAACAGTGCTTCCAAATCTAAAATCTCCATTTTATGCATGTTATAGTGGTTCGATTTAAATGATTCTTACTTCTAAAAATAGGTTTTGAATCCTTTAATAGTTGATGTTAAATGCGTTTTGTTGGCTTGGTTAGTTTGACCAATTTCATTGAAAATTCAAATTTCAAAGAAAATTGCCAGGGTTTTTACATAAAACAGTGCTTCCAAATCTAAAATCTCCATTTTATGCATGTTATAGTGGTCCGATTTAAATGATTCTTACTTCTAAAAATAGGTTTTGAATCCTTTAATAGTTGATGTAAAAGGCGTTTTGTTGGCTTGGTTAGTTTGACCAATTTCATTGAAAATTCAAATTTCAAAAAAAATTGCCAGGGTTTTTACATAAAACAGTGCTTCCAAATCTAAAATCTCCATTTTATGCATGTTATAGTGGTTCGATTTAAATGATTCTTACTTCTAAAAATAGGTTTTGAATCCTTTAATAGTTGATGTTAAATGCGTTTTGTTGGCTTGGTTAGTTTGACCAATTTCATTGAAAATTCAAATTTCAAAGAAAATTGCCAGGGTTTTTACATAAAACAGTGCTTCCAAATCTAAAATCTCCATTTTATGCATGTTATAGTGGTTCGATTTAAATGATTCTTACTTCTAAAAATAGGTTTTGAATCCTTTAATAGTTGATGTAAAAGGCGTTTTGTTGGCTTGGTTAGTTTGACCAATTTCATTGAAAATTCAAATTTCAAAAAAAATTGCCAGGGTTTTTACATAAAACAGTGCTTCCAAATCTAAAATCTCCATTTTATGCATGTTATAGTGGTTCGATTTAAATGATTCTTACTTCTAAAAATAGGTTTTGAATCCTTTAATAGTTGATGTTAAATGCGTTTTGTTGGCTTGGTTAGTTTGACCAATTTCATTGAAAATTCAAATTTCAAAGAAAATTGCCAGGGTTTTTACATAAAACAGTGCTTCCAAATCTAAAATCTCCATTTTATGCATGTTATAGTGGTCCGATTTAAATGATTCTTACTTCTAAAAATAGGTTTTGAATCCTTTAATAGTTGATGTTAAAGGCGTTTTGTTGGCTTGGTTAGTTTGACCAATTTCATTGAAAATTCAAATTTCAAAGAAAATTGCCAGGGTTTTTACATAAAACAGTGCTTCCAAATCTAAAATCTCCATTTTATGCATGTTATAGTGGTTCGATTTAAATGATTCTTACTTCTAAAAATAGGTTTTGAATCCTTTAATAGTTGATGTAAAAGGCGTTTTGTTGGCTTGGTTAGTTTGACCAATTTCATTGAAAATTCAATTTTCAAAGAAAATTGCCAGGGTTTTTACATAAAACAGTGCTTCCAAATCTAAAATCTCCATTTTATGCATGTTACAGTGGTCCGATTTAAATGATTCTTACTTCTAAAAATAGGTTTTGAATCCTTTAATAGTTGATGTAAAAGGCGTTTTGTTGGCTAGATTAGTTCGACCAATTTCATAGAAAATTCAAATTTCAAAGAAAATTGCCAGGGTTTTTACATAAAACAGTGCTTCCAAATCTAAAATCTCCATTTTATGCATGTTATAGTGGTCCGATTTAAATGATTCTTACTTCTAAAAATAGGTTTTGAATCCTTTAATAGTTGATGTAAAAGGCGTTTTGTTGGCTTGGTTAGTTTGACCAATTTCATAGAAAATTCAATTTTCAAAGAAAATTGCCAGGGTTTTTACATAAAACAGTGCTTCCAAATCTAAAATCTCCATTTTATGCATGTTATAGTGGTCCGATTTAAATGATTCTTACTTCTAAAAATAGGTTTTGAATCCTTTAATAGTTGATGTAAAAGGCGTTTTGTTGGCTTGGTTAGTTTGACCAATTTCATTGAAAATTCAAATTTCAAAAAAAATTGCCAGGGTTTTTACATAAAACAGTGCTTCCAAATCTAAAATCTCCATTTTATGCATGTTACAGTGGTCCGATTTAAATGATTCTTACTTCTAAAAATAGGTTTTGAATCCTTTAATAGTTGATGTAAAAGGCGTTTTGTTGGCTAGATTAGTTCGACCAATTTCATAGAAAATTCAAATTTCAAAGAAAATTGCCAGGGTTTTTACATAAAACAGTGCTTCCAAATCTAAAATCTCCATTTTATGCATGTTATAGTGGTCCGATTTAAATGATTCTTACTTCTAAAAATAGGTTTTGAATCCTTTAATAGTTGATGTAAAAGGCGTTTTGTTGGCTTGATTAGTTTGACCAATTTCATAGAAAATTCAATTTTCAAAGAAAATTGCCAGGGTTTTTACATAAAACAGTGCTTCCAAATCTAAAATCTCCATTTTATGCATGTTATAGTGGTCCGATTTAAATGATTCTTACTTCTAAAAATAGGTTTTGAATCCTTTAATAGTTGATGTAAAAGGCGTTTTGTTGGCTTGGTTAGTTTGACCAATTTCATTGAAAATTCAAATTTCAAAAAAAATTGCCAGGGTTTTTACATAAAACAGTGCTTCCAAATCTAAAATCTCCATTTTATGCATGTTATAGTGGTTCGATTTAAATGATTCTTACTTCTAAAAATAGGTTTTGAATCCTTTAATAGTTGATGTTAAATGCGTTTTGTTGGCTTGGTTAGTTTGACCAATTTCATTGAAAATTCAAATTTCAAAGAAAATTGCCAGGGTTTTTACATAAAACAGTGCTTCCAAATCTAAAATCTCCATTTTATGCATGTTATAGTGGTTCGATTTAAATGATTCTTACTTCTAAAAATAGGTTTTGAATCCTTTAATAGTTGATGTTAAATGCGTTTTGTTGGCTTGGTTAGTTTGACCAATTTCATTGAAAATTCAAATTTCAAAGAAAATTGCCAGGGTTTTTACATAAAACAGTGCTTCCAAATCTAAAATCTCCATTTTATGCATGTTATAGTGGTTCGATTTAAATGATTCTTACTTCTAAAAATAGGTTTTGAATCCTTTAATAGTTGATGTTAAATGCGTTTTGTTGGCTTGGTTAGTTTGACCAATTTCATTGAAAATTCAAATTTCAAAGAAAATTGCCAGGGTTTTTACATAAAACAGTGCTTCCAAATCTAAAATCTCCATTTTATGCATGTTATAGTGGTCCGATTTAAATGATTCTTACTTCTAAAAATAGGTTTTGAATCCTTTAATAGTTGATGTAAAAGGCGTTTTGTTGGCTTGGTTAGTTTGACCAATTTCATTGAAAATTCAAATTTCAAAAAAAATTGCCAGGGTTTTTACATAAAACAGTGCTTCCAAATCTAAAATCTCCATTTTATGCATGTTATAGTGGTTCGATTTAAATGATTCTTACTTCTAAAAATAGGTTTTGAATCCTTTAATAGTTGATGTTAAATGCGTTTTGTTGGCTTGGTTAGTTTGACCAATTTCATTGAAAATTCAAATTTCAAAGAAAATTGCCAGGGTTTTTACATAAAACAGTGCTTCCAAATCTAAAATCTCCATTTTATGCATGTTATAGTGGTTCGATTTAAATGATTCTTACTTCTAAAAATAGGTTTTGAATCCTTTAATAGTTGATGTAAAAGGCGTTTTGTTGGCTAGATTAGTTCGACCAATTTCATAGAAAATTCAAATTTCAAAAAAAATTGCCAGGGTTTTTACATAAAACAGTGCTTCCAAATCTAAAATCTCCATTTTATGCATGTTATAGTGGTCCGATTTAAATGATTCTTACTTCTAAAAATAGGTTTTGAATCCTTTAATAGTTGATGTAAAAGGCGTTTTGTTGGCTTGGTTAGTTTGACCAATTTCATTGAAAATTCAAATTTCAGAGAAAATTGCCAGGGTTTTTACATAAAACAGTGCTTCCAAATCTAAAATCTCCATTTTATGCATGTTATAGTGGTCCGATTTAAATGATTCTTACTTCTAAAAATAGGTTTTGAATCCTTTTATAGTTGATGTAAAAGGCGTTTTGTTGGCTTGGTTAGTTTGACCAATTTCATTGAAAATTCAAATTTCAAAGAAAATTGCCAGGGTTTTTACATAAAACAGTGCTTCCAAATCTAAAATCTCCATTTTATGCATGTTATAGTGGTCCGATTTAAATGATTCTTACTTCTAAAAATAGGTTTTGAATCCTTTAATAGTTGATGTAAAAGGCGTTTTATTGGCTTGATTAGTTTGACCAATTTCATAGAAAATTCAATTTTCAAAGAAAATTGCCAGGGTTTTTACATAAAACAGTGCTTCCAAATCTAAAATCTCCATTTTATGCATGTTATAGTGGTCCGATTTAAATGATTCTTACTTCTAAAAATAGGTTTTGAATCCTTTAATAGTTGATGTAAAAGGCGTTTTGTTGGCTTGATTAGTTTGACCAATTTCATAGAAAATTCAATTTTCAAAGAAAATTGCCAGGGTTTTTACATAAAACAGTGCTTCCAAATCTAAAATCTCCATTTTATGCATGTTATAGTGGTCCGATTTAAATGATTCTTACTTCTAAAAATAGGTTTTGAATCCTTTAATAGTTGATGTAAAAGGCGTTTTGTTGGCTTGATTAGTTCGACCAATTTCATAGAAAATTCAAATTTCAAAGAAAATTGCCAGGGTTTTTACATAAAACAGTGCTTCCAAATCTAAAATCTCCATTTTATGCTTGTTACAGTGGTCCGATTTAAATGATTCTTACTTCTAAAAATAGGTTTTGAATCCTTTAATAGTTGATGTAAAAGGCGTTTTATTGGCTTGATTAGTTTGACCAATTTCATAGAAAATTCAATTTTCAAAGAAAATTGCCAGGGTTTTTACATAAAACAGTGCTTCCAAATCTAAAATCTCCATTTTATGCATGTTATAGTGGTCCGATTTAAATGATTCTTACTTCTAAAAATAGGTTTTGAATCCTTTAATAGTTGATGTAAAAGGCGTTTTGTTGGCTTGGTTAGTTTGACCAATTTCATTGAAAATTCAAATTTCAGAGAAAATTGCCAGGGTTTTTACATAAAACAGTGCTTCCAAATCTAAAATCTCCATTTTATGCATGTTATAGTGGTCCGATTTAAATGATTCTTACTTCTAAAAATAGGTTTTGAATCCTTTTATAGTTGATGTAAAAGGCGTTTTGTTGGCTTGGTTAGTTTGACCAATTTCATTGAAAATTCAAATTTCAAAGAAAATTGCCAGGGTTTTTACATAAAACAGTGCTTCCAAATCTAAAATCTCCATTTTATGCATGTTATAGTGGTCCGATTTAAATGATTCTTACTTCTAAAAATAGGTTTTGAATCCTTTAATAGTTGATGTAAAAGGCGTTTTATTGGCTTGATTAGTTTGACCAATTTCATAGAAAATTCAATTTTCAAAGAAAATTGCCAGGGTTTTTACATAAAACAGTGCTTCCAAATCTAAAATCTCCATTTTATGCATGTTATAGTGGTCCGATTTAAATGATTCTTACTTCTAAAAATAGGTTTTGAATCCTTTAATAGTTGATGTAAAAGGCGTTTTGTTGGCTTGATTAGTTTGACCAATTTCATAGAAAATTCAATTTTCAAAGAAAATTGCCAGGGTTTTTACATAAAACAGTGCTTCCAAATCTAAAATCTCCATTTTATGCATGTTATAGTGGTCCGATTTAAATGATTCTTACTTCTAAAAATAGGTTTTGAATCCTTTAATAGTTGATGTAAAAGGCGTTTTGTTGGCTTGATTAGTTCGACCAATTTCATAGAAAATTCAAATTTCAAAGAAAATTGCCAGGGTTTTTACATAAAACAGTGCTTCCAAATCTAAAATCTCCATTTTATGCTTGTTACAGTGGTCCGATTTAAATGATTCTTACTTCTAAAAATAGGTTTTGAATCCTTTAATAGTTGATGTAAAAGGCGTTTTATTGGCTTGATTAGTTTGACCAATTTCATAGAAAATTCAATTTTCAAAGAAAATTGCCAGGGTTTTTACATAAAACAGTGCTTCCAAATCTAAAATCTCCATTTTATGCATGTTATAGTGGTCCGATTTAAATGATTCTTACTTCTAAAAATAGGTTTTGAATCCTTTAATAGTTGATGTAAAAGGCGTTTTGTTGGCTTGGTTAGTTTGACCAATTTCATTGAAAATTCAAATTTCAAAGAAAATTGCCAGGGTTTTTACATAAAACAGTGCTTCCAAATTTAAAATCTCCATTTTATGCATGTTATAGTGGTTCGATTTAAATGATTCTTACTTCTAAAAATAGGTTTTGAATCCTTTAATAGTTGATGTAAAAGGCGTTTTGTTGGCTTGATTAGTTTGACCAATTTCATAGAAAATTCAATTTTCAAAGAAAATTGCCAGGGTTTTTACATAAAACAGTGCTTCCAAATCTAAAATCTCCATTTTATGCATGTTATAGTGGTCCGATTTAAATGATTCTTACTTCTAAAAATAGGTTTTGAATCCTTTAATAGTTGATGTAAAAGGCGTTTTGTTGGCTAGATTAGTTCGACCAATTTCATAGAAAATTCAAATTTCAAAGAAAATTGCCAGGGTTTTTACATAAAACAGTGCTTCCAAATCTAAAATCTCCATTTTATGCATGTTATAGTGGTCCGATTTAAATGATTCTTACTTCTAAAAATAGGTTTTGAATCCTTTAATAGTTGATGTTAAATGCGTTTTGTTGGCTTGGTTAGTTTGACCAATTTCATTGAAAATTCAAATTTCAAAGAAAATTGCCAGGGTTTTTACATAAAACAGTGCTTCCAAATCTAAAATCTCCATTTTATGCATGTTATAGTGGTCCGATTTAAATGATTCTTACTTCTAAAAATAGGTTTTGAATCCTTTTATAGTTGATGTAAAAGGCGTTTTGTTGGCTTGGTTAGTTTGACCAATTTCATTGAAAATTCAAATTTCAAAGAAAATTGTCAGGTTTTTACATAAAACAGTGCTTCCAAATCTAAAATCTCCATTTTATGCATGTTATAGTGGTCCGATTTAAATGATTCTTACTTCTAAAAATAGGTTTTGAATCCTTTAATAGTTGATGTAAAAGGCGTTTTGTTGGCTAGATTAGTTCGACCAATTTCATTGAAAATTCAAATTTCAAAGAAAATTGCCAGGGTTTTTACATAAAACAGTGCTTCCAAATCTAAAATCTCCATTTTATACATGTTATAGTGGTCCGATTTAAATGATTCTTACTTCTAAAAATAGGTTTTGAATCCTTTAATAGTTGATGTAAAAGGCGTTTTGTTGGCTTGATTAGTTTGACCAATTTCATAGAAAATTCAATTTTCAAAGAAAATTGCCAGGGTTTTTACATAAAACAGTGCTTCCAAATCTAAAATCTCCATTTTATGCATGTTATAGTGGTCCGATTTAAATGATTCTTACTTCTAAAAATAGGTTTTGAATCCTTTAATAGTTGATGTAAAAGGCGTTTTGTTGGCTTGGTTAGTTTGACCAATTTCATTGAAAATTCAAATTTCAAAGAAAATTGCCAGGGTTTTTACATAAAACAGTGCTTCCAAATTTAAAATCTCCATTTTATGCATGTTATAGTGGTTCGATTTAAATGATTCTTACTTCTAAAAATAGGTTTTGAATCCTTTAATAGTTGATGTAAATGGCGTTTTGTTGGCTTGATTACGAATTATCATCCACTGACAACTGCTAGCACGCTTGAACTAAATCAAGCTTCGAAAAATATTTCCCCGGTGGTAAAGTTGGCAATAAATGTTTTGCCGACGGAATTTGGAAGCAATGTGGGCTTAATGCTTTATTAACGGTTGATTTGTAGTCCTCACATATACGAATAGATCCATCTGAGTTTTTCACCGATACGATAGGTGTCGCCCAATCGCTGTAATCAACAGGTTCTAATATTCTTTGATTTGTTAACTTTTCCAATTCATCCTCAACAAGTTGACGAATAGCAAGAGGAATACTTCTGGCTGGCAGATGAATTGGAACCACGTTCGGATCAAGTTTCAGAGAAATTGGTTTTCCCCGATATGTGCCAAGCTCGGTTGAAAATAAATTCTTATATGGCTTGACGATCTCAGTGACGGCTGATGGTTCGATTAGATGAACTCCTTGAATTGTTATTCCTAAGGCCGGAAACCAATCGCTACCAAGCACGTTAGTTTTTCTCCCTGAAGTGATTTGTAACGGCAGTGACGATATCGATAAGAAGCGATGTGGCCGTATTTATTATGTAAATAATCGTGATACACACGACAATCGAATTTAGATTGTTTTAATATTTTAATTTTACAAATAATGGTTATTTAATCCCATTACAATACACACAATATAAGTACAATTCATATGAAATGTTGGTACATTACAAAACCATAACATCGATTTTGTTAATGTACGTTTTAACCATAACATCGATTTTGTTAACGTACGATTCATTTTTCTAGTACTGCTTTAGTAAAATTGTTTTCTGATAAATAGTAACTAATCCGCATAGTTAATTCTGTGAGCCTGTCTTGACTGGTGTAGTCTGGTGGCGTGATTGGTGGTTATTTTTTTTACATTACATTTTCTTTATTAAATAACGTTTTATTTCAGTTTTCTCGCCACTGCAAGCACGTTATTGTTTTTCTATTGTCTTCATTTCACATGTAGTTACCTTCTCTCATACTAAGCAAGGCTATACAGGTTGATAGCATTCTGTTTTTTTTTTTAAATTTTTTTTGTAAACTTTGAATCGTAGACTTTTCTTTATTTATTGTCTTTATGCCTTCGGATAAGTTAAGAAGGATTATGAGGGAGGGGTTCGGAATGAGTGCTTGTAGCGCATACACGACGGGGATCACTTGTGGGGGAGACGTTCATCACGACCGAGTACGCCCTTCTTATCATTTCCTTAGCCCCTGAAGATGTGGCAGACATCGTGTAGTTTTCTGATTTTTTTTTTTTGGTTCTACTTATTTTGAGTTTCTTACCTATGCAGTTATATTCAAGCATATAGTAAATATGTCTGGAACCCTCACACCAACCCTAAGCCTTAGCCGGCTAAAATACCGTACCAGACCGCTGTTACTATGATTCTGTTAACGGAACTTGTGGTTTCGTCCATTTGGGTGCAAACTAATTAAGCCAATATATATTTATAGGCTAAATATAAATAAAAATGAATAATACTAAATATACACATAGTCACATAATATATTTTTGTTCTTTTTTCAGAGGTAATTTTTGAAGTTGCACCAAAATGGTTAAAAGACGGTCATGTAAATCTTAAACGCGTTCACCTATAATAGCAAAATTAGCACAAAATATTTGTCGGATTTTTATAGGACTCTTAATCTGGATAATCTCTCCAATTGGAGAGTTCCAGGGGGCTCAGGCGCCTTAAAAATTATCTACGAAACACAATCGGCGAGCAGCGACTAAATGGATTGGCATTATTAAATATTCACTGGAATTTGGTTACATCAATAGATGTTATCCTCGATGAATTAGCCTTAGAGTCACGACGAATTAATATAAAAGAATAAAAAATTGAGTCCAAACAAATTCGTATGCAATATGTTCTTATAGAAATTATTTTTTATTTGATCCCCCCCCCCCCTTCCCTCTAATATGTTTACTTTGAAAGTAACCCCTCCAAGACAACATCCATATAGAATTAATTATTTTACCAGTACGAAACAATTAAATTAAGCACGAAGGTTTCAAATTGCATTTCTACACATAAAAAAATTTAAAGTTATCTTTGCCCTTATTCACCCCAAAAACTTAATATAATATTTGAATTGAGTCATGATTTATGGTTTTTAATTAGTAAATTTTTGTTCGTGAAAAATGCTGGCGCAACATTTAATCAAATTCGTTTTTCAATTAATCATATATTCGTTATGTATAAAGAGAACAGAAGTTTTAGAAAGTTAAAACTAACTTAATTAGAGTGAACAAATTTATTGAATCGAAATTAGACCATTATAACTTGTTTAATTCAATTAAATTCGGTTTATTTTATTTTGTTGTTTATTTCAACTAATAGAAATGCCCTTGGACCATTAATTAATTGAAATTTTTTATTTATTATTTGTTTTGATACCGTATGACTTTATTGTGGCCAATTTAGGTTAGGCGCGGCTAAATTAACTTCATTATGACAAAACAAAAATACAACAACCAATTGATATCATTATTATTTATAGTTTTTGCACAGTATAACCATAAATTGATTAAAATTCAGTTTGACAGTTTCGACAATATTGTTAGGTAGCTATACCTAACCGATTGTATCAATTTATATGTAAATATTCGTCAACTTTAATTTTCTTTTTATCACATTAGGCGTCGCGTACCGTTGATGATTATTATTTTTATTATCACACTTCCTTAAAACAAAAGAATCAGAATCAAAAAAAAAAAACTACAATCAAAACGATGCCGAAAAGAAAACCAAAGTATTTTTATGTTTTTTTTTTTTTATTTGCGCTATGCCTTTCTTATTCTTCTTATTAATTCTTTTGTTTCTTAAGTACTTACATTCAATACACACCATACAAGTAAGACGATGTTGATTTTGATGGGGTTTCGTATAATTATAATTCCGATGATAATGGTGATAATGATGTCATCATTATTATAATTGTAATGAAAATCTTTATTACTTGTCGTCTTGAGTGTCGGTGGTGTGATGTGAGACATGAGAATTGAACCAGTCTGCGTATAGTTGTTTTCGAAACTTTTTCAATTAACTTTTATGTTTGTTACAGTTGTATACCTATATACGATAATATAGAGCAACTTGTTTAATTGTCAGATGATACTGGTTGATGAGGCTATTTGAACTGTTGTTAATTTTTATGTTTATAGTGAATACGATTTGTGCTGAATATGTAATAGGTATTTTTGTTTCCTAACCTACACTAACGAATTATTTGTTGAATGTTTGTTTAAAAAGGCGTATACGATAGACGGATTATATAAACTCTAATTTATGGATGTTCTGTATCAATAAACGAGAGCTTTTGAATTTGGTGAGGTCATTTGACTAGTGCTTGGTAATATACGATTTGACTAATTCTGATCATTTAATCATTAATACTGTTATATATAGTTAGCCAAAAGTTGACAGCCGAAAGTGAAAAGTTGATAATGCGGATTGAATTACTCCAGCTGGAAGTTTCCGGCCGAAAGTAATAAAAAAGCGTTATTGCAGATTGTGGTATCCCAGCCGAAAGTAAAAAAAAAAATTGGTAATGGAGATTGTGTTATCCCAGCCGAAAATAAAAAATTAATTCGATATCAGTCGGTAGTGTTTAGCCTACAAATTAATAAGGATGCATGAAAGGCATTGAAGACCTCCGTTATTATTCTTTTATGGCAATACCTGGCTCCAGTTTCTAGTGGAAAATTGTGGAAAACTCGCGAAACGCAAAAAATATTTTAAGTTCATGGGTGTTAAACTCAAACTCGGTACATTTTACATAATAATTACCACAGTCTACTTTCCTCTAGAGCCATCCGCGCCTTTCTGTCAAGATTTTATTGACAAGATCTCATGTAATTTATTACCTTTTATTTCTGATAACACTGACTTTGTTATTTTCGGCGATTTCAACTTTCCAGATCTAATTTGGATGATGGTTGACAATATATTCATTCCTGCTAATACGAATGATTCTTCAGCCTTAATTTGTGATTTTATGGCAAACATGGGTACTTCACAAATAAACAGTGTACCAAACAGCCGCGGCACTTATCTGGATTTGGTTTTCTACACTAATAATAGGTCTTTTAAACTAGAATCATGCGACGACTTTGCCGGATCTTCGAGTGTTTATCATACCCCGGTTTCATTTCAGTTGTTCTACAAAACTTCTAATAATTTGAACTTCACTAAAAATTGTACCGTCTTTGATTATTCGCACGCCGACCACAGCTCACTAAATGATTTTTTAGCTGAAGTGGATTGGGCTGATACTCTATCAAACATGGATATCAACAGTTCATTAGATACCTTCAATGAATTATTGAAGGTTGCTTTTGAAAAATTTGTTCCTAAAAAATTAATGAATAAGTCTCATACCCGGAACGTCCCGTGGTTTACTAAAGAACTCAAGCAGCTAGAAGTCCTGCGTAATAAAAGTCACAGGAAGTATAGGCATACAGGGTTGGCCCATGACTATATCCAGTTTAAGTCACTGCGCAAACAGTTTTGCTATCTCAACCGATTCCTGTACAACAATTATATAATTGATATTGAAGACGATTTGCGATGTAATCCGAAGAATTTCTGGAGATTTGTCAAAATTAAGAAACATATTAACGGCTTGCCGGCATTTTTAGAGTTCCATGGTCAAAAATCAGATAACCCAGAGGCAATCTGCGGTTTCTTCGCTGATTATTTTAGCAGTGTTTTTGTTAAGGATAGCTCGCTCTCTCCTATATTAGCTAACGGCAATAATTCAAAAATTGTTTTTTCAGAACTTGACGTAATGAGGGCTTTGATGAACTTGGATGTATCTAAGGGGCCTGGACCAGATGGTTTACCAGTGTCTCTATTAAAGCTGTGTGCAGTCGGTTTTGCCGCTCCTTTATGTCATCTATTTAATCTGAGCCTCAGGCAAGGCAAATTTCCTGATATCTGGAAAATATCAAGTATCATACCGATCCACAAAAGCGGCCCCCGCAGTGATGTAACAAATTATCGTGGAATTGCAATACTGTCTTGCATTCCTAAAGTATTCGAGTCAATGGTTAACAAAGTGATCTACTTCCACTCCAAGCAACATATTAGCACTCGTCAGCATGGATTTTTTCCTGGCCGCTCAACGGTCACTAATTTAGCAGTCTTTCAAAATAATTTAATTAATTCTGTTGCCTCGAAAGTTCAAGTCGATGTAGTTTATACCGACTTCGCTAAAGCTTTCGATAAACTTAATCACAGGATATTAGTAAATAAGCTCAGTGAACTTAATTGCGACATTATTCCCTTAAATTGGCTTATGTCTTATTTATCGGATCGCAAAATGTTTGTCAAGATTAACGATACGTTCTCAGATTGTTTTATTGCGACATCTGGAGTGCCTCAGGGTAGTCACTTGGGCCCACTATTATTCTTATTATTTATTAACAATGTTGTGGATTGCTTCAAATTCGCAGACTGTATTCTATTTGCTGACGACATGAAAATATATGCAAACATATCATGTGAATTAGATCGCGATCAATTTCAGCGGGACATGAACACATTTTGCGGTTGGTGTGCTACTAACCTTATGTTTCTGAATGTCGATAAGTGTCACGTGATCACCTATTCTAGGTCTAAGTCTCCAGTAGTTTTTGATTACTTTCTAAATGATGTTAGTTTGAAGAGAGTTAATATGATTACTGATTTGGGCGTTATCTTTAGCTCGGATTTAACGTTTAACGCACACATCGATGCGGTTGTTAACAAATCCTTTTCGATGTTGGGGTTTATTAAAAGAAACTCGAAGGATTTTCATGACACAATAACTTTCAAGTCACTGTACACTTCATTTGTTCGTTCACAGCTTGAATACGCGACTGTCATATTGCGGATTGTTTCGATTTCAATATTTCCAGAGATGAGTTTAAAAAACGAATCGCTAGACTTTTGTTTTAATACGTTTAATATTATAATAATAATAGTTTCATAATGTTTGGTTGTATTGTTAGATCTATTGATAACGTTGTAACCTTACCTTTTATTGTATAAAATTGTTTAACTTTTTATAATATTTTTTAATAATGTAAGCCATTTTTGCATGAACATGCTGTTGGTTAATAAATAAATAAATAAATAAATAAGCCTCTAGAAGGTTATGTCTGGAGATGAATTATATCATTGCCAGACTGCGTTTAATAAATCCGATTTAGCTAAACTGGTTCAGAAACTCTATGAAACTAAACGCGATTAGCACAAATTAGCATTGACACATTACGGCTAAGCTCGAAAAATTCACTAAATACGATTTATTAAACCATAGTCTCTGTCTAGGGCTTTACATTGATGTGACTTGTCAATAGAAATTGCAGGAAAAAAATTCAGTACAAGCTTCCTATGGGAAATCTCCAAAAATCTCCGAAAATTCGATTTTCCAAAAATCATTAGAAAATTTAAATAGCTATCCCTCTAGAGGCTGGTTTTATACATTAATTCCTTAGATTCGGCTGGACACTTTTTCTAATTATCCGAGATTTCCCACGGGAAACTTGAACTTAATTTTTTCCATGCGATAGCTATTGACAAGTTACACCAATAAAATACATCTCCAGACATAACACTCTACAGCTAGAGGCTAATTTTATAAAATTTTTCAGATGCTTTTTGGAAAATCGAATTTTCCGAGACTTCCCACGGGAAACTTGAACTGAATTTTTTTCCTCGATAGCTATTGAAAAATCCAATAAAAACAATTTCAGATATATAGGTACTCTAGGTTGATTTTATTCTTATTTTGTGAATTCTTCTGACTTTCCGATATTTGCCGCGATTAGGTTAAACAAAGTTTTCTACGTAAGACTATTTACAAATTTTTTTATTACAATCCATGTAACCTATTTACTTACTGCTGATGACCACAATTTTTTTTATTTCCGGCTGGAATGTTAATAGTGTAATCTGTATTATCGACATGTTAATTCGGCTAACTTTAGCATGGTAATCATTATACTATCTATTTGATGTCAACCCGCAAAATAATCACAAAAGTATCCCGAGGGTATTGGGTTTGTTCATTTACGAATCCTCTTTATAAATATGTAGTCGTAACATATAGACTTACCGATAAAGAATTTGAGCTTACATACAACGTTAATAGAGGCCTAACTTCATATATACTAGAACTCTATGTATATTAGGGGTTCGATCGAGCTCTAAAGTCCTATCGTCTGTCATTTTCAAGCAATATTTCTCACTCGATTTTTATAGGCTGTCGATGTTTATGTATCCGTCTTTAACTTATTATTTTCTAAATCAAGAACAATATCGAACAATATTTTAATTCACAACAGTTAAAGGTGGCAGTCAACAAGTTGCAATTTCAAAAATTTCAGTTTATTTCCATAAATGTTTTAACTGTTTATATAGATATATTTCACCTATAAATCGTTCTCCCAATTCTGGTGCCATAAGCCAACTTGCTCTCCAGAGGAAAACGTGAAATTTAAAATGAACTGCACATCAAGAATGTAGGTACAACTATACAGTTTATCGCCCCATTAATATATATGACTGTATATTCTCAGACTCGCACAAAATAATTTTTCCAAAGAAATCAAAACCAATAATGGCGAATTTTTGGTAATGGCGAATTGTTTATAGAGAGTTAAGTAAAGATGGCTGAAATTATACTTTTGATTTAATTGGTTTGGCACCGCAAAACGCATAGGAAAATGGTACAATATAATGTTAATTTATTATTATTTTACAGTAATTTTGATGGAAAAAACATTATAATATTGGTTATACAGTCAATCCTGTTTTTGTGCGGTAGATAGGGACCGCACAAAAACAACGCACAAAAAAAAAATATTCACAAACTCCATAAATCGGTATAATAACTAATTTTGTACAAAAATCACAAGAAAAAATTTGTTTATGCGGTGAAGAGAGACCACATGAAAAAAGTCTCCATTGGAAAATACATGCCAAAGTTTTACGAAATAGCGAGAAGTGCTTTCCAAACAAAATAAATAATTAAATTACACATGGAAACATTTAAAAAAAATTTAATTTCTCATTTTTAAATAAAACGGTAAATTTCCTTTTTTCTTACATCATGATGTAAATTTTTTTAGTTTATGTTCAAGGTTAACAATCAGTGTGGCTTTTACTACGCATTTCGTTGGTTGTGAAATAAACATTTCTTTTGACTAAATTATATTCTTTGTATGCAAGATAATAGGTTAGGTAATTACATATTGAAATTTGCTGGAATATGGAATATATAAGAATATTGAGCATGTCTAATGAGTAATGAACTTGGCTGAAGCAATAGGTATGAAATGGCTGAACAGAATCTCGATATTCATATATACCGCATAAAAAAAAATCGCGTAAAAAAGACCGCACAAAAACAGGTTTGACGGTATTAGAATCCATAATGTTATATTTGTATTCATTTCAGAAAATCAATCAAATAAATATCAAGCAATTATCGAACTAAATCATTCGGCATATTATGAAATCAAGATGGATCAAAACTTTTTAATTTATTTATGAATGGAATTAAAAACTGAATTCAAGTTTAACTAAAATTTATTTATATTAAATATAGGAGCACTTAAATTAACTAAGCTATATAATGATATTAAATATGCCGTCTTATAAATTTTGATTCGCTGAATAACTCATTCAGCATGAACTCGAGCAGCGGCTATAGTGGTATTACTGATTGATTCACCTCTATCGAATTGATTTTTGGAATCCTTAAATAAAGGCCGATATAATTTTACGCCCTTCATTTTTAAGTCGGTTTCGATTGCAAAACCTTTATCGACCATTATCGCATCGCTGTATTGAAAAAGTTCGATCAAGTTTTCTTGGTTAAATTATGTATTTGTCTGATGATTTTCCCGTATACCCTTTGCTAATGTAAGTTATTAATCCAGCTGGACAAACAGCAACTAAAAATTTTACGGTGTTCCTTCCCTTGTAGTGTAAATATGTAACCACCTTACATTTAAGGCAATTGATCTGGCTGATCTCAACTTCTGTGCAATCTAGTACAACGCGAACGTCCGCAAAAGTTGAGAAACAGTCGGGAATATTCATTTGCACCTCTTCTTTAGAAGGCCAATAAATTAATGATCTTAAACCCGCTCTTATAAAGGGTAACATTTCTATGAAATATTTGATACAAATTGAAACAGCAATTCCAAATAATACCGACATCACCGAGAAATTGAGATTTTGTTTCAATGTTATCAGCACTAGCAGGATCTTCAATTTAACAGAAAAAATATGTTTTAAAAATTCGGTTATAAATATCGGGCTCGAAGCATAAATTCATAATGGTTTTTTGTATTAATCCTATGGTTTTAGTGTCGCTTAATGAAGTCATAATACTTAGTTGAGACCCCGACGTTATTAGGTCATCAATTTTTAATTTAAAATTAATTTCGATATCTTTGGCGACGACTAAGTCAAGAACAATATACTAGCTTGAACTGCAATATCAGCAGTTTCAGTTACTGGGTGTCCAACAACCATAATTTCTTCTGATTCAGGGGCATCCTGATTATGTTCGTTTGATAATTAAAATTTTTGTAAATTTTGGTATTCAGCAATATTCGATTTTTGTAATCGCAAACTTCGTTGTTTTGGCGGTGGCTTGGTAAATTTGCTATGAGGTAAATTTTTGGACGGAACCTCTGATTTTTTAAATAATGTTTATTTGCCGCATCTAAAATATATAAACGTTACTATATTCTACAAAACTATACGATATTTTTATAATCTGTATCTTCAAAATGTTTTGAACAAACACGCAATCATTTTTGGTAATGGATTTTTTATTAATTCGTGTAACGTGCACCCATTTTTTTTTTAACAACTTATCGTTGAGAAATTGGTGAAGAGCAATACTGTTTTCCTTGTTACAATATGTTCTGCATTCTGGCACGGACTACATTTTGTTGCTTTTATTTTTATTTGCTTTGTCCATGTTTTAAATTAATTTAAATTAATCGCTTGAAATAATTTTTTCACATACATAAAACAAACGTCAAAATAATTTTTTTCCCCCTTGGCTCTAGTTTTAAAATCAACCACTAGATGTCAGATACTTTGCGCGAAAAGGCGAATAAAAAAAGATAGAAAAGATCATAAAAATGACCGAAAAGATCAAAATAGATATGAAGTGTAAGAGGATCGGAATTTTAATCGATTTAAAGCTAAAAAGTTGCTATATTGTAATTAGTTTAGTTGAAGGAACTGATGAAGGAAGAATTTCCGAAACCAGGTTTTCCATAAATTTAATAATAAAATAAAAAATTATCACTACAAGAAAGTTCTTCTCAAAATTAGTTTTAAATTTAAATTGTTTATTTATCTTGCATAAAAACAAATGTTTTAACAATTTAAAAAACAAATATTGTTTTTAAAGAGTTTAATAATTAAACAGTGATAAAAGCCACAGCGTACCAAAATAAAAATGGATCTTTGCCATCTTTATAACAACTAAAAAGTTGGTTTAAGTGAAAAAAAAACACTATGGGACAGGGAAATCTTTTTTAATAAGGGTTCTATTACAAAACCGTTACATTGATATTATTGAGTGAGTTAAGCCAAAATAAATCATAAAAGTATTTATTGATTTGTTTTATTAACTAATAACTTTAATAGCTGTTAAACATTTATTTTCAAATATTTACTTTAACATCAATAGTTTTAAGTGTGCTTAGGTTCCTTTTTTCGTTTTTTATTATACGAAAACGTATTAGAAAATCAGATGGTTGGCAAATTACCTAACGACGAAAAAAATTCAAGCTGGCAAGGAATTCACGAATCACAGGGGCATAGTACTACAGACGGCTTGAAAGCTTGTAAATTAAAGTGCTTAAATAATGTAAGCGAAATGATCGAAAATATTCAAAAATTATTATTCATTAGACCAGGCTAGAGAATATAATTTCATTTCATCAACCACACAACGAATTGAAAAAAGGAGAACATTAATAAAATATAGTCCCTCGCGAAGAAGGTTCAGTTTCTACTACTATTTTAATATTTACGGCAATCGTGTGTCGGTTTGCAAAACTGTTTTCTTAAGAACACTCGTTATTTTCCAGAAACCTATTTATACGGTACACCAGAAAATGAATCCTTCTGGCACAGGAACAAGTTCACGAAAAATTGCTAAGAACAAATAAGATATAGTTATCAATCATATCGCAAGCTTTCCTTGGATTGAGTCGTATTATTGCCGCGAAAAAACTAAACAAAAAATATCTGGACCGCAATTCAAATATATTAAAAATGTATGACATGTATGTGCCGGTGAAGGAGAGCTTCTATCGAAATACTTTTATCACGAAATTTAATTTGGACTTTTAAGCCCAAGTCAGATCGTTGTAGTATCTACGAGTACCATTAAATCGACCCAACACGGCAAAACGATGAAGTTTTCGAAGTTCACGATGCTTTTGAATCATCCATGAGGGAGTTAAAAGAAGCAGACAAGAAATCGGGCATTCTTATTCTTTGCTTCGACATGCAAAACATTACATCGTGCGCAGAGAGTAATATTGATCCTTCATATTATCTTAGGAAGCTAAATTTATATAATATAACTGCTCATTTATTAACAGCTACAGCTACTTTTTGTACAGAAAACTATTCGACGTGAATAACTTAAAAATTACCAAATTTTTGTTATACATTTTTATGCGGAATTCATTTTCATGGTAAAACCCATCATCTTTAGCCGCTTTATTACGTATAATTTGAAAATTACAATATTCAAGGTGAAAAATATGTTTGTAAAGAAATTTTTGACAGAGTCTACACAAACAAAAGTACTTATATATCTATAATAGATCATTATTTTCCCCACATTAGGAGACCCGGTACAATAAAAAATATGGAACTAGCTCTATGATCAATAAAAATAAAAATGATCTATGTAACAATTGAATACAAAGGTAATTAACAACAAATGTACGCGAATACAAAACTAATCTTGGTGGAAAAAGTTAAACAGTGTGAAGGGGATCGCATTACATATAACAAACGAATCACTTATTTCAAATAACATAAAACATGCAGCGTTCATCAGTATGGTGTGTAGAATGTATCGATTTTCATTGTCTATAAAAAATTTTATTTCGGAACTGGCATACATCAAAAAGCTAACAATGATAAACGATTATGGAGTAAAACTAGTCGAAAATTTGGTCAGCAAATACTCTAGAAAATTAAGACGACAAGATTTAAGAACACTCACAGTCGATCGGGATTCGGAAAGATGTTAGAAAGGTAAAGTGCTACTTTTTGAACCTATATAATCACCAACAAATTAAAAGCCATATTCAAAAAGAATAACATGGAGTTAATCTTGCCCAACAACAAAACACTACAAAATATTTTATGCGATACAAAACATAAAATTTACAAAAATGCGGTATTTACCAGATTAGATGTGGTGATTGCGAAAAGATATATGTATATGTACGCCAAATAAAACGAGCAATACATACGAGGTTTAAAGAGCACATATATACAAAATTTAAGCTATATGGACCGGCAAGATGTGCACGACCTTCTTAAAAATGAAGCCTTAGGCATTCAAATCAAATTCAACTATCATTTACAGCGACGGTTAAGAGCTTGAGACATGAGATTGCAGGTAAGAAATGATATCAAATTATTTTTCTATTTACGTTAGTAAACAAATTCTTTTATACTTTTTTAAATGTACAATGACAACCTACAATCAAAAAAAATATGTACCGCTGCCCGAAAACAATCCCAACTATGTCAGTAATTTTGGAAGAAACCCGTTTCACACTATTTGAAAATGAAAATGTTTATAAAAATGTAAACAAATTTGACAACGTATTTGAGAATATAACTATAAATATAAGATCGTTCTCGGGAGAGCCTTACTTAACATTCATTTTTCAAAACGGAATTTCTATTTCTGATGATATATACGTATCGATACAGTTGTATACTACTTGATGAACGTCAATATTCACTAGGGTATAAACGAGTGCCAGTCATAGCTGATGATATCCCGGAATGTTTCAAAGGAGAAATTTCAGCAAGATATTTCAACTCATTTTTGTACGATATATACGTATTAAAAATTAAAACACTATTCGCGGTTTATTACTGATATCTTAGAACTACATGTGGCTTGTTCCATATAAAGGCAAGATTTTCCTTCTGATGCATAACAATGCAAGGATTCAAACTGCTGGCATCATGATCTACTATCTATAGAAGAGGTTAATATTTACACCCTGAAACGGTCAACCCACAGTCCGGACCGTAACCCTATCGATCACCTGTGGAACATAAATCAAGAACAATTAACAACCATTCGATTTCCACCAACCACCCTTCAGAAGTTAAGTCAAGAACTGGTGCAAATTTGGAGCCAAATTGATCAAGATTCAATTAGACATATTAGTAATTAGTATAAACATGTTAATTAAGTTTTTAAAAAAATCCGTTTTTTACTAACTATATGAATGCTTCTTTAAAATGGGGCAATTCTTTTTTCTGCAATATATCGATATTGGTCTAACAAAAACACAATGATATTGGACTAACACAGTTAAATATTTTTTTTAATTTTAGAAGTTATAGTGACTGGAGGCTTTCGCTCCCTTTTTTGCTACGCTCACCAACCCCCGAGAACACCTGCTCGCTACGCCGTCGACTTATTTATAATACTGTTACTGTAGTTTCCCAAATACAAATGAAATAAAAAAAACACTGTTGTAGCCGTTCCGTTTATTTCGTGTAAGTAAAAAGGTTTTACTGTACACATACACAAAATTTAAAAATCAAAACAGATAGCACGTGACCACTCCATCGGCCAATCATAATACGAATAGATTTTTTTTTATCGGTGGGGCGTTTTGATTTTTATAACTTTGGCGCATCAATTGTGCGGGCCAGTGTATAGTTAAGAAATGGAAAATGTTTCTAACAATTAAAATATTATTCGAACATGCATGATTTACAATAAACATTCCGACCTTTCCCTTTATCAAAATCAGCAAAAATCTTATATTAAACAAGTTAGGAAATGCAATTTGTTTGGCTTGTGCGATTTTGCTCGTTTTGCAATCACATATATCACTCCGATCACTCGCTAACCAAAATGAGGCATTTCCTATCTGTTTGCTTAAATATATATATATTTTTTTTTTTTTTTTATTTATTTATTATTTTATTTCATATTAATTACAAAGTAATTCATTAACTTAAGCTATTTAAGAAATGCAAAAAAAAAGAAAAACAAAAAATTACAAATAAAAATTATATGAAAACGGAATATATGTATATTGGAAAGGGCTTGCTAAGCCGTGATATTGGTTTCATTTTCTTCCTTTGTCTACTATTACAAAACGATAGCCATCGCAAATACTTGTGAAATTTCTTAATAATGCCCCAGGTTTACGTACTCAACCTTATGATTCATTGTCATTAATCGAAAACCAAATTTTTGTTTTAGAACACGACTATAACCCCAGAAAAATGTCGAATAATCTATGGCTTTGGTTTGTGATTGGAAGACCGTCAATAAATCTTTGAATATCTCGAACATCTCTAAAATCTTGATAAATTCTAAAATATACTTGAAAACGTTGAAAAATTTCGAATTAAATGTATAGTGTCATCTGATTTCAATAACTCAATGCAAAAGTCGTAACGTTTCGAATAAAACTGGAAATTTGAAGTAATTTGTAGTAGGTATATTATGCACATCTCGAAAATCTCAAATATCTTTTAAAATATATTTTAAAAAATCTCGAATTGTCATATGAATTTAACCATAATGCTCCTAGTATTCCTGGAAAGCGGTTATTCTGACGGAAACCTAGTATGAGTTATGTAGACATAATCTGTAGAAAAACCATATAGATTTCTCGAAATCTCGGAGAATAGGTATATAGTTAGGAGAACATTACTGAATTCGCATCCACTATGATTATATATAGATTTCTACATAATTTTCCTGCTATTCCGGCAAAGCGCACATTCCGATGGAAACTTATTATGAGTTATACTGTAGACCTACTCTAAGGAAAAACCATTTCCGTGAACCAAATCTATGGGAACAGGCAGTTAATATTAAACATTTTTGAATTCGCTTCCATCATGGTTGTATATTGATTTTTTGAAAATTGCCCGCTGTTCCGGAACGAAAATCAATTATGAGTTACTTAGAATAGGTTTCCGTCAGAATGCGCACATTTCAGGAAAAGCAGGAACATTTTAAAAAAATCGATATACAACCATGGTGGAAGCGAATTCAGAAATGTTCAATCCTAGCTACCTCTTCCCTTAGATTTCAAGAAATCTCTCTCTCTTTAATGGATGCAATTTTTATTAAGTATAAATGCAGGTTAATTCCTTCATTACCTTCAGCGATACTAATGTTTTACGTCACATTTTATTTTAAATATCATACGTACCTCACAGATGTCGAGTAACTGAAAATAATAATTACCATTAAAATTAATTGACCATTCCATTGTTTATGGTCTAAACTTAAAGATTCGAGTCATGTTTTTATATTTGTTTAAAAGCGGTATACGTAATCAGTCATCTAAAAAAAATTTAAAGGACAACTACTAAATATTTTGAAAAATAGCTGATTTTCGCCGATGCTTGAAACTAGATCAAATTATAAGTGCTTAAAACTTTAGCTCTATTCTTATTTTAAAAATTATTTAGAGCTTCAGCTTTCGATTCACCGATTTAATATAGAAACGCATATTCCTGGTAATAATTAAAAAATAATTTTATATTCTAACTTTTTACGTAAAAAGATTGTAGAATTAGAATCAAACATAAAATTGTATGAGACATAAAACTTAGATAAACAAATCTTCTACAATGTTAATAGACTTGTATATTTACTGTAATGTGAAACATTTAAAAAATCGATATTTTCATAACTTTTTTTGGCTTATCGAGAATTTGGACGTCATTTAAGCTGATTAAATGCAATTCGTTTTTTCAAATTTAGATGATTAAAATTTGCTAGTTAGCGTGCTAATCTCGGTAAGATTTTCTGTTAATTACATCGTTTAACATTTTCTGCGGATATTTTTAGGAAATTTCTTGGATTTTGAAACCCCTACGACATGACCACATCCGAAGTGAAAATTGCTGCTTTAGTTCAATATAAATATCCTATCGACTAAGCAAGAGCACCCAGATCGGTTTTGGAAATCTTTCCGATTGCTGAATTTTCGTTATGCCAAACATTAGATAGTCGTTCGGATTTTAATATTCAATTTCACATTACATTTCTCGTTACGTAACTGAATTGTAAATTACGTAACGATTGAAGTACGTAATATTTTTAAAATATATTGCGTTATTCTGGTATTTCGTTAACGTAACGTAGTGATTTTCATTATTTGTTTAATAAATTCATCTGAGATACAGTAACTTATGATTCTTTGGATTTACTTGATACTGAAATTAAAAGCACTTTCCACTTTGGATATATTAGTGGTTGTAAAATACAAGAACATTTTCTAAAGATATCCACAAATAATGTTGAACCAATTCACAAACAGAGAATCATAACAAAATTGATGGCTAAAAGGCCAAATTTAGTTAAATGTTCTCTGATTTACATGATATTGAACTAAAGGAGCAATTTTCATTTTGGATATTTTAGGGGTTGCAAATCCCAAACAATTTTCTAAAAATTTCCACAAATAATGTCGAACCCATTAACTAACAGAACATTGCCAACTGGCAAAAATTATAATTTGGATATGATTTGTTTTGGAACCTATAATTAGATTCATAAATCGAGTTATAAATCTTTCCGTTTATTCCTTAGTAAGTAAATATATACCTACTAGACTGAAAATGCTTTCATTTTAAAATACCAAGCTGCGCGTGTTCGGCTATTTTTATTTATTTATTAAAAAATCAACAAAATACAATTTGAGATGAAATCTCATTTAATCAATTGTATGTACCATAAACAATAAAATAGAAGCTTAAACATTAAAAAAATTGTGTAAAACTACAAAATTAAAATATACATATAATATATATATTTATTTTTTTTTTCCGCTGGCGCTACATCCCATGGAGGGATTTGGCCGCTTCATTTTTGAAGTTTCGTAATCATTTTTACAACGGATAATGGTGATTAGTTCATTGCATTAAACCAGCCGTGATTTTTTCATCACCCGCCGGGAATCGAACCTGGGACCTCCGGAGCTTAAAGCAAGCATGCTAACAACTGTGCCACCGGGGCGGGGCGGTGGCAAATATAAACGTAATTAAGAAAAAAAGGATCTACAATTAAAAAAATATAATAAATTAGAAATTAATTTTATAAATATTTTGTTTTGTTTATAAATGTTGTTGTTGTTGTGCAAATACCAAAAAATAAAATATACAATAATGTATTTAACTATTTCCAGATACCACTTCGATGAGCAATCTCTTAAACCTACACGCTCATTACAAAATCCGGTAATTGCATACTTGATTTTCTGGTTTTGCAAATTCTAGTAAAAATCCAGTGAATTTCTAGTTAAAAATCAAGAAAAAGGAATTTCCTAGTAAAATTTTAAAATGGATTTACCCGATTTCTAGTGAAATTGCAATCAAAACCAGATTTGGACTATTTTCTAGTTAATTTCCAGTAATATTTTAAATTATACTGGAATTCTAGTGATAATCTAGCACAAAAAATTACTAGAAAAATACTAGATGGCAAGTTTTATTTTCTAAAACGGAATATCTAGTAAATTAAATGAAAATCACGTAAATTTAATTACCAGATTTCCAGTAATAATAAAAATTACTTGAATTCCAGTTGAATTTTTACATCGCCATATTTTTTAATGTAGTTACCTGAAATCTAGTAAAATTCTAGTTAAATTAAATTAAATACAAGATAATTCCTGTTACAATCAACAAGGCATTTCTATTAAATTAAACAGATTCTAGTAATATTCTAGTCAATTTTAACCTACATTAAAATATTATTAGAATTCTAATAAATTTAGCCGGTTGCTCGCGTATTAATTTCATTTTTGTCGTCTGATATTCAGTATCAGTAAGACGTTGAATTTCGTGGTGTGTTGTGGTGAAATAAAAGGAAGTTGAAACAATAAAAATATAAGTTTATAAGTTGTGAGTGACTGAGTGCTAAGTGAAGTGAGTAAAGTGAGTATTGAAATATTACAAACACGTAGTTTTAATATTTTATGCAACAGCTAGCTATACTGCCGCCCGTACATATTTAAACATAATTTACATAACTAAATTTTTGGCCAAATTGAATTATTGATGCCAATCAAGAGCTGAAATAAGCTTTATCAACAATAATTATAAAAATTAATTGAAACTAAATCCAGAAACGCGTCATAAGATACATAGTTTTCGTTTTTAATACAATGTAGCTACACTAGTTTCAGACCGGAGTTAAAGTTTTTCTCAAAATGCGTTTTTTTATTTATGTAAAACATGTTTAGTATGGTAGTATACAAAATACACTCAATCTTATTTTTGTGCGGTCCTTTCTTGTGCGATTTTTTTTTTTGTGCAATTATTTGTTTTGCCATTTTATTTCTATGCGGATGGAAAAAAAATGTCGATCAACTTTCATAAGGTACCTAAATGTCCAAATGTAATTGATTATCAAATTGCATAAGGTACGTACTTGTGAAGTTTCGATTTTTTTTTCAGAGTTTTTTTATTCGGTCCTTAGCTATCCACCACAGAAAAAAACAGATTTGAGTGTATTAAAATAAAAGACTAATTATAGATAGTATGGTTTTCCGTGTGTATGTGTGTGTGCGAGTGTAAATATTATTTTAATTTTTTTTATTTTACTGTATAGACCAACAAATCGATGAATCTGCATTTATTTTGGCTAAGTAACACGGATTTTGCAGAGATGCAAATTAAAATAGGACCACGTAAAAAACTGGATGGACTACAAATTTTATTGCCACTACAATTATCGTGTATTAATTATCCATCGGAGATTGATTTATTACGTAGCGAAGCAAATGTACCATCCATAGAATTTATCGACTTTCTAGAAACACCTACTTCTGGAATTTATAGAATCGGGAGAAACTAGTTAACTGCAGAAACTGTAGCTTGCATTTAAATCTTTGCAATAAAAAATATCTATAATTAAAATAAAATCTAAAAGCGTTTTTATTATTTGAAATTTAATTAGACAGCAATCTGGTAAAACTAGTAAAAAATGATGACGTAGGATTAACTAGAATTCTGCTAAAGTATATATTTTTCCGGTTATTTTACTAGAACTTTAGTAGAATAAATACAGGAAATTTTATAGTTTTGCAAGAAAATCTAGTTTTCGATTTTACTTGAAATCTAATTAAAAACCCGTATTTCTCATAATTTTACCGGAATTCCATTCGTAAAATCAAGTAGAATTGTTTACTTGATTTCCAGTACTACAGATTTGTATTTCAAGTAAAATCGCCATATTTTATTACAACCAGAAATCTAGTAGTTTTAATTTTACTTGATTCAACTAGATTGTCTAGTATGCTCACATCTAGTGAATTTTTATTTACCGTGTATCAATTGAGCAAGAATCTCTAATAAATAAATTTATGCTATTATAAGTGCACGTACCACTGACAAAAAGACTATCATGAAGCTGAACACACGAATTCTTTGGAATCAAAATGTGATTATTCCGCGACGAAACTACATAGTGTATTTTGTTAAATAAGTAATTCGGTGATTTTCTAAATAAAATACGGAAAATAAAAACACAAAGTCTAAAACTTAAATATTCATTAATGTTAATAGGTAAAAGCTTGTTATGATAAACAGAAACATGATCAAATTTTTTCAGTTTAAATACATATCGAATACAAGAATTATACAACAGCTGAATCAAATACCTACAAGCCTGCCGCTGGGAGTATTTATATTGAGCTTCAGCAGCATACAAAAAATGTGGCAGTAAAAATGCAAAGAACATTGTTTTTCTAAATTGTATATTAGTAAACGCAGAAAATCTCCAAAGTTGAAGCAAAATACCATAAATATTTCCACTTATTCGAGCAACTTGATCATCCCACGTAAGATTTTGATTCATAATTAAACCCAAATTTTTTATTGTTTTAGAAAATGGTATAATGTTACCGTTCAAATATAAATTGGGGAAGCTCTCAGTCAGAATTGCGTACTTATAGATAACAATAGCTTGCGATTTAGACCCATTGAGTGCAAGACAGGTCTCCTTGGACCAATCTGATATAGCTGAAAGATCACTATTTAATTTATTTATAATTTTATTCTTCTGATGGATGGAACCACCACAATATATTTGTAAGTCATCAGCAAACAAATGATATGACGATGTACTAAGTACTCGTGGTAAACTATTAATATATAAAGAAAACAGGAGCGGTCCAAGAACTGAGCCTAGGGGAACACCACATTTTAGATCAGAATAATTAGAAAACACTCCATTGACATATACTGTTTGTGTACGGCCCTTAGTACGAATTAATCAGTTTAATAGCACTTCGGGATAATTTGAATTCATTAAACAACTTACCAATTAATAAGTCATGGTTAATTCTGTCAAATGCTTTACTAAAATCTAAGAGAACTAAAACTGTCATATTCTTAGAATCACAATTCATTCGAATTTCATTGCAGATGTGTGTTAAAGCAGTAGAAGTACTATGAAAAGGTTTAAAACCGGATTGAAATTCACAAATAAAAGACCCTGCAACAAGATACTTCATAAGTTGATCTTTCAGAACATGCTCAAAACATTTGGCCAAACATGAGGAAATACTTATAGATCTAAAGTCATCAATACCTTTAGGGGAATTAACTTTTGGCACCGGTAAAACCTTGGAAATTTTCCAAGAAACCGGAAAGACAAAATATGTAGTCAGAATAGCATTAAAAAGTTCAGCTAAATAGGGAAATATTAAAGAAAGAATTAATTTCAAAATCCGAAGGTTAATGCCATCAAGACCAATGGAATTCGACTTAATTTACCTTATAGCTGTTACTAATTCAAAAAAATCAATATTACAAAATGAAAACCCCACATCATTAGGTAAATTGTTAATGATCAGTTTTTCATTATTACATGAAATGTTTGTTTGCGACCATGCATTTGAAATAAAATCATTAAACTCATTAGAATTAGGTGTGATTTCAGTTTGATTTTTACTGCCACAAATTCCTACATTTTTACAGATTTTCCAGAACCCCGCCCCTTTATTAATGTTAGGATTTAACTTCATATTATAGTATTTCAATTTAGCTTGACGAATTAATTTAGTAGTAAGATTTCGAATATTATTAAAAATTAAACGTAATTCGACAGTTCGTTTACGTTTCCAGTTATGCAAAGCCAGATCACGCTCAATAATGGCTCCCTTAATACTACCATTAACCCAGGGTGGATCAGAATTACATTTAATAGTGTGGTGAGTAAGTGGAACAGTTTTATCAAAAGCATTTAAAATTAATGTATTTAATATTTTTAACTTAGAATTGACATCAGGTACCGTACAAATTTGATCCCAATACAAACTAT
This sequence comes from Tipula helvola, assembly GCA_963556165.1. Classification (NCBI taxonomy): domain Eukaryota; kingdom Metazoa; phylum Arthropoda; class Insecta; order Diptera; family Tipulidae; genus Tipula; species Tipula helvola. Next base: position 262,422,430 of record OY744482.1, on the reverse strand, counting down.
TAACATAGGAATTCATACGATCATGATCAATAAGTTTAAAATTCCTAAAAGTAAACGATTTTATAGGTTCCGAAACTTCAACTGTATCAAATGTAAACGCTAACATGTCATGATCCGAATAAACTGAAAAATCAAACTATGGATATGTCTCTATTAAATATTTTTTTACGAAGCTTAAAGCATTAATTATTGTAGCCACTGTTTCCAGAATTCAGTTGATCTTTTAAGTGAATTCCGGATTAATACCAGAATCTCTGCAAACTTTCCTAAAAATTATGCGTTATAATTTTACTATGGCTTTAGCTCAACAGGCAAACAAATTGATGTATGGTTGATGTATTTATTAGTTTCGAAAGTGAGGTTTTATAGGAGAAACTAAGAAACTAAATACCTCTTTCAAAATATGAATTTATAACATTTTTCTTTCAAAAAAAAGTTTTCAAACCATTAAGAGCTCTTGTAAAATGTGAAACCATAAAACACGTATGCACGTATTGAACAAAAATTATTATGCAACACCACAAATCGTTAATGCCATACTCATTACATAATTAGCTACCATAAATGGGTTAAGAAAATTTCTCAGACAAAATGTTTCTTAACATTTTTTGTGTTTCAAGCCTACATATACAATTTATATGGACTAATTTGGTTCCTTTATATTTTCGTTCGAATTCTTTTGCGAAACAAAATAAAAATATTTAATTTGCAACAAATCGTCTCTTCAATGTGTATGTCAAATAACAAAAAAAAAACATCAAAATTTCGCGCGCTTGTTTCAAAAATCTTTCATTTTTCAATTCAACATTCTAAAAATCATCGCGCGCGGAACAGTCAACCAAATTCATTTCATGTTTGTGATTGTTTTGTGCTTTTGGTTGATTTCTATCGAAATACATTTATTTTTTGTTTATTTGTTTTATGCGAGCAACAATACGCGAAATAAAAAAATAAAAATTAAAACAATCAAGTAAATAATGATTGGCGCCAAACCATTATTGTTGGCTATATACATACATATATGAAAAATAGTTTTGCAGGTTCCTTAAATAAAATCTACTCAAAATAATTATAAAGTGATTGTTAAATATGGTAAAAATTTACCAGCATGTTTTTTTAATTTGTGCGATGAATATTAATCTAAAGCCCTTCTATTGTATGTATATATACACACTTATATGTAGACGTAAAGTTTAGTGACATTCAAGCCTAAATTATGCGCATATAGTAGATGAAAATCCCTGACTAATTTACAATTTATAACGCGCAGGTAAATCTTAGACATGTTTAAAATAATATACTTCGATTGTTTCGATGACCAAGGTGTTTCATAATGCGTCATCTCTTGTGAAAATATATAGTTTCCCGAGACCGGTTGGGTGGTCCATTTGTTGGCAACAAATTGTATTGTTTGTATATACAAAGTTATTTTTATACATTTTTTTTTTGTGTAAGCCACAGTAACACATAACAATAATAAGATCACACACAATAAATGCTATTCCTTTATGAAAGCAATTAAAAATAAATTTAAGACATAGCAAATAACAAAAAAAAAACAAAAATCATTTTAACTTGCTGACATGTTTTTTGCGTGATTCAAAAATGTATAATCTACAAAGTACACAAACGAGCAAAAGAACATATTTTGCTTCTTAAGATTTATCTGACTAAAAAGATAAAAATAATTTTAAGAAGATTGGGAATATATGCTATATATGTATACATATATACACACACCGAATATACGTATTTATCTTGATATTTTAATTTTAATTAGACATGTGTTTTAATTGAAATTGTACTAATTAGTATACAAGTTCGTTAATACTTGTTTCACTGTTGACACACGTTATTTACTTGTACGAAACGATTTTTGTCTTCTTTATCGTGCATGGCGCTTTTATTTGTATTTTAGAAATTGCATTTGAATTAATTTATGTACAGTGGATTGCAAGCTTGTTAGCGCGTATATATTTAATATACGCGATTCAATTTAAGATTTAAAAATATTGTCACGAAGTTTCAACATTTGATTTGCATAATTGCACATAAAATTTAGAAATAGTAAACTGTGATAAATAATAAAAAAAAAAATGTTGTTGACATCTATTGTTTTGATTTGATTTAGATTATTGTTATGAATAGGCGGAAACGTTGTATTCAAACTAATGAATTGACAATTAAAGACTAAAATATTCGAATGCAGTTAATTAAGACATTAACGTTTTATTGTCGGAAAAAGTTTTGTATAGAAGCAGGTCACTCAGCTATATATTTGCGATAGGTATTTTTTATATGCGGCGTTTCATATGCAAATAAGTTTTATTTTAATACTGTGTATTAACGATTTTTATTTTTTTTTTCGTGCGCACATCACTTTTGTAGCGTTTTAGCAAGGGTATCCGGTATTTCCCGGGAAAATATTAATATTTGTGAAATCCCCGATTTAAAAGAATGATCTTTTTTATAAAGAATTTATTTTATAAAGAAACAGAAAGGGCGGACAGCAAAAAAAAAGGAAAAAAAAAACGAGCAGCAAAGCAGTGGAGCAACAAAAAAAAAACACGGTAAAGTTTTCTTCCCTTTTATTAAAATAAAAAAGTGCTAAAAGTAAAAGTGATTATTTTTTTCCGATTTAAATTGGAAACTCTAAAAGTTAAAGAAATACATTGAATACATGGTTCGGGTTGCTCTTAAACGGGACAAACAAAAACATACTGCGTGTGGTGATTATTAAGAATATTAATATTAACACAAGAGAACAGTGAATTGTGACAAAATTGTGGCACAGTAATATTAACTGTATAAAGTGCCGGTTGTCGGATGATAATCCGGTGATTAATGCGGCATATACATCATATTTTGTGTTTCTGTGTGATCTCCGTGTTATTTATTAAATTTGTGTTGGTGTTGCGCATTCGTACCTACGCATACAGTGGAGTACAAAAAAAAGAGAACACAGGCGATTTCTGTGTAGGGTCATTAAACGAAGCGAAAATAAAATTCAAATTAGCCAGTAAGGCTCCAGTGACGGGGGATAAAACCAACCAGAAAACGTTCGGATCAGCAAGACCGTATCGCCGGTGCGACAACCGTTAGAAGGAGAGGGTAAGCAGCGGTGAGTATCATCTAATCTCCCACATTTTTTCCAGTTGAAACCCGAATTCCGTGCACACGTGGCATATTTCCCATTCAACCCGCGCCGAGTGGACTGCTCGACTGAGCGAAGCAGGACAACCATAAACGCGTTTTGTACAGGCATCCTCTTTGAGGTGGAGCCCTTACTGAATTATTCATTGCTGTTGGGAAATCCACAAGCTATAAGCGGACAGAATCTTGTTCAGTTTCTCGAGCTTCAGTTGCCCGGTATATTTATTTTTTATTTTTTTTTATTTTGCACAGCGCAATTTGACGTCATCAGCTCAATCAGGCCAATCGAGAACCATCAACCATCCATTTTGTTATTTAACCACTTTGTAATTTACGGTTTAAAATACATATATTGTAAAATTTTGATTTGAAACAATTAAATTCCGATTTAGTTTATTTGTCATTTCTTGAGAAATTCAACGGTCAGCCCAAATCTTCTATTCTCAAGGTAAGTAAGCGCGTTACACATACTCTCGTCCGATACGGATTACGACGAACAACAAAATAAAAAAACAACAAAAAATAAATTAATTAAAACAGAGAGGTAAATAAACTTGATTTAGGTACACACTTTATCAGCCGGATATGGTTGCGGCGAAACCAGTGTGCGTGTATTAAATCTCAACATTTTATTTTCTTTAGGATGGAAAAACGAATTGATTTGTCGAAACTGACCTCCGACGAAGCTTCCGAAATGTTTAATGAAATTCCTTCTAATGGAGAGTCAGTAATAAGCCAAATCGAGGAAGAAATAATTGAAGATATCGTTGAAAAGCATAATCCATCGAAGCGATTGCTCAGGCAACTATTTTAAGTGACGATGATTTGGAATTTGGGAGCGACATAGATAACGATCCAGACATTCTAGAAGACAATATACAACTTATCTACTTTGCGAATTGAAAAAACAAGAAATTGCTCCGAAACTCAATTATTTTCAACAAGTAACTAGTCCCAGCTCTGAAGTACCACCGGATGTCACAAAACCTATAGATTTCTTTTTGCTTCTTTTTGGCGATGCTTTTCGCCTGGTTACAGAACAAACAAACTTGTATGCCACCTAGGAAAAAGGAAACTTTATACCGACAACCAATAATGGCAAAAAAGGAGAGCCCGGTTCTGATAGATTGTTCAAAATCAGACCATATATTGCACTACTGACGAAAAAGTTCCATAAATATTATCGCCCATCAAAAGAAGTGTTAGTCGAGGCGAGCATGGTGAAGTTTAAAGGTGAATTGCTTTCAAGCAGTTTATGCTAATGAAAACCGTGTAAAGGGTTTAATTACGCCGGTAGACCCGGTCTCTCATATCACTACCATGGAGACATATTCTGCACTCGTCAGTAAATACAACGGACGTCCATTGCTCGATGTTCCAATCGCGAGCAAATTCGAGTCACTGTTTGCGGTGGCGTGTTGTCAATGTTGGGCCTCTAGCGGGCCGTATTGGAGTGAGGTTGGCTTCCTTTAAGCGTCTTCTTACTGTCCATTGACTAACAGCTACATCTCGAACTTGTCTTAGCTCCTGCTGCACATCAACGCCCGTGAGATGGCGATTTCGCAGTGAAGTTAGGACGATAAATCGATCGTCCCTCTCTGATGTACACCGAAACCGGCTGGTTTAAGCTGACGAGCGACTTCTTGTTGATTGCGTTCTTCTTGCAATAAAGCAACAACTTGAGCGGATTTTTCTGGAGTGGTATCCATGATTTTAAGGAAACAATGAATTAAACTGGTAGAGATTTGTTCAGGTCAACGTCTGACTCATAAGTGACGACAAATATCGATCAACGTGGCATTATACAGGATATTGCATCACGTCAATTGTTTTCACCGAAACATCGCATTTTGCTAAGACTGCTTTAATTTGAAAAATACTGTATGGATTTTAATGATAAAGGTATCCTTGAAAAGATAAAATACTAGGCTGTCAAAAGAAGGTTGTTTTTCGAAAATCGATCCAGCCATTTTAAAAAATATATGCGTTTTGATGGTCTAGTCGATTCAGTAGCTCGGGAATGTATTTTGGGCATTGAAATAAACATTTTGATAGACAACCATTAGAACCAAAACTAATAAATTCGCAGCAAATTTATTATTTAGCGCAAATTCAATATTACTGTATCTGCGATGAAAAATTGAAAAAAATCAAATTAATTTTAAAATATTCTGGAAGGTGAAATTTAACATTAAAATTGCTTTGTCAATAGGCAGATAAAGGTCAAATAATAAATATTAGTATCGCTTAAATTTGATGGTTTGGATTTTTAATTTCATTTTGTTACTAAAAATTATGTTTATGTATTCAGCATGTTTGTTCCAAAATATTGTTTGTGTTGCCAATAAATTATTTTTGATTAGTAAAAAATTTTTCTGATTGAGTTTTGCTTAATGGGATTTAATAAACCCCAGTCGAGCAACACTATTGGTACATATTTTAATTTTAATTGATTTAGTATGATCAGTTAACATTATCATGTTTTCAATTTGATATTAATTTTGTAATTTTGTCAAGTTAAGTTGTATTTATACTGCTAACAATCAATATACCTTTTATAACTCTCTGCTACAAACAGGCACAGGGGGATTATGTAAATGGCCGTGAAATTGAGCAAGTAGTACATCAGATGAATTCAACTCCTGCATAAGACAAATAATAGATGCCATTTTCAAGTCAACACCAAAAACTGACAACGTTAAAATCACCAAGTGCCTATGTCCATATTTCGGTGGAGGTCGTTAAACCAAATCGGCACCAAGAATACATATCCCTATAATACGAAGCTTATTATTTCGACATGAGTTTCAATCTAAGGTTTTGTATTTTTCAATTGACATATTCATGCAATGCCTTAGATCCTTTTGTATTCATACAAAAATGGTAAATATTTACAGAACTGAATGCCGGCAGAACCGCAGTTCATATTCACATTTAATAAAAATTCGGTCGAAGTAAATCCATCTTGATAAATAGTAAGCATTAGTCATCCCAATCACTAAAAAATGAATTGAACTCCATTTGGCTGCATTGCACGATTTATATTACTGACTGTTGTCCTATTGCTGTACAACAAATATTATTTCAATTTAACGTTTTACAAAATTTAGCAATTGGTATTTAGATAATGGTTAGGGTTCAAATGAACTTGAAACAAATTTGTTTTTTAACTTTGACCAAAAATATCTAATATTTTATTTCAATATATACTGTTATAGTAATAGTTTTCATATTTATAAATCTCACTATAAGATTTGTTTTTAATGTATCAACGCTTATAGTGATCAAATCCATCACTATAAACATTGCTACAAAATGTCAAAAACAAGAAAGTAAATTCGAATCGAATTTTAGACATGATTTTGAAATGATTTTCGAAAATCGTTGCTATAACAATAGCAATAGTTACGACTTTAAATTCGGGCCTTAAGTGACGATATTTTGGTAATTAATACTTCAACTTATTGGTAATAAATAGCGCCCGGATTCTTATGTAAATACGAAAAGTGAACAAATATTTTACTTTAACATTAGAAACATACTTATTCATTTTTCTGACCATAATTTGATTATAGTCGATATACTATCTGCATCGATATTGAGTTCAGGTATAGTTAATTATAAATCAAATATTTTACAGGTGAAAAACACCAAACTAAATGATCTTTTAAAGTTTGAAAATTGGAATTCAGTGTATTCTCAATCCAATTGTAATCGTGATTTTGAAAATTTTGTCGATATTCTAAGATCTCACATAGCATCATCCACTTTTATCACTAATAGTCACAAAATCACAAAATTGAAACCGTGGATGAATTGTAATCTTTTGCGCAAGATGAACAAATTAAAAAAAAATTCAAAGAAATTAAAGCGATGTCCTTTCAATAATAAACTGGAAAAATATGGTCTATCTTTCAAAGCAGGTAAAAGTGGATGTTCATACTGCAAAGAAAGTCTTCTACAAGAACAAATTTGATTCATCCATTAATAATTCCAAGGCTACTTGGAAGATTGTTGATGAGGTGTTAGGACGTTATTCTCGAAATAATGCGAAATAACGCAAATATATCAACTCCTAATTGAACATATCCTTAAATGTTCTAAGTCGATTTCTAATGAATTTAATAATTTTTTTATAAACATATCCCAATAATTAACTTCCACATTTAGTGCTACTAGAAATGATGATACTGAACCTAATAAATTTATCTTTGGCTCACAGTCAAATAATTACGTCTCGTCTTGTTATTTTGAGCCTATAACTTCTTCGGAAATTAAATATTATTGAAATTAATCATTTAAAAAACAAACGATCTAAAGGTGCTGATGGAATTGATAACTTGGTTGTTAAAAACTGCGCTTTGTACTTAGTTGGTGTTATAAAATTCTTGTATAACCTGAGCCTTTATAATGGAATATTTCCAAATAATTTAAAATTAGCAATTCTAATTCTAATATCCAAAAAAGGCTATGAATTACAGTTGAACAATTATAGGCCGATTTCTCTTCTAAGCACCGTGTATATATTTTTTGAGAAACTAATAAAACGTCGGTTAGTGCATTATCTTAATAAAATTAATTTTTTACACAATAAACAATATGGTTTTACTGCTGGTAAATCCACCAAAGAAGGACTAATTGATTTCCTTAGTCAGATATATACAGCTGTGAACAGTTCGCAAAAGCCTACAACAATGTTTGTGGACATTTCTAGAGCTATCGATGTAGTCAACCATGGAATGATGCTAGCTAAACTATGTAATATTGGTATTCGAGGTAAAATTTTAGATTAGTTTACAAGTTACCTTCAAAATCGGCGTCAAATTACACATATAATACGAGGAACCCAAAAAATTTTGCCGGTGTTCGTTGCAATAGCGAAAAATTTATAAAATTCTATCTTTAATGCTACATTCTTTTTCCACATGCTACCTAACGATATCAAAAGTCTCGGCACTGTGCAGAAATACAAATTAAAACGTGAAATTCGATCCTGGTTGCTCGGGTTAGAAAATATTGAACAATATTTTTAGTGCAATTGAATTGTTATGTATCAAATAAAACTAAATTCGAGCTTGTTATTGTACATTTACTAATAAATTAGTATTAGTTTACTTTTATTGCATTGTATAATTGTTGTTCCACCACAGATTTTAATATAAATCTAATGGAGCTTTACTTTATTTCTATAATTTGCAATAATTATTTTGTGTAATATCAATATGTATATAAATTAACTGAAATAAAGATAAACTTATTAAATATTACTGCATATAAATTATGCTCTTTAAATGCATGTGCATTGTGCATATTATGTAATTTGTCTATGTTTTTTACGCCGAATATTGTTAATTTCGCGCATATTCCGATTTTAACTACATTTTTAGCGTTTTTTTACAGAAGTATATAAACGTTGAAAAATTACAGAAAATTTGTTTCTTGGATTCTAATATCTGTGAATGTTGAAATAAGCTTTTCGAAACATAAAACATTCTTAATCGATGGCAGATAAAATAGTTTAGCTACATATGTCAGTCAAACGGTGTCGGTTAGTCGTGCTAAACGTTCTGAATAAGACAATCGCTTGAATTCGAAAACTTTAAAAACAATCTGATTGTTGACTATAATACTTACTTGTTCCCTCGTGTAAACCGCAAAAATCGATGTTAGTCTGATTAAGATAAATTAAATCTGTGTAGAATTAAAAACAAAATTAGAAATTACAGGATCTGTCGAATTTAAAAAATTTCTAGTATTCAAAGAATTTATGAAATTAATAGAAATTATGGCGTAAATTTGAGTGTGTAAGAAAACGAAAGAAAAATTTGAGTTTGTAGAATTTATAGAACAGACTGTGTTGAAACAATTCATAGAATCTATGAGTTCTACAAAAATTAAAAATTTTATAAGATTTATAGTATTTATAGAATTGATAGGATTAAAATTTATAACGTTTATAGAAATTATAGAGTTTATAACTTATTAGAATTTAAAAATTTAAGGGATCTGTAGAATTTAAAGAAATAACTGAATTTATACACTTTATATAGAATTTATAGAGAATTTGTGGCATTTATATAATTTGTAGAATTCTTAGAATTTGTAAAATTTATAAAAATGGTAGAGTTAATTTAAAGGAATCATGAAATTTTCAGTTTGTAGAATTTATAGAACTTACAGAATTAAAATATTATTTTTTTATAGGAACTCGAACTCTTCTATAGGAAGAATCTAAACAATTTATTTAATAAATTTGAAGAATTCAGAGAATTAGCAGAATCTAAAAAATTGAAATTTATATATTTACAGGGTGTACAGACTCAGTAGAAATTATAAAATTCACAGAATTAGTAGAATTTTTAAAATTTGTAGAATTTATTGACTTTAAACAATTTAGAGGATATATCGAATTTACAGGATTTGTTAAATTTATAGAATTGACAGGATTTGCAGAATTAAAAAAACTTACTTAATTTTTAGACTTAATAGAAATTATAAAGAATTTGTGTAATTTATGGAATTTAGAAAATTTAAAGAATTATTATTCATAGAGTTTATAGACTTAGTAGTTTTTTAGAATTTGTATAATTGATGAAATTAAACATAGTTTTAACATTAAGAGAGTATATCGTAATCACAGGTTTGTAAGATTTATACAATTTACAGGATTTTTGGAACCTGAAATCTTCATAAATTTGTTGACCTTATAGAATTTATACACAATTTCTGCGATTTATACAATTTAGAGAATATTTAAAATTTACAGAAATCATTGAGTTCATATGGAATTTGGAGAAATCATTCAATTTTTAAAATAAGTCAAATATGAATTTTTAGAATTTAAAGAAAACCTAAAATCTACAAAATTTGTAGAATTTATAGAAGTAGTAGGATTTCAAATATTTATATAATTAAAGAAATTTATGAAATTTATAAAATGATAAATTTATATTGTTTATACATAGGCTAAATAGAAATTAAAAAATTTGCAGAAATTATGAAATTTATTGAATATTTATTGTTTAAGATATTGGAAGACTTATAGAATTCACAGGATTTGCAAAATTAATGGGTTTGTAAAATTTGTTGAATTTGCAGTATTAAAAAAAAAACCGACAACATTTTTGACTTTATAGAATTTATAAGGAATTTGCGGGATTTATAGAATTTAGAAAGTTTAAAGAGTTTCTAGACCTAGTAGAATTTATAAAGTTTCAGGAATTTGTAAAATTTGATTTTATAAAATTTAAAGAATATATCGTATTCACCGGGTTTGTAAGATTTATAGAATTTAAAGGATTTATTAAACTTAAAGAACTTCCTGAATTTTTTGACTTTATATAATTTATTCAAAATTTTTGACGATTTATACAATTTATTGGATAAATAAAATTTATACAAATTTTGGAATTCATAAAATTAAATGAATTCAAGCAATATTAAGTTAAAAGTCAAATATGAGTTCGTAGAAATTAAGGAATTTACAAAACTTAAAATCTATAAAATTTGTAGATTTTGTAGAATTTAAAAAATTTATAGAACGTATAAAATTAATAAAATTTATAGATATAAAGCTTTAAAGCTCTTTCTGAATTTTAAGACTTTATAATTTGGAAACTCTGATTATATCAGCAAAGTGAAACTAAATTGTGTGATATGAAAATAATAAATAAAAATAGTAAATGGTGTTTGATATTTACAAAAATATAGAATAATCTGTGTGAAGTGCTAAAGAACAATAATCTTGTATATAAAAGTGATAAATAATAAAGGAATTGATGACAAATAGATACTAAATAAAAACGGGTGAACTAGAAGTGTCAAATTAATATAAATACGTAAAGCGGTTTATAATTTATTTTTTGCAAGACTTGCATTTTATTCTTAAATTTAAATTAAATTCAGCGAAGTGAAACCTTTTGTTTTGATTTTTATATTGATTAAAGTGAATTATGGATTGTGATAAATGCAAAAGTGCAATTGCAAAGGGAAGCGAGTTTTTTAAGTGCGATGGTTTGTGCGGACGGGTATTTCATATATTTTGTGCGGGACCTGGTTTCACCAAGACGACGTATAAAAATTGGGTTGATAGCAATGAATTGACTTTTTCGTGCAAAGAGTGTGGTAAAAATTCGCTAAAAGCGATCAAAACCCAATTAGAGAAGCTTGTGAGTATGATCAATATTGTCGATGAGAGATACAGACGACAAGCTGAAGTATTAGAGAAAGTTGATTCCGAGATGAGTGTATTAAAAGTTGATGTATCGAGCTCCAATCAATTGGTAAAAGACATTGATAATAAAATTGGTAATATAAATGAGAGTTGTAGCAAGATGTCGAAAAGTGTAGTCAGTGGGAATATTTCTTTTGCTGATAAAGTTAAGGGTATAAGGAAAAGCGAACCAGCTATTGTTGTAATACCAAAAACCGTGCAGGAGAGGAAAATTACTAATGAGGATTTAAAGGATCTCTAAAAGTTGTTCCAGTTCACATAAATAGAGTATCAAATATCAGAAATGGAGGCATTGCGCTGGAATATGGTGACAAAGACAACACAGAGGAAGTTGAAAGAAGTATCCAAGCAAGGCTCAGTGATAAATATGACATTAAAACCAGTAAAACATTCTCGCCGAAAGTGAAAGTGATTGGAGTACCAGAAGAATATGAAGACGTCCAAACATTGAAAAAACAGAATGAACGATTAAAAGATTGTCAAATTAAAGTGATACGCAAATATAAAACATCAAGAGGGGCTTTAAATGTCATTCTCGAGTTGGATACAAGCGGATTTACCAGTATATTGGAAATGGAAAGAATTTATATTGGGTGGGATAGATGTAGAGTAATTGAGGATTTTATGTTAGTACAATGTTTCAAATGCTTAGGGTACAACCATACTAGTAAGAAATGCACTGAATCTAAAGCCATTTGTAGGCAATGTGGTAAAAGTGATCATGTGTCAAAGGAATGTGCGGAGCAAATTAAATCATGTGTCAATTGTAAAAAAGTTGTGGGAAATAATAAGTTGAACATCGATGTGAATCATGAAGCAACTGATAAGGCATGTCCTAGTTACCTAAGAACATTAAATTTAATGAAGAGGAGAATTTGTTACGAATAGCAATCAAAATCTCAAGATGTCCCAGTTCGAATCATTTATTTGAATATCAGTAGTGTATTAGCCCATATAGATGAAATTAGAGATCTAGCAAACAGGAGGCAACCACATGTTATATGTGCTAGTGAAACATGTGTTACATGTGACATAAGCGATTTTGAAATGACATGTCAGGGCTACTCATGTGTTCGATGTGATTCACATTCACGGTTTACTGGGGGTGTAGTGATTTATATATCCAAAAATTTAAATTTTGAAGTAAAAAATTGCTCGATTGAGAATAATTATTTATGGATTAGTAAAGTCTTGATAAGAAAATCAGATCAATTGAATAAAAATGTAGCATTATCGGTGTTGTATCGATCCCTAAGTTCAAGTATAATATCATTCATCAACTATTTCGATCAATGGAGTGAAGAAAATATTTCTACAGAGGAGTTAAATTTAATATGCGGTGATTTAAATATTGACTACCTACGTCAGACGACGAATAAACTTAAGTTGGATAGAATAATGACAAGATTGAATCTGAAACAACTAATGGAGAAATGTACCAGAATAACAGCAGACACGAATACCTTGGTTGATTGGGTTATTGGTAATACAACAACTGCAAATATACGTATCGACACATTAGAGCAAGAGAAAATTACTGATCATGAGACGATTCAAGTAAATTTGATGGAAATTAGTAAAAGTAGCTAAACACCAAAAAAATATATTGAGGGGATATTTAATTTTAATCAAGATATATTCAATAAGCTGTTACAAGATTCAAAGTGGGATACGACTGGTGATATTGATGAAGTATGCGAAAATATGTATGAAAATATTGATAAGGCCCTAAATGTATTTTACAAGAAAGTAGAGATAAAACCAAGGTCAAATGAATGGTTTCACCAAAATTATAATCTTCGGCTTTTAAAATCAAAAAAGATTGCAGCGAATAAATTAGCAAAGCAAACTGGAAATGAGGAACATTGGAATGAATACAGAACAACACGAAATCGGTATCTTTCATCAATAAGACAAAGTAAGAGAAACTATTTCATTAGAAAAATAGAAACTGCTTCGTATAATTCGCAACGAGTATGGAGCGTTTTAAAGGAAATAATGAAAGGAAAACGAGATAGTAGCATAGATCGCATCATAGTTGATAACCATGAATACTGTAACCACAAGGAAATTGCAAATGTTCTAAACAAATTTTATGTCGATAGTATCAAGATCTTAAATGGACATATTCCAAGCGTACAAGATGATTTAGTCGAGATAAGGGCATCAGCGAAAAGGAAATTCGCTTTGAACCAGATTACATTAGTAGAATTAAAGGATATAATCACAAAAATGTGTGATAAGCGAGATGTACACGGATTGAAGCCAAGTATGATTTTGAAAGCTATGGATGTTATTGGCGAAAAATTGTTATCAATGTTCAATACTTCTTTAATGGCGGGTCAATTCCCTAAATGTATGAAAGAAGCGAATATTATTCCTATTCCAAAAATAAAAAACGCAAAATATCCAGAGGATTTTAGACCAATTAATATGCTGGACTGCTGTGAGAAAATCTTAGAAACTATCGTAAAGATACAACTAATCGAATTTTTAAACGTGGAAGGGATATTAATAGAGCAACAATCGGGATATCGTAAGGGATATTCATGTGAATTTGCATTAAACTTAGTATCGAGTAAATGGAAGGAATCGAGAGACAGGGGTGAATATACAATTATAGTATTTTTGGATTTCCAAAGGGCATTCGAAACAATTGATCGAACAATATTGTTGAAAAAGTTAACAGAGATAGGAATTACAAATAACGAATGGAATTGGTTTAAAAGTTATTTGAGTCATAGGAGTCAAAGAACGAAAGTAGTGCATGAAACATCTGATAGATGTACTAATCAGCTTGATGTTCCTCAAGGATCCGTTTTGGGTGCCATACTATTTATAGTTTATATCAATGATATAGTAAAAAGTCTTAAAAATTGTCACATAAATTTATTTACGGATGACACCTTGATTTATTATAATGGAAATAACATTGAAGAAGTTGTTGATAATATTAACGGTGATTTGGAACGAGTGCAAAAATGGAAACAAATTAAAGTTAAATGTTAACAAGACAAAGTTTATGGTTATTGGTAAAGCAGATCATAATTGTGACATCAGAATTAATCAGAGTAACATTGAGCAGGTAGACACTATCAAATATTTAGGGGTAATAATTGATAAGAGGTTGAAATTCAGTGATCACGTGTCTTATATAGGAAGCAAAATAAATCAGAAGATTGGTGTACTGAAGAGATGCCATAGAAATTTGAGCTATTTAAGCAAAAATAGTATATATAAGGCAATAATTGCTCCTCATTTTGAGTATTGTCCATCAGTGCTATTTACATGCAGTAGAGAAGATAAGGAGTACCTCCAAAAACTTCAGAATAAAGCGATGCGAGTCCTGCTAAACGTCCCAAAAACAACAAGTATTCGAAATATGTTGGAAACATTATGTTTTATGAGTGTAAATCAAGGAATAATATACAATGTATTAATAATTATTTATAAACTTAAAAACAATTTGGTTCCTAGTTATTTAACAAATTTTATTTCTTATGTGAAAGATAAAACTGATTATAATTTAAGAAATAGAGATCAAATTTTGTTACCATTTTTTAAGAGAACTGAAAATCAAAATTCTTTGTTTTATAAGGGAATTGATTTATTTAATAAAATTCCAAGTGATGTTAAAGTTTGCCCTAATATAAATGTATTTAAGAGGTTGTTAATCAAATTTATAAAAGAAAATGTAGATTAAATTTTCTTAGTTAAATATTAATTGTTAAATTTATTATAATTATGTAAAGCAAATATTGAAAACTAAATACTTTCAAGCTAAATAAATAAATAAATAAATAATAAATAAATATAAATATAAATATACCATTTACATAATTTAAAGCAATTATAGAATTGTTAGATTTATGAAATTGATGGATTTTATCGAATTTATGGAATTTATAGAGTTGAAAGAAAATTAATTTAAATTTTGAAATTAAATTTTAAAAATTTTTCTCGTTTGTTGTATTTGTGTGTAATATTTGTTTATATTAGAATTACTCGAAAATTTATAGAAATATAGAAGAATTTATATCATTTATGGTTTATGAAATTTGTAGATTTGATCGAATTCATTAATTTACATTAACTAAAGGACGCTTGACTAAAGTAATACGTTCGCGAATTTTAAACGTAAAGTATTCAGTGGCTTAATTAACGTTTAAAATCAATTATTTGGGGTGATTTTTGGCAAAATCTGTATTATGTTTTTAGAATTTATGGAAGACATGTTTGTTTTTTAAGTTGAACTGCTTAAAGTTAGGCTGAATTATCCAGTAAATTCTTGATATAAGCTACCTGGATATTAGCGACTTTTTCTCAAAGCGACTCTCGATTAAAGCAACCTTTTTTGATTCATATTTTTTCGTTAAGAGTTACCATCATTTCGTAGCGATGAATTCAAATTAAAAATCAATTTCCTTGCAAGAAAAACTAATGATTCTGGAAGATTTCATCTAGTAAAATAAAGAAGAGATTAAAAATTTTGCTATCAATTCAGTTATCCTCCCAAAAACAGTGAAAATAACTAAAGGTCCCGAGTTTTCAGAGATTGAAAAAAGATTATATACATGGGTGTTAGCGCAGAACGTGAAAAAAAGGATACCATAAATGATCAGCTACTGAAAATAAAAGCTCTTGATATTCATAAGCAATTGGGATTAAGTTGCGATTTTTCCGCCAGTCAGGGCTTTATAAATAATTGCAAGAATTGCCATCGAATTCGTATGAAAAAAATTTCAGGAGAAAAATTATCGTGTACAGATGAAGCAATGATTAAGAATTTTCAAGCGGCATTCACAATACAAATGGAAGAATTAATGTTGGTGCCGGAACAAATTTATAATGCAGATGAAACTGCTTTAGTATATAAAAATTTGGATAATCGAACATTGGTTACAGTCAAAGATAAAGCCGCACCGGGAAGAAAAAATTCAAAAGAAAGAGTGACGATAATGCCCTGCTGCAATGCAACAAGATCACATAAATTGACTTTAATCAAGATTGGAAAATCGGTAAAAACGAGACCATTTAAAAATTGAGACAACATGCTTAATTATAAGGCATCCAAAAATTCATGAC
This sequence comes from Tipula helvola, assembly GCA_963556165.1. Lineage (NCBI taxonomy): Eukaryota > Metazoa > Arthropoda > Insecta > Diptera > Tipulidae > Tipula > Tipula helvola. The sequence continues at coordinate 262,405,959 of OY744482.1, read as the reverse complement.
AAACGACATCACTATTTAACAATTGATTTTTCAACCAATTTATTCCAAGCATACGACATCATTTAAAGGAAAAAAACTTACCAGAAAAGGCAATTTTATTGATCGATAATTATACTATACGGATAATGGAAATTTTAAAGTAATGTTTTTGCCTCCTAATACCATTGCAATCCTACAACCATTAGACCAACAAATCATTCAAAGTATGAAACTTCGGTATCAAAAGAATTTATTGCTAGATCTTGCAAGCAAACCAGGAAGTGCTACAATTGCTTAATTGAAACAAATAAACTTAAAATATGTTTCTATTATGATACATCAAGCTTGGATGGATGTTCCGATTTCAGTCATTTGATCAGGTTGGAAAGTTCTTATCGACATTGATATCAACAACTTAAACTTATCCGTAAATCCTTTTGATGATGATGATGATTTACCATTGGCCACATTATACAACAATGTTGCTTCTGGTAGTTTATTGTCTAGTGAAGATATAATGGATTGGGCTATGGGTGCAACAGAAAGTTTGTCACGGAATTTTGATGAATGCAACTTAAATGAAAAAGAGAATGATGAAATTACGGAAGGTGAATTTGTTGTTACCGCCCCATTGGCACAGTGGTTAGCATGCTTGCTTTAAGCTCCGGAGGTCCCGGGTTCGAATCCCGGCGGGTGATGAAAAAATCACGGCTGGTTAATGGTGGATCAATGAATTAATCACTCATTATCCATTAAAAAAAAATGATTACGAAACTTCTAATGAAGCGGCCAAATCCCTCTATGGGATGTAGCGCCAGCGAAAAAAAAAGAATATGTTGTTAATGATGATAATGATAACACCCAAAATATTAATCAAATTATACAATCTTTTAATAATGAAATTGAATGGTCAGAAAATTAAAACATTCCTATGAATGATATTTTGAATTTAAGAAGAATTCGCAGCAAAGCTGTGATGAGAAGATTAATTATTTAACCTAAATAAGCTTTTTAAATAAAATATTTTTAAACTAGAGTATACATGGCCAAGCTAAATGAGCATTTTTGACTTATTTTCAAAATAAATACAGCAATAAAACTCCGATTAAAAAAAAGCCAACTGGACAACGCGGTAATTATTTATGTATCCAGAGTGATAAAATATATCAATTGGAAATGGATGTGGAGACCACCCCAAATAATTATTCCATCTTGCGACATAAATAATTACCGCGTTGTCCTGTTTGATTTTTTTTAATCGGAGTTTTATTGCTGTATTTATTTTGAAAATAAGTAAAAACTACTCATTTAGCCATGTGTGATTTAGAGCATCAAATGGTACATTCAATGAAATTCTGGAAAATAATTCCAATTTTCGTTTAAAGCTACTTTTTTTGTTACAAGCTATCATACTTTAATAAAAAAATTGTTTCAGCTCTGGTCGCTTATATCAAGAATTTACTTCCAAAATATGTAACTAATTTCCTTAATACCAAGCACCAAAATCCCATTGTTTCTAAATTCTAGAGGAATTCATTGTTCTATTTCTGTTCAAAAAATTTATTTGAAATTTTGGATAATTTTCAAAATTTTAATTTGTCTAGGTCCTTAAATTTTCAAATTTCTTAATGTTTCTTAATTTAAACCAAAATTTCTATGTTCCTAAATCAACAAACTTTTAATTTGCTAGAGCTTTAACTTTAAAAATTTATAAATTTTCTAAATTACAATATATCCCAATATTTAAAATTTTAAATTCCTTTCTTTTTAAATGTTCTAAATTAACGAATTTTACAATTCCTTGTTGGAAAATGTAACGTACCATAGCAAATGGGTCACATTATGTGAAACATACATCAACAAGTGAGCATGTTTCAGTTATGAATTTTTTAAATTCAGATTTCATACCGAATTTTATATTTTTGGGACTGGATTTTTTAATGCAAATATAAATCAAAAATTCAAAAAACTTTTTAAAATTCATTACTCCCAAATTTTAATAACTAGACTTAAAATTGGTTTACAAAATATTTCAAAATTTTGTAAAAATTCAAGGAACTTTCATTCAAAGCTTTGTAAACAGGTGGATTTTATTTATTCACAATATTGTCGCTTCAAAAAAAAAATGTTGATTTGATTTTAAATCGGTTGCCCCAATGAATTTATGGATACAAATTCTGAGTTCATATTTTTCATTCTAAATAGGTGCTATGTAACTTTCAAACGTATTTGCGTCAACTAACTATTTTCATTAATATTTTAACCTGTATAAATTGTAGATTTGAACATAATTTCAACAATTTGAATTTTTATTAAAAGTTGCATACGTTCCAAAAATCTGGCAATAATTTATTCTGCACGACAAACTATAAAGCAAACTGCAAAACATCAAAAACCAATTTTTGTGTAACACATTTTACTACACAACCGTTGCTTACTGTATGTTTGTCTCTTTTCTACATACTCTATGTAATAATTTATGCACCCTAACACATAAAAAAAAATTTTTTTAACAACATCAGATGATCTGAATCATCAGTAAACTTTTATACAATTTCACTGCGGACTTACCTCGATTAAAATGCCGTCGGTACAAAAAGATTTTTGTTTTCTGTTTACCACACAAAACTTAATTTATCACATACACTGTAAAAAATATTTTTTTTGTAACTTTGAATGTAATTCTCTAATTTTAAAATTTTGTTTTTCATATAACCCACTTGTATACTACACTCAACATATGATATTCTATAATTAGTTATAATTAATTCACATAAAATTAAACAACCGCACGTAAAAAATATCCAATCGTAATTTTATTTATTGTTCGATAAAAAACTTTTGGTTTAACTAATTAATCAGTTAATTAATTAATTTATATAGGTATCAAAACCATAAATTTATTGTAATTTTTTGCTCATTTTGTTCAAAATCCTAAAAACTTCCCTCCGCACATATTAATTATTAACCGAGCTTAACAACATTTAATTAATTAATTATAAAAGCCCCGCACAAATTAAATTTGAATTAATTTTTTATTTTGGTAACGTTGTTAAATCAGAAATTTCGAAAAAGATTTTCTCCGTGTACACCGACGTTGTCACAAATAAAATTTCGAATGTTATAAAAATTTAATGGTTTATTATCAACATACGAATAAAGCTTTTCAAGTGATAGATTTTTTTTTTTTTTTTGTTTAATAAAAGCTTTATTATTTTGTTGCTGTTGAATGTGTAGATATGGTATTTTATGTTTTCATTTGATTGTATATAGAGTATCGTATGCGGGTTGGTGTAAAAAGGATATCCGTATAAAATATTCGATTTGTAGGAGAAAAACAGAGAGCGAGCTTTTCCTTCTATATACGAAAATGAATTTTTTTTGTGTGCCAAACATCCAAACAAATCGTAAATTTCGAACAGAGACAACATACTTTATGGATTTTTTTAGGTATGTGTATGGTATATATGGCTTTTAGGATTGAGAGGAGCAACTGAAAATAACGTGGAATACAGAGAGTGTAGAGAGCTTTCAGAAATTTATTTAAATGTATAACTATTTCGCATGTAAAATATTTAGGTGTTAGTTTTGTGTATGCCGGCTTTGGAATTTTATTCTGCATGAAAGTAGTAAGACGTGCAGAGATGTAAGAGTTATTTCCAGTCTACTCTCTAATGTCTGTAAAAAAGGATAATTAAACCAAATAAGCAAAATATTAATGAAATCGAATCATATGTTTTGGTAATTTTAATACGTCACATTTGTATGTATACACACTTATGTATGAATGCCTATAAAAAGGGTAATCTTACTTGTTAATTTGTTGACAAATTAGCTGTTCAAATTTATTTTTAAAAAAAAATTTATTTTAAGAAAACTAAATAATTTATATAATATATGGGATATGTTTGCTTCGAGTCACATATTAATGTAGAATTTTTTTTAGTGGGTTCAGTTCGTTGACATTATTTTAAAATATTTTGTTAGTGTTTTTATGAAGTCATCAGTATTTTCGGTAAATAACTAACAAACAAAAAAAAATATTGGTATTATAGACACACACTCAATTATGTAAAAGATCTATGATGATTAATATGTGTTTGAAATGTGTTTAAATTGTATGTGTTTATAACAGCAAAACGAGAGAAGCCTAATTTTATTTAACATATGTTATGTAGGAATATTTTTCTACAACTTACACTTAATTATTGCGCGCCAGTTGTTTTATTAAAGAAAATTAAAATTTATATTTGGAGTAATATGCTTCCATGATTTTTTAGAAATGCCTTGTAAAATTCAGTTTTAATGCATTTAGTTTTGTTGCCAAATCCGCAGGGTGTTAAACACACCTGAAGAAATCGTCATTGCAGTATTATGTTGAGCTGCTGTAACTCCAATTATTATTAGTGGTATACTCTATCCAGTTCAAACCAAGATGTCTTAAAAATGGCTTATTTAGTTCATCTATGGTGGTACGTTGTAGTGGTCAATATTTCCAAGTTCAGTTTGAAATAGCTATTAAATGGCAATTGATAGGCAAATTTTTCTTAAAAGCCAGCGGATATAACTATTGAAGGTTTTTCAGCTAGAAATATTTTTCATTAGAGGCTTCTCCATTTTGTTTCTAATTTTAGTAATTAGAATTGTTGTTTAAAATTAATATAGATCCTAAAATATGTATTGAAATTTAAAAATGTTAAACAGCAAATATTTTTCGAAAATTTGGCAAACGGTGAACGAGAAATGGTGAAATACCTAGAAACATATCACCTGATTTCTGACCAAGTGTACGGATTTCGAAGTGGCTCCTCAAATAGAAATTTAATTAACTACATTACCGAACATTGGGCAGATGAATTCACTATTGCGGCGATTCTCAAATCATTACGCTCGATATATCGATGGCAGTTGATCGTGTTTGGCACAACGGTTTACTGTGCAAGTTCGGGGCAATTGGATATCTTAGAACCCTGGTTCATTGGATTAAGAATTTTCTTTTCTGTCGCAGAATTCAAGAGGTGGTGTCCGTCAGGGATCCGTTCAGTCATCTATACATTTCTTCTCAATTCGATTCATTCATACGCTGATGACAGTTTATTTTCCTCCTCTTTTTCTTTTCCATGTTGTATTCACTTCATCGCGAAACAACGTCGCCTTAAGCATGATTTCATGACATTTCTTAAATGGGGTAAGGCAAACAGGGTTGAATTTAACCCGAAGAGGTGTGTATCACTGGTAGAAACGATAAATCTGCACCTTCTTTCGAGATTGGTGACTCTAGTGTAAGCAACTCCGAATCTGTTTACTTGCTCTCTGCTTAACAATAGCTAATAAGATTTCTTGCGCCGATCAAATAAATAAGCAGCGTTGAGTACAGCTAGGTACTCCGGTACGACGATGTAAATTTTATTTTAATTCATCGGAACTACAGACAATTTAGAAGGCGCATGTCACATTCCGGCTGCATTTGACCGAATTATGAGCCGAATATGTTTTATGGTTTTAGATTCTAACATCTCCTCTACCTTAAATACTCTTTCCCAGAGATGGAATGTGGGAGCCTTATATGTGTTCTACAAATATTTTCATGGCAAATGTTCGCAGGAACTCTACGAACTTATGCGCCTGGACTGTCCAGGCCAATACGAAGATTAAGACGACCAGTGCATAGGTGTAACCTGGAACTAACATTGGCAAAGACAAATAAGTTTCAAAACTCTTTTTCTTTTCTTTCTTAGAAGAATCTACTTGTGAACGGGGACGATGGAGCTTTTTATGTGGCATACAATTTACAGAAATTCGAACTGAATATCAAAAGTAGAATTCTTGAAGACTGAACTTCCGATATTGTTAAATCCTCTCTTGTGATTCCTTTTTTACTACTTTCATTCCTTTATGGTGTGTGTCGTTGATTATGCACTTGAGGACACATTCAGGAAGCAATCTCTAAGCACTACAGTATAATATAAAAATAAAAACAATAAATATCTTCTTCGGCTAAATTTGGATGTGGTATCTTTTCCTGCGTTTAAATTCCAATAGGGTTGATGAACGAAGGATGTGAAACTGGCGAAAGATCTAGTAACTCCTGTTACTAAGCATCTGATCCCTTCAACGTGTGTTTTGTAGCATTGAGCAAGATCGTGGCTAGTAAGATTGGTTAATCCTCGGCGATTATGTTTAGAATCTTAAATGGTTCATCTTCAATGCAGGTAGTTATATATAAAATTTGCTTTATGTAGCGAATCTAATTTATATCAATTGAATACTGTTGAAACTTCTAGAGAATTCTCCGTTCACAATGCTCAACATTTCTTTTCTCAAAAGTGGTACCTACTGTTTGTTCAGATCACAACAATATGTGAGCGACGTAAGAATTGGCTGATATTATATAGTTCTTCACTCAGTGATGTAGTCTGGTGGGGACCTTGCTGTGGATCATTCGAAAATGCAAAAAATTGAACACAAGCAATAATACAAAATCCGAATTAACGTCAATTATCTTTTGTGACCGATAATCCACCTCCTTATCAAAGCATTTCATTTTCTGAATCTCCTACCGCCTATATCCTCAACCGTCTTCACCCTAACATAGCATTAGTATTAGTGGGAAAAGTAAAAACTTGTGGAATTGTTTTCCGAGGTAATATCAAAATTTTCGAAAAAATATTTTTCTATACGGTTAATACACTCTGAAAATGATTGGGTAACCGTGTAACATGGAATTTAAATTTCTAAATTTACCAAAAAAAAAAATTTGTTGGTGGCAAATAGTATCGTCATCATTTAAAAATAAAGTATATTTAGCAAGCTATGAAATGTTTATTGTTTCTGTCACGATTTATTGACATTTTATTGATTGACATTTCAACGATAAGTTGAACGATACATTCATTATTTCTATGCTCTTAAGTCGATTTATATTTTAAAAAACTCTGCGCATTTTCTGTTTAATTTTCTATTATGTATTACGTTTTCAACCCAATTTATAAGGTTATATCAAAGAGAGTAAAAATCTTACTCTCTTTGATATTACCTTAAAAATTTGAAAAATTTAAATGTATTAATAGAAAATTAAACGATAATGCTCAAAAGTTGATTAGGGCATAATTCGGCTTAAGCCCTTTTAATTTTCGAGCACAGACTTTTGAAATGCTTGCTACCAATCAGAGATGAACTAAAATATCCCATTTTTCGATAAATAAAGTATGGTAACCAGTGAATCAGTAAGAATCATTATAGAATTTGATGAAAGTATTTCCTTACAGAATATTTGACATATCAGCCACCGAATACGTAATAACTGACAAATACAGTATTCAAATTGTAATGTGATGGCCGGTCTCCACTTGTGTATTTTTGTCTTGACAAAAAAAAATCTAATCCATTATTTTTCTCGTGACAATTTTTGGTACAATTTGCAAAATACATTGTCAATTAAAATGAAATTTTCCTGTTTTTTGGGAAAATTTTAGCTTTTTAATAAATTTTAGGTGAAAATAAAATAAAAATTGTGTATAATTGAATATAAATATAATATTCCAAAAATTATATTACATCGAAAAAGGAACCAAATTCATTTATTTTCTTATTCTCAAAGAGAGAAATTTGTTATATTCTTTATGTTAGTAGTTGTACAAAAAATGTCATGAGCCGAATGTCATTTATTTTTTATCAGGAGAAAAATATGCAAGTAAAGACCGGCCATGAACAGCAAAATTATTATTTTTAAGAAAAGTGTGCCGTGCGAATTTTGATGTATTCTGACATTTCCTTCAGTTTGCATGTTAATTTTCGCTCTCTGTTAAGTGACAGCTGAACTGAACGAAAAGTTCTGAAAGATTCGCTGGTCAGTAACATGCACTTTCTGTATATCGTATTCTTACTTAAAATTATTACTGACTCGCTGGTGCACCCATTAGTCAAAATATGGCCAAAAACTGTCAAAAAGTGTCAAAACCTATACATAAAATGGAAATAAAATATTCTTATTGTTTTTCTTGAGCATGTTTTTGAAATATCTATAAATTTTGAAACTGTTCATTCCTATTTCATTTGATTTTGATGCTAAATAAAATGATCTTTAATTAAATTTGAATTATTTATGTACATATACAGAAGATTTTTTAATGAATAGCAAATAAAAATTCAAGCTGGAATTGCTAATTTTTGGATTTTTTTTTTTTTTTTTATCAAACTCCTGTCAAAACGTGTTGAAAACGTGCGTTTTAAATGACTTGTCAAAAATTCAAGTTTAAAACTGCGGAAAATTAAGTCATAAATCATCATTTACAAGCCTCTTTTCGAAGGATCTGCTTGTATTTTGGAACGTTACACGTTTTTCAAGCCAAATTACCTAACTAAATTCTAAAGCAAATTGACAATTATTCAAATATTATCTCAGCATCTAAACATATTTTAAACTTATTTTATCTGTCCGTTAGCGACTTTTATTTGGGAGCGTACTGAAATCCCAGAAAAAAAATCCCATGTATACAAATTTCCAAACGAAAAATAAATCCCAAAAAGAATAATCCATAAAATGAAAATCCCAAATATGAAAATCCCATAAATTCGAAAACGGCGGAAATCCCAAATTTGATAATCCCAACATTTGAAAAAATACACAAAATTTGTAAAGAGCAGAAATTAGAAATGTATTTATTTCAAATTAGTAGTTTGTTAGGTGAAGTACAAAATTAACGATTAAGATGAATATTGTGAGCAATATTTCTTAAATATTCTAGTTTCATAGTTGAAGTTCGTCTTTTGATAACACGTTTAATGGTTTTATATTTGTTAATGTTTTGTCTCTTTTTTGAAAATCTTTGTTGGGTCTTAATTTTTTCAATAATTGTTTTAGAAACAATCATTTCCTTTCCAAGATGAGATATCATTTGGTACAACCCACTGTTCTGCTTTCCTACAATAACCTTAAGGTGGCGGTGCCAAGCCTCGACGCTATTTTGAGTACGGGGGAAATTGCCTTTTGCTGCGTTTTCGCCAGACCAAAAACTAGGGTCATAACGCGGTTTTTTGTTACACCTGCTTCCGGTTATGTAATTATATTTAACCCATCTAGCAATTTTTTTTGCATTTTCATCTTCAAGATTATTATATAATGCAGTATAATAATGAGACATTTCATCAGGAGGAACAAATGCAAGGCTTTTTTCTTCACTTTTGCCGTATTTACTCGCTGCTCCACATTTTTGCACTTGGCGCCTTAAGATTTGTCCAAAATAAAAAAGACAGCCTTTAAATTCTGTATTAGGAAAATATTCTTCGGCTGCAAAATAAATGGTTTTTCAAAATCCGTAATGATCCTTTGTGGATTTAAATGAATATCATGTTCACTTGCTATAATACGAAGTAATTCATTGAAAAAAACAGAGTAACACTTCTTACTCTTTTTCGTCATCAAACAAAACACTAAGGGTACAACTTCATTTTCGATTTTCCCGTGAATACTAAACAGCTGGGCCATAATAGGGGTTGGGTACGTTATCCCAATTACAAAATCCCAAAATTTAAAATCCCAAATTATGAAATCCCATTGTTAAGAAGAATATTTGTTGGAACACGCGCGCGCGTGTTTCAATAAATATTCTTCTTAACAATGGGATTTCATAATTTAAAATATTTTAATAAATACATAATTTTATAAATTTAATATACATTCATAAACATAGCCTTGTCAGCTCGAAGCGATTAACTACTCGTATCTTAACTTGTTCAAAATAATTATTACAAGAGTCGGGTCACTCCTATCTCTAGGTACAAAAATAATAATATAAATGTAGATTTCTCCAGAGGGACAGGAATATAGGAATGGATTGCATCAGTTCTATTCTACTGTACTATAAAATTATAAATATTCTGATGTTCATTCATATTAGTAGTCTGCATATTTCATATCTGAATTCGTTTATTTTTTCCAATTACAAACCGAAATCAGTTCTCTCAATTAAATGTTCGAAGTTTAGAAATTTCGATTTACAACGCTATAGGAATTTCGTACTTCAATAAAAAATACAAAAGTCTTTAATCAATTCAAATTTTAAAGGTAATTATTTTATATGTACAAAAAATTGGTTTATGAATAATATATTCGTATTTAGGCCTCAATACAAAATGAAAATTGTAAAAAACAACAAAGGTGGGAATAATTTATATCACGACGGATTCTGTTACCATTTGGACTCAGAAAAAAATAATATTTATAAATGGAGATGCGCAGAAAGAAAAAAATTTTCTTGCAAACAAAAAATCTCTACATTTTTAGAAAATAATCAACACAAAATATTTACTTCGTTTTTTAATAATTCACATGATCCTCGAGCTTCAGAAGTTCATCTTGCTGGCTGTAATGCAAAACTAAAAAATCAGGCTACAAGTAGTTCCGCACCACCATCGCAAATAGCTCGGGAAATAATTGTAGGTTGCAAACCAAATGCACGCGTTTACCTACCCAATAAGATGGCACAAAAAAGCAAAATAACACGAATTCGTTCCAGCAAAATGAAAGAGCCAGAAAATATCGATGAAATTGATATACCGCAGCACTTACCTACGTTTTCTCGAAAATGAGCTTTTTATTCTTGCAGAGAAGAAAGTTCAAAATGAAAAAAATATTATTCTGGGAACCATAACTGGTTTAAAAGTATTGGCTGAGTGTCCTTGCTGGTTAATGGATGGAACTTTTTATGTTGTACCATCTATTATGGCCCAGCTTTTTAGCATTCACGGGAAAATTGAAAATGAAGTTGTACCCTTAGTGTTTTGTTTGATGACGAAAAAGAGTAAGAAGTGTTACTCTGTTTTTTTCAATGAATTGCTTCGTATAGCAAGTGAACATGATATTCATTTGAATCCACAAAGGATCATTACGGATTTTGAAAAAACCATTTATTTTGCAGCCGAAGAATATTTTCCTAATACAGAATTTAAAGGCTGTCTTTTTCATTTTGGACAAATCTTATGGCGCCAAGTGCAAAAATGTGGAGCAGCGAGTAAATACGGCAAAAGTGAAGATTGTAGTCTCGAAATTAGGATGATAAAAAGCCTTGCATTTGTTCCTCCTGATGAAACGTCTCATTATTATACTGCATTATATAATAATCTTGAAGATGAAAATGCAAAAAAAATTGCTAGATGGGTTAAATATAATTACATAACCGGAAGCAGGTGTAACAAAAAACCGCGTTATGACCCTAGTTTTTGGTCTGGCGAAATCGCAGCAAAAGGCAATTTCCCCCGTACTCAAAATAGCGTCGAGGCTTGGCACCGCCGCCTTAAGGTTATTGTAGGAAAGCAGAACAGTGGGCTGTACCAAATTATATCTCATCTTGGAAAGGAAATTATTGTTTCTAAAACAATTATTGAAAAAATTAATACCGGACAAAGATTTCCAAAAAAGAGACAAAACATTAACAAATATAAAACCATTAAATGTGTTATCAAAAGACGAACTTCAACTATGAAACTAGAATATTTAAGAAATATAGCTCACAATATTCATCTTAATCGTTAATTTTGTACTTCACCTAACAAACTACTAATTTGAAATAAATACATTTTTAATTTCTGTGCTTTACTAATTTTGTGTATTATTTCAAATATTGGGATTATCATATTTGGGATTTCTGCCGTTTTCGAATTTATGGGATTTTCATATTTGGGATTTTCATTTTATGGATTATGTTTTTTGGGATTTATTTTTCGTTTGGGATTTTTTATACGTGGGATTTATTTTTCTGGGATTTCACTAGGGTTGGGTATGCAATCCCAAAATCAAATTCCCAAATACAAAATCCCAAAATCATAATCCCAATTTACAAAGTCCCATTTATCAAAATCCCAAATAAAGAAATCCCATTATCAATTATAGATAATAATTATTAAAACATGCGCGCGCATGTTTTAATAATTATTATCTATAATTGATAATGGGATTTCTTTATTTGGGATGTTTTAATAAATAATATCAACAATTGATAATTGGATTTTATTCTTTTATGATAAATTCATTAAGCATATATATTGAAGAGCAGAACCTGCTTAATATACCTATCTATAAAGTTTATAAAATTAATACTTTGTTAATGTTACTATTTTAAACCGACATGAATGTGTAAAATCTAGTAAGCTGGATATGAAAACAAATGTGACTTTTATGTGTATTTATTATAGTTTTTCTCAAATCATTGGTGAATATAGAATTTTCCAAAAATATGAGAATTATAACGAGTAATAAGGGTGGAAAAAAATTGTTCCATGACGGTTACGCTTATTATCTAGACAGTGAAAAAGACAATATTTTTAAATGGAGATGTGCTGACAGGAAAAGTTTTTTTTGCAAAAGTAAGATGACGACAACAGTGGAAAATTGCGTCCATAAAGCAGTTGAAAATCAATCGGAACATTCGCATGATCCACGTGCGTCGGATGTGGATGTTGCAGAAGCAAATAATGATTTAGAAAACCAAGCTGCATCTACTGCAATGCCACCTTCGATAATAATTCGGGAAGTAACAGTAAATTGTGATCCGGTATCTCGTATTTACCTTCCAAATAAGCAATCACAAAATAATAAAATTAAAAGAATTCGGGGAAATGAATATAAAGAACCAACAAATCTGTCCGAAATCAACATTCCACAGTACTTGCGACTTCTAGGAGAGGAACTATTTATACTCTCCGAAAAACAAATTGAAAATGATGATAAAATTATAATACTTGGGACTACTTCAAGTATAAAAATGTTATCTGAGTCGTTTTGCTGGCTAATGGACGGCACTTTTCATGTAGTTCCGACAATTATGGCACAGTTGTTCAGTATTCACGCAAAATATGATGACCAAATAATCCCTCTCGTGTTTTGTTTAATGAGCAAGAAAAGCAAAAAATGTTATTCGGAATTTTTTTTCGAACTTCATCGGATAGCAGCAGATCACAACATTCCATTGCACCCAAAGCGAATTATATGCGATTTCGAAAAAACTATTCATGTTTCAGCAAGGGAGTTTTTCCCCTCAACCGAATTTAAAGGGTGTCTTTTTCACTTTGGTCAAATTATTTGGCGTCAGGTTCAAAAGTCAAAACTAAAAACAAAATATGGAAAGAACGAAGTTTTTAGTTTGGAAATTCGAATGATTAAAAGCCTCGCTTTTGTCCCTCCTATCGAAATTAGAAGTTATTTTAAGGAGTTATATAACCACTTCAAGGATCCGGATTCCAAAAAAATTTGCAAATGGATAAAAATTAATTATATTTCCGGGCTCAACCACACAACTGGCCCCCGATACGATCCTAGTTTTTGGTCCGTTGAAGATGCATGGAAGGAAAACTTTCCGCGCACTCAAAATAGCGTAGAAGCCTGGCATCGACGACTCAAAGTGGTTGTGGGGAAACGAAACAGTGGTCTTTATAAAATTATAGGCGATTTAAGGAAGGAGCTTATTTTATCACAAGCCACTTATGAAAAAATTAAAAGAGGTGAACAATTTCCTAAAATTAGGCGAAATGTTAAAAGGTGTAAGCAAATTAAAAGAGTTATCAAAAAACGGTTGATGACAACTAAAATTGATTACTTAAAAAATATAGCTTATAACATGCATCTCATAAATTAAATAAATAATGTCAATAAAATTATTGAAATTCTTATAAAATAATGAATAGTTTTACTTTGGGAATGTTGATTTTGGAATTTTTCAGTTTGGGATTTTTTAGTTTGGGATTTTTCTATTTTGTATTTTGTATTTGGGATTAATTTTTTTTTTGGGATTTTGTGTAACTGGGATGTTTTTTTTTTTGGAATTCCATATGGATCCCATTTCACTACGCTCCCCCATAATAGATGGCACAACATAAAAAGTTCCATCCATTAACTAGAAGAGACACTCAGCCGATACTTTTAAAACAGTTATGGTTCCCAGAATAATAATTTTTTCATTTGAAACTTTCTTCTCTGTGAGAACAAAAAGCTCATTTTCCAGAAAACGTAAGTGCTGCGGAATATGGGTTGGGTTTGTTTGCCCAAAAAAAAAATCCCCAAAAACGTTTGCCCAAAATTTTTTTCCCAAAAAGAATTTCCCCAAATACTGTTTTCCCAAACATCGTTTCGTCAAATATAGTTTACCCAAAAATAGTTTACCCAAAATTTTGTTGCCAAAAAGATAACCAAAAATCCCAAAATTTTGAATTGGATGTTTCGCGCGAAACTTCCAATTCAAAATTTTGGGATTTTTGGTTATCTTTTTGGCAAAAAAATTTTGGGTAAACAATTGATGATGCAACAAGTATTAAAGTGTTTAATATTGTTATAATCCCCTGCTCTAAAGGCTGTGATTCTGACTATGCGGCTCCATGGTTGTTATTTTCATCTTGGCCAAATCATCTGGCGCCGCGTACAGTAAGGATTCGCAACTTCATGCGGTACAAATGAGGCCATCGTTCTTGATATCCGAATGTTCCGGGCCTTGACGTTCATTCATCCTGATGAAATTTAAGAACGTTTTAAAGAATTATTGAAGCACGTCGATCCGCGGTCACGAAAAATTATATTGTATTGGTTTGGAAAAAATTATATTGTAAACGACAAACGAACCACCACATCTCCACGCTATACACCGCATTTTTGCACCGCGAACCACAAACAACGCCGAAATTTGGCATAGATGGCTTCAAATAATATCAAGGCAAGCGCACGTCGGAACGTATTGCCTATTTGAGCAACTGCGTAAAGAGTACTTGGCCAACAAACAATTTTCTGACAGTTTTCAATTTTAAACAGAAGAAAAAAATAAAGTCAATCATTTAAAAAAAAACAGAATTATTCGAAGATTGAAGACTTGCATTCAATCGCGTATAATTTGACCGTTTAATTTTGTTATATGTATTTTATTTTAAATTTGGTAATTTATGTTTGTTATGTTATGTTATGTTAGTTATATTATTTTATGTTATACACACCTACATGTACATACATACATATGTACTTAAATAAATTATAATTTTTGGGTATTCAACTTTTGGGTAATTAGTTTGAGAAATTTTTTTTTGGGAAAATTCATTTTGGGGAAATGATTTTTGGGAAAGTGTTTTTTGGGAAAGAGTTTTTTTATGTTTTGGGTAAATTTTTTTTGGGCAAACGGATCACTCCCGCGGAATATATGTCAATTTCATCGATATTTTCTGGCTCTTTCAACAGGATTTCATATTTTGGGATTTTAAATTTTGGGATTCTAAAATTTAGGATTTTGGAATTTGGAATTTTTTAATTTTGGGATTTTTATTTTGGGATTTGTAATTGGGATAACGTACCCAACACTAATTTAATAGAACCCTTCTGGTCCTACCCGCTGAAATTGAAACCAAACTATACATTTCTTGAAAAGGTTTTATTAGGAAATACACATCCTCTGTTCCAGATAAGGGTCCATAATCCACTTTTTATTTTAATTTAAATTATGTTTTCTTCTCATTATTTGACTGTCAGAATCAATGTAATCTTTGTCAAACCAAGAAGGTTAAATGGTGAACTTGTCATCCCCGTTACCAAATATACCTAATCCACAATAACTACGGCAATGTCCGCGTGTAGTTACAATTTCAATTATGTTAGTCGTTTGGTATCAAACGTTTGTGCATGATAAAATTATGTAGATAATCAGGTTTCACAATCAACAAATGAATTAACATAGAATCCTCTTAGCTCGCGCGTGCGCATATAGCTCATATTCCATTTATGTTTATTTGTAAACATTATAAGTGTGCACTCAAGTTTCAGTAAATAAATGTAACGCACACGCTTTTGTATGTTGTGTATGCAATAAAAATATTAAAAAAAAATTGTTTGCGTTAATTCTACTGGAATTATTTTAGCATAGACATTCGGTGAATAAACGCAAAAACAAATTTTTGCTAAAAGTGAACATTTATGAAAGCGAAAATTTTCATCTAAATTAATAAAAAATTAACACAAGGTATCAAAAACCATTTTTGCTCCATATCCAAAAATAAAAATCGTAAATCTTCTAATTTCGATATTCTACCTGCTTTTTCTAATTTTCATTTTGATTTCGATCGAAATACAACTCCAGAAACTGAATACCAAAGTAAAAGCTTGCTCATAGATACTGCTAAAGTTAACCGAAAGTTGCCAGCCGAAACTAAAAAGTCTATAATGAAGATTATTTTACTTCAGCCGAAAGTAAAGGAAACGGTAGATTATGTTATGCCAGTAGAAAGTAAAAAGAATCGGTAATGCAGACCAAAACCGAAAATAGAAAAAATGAAATCGTTATCAATCGATAGTGTTTAGACCCTGTTAATATTAGCAGAAAGTAATATGTCGATAATGCAGCGATGTGTTTGCGTTATTAACAATCCAGCTGAAAATAAAATATTTAGTGGTTATCAGCTGAAAGTAAACACGATACATAGATTAAAATAAATATTTTTGTGCATGCAAATTTATATAAGATCAGCCTCTAGAGTGTTATGTCTGGAGTGGAGATATATTTGATTGATGTGACTTGTCAAAAGATATCGCAGGAAAAAAATGCAGTCAATTCATGTGACTTATGGCTCTCACAGGAAAAAAAATCAGTTCAGGTTTCCCGTGGGAAATCCCGGACAATTGGATTTTCCAAAATCCATTAGAAAATTTGTATAAAATCAGACTCTAGATTGTTATGTCTGGAGATGGATTGCATTGATGTCACTTGTCAATAACTATAGCAGGGAAAAATTCAGTTCAATTTTAGTGTGGAAAATCTAGGGAAAAAAAATTAGTTTAAGTTTCTTGTGGGAAATCTCGGAAAATGCGATTTTCCAAAAACCATTAGAAAATTTGTATAAAATCAGCCTCTAGATATTAGAGATTTTATACAAATTTTCTGACGGTTTCTGACGAAACTTGAACTGAATTATTTTCCTGCGACAGCTACAAGACATTGCAATCCATCTCCAGACATAATACTATAGAGGCTGATTATATAAATTCATTTCTTACTTTCGGCTGGAAACTTTTTCAAATTTTTCGAGATTTCCCACGGGGAAACTTAAACTGAATTTTGCTTGCAATAGTAATTGACAAATCACATAGCTGATTTTATATAATTTTTATAATGATTTTTGGAAAATCGAATTTTTTGATATTTCCACAGGAAACGTGAACTGAATTTTTCCTGCGATAGCCATTGACAAATCACATCAATAAAATACGTCTCCAGACATAACACTCTAGAAGCTGATTTTATACATTAATTTGTTACTTTCGGCTATACATTTTTTCAAATTTTCCGAAATTAACCACGGGAATCTTGAACTGAATCTTTTTCTTTCGAGAGCTATTGACAAGTTACATCAATAAAATATATCTCCAGACATAAAACTCTAGAGGCTGATTTTATACAAATCTTCGAATGATTTTTGGAAAATCGAATTTTCCGAGAGTTCCCACGGGAAGCTTAAACTGAATTTTTTCCTGCGATATCTTTTGACAAGTCACATCATTGCAATCCATCTCCAGACATAACACTCTAGAGGCTGATTTTATGCAAGTTTTGTGAATTTTTCTGATTCTCCGATATTTTTCATGATTAGGTTAAACAATGTTTTCATTTAACCCTTAAATGACACACTTAAGAAAAATTACATAAATGCCACACTGGGGTCTTTTAGACCCCAGCAAGAAAATTGCTTATTATTCCTTGATATTTTCTATATTTAGCTTTGACAATTTTTTCCCATATAGTGTAAAGCTTAGGATATCAAAGTATTACCATAGACAATCATAATAGATCTCTCATTTGACTAAAAACAGAAAATAAAAACAAAAATTTTCCATTCAAATGTTATCGATGTATTGCATATACGTATTATATTTGCAACGCATTCTAAAATAATTGCCTTATAAAATACACAACACAACGATACATTGGAATTATCAGAAGTTTTTGTTTTTTTCCTTTAGTTACTATGAAATGAGAAATCTAGTATGAATGTCTATGGTATTACATTAATGAAATTTTAATTTTATGATACCAGAAAAAAGGTTTGTGAAAAAAATAAGAAAATGGCTTGTTTTACATAAATTAACCGTATTTATTTAATTTTCATTATTTTTAGCTAAAAATTTAGCGGTGTATTTTTGAGATAGTATCTTTTAAGATAAAAATAAGTCCGATACTGAATCTTTAAAAAAAGCTATTTATTTTGCAATATGAACGTTGAGTTTTTTCTTATCGTCGAAGATGGCCGACCACGGCTCTGGCCAGCCGCTTGACGCTCTCCTACATACAAAAGCCGTTGATCCAAAGTACCCTCTTCCATATCTTTCTGGTCTACTTCCATCGCACTCTCTGGAGAACTACACGTCTCAAACTCGTTATCTTCTCCTCCAGAAGATGCTTCGTCGATGGGTTCTAGCACTTCTCGGACGGTTCGACTCTGCAAATTATACGCCATCTAATAATGCGTCAAAATCAAAAGAAATATGATAAACTAACGAATTTTAACAACGAGCGCACTCTTACTCACGGCCAAAAACAATAAAACAACTCAGAAAGCGGCAAAAGCTACTTTGAAAAATTATTTCGTATACATTACAAATATTTTCATTCAATTTTTATCAAAACCGATCACCTGGAGATCTTAGTCATATCACATTTTTCTTCGCTGGTCAAGATCTATTAGTCTGTCCTTGTTTCTTCAAAATCGGATAAGTACCTTTCGAATTGCTTTGTTTACAGACAGATATCATCAGTGGGGATATTAGGCATCTCTCTCGCTCTAGGTCTGCTAGAGTTGAGATGCCTAGAGATTATTCCGATTTTCACACAAATATACGTATATGACACACTGGGGTCCGTTGAACCCCACATTTTGGGCATTTCTACACAGCTGTTAGCAGTCAGCCGGCTTGCGCTGAGTACGTAAACAGGTAGCGGGAGGCAATATCTCAACTGTAGCGAGGGTGGGGACACGAGATGCATTTCCGGAGGAAACATTTAAATATGTACGATTGAAAAAGGTCTGGGGAATTTTACTTTCGGCTTGTGCCATTTATTATTTTTCAGCGTGAATGGTCCACAGTTGAAAATTTATTGCGATAAATTTCGACGCTAGCTTTCTATCCAGGTTTATGCAGTTTGATCTTACATCTTATTCTGATAAAGACGTATAATTCATATACAATTACGACCATATAGGGCCCTTTTCTGTTAGTATGGTGTCGTTCATTGATTCATTCTATAAACCATATAGACGGCTCTATATTTAAGAAAACGCTTTTGAATGCTTTCGATCCTATCTGAATAGTTATGATAAAAGGGCGACCAAATAACAGCAGCGTACTTGATATGGGATAACAAATGCCATATATAAAGTGCGCAGTGTGTATGGATCTCTAAAGGACCCCGCACTTTTTATATGGAAAATGGCCCTCGGTCAAACTCTCTGAAATTTTGGATTCTAGTAGTTCTTGACCGGCTGATCAAAAGTCTCAATGGTCGCTAAGTCCTAAAAATTCATGTTTTTGAGATATACCCCTTAGAAGTTGGGATTATCGCCCTTTTTTAACATAGCGTAGAGCTACTACATATTATGTCTGTTTACATAAGTGTGTGTGGCTGTGTATTGTGTATATTTATTAAAACTATTTATGCACATTTTTACACATAAACCAACACATTCGTCACAAGTCAAGTTGTTAGATGTATATCGAAAAAAAAACGTATCACGAAAACAATTTTAGCACAATCCAAAAAACAAATCTATAGAAGTATATTTCATTGGAAATATAAACGATTCATTACACTAAAAATCATATCAAGCAAAATCACAAAAAGAAAACTTTATATGTGTTTGTGTATCATTTTCCTTTTATTTATATAATTTTGTATCCCGTGATCGAAAACAATAAATAGATCTTTGTTTATACGTAGATCTTTTTTTAATACATTACAAAGTGTAAAGGTTTCTCTTTTCTTTTAAAATTGTTCTGGATATACAAATAAAAGAGAAATGATACATAAACGCATATTCAACCTTTTGCAAGTTATACATAATAAAGATTTCTTTTTGGATGATTGTTTGAACTCCTATGATTTTTGTTGTAATGCATCGTTTATATTTTCAGTGAAATATACTTCTAAGGATTTGGTTTGGATTGTGCTAAAATTGTTTTCGTGATACGTTTTTTTTCGATAAACATCTTAAAGCCTGAATTCCATTGTGAAAAATAGTTTGTCAGTCAAAATAAAGTGAGATAAAAATATATAATCGGTAGTTGTGGGAATGAAACACAAAACGAAGTCAGTCAAAATTTTATTAACAAAAAATGTGTGTCTATTAGTGGATCGCCATAATTATGGTTGAAAAGTATCAACTCGAGATCATTTCAACTAATGCCTCAATTCCATTGTGAAAAATTGACTGAGCTGACTTCAGTTGGAAAAAGACAAAAAAAAATAATCCAGCAGAGTGACAAAGACAAAGTATGTTGTTATTGTTTTTTTATAGCAAAATTTGATTGACACATTTTGACAGCAAACAAAAACATAACCAAAAATTATTAAACAAAATTAGGTATTAGTGTAAATTCTATTTTTTTCACGTTTCAAAATAATCTAAAAAATTAATTATCATTATTACCCACATCAGAATTATTTTTTTCGAACATTATCCATCATAAAATACAAAATTAATAAAATCGTTCCCATAAAAGTGCCATACTATTAAAATTAATAATGTGTGCGAGAAATATTTTTCATCGGTACACAATATTTATGTCCTTGTATTAGTTGGACTGCCATAAAATATTCTCGATTTGAACTTTTTCTAAATTTTGATATCAGTCCACTAACACAGACACACCTTTTTTGTAAGTTATATTTTGACTGACTCCGTTGGGCATCTCGTTCATACAACTACCGATTTTATATTTTTTCTCAAGTTATTTTGACTGACAAACTTTGTTTCACAATGGAATTGAGGCTTAAAGCCTGAATTCCATTGTGAAAAATAGTTTGTCAGTCAAAATAAAGTGAGATAAAAATATATAATCGGTAGTTGTGTAAATGAAACACAAAACGAAGTCAGTCAAAATTTTATTAACAAAAAATGTGTGTCTGTATTAGTGGATCGCCATAATTATGGTTGAAAAGTATCAAACCGAGATCATTTCAACTAACACATCTGCATAAATATTGTGTACGATGAAAAATATTTCTCGCACACACTAATAATTTTAATAGCATGGCGATTTTTTTTGTTAAAATTTGTTGTTTTATGACGGAAAATCTTCGAAAAAAACAATTCTGATATGAGTATTAATAATAATTAATTTTTTAGATAATTTTGAGACTAGAAATAATTGAATTAACACATAAAAATTAATTTGTTGGTTAATTGTTGGTTATGTTTTTGTTTGCTGTCAAAACACCAATAAACTGATAATTTTAATAGCGCGGCACTTTCATGGGAAAGATTTTTTTAATTTTGTATTTTAAGACAGAAAATATTCGAAAAAAACAATTCTGATATGAGTATTAATAATAATTAATTTTTTAGATAATTTTGAGACTTGAAATAATTGAATTAAAACATACTACTTAATTTGTTAATTAATACTAGATTATGTTGTTGTTTGCTGTCAAAATACTAATAAACAATAGTGTGGCATTGTTACGGGAAAGATTTTTTTTAATTTTGTATTTTATGACGGATAATCTTCGAAAAAAATAATTCTGATGTGGGTAATAATGATAATTAATTTTTTAGATTATTTTGAAACGTGAAAATAATCGAATTAACACTAATACCTAATTTTGTTTAATAATTTTCGGTTATGTTTTTGTTTGCTGTCATTATGTGTCCATCAAATTTTGCTATAATAAAAACAATAACAAAACACTTTGTCTTTGTCACTCTGATGGATTTTTTTTTTGTCTTTTTCTAACTTGAAGTCAGCTCAGTCAATTTTTCACAATGGAATTCAGGCTTAACACATCTGCATAAATATTGTGTACGATGAAAAACATTTCTCGCACACACTAATAATTTTAACAGCATGGCGATTTTTTTTTTTAATTTGTTGTTTTATGACGGAAAATCTTCGAAAAAAATAATTCTGATATGAGTAATAATAATAATTAATTTTTTAGATAATTTTGAGACTTGAAATAATTAAATTAACACATACTACTTAATTTGTTAATTAATTATAGGTTATGTTTTTGTTTGCTGTCAAAACACTAACAAACAATAGTGTGGCATTGTTATGGGAAGGATTTTTTTAATTTTGTATTTTATGACGGATAATCTTCGAAACAAATAATTCTGATATAGTCATTAATAATAATTAATTTTTTAGATTATTTTGAAACGTAAAACCAAAGAGTATAGAATACCAAGAGTGCCGAAGTCGAATAAAAAATTTAATCACATATAGCTCCAACAAATACTCATTTCTTAATTTTCCAAGTAGTTACATCGAAAAAAGTTTTTAATCAATCGTTTCTGCCTTAAATGACCTATTCGTCCATTGTTTTATTTCTAAAATTGGGTAAACATAACTCGAGTTAAACGGTTGTATAACCCATTGCATGACCCATTTTTTGTATGAAAATTTTCCTTCAGTTTCGTTGCTCTTGGTATTACATTCTCTTTGGTAAAACCATAGACAACACATTTATCATAGATCTCTCTTTTGACTAAAAACATGAAAAAAATAAACTTCTGATATTTCATTGTGTTGGTGTATTTTATATGGCAATGATTTTTAAATGCGTTGCGTATATAATACGTATATGCAATACAACGATAAGATGGGAAATATCAGAAGTTTACTTTTTTTCATAGTTTTTAGAAAAATGAGAAATCTATGGTAAACATGTTGTCTCTGGTAAAACTAATCAAATTAACACTAAAACCTAATTTTGTTTAATAATTTTTGGTTATATTTTTCTTTGCTGTCAAAATGTGTCCATCAAATTTTGCTATAATAAAAACAATAACAAAACACTTTGTCTTTGTCACTCTGATGGGTTATTTTTTTTGTCTTTTTCCAACTTGAAGTCAGCTCAGTCAATTTTTCACAATGGAATTCAGGCTTAACAACTTGACTTGTGGCGAATGTATTGGTTTATGTGTAAAAATGTGCATAAATAATTTTAATAAATAAACGCAATACACAGCCACACACACTTATGTAAACAGACATTATGTAATAGCTCTACGCAATGTTAAAAAAGGGCGATAATCCCAACTTCTAAGGGGTATATCTCAAAAACATGAATTTTCAGGACTTAGCGACCATTGAGACTTTTGATCAGCAGGTCAAGAACTACTAGAATCCAAAATTTCAGAGAGTTTGACCGAGGGCCATTTTCCATATAAAAAGTGCGGGGTTCTTTCCGGCATTGTCTTTTCAAAAAGCCTAACATACTGTTAGCCTTTGCAATGACGCTGTCAACATGAAAATTAAAAGACAAGTTAGGTGTGTAAAGAACACCTAAGTCCCGAATTACAGAAACTCGTTCGATCAGTACTCCGTCGATTAAATAATCGGTTAAGACAACATTCCGACCTCTTCTAAATGTCATAGTTTTACATTTGGAAATGTGAAGACATAAATAGTTTGTACTACACCATTCAACAAAATTATTGATATCAATTTGAAATGATAATGCATCAGAAATGTCCCTAACGGTTTTATAGATTTTTAAATCGTCTGCGTACAAAAGAACTTCTGAGTTAGACAGGCAACCAATCACGTCATTCACTAAAATATTAAAAAGGAGTGGTCCCATGTGACTACCTTGGGGTACTCCAGAGGATGCTAAAAACTTTCTGGAAATGAAGTTGTTGATTCTAACATACTGCTTTCTACCAGTCAAATATGATCGTATCCATTGCACCGGTATTTGATTTGAATCTAATTGATAGGGTTTATAATTAACAAATCGTGATCTACCTTATCAAAGGCCTTACTGAAATCTGTATACAATACATCCGTTTGGAAACTCAAGCGCCCCTGAAACATAATTATTAAAGATTGCGAGATTCGTAACCGTAGATCAACTTTAGAGAAGCCATGTTGTTTTGTCGTTATAACATTTTTAATTATAAAAAATAATCGGGCATTAACTAGACTTTCAAAGAGTTTCGGGATGCTTGAAAGTAAAGAAATTCCACGATAATTTCAAACATCACTACGTAAACCAGACTTAAAAATTGGAATAATCGATGATATTTTCCATATTTTGGGGGGAATTCCAGACCGAAGACTAAGATTGAAAATTTTTGCCAATGGAGCCGCAAGGACATTAGCGCAACTCACCATGAAACAAGGAGGAATATCGTCAGGCCCGGCCGCCTTTTTACAATCTAGCTGATTTAAAGCTATTAAAACTTCCTGATATGTTAAAGTTAAGTTCGAGCTAATGCTTGTCTTATCACAACTAACCGAGGAGCAACATTCGAACAGGATATCCACTAGATTTCTTTTCATGCTCTATATAACACCAGAACCGCCTAGGTTCATTTGGTATGTCATTTTCGATCTGCATGACATAGCATTGGTATAAAAATGTATTCAATATATTAAATTCCGTTCGTAGATTGCTATATAACCGGTAGTTTAACTCAGACGGATTCGATTTAAATATTTTATGCAATTTATTCTTTCGATTTTTTAAATTTGTGAGTGATCTATTATACCACGGTTCACATTTAATTTTCCCGGTCGATTTACGTGGAATGAATTGATTAATTGCGACATTTAAGATACGTTAAAAATTATCCGCACAACAATCGACGTTGTTTGGTAACAGCAAAGTGTCCCAATCCATCCCATCGAGAAAGTACCTCAGATTAACATAATCTCCATTTCTAAAATCTAAATAAGAAGACATTAAACTATTAAAACTATTTGAGGAACTATTAAATATAATTATTTAAAAATAATTATATTCTGAAGGACTAAGCTGATTGGTGTTAAGGGTATTTATATTCATGTCACCAAGAACAATTAAATTTTTAGATTTTATTTGTTTCAAATAATCCTCAAATTCTCTAATAAAAACTTCAACAGCGCAAGAATGCAAGCGGTATACACAAACTATTTTAAAAGAAATATCACAAACCGTAAGAAGAAAATGAGTGCTCGAAAATCTAAATGAAGAAGACAATATGAGTCTCTTGCTCCTAAACATGAAAAAAAGTCTGATACAACTCCTAATCAAAACCAAAAAATTTGGGAACTTAAAAAAACTGTTTGGAATCAATGGGATTATGTGAATATTTAATATATATTTCACAATTTCCTTATTGAACACAAAATAGATAGTAGATCTCTAGCATCTTACCATTACATGAGCCGTCGCGTCGAAGAGATCTACACATCGAAACAGTAGCAGATAAAATGCAGCTGACTATTAAAAAGTACCAGTTGAAATTAACAATATCCAACGCTTTAGCCGGAGAAATATTAAAAAACCCAGATATTAGCGCCATGAACAAATTGTTTTCAGTCTTTCTATAGCTAATTAAATTAATTACTAGCTGCAAATTAATAGTAAGCACTAACATAGGCTAAGTCTTCAATTGTATTGAATTAGCTTGTAGGATTTGATTACATCTTGTAAGTTGTAAGGTTTGGTTAAATTATATTTTTTATTTTATTATAATTATATTTTTTTGATGCGATGTCCAATTTAAGGGATGCATATATTTTTTGAAAAACGTGATACTCTTTTACCAAGATACTATAGAGACCCTAAAGATAAAAGTAAGCCTACAATAACTATTTTAGGCGCTAGAGATCGGAAGATCTGAATTTTGTTGTAAATTGGAAAAAATAACATGGGATTCTTTATTTATCGATCAGTAAGCATTTGTTTTTAAATATTCACATTTTACACTATTTTATTTAAGATTTGATTGTAATTAACGGAATTATAAGAAAATTTGATTCAGTATTTAGCATTCGAATATTTTTTTGTCAATAAAGTGTTATTTAATAATACTATATACTCCTGTGTCATTTTTTTCAATTTAAAAAAAAATCAGATCTTCGGTTCCGTAGCACCTAAAATAATTATTGTAGGCTTATTTTATGGGACAATTTAAACGGGCATACAAGAAAAAATTTTTGGCGACAAACATTAGCATCAAAAATAATAAATTGGCATCACAAATAATATTTTGGCACCACATATGAAAAAACAAACAAATATTTTTGAAGGACATTATTAAATACTGTGGCGACAAACATTGACATCAAAATTAATAAATTGGCAACAAATATAATATTTTGGAACAGAAAAAAATAATTTTTAGAGTAAAAAAAAAAAAAAAAATCGAGACAAAAAATTAAATTTAATCGATACAAATTATTTAATATTTGATGGGGATCGATATAAAATATTGCAGTGTCATTAATAGATTCTATATAATCCGCTCCTACGTGCGGCACGCAGTGCGACATGTTTGCCTATCCTGGCTCCTACGTCCCTCGAAGTTTAAATCTAAGGCCCCTCGGAGGGCTAAGCGGGGGGGAGCAAAGCGACCTCCCGCGTGCCCGTGAGAGTTACCGAAGCCGTTAGCCTCTACAATTCTAAGTTAAATTAGGGATCTCCATTTTCCAGAATATTTTAAAACTAATTTAATTTTTTTAATTTTTAATTTATTTATTTATAACTTTGTTGCCAGTTAATTATTTTTGTCGCCCAAAATGTTTATTTCGATGCCAAAAAATAATTTTTGTGTACCCTTCCAATAGTACCAAAAAATTATAAATGTTGCCAAATTATTATTATGATGCAAAGAAATTTTTGTTTGTTGCTCAATTTGTGCCGTTTTATTATTTTTTTGTATCTCAAATATTAATTTTTTGTGTGCCGGTTTATTGCCAGCCTTATTTTATTCGTTAGTGTCTGTAGTAGCTTACCCATATACACGAATTATTTCAGATTTTTTAAAATCGGCAAGTAACGTTTTTTTTAATACGGTGAAGACAGAAAACCACGGAAATATCATGTCATCTGTTATGGGATGTTTAGAGCCATTTGATTTATCGAAGCCGGATAAATGGTTATCATATTTTGCAGATCGTTTAAGTCATCGTGCTATATTTTTAACACTGTGTGGTCCACAATTATATGACCTCTTGTGTTCATTGGCATTACCAAAAAAGGCAAGCGATATCACCTTAAAAGAAACAAAGCAAATATTAACTGATCATTTCTCACCTCGCCAATCGGAAATCTCGGCTTTCTACAAATTTTTCAAATGGGATCAACAACCGGATGAGTGCTTTGCATCATACGTAGTTGAACTTAGACGACTTTCAATCGATTGTAAATTTGAGAATTCTCTAGATCGGATGACGGGACGAGGCATTACAACGCAGTTTTCTAACGGAAGACAATCTTACATTGCAGAAGGTCATCCATAAAGCTTATACTGCAGAATCAGAAAGCAAAAATTTGTTGGAAATACGACATCAGGACCAAGTTCAATGCATTACAAAATATAATCAATAGCAGAACTACGCAACAGCAAAATTTTCAAAATCGACAAAACAATCGGCATGCTTGTAACGGATGTGGAGGATCACATCCAAGGTCATCATGTACATTCAAAGATGCAACGTGTTGTTTATGTGGTATTAAAGGTCACATACAACGAGTTTGTCGATCTGCCGTTAAACCAACCTCATCGAACAATTCTTACAAACATCAAAGCAAAATAAGTCGAAGTATGGAGTAAATTAAATATTGCCGCAGGTTGATTTGAAAAAGAGAACCACAGTTATAATAAACAATCAGCCTTGTGATTTTGAAATCGAATTAGGGTCTAATTATACTATTATGTCATCTAGGACTTATAACAATATTTGGCCAGGCTCAAAACCAGATATTGCCAAGTGTGAATTACAGCTGGTCGATTTTCAACGAAATCATATACCAATCGTAGGTGTAATTGACGTCGACGTATCATACAACGACATCGAAATGTATAAACCTCCCATCGTATTCGTAGATGGAATCCGCACAAATATTTTGGGGTGCAATTGGTTTTCGCCATTTGAAATAAGTTTACAAGGCATCAACCTCAAAGAAAACGGAGCATCGCCTATCCAAACTGTAATATCCAAATTTTCTTATTAGTTTTCTAAGGAAATGGGTTGTTACACAGCTCAGCCCATTTCACTACAAATTAATGAAAAAATTCAACCAATTCGTTATCCGCCACGCCGTATACCATCGGCAACAAGTGGATTAGTCGAAGCTGAATTGAATCGTTTAATCAAACAGAGCGTCTTGGTTCCTGTGGAATACTCTGACTGGATCACTCCAACTGTCCCGGTTCAAAAGAAAAATGTAAGCATAAGGATTTGCGGGGATTATAAACCCACTTTAAACAAAGCTTTAAAGCCATATTGCTTCAGATTCCAGCTATCACAACACTATCGGCTTCGACTGTCGGAGGACAAACCTTTGCTAAGCTATAGATTTACTACAGGAATATCAGCAATTGTCAGTCGACGAGAAGTCATCATTACTCCAGACAATTGTTACTCGCAAGGGTGCGTTTAGAGCAACCCGTCTTCAATTTGGTATTTCGTCAGCACCTGGAATATTTCAGTCTTTTATCGAAAACCTTCTGAGAAATATCCCAGGGGTATTTCCATGTTTCGAAGACATTGTTGTTGCAGGAAAAACTGAAATGGAACTTGCAGATCGTTTAAGTGAATTTTTTTCGCGTTTTGACAATCTGGACTACGTCTACGTCAAGACATATGCATTTTCTTGGATTTAAAATTGATGCTTTGGGGATCAGACCAACATCCGATAAAATCCAAGCTATTCAAAATGCACCGCAATCAACCGATAAAAAGCAACTCCAATCATTTTTAGGATTGCTCAATTTTTATAATTCTTTTTTGCCCCAGAAAGCGACAATTGCAGAACCTCTTCATCGCTAATTGTATAAAAATTAAAAATGGATT
This sequence comes from Tipula helvola, assembly GCA_963556165.1. Taxonomy (NCBI): domain Eukaryota; kingdom Metazoa; phylum Arthropoda; class Insecta; order Diptera; family Tipulidae; genus Tipula; species Tipula helvola. The sequence continues at coordinate 262,376,957 of OY744482.1, read as the reverse complement.
TGGACGGAAAACAACAAAACATCGTTCAACAACCGAAAACAGCTATTATCATAGTATCGAATATTAATTCGTTACAATCAAGATTTACCACTTCTTCTTATTTGCGAAAGCAGTTATTCGCAAATTGACAGGGAAGCGGTAGCTGTAATTGGTAAAAAAATTTCACGAATTTATCTACGGAAGACATTTTAAAATAATCACTGATCATCGACCGTTATTGGGACTGTTCAATCCACATAAGCAGATTCCAACTGTAATGTCATCTCAAATGCTTCATAGAAGAATTTTCCTGATGGCATATGATTATGAGATAATTCATCACGCTGGAACTAAAATGAGTAATGCAGATTTTTTAAGTCGATTTCCATTGTCTGACTCATCAACAACACACATCCATGAAGAAATTCTTATGATAGAAAATTTATCAAGACCAGTTTTAGCAGCTGATGATATAGCCAAAATGACATCGAATAAACCAGTTTTCGCTAATGTGTTTAGGTGGGCGTCACGCGTATGGCCAGACAAACTATCTGCAAGTGACCAAACACTAAAATAATTTTATATACAGCGTACGGATATCACCACACCTAAAGGATATCTACTTTGGGGAAATCGCACAATAATTCCACCGGCAGGGCAACAAAAAATCCTTGCAGATTTATACTCTGGGCATCCAAGAATTGTCCGCATGAAGGCGCTTGAACGAGTTTCGTGTGGTGGCCCAACATCGATGCTGACTGTAAATACGTCGCTAAAACGTGTACGCCATGCCACGAAACGAGACCAGATCCTAGTCGAGCAGAGGTACATTTTTGGGAATCAACCAAAACTCATTGGTAACTCCAGAATAAAATATTTTTGATCGTTGTTGATTCTTATTCCAAATGGTTGGAAGTAAACCACGTCAAATCACCGTCTACGAATTGTGCAATAGAATCATTACGAGTGCTCTTCGCGACACATGGACTTCCAGATACCATTGTTTCTGACAATGAAACCGCGTTCACCTCAGAAGCTTTCCGAGCAAGCCCATTGAACAGAAGTGTAATCAAAACCAAAATTGTATAACTTGTTCAGAAGAATGCAGTGATTAACTTTGTAGAACGCTTTAGCAAAGTCAGTGTAAACAACATCAAATGATTCATAAACATATTCACCAAAATTCATTAAATTAGTAAGAGTGGATCTATATTTCAGGAAACCATGATGCCGGGATGAAATTAAATGAATGGTCCGGTCAGTAAACTTAGCATGAAGTATTTTCTCAAAATATTTTGAAATAACACTTAGAATTGCAATTGGTCCATAGTTAGCGACATGGCCTCTATCCCCAGATTTATAAACGGGAATTATTTTCACGATTTTAAATCTATTAGGAAATATCATTTGCTTTATTTATTGATTCAAAATTAATGAAATCGGCAGGCTGATAGACTCAGATGTAGCACTGAAAAACGATGGTGGAATTAGATCAGGTCCACCCAAAGCGTTTTTTAAACATATCAATTTGGAACATAACATCGTAATAAGTATAATGTCAATATCGTCGATACCGAATGGAACTTTTTGAGGTTGCCAAATTAATGGGATGCATGAGTAGACTGATTTAAAATATTTCCAAAACATATTACAAATTTCAGATGGAGTATTAACTGTGTCAAAATCATTACGCATGGTTTGGGGCAATGCCCCAAATTATTTTATTGATTTGGTATAAAACAAAATTTTTTTTGGATTAGTTAGAAAGCTAACCTCAATTGTTTTAAAATAATCAGAATGACAAGATTCAATAACTAGCTTCCTAAGAATTTTATACATATTCGCATATTCTGAATCATCGAAGAACTTTATTTTCTTTTTCCCAATTAAAAATTTAAACTTTGTCAAATTAATTAACTTACTAGAACACCAACATGGAAAATTTGGTTTCATACATTTAGCAATAAGAATATTAGTAAGTTATAGTATATGGGCTTATTGCATCATGAAATTAGAAGAGGAGCATTTAAGAAGCCTGAAGCAAAATAATGCATACGTGTTGTCTTCGGAATGCTCAAAATAGGTACGAAATATCAATTGTAATGGTAATTGATAATGCACCTTGTCATGATGCCATTGATGAAGTATTCCATGAAGTTGAGTTTCTTAATTATCACCTACTAAGGCTTGCATCCTATAGTCCAATGTTAAATACAATTTAATATGCTTGGTCAAACCTTAAATGTGGCGTCAAAAAGAATTTAATTATTCAAATGCCGCAAATCCTAGCTGATGAAGACAGATTAAATTAGACTCAAATCGAGTTTCATCTAATAGAAAACATTATTCGTGAACACATAATGATCCAGATTACTGTTAATTTATATATAATTGAAACCGTCATGTCGCCTATATTCAAAAAGTTCGGGGTGGGTTGTGTCGTCTACACGGCCGTAGGTGTTTTGCATGATAAGATGTTGAGATTAATTATTTTAATTTAATACAAATTATCTGCCACTTTCTACAAACTATTGTAAATCGTTATTTTGCAGATTTTAATTTTAATTAGAATTTATGTCGAGCTTAATTATTTTAATTTACAATAAATTATCTGGCATGGGTTCGCTACTCACAAATTGAGATTTGAATTGCTCCGAGCATACAGTGTTCTCTCGCTACAGTGCTTTCAAGCATTTTAAATCGCTATTTTGTAGATTGTAATTTGAATTAAAATTTATGTGGAAATTAATTATTTTAATTTACAAAAAATTATCTGTAATGGATTTCTTACGCATAAATTGAAACCAGAATTGTTCCGATCAGATGAGGCGATCTCGCGCTAGTGCTCTCAATCATTGTCGCTATTTAGTAGTTTGTAATTTTTATTAAAATTTATGTGTAGATTAATTATTTTAATTTAAAATAAATGAACCACCACTGTTTCTTCACGACAAAATTAACTTGTTACTCGGTTCGGATGAGGCATTCTCTCGGTACAGTTCTTCAAGCATTGAAATCGAGCGAAATTAGAGGTTCGCCGCCTTATGACGTCATTGCGACAATATTATGCATGATTCACGAACCGTAAGGACCAACCTAAGAAATCATGCTTACAGTTGAAGAGAAATTGCCCACGACCAAAGGTAAATTTGCCGCCCCGGTGGCACAGTTGTTAGCATGCTTGCTTTAAGCCCCGGAGGTCCCGGGTTCGATTCCCCGGCGGGTGATGAAAAAATCACGGCTGGTTAATGTAGGATCAATGAATTAATCATTCATTATCCGTTAAAAAAATGATTACGAAACTTCAATATGAAGCGGCCAAATCCCTCTATGGGATGTAGCGCCAGCGAAAAAAAAAAAAAAAAAAAAAAAGGTAAATTTGGAAATTGTTTAGTCTCAATTTGAAGTTGTTTAGTCCCAATTTGAAGATGTAAAGATACAGTTCCTGCCTCATACATGAACAAATAGTGGCACCAAATTTCTGATTAACAGAAGATTAAAATCACCAAAATTAAAATCACTCTACGTTTACTAAATATTATGACATTAGTGGTAAAAAATGTTTTAACTTTTCGGTGACCTCAGAGCGTCGTCACCTATGTGACTTATGTTTTTGAATACCTCTCATTTTAGCCAATGTAGACAAAGAATTGCGGAGAAAAAGATGTACTATTTCAATCCAATGTCACCGCCGGTCTCTTAAAAAGAATATTTTTGAAACTTTTTGAAAGTTTTATTTGCACAAATTAATCAAATTTAAAAAAAGTTGTTCAAGTAATATTTTCAAAGGCTACATACATATTTGTTATTGCGACGGTAATTGTAATGCCTTCATTTACATAAAACGTATTCCGACGGTAAACTAAACTATTAAATATTTTCACATACATATTTGATAATATAACATATAAGCACAAAAATTTATAGTTTCTATATTTGTATAAAATAAATATATGATTTAATAAGCAATATGCTAAACGCATATTCATTGTTTCGGCATTAAAATAAAATATTTTTGAAGTTTGCAACATCAATCACTTTGCTATTTTCTTAAAGGCGCTAATACAACTTTATATTTATCAATCTTAAGAACCAATAAATTTATGATTCAACAATGTTCAAAACAAACTATAAACTACATAATTATGTTATATTTATATGTAGCTATGTATAGATTTAAATGACTAAATAAATAAAAATTGTCCTAATTATAAACTACAAATTAAAAACTAATAAAAATCATTAAAAAGAAATAAAAAATTTTCACTCCATTCATTTATATTAAACCAAAAACAAAAAATAGAAAAATCTATAATCTACCAAAAAAAAAAATGAAAATTTCATTTTCATTTCGAAACAACCATAAGGAACCAAAATTTATAAATGTGTATGTATGTGCATGTATTTGGAAATTAATCATCATCATCATTTTATGGTGGTCGAGAGATAACCGAGAAATTAAAATTAAAAGGTTGATGTTCGGGATTCAAACCACCATGTTTTTTGTCCTATTTCTAGCATAATATTTCTTGCCTTTGTAAGAAACATGGACTCTATATTATTGTGTATTCCTTTTTTTTTGTTCGAGCACGCACACACATACTTAAACTACCCCATATTTCAATATAGTTCTCCCTATCCTGAAGCACTTTACGAATACACATAATAAAAAATAAAATGGTAATACATCACAAATACATCATTAATCAATTTTGTAATATATAAACGAGTTGTATTGTGTTCCCTTTTATTCTACCGCATCATAATGTATATAGCCGTTTCGTTTCGGAGCTGGAGAAATAATATAGGCAACATCAAAACAAAAAAAAATACAACAACAAAAAAATACAGCAATAATAAAAATAACTTGTGTCACTTTTCACACACGAATGCTTTATTACTTTAGCCAATGCTTTATTACCGTATATATAGTTCATTTCACTCTGTTTATCCCTTCCCCGGAGCCACGCAGCGAATGTTAAAATGAAACAAAAATAATTGTGTAGAAGTAATAAGTCTCCGCCTTTATTTCATTTTTTTATAAATATTTCGTAATTTTATGTGCTGAGAAAACTCATAAATCTTATTTTTGGTTTCATTTTTTTAATTTATGTCGAAATGAGATAGCAGATATGGTTTAATTTTATTTTTATTATATTTTCGCTCTTGAAATATTGACTTGTTTATGGGCGTTTACAATGCGGAAGGATATTAATGAGTATTGTAGTTTTATGTACGTACGTACATACATATTTGTTGTTGTTTATTTTCCGTTTTTTCTCTGGATCTGGATGATGATCAGGAAAAGAAAGTAAGACAATATCAAACAAAAAAGTAGAATAAACTGAAGAAGGATAGACGATGGATAATAATTTAAATTGTGTTTGTGAACTTGAAATTATGTCCGAATATTTATACGTTTACACCGTAAAATTTTAGTTTTTTTGTTTTTGTAATAAAAACAATTCGTTTGAAGTTTATTTTTTGTGCTTTGTTTTCGCGTGGGCATAATTTATAACTTTATTTTGTATGCTATGCTATGTATAGTGATTTAATTTTTATTTTTTTTTATTTTTTTTTTTGTGATCAGAAACTACATTATTTTGTGTTGTTATTTTGCTTTATTCGTTTATTCGGTTTTGATTCAATATTGCGAATATTGTCTTTATTTTGCATGAGTTTTATACGTATATAAAGAACTGAAAATTTATTAAGTTGTAATTAATTTTGATTTGTGTTTTTGAAGTGATAAGAAATTTTATTGGAATTTTATTTAAATTGTACGTGTATTTACAAATGAAAAATGTTGAATAATGATGATGATGATGATTTAGTTTTGTTTATGATTGTAAATTTTATTTTATTGTATTATAGTCTTCCGACGGAATGTTTTATTTCTAATCTTACCGATTTTCGGTTTCTTTAACTACCTAAAATTGGATTTTTGTTGGATAATTTGATTAGTGAGAAGAAATAGTTAATGATGATTGTTATATTTATAAAGGTGGCTTCAGTTACATTCTGAAACGTAATTCAAACCATATACATAAACGAGTTTTGTACTAGTTTACTTAAAAAAATAACTTTATTTCTCAAGATCCAACTTAAAACTAAAAAAAACTACAAAAATATTTTATTATTTTACACAATAAAAATAGTTAATAGAATGTTATAAAATATATCATCTTTCAACCGGACACAACACACGTTGTGTTGAAATGCCAAGTTTGCGCGTGTCTCATAAAGCACGTTGTGTTAACTCGGCATTAATGGTGGTGTTAACTTTTCCCTCCTTAAAGATCTGCGTCTTGTGGATCAGAAACTCAATTTGCTGGGTTGAATTCCTGGCTGATCGCTGGAAATTTTGTCTTGATAGATCGGCTTGTTGATAAACAGCATTCTTCTTTGACGTCTCACTGTTGCTTTGTCGGCGAGAAAAATGACGACTGAGCAGATGACAATGGTTATGATGCTGAAGTCAATGAGGAAAGCTTCTTTACGTTCGTTGGTCAACTTTATTTAGATACAAGTTATGTAAGTATCCTGGGTCAATTTTGACGCTTTTTTCCATTACATATGTTTGCTTTTAGTACTGGTGGCAATACTTGGGATGTCCTTATTTCCCTGTTCGTAAAAGCTGTTCGTTTCATTATGATATTGAATTAAAAAAATTCCTTCTAAATGTTTACTTCTATTATACTATAAACGATGTGTCCTTTAAAGTTGCTTACGAAGATTGTATTGTCGTTCAAAGGTTCGATGATTTGATTCTTATTGAACTGGTAATCACATTTAGCATTTAATCCCTTCATAATTTGGCTGATACAATGGTCTTTACTTAGTTCCTTCATAGTTTACTCATTTCGCATATGGTGATATCTCGAAAGAGGTTGCATCTCTGGGTGATTCCAAATAATTCCTTTTGATTTAGCAAAAGTTCATTGAACTCCAGATGTATTTGTTTGTTTTGATTAACCGTTGATTTTATGATGACATTGGTGTAGTTCTGCTTACACGTCTTAGGTATAGATATGACGTATAGGATTGTGGAATCTTTAACCATGATCATTGGTTCCGCATATTCTATAGCCTATATTTCATTGGAATACGGCAAGGTTTCTATTTCTGTAATTAAGCGGGTAATTTCCCCTTTATGCAGTAAATTGGTGTTAACTATTTTTCCTTTTGATAACTGTACGTCTCAAATGATTTCTTTTATTTCTTCTTTGATGAGAGTAAGTCAATTGTACAGCGTTTGTTGCATCTTATCGTCTTCCTCTTCATTTAAATGTTCTACAATTTTGTTGAATTCGTTGAGCGTTTGTTGGGCTGTGTCCATTAATACTCTATTGATTTTGTATTGTTGATTGTTATTGTTAATTACTTGATTCTGACTTTTCACTCTCTGATCCCAATCTGTGGCGTCAGGTGAGGCTGCGATTCATTTCCACGCGCTTCCGATCCAATTTATTGCTCTTCTGCTTCTTGACTTTTGACCTTAAGTTCGGAAATTCATTGCGAGACTTGCTTTGTTTGGTGAACCAATTGAGCTTGAATTTTGCTTCCTTGATGAATGTTATTGATCGTTGGTGTTAATCGTTCAATCAGTTCTTCGTAGTTGTCCAAATTGATGATGTGGATTAGTTTAAAATTTCCGTTAATAATTCACCCATTTCCTTGTTTTACAGTTACTACTGGGGTATTGTATTCGTAGATGGTCGCGGAAGATGTTAAACCCCATATAGCCATGAACCAAAAGTAGATGAAATTATTGAGTTATATTTCTAATATGTGCTTTATGAATTCGTTTCCCGGTTGTTGTTGTAATGGTAACATTATTGTCTCTTGCTACCGTTTCTTTTTTGAATTTTGGTTTATCCTTTGCCTGAATTTGTTTATTCGCGGTGAATTTTGTTTCTCCAGGCGCGTATGTTTTCGGTTTTTCCCTCTTTGCCTTCTCTCTTTCAATTTTGGTTTCTTGGCTTCTCCGGATCCCTTAGATTATATATTCGTTTATTCTAGTTTTGAAGTCAGACAGATTTTGGTAGTTTATTCTTTGTGTTCTACCAAAAAATATGTCACTTGGTTTTTGTTGAATGACTGAGTGTACTGAGTTATTATAGCAGTTTGATGCTATATTGATTAATTCCTTTACTGTTAGTTCTTTGTACTCGTTTTGGAGGCATCTGACGATTTCAATTATCGTATAATGGACTCTTTCGACAGTCCCATTTGTCTCACTTCTTTGTGATGGTGTCAGGTAAATTTTAGCTTCCAAAGTTTTTAGATAATCCGTAATTATGGGACTTACAAAGTTTCTTTCATTGTCCATCACAAGTATTTTGGGTACATAAAAGAAATGCGTTGCTTGAATTATTTTATCCCTTACGTGTGGAATAGCTTTAGTTTTAATTCGAAAAAATTTCACAAATTTTGTGGATTTGTCCACACATGTAATGAACTTCTCATCTTTGATTTCCATTACATCGATGTGCAGTATCTCTGTCGGATACGTCGGAATGGGTGTCTCTTGGATTTCCACACGGCTAGGGTGTCGTTGATGTTACAGGTGTCGCAAGTTTGTGTATGTTTCTTTATTAGACTAGCCATTCGAGGGAAGTAGTATTTTTCTAATATTTGTTTTTTATTCTCCGCATGATTCCGGTGTGCCCGTAGGTGTTCTTCTCTTAAAATGGCAAACTGGTTTTCTTCGTTGAGTATATCCGTCACCACTCTTTGTGTTAATCGTATTTTGTAACCTGAGAAATTTTCTTTAACGGTTGAACTAGTTTCTCTCGTAGAATTTTTTTTTTGGGTTTCTTTACGTAGTTCAGGCAGGCCAATGTGATGCCTATGGTAAGATGGGTGTGGTTTCTCCTCATCGTAAATCTCTTTCACTTGTTTTGAACATAAGTTGATTTCTAAATGCGTTGATTGGTGCTTCGCAGCATCGTATTAGATCTGTGGAATCTTCTTCAGCACTGTGAATCGTTCCATTTGTAGATAGGGTGTTTGCTTCCATTTCTAGTCTTGAAAGTGCATCCGCGACTTTGTTGATGCATCCTGGTATGTAAATGGTTTCGGAATTGTATTCCTCTAAGCGTGCTTGTTTTTATTGCTTATTGTAAACGTTAGTGGTTGATGATCCGTCATAATCTTAATTTGTTTTGCTCCATACAGGTAGATCCTGAGATTATCTAGGGCCCAAACTATAGCCAGCATTTCCTTCTTATTAGCAGCATAATTCTCTTCTGTTTTATTTAGTGATCTAGAGATATAGGTGATGGGCCTGTCCTTGCCGATATCGCCCTGGGATAATACTGAACCAATTGCGAATGATGAAGCATCCATTGTCAGAAGGAACGGTTTGTTGAAGTCCGGAAAGATTAATATATCCGTGGAAGATAGTAGCTCTTTGATATATAAAAATGCTTGGATTTCTTCCTTGTTCATTCTGATTTGAACCTTTTTGGACTGGGTTGCTTTTGTTTCCTCTTGTCGGAATCGGATATGAGTCTGACACTGAGACAGCATTCAGCCTTTTGTAGTCTATGATCATACTGTATTTCTTTGTTTGTGAGGCGTCCAACTTCTTGTCGACAACCCAAATGAGGGAGTTATATGGGCTTTTTGAGAGTCTAATTATCCCGTCTTTTAAGAGCTGGCTTATTTGTTTCTCTACCTCCTGTCTAATACTGTATGTGTAGGGATATGATTTGGTATATATAGGTTCTTCCGTTGTTGTTCTGATCGTCCCCTATTAGGCCGTCAAATTATTTTAATCCCGGTAAAATGAAGACTTCAATATTATTGTTGATGCCAATAATTTTAAAAAATTGTCCGCTAATTTTCTTATTGATTCCGATGTCACCTCCAGCTGATCTGATTTTCAATTGAACCTTAGTTGGGATAGCGTTATTGGCTAATTGTGGTTTTATAACATTTTTATTTGCTCCTGTGTCGATCAGGAATTTGAGGATATCGCCATTTTTTAGCGTATACTCTAGGTATGGTACGTTAGAGAGACTTCCGTCATAAAATTTATTTCGCCTTCCGTATTGTCGTTGACCAATTGGTTGTAATAGTCTTCCTTTAGTTGTATTTCCATGTGGTTGATCCTCTGTTGTCTACCTGGTTCGTAATGGTGAGAATAATCTGGTTTTGCCATTGGATTATCTTGATTGGTTGGACGGTTGATATAGTTCACCTGTCTTGTTTGTACTGATGGGTCGATATCCATTGGCGTTGGTGGCTTCGGATTGTTTGGCCTTGGTGGTGGTAAATTGTTTTGATTTTGGTTAACGCTTTGATTTAGGTTCACATATGGTATTCGGTGATTTTGGTGTTGTATATTGTAGGCCATGTTTCTCCGTTATATTGGCATCGTACCATCGTTTGTTCGCAGATTTGGTGAGTTGTTATATGAAATTTGATTTATTGGAGCTGTTATCGCGTTCTTGACATTTCTTTCGTGTATGGGTAAGTTTCTAAAATTCAGATTTTAAATTTCCAGACAGGACGCGTATGCGTGGTTGGTTGTTAAATTATAAGCAACTTAGATAAGTCTCCATTCAGCCCCCGGACGAAAATGTCTAAAGCTCTATTCCTGTATGTGTCAAACAAAACGTTGATTATTTCGGCTGAATAGTCCTCCGTTTTGATCTTGTTGACTATTAGTGAGAATTGGTGGTTAACTGTAGCATAGAATTCATCCACTGTCATATTTGTTTGTGTTATGTTGCTGAGCTGGTATTCTAGCGAACGGAGATCCCTTTTGTCAGCATAATGAAGGGACAGGCATTTCTTTATTGATGTTCATTATTCGTCAAAAATTCGAATTTTTTGTCTTATTTGTTGAAGTATAGCTCTGTAGATCGGTTTATCTCGCATAATGTTGTAGTCGCGTAGTTTAGTTTCTACATTATGAACCCATGAGATGTACTGTGTGGGATTCCCATCGAATACCTGCAGTTCTCTTACACCATCAGGTAGCCTGCTAATATCTTTCAGGTCTTGTTCATTTCTTGAGTGTTACCAATGTCGTTGTTGTTACGGGAATCACAGAATTTTCTAACTTTTCGAGCCGTCTTTCGATTTTTTTTGTTGGTTCGATTTGGGCGTTCAGGGCCCCAGTTAATTGTTGCAAGGCGGTTTGAATTTGAATTAACTGTTCCGTCATTTTTTATTAAATTGATTCGTTTAATATTTAGATTTTGGTTATTATAATTGTATTATTAATCTTTTTTTTTTTTATTATGTTTCTAGTTATTATACAACTTTTTATTATATTTATTTTTATTAAAAAAACTTACATTAAAATGAGTTGGATTTTCATTGCCAATATCATATGGTTCAATGTTTCCAACAACTTTTTGTGTGTACTCCGGGTTATTGTACACTTGAGATCAGTCGAGTGTGCTTTATCGGCTACGTTTTAACTGTCACTTGCACTATATTTGTTGCTATAGTTTAATATTTGCTATAGACTTTCATTTTTTATTAAGCCCTATAGTATAGTATTTGCTACACTCTTACAAAAAATTTCCACAATAATAACTTTACCGACTGGTCCCTGTTTCGGCGCCAGTTAACGAGTTTTATACCAGTTTACTTAAAAAAAAATTTATTAATCAAGATCCAACTTAAAACTAAAAAAACTTCCAAAATATTTTATTATTTTATGCAATAAAAATAAAAATAGTTGAAGTTGCATAAAATGTATGGAAAATTACTCAAAAAGAATGTTATAAAAATATATCATCTTTCAACCGGACACAACACACGTTGTGTTGATTTGAAAAGTTTACGCGTGTCTCATAAAGCACGTTGTGTTGACTCAACATTAATCGTGGTGTTAACGTATATCGTCGTTGACGATGCAAAAGCGTGTATCAGCACATTTGCTTTTTTTCAGGAAATTAAAAAAATGAGCGAATTTGTCATAGTAAGTACACTAAAATAAACAAACAAAATTGATTAGTTCTTCACTTTTGAACGTTTTGCTATTTCCAATTTAATTTATCTTAGCAAACTCTATTATCCTTACCAATAAACCAATAAGACGATTTTGGCAAATTTTGTAGATATAAGCTTTTGCATCGTCACCGACGATATACGACATCTCTCATATATCGAAAATCGTCGAACGAATTACATAATCGAAATATCTCTTAATCAATTATAGTTCAAAACACTCAAGACTAAACACCACCATTCGACGTTTCACAAAATTTAAATAAAATAAAATTTAAAAAATGTTTCTTCTATAAAAACTTCAAATTTTTATTGTCTTAAATAATTACAGAATGCATTTTGATATAATGGTACATAATCATCAGCTGCATTTTTGTGTCTAGAAATTGTTTGTGAAAAATTTTTTTTTATGATTATGAAACAATAAAATAAACAATGGGCCCAATTCTGGAACGATAAAATTCATGTTATGTTATTTTATTTCCCCGCTTCCTATATGAATTTGTATTGAAAAAACAAAAATTACATAGCATAACATAAAATTTTAAATCCCAGAATACGGCCTAATACCTATACATTTGAAAATTGAACTTGTCTCCATGTGAATTGTTGCAAATGTAAAATATAGTACAATAAAACAATAAAAAATAAAAATTCATAAATAGAGTAAAAATAAACAAATGAGCCGTTTATTTTCAAAGTGGAATAAGTCATGTTTTCTTAATATTGAGATAATTAAACATTTGTGTTTTCAGGTTATGAAAAGAATCAGTACAATTTTTGTTTAAAATGTTTGCATTTATGATATTACTATACTTACTACTTTTAGCTAAAGTGATAAATTCCATAATAAGGCTTGGTAAAATACAAGTTTTTGTACTGGAAATGACTTATACTATCAATTCATATTGATTTAATTCAATAAAGAGAATTTTACATTATAAATGACAGCCAGTTATTACCAAGAGAAAGTTATAATGAATTTGATAGGTTACTCCTCAGCAAGTTAATCCGACTTTTTTCATTTTGAAAATATCCTTGAAGAACAGGTGGAATATATGGGAGCAAATCCATCATGTTTTATATTTCGCGATTGTGACCGGAGGCAAAGGCTGGGCAAGTTACATTACACTGAGTAATTAAAATACTTTTACAAATTACAGCTAACTCAGTAATTAAAATACAAATTACAATTACTTTACATTTGTATAAATTGAAAAATTTAATTTGACGAAATTCGTTTTGTGAAAAAACATATCATTAAAATAACGATCATTAACCTAAGGTTTTATACTAATGGCTCTCACCAAATCTTAATGAACCTTGTGAAAATGTAAATAATAAATTACAAAAACTGATGTAATTAAAATACAAATTACAATTACTTATAGAATTTTTTTTCTTTTGAGTTTCGGGAATAGCGAGAAATCACACCGAACTAAATCAGACGAATACGGTGGTTATGGAACGATATGGATCGATTTTTTGGCGAAAAAGTCACAAGAACGAGTGCAGTGTGAGAAGGTGCATTTTTTTTTTCCGCTGGCGCTACATCCCATGGAGGGATTTGGCCGCTTCATTTTTGAAATGCAATAGGTGCATTATCGTGGTGTAAATACCAAGAATTGTCTGCCCACAATTCTGGTCTCTTCTTGCGAACAGCTTAACGCAAACGACGCATAACACTCAAATAATACTATTTATTTACGATTTGGCCGGGTGGAAGGAATTCTCAATGGACAAAACCACAATAATCGATGAAAATTGTCAATTCATTCCGCAAACAAAATTTAATGCAATTTTTCTTTTTCTTTGCTCAGTATAATTAGAAATTGTAAAAATCACAGAATGCACTTTTAGTGTCGTACAAAATCAAACGTAAAACAAAAACTAATGAATGTCTTTGAAATAAAAGTTGTCACATATGTATATCACAATGCTGCCAACTTAGAAAAAAAAAATTATTATGTGCGCTTTACCCATGCGGTTTAAATTGAAAACTGGCTTTACTTTTTGGACACTCTCCAACTTTAAGTCCAAATTTAAATGTACATTGTTGTTGTTGTTGTTATATTTTTTTGCTTTCAATGCCTTCTAGATTTATAATATACTCATCATACTGTTAGTTGTTATGACATTAAACGAATGAACAAGCATGTAATGTGACTTATTCCACTTTCATAATAAACAAAATATTGATAGCGTTTAGTATTCATTCTCCACTATTTCTAGGAATTATTTTACAGTTTAGCGCAAGACTGTAACAAAATATGAAAGTTCACTATACTGTAACATTTTGTATAACGTTAACTCAATTTTTTAAAAATTTGACTTATTCCAGTTTCAAAATAAACGGCTAAAATATTAAGAAATAGAAATTTAGGTGTTGATTAGTGATTGGACTAGCTAAGTTAATACATATTAATATTTTCCGCGCCAAAATTTGTATAACGCTGAGGGGATAGGTTCTTCATCTATATTCATCGTTCTCTCTTTATTTTAGTACATGTAGAGACTTTCCCACGCATCTAGTTGATTCGGATCATTTACCGATTTTGCTAACGATAAATGCCCGATATCTAAGTGGATATGACCGTTTTATAGTGTGTGTGTGCTGCTACCGATGATTTTGTTGGTCGATTGTATTTTATGTGCGCTATATATTCTTTGAAACGTGTATGTATTGCTCTCCAGGTTTGGTCTACGTACATTTTATTACAATCGCCACAGCTAATTTGATATACCTATGCCTGATTTTTGTATGTTGGAAATTTTACCTTTTATGTTACATATAAGATTTTGTAGTTTTTTTATTATTGGTTCGAAACAGCATTTTGCTCGTTTAACATTTTCCTCATCTCTTTGCAGAGTTGTTCAATTTTGTCGTTTTATTTTGTTTGAATGCTTCTGTATTAATGTATCAATTAATTTGGCACATTCTATACACCATGCTATTGAGAGCTGTGTGTTTTATGTTAGATGACGTATGCGAATCGTTCGTTATATATCTTGTGGTATTAGTCGGCTTTCTGTAGATGTCTTCGTCGATTCCATCACTGTTACGTGTTAACAGTAAGTCTAAGAAAGGAAGTTTCCTAATATTTTCTTTTTCTACAGTGAACTTAATGGTTTCATATTGGTATTTAAGCATTTTACTACAGTGTCGACTTCCGTGTTTTTCATGATCGCAAATACATCATCCACATACATATATGAACCAAACATGTGGCAATTTATTGGTGTGTCTTAAGTTTGTTTCTAATTGTAGAACTCGCCATTGTACTGTAATTCATTCTGCTCCATACACATTTCAGTTAGGTATGAGTAGAATGTTCGTTTATCTGCTGGACTATTTATCCGTTGTAACCAGTTGTTAATCACCACCAAGGCTTCCGGGATTGGGACATTCGGATATAATGAAACAATATCGAAAGACACCAACATTTCATCATTCTTGGGCGTGATGTTTTTAAATTTGTCCACAAACTCGAAGCTATTTCTAACGTTGAAACGGCCAGGTAGTGTAAATTTACTAAATTCTGAAACTAGCCATTTGAAATTATGGTAAGATGGTGCATTAATGTATCCAACAATCGGTCTCATTTTATTGCCTTCCTTATGGATCTTTGGCAAACCGTATAACCTTGGAATTGATGGATTTGACACTAATAATCTTTGTTTGGGTATTCCGAAGGTTTCGTTGATCATCTTAACGGCTTGCGTTGCGGTTTTGATCATTTTCGGCAATGTATTCTTGTTTAGTTTCTGAAAGTTGCACGAAACTATGCGGTTTCTTGCATTCGCGTGTGGTAGTCGTCCTTGTCGAGAATAACCAATGCATTGACTTTGTCAGCTTTTATGTATACTTTTTTGCTTCAAAGAATTCACAATTTTGCACTGGTTTAACGTTTTGATGATCATTGTTGTTTTTGTTTGCTACAATTGGTCGGTTTTTAATGTGGATTAAGATCGATGTTGTTTCATGTCTTATGCTATTTTGGATGTGTTCCGGCTAAAACTTTATGGCGGTTTCTATGTACAAGAAACAACATCGACCTTAAACCACATTAAAACCGACCAACTGTAGCAAAAAAACAACAATGATCATACAAAACTTTTTGTAACAAAACCTTTTTAGACACAAAAACGCAGCTGATGATGATGTATCATTACATCGAAATGCATTCTGCCATTATTTAGCCCGTAAAGTGCGCCGTGGAAAAAGTTGCATGGAAAGAGTGGTGTGTTCCACAAGCGAAAATTTCTGCGGAACAGTAGTGGCTCATTTATGACTCTCTGTATGGGCCTTTATTAAACATGTTTCATTTTCGTCACAAAAAAATATTGGTGTGGCTGTGTCGTAGACACAGCCGTGTGTTATACGAGATTACGTGTATGTATATATGGATTGCTCTTGAGAAGCCCTTTCTAACCGTAAACATTCTCTATATTTTGATTTGGCTTTTCGACGAGTATAGGCCGACATTGCATTATTTATTTTAATTTTTTACATTAACACCATATATTAACTATAACTAGTTCACATTAATGTTTTATATATACGCAAACTATAGATCTTGATGACAGCTGACGATTGAAAGGCAAACAAAAGTTCCAGCTTCTCCGAGTCAAAATTTATACTAAACGGACATTATATGACGCTGCGAAACCAGAAACAACCTCAACATATTTATAAAATTCTTCGTATTATGAGCAGAAATGTACTAGATAAATAAATTTAGGAAATTGTAACGCGACATCAATATTATATGAAAATCAAACAAAGATAATCGGTTGAGAAATAGTCAAGTTCAATCATACTTGGCCATATTCCAAAACTTTATCCAAAAACCATTTTAGAATCTCATTTCCAATACACATGTCGAATTTCATCACAATCGGTTGAGAAATGGGCAAGTTCCATCATACTTGGCCATATTCCAGATCTTCATCCAAAAAACATTTCAGAATCCCATTTCCAATACACATGTCGAATTTCATCATAATCGGTTAAGAATTGGGCAAGCTCCAATCCTATTTCCAATACACTTGTCAAATTTCATAATAATTGGTTGAGAAATGACCATATTGGCTTTGATGTTGTATAAAACAAATCAAAAACATAAACAATTTACAAGGGGAAAATAAAAATAAAATCTATTTGTGCCTTTTACGCTAGGATTTGTAATCTTTATCAATGAAAAAGGCGTAAGCTATTGGCGAATTGTTGTTACTTATTTATTATAGATTTATGCAAATGTGTAAAAAAATCAACGAAAGAAAACTGTTACGAAATCCATAAGGCTTCCATTAGCAGAATCATGAGATTAGAGGTTTGGTGCAGTTTGTGTAGCTGGCTAGAGCACACGGTTAGGCTTGGAGTTTTCCAAACATAATCTCATGCTTGAATAACCGCATGATTAATACAGAGAAAAATGATCAGAGAAATTAACAATACCTTTGCCACGTCCTTAGTAGCTAATGAAATAATAAACAGGGTGTGATCGGCTGAAGCGTCCGCTTCAACCTCCGTCATGGCCGCCACCAGAACCCCCTTTACATCGGGCCACCTACCGAAACTGCCATTACGGTCGCAGGGGTTACCAATGCTAATAAAAGGTGGAAGGTTCTGATAGCGAACCAAACGACAACCCCCCGGAGCGATAACCTACACTTCAGACGACCAACATGCATATTGGGCCGCCCCCCCAGAACAGCCTGTGCTGGGGGATCGAACGGCCCAATCAGAAGATAGTGGAATAACCGACCATTCACGAGATTCATCTCATCTTCATTTGGAGAAACAAATTCATCATCACTTAAAGGAACGAGAGGAAAACAAATTCACAGCGTTTAGACATACCGTTACAAACGTCAATCAGAGTGACCTTGTAAAGGTCAATCAAAGTGACCTTATCACGCTGTAACTTATTTCACTATACGTTATACAGAAAAAGGACAACCAGAGAAATTATTGCAAATACCAAAATTGACGAGAGGTAAAATAAAATAAAACAATCTGAAAATTAAAATAACCGAACTAAGAAATTGTAGCAAAAATTGATTTAAGGTGGTGGTACAATGTAGTACCCCACACGAAAGCTGAAAAGAAGTATTTTATATGATAATCATTAATCAATATAGTGAAAAAAATATGGAATTACCGATACGAGTAAAAGAAAAACACGTAAAGAACGAATTACAGAAACATTTGAATAACAAAAGTAATTAAAAAAAAAATATAGAATGAATAAAATAAAATTAATACTATTGCAATTTAAATTAAAATAATAATAAAAAAATTAATTAATCAACGACAAAATTCCTCGTTTTCGGTCTTCTTCCATATGTATATAAGAAAAACTACCTTCTTAGGCCCGACCGACCTAAACAGCTCCCGATGCAGGATCACCTCGCACCGTCCTCGACCCTCCGCAAGGTCTGTCGCCACAATTTTTTTCAAACCAAATATTATGTTTCAGTGTAACTGAATCTTCCATATATGTATGTTGGATAGTATTATTGCTAGTTTCTTAAGAAACACCACAAAAGGCACTTGATTCGACACGATATTACCGTTACACTTATAATGCATTAACTGAACGTAATATGCTCGATACGCACAGTAAGAATTTCCTATTTGTTTAGGCAGTTATCACGAACCCAACCAAAATCACAATTGCACTGGTAATTTTCAACTCACTGTTCATACAAAAGGACGTTTAGTATTAAGTGTATTTTTTTAAATTTTTATTTTAACACGTTATATCTGATCACTACACCAACAGTTTTATTGTATATCTATGTATATTAAAAGCCCTACAATCAATCAGATTTCCCAACCATTATTTATTTATTTATGTTTATAATCGTCAAAAGCACTTTTACATATTAATTAAATCAAATTCTAAAAAATAGTTATAATATATGAGTTCACATAATACATAAAACCATGTATTATAAAAAAAATAACGTTAACTACTTGTAAAACTTAGTCCATCACAAGCTAAAACTCATTCCAAATACAAAATTTTTGTTTTATTTATTTTTTTTTATATAATATGTACTTACAAATCAAAACTGTACATAATATTTCACTATTTTATACACTTTTTAAGATTCCTCACTTGACTGTTATTGAACTCAAGTCCAAAACTCGACTTTTTCATTTAAAATTTCAAACTAGACTACTGTACTCATTAAAAAAATATATTGATCTCCACGATTTTAAATCAAAAACTAGACTCACACACTAGCTACTAATATAAAAAAAATCTCCGCGTGAAAATTGTAACAATAAAAAAATGAATCCCGAATCAAACAAAAAATGTTTTTTTCTTCGTCTCATGTCGTCCCCCACCACTCCAATTAAATTGTTAGCACGCCGAAAAAACAAAAAATTTACCACGCGGAGGAATATTCCAGAAGAAATTATACATACATATGTATAAAATACACACTCATTTATTATAAATACGACGCATCACTTATCCATCCATACAAACAAAACAAATGATTCGTCCGCTTAACAAATTTTATTTTGCTTATTTGTTTTCTTTAATATACAAGTTAACAACAAAAAAAAAATTGACAAAAATGAAAATCCAAATGAGTAAAGAGAACTGGTACAGCATAAAATCCAGTGCAGGCGTGATAATTATTATGATGATAACATGAATAAAATTGTGTGCATGTTTACGATACCAGGGCAGTCATAACATCACGTTTTCCATTTTCTTTTTGACGTGAATACTGCATACGCCTTTATTTTTATAGGGGGGAGGGGGGCAATTCAAAACACTGCTGATTGCTGATAACAAATATGGGTATACGGTTTGGTGCTGCAGCTACATGACCAATATGACCAATTATTATGGAACTTGGATATTCCTGAACCGATTTTAGTGAAATTTCATATGTGGAATGGAAATGTGATTCTAAAATTATTTTCAGATAAAGTTCTGGAATAAGGCCAATTGGTAAGGAACTTGGCCATTTCTTATCCGATTTTGATGAAATTCAGCATGTACGATGGAAATGGGATTCTAAACTGATTTTTGGATGAAGTTCTGGAATATGGCCAACTAGCATGTAACTTGACCATTTCTTATCCAATTTTGATGCAATGCAGCATGTACGCATGTATGGTCGGTCGTTGACATTCAAAGAGGAATGACGTGTTTTTGTCATCCTCTTAGCAAATTTAATTTAATTTTATTATTTTTATTTTTTATTATTTTGTTATTTGTTTTAGTCATAAATAGAGTTTTTATTTAATTAATTAATTAGTATTTATTTTGTGTCTATTTAATTAATTAATTAGTATGGTGCTAAATTTGTGAAATCAGTGAAAGTTAAATAAGTGAATATGGAAAATGCAATCCACCGGGATGCATTTGTCAGGTTATGTTTTGGATTTATAGCGAAGAAGTCTAATTTCTTGATTCCTTGCTTAATAATGCATGCTTTAATATTTGTGTGGTCCATTATGTAGATCTAATTAAAATTAAAAACGGGAAAATTGTATAAATGCAGTTGAATTTATGTACATTTCAGTCACGGACGCGTCTTATTTTTTTTATTATTATGTAGAGAATACATGTACGCATTGGTACTTCGCTACTGCGCAGGCGCACATGGAAGATTGTATGAAAATACATAATGTATGAATGTACGATGTATCTATTTTCTCATGTGTGTGAGCGGTGGAGTATGTAGTACGGTTCTATTATGTGGCCAATGTGGTTTATTTTACTTGTCTCATTCTCTGTATTCGATGTATTCATGAACGAGACAACTGTGATGATTATGTTTGCCGACATGAGGCATGTCCATCTCCTTCTCAATCGTGTTGGTGTTTGTTATGTGTGAATGGGAGAGTTATATAAGTACGAGCGCGAGGCTAAGAATGCAGGAGATATAGTATAGTTGGTCTTTCTCTTATCGTAAGAACGTGAACATCAAACAAGTCATTTGGTTCTTATGATTTTATATGCAAGGTGGATGTGCGTGTGTAGCTAAAGGGGAATTTTCGTTTGGTATTGAGTGAACTATGGGCTATCTCATTTACGCAATACCTATTGGAATTTGGTATAGAGTAAAGAAGGAGAAAACCAAAATGGAAAGTACATAGTGACGATCGTTATTTATATCATGACAGTGTCGCGATAGTAATATACAATTTATGAATATTTTGTGTTACCAAAATGTACATAAATTGTAAATTTTTATATAAATCACGCAATTTAATAATTAGAATAGATGTGAATTACATTCATTTTATTATCACAATTACAACGATTACGTCGAGTTGTATGTAGAACTTGCCCATATACCAGCGGCGTTCTCTAGTAATGTTTTAATCGTGCGCCGAACGACTAAGCAATTTTTGCTTTTGATTGTATTTTGTATTCTAAAAAAATCTAAAACCTTATTATGATATGCATATAAAAAGTTTTTCATAATTATTATTAAAAATGTATTTGTATTAGATTTGTAATATGTAATTACAATAATATCAAATAATTTTGATGATCAAAATCCGAAGCAGAACACCCAATGCGCATAATCAGGAAATGCCGCTGCATGATTGGGATTCAAATCGGACGTTTTCTACAATAGTGTTTACTTATATTTCTAATCGAAATGAGATATAACTTCGGGTGAACTGGTGAATTGGATTATGACTTAGTAATCTAACAGGAGCTGAACCAGCACTAGATTTCCGGAAGTTGGAACCACGACCCTAAATCAGCTGGGGAGGATACTTAACTGATTTTTTTCACAGAGATATTAACTTATACTTTGTTTCAGTGTCTAAACTTGAATTTAAATCTTCTAGTTCGGTTTATTGGGGGTTGCTTGGGGACAACTGATTAATTTGGTTTCAATTCACAAAGAAATTGAATTGGGAATGGATCTGAAGTAAATTTGTAAACTTATTAACCTTCAAATTGGTTCAGATTTTGAAAGTTTTAAATATTTAATTTTGAGTTTTAAGTTGAGAGTTCTGGTGTGCGATTATTGGGGGAGAGGGGGGGGGATAAATCTCGATTTGATTTTCAGGAAGGCGCACAGAACCTGGCTCAACCTTCAGAATCCTCAAGTATGGATGAGTGGAGTGAAAGAATCTCTACCATAAAATCGTCATGCGGTTGAATTGCTGGTGTGTGTGGGAGAAGTTTTTCATCATGCACAGTGTCTGAGAGTATGTGTTGGCTAAGCTACTGTGGAGTGATTTCAGTTGATGTTTTGTCAGTAGTTGTGGTGGTCCGATGACACAAATTTGATTTTTGATTTTCATAGCATATCATATAAAAACAAATTGGATTATTTTGATTAATATATTAGAAATAAATGAATAATTGATTGCTTGATTTGAACTTTCAGTGATATTAATGAATATGATGATGCATTTAATTAATTATTTATACTCTAGCAATTCAAACTGTTAATTGGCACCTCTCTAAGTTTTGCATGTTTCACCGTTTGAATTTTTAAGGCATGTGTACATGAGCACCAATGGGAAATTATTGGAATGACTAGTTGTGATTGTGATGAAGGAGGTTATCAGTTAGCTGATATTCTAATGTTTGATAATCTACTGTAGTCTTACTTGGGATTTTGCAGCGACATTGCTGTGTGTTCTGATGCCGTTTGGACTAGTTCAAAATAAGTTTGCTATGATAGAATGGTTCTGGTAATAATGTTGAAACTTTATTTTACTTTAATTAATTTTTAAGGTCAACTGATAAAATTAAGAAGAAATTATTTTTGGTCTTATTTTGAACATAAATTACATTTTTATTCTTATAACAATTATTATTCCAGTTTCCAAATATTATATTTGTTTGGTTTCGTAGTATTACAGGTTAGGATTGTAACGGGCATGGAATTAATTGTAATAAAATCATTCTGGATTCAAATATTTTATGTTTAGGCAAATTACTATTTTAAATTACCAAAGTAAAACGGTTTATATGTATATTGGTTTTGGTCTGATAGTTTCCCAGTTTAAAACTGTGGCTGGTATGAAATAGCTGAAGTCGAAGCATGGAAGGGCTATAGTAAAGATAAAATGTGCGTTATATCTATGTTAGTTTTTATTTAATTATTATTGATTTTATTGTATTTGTTTTATCACAATCTATTACACTCCCGTCATGGGGTGCAGTTACGTAGTCCTAGGAGATCATTAAAGTAGGTGGCCGATACTAACTGAATTTATAAAATTGGGTCGTCTCTGAACTACTGTACTATAAGTTTTGAATGGAATTTTGAATTTGAAAAATTTATGATTCTAAGAAATAACTTTAAATTTAAATCCTATTAATGGAGTAGCAACTATTTAATGAGAATGGGTTAATTTTGATTTTGTTTCAGAATTTCCCGCGGAATTTCATTCAGCTTCCAGAAATTTCAAGTATCCAACGAATATGTAGTTGAAATTGTGTTGTCTAGATTTCGGTATTTTTAATTTACAGCACTTCAACGCAGCGTCTTATAATTTTAATTTTGGTTACTGGTATTATTAACAATAATTCATTACAGATCAGCGCCCATTACAGATAAAATTCCTAGAATTTTAGAGGCAGATTTAGCTGAAATTTTACATATATTATAGTTTGAACTAAATTGTTGTTATAAGTACCGACAGGGACTAGTATAAAAGAAATCAAGTGAATAAACAGCTGATTTCGGTGATATTTATTAGCTTTGAGTTAATTTTAAATTCATTATGATCATGATTTTCAGAAGAGCCCAGGAATCTGATCCAGCAAACTAACAAAGGTGTTTTAGAGTGCAGTTTTAATTTTAATAAAATATAAAAGTAGATTAGAAATGTGTTGTCATTGTGTTGCGGCTATACTTAGGTGTCTGTAACCGGGTCAATTTCTATATCATTACTACAGGGTAATCAATCAATTAATCAATCATATCTAGTAACAGGGTATACTGGCGTCATATAATTTTAATTTGGTTACTGATAACATTAATTATAATTCATTACAGGACAGCGCCTATTACAGATCAAACTCATAGAATTTACGCGTGGACTAAATTATAGTTATAAGTAACGACAGGGACCAGAATGGAGGAAATCATGTGAATGATCAGTTGATTTCCATTACATTTATTAGCTTTAAGTCATATATTTATTAAGTATATACATATTTACTAATTACGATTTTGATTTTCAGAAGGGCTCAGGAATCTGATTCAGCAAACTAATAAATATTATTTCAGAGTGCAGTTTTAATTGTAATTTTAATAGATATAAAAGTAGATTCGAAATGTGCTGTCATTGTGTTACTAACTATTGGCTATACTTAGGTGTCTGTAACCGGGTCAATTTCTATCTCACTAACTAAACCTATCCAAATCCTCTTTATGTTTTATGTAACAAGGTGTTCGGTGAGGCCCGGCCATTAATAACTCCGGGAGATCTTGCTTAAAGCTTGGTCGAACACTTCAATCAATCAATCAATCAAAAAAATGCAGCATGTACGCATGTACGATGGATGGGATTCTAAAATGATTTTTGGATAAAGTTCTGGAATATGGCCAATTAGTAAGGAACTTGTGGAATGTAACAATTTCTTATCCAATTTTGATGAAATTCATCATGTACGATGGAAATATGATTCTAAAATGATTTTTGGATAATGTTCTGGAATATAGCCAACTAGCAAATTCTGCATGTACGATAAAAATTGGATTCTAAAATAATTATTGGATAAAGTTCTGGAATATGGCCAATTAGTAAGGAACTCGGCCATTTCTTATCCGATTTTGATGAATTTCAGTATGTACGATGATAAAACTGATTTTTGGATAAAGTTCTGGAATATGGCCAACTAGCATGGAACTTGGCCAT
Organism: Tipula helvola; assembly: GCA_963556165.1. NCBI lineage: Eukaryota > Metazoa > Arthropoda > Insecta > Diptera > Tipulidae > Tipula > Tipula helvola. Next base: position 262,352,128 of record OY744482.1, on the reverse strand, counting down.
TTCTTATCCAATGTTGATGAAATTCGGCATGTACGATGGAAATGGGATTCAAAAATGATTTTTGGATAAAGTTCTGGAATATGGCTAGTTAGGAAGGAACTTGGCCATATCTTATACGATGTTGATGAAATTCGCATGTACGATGGAAATGTGATTCTAAAATGATTTTTGGATAAAGTTGTGGAATATGGCCAATTAGTAAGGAACTTGGCAATTTCTTATTCGATTTTGATGAAATTCAGCATGCACGATGGAAATAGGATTCTAAAATGATTTTTGGATAAAGGTCTGGAATATGGGCAACTAGGAAGGAACTTGGCTATTTTTTATCCTATTTTGATGAAATTCATCATGTTCGATGGAAGTTGGATTCTAAAATTATGGCATATATGATACATAAGTATTTCTAATAAAACAAAATTTTTTTGACTTAAATCAACTTTCTGTATTAAATTAATTTTGAGAAATATTTTTAATTTGTTTGACTAACAAAATACAATATAAATTTTGCGGTGAAATTTAAAGGCCCCTTTTAATAAGATAAAAATAAAATTTAAAATATTTTAAATCACTCAATAATTTGTTTTGAAGTACATACCATATATAAATAACATTGGCGATGTTAACCCTCGCCGGTTGCACTGTAATTTCGGTGTTTTCGTGGTCGCACTCGGTCGAAAACGTCCACGTACAGTTTTCAATGTTTTATAGGTCGCTTTGAAAAATCTAAAAAAATTCGTGAAGACTGTAGTGTAGATCCATTCTAGAATGAGAATCCACAATTATTTAAGCACAAAAGTTATTATATATTTTTAAAATAAATCGGTATCTGAGCGCAAACGCTAGGAAATTTTGTTTTGGCCTAAATTTTAACAATTAAAAAATGCACCATAGTACAAAATAAATGACCATGGATTCTCATAATGGAAACTCTAATGTTCCAGAAACACCGGGATTTGACGTTTCTGCCGAAAAAAGTGTAATTATTTAATCAATTGAAAATGGATATTTTCAACGAGAGGGAAGTCGAGGATTTTAGTGAAAAATACACCGAAGATTATTTTCACTGCAAAAATGTCATTACGAAAAATGAAAAACAAGTTTTTGACATTTTGTATATAAATTAGAACAATGAATAGAGAGTACAAATGCTCAAATATCAGCCGGCGTTAGTAGTAGTGTGTGTGATATACACATTGAGTGGTGCGAGTGATAAACGACTATTTCTAAGAATTTTTTTATAAAGGTTTTTCACGCTGCGCCGGTCGCACTGGCCCGTTTTCCCAAGTGAAATTTCGCTTGGGACGAAATCGTCCCAGTGGGACCGCGACGGGTTAAATAAAAATATTCACCTTATTGAAAAGTACACAATAAATAAAAAAAATGTAATCAATTTTTTTAATACTAAATTAATTTGGTATTTGGAAATAGTATTAATTCAGTAGTTAAGTCACAATTTTGTAGTTATTTGTTTATTTATGCATTCCCTAATGAAAAACTTGATGTTTTCCTCTCCAAGATGGCTTCGGCTCTATGATATGGGTTATAATTTCGTCGGAAAATTTGGTTATAATACTTACACATTGCATTGTCTATAAATTCGAATCTGACTTTATTTCCATAATGGAAGCCAATGCCATCCAATAAAGGTAGATTCACTTAAATAAATTACCGTAAAATGGGGTGAATAGCTTTCGGGGTTTTCATTGTATTACCTATAAAATAAAATAAAAATCAGCTGCCCCTAGCTGCCCCTCGATTTTTTATGGACATTTAAAAATAAACAATTGTTGGCTTTATTCCTATTATTTTCGTCAAACCTAGCCTCTTAATAAGGAAAATTTACTCACACGATGCCGACGCCGATGATGAATAAACGAGAGAAAGAGAGAGAAACAGGGAGAGAGAGAAAAGAACGTATATATTGTATGTAGCTACGTATAAATATATATACAGGGTGACATTTAATTCACTCACCTGAATATTTCGTCAGGGGAAACGCTAATCCAAAAATAATATTTACAAAAATTATTGGGTGCGGTAGGAGAAATCGGATGGTGACCTTGACTTTGTCCTTCAAGGTCATTTGATGTCAAACCGAATTATAGAGATACTTATTTTTGACCCGCATTTTGAAAGAATAGCAAATTTTACGTCCGAATATGTATTTTCCATGACCTCGCAAGATCATCATGAGGAATATATTTACTTGAATTTTTTTAAAATGGTTTTTCGTAGCGACCAATACACGTGAATTGATTACTAAATGTTTCTTATGTATTGTAAATATTTATTTATAGTTTCACAAACAAAATTTCAATCCGAAAATCAAAATTTCATAAAATATCGGTTATTTGACAAATAAGGGTTGCTAATAAGGGATGAAGGGGGTGAAATTGGTAATCGGTGTCCCAAAAACCATTAAAATGACATGTATCTTGACTGTAATATGATATTTACGGTATTTTACGCATAAGGGTTGTCCATAAGGGGGGAAAGGGGTGAAATTTTCCAAGTCTGCCTGCAGTTTCGTGATCAGCGACCCCAAAAACCCCCGAGTAGGGAACTTCAAATCCATTACTTGATTTTACAAATTTTGGCCAGCTTTTTGGTAATAGGCCCCACTGTGCAGCGCAGCGATTGCTGTCATGTATGGCAGCGATGAGTTTTTTCTTCGCTGGTTTTGTTTATTCAACGAAGTGCTGAAAGTTTTGCATTGTTGTATTGTTTGAACTTTTTGTTATAGTGGAAAATTAACGGCTGATTTTCTTAACCCATTCGCACGTGGTGTACATTAAAATGTACACCATATTTCAATGTTATACATATTTACGAAATTGGTACAAATATACTAGACAAAAATTTAACAGTTATATTAAATACAGTATTCTCTTTCCTCCTTTGCCACAATTTCTTATCTACATAATATATTTTATCAGTTTCGCTTTGTTTTTTGAGTAGTGTTTAACGTGTTTGATAATTTTTTTTGTATGTGATTTTTTTAATAAAACTGAAGATAAATTTGAATTAAATTCGTTTAAAAAAAATTAATTAATCGAAAAAGAAAAAGGTGAGTTAAAATTAGAAGTATATTAATCCGTTTTAATTCTAATGATTTTTTATTTACTTGAAGTTACTATTTCCGAAAAATTGTAAGCGAACCTACCTAATCCAGTTTCGAACTGATGAGCTTCTGATTATGAAAAAATCAATCCTTCTCATCAGGCCGCGGCGACTGGATTGATTGTACTACAATTAACATTCTATATACAGAATGTACTGTGCAAGTTGTATTAGCGAATTATACTCATACGGGTAAACTCTATTACAAATTTTTCTTCGTCACATACACACAACTCTATAACTGTGTAAGCAAATTTATCAATTAACAATTTTTTCAATTTAATTACACGAATTAAATTGAAAAAATTGTTAATTGTTTTAATTCTAATGTACATTATTCACGTTTCAATTTTAATATATTTGTATATGCATACTTATTAAGATGTCTCGTCGGTGCCTCACGGAACAAGAAATTTATGACTTGTTATTGGAATCTGACGTTGATTGCCCAGATGAGAATGAAGATGATTCAACTGTACATGTTGAACAAGCATTAGAAGATATTGCCACCAATACGATCATGAAGCCATTTGATAAAAATGAGGAAGACTGCAAAGGCTTCGAAACTAAATCTGGCATTGAATCGGAGCCCAGAGTAATTGCAACAGCTTAAGAGGGCGACAATATAGTAATTAATGAAGATATTATCGTTGAGTTATTTGACGAAACAGAACGTGAGCCTATTTCAATTACTTATAAGAGAGACATAAAATGGTGTAGAAAGGAATTTCTTGCCCAAATCCAACCGCCCTTTCAGGTTGAATCCGAAAATTTGCTTGAAGACAAAATAAAAACTTCATACGATTCCTTCTCGCAGTATTTTACAGACAACAAATCTCTACGTCAACATAATTATGTGAAAAAATTCAAACTTATAGAAAAAAATAAAATCAAAAAACTATTTGGATTACATACCTTGATCGGTTGCATGAAATTTTCTAGATTGCGATTTTACTGGAATTCAATTTTAGGAATTCAAGCATTCAATTCCAACATGACGTGTGATAGGTTTGTACAATTAAGAAACAACTTGCATATAGTGAATAATCTTGAAATTGCCAAGGACAACACAGATACATTTTTTAAAGTTAGTTGTTTGCAATTACCTGTTGAACAAGTAGTATCTATTGACGAACAAATAATTCCATATACTGGCCAACTGTCAACAAAACAATATATGAAAGGTAAACCAAATTCATGGGAATCAAAGTTTACGTTCTAGCCGGAAAAACAGGTCATAGCCTTATGATTTCTTTCTGTATCAACGTACTTCAGGATTATCGGCTCATTGTCAAAGCAAGTATGGTTTTGGAGCTTCTGTTCTAATAAAATTAGTCGAGAGACTTAGGCAACCAGGACATAAGATTTTCTTTGATAGCTTTTTTACGACGCATCAATTATTGGAATATCTTCGACATAAAAATCACTTTGCAATCGGAATGGTTAAGATCAACAGATTTAACAATCCTCCCCTTATAGCATTTCGAAAAACAACTGATAACAAAATATGGGTATAAGGTTTGATGCTGCAGCTACATGACCAATATGACCACTTATTATGGAACTTGACTATTTCCTAACCGATTTTAGTGAAATTTGGTATGCGTGGTGGAAATAGGATTCTAAACTGATTTTTGGCTAAAGTTCTGGAATATGGCCAACTAGCATGGAACTTAGCCATTTCTTATACGATTTTGATGAATTTCAGTATGTTTGATAGAAATGGGATTCTAAACTGATTTTTGGATAAAATTTTGGAATATGGCCAATTAGTAAGGAACTTGGCCATTTCTTATCCGATTTTGATAAAATTCAGCATGTACGATGGAAACGGGATTTTAAATTGATTTTTGGATAAAGTTCTGGAATATGGCCAACTAGAATTGAACTTGGCCATTTCTTATCCGATTTTGATGAAATTCAGCATGTACGATGGAAATTGGATTCTAAACTGATTTTTGGATAAAGTTCTGGAATATGGCCAACTAGGATGGTACTTGGCCATTTCTTATCCGATTTTGATGAAATTATAAATGTACGATAGAAATGGGATTATTAAATAATTGTTGGATAAAGTTCTGTAATATGGCCAATTAGTAAGGAACTTGGCCATTTCTTATACGATTTTGATAAAATTCTGCAAGTACGATGGAAATGGGATTCTAAAATAATTTTTATATAAAGTTCTGGAATATGGCTAATTAGTAAGGAATTTGGCTATTTCTTATCCGATTTTGATGAAATGCTGCATGTACGATGGAAACCGGGATTCTAAAATAATTTTTAGATAAAGTTCTGGCATATGGCCAACTAGCATGGAACTTGGCCATTTCTTATACGATTTTGATAAAATTCAGCATGTACGATGGAAACGGGATTTTAAGTTGATTTTTAAATAAAGTTCTGGAATATGGCCAGCTACCATGGAACTTGGTCATTTCTTATCCGATTTTGATGAAATGCGGCATGTACGATGGAAATGGGATATAGGTACGATGGATGTACGAACTTGCATGTACGATGGAAATGGGATTCTAAACTGATTTTTGGATAAAGTTCTGGAATATGGCCAACTAGAATTGAACTTGGCCATTTCTTATCCGATTTTGATGAAATTCAGCATGTACGATGGAAATTGGATTCTAAACTGATTTTTAGATAAAGTTCTGGAATATGGCCAACTAGGATGGTACTTGGCCATTTCTTATCCGATTTTGATGAAATTATAAATGTACGATAGAAATGGGATTATTAAATAATTGTTGGATAAAGTTCTGTAATATGGCCAATTAGTAAGGAATTTGGCTATTTCTTATCCGATTTTGATGAAATGCTGCATGTACGATGGAAACGGGATTCTAAAATAATTTTTAGATAAAGTTCTGGCATATGGCCAACTAGCATGGAACTTGGCCATTTCTTATACGATTTTGATAAAATTCAGCATGTACGATGGAAACGGGATTTTAAGTTGATTTTTAAATAAAGTTCTGGAATATGGCCAGCTACCATGGAACTTGGCCATTTCTTATACGATTTTGATGAAATGCGGCATGTACGATGGGAATGGGATTCTAAACTGATTTTTGGATAAAGTTCTGGAATATGGCTAATTAGTAAGGAATTTGGCTATTTCTTATCCGATTTTGATGAAATGCTGCATGTACGATGGAAACGGGATTCTAAAATAATTTTTAGATAAAGTTCTGGCATATGGCCAACTAGCATGGAACTTGGCCATTTCTTATCCGATTTTGATGAAATTCTGCATGTACGATGGAAATGGGATACTACAATAATGTTTCGATAAAGTTCTGAAATATGGCCAATTAGTAAGGAAC